>CM038674.1:263406672-264878327 GCA_021605145.1 Aegilops bicornis | reverse complement strand
GATGGAATTACTCACGCACGGCGGTGAGCATCATGAAATTGGTGATGGAGGATGGTTGATGATGACGATGGCGACGGATTCCCTCTCCGGAGCCCCTAACGGACTCCAGATCAGTCCTCCCGAGAGAGATTAGGGCTTGGCGGCGGCTCCGTATCGTAAAACTCAATGAATCCTTCTCTCTGGTTTTTTTCTCCCCGAACATGAATATATAGAGTTGGAGTTGAGGTTGGTGGAGCTCCAGGGGGCCCACGAGGCAGGGGACGCGCCCAGGGGGGTAGGCGCGCACTCACCCTCGTGGAAAGGGTGTGGGCCCCCTGGCCTTGATTCTTTTGCTAGTATTTTTATTAATTCCAAAATAATTCTCCGTTGATTTTCAGGTCATTCCGAGAACTTTTATTTCCGCACAAAAATAACACCTTGGCAATTCTGCTGAAAACAACGTCAGTCCAGGTTAGTTCCATTCAAATCATGCAAGTTAGAGTCCAAAACAAGGGCAAAGTGTTTGGAAAAGTAGATACGTTGGAGACGTATCAACTCCCCCAAGCTTAAACCTTTGCTTGTCCTCAAGCAATTCAGTTGACAAACTGAAAGTGATAAATAAAAACTTTTACAAACTTTGTTTGCTCTTGTTGTTGTAAATATGTAAAGCCAGCATTCAAGTTTTCAACAAATATTATGAACTAACCATATTCACAATAACACTTAGGTCTCATGTTTACTCATGTCAATGGCATAATCAACTAGCGAGCAGTAATAATAAATCTCAAATGACAACACTTTCTCAAAACAATCATAATATGATATAACAAGATGGTATCTCGCTAGCCCTTTCTGAGACCGCAAAAAATAAATGCAGAGCACCTTTTGAAGATCAAGGACTAACTAGACATTGTAATTCATGGTAAAAGAGATCCAGTCATAGTCATACCCAATATAAATTAATAGTAATAGATGCAAATGACAGCGGTGCTCTCCAGCTGGTGCTTTTTAATAAGAGGGTGATGACTCAACATAAAAGTAAATAGATGGGCCCTTCACAGAGGGAAGCAGGGATTTGTAGAGGTGCCATGGCTCGATTTTAAAGCAGAGATAAATAATATTTTGAGCGGAATACTTTCATTGTCAACATAACAACCGAGAGATGGCAATATCTTCCATGCTACACACATAGGCGGTTCTCAAACAGAATGGTAAAGTTTATACTCCCCCTCCACCAACAAGCATCAATCCATGGCTTTCTCGAAACAACGAGTGCCTCCAACTAACAAGAGTCTCGGGGGAGTTTTGTTTGCAATTATTTTGATTTGATTTGCACAAAGCATGGGACTGGGCATCCCGGTGACCAGCCATTTTCTCGTGAGTGAGGAGCGGAGTCCACTCCTCTTGAGAATAACCCGCCTAGCATGGAAGATCTGAGACATCCCTAGTTGATACATGAGCTATTCGAGCATACAAAACCAAATTTCATTTGAAGGTTTAGAGTTTGGCACATACAAATTTACTTGGAACGGCAGGTAGATACCGCATATAGGAAGGTATGGTGGACTCATATGGAATAACTTTGGGGTTTATGGAAGTGGATGCACAAGCAGTATTCCCGCTTAGTACAAGTGAAGGCTAGCAAAAGACTGGGAAGCGACCAACTAGAGAGCGACAACAGTCATGAACATGCATTAAAATTAGTAAACATTGAGTGCAAGCATGAGTAGGATATAATCCACCATGAACCTAAATATCGTGAAGGCTATGTTGATTTTGTTTCAACTACATGTGTGAACATGTGCCAAGTCAAGTCACTTGAATAATTCAAAGGAGGTACCACCCTATCATTCCACATCACAACCGTTTTAATAGCATGTTGGCACGCAAGGTAAACCATTATAAACTCCTAGCTAATTAAGCATGGAATAAGTAACTATAATCTCTAATTGGCATTGCAAACATGTTTATTCATAATAGGCTGAATGAGGAATGATGAACTAATCATATTTACAAAAACAAGAGAGGTCGAGTTCATACCAGCTTCTCTCATCTCAATAAATTCATCATATATCGTCGTTATTGCCTTTCACTTGCACAAACGAACGATGTGTATAATAATAATAGTGCACGTGCATTGGACTAAGCTGGAATCTGCAAGCATTCAATTCAAGGGAGAAGACAAGGTAATATGGGCTCTTGGTTAAATCAACAGTAATGCATATAAGAGCCACTTTAACGTTTTCATTATGGTATTCTTCTCTCAACCCCCAAAGAAAAGAAAAGAAAAGTATTTACATGGGAAAGCTCCCAACAAGCAAAAGAAGATTAGCTAAACGGGTTGCATAAATGCCACCAAATAAATCTCCATTAATCCTATTATTATGCAACCTACGTGCAACAATGGCTCCCAAATTATAATGTTTATCTCATAATACATCACTCCTGAGAACACTGAGGTCAGGGACACACATGTGACATGCTTCATCCTTACCATTTATGCACCTACCTATGAAGAGAGCAAAATAATGTATAGCAGGAAAATGAATGCCCCCTATGGTTGCTTGTGTTTTTTAACTCGCCCCCCCCCCCCCCCCCCACAGTTATACTAGCATGAAAATCTCTAAACTCAGATTTGCGAGGCTCACTAGTGCTACCCCATTGTGGGAGTTTGCAAGCTCAAGAACATGGTCCCCTAGGCAGCAAAAAATTGCAATGAATAAAGCACTAGAACAAAAACTAATTCGACCATTGGAGGAGTCACATACCGAAGAACAATCCCCCAAAGCAGTTTTGTGAGTGGAGCTTGGAGCTAGGAGATCAAAAATCGCAGCAAAATGAGAAAGAACTCGTGCTTGAGCTGGTTGGTGATTTTTTTGGTAGGAAGGAGTGTGTGGTGGCTGGAATAAGTGGAGGGGAGCCACCCTGGGCCCACGAGGAAGGGGGGCACGCCCAGGGGGGGTGGGCGCGCACTGGACCCTCGTGGCCAGGTGCCAGCTCCCCCTGCTGTGTTCTCAGTGCCAGATATTCTCAAATATTCCAGAAAAAATCATATTTCAATTTTGGGGCATTTGGAGAACTTTTATTTTCGGGGTATTTTTTATTGCAAGGATAATTCAGATAACAGACAGAAAATACTAATTTTGCTTTATTTAATCTAAATAACAAAAAGTAAAAGGAGGGTACATAAAGTTGTGCTTTGTAACTTCATCCATCTCATGCTCATCAAAAGGAATCCACTAACAAGGTTGATCAAGTCTTGTTAACAAACTCGTTCCGAATAATATGGAACCGGAGAAATTTCGAATAACACTATGTTACCTCAACGGGGATATGCCCGTCCCCAATAATAAGAATATCATATCTCTTTTTGACAGTAGGAAGAGGAAATTCAAAACCTCCAAAAATAATCGATGGAATTTTTCCAATAGAATTGATACTGTGGACTTGAGGTTGTTTCCTCGGAAAGTGTACCATATGCTCATTGCCATTAACATGAAAAGTGACATTGCCTTTGTTGCAATCAATAACAGCCCCTGCAGTATTCAAAAAGGGTCTTCCAAGAATAATGGACATGCTATCGTCCTCGGGAATATTAAGAATAAAAAAGTCCGTTAAAATAGTAACGTTCGTAACCACAACAGGCACAGCCTCACAAATACCAACATGTATAGTAGTTTATTTATCAGCCATTTGCAAAGATATTTTAGTAGGTGTTAACTTATTCAAATCAAGTCTATGATATAAAGAGAGAGGCATAACACTAACACCGCTCCAAGATCACATAAAGCAGTTTTAACATAGTTTCTTTTAATGGAGCATGGTATAGTAGGTACTCCTGGATCCCCAAGTTTCTTTGGTATTCCACCCTTAAAAGTATAATTAGCAAGCATGGTGGAAATTTCAGCTTTCGGTATCTTTCTTTTTTTTGTAACAATTTCTTTCATATACTTAGCATAAGGATTCATTTTGAGCATATCAGTCAAACGCATACGCAAAAAGATAGGTCTAATCATTTCAGCAAAGCGCTCAAAATCCTCATCGTCCTTTTTCTTGGATGGTTTAGGAGGAAAAGGCATGGGTTTTTTAACCCATGGTTCTCTTTGTTTACCATGCTTCCTAGCAACAAAGTCTCTCTTATCATAACGTTGATTCTTTGATTGTGGGTTATCAAGATCAACAGCAGGTGTAATCTCTACGTCGTTGTCATTACTAGGTTGAGCATCGACATGAACATCATCATTAACATTATCACTAGGTTCATGTTCATCACCATATTGTGTTTCAGCATCAGAAATAGAAATATCATTCGGATTCCCAAGTGTGCCTACAACAGGTTCACTAGAAGCATGCAAAGTCCTATCATTTTTCTTTTTCTTCTTTTTAGAAGGACTAGGTGCATCTACATTAGTTCTCTGAGAATCCTGCTCAATTCTCTTAGGGTGACCTTCAGGATACAAAGGTTCTGAGTCATTTTACCCCTCTAGTCATAACTCTAACGGCATTATCATTCTTCTTATTATTTAATTCATTGAGCAAATCATTCTGAGCTTTAAGCACTTGTTCTACTTGAGTGGTAACCATAGAAGCATGTTTACTAATGAGTTTAAGTTCACCTTTAACTCTAGACATATAATCACTCAAGTGTTCAATCATATAAGCATTTCGTTTTAATTCTCTACCAAAATAAGCATTGAAGTTTTCTTGTTTGACAATAAAATTATCAAACTCATCTAAGCATTGGCTAGCAAACTTAGTAGGCGGGATTTCAACTTTATAGAATCTATAGAGAGAATTTACCTTTACTAGCTGTGTCGGGTTATCAAGACCATGTGTTTCTTCAATAACTGATGGATTAAAACCATGTATTTCTTCAACAGGCGGTAAATTAAGACCATGTACTTTTTCAACAGGAGGTAAATTCTTAACATCTTCAGCTTTTATACCTTTTTCTTTCATATATTTCTTTGCCTCTTGCATATCCTCAGGACTGAGAAATAGAATACCCCTTTTCTTCGGAGTTGGCTTAGGAGTTGGTTCAGGAAGTGTCCACATTTTTTCATTAGTAAACATATTATTCAATATAATTTCAGCTTCATCAGTTGTTCTTTCCCTGAAAACACAACCAGCATAGCTATCCAGGTGGTCTTTGGAAGCATCGGTTTGTCCATTATACAAGATATCAAGTATTTCATTTTTCTTGAGAGGATGATCAGGAAAATCATTAAGTAATTGGAGAAGCCTCCCCAAGCTTGTGGGAGACTCTCTTCTTCAATTTGCACAAAATTATATATTTCCCTTAAAGCAGCTTGTTTCTTATGAGCATGGAGATATGTAGCAGAGAAGTAATAAATCATATCCTAGGGACTACGCACACAACCAGGATCAAGAGAATTAAACCATATCTTAGCATCACCCTTTAATGAGAACAGAAATTTTTTAAGGATATAATAGTAGCGAGTTTTCTCATCATTAGTGAACAGGGTGGCTATATCATTTAATTTAGTAAGATATGCCACAACAGTTTCAGATTCATAGCCATAAAAAGGATCAGTTTCAACCAAAGTAATTATCTCAGGATCAATAGAGAATTCATAATGCGTATCAGTAACAAAGATAGGTGAAGTAGCATAAGCAGGATCATATTTCATTCTAGCATTCAGAGATTTTTCTTTCATCTTAGCTAATAATTTCTTAAGATCACTTCTATCATTGCAAGCAAGAAAGTCTCTAGCAGTTTCTTCATCCATAACATAACCCTCAGGCACAACAGGCAGTTCATATCTAGGGGGAGAATCTTCAACATCACTTTCATAAATATTATCAGTTTCAATAATTTCATTCTCTCTAGCCCTAGCAAGTTGTTCATCAAGAATTTAACTAGTGGCACAGTAGTATCAAGAATAGAAGTAGTTTCATCATAAGTATTGATGTCTACTACGCAACCTTCTCCTTGTAGACGTTGTTGGGCCTCCAACTACAGAGGTTTGTAGGACAATAGCAAATTTCCCTCAAGTGGATGACCTAAGGTTTATCAATCCGTGGGAGGCGTAGAATGAAGATGGTCTGTCTCAAACAACCCTGCAACCAAATAACAAAGAGTCTCTTGTGTCCCCAACACACCCAATACAATGGTAAATTGTATAGGTGCACTAGTTCGGCGAAGAGAGGGTGATACAAGTGCAATATGGATGGTAGATATAGGTTTTTGTAATCTGAAAATATAAAAACAGCAAGGTAACTAGTGATAAAAGTGAGCGTAAACGGTATTGCAATGCTAGGAAACAAGGCCTAGGGTTCATACTTTCACCAGTGCAAGTTCTCTCAACAATAATAACATAATTGGATCATATAACTATCCCTCAACATGCAACAAAGAGTCACTCCAAAGTCACTAATAGCGGAGAACAAATGAAGAGATTATTGTAGGGTACGAAACCACCTCAAAGTTATCCTTTCTGATCGATCTATTCAAGAGTCCGTAGTAAAATAACACGTAGCTATTATTTCCGTTCGATCTATCCTAGAGTTCGTACTAGAATAACACCTTAAGACACATATCAACCAAAACCCTAATGTCACCTAGATACTCCAATGTCACCTCAAGTATCCGTGGGTATGATTATACGATATGCATCACACAATCTCAGATTCATCTATTCAACCAACACAAAGAACTTGAGTGCCCCAAAGTTTCTACCAGAGAGTCAAGACGAAAACGTGTGCCAACCCCTATGCATAAGTTCACAATGTTACAGAACCCGCAAGTTCTCTCAACAATAATAACATAATTGGATCATATATCTATCCCTCAACATGCAACAAAGAGTCACTCCAAACTCACTAATAGCGGAGAACAAACGAAGAGATTACGGTAGGGTACGAAACCACCTCAAAGTTATTCCTTCCGATCAATCCATTGGGCTATTCCTATAAGTGCCACAAACAGCCCTAGAGTTCATAGTCAAATAACACCTTAAGACACACATCAACCAAAACCCTAATGTCACCTAGATACTCCAATGTCACCTCAAGTATCTTTGGGTATGATTATACAATATGCATCACACAATCTCAGATTCATCTATTCAACCAACACATAGAACCTCAAAGAGTGCCCCAAAGTTTCTACCGGAGAGTCAAGACAAAAATGTGTGCCTACCCCTATGCATAGGTTCATGGGTGGAACCCGCAAGTTGATCACCAAAACATACATCAAGTGAATCAATAGAATAACCCTATAACATCCCAAATTTTCAATTTGGAATGTTATACATTAAGTCATCATGCATTTCATATTTTCTTGCATTTTGCCGATCCTAGAAATTTCACGCAACTCAAGGACCCTCGGAGAGAGTTGGAGAATTCATTATTTTCATATTTGGGTTTTCTCAAATTTTGAAAATAGGATCATTTTGATTTTTATTTATTTCATCTTCAATTATTTTTCCAATATCAAAAATAAGAGAGGGAATAATATGACTTTCCCAAAATTTAGGAAAAATGAAGATTTAATAAATAAATCAAATTTTAGATTTTATTTTGGAGTTTGTCACTTTTATTTGCCTTAGGGAAAAATGCGTATTTTAAAAATTTGCATTTTTGGCCCCGTGTTAAAGTTCATTTTGTTCGACTCATTTTTAGGAGTCGGGGAAAATTTTCTTTATTAATTTTGGAGTTCGTTTAGATTTTTTTTATTCATTTTTCTACGCGTGATCTTATTTAAAAATCAAGGCTACCGACCGGGCTAAGGCTCCACTGACGGCCCACCCGGCCGAGCCGTCTCCTCCGGGAGACTGGCCGCGCCGCCGCCGAGTCCCGCTGGGACGACGCCCGCCATGACCCCTCCCCAAGGCAGACCCCTCCCCTTAAAACCCGCCCGCCGCCCCTCACCTCATCCCGCCGCCACCGAGCCGCCTGACGTCAGCCGCTGGCGTCTTGCCGCCGCCGCCCGCCCCGACCGCCGAGCCCCGCCGAGCCACCCCAACCCCGCCGGAGGCCTCGCCGGAGGTATAGCCGCCACCGTTCGCCGCCCAGTTTTTTTTCAAAAAAACCGTCTCGGTTTTTTTTCTCGAACCCTAGATTTGGTTTTTTTTTCGTTTCAACTAATTAGCGAACGTTCACCGATCCGCTCGTTCTAACGTACGTGTTCACCGGTTAGTTTCTGTTAACGAACGTCCGTTCGTTTAACCGTTCGTCGTTTTTCTTTTAATCGGATTTAATCCGTTATTTTCCGATCTCGATTTCAGATCCAATCTTCGTTCTAGTTTATCTTCTCGCTCGTTTATCGGAATCAGGTGATTCAAGCGCCTGGAGTTTCGTTTTGAAACCGCCGTTCCGACTAATCAACTTAAACAAAGTTTTGCTACTATAAAATTTGACCTAGTTTCAATTGCTAGAACTGAGCTGTTTTCTTCCGTCGGATGTTTTTCGTTGCTTTATTTGATTCGATTCTTTTGCAAACTGTGGTTCTTAAGTTGAACTTTCTGGTCAGATCTTTTATTCGAGATTTACCTGTGCATTAGATGAATACTTATTGTATGCTTGTTGTTTGTCTGCGATAGATCACCCGGAGTGCGCCGCTTGTTATTTCGAATCTTTAGGTTTCGCGGATCGTCAGCAAGGCAAGTAACACTTGATCATACTTTTTTCTGCTACCCAGTTTTTATGCATTAGATCAAACCTCAAACACTTGCATGGTTAGGATCTAATTAAATTGTGGGATGGGAAGTAGATTGAGGTAGTACCTATTACCTGTTTTACTTATGAAACCTTGGGAGTTACTTCTCACGTTTGCTTAATTTGCCATGCTATGCTAGTAGACGTGGATTGGGTGAGTGAATATCCATGACAGATGTGAGATTGTTAATTAATGGTTTATTTAAGGTGGCAACTTAAACACACATCTGGGTGGATTGAGGCACCTGGTTTCTATCAGGACTTGCCTGTATTTCTTCAGACCGCCACCCAGGCTCAAAGGGATCATAAGATTATTCAAACTAGTAACTTCCGTGCAGCCACAAGCCATTATGGGCTCTGGCATAGTTGACTAAGTTGTGCGAACTCTTACGGGTAGACTAGCAGATGTAGGGGTTGTAGGTTGGTACGGTCTACCCACACGTAAGGTGCTAGTGCTTCTGAAAGACTATGTCTCAGTCATCCGTCTCTCAAACACCATGTAGTGCGAGAAACCAAACGGAGGTGATCGAGTCTTGTGGGGAAAAGTGCGCAAACCTCTGCAGAGTGTATAAACTAATCATGATTAGCCTTGTCCCCGGTTATGGACATCGTGAGTATCTAGTACTTGAATATCATGTGAATCTCAACATGTTACCCTAATTAATATTGTTGGGTTTTTAATGAGTACTATTAATTGGGATTGAGGATGCTGTCAACCATTCTCAATGTTTAACAACCACCATGATAGTTAAACAAATTTATTCCTTTGCGATGAGGAAAAACTAGCTTTATGCAAAGCGTAACGTAGAGCTTTTCCACCAGCCATATATGCATGTAGTATAGGCTTATTGCTTCATTGCTCTCTATGTGTTACATTGCCGCATATTCCATGTCTTGACCCGTTTTCGGGCTGCAACTTTCATGTTGCAGACTTTTCGAGACGACAGCAGTAAGGTGTTTAGGTCGTGGTTCTATACTCGATGATGCCGATGGAGTTGATGGACTCACTTATCTTCCAAGTCTTCCATGTTATCGTTATTAGATGGCCTTAAGCCCATATTTATTGTAATAAGTCCTCTTTTGGACATCGATGTAATAAGTGTGTGATTGCTACTTTGTTATAAATCCTTGAAATCTTGTGTGGTGTCAAAGACATCGATCCGGGGATGACACCCGAGCACGTAGACTTGATCCATTCGGTCGGGTCGCTCTGAGATGGTATCGAGCACACCTTGATCGTAGGACACGACCACTAAGTTAAAGCCATAGATCACTACTCTCTTCTCATTTTCTAACTCCTCATCTTTTCTACTCTTTTAGGATGAAGGACTTGAAGATCAAGTACACCCAACCAGATGAAGGCACACCTTTTGGATTTCACTTGAAGGAAGTCACCATGTACTGAACATTGGACTACCAAGCTTCACCGAAACTTTCAACGCCACTCTGCACGAAGAGGAGCGGCTGGAAGATTCAAGCTCACGTTAAGGAAGGACATTCGCCCCAATCACCAAGCCTATAGATAGTGTTTTCGATGCACCAACTTTGGAGTGCAGGAAAGAGCATGGCAGCTCATATCACCATGGGACGCATTGGAGAAGTTTACCAAGAAGACCTCAAAGACACCATCTACCAGATTTGCGTATCGCCGAGATGAACAATGGGAGATAGTCAGCACCAAGAAGGATAGATCCATTGCAGCTTTCATCCAGGAGTTAAACCAGGCACATTCGACGCCAGGAGAACCGGATGTGCAATGATATGATCGAATTAAAGGATGCGAAGGGAAGGATCATCGAACTTGAAGAAGAACTAAAGTCTACACGTAAGGACTACATGGACGAGATCGTAGCTTTAGCAAGACACAATAACGATCTTAAATATGAGATTGGAGAACTCAAGAAGAAATTGGCGCTCAAGAATGAAGACAAGTACGTCGACTGCCCGAGCGACTACATCAACATCGACGACACCGACTCGGATCCAAGTGAACCCGACTTTGAAGATGAAGCTGGAGCAGACATCATGGAGTCTTCCACCGGTTCAAATTAATAGATGACCCCTCATATTAGTAGTATTCCCTCCATGTAACATTTTAGTTCACGCACTTTTGCGATAGTTAGACCGTTGTAAGCCCTTTGTTTGAATTGAATGAAGTGATTTTGTGTGCATTTGCTCATATACATTTGGGTAGTGTTTCTCCTTAGACCCCACTCTATTCTTAATTTCTCATCTTTTCAAAACCATCAGATGCCTCCGAGACGTGACCCCGGGTTTGTTTTCCCGCCAGAGATCACCCAGTTGATTCAGCAGCAGAACACTTTGATCCAAACATTGGTACAGAATCAAGGCAACAACAACAACAACAACAACCCACCGCCACCACCACCAGTTGACCATCTGGCTCGTTTCTTAAGGCTGAACCCGCCAGTGTTTTCCAGTAGCACCGAGCCGATAGTAGCAGATGATTGGCTCCGTAAGATAGGGAAGGAGTTGACCACTGCAGGATGTCTGCAGATGGAGAGAAGGTGAAGTTTGCTGCACACCAGCTTGAAGGACCCGCAGACATGGTGGGAGAATTTTACAGCCACTTACCACTGTAGACACTGTCACATGGGATGAGTTTGACAAGCTTTCCGCCGCCCATGTCTCGGCAGGAGCTATGGTCATGAAGAAGCGTGAGTTTCGCAACTTAAGCCAAGGAGGAAGGATCTGTTGGCAAGATGTGGATGATTTTAGTAAGTTAGCACGTTATGCCCCGGATGACGTTGCTACGGATGCACTAAGCGGAGAAGTTTACGGAAGGACTAAATGATGAGTTAAGCATGCAGTTGATGGTAGCAAGTTTCAATAACTACCAGGAGTTGGTAGACCGTGCCCTCATGATTGAAGGAAAGCAGCAAAGAAATTGAGAACCGCAAGAGGAAGTATGGGCAGGGAAGTATAACTCTGGAGCCAATGAAGCCCGTTATACCCCCAAGCAGGGAGTTCAGTTTCAGCATACCCATGGAGGAGGAAACTTCGCACAACCATAATGGCACCAAGAATGGGAGCAGGGAATGGAGGAAGCAATGGACGTAACCGCACCACACCATCAACCCCAACCAAGGTAGACCTGAGCCACATCACTTGCTTTAAGTGTCGCAAGACTGGGCATTATGCAAATGACTGTCCAGAAGGCCAGAATGGAAATGGCAATGGAAGCTCTGGAAAGAAGCCA
This sequence comes from Aegilops bicornis, assembly GCA_021605145.1. NCBI lineage: Eukaryota > Viridiplantae > Streptophyta > Magnoliopsida > Poales > Poaceae > Aegilops > Aegilops bicornis. The sequence goes on along the minus strand of CM038674.1, from coordinate 264,866,449 downwards.
AACCCTTTCAATAGGGGACGGTGAACCACATTGATGTAGAGGAGGTTGAAGATCAGCCCGATGCGATGAATCGGTAAGTTTTTGGTTAAGTCATTTACTGCGGTTGTTCTTTTCGATCTTGGTGCATCGCATTCATACATATCAAGGGGATTTGTGGATAAGTACAAATTACCAACCCAAGCCCTTAGGTCACCCATGCTAGTAACCTCACACAGGCGAGAATACATGGCTAGTATATGGTGTGATCGACCGCCATTAAGGATTGGACACTATGTTTTTCCCTCGGACCTAATAGTTACGGAATCCCAAGGATTGGATGTGATATTAGGCATGGATTGGTTATCGAAGTATGGAGGGAACATAGATTGCGCCACTAAGTCAATTTTGCTTACCACCCCGAAGGGAGGAGAATCAAGTATGTATCACAAAGATGAGCCGAGGAGAGCACAAGTAAATTCCTTATCGGGAGTTGTGCGGGAAGAAGTACCGGTGGTGAAGGATTTCCTGATGTATTTCTGAGGAATTGCCGTGAATGCCACCGGATAGAGACATTGAGTTTTTATTGAGCTTTTGCTGCACAGTGCCCAATATCGAAGCGACCATACACGATGACCGCACAGGATTTGGCGGAAATCAAGAAGCAGATTAAGGAGCTGTTGGATAAAGGCTATATCGCCCAAGTTCTTCACCTTGGGGATCACCCGTCTTTGTTAGTGGAGAAGAAGGATGGATCGTTAAGGATGGTTGTTGATTATCGTGGATTGAATGCCGTAACAATCAAGAACAAGTACCCACTACCAAAGATAAATGATCTGTTTGATCGTTTGCAAGGAGCTAAAGTGTTTTCCAAGATCGATTTGCGATCAGGGTACCATCAGTTGAAGATTCGGGAGCAGGACATACCTAAGACAACATTTACCACGAGATATGGATTGTATGAATATACCGTTATGTCATTTGGACTGACTAACGCTACCGCCTATTTCATGAACACGATGAACAAAGTGTTTATGGAGTTTTTGGATAAGTTTGTCGTGGTGTTCATAGATGATATTTTGATTTTCTCGAAGAATGAAGAAGAACATAAGGAACATTTGCGATTGGTTTTGGAGAAACTAAGGGAACATCAGTTCTATGCCAAGTTCAGCAAATGTGAGTTTTGGCTAAAGGAAGTTGGATTTCTTGGACATGTTATATCTGGAGAAGGGATAGCAGTTGACCCCACAAAGGTTGAGACCGTAACCAATTGGGAAGCACCAACGACAGTTGGAGAGATCCGGAGTTTCCTTGGACTCGCAGGATACTACCGAAGATTCATTGAGAATTTCTCAAGGATTGCAAAGCCTATGACGGAATTGTTGAAGAAGGATACCAAGTTCATATGGACTGAGGACTGTGAGGCATGTTTTCAGGAGTTGAACAAAAGATTGGTTACCTCACCAGTGTTAATTTTTCCAGATCAGACCAAGGATTATGAGGTGTATTGCGACGCTTCACGTCGAGGACTTGGAGCAGTGCTTATGCGGGAAGGAAGAGTTGTTTCGTATGCTTCACGACAGCTTAAGCCTCATGAGTTGAATTATGCCACACACATTTGGAGTTAGCGGCCGTTGTGCATGCATTGAAGACCTGGAGACATTTTCTCATTGGAAATCATTGTGAGGTGTACACGGATCACAAAAGTTTGAAGTACATCTTCACGCAGAAGGAATTAAATCTCAGACAAAGGAGATGGCTGGAGCTTATTAAGGATTATGATATGAGATTGCATTATCACCCCGGAAAGGCTAACGTTGTAGCAGACGCATTGAGCCGTAAGAGCCACGTCAATACCCTAATGTTGGGAGGAATACCCAAGGAGTTAGCCGAGGACCTTGAGAGCTATGTTTGGAAATAGTTCCGAGAGGCTATGTAGCAGCATTGGAGATTCAGTCACGTTGATGAACAAAATCAGAGAAGCTCAAAAGGCGAGATTAGGAAGTTGCCTCTATAAAGGAGAAAATGAGCGAAGGAAAAGCTAAGGGATTTCGTGAGGATGAGCACGATACCCTATGGTTTGAGGACCGTGTTTATGTGCCAAATGACCCGGAGATCAGGAAGTTGATTTTGCAAGAAGCACATGATTCACCCTACTCAATTCACCCAGGAAGTACCAAGATGTATTTGGATTTGAAGGAAACGTTCTGGTGGACCGGAATGAAGAAGGATATTGCGGAGTATGTAGCAGTTTGCGATGTATGTCAGAGAGTGAAGGCAGAACATCAGAAGCCAGCAGGATTGTTGCAGCCATTGCCAATACCCGAATGGAAGTGGGATAAACTAGGCATGGATTTCATCACAGGTTTGCCAAAGACTCGTTCAGGATATGACTCGATTTGGGTTATAGTCGACCGCTTGACGAAGGTAGCTCATTTCATTCCAGTCAAGACTACCTATAGCAATGCTAAGTTGGCAAAGATATACATGACCAGAATTGTGTGTTTACACGGAGTTCGAGGAGTATCAGACGATAGAGGAACCCAATTTACCTCAAAGTTTTGGAATCGGTTGCACGAAACATTGGGAACCAGTGGAATTGATCTGACTTTTCACCCACGCAGATGGACAGAATCGAGAGAGTCAATCAGATTTTGGAGGATATGCTGAGAGCTTGTGCACTAGATTATGGATCTAGTTGGGATGATAACTTGCCGTATGCATAGTTTTCTTATAATAACAGTTACCAAACCAGCTTGAAGATGGCACCTTTCGAGGCTTTGTACGGAAGGAGGTGCAGGACACCGTTATCATGGGACAAAGCTGGAGACCGTCAGTTGTTTGGACCAGATTTAATTAAGGAGTCTGAACAGAAGGTTAAGTTGATTCAGGATAGGCTCAAGGTAGCCCAGTCCAGACAGAAGAGCTATGCGGATTCAAAACGCAAGGCGATAGAATATGAAGTTGGAGACAGAGTATATCTCAGAGTATCCCCGCTTCGAGGAGTTAAGCGTTTTGGAGTTAAAGGAAAATTAGCACCACGTTTCGTTGGACCGTATAGGATCTTGCAACGCATGGGAGAAGTTTCTTATAAGCTGGAATTGCCAGAGGGACTGTCAGGAGTTCATGATGTATTCCATGTTTCTCAGTTGAAGAGATGTCATGCCGAGATGGCGGAAGTACCGCTAAGAGATACAGTGCCACTTGAAGCAATTCAGTTGAAGGATGATTTGACATATGAGGAGAAACCAGTCAAGATTCTCGATTTTGCCAGCCGAGTTACTCGCAGCACGGTTATCAAGTTTTGCAAGGTTCGATTGGAGCCACCACACCGAGGATGAAGCCACACAGGAAAGAGAAGAGGATTTGCTCAAGGACCACCCTCACCTATTTTCTAGCCAACCCGAATCTCGAGGGCGAGATTCATCTTAAGGGGTAGGTTTGTAACATCCCAAATTTTCAATTTGGAATGTTATACATTAAGTCATCATGCATTTCATATTTTCTTGCATTTTGCCGATCCTAGAAATTTCACGCAACTCAAGGACCCTCGGAGAGTTGGAGATTTCATTATTTTCATATTTGGGTTTTCTCAAATTTTGAAAATAGGATCATTTTGATTTTTATTTATTTCATCTTCAATTATTTTTCCAATATCAAAAATAAGAGAGGGAATAATATGACTTTCCCAAAATTTAGGAAAAATGAAGATTTAATAAATAAATCAAATTTTAGATTTTATTTTGGAGTTTGTCACTTTTATTTGCCTTAGGGAAAATGCGTATTTTAAAATTTTGCATTTTGGCCCGTGTTAAAGTTCATTTTGTTCGACTCATTTTTAGTAGTCGTGGAAAATTTACTTTATTAATTTTTGAGTTCGTTGAGATTTTTTTATTCATTTTTCTGGCGTGATCTTATTTAAAAACTGTCACATACCGACCGGGCTAAGGCTCACTGACGGCCCACCCGGCCGAGCCGTCTCCTCCCGGGAGACACAGCCGCCGCCGCCTCGAAGTCCCGCTGGGACGACGCCTTACCGCCGCGACCCTCCCCAAGGCAGACCCCTCCCTCTTTAAAACCCGCCGCCCGCCCTCACCTCATCCCGCCACCCGCCAAGACGCCGCCACCCGAGCCGCCCGACGCCGCCCGGCCGTCGCTTCGTCTTGCCGCCGCCGCCCGCCGCCGACCCCGCTGAGCCCCGCCGAGCCACCCCAACCCCGCCGGAGCCCCGTTCCGCCCGCCGGAGGCCTCGCCAGAGGTATAGCCGCCGCTGTTCGCCGCCCGGTTTTTTTTCTCGAACCCTAGATTTGGTTTTTCTTCGGTTCAACTAATTAGTGAACGTTCACCGATCCGTTCGTTCTAACGAACGTGTTCACCGGTTAGCTTCTGTTAACGAACGTCCGTTCGTTTAACCGTTCGTCGTTTTTCTTTTAATCGGATTTAATCCGTTATTTTCCGATCTCGATTTCAGATCCAATCTTCGTTCTAGTTTATCTTCTCGCTCGTTTATCGGAATCAGGTGATTCAAGCGCCTGGAGTTTCATTTCGAAACCGCCGTTCCGACTAATCAACTTAAACAAAGTTTTGCTACTGTAAAATTTGACCTAGTTTCAATTGCTAGAACTGAGCTGTTTTCTTCCGTCGGATGTTTTTCGTTGCTTTATTTGATTCGATTCTTTTGCAACCAGGGTTCTTAAGTTGAACTTTCTGGTCAGATCTTTTATTCGAGATTTACCTGTGCATTAGATGAATACTTATTGTATGCTTGTTGTTTGTCTACGATAGATCACCCGGAGTGCGCCGCATGTTATTTCGAATCTTTAGGTTTCGCGGATCGTCAGCAAGGCAAGTAACACTTGATCATACTTTTTTCTGCTACCCAGTTTTTATGCATTAGATCAAACCTCAAACACTTGCATGGTTAGGATCTAATTAAAATGTGGGATGGGAAGTAGATTGAGGTAGTACCTATTACCTGTTTTACTTATGAAACCTTGGGAGTTACTTCTACGTTTGCTTAATTTGCCATGCTATGCTAGTAGACGTGGATTGGGTGAGTGAATATCCATGACAGATGTGAGATTGTTAATTAATGGTTTATTTAAGGTGGCAACTTAAACACACATCTGGGTGGATTGAGGCACCTGGTTTCTATCAGGACTTACTGTATTTCTTCAGGACCGCCACCCAGGCTCAAAGGGATCATAAGATTATTCATACTAGTAACTTCCGTGTGCAGCCACAAGCCATTATGGGCTCTGGCATAGTTGACTAAGTTGTGCGAACTCTTACGAGTAGACTAGCAGATGTAGGGGTTGTAGGTTGGTACGGTCTACCCACACGTAAGGTGCTAGTGCTTCTGAAAGACTATGTATCGGTCATCTGTCTCTCAAACACCATGTAGTGCGAGAAACCAAACGGAGGCGATCGAGTCTTGTGGGGAAAAGTGCGCAAACCTCTGCAGAGTGTATAAACTAATCATGATTAGCCGTGTCCCCGGTTATGGACATCGTGAGTATCTAGTACTTGAATATCATGTGAATCTCAACATGTTACCCTAATTAATATTGTTGGGTTTTTAATGAGTACTATTAGTTGGGATTGAGGATGCTGTCAACCATTCTCAATGTTTAACAACCACCATGATAGTTAAACAAATTTATTCCTTTGCAGTAGGGAAAAACTAGCTTTATGCAAAACTGTAACCGTAGAGCTTTTCCACCAGCCATATATGCATGTAGTATAGGCTTATTGCTTCATTGCTCTCTATGTGTTACATTGCCAGCATATTCCATGTCTTGACCCGTTTCGGGCTGCAACTTTCATGTTGCAGACTTTTCGAACGACAGTAAGGTGTTTAGGTCGTGGTTCTATACTCAGTGATGCCGATGGAGTTGATGGACTCACTTATCTTCCAAGTCTTCCGCTGTTATCGTTATTAGATGGCCTTAAGCCCATATTTATTGTAATAAGTCCTCTTTTGGACATCGATGTAATAAGTGTGTGATTGCTACTTTGTTATAAATCCTTCAAATCTTGTGTGGTGTCGACATTCTTGATCCGAGGATGACACCCGAGCACAGAGACTTGATCCATTCGGGTCGGGTCGCTACAAACCCATTGTCACCACGGTTATCCCACGCAAGACATACATCAAGTGTTCTCAAAGCATTAAAGACTCAATCCAATAAGATAACTTTAAAGGGAAAACTCAACCCATTACAAGAGAGTAGAGGGGGGAGAAACATCATAAGATCCAACTATAATAGCAAAGCTCGCGATATATCAAGATCGTGCCAAATCAAGAACATGAGAGAGAGAGATCAAACGCATAGCTACTGGTACATACCCTCAGCCCCGAGGGTGAACTACTCCCTCCTCGTCATGGAGAGCGCAGGGATGATGAAGATGGCCGCCGGTGAGGGTTCCCCCCTCCGGCAGGGTGCCAGAACAGGGTCCCGATTGGTTTTTGGTGGCTACAAAGGCTTGCGGTGGCGGAACTCCTGATCTATTCTGTTCCTCGATGGCTTTAGGTTATATTGGTATATATAGGAGGAAGAAATACATCAGGGGAGCCACAAGGGGCCCACGAGGGTGGAGGGCGCGCCCAGGGGGGGTGGGCGTGCCCCCTGCCTCGTGTCATCCTCGTTGATTCCCTGACGTGCACTCCAAGTCTCCCGTATTGCTTTCTTTCCAAAAATAACTTTTCCGAAGGTTTCATTCCGTTTGGACTCCGTTTGATATTCCTTTTCGGCGAAACACTGAAACAAGGGAAAAAACAGAAACTGGCACTGGGCTCTGGGTCAATAGGTTAGTCCCATATAAAAGTGCATAGTAAAGCCCATAAAACATCCAAGATGGATAATATAATAGCATGAATACTTCATAAATTATAGATAGGTTGGAGACGTATCAGCATCCCCAAGCATAATTCCTGCTCGTCCTCGAGTAGGTAAATGATAAAAGAAACAATTTATGAAGTGTGAATGCTAGCAGGTGCATAAGTTTGATCAATGATAATTTCAATCACCTTTTCTAGCATCATTATATGTCATAACAGTAGTCAACTCATAGAACTTTTCATGATCAAGTAAAAAAACTATTCACATGTTAAAGTATAGATCATAAACTTTCTTGAAAACTATCAAACTATGTTCTCAGTCATCAAACAATTGCAATTCATCTTATTTTCAGGAAGATTCTATGTTAGAGCTTCGATTCCACAAACTTCAAATACACAACTATCATTTAGTCTTCCATGATTGCTACCACTCAAAGCATATTTTTGGAACAAATAGTATTCATCGAACACAGAGAAAGATAGGGGCTTAATGTTTCGCCTCCCAACCTTTTACCTCAAGGGTAATGTCAATGATAATAATTCATGCTCAAATATATTTGAATGGCCATATATGCTTAGATCTTTCCATCACATGATGCTTGCCAACTAAAGAGTAGGTTGGAACGAGAAGGAATACTATTGACTCTTGCATAAAAGTAAAAGATAGGCCCTTCGCAGAGGGAAGCAGGGATTTGCAGAGGTGCCAGAGCTCGAAGCAAAAACAGAGATGAAAATAATTTTGAGAGGTATGCTTTCATTGTCAACATAACGACCAAGAGTTCCCAATATCTTCCATACTAGATACATCATAGGCGGTTCCCACGCAGAAAGGTAAAGATTTTACTCCCCCTCCACCAACGATCACACTCCACAGCTTGTCCGAAACAACGGGTGCCGTCCAACTTTCAACAATCCCGGGGGAGTTTTGTTTAAATTATTTGCGAGTTTGTTTTTGATCTTTTGATCATAGGACCGGGCATCCCAGTTACCAGCCATTTTCTCGTGAGAATAACCCACCTAGCATGGAAGATACTGCTAGCCCCTAGTCGCTACTTGAGCGATTCGGGCATACAAAACAGATTATTATTTGAAGATTTAGAGTTTGGCACATGCAAATTTACTTGCAACGACATGTAAATACCGCATATAGGTAGATATGGTGGACACTCATGGAAGAAACTTGGTTCAAGGAATTTGGATGCACAAGCAGTATTCCCGCTTAGTACAGATATTTTGGCTAGCAAAGGATTCTGAGTAGCAAGCACCACATGTTAGAGGATCCAAAACAATATAACTTCTATACAAATATACTCAAGCATAACTCATTATGTTGTCTTGCTTGTCGAACTTCAACTAATTTTCTCAGGTTTGAAAATAGTTAATGGGGCTCACAATCATAGAAGATGTCCAAGATAGTATATTTATATGTGAAATCTCTCTTCCTTCAATATTCTTTCATGAATTGTTCAAGTGACCAATACAATGTTTGCTAACCTTCAATAAATTTACCACCTCTACTTCTTAAAGGTGAAGTCATTACTCCCCATGGGATAAGCATATGAAACATATATAATTTCAGATTTATGACATTCAAATTATTCAACCATTTACTCATAGGATAAAAGTGAAGCACACGAGTAAATGACAAACTACTCCAAAAATATAAGTGAAGATCAATGAGTAGTTAAATAATTATGTAGCTATATGAAGACTCTCTCTCATTTAAGAATTTCAGATCTTGGTATTTTATTCAAACAGCAAGCAAGGCAAAATAAAACGGCATTTCAAGGATATCACTCATCATGTGAAGAAGCTAATACTTAGGCTCAACCGATACTAACCGATAATTGTTGAAGAAGAAAGGTGGGATGCCTACCGGGGCATCCCCAAGCTTAGATGCTTGAGACTTCTTGAAATATTATCTTGGGGTGCCTTGGGCATCCCCAAGCTTGAACTTTTGCGTCTCCTTAATTCCTTTCATATCACGGTTTCCTAAATATCGAAAGCTTCATCCACACCAAACTCAACAAGAACTCGTGAGATAAGTTAGTATAAACCAATGCAAAAACCTTATCATTTTATACTGTAACAAATCACTAAAATCATTATTCAACATTGCATACTAAATGCCTCTGCATATTTAATACTCATATCCTCAATAGAATCATTAAACAAGCAAACATATGTAAACAATGCAATCATAACAGCAATCTGCCAAAACAGTACAGTCGGTAAAGAATGCAAGATTCATCATACTTCCCTAACTCCAAATGTTATGAAAGAAAATTCCCACTGTAGTAAATTTATCAGAGCTTATTATGCAAAAGGTTTCAACATTTTATCACATTCTGACTTTTCTTGGGAATTTTTGCAATAGCGGTAAACTTTCTGTTTTGAAACAGCAACATGTATACTTGCAAAATAAGCATGGTAAAAGCTATCCTTGAATTTTTTATTGAAAATAAATATGCAAAACATTATTCTAAATAACAGAAATCAAATACTAACGAAATAAATTGACGCTCCAATCAAAACACATATCATGTGGTGAATAAAAATAGAGCTCCAAGTTACCAATGAACGAAGACGAAAGAGGGGATGCCTTCCGGGGCATCCCCAAGCTTAGGCTCTTGGTTGTCCTTGAATATTACCTTGGAGTGCCTTTGGCATCCCCAAGCTTAGGCTCTTGCCACTCCTTATTCCATAGTCCATCGAATCTTTACCCAGAACTTGAAAACTTCACAACACAAAACTTAACAGAAAATCTCGTGAGCTCCGTTAGCGAAAGAAAACAAAACACCACTTGAAGGTACTGTAATGAACTTATTCTTTATTTATATTGGTGTTAAACCTAATGTATTCCAACTTCTCTATGATATATAAACTATTTTACTAGCCATAGATTCATCAAAATAAGCAAGCAACACAATGAAAACAGAATCTGTCAAAAACAGAACAGTCTGTAGTAATCTGTATCAACGTATACTTCTGGAACTCCAAAAATTCTAAAATAAATTTGTGGAACTGAGGAATGTGTCTAGTAATCATCTGCAAAAATAATCAACTAAATAGCACTCTCCAGTAAAAAGTTGAAGCTAATCTCGCGAGCGCTAAAGTTTCTGTTTTTTACAGCATGATCATAAAGACTCCACCCAAGTCTTCCCAAAGGTTCTACTTGGCACAAACACTAATTAAAACATAAAACCACATCTAAAAACAAGCTAGATGGATTATTTATTCCTAAACAGAACCAAAAATCAAGAAACTAAAATAAAATTGGGTTGCCTCCCAACAAGCGCTATCGTTTAACGCCCTAGCTAGGCATGATGATTTCAATGATGCTCACGTAAAAGATAAGAATTGAAACATAAAGAGAGCATCATGAAGAATATGACTAGCACATTTAAGTCTAACCCACTTCCTATGCATAGGGATTTTGTGAGCAAACAAATTATGGGAACAATAATCAACTAGCATAGGAAGGTAAAACAAGCATAACTTCAAAACTTTAAGCACATAGAGAGGAAACTTGATATTATTGCAATTCCTACAAGCATATATTCCTCCCTCATAATAATTTTCAATAGCATCATGAATAAATTCAACAATATAACCAGCACATAAAGCATTCTTTTCATGATCTACAAGCATATAATTTTTATTACTCTCCACATAAGCAAATTTATTCTCATGAATAGTAGTGGGAGCAAACTCAACAAAATAACTATCACTAGTAGAAAAAAGACTTTTAGTACCAGCTCATAAGGACCTTTAGTACCGGTTCTGGAACCGGTACTAAAGAGTGGGGACTAAAGCCCCCCCCCCCTTTGGTACCGGTCCAACACGAACCGGGACCAAAGGCCCACCACGTGGCACGAGGCGCCAGTGGTGCAGGGACCTTTAGTCCCGGTTGGTAAGGATTTTTTATTTTTATTTTGAAATAAAGCAAAAACAGCCCGCCCTCTTGGGCTGGCACCGCTACATACGACTAGAAACCCAATCTCTAGTTGGGCGGGATGCAGGCCTGTATGGCTGATGGGCCCCACAGGCAGAAGACTTGCAATAGGCCCACAAAGGCCTTCTTAGAGAGGAGCTCGACACGGTAGCCGCGGCGGGGCTTATAAACCGGTGGGAGCTCCCCTCAACTAGCAAGGTGGGACTAAACATTGTGCACTGCGGGTGGCAGCGCACCATCTTTAATACCGGTTGGTGGCTCCAACCGGTACTAAAGGGGGGGGTCTTTAGTACCGGTTGGAGCCACCAACCCGTACTAAATGCCACCACCTTTAGTACCGGTTGGTGGCTCCAACCGGTACTAAAGACCCCCCCTTTAGTACCGGTTGAAGCCACCAACCCGTACTAAAGGCCACCACCTCTTTAATACCGGTTCGTGGCACGAACCGGTACTAAAGGTTCGCCATGAACCAGTACTAATGAGAGCCGCCCGCCTGGCCGTTGGAACCAGCACTAATGGTCACATTAGTGCCGGTTCAATTGCAAACCGGGACTAATGAGTTTCACATTAGACCCTTTTTCTACTAGTGTATCATATGATTGAAAATTAAGATCAAGATGACATGTTTCATGGTTATCATTATTCTTTAGAGCATACGTGTCATCACAATAATCAACATAGATAGGAGGCATGCTTTTATCATAGTAAAATTGCTCATCAAAGCTTGGGGGACAAAAAATATCATCTTCATCAAACATAGCTTCCCCAAGCTTGTGACTTTGCATATCATTAGCATCATGGATATTCAAGGAATTCATACTAACAACATTGCAATCATGCTCACATACAAAGATCTAGTGCCAAACATTTTAACGCATTCTTCTTCTAACACTTTGGCACAATTTTCCTTCCCATCATACTCACGGAAGATATTAAAAAGATGAAGCGTATGAGGCAAACTCAATTCCATTTTTTTGTAGTTTTCTTTTATAAACTAAACTAGTGCTAAAACAAGAAACAAAAAGATTCGATTGCAAGATCTAAAGATATACCTTCAAGCACTCACCTCCCCAGCAACGACGCCAGAAAAGAGCTTGATGCCTACTACGCAACCTTCTCCTTGTAGACGTTGTTGGGCCTCCAACTGCAGAGGTTTGTAGGACAATAGCAAATTTCCCTCAAGTGGATGACCTAAGGTTTATCAATCCGTGGGAGGCGTAGGATGAAGATGGTCTCTCTCAAACAACCCTGCAAGCAAATAACAAAGAGTCTCTTGTGTCCCCAACACACCCAATACAATGGTAAACTGTATAGGTGCACTAGTTCATGAAGAGATGGTGATACAAGTGCAATATGGATGGTAGATATAGGTTTTTGTAATCTGAAAATATAAAAACAGCAAGGTAACTAGTGATAAAAGTGAGCGTAAATGGTATTGCAATGCTAGGAAACAAGGCCTAGGGTTCATACTTTCACCAGTGCAAGTTCTCTCAACAATAATAACATAATTGGATCATATAACTATCCCTCAACATGCAACAAAGAATCACTCCAAAGTCACTAATAGCGGAGAACAAGCGAAGAGATTATGGTAGAGTCTGAAACCACCTCAAAGTTATTCTTTCCGATCAATCCATTGGGCTATTCCTATAAGTGTCACAAACAGCCCTAGAGTTCGTAGTAAAATAACACCTTAAGACACACATCAACCAAAACCCTAATGTCACCTAGATACTCAAATGTCACCTCAAGTATCAGTAGGTATTATTATACGATATGCATCACACAATCTCAGATTCATCTATTCAACCAACACATAGAACCTCAAAGAGTGCACCGAAGTTTCTACCAGAGAGTCAAGACGAAAACGTGTGCCAACCCCTATGCTTAGGTTCATGGGTGGAACCCGCAAGTTGATCACCAAAACGTACATCAAGTGAATCAATAGAATAACCCATTGTCACCACTGTTATCCCACGCAAGACATACATCAAGTGTTCTCAAATCATTAAAGAGTCAATCCGATAAGATAACTTCAAAGGGAAAACTCAATCCATTACAAGGGAGTAGAGGGGGGAGAAACATCATAAGATCCAACTATAATAGCAAAGCTCGCGATACATCAAGATCGTGCCAAATCAAGAACACGAGAGAGAGAGAGAGAGATCAAACACATAGCTATTGGTACATACCCTCATCCCCGAGGGTGAACTACTCCCTCCTCGTCATGGAGAGCGCAGGGATGATGAAGATGGCCATCGGTGAGGGTTCCCCCCTCCGTGGTCTTGAACAGGTCCCGATTGGTTTTTGGTGGCTACAGAGGCTTGCGGCGGCGGAACTCCCGATCTATTCTGTTCCTCGATGGTTTTAGAGTATATTGGTATATATAGGAGGAAGAAATACGTCAGGGGAGCCACGAGGGGGCCCATGAGGGTGGAGGGCACGCCCAGGGGGGTGGGCGCGCCCCCCTGCCTCGTGCCTTCCTCATTGATTCCCTGACGTGCACTCCAAGTCTCCCGTATTGCTTTCTTTCCAAAAATTACTTTTCCGAAGGTTTCATTCCCGTTTGATATTCCTTTTCTGCGAAACACTGAAACAAGGGAAAAAACAGAAACTGGCACTGGGCTCTGGGTCAATAGGTTAGTCCCAAAAGTAATATAAAAGTGCATAGTAAAGCCCATAAAACATCCAAGATGGATAATATAATAGCATGAATACTTCATAAATTATAGATGCGTTGGAGACGTATCAAGTATCATGCATAGCAGAAGTGGCATCATCAATATCATGCGACATATCAAAATTAATAGCAGAAGCAGGTTTAGGTGTCGCAAGCTTACTCAAAACAGAAGGTGAATCAAGTGCAGAGCTAGATGGCAGTTCCTTACCTCCCCTCGTAGTTGAGGGATAAATTTTGGTTTTCTCGTCTTTCAAGTTCCTCATAGTGACGAGCAGATATAAATCCCAAGTGACTCAAAGAATAGAGTTATGCTCGCTGGCAACGGCGCCAGAAAATAGTCTTGATAACCCACAAGTATAGGGGATCGCAATAGTTTTTGAGGTTAGAGTATTCAACCCAAATTTATTGATTCGACACAAGGGGAGCCAAAGAATATTCTCAAGTATTAGCAGTTGAGTTGTCCATTCAACCACACGTGCATAACTTAATATCTGCAGCAAAGTATTTAGTAGCAAAGTAATATGGAAGTAATGGTAACAGTGGCAAAAGTAACACTGATAGTTTTGTAGTAATCGTAACAGTGGCAATGGAAAAGTAAATAAACAAAGAACAATATGTGAAAAGCTCGTAGGCATTGGATCGGTGATGGATAATTATGCCGGATGAGATTATTCATGCAACATTTATAACATAGGGTGACACAGAACTAGCTCCAATTCATCAATGTAATGTAGGTATGTATTCCCAATATAGTCATACGTGCTTATGGAAAAGAACTTGCATGACATCTTTTGTCCTACCCTCCCATGGCAGCGGGGTCCTAATAGAAGCTAAGGGATATTAAGGCCTCCTTTTAATAGAGTACCAGATTAAAGCATTAACACATAGTGAATACATGAAATCCTCAAACTACGGTCATCACCGGGAGTTGTCCCGATTATTGTCTCTTCGGGGTTGCCGGATCATAACACAGTAGGTGACTAATGACTTGCAAGATAGGATCAAGAACTCACATATATTCATGAAAACATAATAGGTTCAGATCTGAAATCATGGCACTCGGGCCCTAGTGACAAGCATTAAGCATAGCAAAGTCATAGCAACATCAATCTCAGAACACAGTGGATACTAGGGATCAAACCCTAACAAAACTAACTCGATTACATGATAAATCTCATCCAACCCATCACCGTCCAGCAAGCCTATGATGGAATTACTCATGCACGGCGGTGAGCATCATGAAGTTGGTGATGGAGGATGGTTGATGATGACGATGGCGACAGATTCCCCTCTCCGGAGCCCTGAACGGACTCCAGATCAGCCCTCCCAAGAGAGATTAGGGCTTGGCGGCGGCTCCGTATCGTAAAACGCGACGAATCCTTCTCTCTGGTTTTTTTCTCCCTGAACGTGAATATATAGAGTTGGATTTGAGGTTGGTGGAGCTCCAGGGGGCCCATGAGGAAGGGGGCGCTCCCAGGGGGGTAGGCGCGCCCCCACCCTCTTGGACAGGGTGTGGCCCCCTGGCCTTGATTCTTTCACCAATATTTTTATTAATTCCAATATAATTCTCCGTTGATTTTCAGGTCATTCCGAGAACTTTTATTTCTACACAAAAATAACACCATGGCAATTCTGTTGAAAACAGCGTCAGTCCGGGTTAGTTCCATTCAAATCATGCAAGTCAGAGTCCAAAACAAGGGCAAAAGTGTTTGGAAAAGTAGATACGTTGGAGACGTATCAGTGGAAAGCTCATCTGAAAGGACATGGCCAAGTGTTTCCCCAATAAGAGCAACTTCACTAAGAGGACACCTCCCAAGGCGTTGGTGGTCCAAGAAGATTACAATGAGGATGATGATGATGATGATGATGAAGATGGTGAGTCGGTTGCCATGGCCTCCGTTGCCACTGCGACAACTCCACAGGCGTCTCTCTTTGACTCACCCAATGAGAGCATCACCGCCAAGTGCCTCATGGCTAAAGCCACCAACAAGGTAACCCCCAACATCAAAACTACCATCATTAATAATCCTTCTTTGACGGATTGCATTGATGAACATGAGGGTTCTAATGTGGAGGAGAATGAGTTTGAGTCTTATATGAGTAAACTCAAGGGTAAATCCAAGAAGCACTTTGTTGCTCTCTTGGAACAACTTGGTGAAGCAAATGACATGATCGAGGCTCACGAAGATACCATCTCTAAGATGGAGAGGCATAGTTGTGACTATGCCGATGAGATTTCGGATCTTTCCAATACTCTTGAGGAAGAGCGTGGTCTTCGTTTGGCTCTTGAGGAGTCACACAACGATGATCATGCTAAATTAAAGAAATATCTTGATCATGCTCTTGTTGTCTCTCGTGTGCTAACCTTCGAGAAGGCCAAGCTTGGGGTTGATCTTGCTAGACTCAAAGAGGAGTTTGACTTACCTGACAAGGCTCACAAGGTCTTGAAGTGTGCTCATGCTAGCCTCAAAGAGTCTCATGATCAACTCCAAGTAAAGCTAACCAAGGAGAAAGCCACATTTCCTCATATGGTCTTAATTGATAATGCAAATGCTACTAACCCGTGTTGTGAGCATGTGCATCTTGTTGAGGAGAATGCTAACTTGAAGGAGCAACTTGAGAAAGGCCTTGTGTCTTGCATGCAAGGCGAGAAGAACCTCAACGACCTTCTGAGCAATCAAAAGGAAGTTGTGGCCAAGGAAGGGATTGGGTACGCGCCCAAGTCCAAGAACAAGAAGAAGAATGACAAGGCCAAGCGACCTCCTCCTCTCAAGCAAACCTTTGTGAAGGAGGGAGAGGGTGCATCTAAGGAGAAGAAGAAGAACACCATGAAGGGTGGTTGTCGGTGTCAAAACCGGCGGATCTCGGGTAGGGGGTCCCGAACTGTGCGTCTAGGCGGATGGTAACAGGAGACAAGGGACACGATGTTTTTACCCAGGTTCGGGCCCTCTCGATGGAGGTAATACACTACTCCTGCTTGATTAATATTGATGATATGGGTAGTACAAGAGTAGATCTACCACGAGATCAAGGAGGCTAAACCCTAGAAGCTAGCCTATGGTATGATTGTTTTTCGTCCCACGGATTAAAACCCTCCGGTTTATATAGACACCAGATAGGTTAGGGTTACACGTAGTCGGTTACAATGGTAGGAGATCTACATATCCAGACGCCAAGCTTGCCTTCCACGCCAAGGAAAGTCCCATCCGGACACGGACGGAGTCTTCAATCTTGTATCTTCATAGTCTTGGAGTCCGCCGTGATGATAGTTCGCTATCCGGACACCCCTAGTCCAGGACTCCTCGGTAGCCCACGAACCAGGCTTCAATGACGACGAGTCCGGCGCGCATATTGTCTTCGGCATTGCAAGGCGGGTTCCTCTTCCGAATACTTCATAGAAGGTTTTGAACACCAGGATAGTGTCCGGCTCTGCAAAACAAGTTCCACATACCACCGTAGTGAGAATAACTTTTGCACAGATCTGCTGACGTATTCCGCGGCGTGACATCACACCACAGCTAGGCCTTTATATGAATCGTTTTTTACTATTCCTCCTCAGCGCGTTTAGCGAGGCGGTTTCCTTGGCACGTCTTATCGAAGCATAGATCGTGCCCCCTTATTCCGGGATTCTCATCAATACGGACGTGGGTAACCCATCCGCGCCATTGATTACGACGCTTGGGAGATAAGCGAGTTTTACCAGGCTGGTGGGGGACTCATAGCTTCGTCCGTCCATATAATGGGATAAGGATCCACCTTTTCACCTACACCTTCTTCCTCCTTTGCTCATCCATTTTCGCGCACTCGAGCTCCAGCGCCCAAGTCCGCACACCCCACCACAACATTCTCCAACTATGTCGGGAGCGGGAGGCAGGTGGATGGCCTCCTCCGTCACGGAGGGGCACATCACAAAGCTGCGGGAGGCCGGATACTTGTCCAAAGAACATCAAGACACCGGCTGCCCGACGCGGGGCAGCTCATTCCAACCCCTGTGCCCCATGAGAGGGTGGTGTTTCTCCCCACTTCCTCCATGGACTAGGTTTTCCACTTCACCCATTTGTCCGGGGCTCATGTTCTACTACGGCCTGACTTCCACGACCTGGCCCCGAATTTCATCCTCAACATCTCGGCGTTCATCGTCAGGTGCGAGGCCTTCCTCTGCATCCAGCCCCACTTCGCTTATGGCTAAAGATCTTCAACGTCAGTCAAGGTAGTGGGCAGCCGCTGCTTGAGTGCGGAGGCGCCATGGTTGGCAAGATGGCCAAAGTCCTATGGCTCGAGGGCTCCTTCGTGGAGACAATAAAGGGGTGGCAATCGGGTGGTTCTATATCACCGAGCCGCTGACCCCAAATGGGCGGCGGCCCCCGAATTCAGATCTGGCTTCCCCACACGGCTCTCGTCATGGAAAGAGACGGGCCTGACGTGGAGGAATTCAGACGAGCTATCCGGACTCCAAACATGCGTCCGAAACCTGGTGGACAAGAATCTCACGCTTGTCAACGTAATCCAGGTGATGCTCATCCGCCGGATTCTCCCATGCCAACAACGGGCCTTCAAATTGTGGGAGTTCGATCCGGCACATCACCCAACTCTGAAAAGGCTCTTCGACACTACGTACGAAGATGCCTGGAAGGTGCTGTTCAAGGGCGCCGAGGTTCCCACATCCGCCATCAAGATCGCGGATCAAGCTCGCAGCGTCAAGCCAGCGAGGTGAGTTATTT
Organism: Aegilops bicornis; assembly: GCA_021605145.1. Lineage (NCBI taxonomy): Eukaryota > Viridiplantae > Streptophyta > Magnoliopsida > Poales > Poaceae > Aegilops > Aegilops bicornis. The sequence continues at coordinate 264,848,276 of CM038674.1, read as the reverse complement.
TACCCTTTATGGGACTCTTTTTTCATAGTTTGACTCTATGTGGGATCTAAAACTCACTAACCTTTAACAGATCGGTTGAAGACGTCCGGACAGGTTAACTGTCCGGCTCCTTTGCCGAAGACTCCAATGGACGCCCGATTGACGGAAGGCCGCTGGCTCCGTACCTCATGTGGTGCCGGAGAAGAAGGTTAAGAAGGAGGCAACGGAACTCAAGGAGCTCCCGACGCTGGTGCCGTCGATTGAAGCGTAATCTTCTCCTAAGAACGAGGAGGAGGAAAAAGAAGCCTCCCCCCAACGGGGGAGGAGCGGAAAAGGAAGGCCGCCCCAACTGGGGAGGCCGGAGGGTCCAAGAAGGGAAGAACCCTTCCTCCGGAGTTCTCCACCAACATCGACAACGACGAGGAGGATTGGCCAACAAGGGCCAAGCCCCTGGCGAGATCGTAAGTGTCCGGATACCCATGGCTTTTTTATTGCATAGTGTTCTTCTAATGCCGAACAATCATGCAGCCCGCCCAAGGGCGAGTTCGCCGCTTCGTCGAGCGGGTCCCTGAGTTCGTCAGAAATGGAGAGTACTTCACTTCCGGCCGCCTCATTGCCTCACGCTGCGGACGACGCCGAGGTGGTGCCCCAAGGGGGCCTGGTCAAGAGGAGGTGGCGCAGGAGGCGCCGCAAGGTAACCTCCCGGACTCCAGGCGCGTGGGGGCGAGACCCCAGGCTCTAAGCCCAACCCTTGTCCGGACTCCATTCCGAACCTTCAGCGGTTCCAAGTCCGCAAGCGGTCCTTCAGAGGAAGGTAAGACACCGTGTCCTCCGGCCCAACCGAGGCACCGGATAGCATTAGAGGCGCTTAACAGCGCCTCCATCAAGGAGGAGCACCACACTGTAATGAGTATGGTGATCCAGAAAGTTCGATCCGCCAAGAGCGGGCCGATCAAGCCTGCATCAGCCTTCTAACAGCTTTGAGGTAAGTTTAGAATATGTAAAAATATTACCGCATAGACAGTAGTTCTCGATGCTTAGTTCGGTGTTCGGAAAGAAAAGCGGACTAAGGATCTAAAAAGATATACGCAGGAGTCTAACATAAGTATGTCAATATGGGAATGCAGGTTGCGCTTTGAACTCCTCGCCAAGACCGATCATGGAGGTCAATGCATTGAAGCAGAGCCTCGAGCGATCCGAGAACGAGCTCGGCCTTGCCAAGAAGCAGCTCGAGGACAAGGAAGGTAAGTAATACCTTATTAAAGAAATACCTTATTAAAGAAATACCTTATAGAAAGGTTTCGGTTGCGAAAAATAACAGGAATAACATGGGTACTGCAGGGGCCATGAATGAGGTGGCGACCCTGAAGGAAGCGGTGTCCGTGCCCGAAGCAAAGCGGCATGAGCGCACCGAGCGAGAGAAGGGGAGGCGCAGCATGGCGGAGGTGCCGCAAGAGCTCCGTGCTCTCGTGAAAAACACGAGGGTTTGGAGCGTGACTCAAGACCCGAGAGTCCGTGCTTGCCTCGGCTCTTGAGAGTACCAAAGTGCTAAGGCGGAGGCCCAAAAGCCCTCCAAGAAATTGAATCATTAAAGAAGATAGCAGCGGGTAAGGCATTCTTTATGCAAAGCAAGCATGTGAAAGTGAATTACCTATTACTTACTCCGGATTCGAGCTCCTGTGAGCATTCGCGGATCTGCCCAGAGTGTGTCCGATGTGCCGCATTCTACCGCGCCAAGGAGGGAGCTCGACGGAGAAGGTGTTCTGGTCTCAGTATGCTGAGGCCGGACATCAGATGCCCCTAAGCGACCAGCTGAAGGAGCTGGTCGAGCTCCACAAGGTCGCCGAACAGGCCATGAAGGGCCTCATAGTTCGGCTGTGGCCATTGGAAGCCATGCCTGGGGGCTACTTTGGGCTAGTGCGGCGGCTAGTGGACGCCTGTCCATGGATTAAAGTCATAAAGCGCTCCGTCTGCATTGAAGGTGCCCGTCGGGCCCTTGCCCGTGCTAAAGTGCACCGGGGCAAGCTGGATGCGGAGAAGCTTGTGACGGACGGGCCACCGAAGGGCAAGGAGCATCGCATGCCCGAAATGTACTATGAGGGCCTCCTGAAGGGTGCCCGCCAGATAGCAGATGAGTGCTCCAAAGATGTAATTTTGAATAGACTCGCATTTGTTATCCTCAGACGCTGAAAACTTGTTCATATGCGCTAAGCAATGCTTGTTAATTTAAAATATTACCTTCTGTGCGGCCGTTTATCAAATTTGAGAGATGGCAAGTCGTTGGCTTCAGCCCCCATGCCACAAGTGCTGGCATGTTCGGGATAAACTTGAGCACTCTTGTTCCCATTCTTGGGTCCATCCAGGGAGGCGCTCAACGCAACGAACAAGGCAACCGGACTTATAGTGCTTGAACACTCTCACTTAGCCATAGAATTCTATAATTTTAAATTTCGTGAAGCCCCTAGTATTCGAAGACCGAGTTTGGGGCGCTTATCCACGCCTTTAGCCGGACAATGCCGGTTCCTCGCTCTAAGCAGCGTAAGTCTTTAGGGACCCGAAAAAACCTCTCGAACAGCTTATCGCTCTCGCCTATCATGACGGTCAGTTTTAGCTTTCTCCGAGGTGCTCAACCCAGCTCAACCGGGCACAATCGCAGTGGTTCTCCTAGTGCTACCTTAGCCGATATAACGGAACGTAAGGTACCAAAACATAGGAGCCAGCAAACCCAACTATTGACCCAAGACATGATTCGGAGCCGATGCATATAATGCTATAAGTTCGGGGTGCCGCACTTGTGAAAGTGTTCGGACATATCACACCATACTTTTGGGGTACTTATGCCCCTGGTGTATTGGCCGTACCAAAGTGTACGGGTGCAACATGTCATGAAATGAACATATATATAGATAAAGAAAGGAGTGCAATAATAGGCAAAAGCTATGTATTGTTTATTCAAAAAGGTACTGCAATGAAAGTAGAACGATACAAATAGTGTGATAAGCAAGGGATGGGACTATCTAACATGTCCCCCTCCAGGGGTAAGCTGCGGGATGATATGTAAAACAGGTATAATGCTCGTAATAGAGACCACCTGAACACTCGACGTAGCTCTCTACTTCCCTGGCTATTGCATCGTGAGTTCGGCGATTCTAGTGCCGGACAGGACTTCTGGAAAACGGAGTCCTGAAAGTAAGAAAAAAGAAGAAAAAATAAAAAAGAAAAAGAATGACACAATCGGGAACCCCTGGTGCGGTTGAGCCGCGTTCTGGGCGTGCCATGGTCGTGCCCCTCCCCTTATGCCCATGGTATCTCCAGAGCGTGGTTATGTACGCGTAGTACTGGCTTCGCAATTTCGCGAGGGCTGGGGTTGGGCCGGATTGCTACGCGTGCTTGAATCGTGCCAGGTGGTCTTGTTGTAGGTTACTCCGGGCACGCTTGACAGTGTCCGGACGCTTAGTGGCCGGACTCGAGAATTGCTGTGAGAGGCTGCTTTGCACCTCCGCCGCGAGGGCCGCCGTGTGCTCCTCCGTTTGGTGTTTCCATTGACCGTGATTACTCCTCGAGGGAATGGCATCTTGAGCTTGAGGTATGCGTAGTGCGGCACCGCATTGAACTTTGCAAATGCGGTTCATCCGAGCAAAGGTATGATAGCCGCCATGAACGGGACTATGTCGAAGATTAACTCTTCGCTTCGGAAGTTATCCGGGGATCCAAAGACCACTTCGAGTGTAAATGAGCCCGTACAATTGGCCTCTACACCCGGTATGACGCCTTTAAAGGTCGTCTTTGTAGGTTTAATCCTTGAGGGATCTATGCCCATTTTGCGCACTATATCCTGATAAAGCAGGTTCAGGCTGCTACCGCCGTCCATCAGGACTCTGGTGAGGTGAAATCTGTCAAGCATTGGGTCAAGAACCAATGCGGCGAAACCGCCATGATGAATGCTAGTGGGGTGGTCCCTTCGAACGAAGGTGATCGGGCAGGAAGACCATGGGTTGAACTTCGGGGCGACTGGCTCCATCGCGTATACGTCCCTTAGTGCGCGCTTCCGCTCCCTTTTGGGTATGTGTGTTGCGTATATCATGTTCACCGTCCGCACTTGTGTGGGAAAGCCCTTCTGTCCTCTATTGTTCGGTGGCCGGGGCTCTTCCTCGTCATCGCTATGCTGCCCCTTGTCATTGAGTTCGCACTTAACTTTCCTCGCTTGCTTGAACACCCAACAATCCCTGTTGGTGTGGTTGGCTGGTTTTTCGGGGTGCCATGTATCCGCACAAGCGATCGAGTATTCGGTCCAAGTTGGACGGGCCCCGGTATTTCTTTTGAATGGCTTTTTCCACTGACCGGGTTTAGAGCCTCTGAATCCGGCATTGACTAAATATCTTCAGCAGATTATCACCGTTAACGCGGCGCTTGTTCTTGTTGCGACGCCGACCGCCATTGCTGTCCTTGGTATCCGAACTATCGTGGTGTTTGGCCAAGTTGTTGCTTCGAGCTAGCTACCTGTCCTCTCCGCGCAAAAGCGGGTCATGAGTGTTGTGAGGGCTGCCATGGATTTCGGCTTTTCCTGTCCTAGGTGCCTGGCAAGCCACTCGTCGCGGATGTTATGTTTGAAGGCTGCAAGGGCCTCTGCATCCGGAATTGTCTGGCCGATTCTTCTGGCTGCTGAATTATATGGCTGAGGTCATCGGCGTGTGGTGGTCGCACATATGTGCCCTAGAAGTTATCAAGGAATGCGGCTTCCAGGTCCTCCAAACAACCAATTGATTCTGCTGGCAAGCTGTTGAGCCAATGCCGAGCTGGTCCTTTAAGCTTGAGTGGGAGGTATTTGATGGCATGTAGATCATCACCGCGGGCCATGTGGATATGGAGGAGATAATCCTTGATCCGCATCATGGATCTGTGGTACCATCGTATGATTCGATGTTTACGACTTTATAGCCCTCGTGGATTTGATGATCCATTACTTCATCCGTGAAGCATAGTGGGTGTCTGGCGCCTCTGTATTGGGCTATATCACGGCGTAGCTCATATGAGCTTTGTTCTCTTGTGTTCCGGCGGGTTTCTTTGTATCCGGCGTGACGGTAATCGTACCGGGTCGTTGGGCGCCCACGCGATCCATAGATCGATCTTGTATGTTTTGGCTTATCCTCCAATATATCTCGCAAGTCCGGCGCGTTTTCCCATGCCTTGGTACTTTTTGAGCGGCGTCGGGGTGTGGCTTGAGCGGAGGGCCAAGAGGCTTCTCTGTCGCGGCCACGGGGTGGCCGATCTGCCATGTCGTGCGCTGATGACTTGGGTGCTTCCTCCTCTGATCGAGGCAACGGCCTGCGTTTGGGGTAGCTTTTGGAGGGGCGTTCGAGTTCATACTCTTCGCTGCAAGGACTTCACCATCCGTCACCTAGCAGGTCTTGGTCAGCTCTAAGCTGTTGCTGCTGCTTTTTCTTGAGGCTGCTTGCCGTGGCCATAAGCCTGCGCTTGAAACGCCTCTGTTCGGCGGGATCCTCGTGCACGTAATTTAATTCGTCGTTGAGGCTTGCCTCATCTTCGGAGGGAGGCGCATAATTATCGTCCTCGACCTCTCTTTCTGCCGCACTGTCATGCAGACTTGCTTCTCCCTCCTCCTGCGCTGAGTTCTACTGGAGCGGGTTGTCTTCAGCACTGTCCGGGGTGTTATTGTCTCCCGTGCCGGAATCACCATTTTTACTGTGGCGGGATTTAGAACGGCGCCGTTGACGTCGGCGTTTGGGTTGTTTCTTAGAGGGGTCATCCTCCGCCGTTCCATCGCCATTCCCATCTTTTGGGATGTCCACCATGTATATGTCGTATGACGAGGTGGCCTTCCAGTGCCCTGTAGGCGATGGGTCTTGGTCGTCTCCGGCATCATCGTCCATACCGTCGATGTCTTCGGAATCGAAGTCGAGCATGTCGGTTAAATCATCGACAGTGGCTACAAAGTGGGTGGTGGGTGGGCGTTGAATTTCTTCGTCGTCCGCATCCCAACCTTCCCGTCCGTAGTCCGCCAAGCTCTCCGAATAAAGAGAGAGACTTTAGTGAATTCAGGATGTCGCCAAAGGGCGTAGTCCGAAAGATGTCCACGGCAGTGAACTCCATGACCGGGCGCCCAATCGGATTCGATTGGCAGAGGCGCTGGAGGGTTCGGAGTCCGGAGAGGAGTCCGCACCCTCGAGTCAAGTTCTTCGCAGCGACAGGGATGGAGTTCGGCTCAATCGCCAGAGATCGTGAGCCCCGAGGCGGCGCCCAACCACTCGCCCTCGATCGGGAATCCGCCCAGATTAAGGGTCGGAGCGGATGTCGGTGCGGCCTCCGTGGCAATCGCTCGCGGCAGTGCTAGATCATACCCATCAAGACAAAGGCGGCACGCCGGTCAGGCTCGAATCCGTCGAAGATCAAGTCTCCGCGGACATCGGCCGATAGTTCAAACTTCCAAATCTGACCTGATGGCTGTGGGGCGAAGCTTCGATCTGCTTCCGGATGGCTGCTTAATTGGCCCAGAGTGCAAAGCCGCCGAGTACGAAGATCTGTCCGGGAGAAAAGTCTCACCGACCGCTGCTTTTTGATGATCGAAGGAGCCATCGGGCCTATCGGTGACGCATACGCAGGAACTCTCAATGAAAGCACCAATGTCGGTGTCAAAACCGGCGGATCTCGGGTAGGGGGTCCCGAACTGCAAGGCCTAGGCGGATGGTAACAGGAGACAAGGGACACGATGTTTTTACCCAGGTTCGCCCTCTCGATAGAGGTAATACCCTACTCCTGCTTGATTAATATTGATGATATGGGTAGTACAAGAGTAGATCTACCACGAGATCGAGGAGGCTAAACCCTAGAAGCTAGCCTATGGTATGATTGTTGTTCATCCTACGGACTAAAAACCCTCCGGTTTATATAGACACCGGATAGGTTAGGGTTACATGTAGTCGGTTAAAATGGTAGGAGATCTACATATCCATATCGCCAAGCTTGCCTTCCACGCCAAGGAAAGTCTCATCCGGACACGGGACGAAGTCTTCAATCTTGTATCTTCATAGTCTTGGAGTCCGGCCGTGATGATAGTTCGGCTATCCGGACACCCCCTAGTCCAGGACTCCCTCAGTGGTGATGCCAAGAAGGACAACACTTCCCTTCCCAACAAAGCCGGCGATTTTAACCCTTCTTATGTGTTATGTTGTGCTAGTGATGGATCTGGGTTAACCCGCTGTGATGTCATCCTCAATTAAATTCATATTTTATTCCGTCATATCCTCCAACGGATCTTTTGCCTTTACTGACCATTCCAAAAACCGAGGTGTCGGGGCCGCTGGATATTGATGTTGGCCTCCTTGTTTTTCGCGCCGTCTCAGTTGGCTTTCCCTTATAAATGAGTGCGACCTAGATCTTTCCCATTCTCCTTCTTCGGTCGTCTTCCTCCTCGTGACTGCTTTCTCTGCCGCCGAGCTCGCCGCCCGCCGCTGCAGATCTCCTCATCTTCTCCAACTCAGGCCGCCAGATCAACCTCGACTTGACCAGAGAAGCGCTGACGGACCCTCGCAATAGCTCAGGTCTCATAAGTCCTTTTCTTTCCCTGCTTTTAGATCTGCATTACGGCCTCCCGAGTTCGTCGGTGTTCATCGCCGCCCGTTGCAAACCCTTGATAATTTTCCCTCCAAAGGTTCCTTTTTGATCTTTAGACAGTTAGAACTACTGCGGTAGCTGTTCCGCACCCATCTTGAATAAAACATATCTCCTTTTCCTTGTTTAAAGGCCTCCTTCGAGTAGATGAACTTCTCTGCACTAGTTTTTAGGTCTAGAAATTTTTCTTTTTCGAGCAACCGTTTGATCCAAAATAATTTCTGTAAACTGTGAAACCTGTTTGTTCCACACGTAGCCAAAAACTGCATCTTTTGAATCGGTTTAACCATGGTAGCCCATACGGCCGGTTTAAGACAACACCGGTTGTCAGTCTTGCTTGTTCTGGCGACTTAAGAAAATTTAAGTGCCTTTGATACCTGTAACAGTTTAAATATTACTGCATAGTTACCCATATGTCATTAGGCCCCTTCTTAAGCCGCCATTTTGAATAAACTTAAAATGCTTTCCTCCGGGTTAAATTTGAACCGGAACTTCTTATTTTATCATAGGCTTCAATTTATACAATGGCACCCAAGGCTCCAAAAGCTCCTGTGACCTGCAACTGGGTCAAATCCATCACATGTAAAGCACTTTGTCTGACTTTGTGAAATCCGGCCATCTGCCCAAGAGAGAGGTCATGTCTTATCGTGCTCCTAACCCGTCAGAGGAGAAGCCTCAACCCAAGGAAGGGGAGGTGATCGTGTTTACTGATCATATGAACCGGGGCTTCGCTCCACCCGGTTCAAAATTCTTCAGGGATGTTTTACATTTCTTTGACCTCAGACCTCAAGACATCGGGCCCAATTCCGTGTAAAATATTTGCAACTTCCAAGTTTTCTGCGAGGTGTACCTTGGGGAAGAAACCAGCTTACTTTTATTCAGAGAATTGTTTTACTTAAACCGGCAGAATGAACGCGCCAACGGGCCTAGTCTGGAACTTGGTGGCATCTCGATTCAACGACGGAGAGACTCCTTTTTCCTTATGCTGAACTGCTGAGTCATCCAAAGGATTGGAATCGACGTGGTTCTATCGCCAAGATACTTCTCCGGCCGACGAAAATCCTCTACTCGGCCAAGGCTTTGCGCCTTTGAATCCAACCACCACCGCGTAGATAAACTAACTGTTGTTGAACGTCTGCCACTTGCTCCCACCATTAGTAAGATCAAAGCTCTTTTGGGAAATGGCTTGGATGGCATTGACTTGGTTCGAATCTAGGTCGCTTGGCGAGTGATTCTGTTAAGCCGCCGCCCTGGCTTAATGTGCACTTACTCTGGCGGGAAGAATGACCCACTGCGTCATAGTCCCGACGACTTACCAGATGATGTGGTAGAGGCTACGACTCAGACGTTGTTGAAAGAGGGCACAGTGACTAGTAATGCCTTTGGCTTAAGAACCCGGCCCCTGCAGTAAGCCATCAATCTCAATGAATACTCTTCACTATATTACACCTTGCTTTACTCATAACTCCTTATCATTCTTCACAGGCCGATGATAACTTCTGGAAGGTCAAGTATAACCATGAGGCGGCCAAACAGGCCAGAGCGGCAGAAAGAGCCGAAAGGAAAGCCGCCAAGACTGGAACTTCGAAGAAGAGGAAACCAAGCGCTTCAGTATGTTTAAGCTTGATGACACTGATGATGATGAAGAAGAGGTAACTTTTAACTCCCTTGACTCTTTATCATCACCTTGCTGACCTTAAATCTTTTCAGGAGGATACGGGGAACAGCCAAACCGTCGAGGAAGAGGTAACTATAATCTCCTCCGACTCGAGCCCCCGCCGCATCGTAAAATTCAAGAGTAACCCGGAAAGTAAGATTTTCACATCCTTTGGCTTACCAAGATCCTCAATTTCTTTTGAAGCAACAACAATTTGAAAGCCGGAGGCAGACCCGGACCAAAGAAGGATATAGAGCTCTCCTCCGGCTTACCTGACGTAACCAGGAAGCGTCGGGCTGAGGTTATCTCCGATTTACGTTCTGTTTACCCTTTGGCGGGTTTAATTCATCAACCTCTCAATCCATCTGACTCCAATTATCAGGATACCTCTCCTTCCTCCGGCGAGTCTATGCAATCTAACATGCCAGCTTTCAAGACTGCCCCTAGGTAATATAATTTTGTTTTCCTTATGCTTTACCTTACTCATATTTTTGTACTCACCCTTCTGCTTTGTCCACAGCGTGCAGGTGAAGCCCACTAAGAGGGCAAAAAAGAGTAAACCACCCGAAGACCCGGTCGTGACTGAACCGGAGCTTGGCACAGCCGCTCCTGACAGTTCTACCCATCAGCCGCCGCCTGAACCAGCCTCTGACATTCCAGTACCAGCCTTTGATCCTCCTGCCAAAGATACTGTCAACAGATCTGATAACCCAGAAGCTCCTTACCCGACCAAGACAATTGATCCGGAAGTTGAGATTCTGAAGACTCAATTTGTTGAGCCGGGGCAACCCACTATCCTGGCCAAGTGTTCTGCCAAGGAGGAGCTTCTGGAACGCCGAAAGGCCAAGCTGGATATTGCTAACTATACTCATTTAAGTATTGGAGATATAGTCTCTGGCTATATCAACCAAGTACATATCAGCCGTGACCTGGAAGTTAATATGGTGAAGCAAATACAACAAAAATCTGAGGTATAACTTATGTTACTTTTCTTAACCATACTTACTGTATCAGCCCCCAAGTCTATTGCTTATGAATAAATGTGATGTAGACTTAGAAACCTGCTTAGCACTGCTTTGTCCGGTTTATGAAGAAGATATTTAACCCGTTTGTAACATGATACCTTGAATTTGCAATACACATTAGTCCCCAAGTGTCAAGTATCTTTGCTTGCAAAGTGCTTCGGACTTCATTTCCATGAACCGGCATTGTACGTTAAATTTCTTCAGCATACATTAGCCCCCAAGTGTCAAGTACCTTTGGTTGCAAAGTGCTTGGGACTTAATGATATCTTACCATGATTCTTACTATAACCCGGCATCAATACAGGCCACCACAAGTCAATTTCAGTCGGAGATTGCTGATCTGAAGAGCCGCCTGGCAGCTCAAGAACTTGAACTTCAAAAGGCCAACTCCAAATTTGAATTCAGCGTCTCTGAACAAGAGAAGTTGAAGAAGAATTTTGATGCGGAGAAGAAACTCTGGGCTGATGAGAAGGCCTCATCGGTGACCCGGCCGAGACAATGAGAACGTCACTTGCGTAAGCAATGTACCGAGCTGTCCGGTTTAAAGCGCCAAATATCTCAAATGGTCTCAGCAATCTTCGGTAAATTACTATATATAACCTTGAATATTGCAATCCTTCCTTTGATGACTATTTTAATTGTCATCTTCGGCTCTCCTTATGTTTATGAACGCAGGCCCCAGGAGCACAAACGTCAAGCAGAACATGTTGATCAAGCTGAAGGCGGTTTACACTCTGGTGGAGCAATTGTACACTGGGTCACAACGTGCTTTGGCCGTTGTGGCTTTATCAAATGACGTTCCCCATCTTCTGCAAGATGTGCTAAAGCGGCTTGCCTTGCTACCCCAGTGGATCCAAGAGCTAAGACGGGCATCTGCCAGAACCAGGGCTATAGCTGCCTTGAGTCGGGCCAAAGCGTTGCTTCCAAAATTAGACCTGGCAGACGTTGCTCTTGGATATCCCAGCTTGAAGGAAGACGGCTCTTCATTCGATGAGACAGACTTTACTGCTTGTGTGAAAGTCGTACGTCCTGTTGCTACTATCATTGGGAACGATATTGACCTTACCAAGTATCAGTCGGGCTATGACAGCAAGAACCGGAGAATTCCAACACCTCACTATGATGACGTCAGCCTGATCCCTCCAACTCGTAAGCACACATTTGCCCCTGAAGTTGACCCGGCTGGTTTAATAGATGATGAAGCTGAGTTTGAAGCCTTAAGCGGCATTGACTGGGCATCATCAACCTTCCAGGAAAGGGCAGCAGACGGAGAGGCGGAGAAGGATAACCGGGAATCTTCAAGCCCGCCAAAGGAGTGAACCGCCAAGCGTTTATCACTTTGCGAAAACAATGCTTCATTATTCAGACTCGCGGAGTCTTGTAATAGGGTAGAAAAACCTCTCAACTTTTGTCATGCCTTCGCGCATGCTTGTGGCGCTTAATACTTTCGTAAGCCGCCATTACTATATACTTCCAGCTTATGTTGATCTTTCCTTGATGTTAAAAACTCGCTTGCCTTATCCTGCGATCTTTTTTGGTATTCTTGCCGGCTTATGTGACCCAAATCATAAGAGTGAGTTTAACTCGTGAAAGTTGGCACATATAATGTTCACCTGGCCCTTAATAATACTTACTTTAAAAGTATAAGGAATAGTAAACTTAATTTCAAAGGCCTCTGATTCGAATACGATCAGTGAACCGTTCCAAAGGGGTTAAGCTAAGATTCGGATACGATCATATAGCCCCCAGTGGCTTTGGCGATGCCGATCAAGTGGGTATCGACAACTATCTTCTCTTTGGTTCGAATACGACCTATGTTTGAACAGGAAGCCCCCAAGTGACCATTAGAGTTGTTTAATGACGCTGATTCGAATATGATCCACGTCAGATCCAAAGAGGTTAAGCTATGATTCAAATATGATCAAGAAGCCCCCAAGTGGGTTTGGCAGTATGTCGATCAAGTGGGTATCGACAGCTATGTTCTCTTTGGTTCGAATACGACCTATGTTTGAACAGGAAGCCCCCAAGTGATCATGGCTAGATTCAGATATGATCATAAGCCGGACCAAAGCGAAAGCCAGATTCAGATATGATCTGCTCCCTGTTGGTGTTTTCCACCACCTGATAAAGAAGACATATAAACCTTTCAGGGTGAAAAGGACAGAGGTCCTGCTTTATTGCTTTATGTAATATATATAGTTTTAAAATATATACATCTTGAGAGCCGACGGCTCAAGTATAGTAAGGCCGAAGATGAGCGATGTTCCACGGCCGGCGGGTCTCTTCCTCCGACTTACGTGAGTCTTTGTGCTCTCGAACATCGATGAGGTAGTATGACCCGTTGTTCAGATTCTTGCTGACCACAAAGGGTCCTTCCCAAGGAGGGGATAGCTTGTGCATATCAGACTGATCCTGGATGGGCCGGAGCACTAGGTCGCCTTCATGAAAGGCTATGCTTCTAACCCGGCGGCTGTGATAGTGTAACATCCCAAAATTCTAAATTTTGGAATGTTATAATAAATAAATAGTTTTGATTGATTGATTGTTTGTTGTGTGATTGATTGAGTGAAATTGAGTGGAATTTGAAACGTTTTGAAAGTTGAATGAGAGGGAATGAAATGACTTTCCCTGACTTTCACTTTGCCTTTTTATATCCATGAATTCAAATTCAATTCAAACACAAAACCCTAGAGAGAAGATGATATGACTTCTTCCATTTGAATAAATGAAAAGGGTTTTGAAAAGATTTGAATTCTGTTTGAAAATATTCCAAAATTTAGAAACTTTATGCAACTTAATGATTTTCATGAGAGAAGATAAAATGACTTCTTCAATTATATGAAATATGAGTTGGAAGTTAAAAAGAATCAAATTGAAAGTCATTTGAAGGTATTTTGAAACTCCCCTTCAAATTTGGAATTATTTGGATTTTATTCAAATTATTTTTCTCCTAAAAATAAATAAATGGAAATATGGGTAAAATGATTCCCTTCAATGGAAAATTAGGAGAAAATAAATTTGAAGTCATTTTGGTATTTTTAAAATGATTTTTATCGGATTTTATTAGAGCAGAAACACTGTTTGTTTTATTTGAATTTTTGTGTATTTTATTTGAAGCTGGAATAAAGTTCATCGTGTAGGAAATGTTTTTTCGATCATTTTGATATATATATATGTGTCCTATATAAATATATATATATTTAATATATTCTCTCTCTCTCCTAATTCAAAAAAGGAAAACCCCCAGCGCCAGCCAGGCCAACTGCCCAAATTTCAAGGCCGACAAACCCCACCAAATGAGCCGGCCCGGCTGGCCAGCCAAAGGCAGCCTCGGGACCGAGCCCACGCCGAGCCGCCCGAGCCGAATCCTCCGCACCGGTCGCCTGACCGATCTCTCTCTCTCGCCGACACCCGGCCCCACCCTCTTCTTCCTCGCCCACGCCAACAAGAATCACGCCGTCGCCGGAATCCCGCAGGATCCAGGATCCTCCCGATCCTCGCCGACCTGCCCCTCCTCCAAGTCGGTGCCCCCTATATATACCCTCCTCGCCCGTTCCTCGCCCCTCGCCCGAGCCCTCTCTCGCCGCAATCCGCCTGAGACCCGAAGCCGCCCGGCCATTGCCGCCGCCCTTGACCACCACCTCGAGCTCCACCGAGACCACCTCGAAGCTCCCTTGCTCCGCAAGACTCACGGAGGCCTCCGTCGCCGTCCCCGACCACCGAGCCGCTGCTAACGCCGCCTCGAGCCGCCGTCGATCGTCGCCGTCGTCTTTCCGCGGTGAGTCGCTGAGTCCCTCCGCCGTCCGATCTATAATCGACGCTTTAGATTAGATTCGCGAAGGGTTAGGTTTATTTTTAATGAACCGGTTTTAGTTCCGGTTAGTTCCGGTTTAGTTAGGTTTTTATTAGACAGGCCGACGCGGTTATTTTCTGTTAAACCTCGGGCATTATAGTTATTTAACGCTCGATCGCTAGATAGGCCCATTAGCCCAGTTTTTCTTTTAGTAATTTTTTTCGTTTCTGTTTTTAACAGAATAGTGTCAGTTTTGTAAAATCCATATCTTTTAATCTACTTAATATTTTTAAGTGATTCTTTTTTTGTTGGTTTGAAAATTTATTGTAGTTTCTGTAGAAAATATGTTTATTCATGTTAATATTATTATAAATTGTTTTATTTTAGATTTAGACAGAATAGTAATTCTGCTATAAAATGAGTTAGGAATATTATTTTTTGTGATTGTTTTTGTCACTACTTTGTTTTGACATTGCCTAACCGTAGGAATTTATTTAGGTATTTTAGAATTAATAAAAAATAGTTTTAATCAAAATCATGTGTTTCTTATTTATTTAACTAGCTACTGCTTTTCCTATTGTTTTATTTAGTAAATAATTTTATTTTACCTATGTCATAGTTTATTTTAGATTAGTTTCTGTAGTTTAAGAACATGAACTTTTATTTACAATAAATAAAAATTTTATTTTATTTTTCTTGCTAGAATTGTTATAGGCATAATAGGAGTTCTATAATAGCTTTTGATGTGATTCTTTTTGCTCCTAGTTTGCATGATGTTTTCCCTTCTCGTTAGTTAGCAAAACCCATGCTTAGGTTCTGTTAAGAAAAGTTTTAGTGGTGTAAAACTATTTCTTAGTTGATGCTTGATGTGGTGAAAACCTTGATTTGTTTTCTCCGAGTTTTCTTTGGTAGTTTTGTTGTGTAGTTTTCCTTTGTTTTTATTTGGTGTCCCTTGATTTGCATTTTTAATTGTTGGTTTTATTATGAGTGTTAGAATTGTTTGCTAGGATCTTTGCTTATATGAATGCTATGACTATATAGATTTTCAACGGAGTGACGAATAGTTCTACCAAGTCATTATTCGAGAGTGTTGTTATCTTCATCAACTTACCAGGCAAGTTCACTTTGACCATGTTTTTCATACCTATGTGTTTTATTGCATTTAGTGTCATCTTCACAACAATCCCTCCAGTAGTGACATTGAATCCTTGTAGTTGAGTAGTATGCATGAGGTAGGAACCCATCACCCTGTTACCAAGCCCGGGACGTTATTTATTTTAATGCTACGCTATAGTAGACGGGTTGGTATGAGTGCTCGGAGTGGTGTGAGAATGGAGGATCTACGCCAATGACGACAACTCCATGATGGAATCTGCAAGGACTGCATCTTCAAGGCCTCAAGACTTCAAGACTCGAGACAAGAATTCAATACACACTCTTGGGTGAAGGATGGTTGACGGGCATCCTGGAGAATCCAGTGGTTGGCCGGGATGCATGGAGAAGCGCCATGACATCTTGCGGAAAGCTTCACCCAGACTCAAAGAGACGGAAGAATACTTCATGCCCGGAAGCTTACCTGTGCAACCGCAAGTCACTATGGGCTCTGGCTTGGTTGACCTTAGTTGTGACTCTGGCTAGGACGGTGCTAGCAGATGTAGAACTACGGTAGGAGTGGATGAGCACCGGACAGTGGTCAGGGGAACTCTTCGGAAGACCATGTTTCGTTCATCTTGTTCTCAAACACCCTGAAGTACGAGAACGTAAAAAGAGGGATCGAATCTTGCGGGTAAAGTGTACAAACCTCTGTAGAGGGTTAAAACCTAATCGATTAGCCGTGTCCCCGATTCACGAACAATTTGAGCATCCGGACTTGGACCTATCTCGGAACTCTCAACACCGGATTGATAACTTAATTGTGGGCAACATATGATGATTTTGGGCTATGAGACATCGGTTGGCGGAACCATGTCATGATAGAAAACTCCATAGTATAGACTTCATTTATTCCTTTGATGTAGGGAAAATAAATCAGCTTTTAAGCAAACAAAACTCGCATACGTGAGCCACAAAGCCATATTGCATATAGTATAGTTTTATCATTTGTTTTCTCATGTTGTGATCTTGCCGGTACATTCAATGTCTTGACCTACACGGCTGCAACGTATCATGTTGCGTATATTTACTTCCGACGAGTAAGAGTGCAGTGCAGGTTACGGTCTACACTCAACTCCGCCGATGGCGTTGATGGGACTCCACACCCGATTACTTGTTTCACCGAGACGTATGAGGTATATATCCGCTTTTACGTTATTTATACATGTGATTGCACTTTGATATATACATTGATGTAATTGTGTGCCAAAGATATCGATCCAGGGATGGCACGGATACACAGAGGCTTGACCGTCTGAGGTCGGGTCGCATATGGTATCAGAGCACATGTTGACTGTAGAACGTGACCCTAGAAATCGGAAAGCCCCTAGGACAGGATGTCTCAAAAAACTTTATTTTCAAAAGGATCCTTTACTTCTCATCTTTTCTGATTTTATCAAGTAGTCCCTCTCACCTCAAATAGTTAGAATATACCCTTTTTCCCTTTTGACCACATGAAGGATCAACTGAAGCCGCTCCAAGAAAGATATCGGACAGCTGATGACCCCTTCAAAGTAACCAGGATTTCACCATGCATTAGAAGAGTTGAAGCTGCAACAATTGAAGACTCTGAAGACTTGAAGAGTTTGATGATTTTGAAGATTTATTGACCTTTAGAAGACCAAACCCCTGTTACACACTTACGTTAGATGCGGCGACTTGTGAGCTGTCATTTGTTTGATGTTTTCCGACAGCCACAAAGTAAAAAAAAACTGTTTCTTCAAAAACTATTGTTTGTATTGTGTGTATATCCCTCCCCACCTCTCTCATATCCCATCCCAAAACTTTTGGACCCCATAGATGATGAATGAAGTTGGACTGATATTCTGGATCAAGACTTCACCGGAGGCAGAGCTATGGATTCAGAACATGGAGAATAACTTTGGGAGCAATTTGGTTTCAAGGAAGAATGAAGTATCGTACGCTCTTCAGTACTTTGAAGGAAGTGCTGCAACATGGTGGCAGATGCATCAAGCTATCTGAGGATGGAATGGAGCAAAGACTTGGAAAGAATTCAAGAAGACTCGACAAGATCTCATCTTATCCGGAAGCAACATGATACACCAAGAAATAAACCTTGTGCCTGCAAGATTTGCGGAGAAATAGGACACACCAGGAGGAACACAAGGATGGATGCCCTCATTGTGAGGAGAAACACCCAGTGAGGAATGCCCAACTAGTCAGTGACTTGTTTCTTGTGTGAAGGAACCACCCACTACCCGACTCTGTGTCACATTTACCCTATGGTGCAACAAACTATTCAGAGCAGGAAGAAGGAATGAAAGAAGCCCTCCGAGAAGTTATGAAAGAACCTGTGATGAAGGAATGTGTTGAAGACCACGATGGAGAAGGCCTCAACAGATTTTACTCCAATGCCTGCTATTCATGTGGAGAAGAAGGACATTTTTCACAAGATTGCACCAAGGAAAGAAAAGAGTATTCGGGATACTTCCCCGGAAGCAATAGAGTTTGATCCACAGGAAATAGAAGGTTTGATCGTAACGAAGAAACCTGTGAAGAGAAAACAAAGACACCCTCGTAACAACCCAATTTCTGCAAAGAGGGACAAGAGTCATATTACCTGTTTTGAATGTAAGGACGCGTCGGGCATTATGCCAATCATTGTCTCGAAGGAAGCAAGGAACTCAAGGAGCAGGCACCATCTCCAAGAAGCCCAAAGACTTATCAAAATTTATTTGTTTTCATTGCAAGGAAGCAGGACATTATGCTACTAAATGTCCCGACAAGATGAAAGCTGGAGTTGAGTAATTGGAATTTTGATATTGGAAACAAGAGTAGTAGAAAGCAATTTCATTTTCATGAGTTCGATGAGTTGAGTTATGTAATGGGTGCTCAGAGTTTGTAATGGATTCATGAAATCAATAAAGTTAAAGTGTCCTAATTCCATATGTTGAATTGTATGAGTTGTTACGCTACGAACACAGATGTTGACCATTTTCGAGGATATGAGAAATATGGTTATATGGGTAAAATTGTGCATTTCACCTTAAGGGTGGCAGTACCCTATGAGAACATTTAATTTATGGAAAGGGAAATGTGTCCCAAAGATTGGAGTTTGGATAAAATAAGTATGAGTTGTATTCTAATATTTTGGTTACCTCAGGAGTATGAAGGAATGAAGTAATATTGGATTTAAATGAGATGTAATGTTGAAATATGGAACAATTGTAACTCCAATGATGAGTTAAAGCTATGCAAGTATTGAAGTGGGCCCACAACCCATAGGCACAGGAACTAAAAAGGATCAAGTACTCCCTCGAGGAAGAAATTCTGGAAGAAGCTGTGATTCCACAAGAACGCTTTCATAGGAGATTACATAAAACCCGAGAGTTGTTAAGGAACGATAGATGTTGGTTTGGCTTGCAGAATAAATGGATTTTCGAACTTGGTTCGTCGACAAGAGAAATTCTGCAATGCTTGTGAGGATGACCGAGTGTTAGAATGCGAGATTCGCTAAACCATGTACAAGGTAATGATTTGGGTGCGGGATGGATTGATCACCATACCGACTTACTCTTATTATTCGCGTTGCTATATGGGATGGTAAATCTGAGTGACTTACCTATAGTAGGGAGACGTCGATCAAAACCTTGTTTGAACCTTAGAATGGTATAAGAATTTTTCCCCTTGTACAAGGCATCCATTGCCAATCGTAGGATATACGGTGAGATCCAACCCCGACCATATTCCTGCAGGAGAAACCATGAATTGTCGACCACCATGAGATTTTTGATAGTTGTTTAGTATTGGCGACAGACCCGTCGGAGATGAAGACCCAGTCTCGAAAGAACCTCACCAGGATGAAAGGACACGTGTTGAGAAAAAGGTTATACCCTACCGAAAGAGCCTCAGTGAAACCCGGAGCGACACTGTCAACCCAAAGGGATGGAGTACCTAAGTTCCGTCGGAACCATAACCCTGCTTTTAAGTGTGGTAGCACACTAGACCATTCCGATCGATGGAATTGCTGGAAGACCCCAAACTCTAACCCTTTCTTGCTAGCCTCTTCGAATCTCGAGGACGAGATTCATTTTAAGTGTGGTAGATTTGTAACATCCCAAAATTCTAAATTTTGGAATGTTATAATAAATAAATAGTTTTGATTGATTGATTGTTTGTTGTGTGATTGATTGAGTGAAATTGAGTGGAATTTGAAACTTTTGAAAGTTGAATGAGAGGGAATGAAATGACTTTCCACGACTTTCACTTTGCCTTTTTATATCCATGAATTCAAATTCAATTCAAACACAAAACCCTAGAGAGAAGATGATATGACTTCTTCCATTTGAATAAGTGAAAAGGGTTTTGAAAAGATTTGAATTCTGTTTGAAAATATTCCAAATTTTAGAAACTTTATGCAACTTAATGATTTTCATGAGAGAAGATAAAATGACTTCTTCAATTATATGAAATATGAGTTGGAAGTTAAAAATAATCAAATTGAAAGTCATTTGAAGGTATTTTGAAACTCCCTTCAAATTTGGAATTATTTGGATTTTATTCAAATTATTTTTCTCCTAAAATAAATAAATGGAAATATGGGTAAAATGATTCCTTCAATGGAAAATTAGGAGAAAATAAATTTGAAGTCATTTTGGTATTTTTAAAATGATTTTTATTGGATTTTATTAGAGCAGAAACACTCTTTGTTTTATTTGAATTTTTGTGTATTTTAGTTGAAGCTGGAATAAAGTTCATCGTGTAGGAAATGTTTTTCTGATCATTTTGATATATATATGTGTCCTATATAAATATATATATATTTAATATATTCTCTCTCTCTCCCTAATTCAAAAAAAAAAACCCCCAGCGCCAGCCAGCTAACTGCCTAGCTAGCGCCGACCCACCAAATGAGCCAGCCCGTCGGCCCACCAGGCAGCTCAAATACCCGACCGAGCCCACGCCCGAGCCGCGCCCGAGCCGAATCCCTCCGCACCGGTCGCCCGACCGATCTCTCTCTCCCTCTCTCGCCGACACCCCGGCCCCACCCCTCTTCTTCCCCTCGCCCACGCCAGCGCAACCGCCGCCGTCGCCGGAATCCCGCAGGATCCGGGATCCTCCCCGATCCCCTCGCCCGACCTGCCCCTCCTCCAAGTCGGTGCCCCCCCTATATATACCCTCCCCTCGCCCCGTTCCGCCCCTCGCCCCCTCGCCCGACCCCTCTCTCTCGCCGCAATCCGTGCTTGGGAGACCAAGCCGCCGCATCATTGCCGCCGCCCACCCGACTCCGACCACCTCGAGCTCCACCGAGACCACCTCGAGATCCCCTTGCTCGCCGCCGAGGCCTCCGCCGCCGTCGTCCGACCACCGAACCGCCAGCGCCTAACGCCGCCTCGAGCCGCCGTCGACCGTCGCTGCCTTTCCCCGTGAGTCGCCGGAGTCCCCTCCGCCGTCCGATCTGTAATCGACGCTTTAGATTAGATTCAAAGGGTTAGGTTTATTTTAATGAACGGTTTTAGTTCAGTTAGTTCGGTTTAGTTAGGTTTTTATTAGACCGGCCGACGCGGTTATTTTCTGTTAAACCTCGGCGCGTTATAGTTATTTAACGCCCGATCGTTAGATAGGCCCATTAGCCCAGTTTTTCTTTTAGTAATTTTTTTCGTTTCTGTTTTTAACAGAATAGTTTCAGTTTTGTAAAATCCATATCTTTTAATCTACTTAATATTTTTAAGTGATTCTTTTTTTGTTGGTTTGCAAATTTATTGTAGTTTCTGTAGAAAATATGTTTAGTCATGTCAAAATTATTATAAATTGTTTTATTTTAGATTTAGACAGAATAGTAATTCTGCTATAAAATGAGTTAGGAATATTATTTTTTTGTGATTGTTTTTGTCACTACTTTGTTTTGACATTGCCTAACCGTAGGAATTTATTTAGGTATTTTAGATTTAATAAAAAAATAGTTTTAATCAAAATCATGTGTTTCTTATTTATTTAACTAGCTACTGTTTTCCTATTGTTTTATTTAGTAAATAATTTTATTTTACCTATGTCATAGTTTTTTAGATTAGTTTCTGTAGTTTAAGAACATGAACTTTTATTTACAATAAATAAAATTTTTATTTTATTTTTTCTTGCTAGAATTGTTATAGGCATAATAGGAGTTCTATAATAGCTTTTGATGTGATTCTTTTTGCTCCTAGTTTGGATGATGTTTTCCCTTCTGTTAGTTAGCAAAACCCATGCTTAGGTTCTGTTAAGAAAAGTTTTAGTGGTGTAAAACTATTTCTTAGTTGATGCTTGATGTGGTGAAAACCTTGATTTGTTTTCTCCGAGTTTTCTTTGGTAGTTTTGTTGTGTAGTTTTCCTTTGTTTTTATTTGGTGTCCCTTGATTTGCATTTTTAATTGTTGGTTTTATTATGAGTGTTAGAATTGTGTGCTAGGATGTTTGCTTATATGAATGCTATGACTATATAGATTTTCAACGGAGTGACGAATAGTTCTACCAAGTCATTATTCGAGAGTGTGGTTATCTTCATCAACTTACCAGGCAAGTTCACTTTGACCATGTTTTTCATACCTATGTGTTTTATTGCATTTAGTGTCATCTTCACAACAATCCCTCCAGTAGTGACATTGAATCCTTGTAGTTGAGTAGTATGCATGAGGTAGGAACCCATCACCCTGTTACCAAGCCGTGGACGTTATTTATTTTAATGCTACGCTATAGTAGACGGGGTTGGTATGAGTGCTCGGGAGTGGTGTGAGAATGGAGGATCTACGCCAATGACGACATCTCCATGATGGAATCTGCAAGGATTTGCATCTTCAAGGCCTCAAGACTTCAAGACTCGAGACAAGAATTCAATACACACTCTTTGGGTGAAGGATGGTTGACGGGCACCTGGAGAATCCGGTGGTTGGTCGGGATGCATGGAGAAGCGCCATGACATCTTGGCGGAAAGCTTCACCCAGACTCAAAGAGACGGAAGAATACTTCATGCCCGGAAGCTTACCTGCAACCGCAAGTCACTATGGGCTCGGCTTGGTTGAACTTAGTTGTGACTCAGCTGGGGACGGTGCTAGCAGATGTAGAACTACTGGCGAGATTGGATGAGCACCGGACCGGTGGTCGGGGAACTCTTGAGGAAGACCATGTTTCGGTCATCTTGTTCTCAAACACCACGAAGTACGAGAACGTAAAAAGAGGGATCGAATCTTGCGGGTAAAGTGTACAAACCTCTGCAGAGGGTTAAAACCTAATCGATTAGCCGTGTCCCGATTACGGACAATTTGAGCATCTGGACTTGGACCTATCTTGGAACTCTCAACACCGGATTGATAACTTAATTGTGGGCAACATATGATGATTTTGGGCTATGAGACATCGGTTGGCGGAACCATGTCATGATAGAAAACTCCATAGTACATACTTCATTTATTCCTTTGATGTAGGGAAAATAAATCAGCTTTAACGCATAAACAAAACTCAGAACCTGAGCCACAAAGCCATATTGCATATAGTATAGTTTTATCATCTGTTTTCTCATGTTGTGATCTTGCGGTACATTTAATGTATCGACCTACATGGCTGCAACGTATCATGTTGCAGATATTTACTTCCGACGCAGTAAAATGCAGTACAGGTTACGGTCTACACTCAACCTTGCCGATGGCGTTGATGGGACTCCACACCCGATTACTTGTTTCACGAGACGTATGAGGTATATATCCGTTTTACGTTATTTATACATGTGATTGCACTTTGATATATACATTGATGTACTGTGTGTGCCAGCATACTGATCCAGGGATGGCACGGATACACAGAGGCTTGACCGTCTGAGGTCGGGTCGCTACAGATAGCGGCGCAGGTCTTGCTGGTAAATCGCCGAGCGGGCTATTGCCAAGTCTCACTCCTCATCCAACAAGTCAAGTGCATCCTGACAAGCATTTTCCTTATCATCTTCAACGTAAGCCGCCACATGGGGTGAGTCGTGCTGAATGTCACTTGGCAGGACTGCCTCTGCTCCGTACACCATGAAGAAAGGTGTATAACCTGTAGATCTGTTAGGCATAGTGTTGATGCTCCACAGTACAGAGGGTAGCTCCTCCACCCAACAACCCGGAGTTCGCTGTAAGGGAACTAAGAGCCGGGGTTTAATACCCTTCAGGATCTCCTGATTAGGTCTCTCTTCTTGACCATTGGATTGAGGATGAGCAACAACCGAAACATCAAGCCGGATATGTTCTCGTTGACAGAACTCTTCCATGGAACCTTTGGAGAGATTAGTGCCATTATCAGTTATGATGCTGTGTGGAAAACCAAAACGAAAGATCACATTTTTCATGAACTGAACTGCCGTGGCTGCATCACACTTACTGACCGGCTCTGCCTCAACCCACTTTGTAAACTTATCCACTGCCACCAGGAGGTGTGTCTTTTTATCCTTAGACCTCTTGAAAGGTCCAACCATGTCAAGCCCCCAGACTGCGAACGGCCAAGTAATTGGAATCATCCTCAACTCTTGAGCCGACACATGAGCTCGTCGTGAGAATTTTTGACATCCGTAACATTTGCTAACCAGATCCTCCGCGTCAGCATGAGCCGACATCCAATAGAAACCATGACGGAAAGCTTTGGCAACAAGAGATTTTGAGCCGGCATGATGACCACAGTCTCCTTCGTGGATCTCATGAAGTATGTCCTGACCCTCCGCAGGCGACACACATTGTTGAAACGCTCCAGTAACACTGCGGTGATGTAACTCGCCATGAACAATGGTCATAGATTTGGATCGCCTGATGATTTGTTTCGCCAAAGTCTCATCCTCAGGCAACTCTCCCCGGGTCATATAGGCCAAATACGGCACTGTCCAATCCGGGATGACGTGCAGGGCTGCCACCAGCTGTGCCTCCGGGTCCGGCACTGCTAGTTCTTCCTCTGTAGGTATCTTGACATAAGGATTATGCAGAAAATCGAGAAAGGTGTTAGGCGGCACCGGCTTACGCTGAGATCCCAGCCGGCTTAAAGTATCAGCCGCCTCATTCTTCCTTCGATCGATGTGCTCCACTTGATAACCTTCGAAGTGCCCAGCCACAACATCAACTTCACGACGGTAAGCCGACATTAAGGGATCCTTAGAATCCCACTTGCCTGATACTTGTTGAGCTACAAGATCTGAGTCACCCAAACACCTTACCCGACTCAAATTCATCTCTTTGGCCATCCTGAGACCATGGAGTAAGGCCTCATACTCAGCTGCATTGTTAGTACAAGGAAACATAAGCCGGAGCACATAACAAAATTTGTCACCTCGAGGGGAAGTTAAAACGACTCCAGCCCCCGAGCCTTCCAACTGCCTGGACCCATCAAAGTGAATAGTCCAATATGTATTATCTCGCTTCTCCTCAGGCGCCTGCAACTCTGTCCAATCATTAATAAAGTCCACCAAGGCTTGAGACTTTATAGCAGTACATGGCATGTACTTCAAACCATGAGGCCCAAGCTCAATGGCCCACTTGGCGACTCGTCCTGTGGCTTCCCTGTTCTGGATGATGTCTCCCAAGGGGGCAGAACTTACCAAAGTTGTAGGGTGACCTTGAAGTACTGTTTCAACTTCCGGCTTGCCATAAACACTCAGTAAACAAGCTTCTGCCAATGCGGATACCTTTGCTTGGACTCTATGAGCACCTCACTGATGTAATAAACCGGCCGTTGAACCGGATGCTCCTTGCCAGCCTCCTTACGCTCCACCACGATGGCAACACCGGCTCGTGAGTTAGCAGCCACATATAACAAAGAACGACTCTTTATCAATGGGAGCCGCAAGGACCGGCGGCTCGCATAACTGCCTCTTTAAATCTTCAAAGGCAGTATTAGCAGCATCACTCCGCATAAAAGTGTCTGCTTTCTTCATCATCCGACAGCGGTAGGGCCTTCTCACCTAACCGACTTATGAACCGCTTAAAGCAAAGAACACGACCCGCCAATCGCTGAACATCATTGATGCACGCCGGTTTAGCCAAAGAGGTAATTGCCTTGATCTTCTCCGGATTAGCTTCAATGCCTCTGTTTGAAACCAGGAAACCCAAGAGCTTGCCTGTAGGTACACCAAATACACACTTTGCCGGGTTAAGCATCATCTAATTAACCCGGAGATTATCAAAGGTCTCTTTCAAATCAGATATCAAGGTTTCCTTCTCTCTGGACTTCACCACGATGTCATCCACATAAGCATGAACATTGCGCCCAAGTTGATCGTGGAGACAGTTCTGTACACATCGCTGATAAGTCGCTCGAGCACTCTTGAGCCCAAATGGCATAGATACATAGCGTAAGGCTCCAAACGGAGTGATGAACGCCGTCTTCTCCTGGTCCTTAATCGCCATTTTGATCCGATGATAACCGTAGTAAGCATCCAAAAAGCTCAAACGCTCGCAACCCGCCGTAGCATCAATGATTTGATCTATACGGGGGAGAGCAAAGGGATCAGCCGGACAAGCCTTATTTAAGTCCGTGTAATCCACACACATCCGCCAGGTGCTGTTCTTCTTGAGCACGAGCACCAGGTTAGCCAACCACTCTGGGTGAAAAACTTCCACAATAAACCCAGTTGCTAAGAGCCGGGTGACTTTCTCTCCAATAGCTTTCCGTCTCTCTTCGTTGAACCGTCGAAGAAACTGCCTGACCGGCTTATACTTCGGTCAATATTGAGAGTGTGCTCAGCGAGTTCTCTCGGTACACCCGGCATCTCAGAAGGTTTCCATGCGAAGATGTCCCGGTTCTCACGGATGAGCTCGATGAGCGCGCTTTCCTATTTAGGATCCAAATTGGTACTGATACTGAACTGCTTAGATGAATCGTCCGGAGTAAATCAACAAGCTTTGTTTCAGCAGCCGACTTAAACTTCATCATCGGGTCATGCTCGGTGGTTGGCTTCTTCAGAGAGGTCATATCCGCTGGGTCAACATTGTCTTGATAAAACTTCAGCTCCTCTGCTGCACAAACAGACTCAGCATAAGTCGCGTCGCCTTCCTCACATTCCAGAGCTACCTTTCGACTTCCATGCACGGTGATGGTGCCCTTGTGACCCGGCATCTTAAGCTGCAGATAAACATAACACGGCCGTGCCATGAACTTAGCATAAGCCGGCCGACCAAACAGAGCATGATATGGACTCTTGATTTTGACCACCTCAAAAGTTAATTTCTCAGCTCTAGAATCATACTCATCTCCAAAAGCCACTTCCAGTTCAATCTTGCTAACCGGGTAAGCCGACTTACTGTACCACTCCATGAAAGTCGGTGTTGGACGCCCTCAAGTCCTTATCACCAATCCCATGCGTGAAAGGTCTCATAATAGAGGATATTGATGCTGCTACCTCCGTCCATGAGTACCTTTAGTGAATTTATATCCACCAACCTGAGGTGCTACCACTAAGGCCAACTGACCCGGATTATCAACCCGGAGGGGGTGAACTTCCCTGCTCCATACAATGGGCTGTTCTGACCACCTCAAATAACGGGGAACTGCCGGCTCAACAGAATTCACGGCCCTCTTATGAACCTTTTGGTCACGTTTGCACAAATTAGTGGTGAACACATGATATTGCCCACCATTCAGCTGCTTCGGGTGGCTTTGATAACCTGACCGCCGCTTTGCTGTCCCCTTGACCAGATCATTGTTGATTATAGCCGCTTTGATTTTCTTGAAAGCCGGAACTTGAACCGCCGCCGGGCCATGAAAGCCGCCCGGCTCTGAGCGCCGCCACCCATGATTGCCATCAAACATGTTCAATTCTTGAAAGCCTTCATGATCGCAGCCTTTTTCCATAAGTGAGTGGCGGGTCGTTCTCGGTGCCATGTCTCTGCAAGGCTCATTAAGCAACTGCTCAAGAGATGGGCTCGACCCGAGACCAAAGGGGCGGCTTGCTCTACGCTCTCGATTGTTACCACAGGCATTGGCGTTGGCTACAAACTCCGGTTACCTCAGCCTTACGCTTATTGCCTCCTTGATTCGTCGGGTTATGCTTGACCCTTTCCATTGCCGTTCTTCTTTCCCTTCCTGTCTTTTCCTCATCGACGCAGGATCCTTGGTACTATCGTAATCAGCCAGATTTGACTAAAGCTGCCATCAGCGTACCCATATCATTGCAATCATGCTTAAGGCGCCCGGTTTACATCTCGGCGGCTCAAAGCGGCAGCTTCTTCTCCAACATGAGGATCTGCAGAACCGGCATCCATCTTGTCGCATTTAATGTATTACCTCCTTGACCCGGCGTACCCAATGAGTCGTGGATTCACCTTCCTCCTGCTTACAATTTGTTAGGTCCACAATCGACATAGATTGCTTGCAAGTGTCTTTGAAGTTCTGGATGAATCGAGCCTTTAATTCTGCCCATGAACTAATGGAATTGGGTGGCAAGCCCTTTAACCAAGATCGGGCTGTTCCATCTAACATCATGGTGAAGTACTTAGCCATTGCCGCATCACTGACCTCCAACAGCTCCATGGCCATCTCATAACTTTCGATCCACGCCCCGGGCTGCAAATTGGCCGTGTAATTCGGCACCTTCCGAGGTCCCTTGAAGTCCTTGGGTAAACGTACATTGCGTAAAGCCGGTACTAAGCAAGGAACACCGCCGGTTCTGGTAGCTACTCCCGCCTCAACGGAAGTCGCGGGATAATCTGGAAGGTCCTGATGAGCCGTTTGTTGAGCCGCTAGCTGAGCCGCCCGCTGGTCCTCCTGACGTATCCGGTCCTGCACCGGGTTATATCCACCGGGCGGGTTACGATGCTGGGCGTTGCTTGATAAAGCTTCTGACTCCATGTGCCTGCTGTAACTCGGACTCCGGTTTTGACGAGCCGAAGCTAACCAAGACGTAGGAGTTGAATGAATCCTGTCCCGACTGTAAGAATAAGTCTCTTGCTGAGCTAGGGCTGTCTGGACGAGGTCTCTGATCCTTCAGGTCTCCACCGCCGTCGGATCATCACCGTCCACTGGGAGAGCTGCCAAACGCACCGATGCTGTGATTAAGTTCTCCATGGGGTTGGAAAATTGACCCGGTGGTATTGGTACATAGCGGGGTGGGGCCATACTCCCATGAGGAGGTGCCATCTCACGAGGCTGAGCCGGTCCTCCCGCTCCGGCTGTCATAAACTGATTGGCTTCGGGCAGGTTGCTAGGACCGGCACCGGGTGTAGTGAAAAGGTTCCGAGGGTCGTAAACCGGAGGCAAATGGGATTGAGTTTTCTGGTGCCTCCTTCTCATCACCTCATTAGATGCGTTTTCAGGCTCATATTCAGCTGGAAAGCCTCTGAATGGAGTTGTTGCGCTCGTGCATCCAAAGCCGCCCGTTCTATAGCTAACCTGGTGTCCTCAGCTGCCAAGGCCTCCTTGGCCCGAGCTATCTCCTCACACACCTTTGCCACCTCCGTGTTATGCTCATCTTGATTTGCAGGAATAACCGTGGCGGTTAACAGGGCCGTCAGCTTATCCATGAGATCCATCAAGACCGAGCCGGGCGCACATGGCCTCCCCGCCTGCCGCCTCCTCGACCAACGTTATTGTTGTTGCGGCCGTTGAGTTTTGACCGGGTTGAGTACCAGCCATAAAGACTCCTGCCCAGCTTGGCGGCTCATAGGCGTCCGGAATACTAGAGCCATCAGAACAGCCCCCAAGCATGCCCTCTTGTAGTTGATATAACGAATCTGTTGAACCGGAGGATGAATCACCGTCAGAGAGGACGGCTGTCTCACCACCATCTTCAGATCCTTTAGAAAGTTCCTCTCCGTGGATGCAGCCCATGAAGGCACGCTTCATGCCGGGTTGAACTCGGGCCGGTCTCGCGCGCTGAGCCGTCTCGACGAGGTCGATGCAGTTGTCTGGCTCAGGGCCCGGCTCGCCAATTTGGCCGATGAAGACATGGATTCCGCCGAAGGGGACCCGGTACCCGTACTCAATTGAGTCGGTGCCGGGACCCCAGCCTTCGTTGTTGATGTAGATCTTGCCGCGACGACTCTTGGTCATCCGACCCACTGCGTATCCCTTGAGCCCTTCGAAGCTGCCCTTCAAGAACTCAAATCCACTGCAAGGCCGGCCCCACGGTGGGCGCCAACTGTCGTGGAATTGTCACGGCAGATGTCCTCTTGCAAGGACTTAGTCGTGGAGCCATCGCATCTAGGAAGCTTAAAGGGGTTAATCGGGACAAAGGACACGAGAGGTTTATACTAGTTCGGCCTCTTACGGTGAAGGTAAGGCCTACGTCTAGTTGGGTTGGTATTGCTTGATGTCTCGATGACCAGGGAGCGAGATACGCTATGCCCAGCTCTCGATGAGTTGTTTCTTTTCCTAAGCCGCCAGCGGGTCGTCCCCTTATATACACGGGTTGACGCCCTGCGGCCTACAGAGTCCCGGACGGCTCATAAACAGTGTCCGGATCGGTGACTAGTTAATTCTACCTTACGATACAAGTCATGCCATCATGGTGCTTTACCACTACAGGCCTTAAGTTGCCTGCGGGCTTTAGACCCTTTATTGAACCGCCATCTTAACGCTTGATCTTGGGCCTCTTCTGATGAATCCCTCTTTGCATAACCCGGCCCCTCCTGGGCGGCTTACACAAATAGTTATATCCCCAACACTTCTCGTGCGTTTTTTTGTGTTAGCTGTATTAGGTGGTGGCTCGGGTGCACCTGCTCGCCGTTCCAATCCCAGCCATGACACGGGTTCCAAGCGTCTGCGCAACCAAGATGAAGCTCCAAAGGGTTCCAATGCCCCCCAACGCAGGACCAAGACCACCGCCACCAAGCAGAAGGAGCCCTCCATGGGCATGGATGAGATTCCATTGGCTGAGTTTATCTCCCGAAGGAATATCAACCCTTATGTGAATCCTTGTGCCAACTTCAGAGGAAATGATCTGTTCTGGACCAAGTAGCAGAATCTCATTTATTTGGATGTGATCAAGGGCAAGCAGAACACATATGTGGATGTGCATTGGATTGATATGAATCACTGATGAGGAATGGAGGATGACCTAGATGACCAATGGACGTCAGCTGTCTGCTACATGGAAGGAATTCATGGCTCTTCTCAGTGTACCTGATGAGGGGCTCAACATGTCTGTTGGTGTTCGCCCTCATGCCAACCCCGAGTCTGCCAACAAGAACAAGCTCATGGAATATTATGTTGAGAAGCTCCTTCCAAGTGGCAAGAAGGAGTGGGTTCTGAACCCTTTCCTTGACATCATGCACCGGATCTTCCGCAACTCTCTCTTCCCACGCACTGGGGACAAGGACAAGGTGCATGCTTATCTTGTGGACATGATGCTTCTCTGTGAGGAGGCGTGTCTCACTCAGACTCAACCATTGGACGTCTCCCACATCATGTGGTGCGAGCTTCAGTTTGCGGTGTTCAACCATAAGGTTCCCATCTATGGACCTTACCTGTTTCTTTTGATCTCGAAGATGTGGGAGAAGCTGTTCCCTCAGGCTGAGTTTTTGGCCCCTGACTAGATCCGTCATGACCCCATCAGACTCCGCATCAAGCCCCAGTGGTCTAACATTACTACTCATGCTGAGGCAGCGGCTGCTAAGATGGCTGTTGATGGGGAGGAGAGTGAGGAGGAGGATGCAGATGAGGACGGCTCTGCTGGATATGCCCCTCCCTCCACTGAGCCCTCATGGGCTAAGAAGCTGAAGGCCAAGATGAAGGCGTTGTTCTGCATGCAGGCTAAGGGCGATGCGGACTCACGTTGCCTCCAAGGAGAGTCGCCGCCGCGATAAGAAGATCATGAGGGTTTTTGGAGAGGAAGTTTCCGGCGGCTCCGAGGAGCACATCACTCTAGAGGATGAGTGGATGGCGAAACAAGGCTACAAGTGGACAAATTCTGAGGAGGAGCCCATCCCCGCTGCCGAGTTCGACGAAGAGCGTGCGAGTAAATACTCCGCTTGAGCCACCACTTGTGTTGTAGGTGTCCTCTCTGCCTTTTTGGCGTGTCGATGCCAAAGGGGGAGAGAGTGTAGGGATTTGCGAGTCGTGTGTCGTGTTTCGTTTGCTTTGCTTGCCTTTGTTCCATTGAACCTTATTTGCTTTGGCTTGGTTTGCGCTTGTGAGACTTTTCTATCATATGGTGTAAGACATATGCAGTCTATCGCACCTTATTGAGCTTACGATATCTTGTGCTATTTATATTATGCTCATATTTACTATCTTGCTTAGTGTTAGCCTCATTGTTGCAAGATATGCCTTGTCTATAAAATATAGGGGGAGTGTTGATCCTAGTATGTGTGCTGTGCAGTCCAAAGAAATTATCTAGATAGCACACATCTAGGGGGAGCCCGTCTATATTTTAGAGATGTGGGGTTTGCTCATGCTCTATTTTTTCCCCTTGTGCAGATCCCGTATTGTCATCAATCCACCAAAAAGGGGTATTGTAAGGGCATATTTATCCCTAAGGTGTTTTTGTGATTGATGACAATGCTTTTGCGGACTAATCGTGTGCCTTGAGCATTTCAAACATTTCATCACTAGGCACAAGACGGTTTGGTGCCCCTCGAAGACTATTGAAGACAGCGTTTTGTCTACGTTTCTTTTCGGTGGATTTGAGTCATAGGAAAGACATACTATTAAGAGGGGGTCCGCTTTGGAAAGGTTTGGGTGGAATGTTCACGTACATGTCTACTCTGTTTGCACCTAATTTCCTTTGGCTCTTTGGAGCATCCTCCGTCGTTTCTTGTCCATGCAAATTGTTTGCTGAGCTTGGCCATGCAGTAGTACCGCTCCTTGGAGCGGTAGTACCGCAGGCCCTTGCGGTAGTACCGGACCCCGGTGCGGTAGTACCGCAAGAGCACCCGGTAGTACCGCTCCTCTGGAGCTGTAGTACCATGGTCCCCAGGCCAGGTGCTGCTGCGGCAGCAGTAGTAGGGGCAGATGTAATTTTTTACATCCGCGCCCTACGCGGTAGTACCATGCCCTGTACGCGTTAGTATAGTGTGTTCTGGCCTGGCTCAGCCGCCACGCGGTAGTACCGCTCCTGACATGCTGTACTATCGTGTCGGATTTTTGCATTGACTCCAACTCAGCGGAACTTTGCCACAGATGTATTTTTATATGTCCGTGCCTTCCCGAAATCTGGAACTTCCCTGCCTTGCGGTAGTATCGCAAGGGGAGCGGTAGTGCCGCGCCAGCGGTTCTACCGCTTCCGCTTCAGTGCGTTTGGGCTGTCCAGGTTTGTGCTGCTCGAGCGGTAGTACCTCAGGGCCCTGTGGTAGTACTGCATGCCCTTTATGGTAGTACTGCTGCCTGCCAGAAAATTGCGTCTGCAGTGCTAGGTTGGTGGATAACGGTTGGATTTGTCCCTCCACTATATAAGGGGTGTCTTCTTCTCCGAGTTGACCACCTCTTCCAACCCTAAGCTCCATTGTTGCTCCAAGCTCCATTTTCGCCCGATCTCTCTCCCTGGCCAATAAAACTTGTTGATTTTCTAGGGATTGGTTGAGAAGGCTCCGATCTACACTTCCACCAAGAGAAATTTGATTACCCCCACTAATCCCTTGCGGATCTTGTTACTATTGGGTGTTTGAGCACCCTAGACGGTTGAGGTCACCGCGGAGCCATATTCCATTGTGGTGAAGCTTCGTGGTGTCGTTGGGAGCCTCCAATTAAGTTGTGTAGATTGCCCCAACCTTGTTTGTAAAGGTCCGGTCGCCGCCTCCAAGGGCACCAATAGTGGAATCACGGCATCTCGCATTGTGTGAGGGCGTGAGGAGAATACGGTGGCCCTAGTAGCTTCTTGGGGAGCATTGTTCCTCCACACCGCTCCAACGGAGACGTACTTCCGCTTAAAAGGAAGGAACTTCGGTAACACATCCTCGTCTTCACCGGCTCCACTCTTAGTTATCTCGTGCCTTTACTTGTGCAAGCTTATTTGTGTTATATCCCTTGCTTGCTTGTGTGCTTGTTGTTGTTGCATCATATAGGTTGCTCACCTCGTTGCATATCTAGACAACCTACTTTGATGCAAAGTTTAATTTGGTAAAGGAAAGCTAAAAATTGTTAGTTGCCTATTCAACCCCCCTCTAGTCAACTATATCGATCCTTTCAATCTCCCTAGCCCATTCATTAGCCGCGTCAATGTGAGACTTTCTCCTTTTTTGTCTTCTCCGCACAACCCCCATCATTATATTATATTCCACTCGTAGTGCTATATCCATGGCTCACGCTCATGTATTTGCGTGAAAGTTGAAAAAAGTTTGAGATTACTAAAGTATGAAATAATTGCTTGGCTTGTCATCGGGGTTGTGCAATATGAGAGCATCTTGTGTGATGAAAATGAAGCATGGCCAAACTATATGATTTTGTAGGGATGAGCTTTCTTTGGCTATGTTATTTTGAGAAAACATAATTGCTTGGTTAGTATGCTTGAAGTATTATTATTTTTATGTCAATATTAAACGTTTATCTTGAATCTTTCGGATCTGAACATTCATGCCACAATAAAGAAAATTACATTGAGAAATATGATAGGTAGCATTCCACATCAAAAATTCTGTTTTTATCATTTACCTACTCGAGGACGAGCAGGAATTAAGCTTGGGGATGCTTGATACGTCTCCAACATATCTATAATTTTTGATTGTTCCATGCTATTATATATTCTGTTTTGGATGTTTAATGGGCTTTATTATACACTTTTATATTATTTTTGGGACTAACCTATTAACCCAAGGCCCAGTGCAAATTGCTGTTTTTGCCTATTTCAGTGTTTCGCAGAAAAGGAATATCAAACGGAGTCCAAACGGAATGAAACCTTCGGGAGCGTGATTTTTGGAACAAACGTGATCCAGAGGACTTGGAGTGGACGTTAAGAAACGAACGAGGAGCTCGTGAGGCAGGGGCGCGCCTACCCCCTGGGCGACCTCCACCCTCGTGGGCCCCTCGTGGCTCCACCGACCTACTTCTTCCTCCTATATATACCTATGCACCCCGAAACCATCCAGGAGGACTATGAAAACCTATTTCCACCGCCGCATCCTTCTGTACCCATGAGATCCCATCTTGGGGCCTTTTCCGGTGCTCCGCCGGAGTGGGAATCGATCACAGAGGGCTTCTACATCAACACCATAGCCTCTCCGATGATGTGTGAGTAGTTTACCACAGACCTTCCACTACTAGGGAAAAGCCTATACACATAATCTTTCCAGCAGCGCTCCTCAAAATACAACGCTACTGCTATTTAGCAGCAGCGCGTGATAGAAAAACGCGCTGCTGAAAAGAAAATAGCAGTAGCGCTTCCACGCCAAACCGTGCTACTTCTCTAATTGCCATGACCTCGCAACCCAGCTAGTTATAGTAGTAGCGCCCTATACTGAACCGGGCTACTGCTATAGAAGTTAGCAGCAACGCGCTTCTAAGAAAATCGCTACTGCTACGATCAGCCCACAAGTTTAGTACCACCTCGCTCATGAGCAGGTGTTTACCACCTTAAATATGTTACTTCTGAAACTATCACAACTAGTTGGTCTTCACTGAACTCTATGTGTAGAATTTGTGGCGCTATGAGTCCTCTCCAGTTCCTACCGGAGTGGACTCATGTTGACAATTCAGATTGTACACAAAAAGATCATTGATGGCCAATGTATTTTTTGATGCGTGCTTAGACTTAGCAGTAGCGTTTTTCCGTAAAATGCGCTATAGCTAATTTAGCTATAGCGCGGTTCCTAAAGTGCGCTACTGCTAGTTTGACTTAACCCCGCTCAAAATTTCACTAAGTCCTCCTCCCCCTGTTCCCCTACTCCTCTATCGCCGCCGCCCGAGCCCGAGCCTGCCCTCACCGCCGCCGCCCGAGGCCGCCCTCAACCTCACCGCTGCCACCCGCCGCCGCTCTCGACCTCACCGTCGCCGCCGCCTCCCCCACCCCCTCTGCTCTCGACCTCACCGCGCCGCTCTCGACCTCACCATCGTCCGACGCCGCCGCCGCCATCCTCCATCCGCCACCGAGGTACTCCCTCCTTCCGTGCCTCCTCCTCCCACCGCGCCCTCCTCCCTCCTCCTCCCACCGTGCCCTCCTCCCTCCGCATGGCCGCCTCCTCCCTCCTTCGCCGGCAGCCCTCCTCCCACCGCCCTCCCTCCTCCTCCTCCGGCCGCCCGCTCCCCCTCCTCTCTCCTCTCTCCCTCCCTTGTCTCTGTTCTTGCAAATCGTAGGTGTTTTGAATAAAATAGAAGTAAGAAAATTTAGGGTAGAACTAGGGTAGTACAATTTTTAGCAAGTGTTTAATAGAAAATAGTTTATTTAGTAAGTGATTAATATAACTAGTTTATTTATATTAGGTACTTAATAGAACTAGTTTATTTGGTAAGTGCTTAATAGAACTAGTTTATTTATAGTAAGTGCTTAATATCACTAGTTTATTTAGCAAGTACTTAATAAAACTAGTTTATTTAGTGTTAGGATTATATAAAAGATATTTTCAAATGTTTTTTTTCATATTACTAGTAGTGATAGTATTAGTTAACTAGGGCAGTATGATTAATAGTAGTTGTAGTTGAACTACTTTAGTTGTAGTTGAACTAGTTTAGTAAGTAAATTAATAAACTAGTTGAACTAGTTGAATTAATAGAACTAATGTATTTTTAGTAAGATAATTAATATAACTAGTTGAACTACTTTATTTTTAGAAATAACTAGTTTTTTAGTAAGATAATTAATATAACTAGTTGAACCACATATTCTATTTATAGTAAGCTTATATTTAGTAAGAACTAGTTGAATTAATAAAACTAGTTGAACATGTCATATTTGTTGTTATTTTTTAGTTTAAGCAATTATTCGGGATGTATTAGTGATAACTTATACGGTTTTTGCTTTTGCAGAAATCAAGGAGCCCCTGCATCATCCCCGCCGTCGTCCCCGTCACCGACCTGAAGGAAATATGCCCTAGAGGCAATAATATAGTTATTATTTATTTCCTTATATCATGATAAATGTTTATTATTCATGCTAGAATTGTATTAACCGGAAACATAATACATGTGTGAATATATAGACAAACAAGATGTCACTAGTATGCCTCTACTTGACTAGCTTGTTAATCAAAGATGGTTATGTTTCCTAACCATAAACAAGGAGTTGTTATTTGATTAACAAGGTCACATCATTGGTTGAATGATCTGATTGACATGACCCATTCCATTAGCTTAACACTTGATCGCTTAGTATGTTAATGCTTTCTTCATGACCCATACATGTTCCCTGTAACTATGAGATTATGCAACTCCCATTTACCGGAGGAACACTTTGGGTGCTACCAAATGTCACAACGAATCGGGTGATTATAAAGGAGTACTACAGGTGTCTCCAAAGGTACTTGTTGGGTTGGCGTATTTCGAGATTAGGTTTTGTCACTCCGATTGTCGGAGAGGTATCTCTAGGCCTTCTCGGTAATACACATCACTTAAGCCTTGCAAGCATTACAACTAATGAGTTAGTTGTGAGATGATGTATTACGGAACGAGTAAAGAGACTTACCGGTAACGAGATTGAACTAGGTATTGGATAGAGACGATCGAATCTCGGGTAAGTAACATACCGATGACAAAGGGAACAACGTATGTCGTTATGCGGTTTGACCGATAAAGATCTTCAGAGAATATGTAGGAACCAATATGGGCATCCAGGTTCCGCTTATTGGTTATTGACCGAGAATGGTTCTAGGTCATGTCTACATAGTTCTCGAACCCGTAGGGTCCGCACGCTAACGTTTCGATGACAGTTCATTATGAGTTTATAAGTATTGATGCACCGAAGTTTGTTCGGAGTCCCGGATGTGATCACGGACATGATGAGGAGTCTCGAAATGGTCGAGACATAAAGATTGATATATTGGAAGCCTACATTTGGACATCGGAAAGGTTCCGAGTGAAATCGGGAATTTACCGGAGTACCGGGAGGTTACCGGAACCCCCCGGGAACTACATGGGCCCATAGTGGGCCTTGGAGGAAAGGAGAAGGGGCAGCCCTAGGTGGACCCCCCCCCCTTCCCCTAGTCCTATTAGGACTAGGAAAGGTGGGCCGGCCCCCTCTCTCTCTTTCCCCTCGGGAATCCTAATCCAACTAGGATTGGAGGGGGAGTCCTACTCCCGGAGGAGTAGGACTCCCTTGCGCCTCCTCCTCCTTGGGCCGGCCACCTCCCCTTGGCTCCTTTATATCTGAGGCGGGGGCACCCCATAGCACACAAGTTGATCTACGGATCTTTCCTTAGCCGTGCGGTGCCCCTTCCACCATATTCCACTTCGGTCATATCGTCAGCGGAGCTTAAGGCGAAGCCTCGCTACCGGAGAAGTCATATCGTCGCGGAGCTTAGGCGAAGCCCTGCGTCGGTGGAGCATCAATATCGTCACCACGCCGTCGTCTTGTGGAACTCATCCCGACACTTTGCTGGATCGGAGTCCGGGATCGTCATCGAGCTGAACGTGTGCGTAACTCGGAGGTGCCGTCGTTCGGTGCTTGGATCGGTCGGATCGTGAAGACGCACGACTACATCAACCGCTGTTGTTATAATGCTTCCGCTTCGGTCTCACGAGTGCGTGGACGGACACTCT
Organism: Aegilops bicornis; assembly: GCA_021605145.1. Taxonomy (NCBI): domain Eukaryota; kingdom Viridiplantae; phylum Streptophyta; class Magnoliopsida; order Poales; family Poaceae; genus Aegilops; species Aegilops bicornis. The sequence goes on along the minus strand of CM038674.1, from coordinate 264,810,476 downwards.
TCCCTCTCGTTGCTATGCCATCACCATGGTCTTGCGTGATCGTAGGAGAAATTTTTGAAATTACTACGTTCCCCAACACGACCCCCTCCGACATCGAGGTGAGACCAGCCAAATATCCATGTATATCTTTTGTTGCTCAAATAGGATATGTGGTTGCCCAAGTGGCCGTTCATGTTCAGTTTACACCTCCGAGTGGCCTATGTTTTGCTGGAGTGTTGATTAATTTCCGTTCCGGCAAATTTCAGCGCCGATATGTCCTTTTTTAGCAAAGGTCATGCCGGATTTTTCCATGAATTCTGGCATGACTTGTGCTAGAATATGTAGGAAATATCGAGAGGCCTGGATTTTCTCAAAAAATAATGATCTAATTTAGGTTTTTAGTACATATATTTAATTGTACAAGTTTAATCTTTGAATTATGAACGTAGGAAATGTCGTACTCGGACAACGACAGTCTCCCGGGGGAGTGCAGCTGGTGCCACGACGATCGAGGTATGTGCGATGTTCGTTGAGCTGGACGAAGATCGGCGCTTCAGCATTAAGCTCGAGGAGACCTTCGATGTTGAAACGGTACGCAACAACTACAAGAGTTTTTTTTCGTAATTAAGCATGATTTCAACTATTTCAACGTCTAATTTCCATCTTTTACAATTCGACTAGCTTATCCCATGCCATGAAAGACGCTATGTCTTGGAGAGGATGGGTTTTGAAGACCATGAAAATTTTGAAACAAAGAAAATACACCTAAGGACCCATCATGATACGGATTTTGAAGTGAATCTATACAATGCTCAGAGCGTAACCCATTTTGGTTGCCAAAATTGGGAAGCACTTTGCAAAATGTATGGTTTTTATGAGGGTATGATTGTCACCATGGATCTTGGTGATCTTGACATCGAGCAAGACAATATGGACATTTGGGTCCTTGTTGATACGCTTCGATTCTACCGCAATGTGAGTTTCTCAAACATAGTTATTAACTAATTTATATTGTTTATTTCAAAATAGTTGACAGCTTATTTTGAATCTTCAAAGAATGTGCAGAAGATGGTAGACAAAACCCACTACACTGATGGCTCCGAATTAACTTATAAGGAGAAAAGTCATCTGATTGATTATTGTACTTTCTTTGAGAATTACAATACCTATTATCGAACTCCTCCAAATTTTGGTGAATACGTGCCACTAGTGCACGTGTTGAACCACGATAACTTCTATGGAAATACCCTGGTAAGATTTTTTACTATTACGACATCCGTGCATCTTTTGCATACTTCCAAAACTAGTACATCATTACTAACTACGAAGTTATTACTATGTTTTTCAACAGAAAATCCCGATGGATTGTGCCTCATCTGATGTATTACAATGGTCGCCTTGAAGTTCTGAACATACAGCCAGGTCATCCTATGGATCTCACATGTGCATATCGGATTTCTAAAACCGGTGAACACATGCTACTCAAAGAATGTAAAAAATGTTTGGACATTCGCAAGGAGGTTCTTGGAAGTAACATTAAGCAAAAGGCAAGAATTAGAGACAGGATAATCTCCATTCTCCATAATGGAGAGTCAGGGGCTATCTTGTTTTTTGCTATTTTACCTTAGAGAATATAGTAGGTCCTAAGAGAATGTAGTAGGTCCTATGAGGTACAATATGTTTATAATGTGATACAATGTGTTAGAGTTGATGATGAGGAGTACTTGTGATTACGACTAGTGACCAATTTGCTATGTGATGAATCATTGATGAAAACGATGATCTTGAGGAGGTGTTATATGACAATGATGTATTATGATGATAAGTTGTTAATGATATGATATTACATTTGTTATATCATTGGGTGAAAGAACCGCGGATTAGTTTCAAGTGGATGTCCATCCACTTGAAACTAGTCCACGGTTGTTTCACCTACGCATTATGATGTAAAAACAGTCTCTAAATTCCAGTTGTATGAAAAATTGTGTAAAGGTGTATGAAATACAACATGAAATAAAAAAGAAATAAAATACTAAATAATAGTAGTAGCGCGGGCAAGGAGGAGTGCTACTATTAATTACCAGCAGCGCTGCTCAGGAGAAGCGCTACTACTAGATCATTTTAGCAGCAGCTGGTCCAGCGTAGCTGTCGCTAAGCTTTAGTCAGATCGCCTTATCAAGAGCGCTCCTGCCTGGCCATCTTGATAGGCCTAAAACCCGTGCTGCTGCTAGGCTTTTCCCTAGTAGTGTTCGGGTCCATAGTTATTAGCTAGATGGCTTCTTTTCTCTCTTTGAACCTCAATACAAAGTTCTCCTTGATCTTCTTGGAGATCTATTATATGTAACTCTTTTTACGATGTGTTTGTCGAGATCCGATGAATTGTGGGTTTATAATCAAGATTATCTATGAACAATATTTGAATCTTCTCTGAATTCTTTTATGTATGACTGGTTATCTTTGCAAGTCTCTTTGAATTATCAGTTTGGTTTGGCCTACTAGATTGATCTTTCTTGCAATGGGAGAAGTGCTTAGCTTTGGGTTCAATCTTGCTGTTGCTCGATCCCAAAGGATGAGGGGAAACAACACGTATTGTATTGTTGCCATCGAGGATAAAAAGATGGGTTTATATACAATTGCTTGAGTTTATCCCTCTACATCATGTCATCTTGCCTAATGCGTTACTCTGTTCTTATGAACTTAATACTCTAGATGCATGCTGGATAGCGGTCGATGTGTGGAGTAATAGTAGTAGATGTAGGCAGGAGTCGGTCTACTTGTCACGGACATGATGCCTATATACATGATCATGCCTAGATATTCTCATAATTATGCACTTTTCTATCAATTGATCGATAGTAATTTGTTCACCCACCGTAATACTTATGCTATCTTGAGAGAAGCCACTAGTGAAACATATGGCCCCCAGGTCTATTTTCCATCATATTAATCTCCCGTCAACTAGCTATTTCTATCTCCGTTTATTTTTCTTTCTTTACTTTTAGTCTTTATCATAAAAATACCAAAAATATTATCTTTTCATCTCTATCAGATCTCACTTTTTCAAATGGCCGTGAAGGGATTGACAACCCCTTTATCGCGTTGGTTGCAAGGTTCTTATTTGTTTGTGTAGGTACGAGATACTTGCGTGTGGCCTCCTACTGGATTGATACCTTGGTTCTCAAAAACTGAGGGAAATACTTATACTACTTTGCTGCATCACCCTTTTAATACGGCTCAAATAGCTTTGAGTCGATTTTATGGGGTGTCCCTGATCTTTCATCGGCGCAAAGAGCTAGTAGATTAGAATTGATCGGAAGCAGATGAATTAAAACAAACCAGATAAGATGTGTACGGGCGGAAGTACTGGTATAGATGCAGGAAGTAGTAGACGTGGTAGACGGATGGATTATGCTAATGATGATTAGCGGCGGCGGTGGCGTAATTAGCCAGATGGAGTTCACGAACTAATAGTAGCAGATGAAAAAAAGAAAGGACTGGATCGCTCCTTGAAGAACAAGAACCGAACAGAGCTATGCCCTGGGGATCAAGTCGTCAAAACACATGCAATCACCGATCCAATTCATGGAACGCAGGAACACAGAGGGGCGCAGATGCCTTTCTGAGTATTTTTCTTGACCAAACTAAAACCTAAACCTAAACAAAACTACACCCCTTGCTTATATAGGTGGTGCGTAACACCTGGGCTAAGCCCGACCTAGACTAGGACACGATGAGGACTCCTCATCGGACTCCTCATCAATTACAAGTTGTAAACTAGGAAATCTGAACAAACTAGTAAAAACAAATAAAAAGGCACGTACGTATACTTGCATGTATGGTTGCTAGGCCAAAACTAAAATGAACTTGATGGTGCAGCCTTCAAACTTTCATTCTGCTGGCTACGTTGAAGTATTGACAAGGTGTTCTGAATGTGGGCTTCACTTCTTTCTGAGGCACAAGCATAGCATATGAAACAGGCTTCACACCTAAGATCCCCTTCTGTTATGTAGCACACATAATCTTCTTATGACGTAGAGCGGGAACCATATACTTTTGCATCTTGTTTTCATAGCGAGCCTCTCGATTGTCTGATATTTTACTTGATAGTAACGGTGGAACGACAAGAGCACCTGTACTGTCCATATCACATTTCCTCTTCAAGGGAAAACCAATGCATGCTCAAGAGGTAGCACTCTACTACGACAGTTACACGTAATGGGAGCCTTGACTCTGTTTAATGGATGACTTAGGATTCCTCGACCATTGCAGCTCCCACGCTGCTCGCCTGCCTCCTTGGTCCGAGTGGTGGTTTGTCAGCCGAGTGGCGGGTGGTTGTCCGAGTGCCGTCAAGCCGTCCGAGTGGACTTCTTGATGTATGCATCCGAATGCTGGTATGGTCCAGGACCTATCTATGGTGGTGATGGCCCCATGTGGGTCCCAAATGATGGGTCCTTGACCCTACCTATAACAGATGACCTCATCAGCCAGAGCTACTGCTAATGGCCACCTGCAGCACCTGTATTAGGCCCGCGCCGGTGTTATGTGTATACCTATAGGGTTTTCCCTAGTAGTACGGTTGCGGGACGGCGCAGGGCCAGTGGCTCGGGGGGTGGTGGGTGCTTGTCGCCGGCACAGATCCGGCGGCGCAGCGCGCGCCCGACGCAGTGGTGAGGCTCGGGGCTTCCTGGGTGGCGGTGGGGCGGGGTTGCTGCCTTGGTTGGTGTCGGTCGATCACGGGCTGTTGCGGTTGCTGAGGCTCATTGCGGGCTTGTTTCGGCGGGCAGCACAGATCTTCAGTGTGGTGGGGGATGGCGGGGCAAAGGGCCGACCTAGTCCGTGTTGGTGATTTGCCGTTACATTCATGCCTTTCTGGCTTGCTGCTCCGTCGGTCCGAGTTGGCGCTTGGGTTGCTGGTTGCCGTTGGTCGGAGTGAGGCTGGTGGCCATGGGTGTGGTGGCGTCTGTGCTAGTCTCGGCCAAGGCTAGGGACTAGTGTCAGGCTTGCTCGGCGGTGGCCGTCGGCAGCCACTCGGCCGTGTCCCCGCCGGTCCATAGGGACTGGCTGGGAACGCAGGCGTGGGCGCCTCCTGCTGTGGAGGCGATCACCAAGGCCCGATGGCTGATGCCGGGCTAGGAGCGAAAGGATGTGTCTTCTACTCTTCCCACCATGGCCTGTGCGTTGAGATGTTGATGGCTGGCTGTAACTAGGACATGGATGCCGGGGTGGCGGTCCCGGATGGTGGTCCGTATAGTGGCTTTCTGGCAGGCTCCATGGTGATCGTAGTGGCTACGTTTCTCGGTCGCCTGGCGACGAGGGGTGTAGCGGAGGGTTGTTCGGGCGCACTTCCTATTGCCCAGATACGGATCTGGAGGCCAGTTCTCACGGTGGCTGTTCTGGGTGCCCCGTGGTGGCACGGGTGAGCTGTCGAGCGAAAGCTCCGCGCTTTGGCGTCGGTGAGGGCGACATCAGCGGACATCTGCGACATCGTGGTTCTCCTCTCCGTGCGAGAGTATCTGGTTGAAAGCCCTTGTCCACCTCGGGCTCGGCAACGGCGGTGCTCACGTTCCCTTCTCGAGGGCGTTGTCGTGGAGGCTAGGTGTCTTAGGTCATATCATGGCGTTGTAATCGGGTTGTCCTATGCTACCTTTTCGGAAGCATAGTCGCACGCGTTTATGTTGTCTAGTTATCTACTAGGTATATGCTGTCTCAGATGACTACGTCATCATATCGTATTATGCAATCATGTACTCCCTCCGTTTCAAAATAGATAACCTAATTTTATACTAATTTTATACTAAAATTAGTTCAAAATTGAGTCGTCTATTTTGAAACGGAGGGAGTATCTTTGATGTTGTTGTCTTATATATAAAGCAGGAAGAGGCTGTTTCGAGTGGGACGCGAAAAGCTTCGGTGGCTCTTCCTAAACACACATAAAAACGCGTCAAAAGCTCATCCAAACGCACAAGCACAAAAGCTCATCAAAACACACACGTCCAATAGGGGCGTCGATCGGATGGTTGCGTTATGGTATAATTATGATTAGATCCATGGGAGAAGAGAGGCCTCATGCAGTTCCTTTAGGTTTCGGAAAAGGGCGTCATACTGGTGTCTTTTCGAGCACCGCTGTGGCCTGCTAGTGACAACCTACACATACCATCGTCGGAGCGTGCGACGGCTGTCTGATGGTGAATGAATGATTTGATGTGTAGCCAGACCCTAGTGCATTTCATGGCGGAGTATGTGGTGTGTGTTGTGCAGTGATGGAGTATGTGGTGTGTGTCGTGCAGTGATTCGATCCGGCGCCGGGCGTTGGGATCGTAACAGCCGCAGCGCCTGCCTCTAAAGACAATAGCACGCATACGGTACTTAACTCCATCCGTGAATATTCACATCTTTGAAGATGCACACACACATTACCCCTGCCAACAGTTTTGAGAGACGGAGACAAAAAATCTTGAGATTAACGAAATTACCATATGTGTCTATAGTCGGTCAGAGCGCGGTCAGGAACATCACCGAAAAGCCTAAAATAAAGTCTAAAAGTTATACTCGGGTGGGTTAGGAACCTAATTATCTAGATAGGCTCGGTTCACACATACCGTTCTTAATTACCCTGATATTGGCCACTATCACGATTTTTTTTTTGGCTATCAGTTTGAAAAAATCGAATTACCGGATGGTGCCGATAGATCTGATCACAGTGCATGGTGGCGGGGAACCAGAGTTTTACTATCTCAAAATAACAACTCCCTCCATTCCTAAATACGATTCTTTTTGAAAATTTCAATATAAACAATATACGGATGTCGATAGACATATTTTAAAGTATAAATTCACTCATTTTTCTCTGTGTGTAGTACATATTGAAATCTCTAAAAAGACTTATATTTAAGAACGGAGGAAGTAAAAATTAAAGTAAAGAAAACCACCAACCGTAATTAAAGGCAGGTGGTTATCGTCCTTTTGGCAAAAACGACATTTATAAGATATTAGCAGTTTTACATGAAAATTATTTACACTAACCATATTGTCCTGTGTATCTGGTTTTAGAACCTTGCAATATGAATGGCTAAGTCCTTGATATTTTCAGGTTAGACTGTTGTGTTTGCTCAAAAATACTCCTTCCGGTCCATGTTAATTCTCGCTACTTGAGTACAACTTTCTATCATCACTGCTAAAGCAGCGAAAATTAATATGGACCAGAGTGAGTTTTATTTTTGAGAGATTGTCGTTCCACAGTGACGACTGCAGATTTGTTTTACCACAGATTTGACTAATAAAAAGTAAACTATATGTCATAAAAATTAAACTATGTGAAAGGTCTTTCACATACAAATCCACCAACATTTGCTTTTTGACCTACATGCTTTATATTTTGTTGGTCACTCATATGGACGGTCAAAGTCTAACCCAAAATATGTGATAGCGGGGGCGGGAGCAATAAACCAGTAAAAATTAGAGGGGCTGGGAACACTCAATTTGTATTCCCTAAAAAAAATTGTATTTCCTCGATAAAAATAGTTAAGCTTGCTACGGTGCCCTATTTCAAAGGTCGCCAGACAGTGTAGTTCGTCATCTTTGACGCTACCTAGAACTTTAGGACGCATAGATTCGGGACAAATAGTGCTGGCGCTGTTCCCCTTTCTCTTTCAAGTGCTGGAGGTGGAGGGTCTTACGTGAGCTATTCAAGAACTGTTTCCAGATGACCACGGACCAAGCAGGTGCAATTGCCACACATATTACGTATACGTCTATACGATATAGTACTAGCTAGCTTACGCAACAGGAATAGAGAGATCACGGAGCTAGCTGGCAGTGGAGCAAACCTTATCGCCATTTAGGCAACATAGCCACTTTGCATGATCGATTTAATAAGGCTACGTGGTGCTCATGCACTCACTGTTGAGCTGTTTCCACAATGGTTCGTAGCTAAAGACGTCAACGATGCAACGCGATCAATAGCTAGTTTTTCTGGCGCTACCAATTGTTGAATTGAGGAGTTCGCACTTCCGATTTTAGTTGAAAATGAGAGCCCCTAAAACAGGGTTCCAGTTCGATAGATAACAAACTCCACACATCGGCAATCATACATCTCACAACATTGATAGTGAGATCATAGAACAGCTAGTGGAGCAAAACCTAGCCACCTAGGCTAGCTGCCTAGGTAAGCACTTTTTATGATCGATTTAAGGTAACATATGCTAGCTAGCTGGCTACATATAGCACTCGTAAGTTGTTTTACACCTTACATAGGTTTGGAAATGATCAGCATTGGAAATGAAAACAGCTATGTTTGTTCGAGAGTACTATGAGAACGTGTTCTTGTACGAACCTTGTGGTTCTGGTACTCGGTCCACCAGTGACACCATCGAACTCCTTAATTAATTGCTACCAAAACCAGTAAAGAAACAACTTTTTTTGGGATGGATGCGGGATGATGCCATTTAACCGTAGCCACATACATTTTAAACTTTTTTTCAACAAGCCGGATGAAATTCGTGAAACCAGGTGGATTTCATATGAATATAACGGATTTCATACAAACCAGACGAGAAAGGTTACATTTTGGACACATTTTCAACTAAAAAACTAAAATTATGCGCACGTACGTTTGTGCGGAGCTCCACTCCCACGATACTGATACACTACACTAGTCTATGGCCGGCCGCGACTTGTCTTCCCCATGTCCGGCAACCTGGAATAACCGGACTGCTGGGAGCCCCGGAGGCATGTTCTTCCCCCGTATCTTCCCTATGTCTGAGTGCACCGCTCATCGGAGCGGCAAAGAGGGTGCTTCAGTTGTAGGGGAAGGGTGCTTCCGTGGAGCTCAGGCAGGTGCCCAGGATAGTCTAAGATAAAGGAGAACTGGTCAGGTAACTGGCGGTGCCCTTCCTGGGACCCAAGCATCGGCGGCCTCCCGTGTTCTACTTCTCCTCAATGATGGCCATAGGCACGGACGTGCTAGCCTCCACCTCATCTACATCCGCGCAGCCGGCTTCTTTCTCCGGCGGATGGCGCGGTCGCAGGCACTAGATGCGGTGATGCCCGTGCCAGTGTGGAGCAACTCACCACTCCTCATCGAGTTGGCCTGGAGCGGCGAGTTACTGAACCACACGGCGGCTTGGGCGACAATTTACTCCGTCGGATCAGGCGCGGGAGGTGGAGCAGCGAGCTGCCTCGCTCGTATCTGGCGGCCTCGGCGGGCCACCCAACTGTCTTGTATGCTGGATAACTGCTCTTCGGAAGCCATCAGAAGAGTGGAGAAAATGATGAAGGAGATAGGGGAGCGGTGGAGGGGTGCGATTCTTGCCCGACATCTGGTCTCATTTAAATAGAGGGCGGGCGGGAGGAGCTTGGCCGGCGTTGCGTTTAACGTCGGCCCGCTCATGAGCGGACGTGTGGCCGAAGTAGGTTTCTCGGCTTCCACGCAAGTTAAATGGAGGCGTATGAAAGCGGCGAGAAGACGTGTTCAATCAGGCGTGCAGCAGGCGGCGCCCTCTGCCTGTGAGTCGCTTCAATGGTAGAGGCAATGAGAGGTCGCGTCCGTCCTGAGCCGCCTTCAATGCGTAGCGGCACGCTCTACAGCAACGTGAATGCTGGCAACTGGCGCCAGGCGGGATGCGCATGCGGGATGGGTGAGGGGTTTTTGGTGGGCCAGGACAGTCAGAAGCAGGCTTCAGATCGGTTCGAACTCCCGCAAACCTCCTCCACTTTTATCTCCGATTGCGGGAGAAATCGCGTCCGGACCACGTCGCGGACCGACACATGCCCGCATTGGATGGCTTCCGTGGTCTGAACAAATTCTAGCGGTTTGCGGATTCGCCTTGGAGATTCCCAAAAGAATCTACTTACTTGCCAACAAAACAGACACTTCAACATAAATCACAAAGCGTATGATGACGAAGCTCATCTCAAGTTGGACTTAGAAATGAATATCTTATGGTGATTCAAAGATTTTCTCAAGATAAAAAGATTAGCGTGGTATCATCATGGACGGATATTCCTAACTAAAAATTTGGCTAGGGTCTGACCCACAAATTTGCTCCCGTATCCCTCCGCGGACACGAGGGGACCAATCCGCGCACACGGATGCAGGAGCCCTCCATCCGATGTTATCATGTAAATGTTCCACAATAAAGGGCAATTTCAAATTCATCTAAAAGTTTGACCCATAGCGCGCCGAATCACTTGCTGATCACAACCAGGAAAAGGAAAATATGCTTATGTTTTTACATGCCCGATCATAAAAGAATATCAGTCTGGCAGTCCATGCAAAAAATTGAGATTTCCTGCCCTGTCGGGCCGGCAATCCAAGCCTCCTCCACGCTCAAGGTGTTGCTGCTGTCACGTGCAGCCTCCGCCTTCGCCTCCTTCTTCGCCGCTGCCTCCTCCTCCTTCTCCTTTGCCTTCAACTCATCTTTCTCTGCTTCAACATCTTGTAGTGGACGGCTTGCACGATCATTCTTGCGTCAGCATACAAAGACTCCACCTTCAAGGACAACATTCTTTGCGTCCTCCGCATAGGCTACGATCTTCACATTCTTTTCTTAGAGCATCGCCTTCTTCTCCTCGAGCGTGTCCTTCTTACCTTCGATCAAAGCCCTCTTGGCTTCAAGGGCTAGCTTCCTCTCGGTCGCCTCCATCAACAATTTAAAGATCTTCGTCTTTTTTTCATCCTTGATGTCCGGTTGCTTGACGTATGCCTCCTCCTTCTTGGAGAAGATGTCCTTGAACCTCTCCATATTCTTGACCGCCGCACCTTCTCGCTTCGCCCTCTCCTCCTCCCACTTCTTTACCTGAAACCATCTTGTCGGTGTTAAAACCGGCAGACCTCGGGGACGATGGGGAACAGGGGACGATGAACACGGTGTTTACCCAGGTTCGGGCCCTCTGGAAAAGGGGACGAGAGGGTTTACCTCGAGGTTTACCCAGGACTGTGTATTCTAGATCCCGAACTATGGATCTTGAATCGATGGGGAACAGGGGACGATGAACACGGTGTTTACCCAGGTTCGGGCCCTCTGAAAGAGGTAATACCCTATGTCCTACTTGATTATATTGGATGTATAGTATGGTTTACAAAGTAGATCCACCTCGAGATTAGCATGAGCTAAACCCTCAGGTGATGTGGTGACGAATATCTCTCTCCTAAAGACTACAACCCTCTGTTTATATAGACACCGATAGGGTAAGGGTTACCGTAGATAGATTACAATAAGGGAAAAAGAGATCCTGTCTATCCTTTACTTGGAGGACACACCACGGCCTCATAGATCTCATGTTGCTATGCGGCTTTACCAGTCCAGCCCATATCTAATGGGCCGACGCCCCGAGGACCCCTTAGTTCATGACTCCCTCAGTAGCCCCCGAACTTGCCTCCAATGCCAAAGGTTGTGTCCGGCATCTGCTCTCCTAACAATATTCGACTTGCGAGGCGAGTTCTCTAATTCACTTCGTTTGTGTTCTGAGCCAAGGGATGTCCGGAATCTGAAACTACAATTTTCCTTAGCAGCAAAGGCAAAAAACAAAAAACCGTTCAAGTGTAAACAGTGCCTTCGCCTGACAACTTTTCCTCTTTCAACGAAGAGTCACGTTCGGCCCTAACGCCGAGCGGTTAGTGTTTCTCGAAGCGCGGCTCGAGGCTGATGCCACGTCTGGCACGTCTCATCAAGGTGGAGATCATGCGCCGCATTTCAAGGGATATGATCAATGATTTCGATTCCCCTCCCCGCACATAATGTCGCAGGCGTATCGGGAAGTGGAGAAGCCAATGGCATGGAAAAAGGAACCCATGGCTTGTCAACAGCCTATAAAGGGGGGGCTACAATAGTTAGCATCCCACGCCTTCTTCCACCTTCCGCTCACGCAGATCCTCACAGCTCCAGTGCCCCTTTTCTCTGCTGCCTCAGCAAATGCCACTCCGTCTCCTTCAGCCATGGCCAGATCCGGTGCCAACGGGAAGTGGGAGGCCTCCCTCATCACCGATGGTGACGTCTTGAAGCTGAGGCGGGCCTGCTACTTGTCGGCCGATATTGCCCACCGGGCTCCTGAAGAGGGCCAGATCATCCCTATGCCCAGGCCGGGCGAAAGGGTGGTATACCTCCCTCATTTCCTTAGGAGGCTTAGATTTCCCCTGCACCCCTTCGTGAGGGGGTTGATGTTCTTGTACAGGCTAGATTTTCACGATCTAGCTCCCAACTCCCTTCTCCACATCTTGTCCTTCATCATCTTCTGCGAGGCCTTCCTCCGAGTCCAGCCACACTTCGGCCTATGGATAAAGGTGTTCAACGTCAGGCCCAAGGTTATTGGCAGCGAACATGCTGACTGTGGCGGGGCCATTATCAGTAAACTGACATGGGTCCAGTGACCGGCAGACCACTTTGTTGACACCGTCAAAATGTGGCAAAAGGAGTGGTTCTATATCACCGAGCCAAGGGGAGCCGGCTGGACGGCGGCTCCCGCATTCAGATCCGGAACCCCTATCAGGCTGGCCTCATGGGCCACCAAGAGTACGGACTGCAAGTGCGTTTGCTCATGTGAAGGCACTGCAGAAGCGCGTCTTTAGCGTAATAGAAACTGGCGCGAAGCTAGTTGACGTTGTCCAAGTCATGCTCAATCGCCGGCTCCTCCCCTGCTAGGAGAGGGCCAAGCCAATGTGGGAGAACGAGCGTGAGGATCCGGCCACCGTGCAACACCACTTCGGCACAACCCATGATAAAATATGGGGTCAACTATTCAAGCCTCAGGATAAGTGGCCGGTCGAGGGGAAGGACATCGGCCTTGACGTTGCGAACCCCCAGAAGGAGGTGATTTGCATCCATCTTCAATGTCTGTTAGGATATTCACACCATGTACGATTCGGTCTGAACCTCTATGCGTATTTTGCAGGGCTGGATCACCAAGGCCGAGAAGATCAATGGCCCGGCGCTGTTGCCCGAGTCCCGATCAGAGCAGCTAGAGCAGCTTTTAGTTGTGGTGCCTTATAAGGCACCTGACAAGAAGGGCAAGAAGAAAGAGGTACCAGAGGCCAGGGAGGGCCTCCGCCATAGGGCTCGTCCGGGCAACCGGTCCGGGGACACTGCGGCCTCATCAGTACAGGACGGGGATGAGGATGAGGACGAGGAGGGGAGCGCCTCCTCGCACTCCAAGAAGAGGGTGGCGGCCGAGGACTTCGAAGAGGTTCAACCCCCACAGGCCCTGAAGAGGCGGTGCCAGCCCAAACTGGTCCTGCCTGACAGCTCGGACGAGGAGTACGAAGCGTCCGAGGATATCCCGAAGAAGGGACCCAGGGTCAAGCCCCCGGTCGGCAGGTACGGAGTTGGTATTTTTTGCTACTCTGTTTTCATTAATTCATTCCGGTCGGAGGCTAATGCTCCAGAATTGCAGTCCCCCGTGCGACCGCCCCACCGAGCAGACCTCGGAGGGGACGTCTCCACCCGTTGAACTGGCAGAAAGTTGGTCTATGTCACGCTCCACGCCTCCCCTGATCCCTGAAGAGGCCGGGGAGGTGCGGCCCCGAAGGACTCCTACTCCTCTAAACACCAAGTGGGAGGTTGACACCGTAATAGCCGAGGCTAACACCTCGGTCACCGTAGACCAGGAGGGCGCGTCCCTCCTCATCGATGCGGGAAGGGAGTCCGGTCCATCCGGACCCCATCAGTCGTCCGCTCCCGAGCCCCCAAGACCCTCGACGATACAGGTTCCTCCTTCCAGTGCAAAAGGGGTTGGGGAGCCAACGCTGGCGCCGAACACCTCCAAATGGTGATGGCTGGCTGGCCGGACATGCTGGAGGAGTTGGCGAACAACTCCGTCATCGTTGATGGGCACCGCACTGTTATGAGTGCGGTCATGAAAGGTGTTCGATCCGTCCAATCCGGGCTGAACGATGCTGTCCAAGGCCTTCTGACGGGCTTTGAGGTAAGTCAAGTAATACTCTTTTCTTAGAAATTGGATTTAGTGCTTAGTATGCCATATCGGTAGTAGCCCCCAAGACTCTGCAAGGTTTGCAAAGAAAACTTGTCCGGTTCTATAGGCCCTTTATTTGAAGTGGTGTGAATTTTTTAATGTCACATGCATCCTCTCTGGACGCAAATGCTAATGTTGTGGCGCTAGAGGAGATGGACCAGAAGCTCAAGCATTCCGATAAAGAGCTTGACCTTGTCAACAAACGGCTTGACGAGGCGCAAGGTAAGCTTTTCATTAGTGTACGTGATCACTTGTTGCTAGGTACATGTACACCGGACTGTGTGATGATCGTTCAATGTGTAGCTATTTCAGCTACTGCTGCTGAGGTTAAGGGCTTGAAGGAGGCCCTAAAGAAAGCCGTGGCGGAGGCAGCAAGAGATCAGTCGCCGAAAAGGCGGTGGCTGAGTTAGAAGAAGCCAAGCTTTCCAGCCAAAACCACGAGGCTCGAGTGGTCAAAGTGCAGGTGAAGCTCAGAGATGCTGCCAAGAAGCTGGAGGCCCTTGAAAGGGAAAATGGTAACCAGTCGTCCATGCTATCCAAGATGGAGAAAGAACTACAGGAGGCGAGGACCGAAGTGCGAGGTGTCCGGGAGGAGCTCCACCAAGTGGGGCAAATTGCAAATGGTAAGAAATACTTACTGCAGAGTGTGTTTGGAGGCAACAGGCTTGCCTTGCTGACGCGAGTCTGGCACTCCGCAGGCGTCTTCGTCGAACTGCCAAAGAGTGCGGAGGCTGTAGCGAGGCATTATGCTAATCACGAGGAGGACTCCATGCAGCGGCTCTTCTGGTCACAGTTTCTGGATTTCGAGCGTCCTACCCTCCTCAGCAACCAAATGAAGCAGCTGATGGAGATGCATCGGATGTCCGAGCTGGTCGTGAAGGACCTCTATGTCAATCTTTGGCCTTTCGAGCCCATTCCGGACACTTACTTCGTCCTTGTGCAGAAGCTGCGGGAGGCACCGCTCCGAATTGATGTCATGATGGGCTCAACATGCGTTGAGGGGGCGAGGCTTGCGTTTGCGAAGACCATGGTGCATTGGCCGAAGATTCATCCAATGGACAAGGACACTGGTCCTCCGCCCAAGGGAAAAGCGCATCGCCGCCCTGAGAAATACTTTGCACAAGTGATGAATGGCGCACGGGAAATAGAGGGCCAGTGTTCAAAAGATGTAATGCTTGAGTAACTGTGTTAAGTTTTTATCAATTGGACCTTATGCTTTATGATGCATCCAGTTGACGTATTTTGTATTGTCATGATTTTAATTTTGACTCCTATGCGGCCGCATGTTTATTCTGAAACGTACCAGTTGCCGGCTTCAGGCCCCGGGTGAATGCCACGAGGGGTGTTTTGTCTCCGCACTATTACCCTTAGCCAACTTCTTGGTACCCGGAGGCGGTATCGCGTGAGAAAAACTAGGCAATCGGACTATTCGGTTTTAGTGCTTTCACTTAGCCTTAGGAGCTTGACGGTGGGTGCTAAGGACTAGCCCCTTGTGTTTTGTAATGTACTTGGGGGCCAATGCCTGCCCTTTACGATCATGTGGTTTGTGTTAAGACGAACCCTTCGTGTGACACGAAAAAATCGCCAACGATTTTTAGAGTCAAACCTCGTCATCAGATCGCTGATCAGTTCGCGCGTACTATGTCGGTCAGTTTTCAACTTTCTCCTCCTGAGGTACTTGACCAGGCGAGCGAGAAATACAATCGTAGGGGTTCTCCCTTTGCCCTCTTAACCGAACGGCAGAACATAAGAGGCAAGCATAGGAGCCGGGCAACCCAATTATTGACCTAAGACATAGTTTGGAACTTGATGCATATAGTGCAATATCCGAGACACCGAACACTCAGCGGAAAGCAGCATCGTACTCGGGGTGCCGAGCTGATAGGGAAATCAAGCACTAGGTTAGTTAATTGGTTATGTTTTCATGACGGCTGTTCGAAGAGCGATGGGAGAATCAGAAAGGAAATAGACAATCCCAAGATGCGGATATCTGAACACCGTAAAGTTTTTTTATTTCTCGTAGGCTCAAGATGTCTAACCGTACAATCTGAACTGCCAAGGCATTATCTGTAAAAAGGAAAAATAAATTTTACAGAGTCGAAGCCTCAACTTTTCCCTGCTGCTCGTCTGTGCCTTTGCTTCTGAGAGGTGGGGGTTGGGACCTTCGATGAAACTTTGAGGGGCGAGGATCTAGTCAATGAAGCTTTGTTCTTGGGGGGGGGGGGGGGGGTCTGGAACTGCCCCAGGGTCGTCCTAAGGCAAGGTACTTCCAAAGTTCGGGTTAGCCGAACACATGATTCAGATTTATTGATATATGCCTCATGACTGCCCATGGTATTTTGAGTTTGAAACTGTGCTGACATGGCACATGGAGCGTGAAGAATGTGGGTGTGCCGTGGTGCGCGGATCCTTATTTTACGTTTGTCACCGGCCTTTACGGCGGGTCGACATGAGGACCTGTATGGGGCGTTTTGGTCTTTGGCCGCTAGGGCCGCAGTGTATTCTTCGGTTCAAAGTGAGCGTTCTCTGTTGCCGTTGATAGTTATGACGCCCGAAGGACCGGGCATCTTCAACTTCAGGTACACGTAATGTGGGACGACATTGAATTTAGCAAACACCGTTCTGCCGAGGAGGGCGTGATAGCCGCTGCGAAAGGGTGCAATGTCGAAGATCAAGTCCTCGCTTCGGAGATTGTTTGGAGAGCCGAACACTACTTCAAGCGTCACAATGCCTGTGCAGTGGGCCTCCACTCCTAGAATGACCCCCTTGAAGGTGGTGTTACTTGGTTTGATCCTTGATGGGTCGATCCCCATCTTCCTCACCGTGTCTTCGTATATCAGCTTGAGGCTACTGCCTATGTCCATTAGGACTCTAGTGAGGTGGAATCCATCAATGATGGGGCCGAGTACTAGGGCCGCAGATCCTCCGTGGCGTTGCTGGTCAGGTGATCCCTACAATCGAAAGTGATCGGACAGGCTAACCATGCTTGAACTTCGGCGCTACGGGCTCGATGGAATATACGTCTCCCGGCGCTCGCTTCCTCTCCTTATTTGGTATGTGCGTTGCATAGATCATGTTCACCGTCTTGACCTCGGAAGGGAAGGGTTTCCAGCCTCCACTCTTCGGCCCGCGGGGCTCTTCATCGCCCTCGCTTCATGGGCATCTGCCCGAGTCTTCGGCTGTGAGCTTGCCGGCCTGCTTTATCACCCAACAGTTACGGTTGGAGTGGTTGGCGGGCTTCTCTGGTGTGTCGTGGATCTGGCAAGTCCTATCCAGAATTGCGTCTAGTCTGGTTGGGCCATCGTTGTTGCCTCTAGGGGATTTCTTTCGGGCTCCCGACTTCGGGTTTCTGAACCTGGCGTTTACTGTCGTATCCTCGCCTTCGCCATCATTGTGGCGACGTTTATTCTTGCTACGTCGCGGCTTTCCATTAGCTTCCCGAACCTCGGAGGTACCAGGCGTGTCGGGATTGGTGTTTTTATGGGCGAGCCAACTGTCTTCGCCCACACAAAAGCGGGTCATGAGAGAAGTAAGGGCTGACATAGTTCTTGGTTTATCTTGGGTGAGCTGTCATACAAGCCATTCATCCTTGAAACTATGCTTGAAAGCGGCCAATCCTTCGACATCCGGGTAGTCGACAAACTGGTTCTTCTTGGTTAGGAATCGGTTCCAAAACTACAGGGCAGACTCTCCGGGTTGTTGTGTGATGTGGCTCAGGTCATCCGCATTCGGAGGCCGGACATAAGCACCCTAAAAGTTCGTTCGAAAAGCGTCCTCAAGCTCTTCCCAACAGCCTATAGAGTCTTCGGGAAGGCTATTCAACCAGTGCCGAGCTGGTTCTTTAAGCTTGAGTAGCAGATATTTGATGGCATGGACGTCATCTCCCCGCGCCATGTGAATGTGGAGGAGGAAATCCTCTATCCATACAGCGGGTATGTGGTTCCATTGTATGGTTCTATGTTCATAGGCTTGAGGCCTTTCGGGAATTGGCGTTGCATTACCCTCCCTGTGAAGCACAGGGGGTGTGCGGTGCCCCAAACTCGAGCTACATCGGGTCGGAGGTCTTCGGACATCCGAGTCCACTGCTGCTCCCGGACTCTATCGTTTCGGTTCAGCCAATCGTAATATCCTTCCCGGTGAGTGGGCGGGTCTTCTCTGGGTCCGTAGATGGACCTACTACGGCCTCCTCGATCGTCTAGGTCATGGGGGAGGTCGTATTTGTAGGCCGTTCGCACTTGATCCTTGTCGTGATGGCAGGGCTTTCAGCCTCATTAGCTTCTCTATCCCACCCTCTAGGGGGCGGTCTGGCTGTTCGGCCCGTGTATATGTCAAATGTGCTGGCTCTACGACCATGTCATCAAAATGCGGCAGCAATCTTTGCTTGGGATAGCTTTTGATCAGCTCTCCGCGTCCGTACCCTTCTTCGGCGGCTAGGAATTTGGTCCATCGATCATTGAGGGTATCCTGTTCAGCCATGATTTTGCTTTTTTGTTTCTTCAGGCTGCGGGCGGTGGCTAGAAGCCTCCGCTTGAACCGTTATTGCTCTAGTTGGTCTTCGGGGACGCTAAAATTGTCATCTCAGAGACTGGCTCCTCTTCACAGGATGGGAGCTAGTTGCTGTCTTCGGAGTCCTTGGGGTTTTCTGGGTTGAACGAGTCCTCCTGCCCTGCTGGGTCATCGTGATGATGTTTGTTAGCTATGGCTCTAGCAAGGTCATTCATATTATTCGTGGTGTCGTTCTCCCGCAGATTCCATATTGCTTGCATGGCTTCAACGTGGCTTAGATCGACGACGCTGCCTCCGGCGTTTGGGCGGCACATCTCCAGGCTTATCTCGGTCCTAATAGGGAGTGCCATCGTCATCCTTGGGGGTGCCCACCATGTAAATATCATAGGTGGACGTGGCCGACCAGCAGCCGGTGACGGGGGGGTGCAACATCGGTATTAGCCGTGGCTCCGCTATCTTCGTCCATGTATTCGGTGTTTTCCGAATTATAATCTAGCATATCGGTTAAATCATCGACAGTGGCTACCAAATGGGTGGTGGGTGGGACGTAAAATTCCCCATGGTACGCCTCGAAGAGCTGATGGTTTTGGGCGGAGGGTAGGCCCTCCTGGATGGTCATTTTCTGGATTCGGTCTAGTGCCTCGTTCAACATAGCAAGGGTCGTCAAATTTGAGGGCTCTAGGCCAAATTCCGTTGTAACATGGTGGGGGCAATCTGTGCCCTAGCCGGTCCTTGGTTTCCACATGCCGAGCTGAACTCAGTGTATGGTGTCGGATCCTTGAGGGGGTCCGGATTGTCACCGGGGACTAAGGACGGGCCTTGGTTTTTGCATGTGGTTTCCATGCCAGGATTCGAGATCGAGCTGCTTCGGGCCGGGGGCGACCCCTGGCCGTCGGTTGCCCGCTCGTCATAAGGGCTTAAGGCCAGAGGAGTGTTGTGACAGAAAGGTTTGGCCGAGATTGAATCTTTGCCTCCGCTTCCTGATTATGCCTCGGAGGCCGAGGATAGGCCTTCCACAGACACGACAGATCTGGCCAAAGGTAGTGTCTGGCCCCCGCTTAAAGCGAAGCCCTCCTAGCATGAAGTTGTTCGGAGGGTGGGGGCCGATCTGTGGATCGGATCGGAGGGGGACTCCAGAGCGTGCACAACGAGGCCTGCGAGAGTGCGAAATGGGGTAGTGAATCCGGTGAAGACCAGATCGCCCCGCGTGTCTACAACGTATTCGAGATTACCAAATCGAATTCGGTGTTCAGGAGCAAAGTTGTTGATCTGATTCAAACGACCAGTCGGGTTAGCGTGCAACAGATGTTGCCAAACGTGAAGAGTTGACCGGGGACAAACAAGTCCCCAGATTCGATGCCTTTTCCTACGATCAGGCGAGCCATCGATCCTTTGGGCGACCCCACAGTGGAACTCTCAACTGAAACACCAATGTCGGTGTCAAAACCTGCAGGCCTTGGGTAGGGATCTCGAACTGTGGATCTAGAATGGATGGGGAATAGGGGACGATGAACACGGTGTTTACCCAGGTTCAGGCCCTCTCAAAGAGGTAATATCCTACATCCTACTTGATTATATGGGATGTAAAGTATGGTTTAATGAGTAGATCCACCTCGAGATCAGCATGAGCTAAACCCTTAGGTGATGGGGTGATGTATATCTCTCTCCTAAAGACTAAAACCCTCAGTTTATATACACACCGATAGGGTTAGGGTTACCGGAGATAGATTACAATAAGGGAAAAAGAGATCATGTCTATCATTGACTTGGAGGACACACCACGGCTTCATAGATCTCCCGTTGCTATGTGGCTTTACCAGTCCGGCCCATATCTATTGGGCCGATGCCCCGAGGACGCCTTAGTCCATGACTCCCTCACCTCTTCTAACCTTCTTGGGTGGTTCTTTTGTTGGGTCAGTTGGGTCACCAGTTTCTTCCACGGTGGATTGGGCGGTGGTCTTGGCTATGAAGAGGTTCCACTTCAGTTTTCCTTTCAAGTTCAACCAACAATGCATGATGGTGAAGTTTTGCTTCCCTAACTTCTTGAACACCATACATGCACGAGAAGGCTACAATGAAACATTATCAACAAAACTATGCATATCCGGCCAATGATCAACAAACCTATACATATGTGGCTAAAAGACTATGCATAGCCAGCTATAGATTGATACGTCTCCAACGTATCTATAACTTTTGATAGTTCCATGCTATTATAGCACCAATCGTGGATGTTTTATATTCATTTATATGCTATTTTATATCATTGTTTTAGAACTAACCTATTAATCTAGTGCCCAGTGCTAGTTGCTATTTTTTTGCTTGTTTTTGGCTTTGAAAAAAATCAATATCAAACGAAGTCCAAACACGATGAAACTTTACGGTGACTTATTCTGGACCAGAAGGGACCCACGAAGATTTGGGAGAGGACCAGAAGTGTCAAGAGGGAGCGAAAAGCTCACCAGGCATGCCCCGGGGGTGCCTCCTGAGCTTGTGGGCCCCTCGTGGCACCTCTTGACCTAATTCCGACTCTATAAATTCTCAAATATTCCCACTATACCAGAAGGCCACCCGGAACACATTTTCCGTTGCGGCAAGATTTTGTTCTTTCATGATCCCATCTAGAGGCCTTTTTCAGTAATCTGCCGAAAGGGGAATTGATCACGTGCGGCTTCTACATTATCCTTGTTGCCTTCCGATTATGCGTGATTAGTTCACCACAGACCTACAGGTCCATAGCTCTAGATGGCTTCTTATCTCTCTTTGATCTTTAATACAATGTTCTCCTCGATGTTCGTCGAGTTCTGTTAGATGTAATCTTCTTTAGCGGTGTGTTTGTTGGGATCCAATGAATTGTGGGTTTATGATCTGAACATTCATGAGAAGTAATTGAGTCTTTTCTGAACTTTATTATGCATGATTGTTATAGGTTTGTATTTCTCTCTGATCTATCCATTTGGTTTGGCCAACTAGATTGATTTATCTTCAGTGGAAGAGGTGCTTTGTAATGGGTTCAATCTTGCGGTGCTCTATCCCAGTGACAAAAAGGTACAAGACACATATTTGTATTGTTGGCATTAGGGTAAAATGATGGGGTTTACTTTGTATACGGCATGTCATCTTGCTTAAGGTGGTACTTTGTTTTTATTAACTTAATACCCTAGACGCATGCTAGATAGCGGTCGATGGATAGAGTAATAGTAGTAGATGCATGCTGGAGTTGGTGTACCTATCAAGTACCTTCGCACAAACTATCATCTACTTGCTCTACTTTTTATTTGCCGTTGCCTCTCGTTTCATCTCCCCCACTTCTATTTTTTTACAAAAAGACAAATATTTTTTTACTCATTTGTTTGCTTTGTCGCTATGTCTCAAGAACACACTAAGTTTTGTGATTTCTGAGATTATAACAATAATGATTTTATTAGTATTGCAATTTCTCTTCCTGCCACTAGTGCGGAGTCATGTGATATTAATGCTGCTTTGCTAAATCTTGTTATGAAAGAACAATTTTCTGGTAGTCCTAATGAAGATGCTGTATCCCATCGTAACACTTTCATTGAACTATGTGATATGCAAAAGAAAAATGATGTGGATAATGATATTTTTAAATTGAAATTATTTCAATTCTCACTACGAGATTATGCTAAAACTTGGTTTTCATCCTTGCCTCGAAATAGTATTGGTTCTTGGGATAAGTGTAAGGATGCTTTTATTGCCAAGTATTTTCGTCCCGCTAAAACTATTTCTCTTAGAAATCAAATTATGAATTTTAAGCAACTTGAGCATGTTACACAATCTTGGGAAAGTATGAAACTAATGATAAGAAATTGTCCCACTCATGGTTTAAGTTTATGGATGCTATACAAAATTTCTATGTGGGTCCAAACTTTGTTTCTAGAAATCTTCTAGACTCTGTTGTAGGTGCTACTTTTATGGAAATCACATTGGGAAAATCTACAAAACTCCTTGACAATATAATGGCAAATTACACTCAATGGCATACCAAAAGAGCTCCAATGTTAAGAAGGCAAATTCTGTCAAAGAAATTACTACCTTGAGTGATAAAATGGATGCTCTTATGAAATTGGTTGATAATAAATGCTCATGTTAATCCTAATGATGTGCCATTATCTACTTTGATTGAGCAAAATAATGATGCGGTTGATGTGAATTTTCTCTCTAGAAATAATTTCAATAACACTGCTTATAGAGGTAATTTTAATCCTAGACTGTATCCCGGAAATTCTTCTAATACTTATGGGAAACTCCTATGGAAATAATAATAATAATAATAATAATAATAATGATAATAATAATAATAATAATAGGATACCTAATAATCTTGAATGCAATATTAAAGAATTCATTAATTCTCAAAAAAATTAATGCGATGGTAGAAGAAAAACTGGATAAAGTTGATAATATGGCTAGGTACATGGATAGAATTGCTCATGATGTGGAAACTCATAAATCCAATTTTTTGCCACCTAAGCATGATATTAATGAGTCCATTGAAGCTATCTATGTCCCCATTAATGAAAGTAAAGAGAGAACCGCTAGGTTGAGAGCTAAGCGAGAATCCCTAGAAAAGGCCATTCCGCCCGATTTTTACCGTAATCATGATGAAGATATTATAATGATTTGCGTATCACCTATTGAATCTTTATTTACTAATATAAAACTTGATGAAAAAGGGACTGGAGATGAGTAAACTTTATCTAGAAGGCGTCCCAATTGTTCAGAGGGTGATGATCTTAGTGATAAAAATAATAAAAGTGGGTTTGGAGAGGTCAAGACTATAACTAATGACGTGCCCACTACTTTGGATTACAAGGACTTTAATTATGATAGTTATTCTTCAATAGAGTGCATTTCCTTTTGGAAATCCATGACAAATTCACCCAATGCTTATGAACAAAATAAAGATTTCACTAAACATATTGTAGAAGCTATGATGAAAGCTCATGAAGAAAAGCTAGAGTTGGAGGTTTCAATACGTAGGAAATTGCATGATGAATGGGAACCTACTATGAAAGTAAAGATTGAAGTTTATGAATGTAATGCTCTATGTGATTTAGGTGCTAGCGTTTCTACTATACCAAAATCCTTATGTGATCTGCTAGGCCTTGTTGATATGGATAAATGTTCCCTTAATTTGCACTTAGTGGATTCAACTATTAAGAAACAATTGGGTAGAATAAATGATGTGCTTATTCTTGCTAATGGAAATTATGTGCTCGTGGATTTCATTGTGCTTTATATTGAATGCAATCCGACTTTTCCTATAATACTTGGTAGGTCTTTCCTACTAACCATGTGTGCTATTATAGATATGAAAGAAGGAAACAAAAGGTTCCAATTTCCATTAAAGAAAGGAATGGAACACTTCCCTAGAAAGAGAATTAATCCACCATATGAATCAACTATGAGGGCCACCATATGAATCACTTATTTTTCTTGTTTTATTTTCTGTTTTTGAGTGTCCACACGATTATGCTACTGTTATGATTGTGTTTTTATGTTTTAGTTAGTTTTTGTGCCAAGTAAATCCTTTGAGATGATTTGGTTGATAGTTGACTTGATTCTGTGAAAAAACAGACACTTTTGCCCCCAGTACAAGAATTTTTAAAATTTACTAGAATCTGGTAAAATTCTAATTTTTTAAAACATGATTTATTTTAAAATTCCCACATTATCCTAATTTTTCAGAATTTTTGGAGTTAAAGAAGTATTGCATTTGTTTAGATCATTATAGTCTGTTCCATGTTTGACAGATTCTTTTTCATTGCATATTTTGCTTGTTTTAATGATGCTATGGATTATATCGGGGGGTATTAGTCATGGAGAAGTTAGAATATAGTAGGTATTATGCAATAATAAAATATGAATGGGTTCATAACAGTACCTAAAGTTTATGATTTGCTTGTTATACTAACGGATCTCACGAGGTTTCTGTTGAGTTCTGTGTGCTGAAGTTTTCAAGTTTTGGGTGAGATCACGATGGATGAAGGAATATGGAGTGACAAGACCCTAAGCTTCCGGATGCCCAAGGCACCCCAAGTTAATATTCAACCAAGCATCTAAGCTTGGGGACGCCTTGGATGGCATCCCCTCTTTGTCTACAATCCATCGGTATATTACTTGGAGCTATTGTAGTAGTCTTTGGTTTGTTTGCTTTTTAGTTTGTCACATCATTGTTTGCTGCACACACCTTTTGATAGGACACACATTTATTCGCGATTTGTTAGAATATTCTATGTGCTTCACTTATATCTTTTGAGCTAAGCAGTTGCTCTAGTGCTTCACTTATATCTTTTAGAGCACAGAGGTGGTTATATTTTAAAGAAATAGTTGCACTCTCATGTTTCACTTATATATTTTTGGGAGTCTAATAAATAGTAATGGCAATATGCACATGTTATTAAATTGGTCCTGATATGCTAGATATTCAAGAGGGATACAATAAAAACTTTCATGTAAATCACTGAATATGATAAGTTTGATTCCTTGCAATAGTTTTGCGATATTGAGATGGTAATATGCGGTAGGTACTAGTGAATGATTATGGTTGAGTAAGAATATTGGTGTTAAGGTTTGTGATTCCTGAAGCATGCTCGTATAGTCTCTAGTTATGCTAAGAATTTGGAGCATGATTTATTATTGAGTGTCTTCCTTTACATGAGGGTCAAGGCATGCGATGGTTAACTCCTACAAACCTCACCCCTAGGGGCATGCTGATACGTCTCCAATGTATCTATAATTTTTTATTGTTAAATGCTATTATAATATCAATCTTGGATGTTTATTATGCAGTTATGTATCGTTTATTTGGAATAACCTATTAACCTAGTGCCTAGTGCCAATTGCTGTTTTTTGCTTGTTTTTGGATTTTCAGAAAATCAGCACCAAACGGAGAGCAGATGCTAGAAAACTTCTTTGACAATTTTTTCTGGACTAGAAGGGGCCCTAGAAGCTTCGGGAGAAAACCTAAAGAGTCACGAGGGAGTGACAAGCCTGCCAGGCACACCTCCTAGATTTGTGGGGCCCTCGTGGCACCTCTTGACCTAATTCCAGCTCTATAAGTTCCCAAATATTCCCAATACATTAGAGAGCTACCCACAATACTTTTTCCACCACCGCAAGTTTCTATTCTTCGGAGAACCCATCTGCAGACCTTTTCCGCTACTTTGCTGGAATGGGAATCAATCACGAAGGAGCCTCTACATCAACCTAGCTTCCCTTCCGATGATGTGTGAGTCGTTTACCACAGACCTACGGGTCCATATCAAGTAGCTAGATGGCTTCTTCTCTCTATTGATCTTCAATACAATGTTCTCCTCGATGTTCTTGGAGATATATTTGATGTAATGTTTTTTTGCGGTGTGTTTATTGGGATCTGATGAATTGTGGGTTTCTGATTAGATTATTCATGAATATTATTTGAGTCTTCTCTGAACACTTTTATGCATGATTGTTATAGCTTTTTATTTCTCTCTGATCTATCCATTTTGTTTGGCCAACTAGATTGATTTATCTTGCAACGGCAGAGGTGCTTTTGTGATGGGTTCGATCTTGCGTTGCTCAATCCCAGTGACAGAAAGGGACATGAGACATATTTGTATCGTTGCCATTAAGGATAAAAATATGGGGTTTATTCATATTGATTTGGTTTAGTTTGTCTACATCGTGTCATCTTGCATAAGGCGCTACTCTGTTTTTATTAACTTAATACC
Organism: Aegilops bicornis; assembly: GCA_021605145.1. Classification (NCBI taxonomy): domain Eukaryota; kingdom Viridiplantae; phylum Streptophyta; class Magnoliopsida; order Poales; family Poaceae; genus Aegilops; species Aegilops bicornis. Next base: position 264,784,290 of record CM038674.1, on the reverse strand, counting down.
CTAGATCCATGCTGGATAGCGGTCGATGGATGGAGTAATAGTAGTAAATGCAGGCATGCGTTGGTCTACTTGTCTCGAACGTGATGCCTATATACATGATCTTTGCCTTGAATATCGTCATAACTATGCGCTTTTCTATCAATTGCCCAATAGTTATTTGTGTACTCATCGTATGCTATGTGTTTGAGAGAGAAGCCTCTAGTGGAAACTATGGCCCCCGGGTCTATTTTTATCATATATATATATATATATATATATATATATATATATATATATATGTATATATATATATATATATATAGGGTAACGCTATTCTAAGCGTGAGTGTAGAATAGCTTATTCTACACCCCTAGTAACGCTATGTACAAAATCTAGTAAAACGGTGTACAAAATGTAGTAATTTGAAAAATATTTTTTTATCATCTAAGTTTGTATTTTACTACATTTTTACAAAAATTACTATATTTTACATAGTGTGTTACTGTATTTTGTATGTGCTTTATTCGGGGTGTAGAATAAGCTATTCTACGCTCACGCTTAGTTTAGTTACTATATATATATATATATATATATATATATATATATATATATATATATATATTATTGCTGCAATTTTATCTTTTCTTTGCAATTGATGTATCTACCACTAGAAGATTTTATCCTTGCAAGTAATGTGAGTTCAAGGGATTGACGAACCTCTTGCTGCAAGCATGCAAGTATTTGCTTTTATGTGCCCATGTGTTATTCAGGAGGCTTTGTGTGATTCTCCTACTTCATTTATACCTTGTTTCGCACTGAGGGAAATAATTATCTCTACTGTGCTGCATCTCCTCTCCTCTTTAGGGAAAATCACAACACAACTCACAAATTGCACAGATCAAAAAAACTATGAATATCCATCCAATGATCAACAAATCTATAAATATCCGGCTACAAAACTATGCATATCCGGCAAATGATCAAAAAAACTATGGATATCCAGCAAATGATCAACAAAACTATGTATATCCAGCCAATGATCAACAAAACTATTAATATCTGGCTACAGAACTATGGATATCCAGCAAATGATCAAAAGAATCATGCATATGTCACATCCCTGGTCCTGGTATGCAGTAGGTTAGCCCTTCATGTGTGCATCATGTTTAACTTTTCAAATGAACTTGAAATGGGGACTGATCAAACCCTAGCACCAGATCAAATCAAATAGGTTCAACATAAAATCATTTTCAATGAACTTGAAATGCCCTTCTAAAATGTTCATCATCTTTGCCTTGGTCTTAAACCTCGACAAAAATGGTGCACAATTTTCTAGGTCATCCTAAGGTCACTGAATTAAATCATAAGTATTTGAATTTGGACATTTAAATTCTATAAAATATTTTAAATGTCCAAATACTCCTAAACTGAAATGTTCCATGTTGGATATATTCTATACAAAGGGCATGTTCAGTTTAGTGATTTTGGAAAGAGTCTAGGTATTTTAGAAAAGCCCTAAAGATTACAGAATAATAGAAAACAGAAATTAAAATAGAGAAACCAGAGAGAGAGAACTTACAGGCGCTCACCGCAGCCCATTGGCCCAACATCGTAGCCGAGGCTCACCACCAGTGGCTGCAGTCTGCCTTCAACCTCTCGCCAAGAGGGCAGAGGCGTGTCGACGCCGGCCACGCCCGAGGCCTCCACCTCCTCCCTCCTAGCTCGCCTGGCTCCTCCTCGATGCACCAGCGACGCCACGCAGCCCTGGCCCCTCTCCTCTCTCCTTGGACCTCTCTCCCTCCTCTGCTCTCTCCCTACTATGCCACTGAACCCGCCCATCGCCGCCGTTCGCCGCAGCCATAGCTACCGCCTCCCCCTTGCTCTCTCGACGTGCCCACGAGCTCCGCGCCGTTTCCCTGCATCATCTCCCTCATCCACGCAAGCCGGAGCACCCGGAGGAGCCGCCATCGCCGTCATCTTCATCGTCGGCCGCCCGAGATCACCGGCGATCGCCCGTCTTCTCCGGCGCCTCCCCCGAGCCGTAGAGCACCCCCCACGACACCGCTGTGAGCCCCGCCGTCGTTCCCCCTACTCCCCTCCCCTCCTGCGCCTCTAGCCCCTTCTGCTGCTTGAGCCGAGCTCCGTCCGCTGCCGCGAGCTCCGCTCCAGCGAGCTCCGACCTCCCCAGCTCCTCCCACATGCTCCACTGGATGCGGACGACGACGGGCTACGCCCCAGTGGTCACCGCGCTTCTAGCCGCCGCTCGGAGCGCAAGTCCGGCAAGTCGCCGCCGCGGTTTTGGTCGTCGCCGGCCGAACTCCGGCGACTGCTGACGTGGCCTCTAATTAGGCACTAATTACCCCTAGAGACACTAACAGTGGGCCCCAGCGCCACTAATCTAAATTAGATTAGAAATAACCCCCTGTTTAACACTATGACACTGACGTGTGGACCCCACACGCCAGATTTGACCCCATTCAGCCGCAGTTGACTTGCTGACGTCATGCTTACTCAATGCTGACGCAGTAATGCAATTTCATGGATTTATTCTTTTCAGGAAATTTCAGAAAATATCCAAAACTTCAAAAATTCATATAAATTCAACCATAACTCAGAATTAAATAAATTATATATGAAAAATGATCAGAAAAATCCAATCTATCCATTTGTACCATTTTCATGCATGTTTGGTCAAGTTAACTTCACTATTTAGGATGAAACATGAATAGGACAACTTTGATAATAGTTTTGGAGTTGGGATTTCATGTAGTTTTGAATTCCACTTCAATCAAAATGACTTCTTTGTTGCATTAGTCCAAATCACAGCTTATTGCCATGTCATGATCATGCATCATATTGTTGCATTGCATTGATTGTGTTTCTTCTTTGTTTGCGGTGTTTGTCCCTCTCGATAGACGTGGTTCCGACGATGAGTTCGATGACACCGATGAAGAGCTATGCTATCTTCAGAAGTGCCAGGCAAGCAAAACCCCTTGTTCATTCCAATACAATCCTACTCTCTCGCTCCTGCTCTCTTTTAGTGCATTAGGACAACAACGATTCATCTGTTACTTGCTGCGGTAGCTGAACCCCTTTATCCTCTCGTGATGACCTGTCATTGCCACAGTAAATAGATGAAACCCACTAGCATGAGTAGGAGTTGTTTGAGCCTTGTTGTGCCTACTCATTCATGCTTGATTTTCATGCCTGCTACTGCTTAGAGTTGAGTCAGGTCTGATTCATCGGGGATGAATCCGAGGTGTGTGAACATGTCCTACTGTTGAGAGCTAAGTGTGTGAACACGATTTGGTAAAGGTAGCGGTGAGAGGCCATGTAGGAGTACATGGTGGGTTGTCTCATTGCAGCTGGCCCCTCGTGAACCGAGTTCTGCGTTTGTGATCCATGAACAGTTACTACCACACATTGGGCTCCGGGCGCCCAAGCTCTCTCGACTTATTAATCAACATGATCTCTGTCCGGGAGTTGCAACTAGTTTCGGTGTTTGTAGGTAGTGTTAGTAGTCTACCAAGTGGCACCTGCATGTGGGCTTGGGACAGACTAGGCACCATGGCACGGTGTACCAAGCGTAGAACCACCCTTCGAGGTGGGCTTGGGAACCCTGCTCACATCGTTTGGGGCCGTGAGCGACACCCCGGCCGGATCTCCTTGCGGATGGAACGCGAATAGGCGATAAACCTGGATGAGAGACTTGTGTGGTTAGTCAGGTCGTGGCCGACTCCCTCACCAGGCTTCCGCTTGAAGGTTGTCGAGATACACGATGTGTACATGGTGGTAAGTGGCGAGAGCGTGTGTGAAGAAGTACACCCTTGCAGGGTTAATATGATCTATTCAAATAGCCGTGTCCACGGTAAAGGCCTTCTGGGTTGCCTGTACAGTTCATAGACAAGTGAAAGTGGATACTCTAAAATGCGCAAGATAAGCGTGAGTGCTATGGATGGCGTTCTCGTAGGAAGATGGGAGCGGATCCATAGTGGTGTATTGATATGGTGAATATGTGGACTCGTGTGCGCCACCTCAAAAGAGTTACTTGCAGTCGTAGCTCGGGATAGCCACCGAGTCAAAGCTGGCTTGCTGCAGCTAAACTCCACCACCCCTTTATTGATACCGATGCATATGTAGTTAGTTCTGATGTAAGTCTTGCTGAGTACATTTGTACTCACGTTTGCTTATTCTATGTTTTGCAGAGAGATGTCAGTCTTGCTAGTAGTTCCGTGTGGACTTCGACGTTTAGCTTGATACCTCAGCTACGATCTTGTGCCCTCGGCAGGATCTGGTGGATAGTCAAGCTTCTAAGCCTTTTTCATTTGTAGATGTCTGTACTCAGACATGTTAAGCTTCCGCTTGTGCTTTGACTTGTATGCTCTGAATGTTGGGTCATGCGACCCATGTTTGTAATATCTAGCTCCTCGGAGCCTAATGAATAAATACTTTAGTTGTAGAGTTATGTTGTGATGCCATGTTGTATTTACACATATCGAGCATATTGTGTGTATGTTTGAAATGCTTGGTATGTGTGGGATCCGACAATCTAGTTGTTTATCCTTGGCAGCCTCTCTTATGGGGAAATGTAGTCTAGTGCTTCCTTGAGCCATAGTAGTCCGCTAAAGCCCGGTTCACCGGAGTCCTGCTTCACACGCTGCTGACCGACATGCTCGAAGTTGGTTCATGTATGCCTGTCCCCATGGGTTAGTGCCGCTTTGGGTTCACGACTAGCCATGTTGGCCCGGGTTCTCTGTCATATGGATGCTAGCGACACTATCATATACGTGAGCCAAAAGGCTTAAACGGTCCTGGGCCATGGTAAGGCGACACCCGTGGAATACCGTGCGTGACGCCGCAAAGTGATATGAGGTGTTACCGGCTAGTTCGATGTGACTTGGAATCGGGGTCCTGACAGCTTTGGTATCAGAGCCTGACTGCCTGTTGGATTACCAAGCCAAACCGGTCAAAGTTGTGTCTAGAAATGCTTTAGTTATGTAAGGGAATTGATTGTGGAAGGGACCGTAAGGCTCTTTTTACTCCTTATACCTCATGGCCTTCTCGATCCGAGTCATCCTCTTCTCATCTACGGGTTTAAGAACTAGGCTTCTCATCTATCTATCAGGATGACGTGTTACTAATCCATAGACCTTTAAGATTGTTGGTTTTAAGCCCAGTTCAGTTTCTACTACTTCCGTGTGTTCATAGTTGGTCTCAGAACCTTGATATTTTGATATTGAGTGGTCATGCCACTATTTTGGAGGATGTCTCAAATCATTTTGAGCATTTACAGACGTTATGCTGTCCGAGTCATCCCATGTTTCTAATTAGTCTGATGCATTTGCAAATCCTTTCTTTCCATTCCCGATGTCCTTTATGGTCAGAATAAGCACACTAACCGGTGCGTTGAGGTAGTTTATTGCCTTGACATTTATGTTGGAGCTATTATTATGACCCTAGGTGTCTAGAGTATCACTTAGTAATCCAGCCATGCTTTATATTCCTAGTGTGGTGATTCTGGCCATCATTCTCGAAAGCATCCCGTGATGCCACTTAGTAGTAGGTATTCTATTCCTGGGTTCTTGAACCCGAGATTCACCCTACTTACAACATGTTGATAGTGTTGCTAGTTCCTTTAGGATATTAGTAACTTTGCGATAGTCCTCGAGGTCCGTGGTATTTCCTTCTTCCAAATACCATGAACTAGTTATGGCAGAAGTTCCTCTTTGAACCTAAACATCGCAATCAGAGTACTCTTGAGGAGTTCTCCATTCATAATTGTGACTCTGCCAGTTCTACCTTCTCTGCATGGGTTATCCGGGAGAAATGTTGAGCTTTGCTCGACATACTAATCTATGCATCCACAACTTAGAAAATTATATGTTCCTTTGAGTTGTTCTCTTTCGTTGTATTCTGACCCTCGTCTATCAATTGATAGTAAAGAGTATGTGTGTGATCGTGTTTATCGATGCCTATTATCCTTGTGGTCCGTCAAGCCATTCTATTCCGGAATGACTAGGAAAAACAAACTCCAGTACCTCATCCATATCCAGGATTGGGTCAAAGTAGTTGTGTTCTGCAGATCAAATGCCAATCCAACTTTTGTTCTGTTCTACTATGTAGTATTACCTCCTTTATGTCAGGATTGTCATGAGAATTGCACCATCTCTTATGAATTCTTGACGTAGTGATACTTCTCGCTATCATTGCTTCATTCCTCGGTTCCGTGTTATTGTAACCGGAATACCGACAAGTGAATTGTGATATGTGAAATCAATACTCCTAGCAACCTCGTTGCTTGGTAGTAAATGGACAATAATCCCATTCTTAGTGGGTTAGTTATTGAATTATCATTCTAAGACTGATTGTGCTACCTAGTCCTTATTTCCGGTGCACTCTTCGATCAATGAGTTAGGATTGTGCCAATCCCTCGCTCTTTTGATCATATCGTCTTGCCCTGAAAAGCAAGAATGTTCTCGAGCTTAGTAACATACCGGTGGTTCGTGATTTTCTGAATATCTTCTCGGAAGTATTACCAGGTTGTCCCCTGACTGATATGTTGAGCTCGTGATCAAGTTGGTTTCTTGTGAACCACCCATTCTCCAAGAATCTGTGTTGAATACCCTTAGCTAGTTGGTTAAGCTGAACAACAACTTGGAGAGTTGGAAGATAAAAGCTTGCCTAACTTAGTTCATTCTAAAGGGATATTCTTGTGTAGTGTGTGTTGAAGAAAGATGATATCTTCATCGATTGGTTCCTGTGATCAGTTGTTGGACCTATTGTCTTATCAATCCTTTGATTTGAGTATGGGCTATCACCAAATCAATCAGTACCATCGATGTTCGTAATGCTGTCTTACTCATGGTTGATCCCTCGAGCATACACCATTACATCTTTTGGTCTGACCAATGCTATCACCGTGTTCACATGATGGTGGAAGTCCAGTGATATGGAAATTCCGATGAGTTGCTGTTGAGCCCATTAGCAGCATTTTTGTCTCCCCCATGATTCATGTTGAACATCAACCTAGTGTTGGAAACTTTTATAAGCATTATCTTCATGTCCCGTTCATGAAGAATATGTTGGATGAAAGAAGTGACTTCATCTAATACATGTGCATTTGATGCAAGTTGCCGTTGTGAATTCGAGAAAGTAAATGTTGCTTAATATGGAATCTTCCCAAGTCGCCATGCATGTGTGAAGTATACTTTGGTTTGTGAGATTAGCTACCTCCATTCCACATGTATTTCCTAGCACACCAAGCCACTGATGGATTTGTTCAACAAAAGGGAGTCTCATGTGCTAATCCTAGGTCATGCACACGACTTCGTTATCTTCAATGATGGTTCCCAACCTGAACTCGGTAGTGTTTTATTATAAGACTACCACGTGGTCATGCTTGTCTGGGATAGCGTGATCACATGTTTGTAGCAGAACCAGCTCATATTTTGGAGCTTGCTATCGTAGTTCATCTCCCGAGAATCTCGCAACGCCATCTCGTCGATTTGTGTTGCAAACTTTCATTTCTCTCCTTAGACTGGATGAGTCTGGAATGTCCTGAGACCAACCAGATCTGAATCTCAGGCAGATATGATGGTTGGAACGTTTCCCAAGAACTATAATATTGGTCTCACCGTAACCGGTAAAGTGGATGTCGTGGTCAACACACCCAGCCGGAGGACCTATCATTGTAGTATCTTGATTGAAGAAGTTGGCCACCTCCCCATAAGGATTCATAGGATTTACTCCAATAATTGTTCCTTATGGATTCTTGTGCTCCCAAAGTCCGACCTTTTACTTGATGGTCTAGTTACCAAACCATTTCAATGAAGGGATACGCTAGCACATCAAGGAGAACATTAGAAGCGGAGTGCTAAATATCTCTCGATCGATCATCTAGATTTTGTTTTCCTTGGCCCCGCCAAGGTGAAGTCTCGAGAAGGTGTTATCTTCCTTTGCATCTGCATCCTCCACCGATATTCATCATGGTAGTATGATGTGTTGCCGTGATCTTTGGCATGGATGTTGGTAAAACCTTGATGAATATGGAAATGCTCAAGCTCTTGAGAGCACACTCGATCACTAGGTTATATCCTCGGTATCAATTGGAATGTGCCTTCCGCTTTGCTGAGTTGTTCTATAACCATAGTTTCCTTTCCGAATCGAGTATGCCATTTCCCGAACCCCTTTCAAACGATCGCTAGAATTGCCTTAGCCTGGTATGGAGAGTTTCAATGATCCTTTCCGATAGAGTTTCTTTCTAACATCATCGATTTGGGTGAAGATCTAGAAAGCAAAGACGTCAAGATCAATATGAAGCAATGAATCAACATCTTGAGAAGGACAGTTGGATCATGAAGATCGTGTTAGCTTGTGACCCCTCTGACTTCTTACCTCACGACTTGAATCTCGGGACGAGATTCTTGTTTAGTGGGGGCGAGTTGTCACATCCCTGGTCCTGGTATGCAGTAGGTTAGCCCTTCATGTGTGCATCATGTTTAACTATTCAAATGAACTTGAAATGGGGACTGATCAACCCTAGCACCAGATCAAATCAAATAGGTTCAACATAAAATCATTTTCAATGAACACGAAATGCCCTTCTAAAATGTTCATCATCTTTGCCTTGGTCTTAAACCTCGACAAAAATGGTGCACAATTTTCTAGGTCATCCTAAGGTCACTGAATTAAATCATAAGTATTTGAATTTGGACATTTAAATTCTATAAAATATTTTAAATGTCCAAATACTCCTAAACTGAAATGTTCCATGTTGGATATATTCTATACAATGGGCATGTTTAGTTTAGTGATTTTTGAAAGGGTCTAGGTATTTTTAGAAAAACCCTAAATATTACAGAATAATAGAAAACAGAAATTAAAATAGAGAAACCAAAGAGAGAGAGAGAGAACTTACTCAAGCGCCACTGGCAGCCCACTGGCCCAAAGATCAGGCCGAGGCTCACCCACTGTGCATGCGATCGCCTTCAACCTCTCGCCAAGAGGGCAGAGGCGGTCGACGCCACGCCACCGAGGCCTCCACCTCCTCCTTCCCAGCCTGCCTGGCTCCTCCTCGATGCACCAGGCGACGCCACGCAGCCCTGGCCCCTCTCCTCTCTCCTTGGACCTCTCTCCCTCCTCTGCTCTCTCCCTACTATGCCACTGAACCCGCCCATCGCCGCCGTTCGCCGCAGCCGTAGCTACCGCCTCCCCCTCGCTCTCTCGTCGTTCCCACGAGCTCCGCACCGTTTCCCTGCATCGTCTCCCTCATCCACGCAAGCCGGAGCGCCCCGAGGAGCCGCCATAACTCAGAATGAAATAAATTATATATGAAAAATGATCAGAAAAATCCAATCTATCCATCTGCATACCATTTTCATGCGTGTTTGATCAAGTTAACTTCACCGCTTTAGGATGAAACATGAATAGGACAACTTTGATAATAGTTTTGGAGTTGGGATTTCATGTAGTTTTGAATTCCACTTTCAATCAAAATGACCTGCTGTTGCATTAGTCCAAATCACAGCTTATTGCCATGTCATGATCATGCATCATATTTTTGCATTGCATTGATTGTGTTTCTTCTTTGTTTGCCGGTGTTTGTCCCCTCTCGATAGACGTGGTTCCGACGATGAGTTCGATGACACCGATGAAGAGCTATGCTATCTTCAAGTGCCGTGCAAGCAAAAACCCTTGTTCATTCCGATACAATCCTACTCTCTCGCCTCCTGCTCTCTTTTACTGCATTAGGACAACAACGATTCATCTGTTACTTGCTGCGGTACCTGAACCCCTTTATCCTCTCGCATGACCTGTCATTGCCACAGTAAATAGATGAAACCCACTAGCATGAGTAGGAGTTGTTTGAGTCTTGTTGTGCATACTCATTCATGCTTGATTGTCATGCCTGCTACTGCTTAGAGTTGAGTCAGGTCTGATTCATCGCGGATGAATCGGAGGTGAGTGAACATGTCCTACTGTTGAGAGCTAAGTGTGTGAACACGATTTGGTAAAGGTAGCGGTGAGAGGCCATGTAGGAGTACATGGTGGGTTGTCTCATTGCAGCCGTCCTCAGGAACTGAGGTCTGTGTTTGTGATCCATGAACAGCCATTACCACACATTGGGCTCCGGTGCTCCAAGCTCTCTCGACTTATTAATCAACCTAATCTCTGTCCCAGGAGTTGCAACTAGTTTCTGGTGGTTGTAGGTAGTGTTAGTAGTCTACCAAGTGGCACCCGTTACAGGTGGGCTTGGGAAAGACTAGGCACCGTGTCACGTTGTACCAAGCGTAGTACCACCCGTCGAGGTGGGGTTGGGAACCCTGCTCACATCGTTTGGGGCCGTGAGCGACACCCCGGCCGGATCTCCTTGCGGATGGAACCCGAATAGGCGATAAACCTGGATGAGAGACTTGTGTGGTTAGTCAGGTCGTGGCCGACTCCCTCACCAGGCTTCCGCTTGAAGGTTGCCGAGATACACGATGTGTACATGGTGGTAAGTGGCGAGAGCGTGTGTGAAGAAGTACACCCCTGCAGGGTTAATATGATCTATTCGAATAGCCGTGTCCGCGGTAAAGGCCTTTCCGGGTTGCCTGTACAGTTCATAGACAAGTGAAAGTGGATACTCTAAAATGCGCAAGATAAGCGTGAGTGCTATGGATGGCGTTCTCGTAGGAAGACGGGAGCGGATCCATAGTGGTGTATTGCTATGGTGAATATGTGGACTCGTGTGCGCCACCTCAAAAGAGTTACTTGCAGTCGTAGCTCAGGATAGCCACCGAGTCAAAGTTGGCTTGCTGCAGTTAAACTCCACCACCCCTTTATTGATACCGTTGCATATGTAGTTAGTTCTGATGTAAGTTTTGCTGAGTACATTTGTACTCACGTTTGCTTATTCTATGTTTTGCAGAGATATGTCAGTCTCGCTAGTAGTTCCGTGTGGACTTCGACGTTTAGCTTGATACCTCAGCTACGATCTTGTGCCCTCGGCAGGATCTGGTAGATAGTCAGGCTTCTAAGCCTTTTTCATTTGTAGATGTACGTACTCGGACATGTTAAGCTTCCGCTTGTGCTTTGACTTGTATGTTTCAATGTTGGGTCATGCGACCCATGTTTGTAATATCTCGCTCCTTGGAGCCTAATGAATAAATACTTTGAGTCGTAGAGTTATGTTGTGATGCCATGTTGTATTTACACATATCGAGCATATTGTGTGTATGTTTGAAATGCTTGGTATGTGTGGGATCCGACAATCTAGTTGTTTATCCTTGGCAGCCTCTCTTATGGGGAAATGTAGTCTAGTGCTTCCTTGAGCCATAGTAGTCCGCTATAGCTCGGTTCACCGGAGTCCTGCTAGCCCAGCACTACTTCTCAGGACACTTGACTGGCCGGCATGTGTTTCACTTCGTTCATGTGTCTGTCCCATCGAGGAAATGTCACGCGGTGACATCCGGAGTCCTGCCTAGCCTGCTACAGCCCGGGTTCCCGGAGTCCTGTTAGCCCAGTGCTACAGCTCGGATTCACACGCCGTCAATCGACATGCTCGAAGTTGATTCATGTATGCCTGTCCCCATGGGTTAGTGCCGCTTTGGGTTCACGACTAGCCATGTCGGCTCGGGTTCTCTGTCATATGGATGGTAGCGGCACTATCATATACGTGAGCCAAAAGGCGCAAACGGTCCTGGGCCATGGTAAGGCGACACCTGTGGGAATACCGTGCGTGAGGCCGCAAAGTGATATGAGGTGTTACCGGCTAGATCGATGTGACTTGGAATCGGGTCCCGACAACATATCGCATAACCGATCAACAAAACTATTGATACACGACCAATGATCAACATAGCAATGTATATCCGGCAATGATCAACAATTATCAACAAAAATATGCATATACGGCAAAATAAACTTACTTGCTCGGTGATTTGTGCACCACTAGGCCATCGTGCGATGAGATGTACCAAGTGGCCACAATACTGATCTGACCTATTGGATGGTGTTCTATCGATGGTTGAGGGACTTACATTCATGGTTGCGGATGACTACGGTGGAGTAGGGCGCGAAATGCTTACATTCATGGAACCATGTGTGAATGTTGGCCCAACAAGTTGAGCCATTTTGCTCCTCGCCATGGATCGGATCGAGGCTAGTGGCCAAACATGCATCGCACAATAGATCGTCCTCCCGCATGTTGAAGCTTTCTCCTCTACCCTTCTTCTTTGGATCACCGGCAAAATCATCCAGATCATCATCCACGCCATCCTCATCCTCCTCCTCCTGTCTGGAGGCCCAATCCTGTTGCTATGTGCCAATGTCGGTCTAGGAGTAGGTGCATTGCATGTTGGTTGGGTATAGCCCTACTACATGTGAGTGTACTTGCTGAACTGGGTGGGATCCGAGTCTTCCATGTGTCAATCCTCATAACCTCCTCCTCCACCACCTCCGACGTCGTGGATGAAGTCGAACATCTCCTTGACCATGTCGTCATACGCCTTCTCCCCTCCTTTAGGCATAATAGCGAGCAACGTGCAGGCATCCAAATGCTCCCAGCCCGCCGTCCTAGCCCGGACGAGTTGTGGCGAAGAATACTTTGAGAAGAGCAGCAGCGCCACATTGACATCAACGATGTAAGGCACTTGCCCAGCGGTTGTCGTGGACTGCCTACCAAGTGGCTTGGCGGCATAGTAGCACGAAGCCTGGTAATGCTCCGGCCATGACGGCGTCTAGATGGTTGCCGACACAATCGAGGCTCTGTGACCCTGGCCGCGTTCTCCATGATGTCTACGACCAGAACACCCACCACCACAGACGCAATCAGCATGCCCTCCGCCGGCCTTCTGCTTCATGAGCGTTTCCTCCCTTACGGCCCTCGCTTTGGCGCAATGATTTTGCCTCGTCTCCAAGTTGATCTTCTGGGGGAGGGTAATTCTCGGATCCTCCTGCACCTCCACCACATCCATCTCTGGAAGGTCCTCGTCTACTTCCATGCGTCAGCGGTGGTAGCAAAGAAGAAATTGAGAGAAAAGGGCGGGAATGGGTGGAGAGCGGCGATATGTTCAAGATAGTGGTGGATTTTAGCACGGAAATAGTGCACGATGCTACTAAAGGGCGGGTGATACGTCTCCAACGTATCTATAATTTTTTTTGTTCTATGCTATTATAGTATCAATCTTGGATGTTTATATAAATTTATATGCTATTTTGTATCATTTTTGGGGACTAACCTATTAACCTAGGGCCCAGTGTCGGTTGCTGTTTTATCATGTTTTTGGCTTTTCAGGAAAATAAATATCAAATGGAGTGCAAACGGAGAAAAATAATTGGATTAATTTTTTACGGACGGAAGGGACCCATAAGTTTAGGAGAAGACCGTAAGAGTACGAGGGAGCGACAAACTCACCAGCGCGCCTTTGAGCTTGTGGGGCCCTCGTGGCACCTCTTGACCTAATTCCACCTCTATAAATTCCCAAATATTCCCAATATACTAGAAAGCCGCCCGAAACACTTTTTCAGCTGCCGCAAGCTTCTGTTCTTCCGTGATCCCATACGGGGGCTTTTCCAGTATATTTTCGGAGGGGGAATCAGTCACGGAGGGCTTCTACATCTTCCTTGTTGCCTTTCGATGATGCGTGATTATTTTACCACAGACCTACGGGTCCATAGCTAGTAGCTAGATGGCTTCTTCTCTCTCTTTGATCTTCAATACAATATCCTCCTCGATGTTCTCAGAGTTCTATCTCGATGTAATCTTCTTTTATGGCATGTTTGTTGGGATCGATGAATTTTGGGTTTCTGATTTGAATATTCATGAGAAGTAGTTGAGTCTTTTATGAACTTTACTATGCATGATTGTTATAGTTTGTATTTCATTCTAATCTATCCATTTGGTTTGCCCAACTAGATTGGTTTATCTTCAATGGGAGAGGTGCTTTGCGATGTGTTCAATCTTGTGGTGCTCTATCGCAGTGACATAAAGGGACAAGACAACTATTTGTATTTTTTCCATTAAGGGTAAAACAATGGGGGTTATTCATATTGATTGGGTTTACTTTGTCTACATCATGTCATCTTGCTTAAGGCGTTACTCTGTTTTTACTAACTTAATTCCCAAGATGGATGTCGGGTAGCAGTCGATGGGTGGAGTAATAGTAGTAGATGCAGGTAGCAGTCGGTCTACTTATCTCAGACGTGATGCCTATATACATGATCATTCCCTTGGATATCGTCATAACTATGCGCTTTTGTATCAATTGCCCAACAGTATTTTTTTTACCCACCATATGTTATGCATTCGAGAGAGAAGCCTCTAGTGAAAACTATGTCCCCGGGTATACTTTTTATCATATATATATAAACCAAAATACCTTGCTGCAATTTTTTATCTTTAATTTTGTTTTGCAATTTCTCTATCTATCACTACAAGATTTGATCCTTGCAAGCAACGAGTTCAAGGGGATTGACGACCTTCTTGCTCGCATTGGGTGCATGTATTTTCTTTTGTGTGTGCAGGTGCTATTCACAAGGCTTTGTGTGATTCTCCTATTGTATTGATACCTTGGTTCTCACTGAGGGAAATACTTATCTCTATTGTGCTGCATCTCCCCACCTCTTCGGGGAAAATCCCAATGCAACTGACAAGTAGCAATGACTCGCCCTTCCTTTTGGGTGGGCCATGGGTGTAAGAGTCCAACGTGTCTCATGTCTGGACTACTACAAATCCCCCTCCCCCATGTTTGGTTCCATTTTATGGGGAAAATGTGGTCCAGACCTCTCGGTGGACCGATACAGGCCCATGTTGGATGGCTTCCGGGGTACAGACATATGCGGGCGGTTTTAGGGTCGGCGTTGGAGATGCCCTTATACAGTGCTTTGTCCTGAAATAATATAGATTTCATGACACAGTTTTCAATAGTCAAATTTTGCTTGTTTGCCATGACAATTGTCACATATAACGTTTCACATTCCACCTCGTTGTGTCTGCAACATGTTCGGGCAGGCGGGTGATACATCTTCAACGTATCTATAATTTATGAATTCATGCTATATTTACATGAGTTCTACATGATTTCCATGCACTTCTATATGATTTTTATGAGCTAGCCTATTAACTTAGTGCCCAATGCCAGTATCTAGTTTTGTTTATTTCTTTGTTTCACAGAACAAACGTACCAAACAAAGTCCAAACGCGGCAAAAATTTACGGTGCTTTTTTCTGGAAAAGAAGGGACCCAGGAAGCTTCACAGAAGGACCAAAAGGTACCAGGGGGGCCACAAGCTCAAGGGGCACCCCCTAGGGCTCGCCACCTGAGCTTATGCGGTCCAAGGGAACCCCCTGGTGTGAAATCAATGCTGGAAATTCTTATATATTTGGGAACCCCCAAAAGTTAGCCTAGATGATTTTTTTTCCGCCATCGCAAGACTCTTTTCTGAAGCAATCTCATACGGACCCCTGTTCCGGCACCCTGCTAGAGGGGCGAAGTCATCACTGAAGGCCATCTTCATCATGCTCACTAGCTCCATGCCGAGGATGGAGTAATTCACATTCGGGGATAAGGGTATGTACTAGTAGCTATGTGTTTGACCTCTCTCTCTCTCTCTATCTATCTATCTCTCTCCCATGATCTTGATAAGACATGATCTTATTGTACCATGAGGTTTGTTAATATAGTTGGATCACATGGTGTTCTTCCCCTCTATCTCTTTTGTGGTGAATTGAATCTTTCTCTTTGAGGTTTCTTTATTATTGGATTTAATACTTTGGAGTTGAGATCACTTTCGATGCATGTCTCACCGCGGATACCCGTGGCGACATTGGGGTATATAGGTGACATTACGGTTGATTGATGCTTACCATATGGTGTTGTCGGAATACGATCGACTATTTGTGACACTTTGGGGTGGTTCAATAGATTGAGTGAAAACATAACTTTGAGGTGGTTTACTACCTACGAGATTTCATTCAACTTTGAATGATTGTAATATAAACTTTGGAGCGATTATTTGCCGCACTTTGATGGATTTTCATATGGTTCAATTATGTTAGTAACGTTGAGATATTGCACTAGTGAAAGTATGAACCCTAGGCCTTGTTCTCATGCATTGCAATACCATTTTGCTCACTTTTATCACTTGCTACCTTGCTGTTATTATTATTTCAGATTACAAAACCTATATCTCGCTATCCATACTACACTTGTATCACCATCCTGCTTGACGAACTAGTGCACTATGCAATTTACCATTCAATTCGTGTGTTGGGGACACAAGATATTTCTTGTATTTGATTGCAGGGTTGTTTGATCTTAATCCTACACCTCCCATGGATTGATAAACTTTAGGTCATCCACTTGAGGGAAATTTGCTGCTTTCCTACAAAACTATGTGCTTGGAGGCCCAACATAGTCTACAAGAACAAGGTTGCATAGTAGACATCAATCTATTTCTGATGCCATTGCCGATCATGCACACGACTTCGTTATCTTCAATGATGGTTCCCAACCTGAACTCGGTAGTGTTTTATTATAAGACTACCACGTGGTCATGCTTGTCTGGGATAGCGTGATCACATGTTTGTAGCAGAACCAGCTCATATTTTGGAGCTTGCTATCGTAGTTCATCTCCCGAGAATCTCGCAACGCCATCTCATCGATTTGTGTTGCAAACTTTCATTTCTCTCCTTAGACTGGATGAGTCTGGAATGTCCTGAGACCAACCAGATCTGAATCTCAGGCAGATATGATGGTTGGAACGTTTCCCAAGAACTATAATATTGGTCTCACCGTAACCGGTAAAGTGGATGTCGTGGTCAACACACCCAGCCGGAGGACCTATCATTGTAGTATCTTGATTGAAGAAGTTGGCCACCTCCCCATAAGGATTCATAGGATTTACTCCAATAATTGTTCCTTATGGATTCTTGTGCTCCCAAAGTCCGACCTTTTACTTGATGGTCTAGTTACCAAACCATTTCAATGAAGGGATACGCTAGCACATCAAGGAGAACATTAGAAGCGGAGTGCTAAATATCTCTCGGTCGATCATCTAGATTTTGTTTTCCTTGGCCCCGCCAAGGTGAAGTCTGAGAAGGTGTTATCTTCCTTTGCATCTGCATCCTCCACCGATATTCATCATGGTAGTATGATGTGTTGCCAGGATCTTTGGCATGGATGTTGGTAAAACCTTGATGAATATGGAAATGCTCAAGCTCTTGAGAGCACACTCAGTCACTAGGTTATATCCTCGGTATCAATTGGAATGTGCCTTCCGTTTGCTGAGTTGTTCTATAACCATAGTTTCCTTTCCTAATCGAGTATGCCATTTCCCCGAACCCCTTTCAAACGATCGTTGTGAATTGCCTTAGCCTGGTATGGAGAGTTTCAATGATCCTTTCCGATAGAGTTTCTTTCTAACATCATCGATTTGGGTGAAGATCTAGAAAGCAAAGACGTCAAGATCAATATGAAGCAATGAATCAACATCTTGAGAAGGACAGTTGGATCATGAAGATCGTGTTAGCTTGTGACCCCTCTGACTTCTTACCTCACGACTTGAATCTCGGGACGAGATTCTTGTTTAGTAGGGGCGAGTTGTCACATCCCTGGTCCTGGTATGCAGTAGGTTAGCCCTTCATGTGTGCATCATGTTTAACTATTCAAATGAACTTGAAATGGGGACTGATCAACCCTAGCACCAGATCAAATCAAATAGGTTCAACATAAAATCATTTTCAATGAACCTGAAATGCCCTTCTAAAATGTTCATCATCTTTGCCTTGGTCTTAAACCTCTGACAAAAATGGTGCACAATTTTCTAGGTCATCCTAAGGTCACTGAATTAAATCATAAGTATTTGAATTTGGACATTTAAATTCTATAAAATATTTTAAATGTCCAAATACTCCTAAACTGAAATGTTCCATGTTGGATATATTCTATACAATGGGCATGTTTAGTTTAGTGATTTTTGAAAGGGTCTAGGTATTTTAGAAAACCCTAAATATTACGTAATAATAGAAAATGAAATTAAAATAGAGAAACCAAAGAGAGAGAGAGAGAACTTACCTGGCGCTCACCTGGCAGCCCAGCTGGCCCAAAGATCGTAGGCCGAGGCCCACCCACTGTGGCGAAGCGATCGTCTTCAACCTCTGCCAGTAGGCAGAGGCGTGTCGACGCCAGCGCGCCCGAGGCCTCCACCTCCTCCTTCCCAGCCTGCCTGGCTCCTCCTCGATGCACCAGGCGACGCCACGCAGCCCTGGCCCCTCTCCTCTCTCCTTGGACCTCTCTCCCTCCTCTGCTCTCTCCCTACTATGCCACTGAACCCGCCCATCGCCGCCGTTCGCCGCAGCCAGTAGCTACCGCCTCCCCTCGCTCTCTGCTGCTCCCACGAGCTCCGCACCGTTTCCCTGCATCGTCTCCCTCATCCACGCAAGCCGGAGCGCCCCGAGGAGCCGCCATAACTCAGAATGAAATAAATTATATATGAAAAATGATCAGAAAAATCCAATCTATCCATCTGTACCATTTTCATGCGTGTTTGATCAAGTTAACTTCACTGTTTAGGATGAAACATGAATAGGACAACTTTGATAATAGTTTTGGAGTTGGGATTTCATGTAGTTTTGAATTCCACTTTCAATCAAAATGACCTGCTGTTGCATTAGTCCAAATCACAGCTTATTGCCATGTCATGATCATGCATCATATTTTTGCATTGCATTGATTGTGTTTCTTCTTTGTTTGCCGGTGTTTGTCCCCTCTCGATAGACGTGGTTCCGACGATGAGTTCGATGACACCGATGAAGAGCTATGCTATCTTCAGAAGTGCCAGGCAAGCAAAAACCCCTTGTTCATTCCGATACAATCCTACTCTCTCGCTCCTGCTCTCTTTTACTGCATTAGGACAACAACGATTCATCTGTTACTTGCTGCGGTACCTGAACCCCTTTATCCTCTGCATGACCTGTCATTGCCACAGTAAATAGATGAAACCCACTAGCATGAGTAGGAGTTGTTTGAGTCTTGTTGTGCATACTCATTCATGCTTGATTGTCATGCCTGCTACTGCTTAGAGTTGAGTCAGGTCCGATTCATCGCGGATGAATCGGAGGTGAGTGAACATGTCCTACTGTTGAGAGCTAAGTGTGTGAACACGATTTGGTAAAGGTAGCGGTGAGAGGCCATGTAGGAGTACATGGTGGGTTGTCTCATTGCAGCCGTCCTCAGGAACTGAGTTCTGTGTTTGTGATCCATGAACAGTTACTACCACACATTGGGCTCCGGGTGCTCCAAGCTCTCTCGACTTATTAATCAACCTAATCTCTGTCCAGGAGTTGCAACTAGTTTCTGGTGTTTGTAGGTAGTGTTAGTAGTCTACCAAGTGGCACCCGGTACAGGTGGGCTTGGGAAAGACTAGGCACCATGGCACGGTGTACCAAGCGTAGAACCACCCGTCGAGGTGGGCTTGGGAACCCTGCTCACATCATTTGGGGCCGTGAGCGACACCCCGGCCGGATCTCCTTGCGGATGGAACCCGAATAGGCGATAAACCTGGATGAGAGACTTGTGTGGTTAGTCAGGTCGTGGCCGACTCTCACCAGGCTTCCGCTTGAAGGTTGCCGAGATACACGATGTGTACATGGTGGTAAGTGGCGAGAGCGTGTGTGAAGAAGTACACCCCTGCAGGGTTAATATGATCTATTCAAATAGCCGTGTCCGCGGTAAAGGCCTTCTGGGTTGCCTGTACAGTTCATAGACAAGTGAAAGTGGATACTCTAAAATGCGCAAGATAAGCGTGAGTGCTATGGATGGCGTTCTCGTAGGAAGACGGGAGCGGATCCATAGTGGTGTATTGCTATGGTGAATATGTGGACTCGCAGCGCCACCTCAAAAGAGTTACTTGCGATGCGTAGCTCGGGATAGCCACCGAGTCAAAGTTGGCTTGCTGCAGTTAAACTCCACCACCCCTTTATTGATACCGTTGCATATGTAGTTAGTTCTGATGTAAGTTTTGCTGAGTACATTTGTACTCACGTTTGCTTATTCTATGTTTTGCAGAGATATGTCAGTCTCGCTAGTAGTTCCGTGGACTTGACGTTTAGCTTGATACCTCGGCTACGATCTTGTGCCCTCGGCAGATCTGGTAGATAGTCAGGCTTCTAAGCCTTTTTCATTTGTAGATGTCTGTACTCAGACATGTTAAGCTTCCGCTTGTGCTTTGACTTGTATGCTCTGAATGTTGGGTCATGCGACCCATGTTTGTAATATCTCGCTCCTTGGAGCCTAATGAATAAATACTTTGAGTCGTAGAGTTATGTTGTGATGCCATGTTGTATTTACACATATCGAGCATATTGTGTGTATGTTTGAAATGCTTGGTATGTGTGGGATCCGACAATCTAGTTGTTTATCCTTGGCAGCCTCTCTTATGGGGAAATGTAGTCTAGTGCTTCCTTGAGCCATAGTAGTCCGCTATAGCTCGGTTCACCGGAGTCCTGCTAGCCCAGCACTACTTCTCAGGACACTTGACTGGCCGGCATGTGTTTCACTTCGTTCATGTGTCTGTCCCATCGAGGAAATGTCACGCGGTGACATCCGGAGTCCTGCCTTAGCTCGCTACAGCCGGGTTCCCGAGTCCTCATAGCCTGCTGCTACAGCTCGGATTCACACGCCGACCGACATGCTCGAAGTTGATTCATGTATGCCTGTCCCCATGGGTTAGTGCCGCTTTGGGTTCACGATCAGCCATGTCGGCTCGGGTTCTCTCATCATATGGATGGTAGCGACACTATCATATACGTGAGCCAAAAGGCGCAAACGGTCCTGGGCCATGGTAAGGCGACACCTGTGGGAATACCGTGCGTGAGGCCGCAAAGTGATATGAGGTGTTACCGGCTAGATCGATGTGACTTGGAATCGGGGTCCTGACAACATATCAGACAACTGATCAACAAAACTATTGATACACGACCAATGATCAACATAGCAATGTATATCCGGCAATGATCAACAATTATCAACAAAAATATGCATATACGGCAAAATAAACTTACTTGCTCGGTGATTTGTGCACCACTAGGCCATCGTGCGATGAGATGTACCAAGTGGCCACAATACTTCGATACGGCCTATTGGATGGTGTTCTATCGATGGTTGAGGGACTTCTGTTCATGGTTGCGGATGACTACGGTGGAGTAGGGCGCGAAATGCTTCTGTTCATGGAACCATGTGTGAATGTTGGCCCAACAAGTTGAGCCATTTTGCTCCCTGCCATGGATCAGATCGAGGCTAGTGGCCAAACATGCATCGCACAATAGATCGTCCTCCCGCATGTTGAAGCTTTCTCCTCTACCCTTCTTCTTTGGATCACCGGCAAAATCATCCAGATCATCATCCACGCCATCCTCATCCTCCTCCTCCTGTCTGGAGGCCCAATCCTATTGCTATGTGCCAATGTCGGTCTAGGAGTAGGTCTGTTGCATGTTGGTTGGGTATAGCCCTACTACATGTGAGTGTACTTGCTGAACTGGGTGGGATCCGAGTCTTCCATGTGTCAATCCTCATAACCTCCTCCTCCACCACCTCCGACGTCGTGGATGAAGTCGAACATCTCCTTGACCATGTCGTCATACGCCTTCTCCCTCCTTTAGGCATAATAGCGAGCAACGTGCAGGCATCCAAATGCTCCCAGCCCGCCGGCCCTAGCCCGGACGAGTTGTGGCGAAGAATACTTTGAGAAGAGCAGCAGCGCCACATTGACATCAACGATGTAAGGCACTTGCCCAGCGGTTGTCGTGGACTGCCTACCAAGTGGCTTGGCGGCATAGTAGCACGAAGCCTGGTAATGCTCCGCCATGACGGCGTCTAGATGGTTGCCGACACAATCGAGGCTCTGTGACCCTGGCCGCGTTCTCCATGATGTCTACGACCAGAACACCCACCACCACAGACGCAATCAGCATGCCCTCCGCCGGCCTTCTGCTTCATGAGCGTTTCCTCCCTTGCGGCCCTCGCTTTGGCGCAATGATTTTGCCTCGTCTCCAAGTTGATCTTCTGGGGGAGGGTAATTCTCGGATCCTCCTGCACCTCCACCACATCCATCTCTGGAAGGTCCTCGTCTACTTCCATGCGTCAGCGGTGGTAGCAAAGAAGAAATTGAGAGAAAAGGGCGGGAAATGGGTGGAGAGCGGCGATATGTTCAAGATAGTGGTGGATTTTAGCACGGAAATAGTGCACGATGCTACTAAAGGGCGGGTGATACGTCTCCAACGTATCTATAATTTTTTTTGTTCTATGCTATTATAGTATCAATCTTGGATGTTTATATAAATTTATATGCTATTTTGTATCATTTTTGGGGACTAACCTATTAACCTAGGGCCCAGTGTCGGTTGCTGTTTTATCATGTTTTTGGCTTTTCAGAAAATAAATATCAAATGGAGTGCAAACGGAGAAAAATAATTGGATTAATTTTTTCTGGACCAGAAGGGACCCACGAAGTTTAGGAGAAGACCAGAAGAGTACGAGGGAGCGACAAACTCACCAGGCGCGCCCCTTGAGCTTGTGGGGCCCTCGTGGCACCTCTTGACCTAATTCCACCTCTATAAATTCCCAAATATTCCCAATATACTAGAAAGCCGCCCGAAACACTTTTTCAGCTGCCGCAAGCTTCTGTTCTTCCGTGATCCCATACGGGGGCTTTTCCAGTATATTTTCGGAGGGGGAATCAGTCACGGAGGGCTTCTACATCTTCCTTGTTGCCTTTCGATGATGCGTGATTATTTTACCACAGACCTACGGGTCCATAGCTAGTAGCTAGATGGCTTCTTCTCTCTCTTTGATCTTCAATACAATATCCTCCTCGATGTTCTCAGAGTTCTATCTGATGTAATCTTCTTTTATGGCATGTTTGTTGGGATCTGATGAATTTTGGGTTTCTGATTTGAATATTCATGAGAAGTAGTTGAGTCTTTTATGAACTTTACTATGCATGATTGTTATAGTTTGTATTTCATTCTAATCTATCCATTTGGTTTGCCCAACTAGATTGGTTTATCTTCAATGGGAGAGGTGCTGCGATGTGTTCAATCTTGTGGTGCTCTATCGCAGTTGACATAAAGGGACAAGACAACTATTTGTATTTTTTCCATTAAGGGTAAAACAATGGGGTTATTCATATTGATTGGGTTTACTTTGTCTACATCATGTCATCTTGCTTAAGGCGTTACTCTGTTTTTACTAACTTAATTCCCAAGATGGATGTCGGGTAGCAGTCGATGGGTGGAGTAATAGTAGTAGATGCAGGTAGCAGTCGGTCTACTTATCTCAGACGTGATGCCTATATACATGATCATTCCCTTGGATATCGTCATAACTATGCGCTTTTGTATCAATTGCCCAACAGTATTTTTTTTACCCACCATATGTTATGCATTCGAGAGAGAAGCCTCTAGTGAAAACTATGTCCCCCGGGTATACTTTTATCATATATATATAAACCAAAATACCTTGCTGCAATTTTTTATCTTTAATTTTGTTTTGCAATTTCTCTATCTATCACTACAAGATTTGATCCTTGCAAGCAACGAGTTCAAGGGGATTGACGACCTTCTTGCTCGCATTGGGTGCATGTATTTTCTTTTGTGTGTGCAGGTGCTATTCACAAGGCTTTGTGTGATTCTCCTATTGTATTGATACCTTGGTTCTCACTGAGGGAAATACTTATCTCTATTGTGCTGCATCTCCCCACCTCTTCGGGGAAAATCCCAATGCAACTGACAAGTAGCAACAGACTCGTCCTTCCTTTTGGGTGGGCCATGGGTGTAAGAGTCCAACGTGTCTCATGTCTGGACTACTACAAATCCCCCTCCCCCATGTTTGGTTCCATTTTATGGGGAAAATGTGGTCCAGACCTCTCGGTGGACCGATACAGGCCCATGTTGGATGGCTTCCGAATGCAGACATATGCGGGCGGTTTTAGGGTCGGCGTTGGAGATGCCCTTATCTGTTGCTTTGTCCTGAAATAATATAGATTTCATGACACAGTTTTCAATAGTCAAATTTTGCTTGTTTGCCATGACAATTGTCACATATAACGTTTCACATTCCACCTCGTTGTGTCTGCAACATGTTCGGGCAGGCGGGTGATACATCTTCAACGTATCTATAATTTATGAATTCATGCTATATTTACATGAGTTCTACATGATTTCCATGCACTTCTATATGATTTTTATGAGCTAGCCTATTAACTTAGTGCCCAATGCCGATTATCTAGTTTTGTTTATTTCTTTGTTTCACGTAACAAACGTACCAAACAAAGTCCAAACGCTGCAAAATTTACGGTGCTTTTTTCGGAAAAGAAGGGACCAGTGAAGCTTCACGGAAGGACCAAAAGGTACCAGGGGGGCCACAAGCTCAAGGGGCACCCCCTAGGGCTCGCCACCTGAGCTTATGCGGTCCAAGGGAACCCCCTGGTGTGAAATCAATGCTGGAAATTCTTATATATTTGGGAACCCCCAAAAGTTAGCCTAGATGATTTTTTTTCCGCCATCGCAAGACTCTTTTCTGAAGCAATATCATACGGACCCCTGTTCCGGCACCTGCTAGAGGCGAAGTCATCACTTGAAGGCCATCTTCATCATGCTCACTAGCTCCATGCCGAGGATGGAGTAATTCACAATCGGGATAAGGGTATGTACTAGTAGCTATGTGTTTGACCTCTCTCTCTCTCTATCTATCTATCTCTCTCCCATGATCTTGATAAGACATGATCTTATTGTACCATGAGGTTTGTTAATATAGTTGGATCACATGGTGTTCTTCCCCTCTATCTCTTTTGTGGTGAATTGAATCTTTCTCTTTGAGGTTTCTTTATTATTGGATTTAATACTTTGGAGTTGAGATCACTCGATGCATGTCTCACCCGCGGATACCCGTGGCGACATTGGGGTATATAGGTGACATTACAGTTGATTGATGCTTACCATATGGTGTTGTCGGAATACGATCGACTATTTGTGACACTTTGGGGTGGTTCAATAGATTGAGTGAAAACATAACTTTGAGGTGGTTTACTACCTACGAGATTTCATTCAACTTTGAATGATTGTAATATAAACTTTGGAGCGATTATTTGCCGCACTTTGATGGATTTTCATATGGTTCAATTATGTTAGTAACGTTGAGATATTGCACTAGTGAAAGTATGAACCCTAGGCCTTGTTCTCATGCATTGCAATACCATTTTTGCTCACTTTTATCACTTGCTACCTTGCTGTTATTATTATTTCAGATTACAAAACCTATATCTGCTATCCATACTACACTTGTATCACCATCTGTTTGACGAACTAGTGCACTATGCAATTTACCATTCAATTCGGTGTGTTGGGGACACAAGATATTTCTTGTATTTGATTGCAGGGTTGTTTGATCTTAATCCTACACCTCCCATGGATTGATAAACTTTAGGTCATCCACTTGAGGGAAATTTGCTGCTTTCCTACAAAACTATGTGCTTGGAGGCCCAACATAGTCTACAAGAACAAGGTTGCATAGTAGACATCAATCTATTTCTGATGCCATTGCCGAGAGGTGAGTGCTTGAAGGTATATCTTTAGATCTTGCAATTTAATATTTTAGTTTCTTGTTTTTCACTAATTTGGTTTTATAAAAGAATACTCTAAAAAATAGAAGTGAAGTTGCATCATATTGTTCATCTTTATGATGTCTTTCTTGACGAGGAATCTGAAAATTATGCTATATTGTTAGAAGAAGAATTTAACAAAATGTTTAATGAGAGTTCCTTGAATAATGTGAATTATTGCAATGTTGTTAGTATGGTTTCTATGAGTATCCATAATGCTAATGACAATTGCACTAGACATGATAATAAGGTTTCTTATAAGCATGTCAATTTTTGTGGAGAGCATAGACCTTGTGTAGACGTGCCAATAAGGGATGATATATATTGTAAGAAGAATAAACATGATAGAACCAAATGGTTGCTTAAGATATTGGATTATTATGCTAAAGAATTATGTTCTCTTCATCCCATTAATTGTGAACTTTGCAATGAAGTTGGTCATCTTAATTTTAAATGCATGCACTTTTTTGATTGAATTGCGTCCAAACATTGTGATGACATAATCACCCTCGAACACTATATGAACTTAGTCTATTTTTGTGGTGTGAAGAAGTGACACATAAAAATAATTGGTTTGGCATATTCATTCTCACTAAAACACTTGAACTTGATCTAAGTTAAATTTATATGTTTTGTGTGGTAAATTGCAACGAGAATGCTTATATTTACAATTATAGAAAGACGAAAAAACCAATAGAATATAAAAGGAATGGTACTATTACTAATGAAAGGGTAAATATTTCCCAATTCCCTCCTGTTGTTTCTCATGATGAATTGGGTGACGAGGATGAGCTTACTATCCAACCAATCCTTTCAATAAGAAGCTTGGAAAAAATAATTAAACCCACACATAATGTGGTGAAGAAGAAGAGGAAGAAAAGAAGGAAAAGCAAAGGTAAAAAGGGTATATCTCCCAAATAATGTTGCTCCAACTACGGCTGTGCCTCATGAGAATGAATCAAAAGTATTGTGAAGATGATGAACTTGATATCTATTATTATTATGATACAATCTCGGTAGGCACAATTGAAGAAGATTTTGTTGTGCCTATTACTATTGTGATAATCATGATTGGGAAGATAATGATACTTCTTATGATCTTGAAAATCTTTTTGGCATCATCTTGGAAAAATATGATAATAATTATTGTTATACTATTGGTGCTATTCGTGATACCAATGATAAGAGCGATTGTGCCAATGATATGCAAAACGATAAGCTTGGAGATGTTATGTTTCATAAGAATGACAAGTTTGAGAATGTATTTTCCACAAATTATGTTTATCCTAAGCTTGGGGATGCTATGTCTAATGAGGGCGATCTTTAGTCCCTCTACTTTTGATGAGCAAATTTGTTGGTGCAATGATTTGCCTCCCTATGTTTTGAAGATTGTTAACATAAATAGCAAGGGGATAATGTGTTTGCTAGTGCACACAGAGTAAAAGGTCCCTGATTTCACGAGGAGTTTGATATAAACTCCGAAGGTAATACCCTGTGTGGCGGCGAGTATTATCCATGAAGATTGTGCTGTGGAGAGTGATCCCTAAAAATTGACGGCGTGAAGCAATTGGTTCGGTGGGATCCAAATAAATTGAGTACAGCCGAGAGAAGTCGAAAATGAAGTGAAGACGCAGTATTCTTTTCGTTCTTCTTCTTTTGTTTCATTGAGTAATAGGACCATCGTACTATCAAGAGGGGTATAGGGTTCAAAGCTTGGATTATGTGATGCTAAACTCAATCCTATGAAAGTTGTGGAGAAATATCTTTGTGTTCTGAGCAAATACTTGCCAGCAAGACACTATGATCTTCTTTGCTACGAGAGATTTGCCTTCAACCAAAGAGTTAGCATTACTTGTTCCTCAAGTAATGTTATCGTTGCTTTTAAATCCGACCGTTGTGAACGTGTCGATTGGCCATTGGCTAGACCATGTGTCGAAAATGGTCATTTCCCATCTGTGAAGGTTGTGGCTATAAATAGCCATCCCGCACCGGCTTTGTCCGGTGGCTGCTCTGTTTGATTCTGAGAAGATTGTTGAGTAACCCCCTCTCTAGAGTGATTTGAGTTTAAAATCCATAGAGATAAAACCCTAGAGCTAAAAACTTATATAGTGGTTTAGCATCACTCAAGTCTAAGTCTATGCGCTCTTCCTATTACTCTTGAGAGTTGCAAACTCTCTAGACGGTTAGGTGTCAATTTCTTTAGAGACCAAGAGCGAGTGTGGTTCTTGAAGAAGAAGTCTATAAAGGTTTGGAGATCACCTCAAGTATATACCACGAGTGATTGACATTGGTTGACGAACCAATTGTCGAGGAGAATAGGGTGAAGAGAGTTGATCTTTTGTGTTAAATCACAACCCCTCCAGCCAAACATAGTCCTTGTGCAAAAGGACGAACTGGTCTACCAAATTCACTGTCGCCATCGAGCATCACTGGTTATTCCTTCTCATTCGATTTGCTTTGCGTGACTGAACTCAACCATGTGATTATCTTTGATGCATGCATTTAGTTCTTGTTCATATGTTTACATTCACTCACTGAAATCTGTTATCATTGGCTCCGCTACTGGGTTCCGAGAGTTTTGAAGTTTCCAAATGAAATTTTAAAACTCCCATTCACCCCCCCCCCCTCTGGTAGACATACTTCGTTCCTACAAAAAAATATGATGATGATTACATGCCTTCTATTTATGATGATTGTAATAATGATGAAAGTGGGTTTGGATGAGTGTCAACTTTAGGTAATAATTATCCCACTACTTTGTAGGGTGTTGAAAGTGGGTTTGGATGAGGTCATAGCTTTATCTAGTGATGGTTCCACTATTTTGGAAAGGTTTCAATTGATCGTGATGAGAATAAAGTTGCTACTTATGATGATTATTATGACGATACTTATGTTACAAAAAGTAGTGAAAATTATTCTTGTGAAATTTTTCATAGTTACGAACATACTTTTACTGAACATTAATCTTTTAATGTGGAATTAATTCATAGTGTTCAAGTTTAATATGATACTCCCACTATTATGAATTTGAAGAAATTTGCTTATGTGGAGAGTAATAAAAAATTATATGCTTATGGATCATGAAAATAATGCTTTGTGTGATAGCTATATTGTTGAATTTATTAATGACAATACTGAATATTATTGTGAGAGAGGAGCATGTGATGATGGATATCTCAATAATATCATGTTTCCTCTCTATGGGTTGAAAATTTTGAAGTTATATGTGTTTTGCCTCCCTATGCTAGTTGATTCTTGCTACAACAAATTGTTTGATTACAAAACCCCTATGCATAGGAAGAGGTTTAGGCTTAAATGTGTTTCCATTATGACGCATAATGGTCTCTTATATGTTTCAATTCTTATTTTTATGTGAGCATCATCAAAAATATGAATGCCTAGCTAAAAGGCTTTAAAGAAAAGCGCTTGTTGGGAGACAACCCAATATTTATCCTTAATTATTTTGTGTGTCTACATGATTAAGCTATTGTAGTAATCATGTTTTGTATATTTTATTTCAATAAAGTGCCAAGTATAGCGTTTATCATGCTCAGTTTGCAAGTTTATGAGTCATTGTTTGAAACCAAAAAGTTTTATGTTATGTGATACGTCTCCAACGTATCTATAATTTTTATTGTTCCATGCTATTATACTATCTGTTTTCGATGTTTAATGGGCTTTAATATGCTCTTTTATATTATTGTTGGGACTACCTATTAACCGGAGGCCCAGTGCCAGGTTTTTTTTGCCTATTTTAGAGTTTCGCAGAAAATGAATACCAAACGGAATGAAACCATCGCGATGATCCTTCTTGGATCGAAAGCAATCCAGAAGACTTGGAGTTGAAGTCTGGAACGCCACGAGGTGTCCACAAGGAAGGACGTCACGCCCAGGGGGGTAGGCGCGCCCCCACCCTCGTAGACCCCTCGTAGTTCCACCGACGTACTTCTTTCGCCAATATATACTCTTATACCCTAGATCGATCAGGGGGAGCCACGAAACCACTTTTCTACCACCGCAACCTTCTGTACCTGTGAGATCCCATCTTGGGGCCTTTTCCGGCGATCTACGAGAGGGGGAACCGAACGGAGGGCTTCTACATCAACACCATAGCCTGTCTGATGAAGCGTGAGTAGTTTACCACAGACCTTCGGGTCCATAGTTATTAGCTAGATGGCTTCTTCTCTCTCTTTGATTCTCAAGACAAAGTTCTCCTCGATGTTCTTGGATATCTATTCGATGTAATACTCTTTTGCGATGTGTTTGCCAAGATCTGATGGATTGTGGATTTTTGAACAAGGTTATCTATGAATATTATTTGGTTCTTCTATGAATTCTTATATGCATGATTTGATATTTTTGCAAGTCTCTTCGAATTATCGGTTAAGTTTGGCCTACTAGATTGATCTTTCCTGCAATGGGAGAAGTGCTTAGCTTTGGGTTCAATCTTGCGGCGTCCTTTTCCAGTGACAGTAGGGGCAGCAAGGCACGTATTGCATTGTTGCCATCGAGGATAAAAAGATGGGGTTTATATCATATTGCTTGAGTTTATCCCTCTACATCATGTCATCTTGCTTAATGCGTTACTCTATTCTTATGAACTTAATACTCTAGCTGCATGCTGGATAGCGGTCGATGTGTGGAGTAATAGTAGTAGATGCAGAATCGTTTCGGTCTACTTGACACGGACATGATGCCTATATTCATGATCATTGCCTAGATAATCTCATAACTATGCGCTTTTCTATCAATTGCTCGGCAGTAATTTGTTCACGCACCGTAATATATGCTATCTTGAGAGAAGCCACTAGTGAAACCTATGGCCCCTGGGTCTCGTTCTTATTATATTGCATCTCTTTTATTTACATCGCATCTCGTTTACTATTTTGCAATCTTTACTTTCCAATCTATACAACAAAAATACCAATAATATTTACTTTACTATCTTTATTAGATCTCACTTTGGCGAGTGACCATGAAGGGATTGACAACCCCTTTATCGCGTTGGTTGCAAGGTTCTTGATTGTTTGTGAAGGTACTAGGTGACTTGTGTGTTGTCTCCTACTGGATTGATACCTTGGTTCTCAAAAACTGAGGAAAATACTTATGCTACTTTGCTGCATCACCCTTTCCTCTTCAAGGGAAAACCAACACATGCTCAAGAGGTAGCAAGAAGGATTTCTAGCGCCATTGCCGGGGAGATCTATGCCAAGTCAAGACATACCAAGTACCGATCATAAACTCTTCTCCCTCGCATTACATTATTTTCCATTCGCCTCTCGTTTTCCTCTCCCCACCTTCTAAAATGATTTTCGAAAACCTTTGCCATTTCTTCACCCTCTTCCGTTCATCTCTTCTCGCTTTCTTCTTGTGTTCTTGTGTGTTGGATTGATTGTTTGTCATGATGGCTCAAGATAATACTAAATTGTGTGACTTTTCCAACACCAAGAACAATGATTTTATTAGCACTCCAATTGCTCCTACTACCGATGCTGAATCTTGTTATGAAAGATCAATTTTCTGGCCTTCCTAACGAAGATGCCGCTACCCATCTAAACAACTTTGTTGATTTGTGTGATATGCAAAAGAAGAAATATGTGGATAATGATCTTGTTAAATTGAAGCTATTTCCATTTTCGCTTAGAGATCATGCTAAAACTTGGTTCTCTTCTTTGCCTAAAAATAGTATTGATTCATGGAATAAGTGCAAATATCTTTTATCTCTAAGTTTTTTCCTCCCGCTAAGATCATCTCTCTTAGGAATGATATTATGAACTTTAAGCAACTTGATCATGAGCATGTTGCACAAGCTTGGGAGAGGATGAAATTAATGATATGTGATTGTCCTACACATGGTTTGAATTTGTGGATAATTATACAAAAAAATTATTCCAGATTGAATTTTGCTTCTAGAAGTCTTTTAGATTCGGCCGCGGGAGGCACTTCTATCGAAATCGCTTTAGGAGAAGCTACTAAACTCCTAGACAATATTATGGTTAATTATTCTCCATGGCACACCGAAACATCCAATAGTAAAAAAGTTATTGCGATTGAAGAGATTAATGTTTTGAGTTGAAAGATGGATGAACTTATGAAATTGTTTGCTAATAAAAGTGTTTCTTCTCATCCTAATGATATGCCTTTGTCCACTTTGATTGAGAATAATAATGAATCTATGGATGTGAATTTTGTTGGTAGGAACAATTTTGGTAACAACGCGTATAGAGGAAACTTTAATTCTAGGCCGTTTCCTAATAATTACTCTAATAATTATGGTAATTCCTACAACAACTCTTATGGAAATTTTAATAATATTCTCTCTGATTTTGAGATTAGTGTTAAAGAATTTATGAGTTCGCAAAAGAATTTCAGTTCTTTTATTGAAGAAAAATTGCTTAAGATTGATGACTTGGCTAGGAACGTGGATAGAATTTCTCTTGATGTTGATTCTTTGAAACTTGGATCTATTCCACCTAAGCATGACATCAATGAGTCTATCAAAGCCATAAGAATTTCCATTGATAAGTGCAAAGAAAGAACCGCTAGGATGCGTGCTAAAAAAGATTGCTTTGTGAAAGCGTGTTCTTCTAGTTTTCATGATAATAATGATGAAGATCTAAAAGTGATTGATGTGAATCCTATTAAATCTTTGTTTTCCAATATGAATATAGATAAAGATGGGACTGGAGATGAGTCAACTTTAGTTAAAAGGCGTCCCAATGATTCGGAGTTTTTAGATCTTGATGCAAAAATTAGTAGAAATGGGATTGAAGAGGTCAAAACTTTACATAGCAATGAACCCACTATTTTGGATTTCAAGGAATTTAATTATGATAATTTTTCTTTGATAGATTGTATTTCCTTGTTGCAATCCGTGTTAAATTCTCCTCATGCTTATAATCAAAATAAAGCTTTCACTAGACATATCGTTGATGCTTTAATGCAATCCTATGAAGAAAAGCTTGAACTAGAAGTTTCTATCCCTAAAAAACTTTATGTTGAGTGGGAACATAGTATTAAAATTAAGATTAAATATTATGAATGCTATGCTTTATGTGATTTGGGTGCTAGTGTTTCCACGATTCCAAAAACTTTGTGTGATGTGCTAGGTTTCCGTGAATTTGTTGATTGTTCTTTAAATTTGCATCTTGTGGATTCCACCATTAAGAAACCTATGGGAAGGATTAATAATGTTCTTATTCTCGGTGTTAGAGTAGTTTTAGTACTCGGCAGTCCCATCTTCTGTTTCCAGCAGCTCTTTCAGTTCTAGCCTGCACAGATGCCCCCCCGCACATGCTAGAGTCTCCTGTAGCTGCCTGATTCAGCAACCTCCGCCTGGCCGAACTGAAAGGGGCCTCGGTCCGGCGCCCCATAGGTGTTCGTGGCCGATCAGCCTGCCCCGACATCTTTGGCCCATTTAACACCTATGGGGCCATGGACCGAGCCCCTTTCGTTCAAGGGAGAGGAGGTTGCACGAAGAGCAGATCGAGGCAAAGCACGCGAGAGGTTTACCCAGCTTAGGAGCTCTCCGGAGAGATAATACCCCATCGCTGCATGTCTAGGTGTATTATGCGTTTCTTGCTCAGAGCGCCGAAAGTGCTACAAAGATGCATTTAGCTGCTAACGAGATCGAGCATGGAGGGAACTGATCGACCAACCCTTTCTACGCTATGCATGGGCCCTGCTTTATATGCTCAAGGGGCCCTACAGTGGCAACGTAGACGGGGTACAAATGGAAAAGAAGTGGTTGGTACACCTACTTGTACAAAGGTACGTTGTACCATACCTAACCCTCGACGGCAGGGGACAAAGGCATTAAATGCCCGCCTAGTCGCCCCTAACAAAGGCAAACAGGGATCGCTGGGGTGCCACCGTCGCCACGATGGCAAACTTGTCACGCTGCTTGCCACCTCAAGACACCGGCTGCACAAATTTCTCTCGCCACGCGCTTGGAAAGGTCCTGTATGCACACGTTAGTGGTTGTGCCGGAGCGAGGTACAGAGAGGGTCTGTCATGGCAAGCGCCTTTGCCGCGGTTGTTGTCTTTGTCGCTACGGAAGCTTGTCGTCATGGCCCTTCCTGCAAGTTCCTCTTGCCGGGCCTTGTCTTGTATGTGCTCTGGTATTTCCTGCAAGCTCCTCTTGCCGGGCCTTGTCTCCTATGTGCCTTGGTGGCCTTCCCAAGCTCACCGCCGGGCCTTGCCTCCTTGGCTTGAATACTTTGTTCTTGAATGGCTCCAAAGGAACCACTTGGAGGACCTTGGCGGTCACCCTAAGCCTTGCCATGGAGGGCTGCAACCCGCCTGGCACAAGTTCGGGATACTAGGGTACCCCTACTCTAGTACACCGACAGGAGCCCCCGGGCCTGGGCCACACACGGTGCCGAGCGCTGTTGTGCCGTTCATGGGGGGCGTGGTGGGTCCGGAGTGAGTTATGGTGTGACCCGGGCACGGGTAGGAATTATGTGCCCGTAGATTTCATTGTTCTTGATATAGATTGCAATCCCACATGTCCTATTATTCTTGGTAGACCTTTCCTTAGAACGATTGGTGCAATTATTGACCTGAAAGAAGGAAATATTAGATTCAAATTTCCGCTAAGGAAAGGCATGGAACACTTTCCTAGGAAGAAAATTAAATTGCCTTATGAATCTATTATGACTGCCACTTATGGATTGCATACCAAAGATGGCAATACCTAGATCTATTCTTGCTTTTATGCCTAGCTAGGGGCGTTAAACGATGTCGCTTGTTGGGAGGCAACCCAATTTTATTTTTGTTCTTTACTTTTTGTTCCTATTTAGTAATAAATAATTCATCTAGCCTCTGGTTAGATGTCGTTTTATGTTTTAGTTAGTGTTTGTGCCAAGCAGAACCAATAGGATCTTCTTGGGTGATAGTTGTTTGATCTTGTTGAAAAAGACAGAAACTTTGCGCTCACGAAAATAATTGTTAAAATTCACCAGAACGTGATAAAATTATAATTCTTTTTGCATTAGATTAATAATTTTTGGAGTTCCAGAAGTATTCGAACAAATCATATTGCTAGAGACTGTTCTGTTTTGACACATTCTGTTTTCCGTGTGTTATTTGCTTATTTTAATGAATCTATGAGTAGTGCCGGGGGGTATGAACCATAGAGCAGTTGGAATACAATAGGTTTAACACCAATATAAATAAAGAATGAGTTCATTACAGTACCTTAAAGTGGTGGTTTATTTTCTCATACTAATGGAGCTCATGAGATTTTCTGTTGAAGTTTTGTGTTGTGAAGTTTTCAAGTTTTTGGGTAAAGATTTGATGGATTTTGGAATAAGGAGTGGCAAGAGCCTACGCTTGGGGATGCCCAAGGCACCCCAAGGTAAAATTCAAGGACAACCAAAAGCCTAAGCTTGGGGATGCCCCGGAAGGCATCCCCTCTTTCGTCTTCATCTACGGTAACTTTACTTGAGGCTATTTTTTTATTCACCACATGATATGTGTTTTGCTTGGAGCGTCTTGTATGATTTGAGTCTTTGATTTTTAGTTTACCACAATCATCCTTGTTGTACACACCTTTTGGGAGAGACACACATGAATCGGAATTGATAATAATACTCTATGTGCTTCACTTATATCTTTTGAGCTAGATAATTTTGCTCTAGTGCTTCACTTATATCCTTTTAGAGCGCGGTGGTGGTTTTATTTTATAGAAATTATTGATCTCTCATGCTTCACTTATATTATTTTGATAGTCTTTTAGAACAGCATGGTAATTTGCTTTGGCTATAAAACTAGTCCTAATATGATGGGCATCCAAGATGGATATAATAAAAACTTTCACATAAAGTGCATTGAATACTATGAGAAGTTTGATTCTTTATGATTGTTTTGACATATGAAGATGGTGATATTAGAGTCATGCTAGTTGAGTAGTTGTGAATTTGAGAAATACTTGTGTTAAAGTTTGAGTTTAAGGATGGCAATGGATCGGGTTCGGCCCGGTTTGAACAAAATCAAATCCATATCCGAATCCACGAGGTTATTCTTTGCCCATCCATGAAAAAATCCACGAGAAAAAAATGGTGTCCATGTCCAAACCTGATGGATATCCATAACCAATGGATACCCATCGGGTCCCATCGTTTACCGAGGAGAAGAGAATGGGAAGGAGCGGTGGAGTAATTACTCGGTGGGGATTAGGAAATTTTTTGTTGATTTTTTTATTATAATAAATAAAAGCGGACAGGGTATACACTTACCGGCCGGGTTTGGATATATCCACGGGTCAAAAATTATACCCATGCCCTATCCATGATTAATCGGGTCAAGTTCGGGTGTTTTCCATGGATATAAAATTGTATCCAAACCCTATCTATTCGGGTCGGGTATCCACGGGTATCCATGTCCGTGGATAAAATTGCCATCCTTATTTGTGATTCCCGTAGCATGCACGTATGGTGAACCGTTATGTGATGAAGTCGGAGCATGATTTATTTTTTGATTGTCTTCCTTATGAGTGGCGGACGGGGTCGAGCGATGGTCTTTTCCTACCAATCTATCCCCCTAGGAGCATGCGCATAGTACTTCGTTTCAATAACTTGTAGATTTTTGCAATAAGTATGTGAGTTCTTTATGACTAATGTTGAGTCCATGGATTATGCGCACTCTCACACATCCACCATTGCTAGCCTCTCTAGTACCGCGCAACTTTCGCCGGTGCCTTAAACCCACCATTTACCTTCCTTAAAACAGCCACCATACCTACCTATTATGGCATTTCCATAGCCATTCCGAGATATATTGCCATGGAACTTTCCACGGTTCCTTTTATTATGACACGCTTCATCATTGTCATATTGCTTTGCATGATCATGTAGTTGACATCGTATTTGTGGAAAAGCCACCGTTCATAATTTTTCATACTTGTCACTCTTGATTCATTGCACATCCCGGTACACCGCCGGAGGCATTCACATAGAGTCATACTTTGTTCTAAGTATTGAGTTATAATTTTTGAGTTGTAAGTAAATAAAAGTGTGATGATCTTCATTATTAGAGCATTGTCCTAGTGAGGAAAGGATAATGGAGACTATGATTCCCCCACAAGTCGGGATGAGACTCCGGATGAAAAATAATAATATAAAAATAATAAAAAAGAGGCCATAAAAAAGAGAGAAATGCCCAAATAAAAAATGAGGGAAAAGGAGAGAAGGGGCAATGCTATTATCCTTTTCCACACTTGTGCTTCAAAGTAGCACCATGATCTTCATGATAGAGAGTCTCTTATGTTGTCACTTTCATATACTAGTGGGAATCTTTCATTATAGAACTTGGCATGTATATTCCTATGATGGGCTTCCTCAAAATTCCCTAGGTCTTCGTGAGCAAGCGAGTTAGATGCACACTCACTTAGATTCTTTTTGAGCTTTCATACACTTATAGCTCTAGTCCGTTGCATGGAAATCCCTACTCACCCACATTGATATCTATTGATGGGCATCTCCATAACCCGTTGATACACCTAGTTGATGCGAGACTATCTTATTTCTTTTTGTCTTCTCCACAACCACCATTCTATTCCACCTATAGTGTTATGTCCATGGCTCACGCTCATGTATTGCGTGAAGATTGAAAAAGTTTGAGAACATCAAAAGTATTAAACAATTGCTTGGCTTGTCATCGGGGTTGTGCATGAGTTACATATTTTGTGTGATGAAGATAGAGCATAGCCAGACTATATGATTTTGTAGGGATAGCTTTCTTGGGCCATGTTATTTTGAGAAGACATGATTACTTTGTTAGTATGCTTGAAGTATTATTATTTTTATGTCAATATTAAACTTTTGTTTTGAATCTTTCGGATCTGAACATTCATGCCACAATAAAGAAAATTACATTGATAATTATGTTAGGTAGCATTCCACATCAAAAATTCTGTTTTTATCATTTACCTAATCGAGGACAAGCAGGAATTAAGCTTGGGGATGCTTGATACGTCTCCAACGTATCTATAATTTTTTGATTGTTCCATGTTATTATATTATCTGTTTTGGATGTTTAATGGGATTTAATATG
This sequence comes from Aegilops bicornis, assembly GCA_021605145.1. Lineage (NCBI taxonomy): Eukaryota > Viridiplantae > Streptophyta > Magnoliopsida > Poales > Poaceae > Aegilops > Aegilops bicornis. Next base: position 264,746,620 of record CM038674.1, on the reverse strand, counting down.
CTCTTTTATATTATTTTTGGGACTAACCTATTAACCGAAGGCCGAGTGCCAGTTTCTGTTTTTTTCCTATTTTAGAGTTTCGCAAAAAATGAATACCAAACATAGTCCAAACGGAATGAAACCTTCGTGATGATCTTTCTTGGACTGAAAGCAATCCAGAAGACTTGGAGTTGAATTCTGGAACACCACAAGGTGGCCACAAGGTAGGGGGCGCGCCCAGGGGGTAGGCGCACCCCCACCCTCGTGGGCCCCTCGTAGCTCCACCGACATACTTCTTTTGCCAATATATACTCTTATACCCTAGATCGACCACGAGGAGCCACGAAACCATTTTTCCACCGCCGCAACCTTCTGTACCCGTGAGATCCCATCTTGGGGCCTTTTCCGGCGATCTGCCGGAGGGGGAACCGATCACGGAGGGCTTCTACATCAACACCATAGCCTCTCTGATGAAGCGTGAGTAGTTTACCACAGACCTTCGAGTCCATAGTTATTAGCTAGATGGCTTCTTCTCTCTCTTTGATTCTCAATACAAAGTTCTCCTCGATGTTCTTGGAGATCTATTCGATGTAATACTCTTGTGCGGTGTGCTTGCCAAGATCTGATGAATTGTGGATTATGAATAAGATTATGTATGAATATTATTTGGTTCTTCTCTGAATTCTTATATGCATGATTTGATATCTTTGCAAGTCTCTTCGAATTATCGGTTAAGTTTGGCCTACTAGATTGATCTTTCCTGCAATGGGAGAAGTGCTTAGCTTTGGGTTCAATCTTGCGGCGTCCTTTTCCAGTGACAGTAGGGGCAGCAAGGCACATATTGCATTGTTGCCATCGAGGGTAAAAAGATGGGGTTTATATCATATTGCTTGAGTTTATCCCTCTACATCATGTCATCTTGCTTAATGCGTTACTCTATTCTTATGAACTTAATACTCTAGCTACATGCTGGATAGCGATCGATGCGTGGAGTAATAGTAGTAGATACAGAATCGTTCCGGTCTACTTGACATGGGCGTGATGCCTATATTCATGACCATTGCCTAGATAATCTCATAACTATGCGCTTTTCTATCAATTGCTCGGCAATAATTTGTTCACCCACCGTAATATATGCTATCTTGAGAGAAGCCACTAGTGAAACCTATGGCCCTTGGGTCTCTTTCTTATTATATTGCATCTCTTTTATTTACATCGCATCTCGTTTACTATTTTGCAATCTTTACTTTCCAATCTATACAACAAAAATACCAAAAATATTTACTTTACTATCTTTATTAGATCTCACTTTTGCGAGTGACCGTGAAGGGATGACAACCCCTTTACCACGTTGGTTGCAAGGTTCTTGATTGTTTGTGCATGTACTAGATGACTTGTGCGTTGTCTCCTACTGGATTGATACCTTGGTTCTAAAATCTATGGGAAATACTTACGCTACTTTGCTGTATCACCCTTTCCCTTCAAGGGAAAATCAACACATGCTCAAGAGGTAGCATTATGTCCTGAATATTCAGGACATGATAAAATGTTGAAATTTTTACACTGTAAGAATGCATCGGTATGTTAGACGATAATTGTACAAAGAAATGAGTTACAGAAGTATGGACAATAATTCGTTGTTTACAAACTGTTTTGTTTTCAATGCATAGTTTGCTTGTTTTATAGTTTCTGTGGCTTATATTGGGAAAATAAATTATAGAAATGGTAGAATAGAGTAGGCATTACGTGATAATAATTATGAATCATTTCTTGACAGTTCCAAAATGAATGATTTATTTTTTATCATACAAACCCATCTCACGAGTTTCGTTAAGTTTTGTGTGATTGAAGTTTCTAAGCTTTGGGTGAGATGACGATAGAAGGAAAATAAGGAGTGGCAATACCCTAAGCTTGGGGAGGCCCAAGGCACCCCAAGGTAATATTCAAGGAAGACCCAAGCATGTAACCTTGGGGAAGCCCCGGAAGGCAAGGCATCCCCTCTTTCGTCTTCAATCTATCGGTATACCTCACTCAAAATTATATTTTTCTTAGTCACATATGTATTTTGCTTGGAACATCTTTTTGATTTGAGTGCTTGATATGTCTCCAGCGTATCTATAATTTTTTATTGTTCCATCCTATTATATTATCTGTTTTGGATGTTTTACATGCATTAATATGCTACATTATAATATTTATGGGACTAACCTAGTAACCTAGTGCCAAGTGCCAGTTTCCATTTTTTCCTTGTTATTGACTTCCATAGAAAAGGAGTACAAAACGGGGTCCCAATGGAATAAAACAGTACGGTGATATTTTGTTGGACCAGAAGAAACCCACGAGACTTAGAGAGGAGGCCAGAAGACCTATGAGGCGGCCACAAGCCATAGGGCCGCGCCCCAGGGGGGCGCCCCGGGTCTTGTGGGCCCCTCGGAGACCTTCCATCCCTAATCTCAGCACTATAAATCCTCAAATATTCCTACCAGAGGGCATACCAAAATATTTTTCCGCTGCCGCAAGCTTCTGTTCCCGTGAGATCCCATCTTGGGGCCTTTTCTGGCACTCCGCCGGAGGGGGATTCGATCACGGATGGCCTCTACACCAACCTTGCTGCCCTTCCGATGATGTGGGAGTAGTTTACCACAGACATATGGGTCCAAGCTAGTAGCTAGATGGCTTATTCTCTCTCTTTGATCTTCGATGCAATGTTCTCCTCGATGTTCTTGGAGATCTATTCGATGTAATCTTATTTTGCGGTGTGTTTGTTGAGATCCAATGAATTGTTGATTTATGGCCAGATTATCTATAAATGTTATTTGAGTCTTCTCTGAACTCTTTCATGCATGGTTGAGATAGCTTTGTATTTCTCTCCGATCTATCAATTTGGTGTGGCCAACTAGAATTGTTTTTCTTGCAATGGAGAGGTGCTTTGTGATGGGTTCAATCTTGCGGTGTCCTCACCCAGTGACTGAAGGGGTAGTGAGGAACTTATTGTATTATTGCCATTAAGGATAAAAAGATGGGGTTTATATCATATTGCTTGAGTTTATCTCTCTACATCATGCCATCTTGCTTAAGGCGTTACTCTGTTCTTATGAACTTAAAACTCCAGATGAAGGCGGGAGTCGGTCGATGTGTGGAGTAATAGTAGTAGATGCATAATCATTTTGGTATACTTGTCACGGACGTGATGTTCATGATCATTGCCTTACATATCATCATAACTGCGCTTTTCTATCAATTGCTCAATAGTAATTTGTTTACCCACCGTGTTTTCTTCAAGAGAGAAACCTCTAGTGAAACCTATGGCCCCCGGGTCTATTTTCCATCATATATTTTTTGATCTGTAAACCAAAAACCAAAAAATACCTTGCTACACTTTATTTGTATTTAATTTATTTTGCCTTTTATTTATCTTTTATACCTATCTCTATTAGATCTCACTCTTGTTCGTGACCGTGAAGGGATTGACAATCCCTTTTTCGCGTTGTGTGCAAGTGTTTGTTAGTTTGTGCAGATGCATATATTGGAGACTTGCTTGTGCCTCCTACTGGATTGATACCTTGGTTCTTAGCTGAGGGAGATACTTATCTCTACTTTGCGGCATCACCCTTTCCTCTTCAAGGGAAAAATCAACGCAAGCTCAAGAAGTAGCAGGAAGAATTTCTGGCGCCGTTGCCGAGGAGGTTATACATAGCGCCTACCAAGTACCTTTCATAAGCTCTTATCTCTTGCATTTACATTATTTTCCATTTGCCTCTCGTTTTCCTCTCCCCCACTTCTAAAACATTTTCAGAAAAACAAAAAAAATATTTGTTTTTTATTTGCCTTTGTCTTACATGGTTTGTTTGCTTGTTTGCTTGGCATAATTGTGTGTTTATTGAAAATCAAGAACAAAAAGTTTATGGATCCTCATCCACTTGCTAATCTTTTTAAAATATCCAACTATGATAAACCAATTGCTAGTGAGTTGAGTGCACTAGATTATCTTTATGAAGTTTTTCTTGAAATTCGTGGATCTGAAAATTGTGATGAAGTATTAAAAGAATAAATTTATGAAGTTATTAATGGTAGCTCATTGAATGAAAAGCATGATTGCATTGGTGTTGGTATAAATTCTATTAAAGTTAATTGTGCTAATAATATGCAAAACTCTAAGCTTGGGGATGCTAATTTTGCTATGTCTACTATTTATTGCAATGATCATGATTGGGGTGATTCTTCTTATGATCTTGAAAACTTATTTAAGCCTCATGATGGATATGTTTGCAATAATATTAGAAGTGGGTTTGAAGAGGCCATGACTTTAGTTGATGTTTATCCCACTATGTTGGAAGATTATAAAACGTTTATGCATATGGATCATGAATAGAAAATTTTACATGATTGCTATATTTTTGATTTTGATTGTGATCCTATATGTAATTATTATGAGAGAGTAAAACATGGTTGTATAAGTTTTCATGTTACTAAATTACCTCCTGTGATATTGAGATTGCTATTGTTTCTTTCTTCTTCCTTGCATATGCTAGGTTTTGCTTGTCTTGATAAATCATTTCCCTATAAGACGCCTATGCATAGGAAGTATGTTAAACTTAAACTTATTTTTCACATGTTATATGATGGTCTCTTTGTGCTTCAATTCGTGTCTGTCATGCAAGCATCATTAAAATTATCAATACCTACCTAAAAGGCTTTAAAGAAAAGTGCTTGTTGGGAGACAACCCAATATTTTTCTTTTCTGTTTTTTGTTTATACAAATTATTACCTCTATAGTAATTATGTTTTAGTGTTTTAATTAGTGTTTGAGCCAAGTAAGACCTTTGGGATGGTCTATGGTGATAGTTGATTTGATCTTGCTGAAAAACAGAAACTTTTGCGCTCATTTCCAGAATGTTAGAAATTCATAGATGCGTTCTTTTGATCTGCATTTTTTACACAAGATTTACATACAAATTTCCTAGATTTTCCTATTTTTTCAGAATTTTTGGAGTTACAAAAGTATACGAAATTTCTAGATTACTAGAGACTGTTCTATATTTGACATATTCTGTTTTCTATGTGTTGTTTGCTTATTTTGATGAACCTATGGGTAGTATCGGGGGCTATGAACCATGGAGAAGTTGGAATACAGTAGATATAACACCAATATAAATTTAGAATGAGTTCACAACAGTACCTAAAGTGGTGATTTATTTTATTATACTAACGGAGCTTATGAGTTTTCTGTTGAGTTTTGTGTTGTGAAGTTTTCATGTTTTGGGTAAAGTTTTGATGGACCACGGAATAAGGAGTGGCAAGAGCCTAAGCTTGGGGATGCGCAAGGCACCCCAAGGTAATATTCAAGGACAACCAAGCATATAAGCTTGGGGATGCCCCGAATTGCATCCCCTCTTTTGTCTTCAATCCATCGGTAAATTTACTTGAGGCTATATTTTTATTCACCACTTGATATTTGTTTTGCTTGGAGCGTCTTGTATGATATGAGTATTTGCTTTTTAGTTTACCACAATCATCCTTCTGTACACACCTTTTCAGAGGGACACACATTAATCGTGAATCCATTAGAATACTCTATGAGCATCACTGATATCTTTTGAGCTAGGTAGTTGCTCAAGTGCTTCACTTATATATTTTTAGAGCACGGCGGTGGTTTTATTTTAAATAAAATTTTGAAATCTCATGCTTCACTCATATTATTTGAGAGTCTTGAAACAGCATGCTAATTTGCTTCGGTTATGAATTTAGTCCTAATATGATGGGCATCCAAGAGGAATATAATAAAAACTTTCATATAAATCATTGAATATATGAGAAGTTTGATTCCTTGCACTTGTTTTGAGATATAAAGATGGTGATATTAGAGTGATGCTAGTGAGTAATTGTGGACTGGTAGAAATACTTGTGTTAAAGTTTGTGATTCCCGAAGCATGCACGTATGGTGAACCACTATGTGATGAAGTCAGAGCAAGATTTATTTTTTGATAATATTCCTTATGAGCGGCGATCAGGGACAAGCGATGGTATTTTTGTACCAATCTATCCCCCCAGGAGCATGCGTATTAGTACTTTGTTTTGGCGGATAATAAATTTTTGCAATAAGTATGTGAGTTCTTTATGACAAATGTTGAGTCCATGGATTATACGCACTCTCACCCTTCCACCATTGCTAGCCTCTCTAGTACCGCACAACTTTCGCTGGTGCATTAAACCCACCATATACCCTTCCTCAAAACAGCATCCATACCTACCTATTATGGCATTTCCATAGCCATTCTGAGATATATTGCCATGCAACTTCCACCGTTCCGTTTATTATGACATGCACCATCATTGTCATATTGCTTTGCATGATCGTAAGATAGCTAGCATGATGTTTTCATGGCTTGTCCGTTTTTTATATCATTGCTATGCTAGATCATTGCACGTCCCAGTACATCGCCGGAGGCATTCATATAGAGTCATATTTTGTTCTAGGATCGAGTTGTAATTCTTGAGTTGTAAGTAAATAAAAGTGTGATGATCATCATTATTAGAGCATTGTCCCATGTGAAGAAAGGATGATGGAGACTATGATTCTCTCACAAGTTGGGATGAGACTCCAGACTTAAAAAAAATAAAAGAGGCCAAAGAGCCCCAAAATAAAAGAGGCCAGAGATCCCAAACCAAAAAAATGAGAGAAAAGAGAGAAGGGACAATGTTAGTATCCTTTTTCGACACTTGTGCTTCAAAGTAGCACCATGTTCTTCATAATAGAGAGTCTCCTATTTTATCACTTTCGTATACTTGTGGGAATTTTTCATTATAGAACTTGGATTGTATATTCCAATGATGGGCTTCCTCAAATTGCCCTAGGTCTTCATGAGCAAGCAAGTTGGATGCCCACCCACTTAGTTTTCTTTTGAGCTTTCATACACTTAGCTCTAGTGTATCCGTTGCATGGCAATCCCTACTCACTTGCACCGATATCAATTGATGGGCATCTCCATAGCCCATTAATTTGCGTAGTTGATGTGTGACTTTCTCCTTTTTTTGTCTTCTCCTCACAACCTCCACCATTCTCTATTCCACCTATAGTGATATATCCATAGCTCACGCTCATGTATTGCGTGAAAGTTGAAAAAGCTTGAGAACATTAAAAGTATTGAACAATTGCTTGGCTTGTGATCCTGGTTGTGCATGATGAAATACTTTGTGTGATGAAGATAGAGCATAGCCAGACTATATGATTTTGTAGGGATAACTTTCTTTGGCCATGATATTTTGAGAAGACATGATTGCTTTATTAGTATGCTTGAAGTATTATTGTTTGTATGTCAATATTTAACTTTTATCTTGAATCTTATGGGTCTGAATATTCATGCCCCAATCAAGAAAATTGCATTGATAAATATGCTAGGTAGCATTTCACATCAAAAATTCTGTATTTATCATTTACCTACTCGAGGACGAGCAAGAATTAAGCTTGGGGATGCTTGATACGTGTCCAACATATCTATAATTTTTTATTGTTCCACACTATTACATTATCTGTTTTGGATGTTTTATATGCATTAATATGCTATTTTATATTATTTTTTGGACTAACCTATTAACCTAGTGCCCAGTGCCAGTTTCTATTTTTTTTTCTTGTTTTTGACTTTTACAGAAAAGCAATACCAAACGGAGTCCAAACAGAATAAATCTTTACGGTGATTTTTCTTGGACCAGAAGAAACCCATGAGGCGGCCACAAGCCGTAGGGGTGCGCCCCAGGGGGGCGCCCCCAGGTCTTGTGGGCCCCTCGGAGACCTTCCAACCCTAATCTCAGCACTATAAATCCTCAAATATTCCCCCTATACGAGAGGGCACATCAAAAATACTTCTCCGCCGCCGCAAGCTTTTTTTCCCATGAGATCCCATATTGGGGCCTTTTTCGACACTCCGCCGGAGGGGATTCGATCACGGAGGGCCTCTGCACTAACCTTGCTGCCCTTCTGATGATGTGTGAGTAGTTTACCACACACCTACGGGTCCTTCGCTAGTAGCTAGATGGCTTCTTCTCTATCTTTGCTCTTCAATACAATGTTCTCCTCGATGTTCTTGGAGATCTATTTGATGTAATCTACTTTTGCGGTGCGTTTGTTGAGATCTGATGAATTGTGAATTTATGATCAGATTATCTATGAATATTATTTGAGTCTTCTCTGAACTCTTATATGCATGATTGAGATAGGTTTATATTTGTGTCCGATCTATCGATTTGGTTTAGCCAACTAGATTGGTGTTGCTTGCAATGGGAGAGGTGCTTTGTGATGGGTTCAATCTTGTGGTGTCCTCACCCGGTGACTGAAGGGGTAGCAAGGCACATATAGCATTGTTGCCATTAAGGATAAAAATATGGGGTTTATATCATATTGCTTGATTTTATCCCTCTACATCATGTCATCTTGCTTAAGGTGTTACTCTGTTCTTATGAACTTAACACTCTAGATGCAAATAGGAGTCGATCGATGTGTGGAGTAATAGTAGTAGATGCAGAATCGTTTCGGTCCACTTGTCAAAGACGTGATGCCTATATTCATCATCATTGCCTTAGATATCATCATAACTATGCGCTTTCTATCAATTGCTCAACAGTAGTTTGTTTACCCACCATATGTTTTCTGCAAGAGAGAAGCCTCTAGTGAAACCTATGGCCCCCGCACTACTGCAGGATGCTGCTACGCGACACTATGATCAGAGACCCTTCGATGAAACTATATGCGATGCAATAATCACAAACAGATGTGTAAAAAACCGTCAAAAAGGTGCAAAACATTTGCGATGACAGATGCATCAAACACGATTCAGATTTTAGTTGCGTGTGCGATGCAGGGCATAGAATTCAGTTCAATTAACTATTTGCGATGGGGAGGAAGAAAAGAAACGGGAAGCCATATGAAGGTGGGTGCGATATACAACATACGGTTCACTCGGATGAACTGTTTGTGATTAGGCAACACAAAAGAAACGGTCAGCCAGATCAAGGTGTGTGCGATATACTACATGCGGTTCACTCGGATGAACTATTTGCTTTCAGCCAAGGGAATAGAAACGGTTCAATATAACAAGATGTGTGTGATACGTGGCAAACAGGTCTATAATCAGAAATGTGTGCGGACACCGATAATAACACAGATGATTGCTTCTAATAAGACGTATGTGATATGCTCTGTCTACATAACATCTATTGGCCATTGGGCGACGGGCGGTCATCCGGGTACGCAATAAGGATGCGAAGAGGCATCCTATATCAGCAAGGACTAGTTGTTCCACCAATAGCTCATCTAAGAGACCTCTCAAGTTAAGTGTGTTCAGGCTGGAGCAGCCATCAGATGGGAAGTTGTCTTGATGCTAAATTAACTGATGGGATGGGTCATACAGGTCAAATTAAATGACCTGTATGATCTATCCCATCAGTTAAATTAACCTCGAGGTCCTTGTTTTTTTAAGACATGTTAAAGATGGTCTACTGCATTACTTTTTTGACAATGTGCGATACGTGGCATACAGTTGATCCATCCGACCTATTTGTGATGGAATACGCCGTGTGTGTTGTGGGCAAACACTTGCTAGTATACAACAGTTTGCGGTTGATGAATTCATCACCGACGGGTTCCTAGTGTGGTCCGTGTTCATCTGATCATCATCTACTTCTTGTGCTAGCTCGATGTTCCTTCTATGCTAAGTTTCCATTAATTGATGGTGTTTTATGTACACGCCACCGTTTCCCGCCATTTCCTCACCTGTTTCCCGCCACCCAGCGATATTGCGCATAAACCTAGACGCCGTGCGACACACGGAGGCAACAACCGCAGCCTATAGCACATCCACCTTTTCCAAGCATGACAACCCACCAAAGCGCCACCTCTGCCATCAACCTCATCGACGAGGAAAACGAGCAGGCGCCATGGCCCGTCGAGGCCGAGGCGCTCCCCGGCAATGCGATGGACGACGCTGTGATGCGTGTCATCGCCAGGGTTGAGCAGATCCTTGGTGCATGGTGCTTCAGCGCCACGGATCAAGATAGGCATGTCAGCGCCGACAGGCTGCATCTCGCCACACAACATGATCGATGGCGTGCCGCAGAGCAAGCTAGGCGTGTCCGCGCCGATAGGTTGCGCCTCGCCGCACGGCGAGACCATTAGAGCGCCGCAGAGCGCGAGGCTCGGCGCGCCGCACAACAAGAGTGGATCCATCGGCGCTTGCCTACTGTCGACAAGGCGTCGCAGTTGGGTACACGTCCCGTCAGTACCCCCATTCCTCGCCTAGAGTGGCCAGAGGCCCTTTGCGCCGTACTTGCAATAGAGGCCAGCCACGCCTTACTTGCACCGGACGGCCGCCGCACCGTTCGCATGGGTCACGCCTTTCGCCTTGTCCGCGGCCCTCTCGATGCCAACGCGCTGGTCCGTAGGCTCGACTGTCTCCTTGGCCCAGGTGTCCACTTGGGCGCAGTAGAGGAACATGGTTGTCACATTCTCGAGCTGGCGATCTCCGATGAAATAGCTAACTCGAAGCTCGACATCGCGCTCCAGATGTACCACGAGCTTGTCGACCTCTTGGACGAACGCCTACACGAGTTCAGGCAGAGCCAAGAGCTACCGCAGGCAAGGGCTACTGGTCATGGTCTCATGGACGCATTTTATTTTGTTGAGTCATTTCGACGTGGATAGCTATGTATTCACAGCAATCATAGTATTGCTCTGTTTATTGCTCTGTTTCAGTGTGTGTACTTTGTTTTCCGTTTTTATATCTTCTGCTTTCCATTATGTATATCTGGATGATAACGGCTAGATTCAAATTAGTATACAAAAACAAATAGAAATGGAATTCATGATATATATTTATATATTAATTATTCATTAGTTCATCACAGAATATATATAATATCATCACATATACATGATGATACTTAACTACTAGGTACAATGCATAAAATTAAAAACGAACAATACTAAAACTAATAATCCGTCACGGGGCGATTCCGGCAGCCCTCGCGCAGCTCCTGGTAAGTGGCGTCTTCCCTCTGGAGGCAGATTCTCCTCCTCCTCGCCTCCACAGCTTGACGACCGATCTGCCTCTTCTTTGGTCCAGACGGCGCTGACGATATTGCCATTTCATTGGGCGCCCACCGGAGCTCCTCATTGGTGGCACGATGGAGCTTATCGACCCACCTCCACACAGCGATGAGGCGCCCAACGCCTTTGACCTTCCTCGCGAAGTACCCGTCTTCGTACACCTCCTCCGGACGACAACGCGCCCGCCCCCAAAGCTCCGCCGCCTCCATTTTCCAGGCGGCATCATGGCTTTCACAGGCCTCCTGGTACCTGGCTTCCTCCTCCGCCATCTCCTTCTTGAACGCCATTTGCCTGACTTTCTCAGCCGGCGGCAGCGACTTCCACAGACAAAGAATGTACTGGCCCCAAAACCAATCCAAAGTTGGGGGGGGGGGTCGGCGCAACCTCGTCCGGCGGCGTGTAGGTGCCCTCGTCGCTGCTATTCGACTGAGCGTCCTCGGGGGGCGGCGGCTCCTCATCGGCGCGTGGGCAGACCGGCGTCGCCATGGCAGAGATATGAGAGAGAGAGAGAGAGAGAGAGAGAGAGAGAGGGCGAGCGAGGGGAGGATGTAGATGAGAATGCAGGCCGGACGACGTGAGAAAGGTAGTATTTTTTGGCGGCCATAATCTAGATCGCAGGAACAATACACACGTCGGTCGCCGGAATTTACGAGTACTGTAGCTTGAATTGCACACGGTTCCGCAGCAAAATTCGTGTGTGAACATAATAGCTAATGGTTTCCAATACAGAATCGCGTCTGATTAATGATCCTTGCCACTCACCTACCAAACCTCGAGCCGCGAAATAGAGGGCCAATCCTGTGGGGGCCGGTTGCCTTGCTTGATCTTTAAATTTTCTTTTTTGAACACCAGATATTTACATCGTTTGATGATTTTTTAACTCGCACACAAGTACACAAAAATATGATTTCTTAAACCGTTATGGTTAGTCGTTGAATGTAGATGTAGTCAAATTTCAATTATGTACATTAAATGGCTAAAAAATCACTTAAATGTCTTTAAAAGGTCAAATGACCCTTAGAATTTTCCAAATTTTCACATGACAGTTGTAGTAGTGCATGTTAAACGTAGAAAAAAAATTAAGGCCGTAAAAGGAAGCTATCTCCCGTTCGTCATCAAACATGCATTGTTCCCTCTCGGAACCACGGGCCTTCTAGTGGGTTGCTCCGGTTTGTGAGCGGGGTGTGTCCAAACTTTCGTCAAACATGCAAATTTTTGTACCACATCATTTTGGTGGCATGACATTACATCAAGCAAGGTTTCAAATTTTTCTGATCATTTTTTATTTTTCATAATTTAAATGCCATGGCACTCCATGCATGTGTCCATGCCGTGAGACCAATATGTTTGAAAATTCCTTATAATTTACTACACATGGAATTAACTCAAACGCAAGTACACAAATATGATTTTTCAAACCGTTATGGATAGCTATTGCATGTAGATGTAGTTCAAATTTGAATTACAGCCATTAAATGGCTAGAAAATCACTTAAATGTCTTTAAAAGGTCAAATGACCCCTGAAATTTTCCAAATTTTCACATGACAGTTATATTAGTGCACGCTAAACATAGAAAAAAAATTGAAGGCCGTAAGGGGAAGCTATCTCCCGTTTGTGATCGAACATGCATTGTTCCCTCTCGGAACCTCGAGCCTTCTAGTGAGTTGCTCCGGTTTGTGACGGGGTGTGTCCAAACTTTCGTCAAACAGGCAAAGTTTTGTACCACATCATACTGGTGGCATGACATTACATCAAGCAACGTTTCAAGTTTTCCTGATCATATTTTTATTTTTTGGAATTTAAATGCCATGGCACTCCATGCATATGTCCATGCCGTGAGACCAATATGTTTGAAAATTCCTTCTAATTTAATGCACGTAGAATTAACACTCACACAAGTACGCAAATATGATTTTCCAAACCGTTATGGTTAGGTGTTGCATGTAGATGTAGTTCAAATTTGAATTACGGTCATTAAATGGCTAGAAAATCACTTAAATGTCTTTAATAGGCCAAATGACCCCTGAAATTTTCCAAATTTTCACATGACAGCTTTATTAGTGCATGTTAAATGTAGAAAAAATTTGAAGGCCGTAAGGGGAAGCTATCTCCCGTTTGTCATCAAACATGCATTATTCCCTCTCGGAACCTCAAGCCTTCTTGTGAGTTGCTCCGGTTTGTGAGGAGGGTGTGTCCAAAGTTTAAATCCAAGCAGGCCATTTTTTACCACGTCATCTTGGTGGAATGACATTATATCAAGCAAGGTTTCATGTTTTTCTGATAATTTTTTTATTTTTTGGAATTTAAATGCCATGGCACTCCATGCATGTGTCCATGCCGTGAGACCAATATGTTTGAAAATTCCTTCTAATTTTCCGCACATGGAATTAACACGCACACAAGTACACAAATATGATTTTTCAAAGAGTTATGGTTAGCTGTTGCATGTAGATGTAGTTCAAATTTGAATTATGGTCATTAAATGGCTAGAAAATCACTTAAATTTCTTTAAAAGGTCAAATGACCCCTGAAATTTTCCAAATTTTTACATGACAGTTGTATTAGTGCACGTTAAACATAGAAAAAAATTGAAGGCCGTAAGGGGAAGCTATCTCCCGTTCGTCATCAAACATGCATTGTTCCCTCTCGGAACCTCGAGCCTTCTAGTGAGTTGCTCCGGTTTGTGAGGGGCGTGTCCAAACTTATGTCAAACAGGCAAAGTTTTGTACCACATCATATTGGTGGCATGACATTACATTAAGTAAGGTTTCATGTTTTTCTGATCATTTTTTTATTTTTTGGAATTTAAATGCCATGGCACAACATGCAAGTGTCCATGCCATGAGACCAATATGTTTGAAAATTCCTTCTAATTTAATGCACATGGAATTAACACGCACACAAGTACGCAAATATGATTTTCTAAACCGTTATGGTTAGTTGTTGCATATACATGTAGTTCAAATTTGAATTACGGTAATTAAATGGCTAGAAAATCACTTAAATGTCTTTACTAGGCCAAATGACCCCTGAAATTTTCCAAATTTTCACATGACAGTTGTATTAGTGCATGTTAAATGTAGAAAAAAAATTGAAGGTCGTAAGGGGAAGCTATCTCCCGTTTGTCATCAAACATGCATTATTCCCTCTCGGAACCTCAAGCCTTCTTGTGAGTTGCTCCGGTTTGTGAGGAGGGTGTGTCCAAAGTTTCGTCAAACAGGCCATTTTTTACCACGTCATCTTGGTGGCATGACATTATATCAAGCAAGGTTTCATGTTTTTCTGATAATTTTTTTATTTTTTGGAATTTAAATGCCATGGCACTCCATGCATGTGTCCATGCCGTGAGACCAATATGTTTGAAAATTCCTTCTAATTTACCGCACATGGAATTAACACGCACACAAGTACACAAATATGATTTTTCAAACAGTTATGGTTAGCTGTTGCATGTAGATGTAGTTCAAATTTGAATTATGGTCATTAAATGGCTAGAAAATCACTTAAATGTCTTTAAAAGGTCATATGACCCCTGAAATTTTCCAAATTTTTACATGACAGTTGTATTAGTGCACGTTAAATGTTGAAAAAAATTGAAGGCCGTAAGGGGAAGCTATCTCCCGTTCGTCATCAAACATGCATTGTTCCCTCTCGGAACCTCGAGCCTTCTAGTGAGTTGCTCCGGTTTGTGAGGGGATGTGTCCAAACTTTCGTCAAACAGACAAAGTTTCGTACCACATCATATTGGTGGCATGACATTACATCAAGCAAGGTTTCATGTTTTTCTAATCATTTTTTTATTATTTAGAATTTAAATGCCATGGCACTCCATGCATGTGTCCATGCCGTGGGACCAATATGTTTGAAAATTCCTTCTAATTTAATGCACATGGAATTAACACGCACACAAGTATGCAAATATGATTTTCCAAACCGTTATGGTTAGTTGTTGCATGTAGATGTAGTTCAAATTTGAATTACGGTCCTTAAATGGCTAGAAAATCACCTAAATGTCTTTAATAGGCCAAATGACCCCTGAAATTTTCCAAATTTTCACATGACAGTTGCATTAGTGCATATTAAATGTAGAAAAAAATTGAAGGTCGTAAGGGGAAGCTATCTCCCGTTTGTCATCAAACATGCATTGTTCCCTCTCGGAACCTCAAGCCTTCTTGTGAGTTGCTCCGGTTTGTGAGGAGGGTGTGTCCAAAGTTTCGTCAAACAGGCCATTTTTTTACCACGTCATCTTGGTGGAATGACATTATATCAAGCTAGGTTCATGTTTTTCTGATAATTTTTTTATTTTTTGGAATTTAAATGCCATGGCACTCCATGCATGTGTCCATGCCGTGAGACCAATATGTTCGAAAATTCCTTCTAATTTACCGCAGATGGAATTAACACGCACACAAGTACACAAATATGATTTTTCAAACAGTTATGGTTAGCTGTTGCATGTAGATGTAGTTCAAATTTGAATTATGGTCATTAAATGGCTAGAAAATCGCTTAAATATCTTTAAAAGGTCAAATGACCCCTGAAATTTTCCAAATTTTTACACGATAGTTGTATTAGTGCACGTTAAATGTTGAAAAAAATTGAAGGCCGTAAGGGGAAGCAATCTCCCGTTCGTCATCAAACATGCATTGTTCCCTCTCGGAACCTCGAGCCTTCTAGTGAGTTGCTCCGGTTTGTGAGGGGATGTGTCCAAACATTCGTCAAACAGGCAAAGTTTCGTACCACATCATATTGGTGGCATGACATTACATCAAGCAAGGTTTCATGTTTTTCTAATCATTTTTTTATTTTTTGGAATTTAAATGCCATGGCACTCCATGCCTGTGTCCATGCCGTGGGACCAATATGTTTGAAAATTCCTTCTAATTTAATGCACATGGCATTAACACGCACACAAGTATGCAAATATGATTTTCCAAACCGTTATGGTTTGTTGTTGCATGTAGATGTAGTTCAAATTTGAATTACGGTCCTTAAATGGCTAGAAAATCACTTAAATGTCTTTAATAGGCCAAATGACCCCTGAAATTTTCCAAATTTTCACATGACAGTTGCATTAGTGCATATTAAATGTAGAAAAAAATTGAAGGTCGTAAGGGGAAGCTATCTCCCGTTTGTCATCAAACATGCATTGTTCCCTCTCGGAACCTCAAGCCTTCTTGTGAGTTGCTCCGGTTTGTGAGGAGGGTGTGTCCAAAGTTTCGTCAAACAGGCCATTTTTTTACCACGTCATCTTGGTGGAATGATATTATATCAAGCAAGGTTTCATGTTTTTCTGATAATTTTTTTATTTTTTGGAATTTAAATGCCATGGCACTCCATGCATGTGTCCATGCCGTGAGACCAATATGTTTGAAAATTCCTTCTAATTTACCGCACATGGAATTAACACGCACACAAGTACACAAATATGTTTTTCCAAACAGTTATGGTTAGGCATTTGCATGTAGATGTAGTTCAAATTTGAATTATGGTCATTAAATGGCTAGAAAATCACTTAAATGTCTTTAAAAGGTCAAATGACCCCTGAAATTTTCCAAATTTTTACATGACAGTTGTACTGGTGCATGTTAAATGTTGAAAAAAAATTGAAGGCCGTAAGGGGAAGCTATCTCCCGTTCGTCATCAAACATGCATTGTTCCCTCTCGGAACCTCGAGCCTTCTAGTGAGTTGCTCCGGTTTGTGAGGGGGTGTGTCCAAACTTTCGTCAAACAGGCAAAGTTTTGTACCACATCATATTGGTGGCATGACATTACGTCAAGCAAGGTTTCATGTTTTTCTAATCATTTTTTTATTTTTTGGAATTTAAATGCCATGGCACTCCATGCATGTGTCCATGCCGTGAGACCAATGTGTTTGAAAATTCCTTCTAATTTAATGCACATGGAATTAACACGCACACAAGTATGCAAATATGATTTTCCAAACCATTATGGTTAGCTGTTGCATGTAGATGTAGTTCAAATTTGAATTACGGTCATTAAACGGCTAGAAAATCACTTAAATGTCTTTAATAGGCCAAATGACCCTGCAATTTTCCAAATTTTCACATGACAGTTGTATTAGTACATATTAAATGTAGAAAAAATTTGAAGGTCGTAAGGGGAAGCTATCTCCCGTTTGTCATCAAACATGCATTGTTCCCTCTCGGAACCTCAAGCCTTCTTGTGAGTTGCTCCGGTTTGTGAGGAGGGTGTGTCCAAACTTTCGTCAAACAGGCCATTTTTTTACCACGTCATCTTGGTGGAATGACATTATATCAAGCAAGGTTTCATGTTTTCTGATAATTTTTTAATTTTTTGGAATTTAAATGCCATGGCACTCCATGCATGTGTCCATGCCGTGAGACCAATATGTTTGAAAATTCCTTCTAATTTACTGCACATGGATTTAACACGCACACAAGTACACAAATATGATTTTTCAAACAGTTATGGTTAGCTGTTGCATGTAGATGTAGTTCAAATTTGAATTATGCTCATTAAATAGCTAGAAAATCACTTAAATTTCTTTGGAAGGTCAAATGACCCCTAAAATTTTACAATTTTTTACATGACAGTTGTATTAGTGCACGTTAAATGTTAAAAAAATTGAATGCCGTAAGGGGAAGCTATCTCCCATTCGTCATCAAACATGCATTGTTCCCTCTCGGAAACACGAGCCTTCTAATGAGTTTCTTTGGTTTGTTAGGGGTGTGTGTCCAAACTTTCGTCAAACATGCCAATTTTTAACACATCATCTTGGTGGCATGAAATTACATCAAGCAAGGTTTCCTGTGTTTTTGATCATTTTTTAATTTTTTGGAATTAAAATGCCATGGCACTCCATGCATGTGTCCATGTTGTGAGACCAATATGTTTGAAAATTCCTTCTAATTTACTCTACAAGGTATTAACTCGCACACAAGTACACAAATATGCTTTTTCAAACCGTTATGGTTAGCCTTTGCATGTAGATGTAGTTGAAATTTGAATTATGTTCATTAAATGGCTAGAAAATCACTTAATTGTCTTTAAAAGGTCGACTGACCCTTGAAATTTTCCAATTTTTCTCATGACAGTTGTATAACTGCATGTTAATAAACATAGAAATTTTTTTAAGGACGTAAGAGGAAGCTATTTCCCGTTCGTCATCAAACAAGCATTGTTCCCTCTTGGAACCATGAACGTTCTAGTGAGTTGGTCCGGTTTGTGAGGGGTGTGTGTCCAAACTTTCATCAAATAGGCCTATTTTTTATCACATCATCTTGGTGGCATGACATTACATCAAGGAAGGGTTCATGTTTTGATCATATTTTATTCTTTTGGAATTAAAATGCCATGGCACTCCATGCATGTGCCCATGCCGTGAGAGCAATATGTTTGAAAATTCCTTCTAATTTAGTGCACATGGAATTAACTTGCACACAAGTACACAATTATGATTTTTCAAACCGTTATGGTTAGCCATTGCATGTAGATGTAGTACCAACGCGAGCTCTGGCGTAGCCACTATTATGAGTACTACAACCTTGAGGATGGCACCGAGGACGAGGACGAGGACGCGGTCGACTTCAGCAAGGGAGGCGCGGAGTCCGCCAATGGTGGCATTTCGTCAGGACAAGTCATCGACCTCTCATCTCACACCGGCGATGGATAGGACGGCGCGGCCGTGGATTGGTTAAAATTATGCGTACTTAGGCTTTGTTTGTAATGCTGGTCTTTTGTTAGAGCAATGTTTAGGTCAACTGCCTCTGTTAATTACTAAAAGTGCTCGATTCAGTAAGTGTGGTCTGTGTGTTGTACGCTCTTTTGTGTGCCCCAATTAGCAAGCGATGTTAAATTATGCAATGACATACCCGGGGAAATTTCCGCCAAAATTTGAATTATCAAACTCATCCCATGCGCGTATAGCAGAAGAATCGTTTGCGATGCACACAATCGTTCAAACTGAATGATGTCCGGCGGCACCGCATGCAAAGTTTCCCTCCACATTTCCAAAATTTTGGCCTACCGCCAAAATATATACCCCCGCCCCCTCCTCCCTTCCCCACCCCTTTTCTCCCTGACTACAAGTTACATTTCCCCAGTTTCCTCCTTCCTTCCTTCCTAAGCTATAGCCGCTTCCTCGCTTGCTTCCTCGCTCTCGCCGTCTCGCATCCTACCGCCGGGGTCGCCATGGTCTTCTTCAATGACCTCTCCAGCGGTTCCTCCGACGATGATGATTCCTTCACCACCCGGGTATGCCTCTCTTCTCTCTCTCGGGCTGTGACTTGGAATGAAGGATTTTAACCCGGCGGTCGATTTGAGTCATTTCTTCCTCTTGTAGCTCCCAAGGACCATCAGTTGCAACGAATGGAGCGAGGTGGCTGAAGGTCTGCCTGATCGTTGTCACCATCAATCTCCATGCGTGAAGCTAGTTGCGTTTGAATCTGTGGACAGAGGGAGGAAGTTTCTGGCATGTGCAGAGAAGGTGAGACCTTCTTTCGTTGTTACAAATCATTTGTTAGATGTGATTCAGACACTGTCATGGTCCCAACCCATTCATACCACACCTTCAACCAAACGCATCCTAACACCGTGTCACAGTTTGTACCTAGTATCTAAAAATGTTGTCATCTCATCAGCGATGCCATTAGAAAATTATTTGGCACCGCTTCAGCAGTTTGTGCAGCCAACTTTGGTCCACACATCCGAGCAACCAAGCAGTAAGATACTAAATCTTTATGGCACGAAGGAACAGGGCATCAGAGCAACTTGGTGCTCCGGAGTCCGGGTCCCTGCTTTTTTTCCGCTGCATCGGCTCACCAGTGCAGGGCGCCGGTGCGAGATGTAGCAACAGTTGTCTTTACACCGTTTTTGGCATACATAGTGGACGGCCTTAGTGCTATTAGTTCTCTGTTACTAAATTTGTGCATGTAAAAACACACCTGTTAGTATCAATTTGTTGTCATGAAAACACTGTCGCTATGCTGTTGTAGTTATATTTAACTTCCTCATAAAATGTTCAATTTGTTATTTATAGTACATGGGTAAGAACTTGTAGCATTGTTGTAGTTAATTATCGCTTCTGATGTTTTAGAATTTGGTTGTTATCTCAGTAGCCATTAATTCATTTGCACATTGATCTTTTTGAGAATATATGTCATAATTAAATAAGTATTGGTGATTTTCTATGTTGCTATAAACCCATTTCCTCTACAATTGTTACTGATCTAGTTTTAAATATTATAGGATGAACGGGAGTGTTCTTACTTGGAGTGGGTTGATCAAGAGTAGCCATAGTCTTTGAAGATGTGCCTAGCAAAGCTCTGGAGCATGTATGAGGAAGAGAACAGAGGTAGGCTTAGAGAAAGCGTTGTCAATGCTGAAGAATATTTGAAGATGCGGGATAAAAAGAGGAAGGTGGAGAATGAGCTCAGATTTTTTAAATCAGACTTTGCTAAGATGGTGTTGGCGATGGAGGAGGCACTTTCCCAATTGGACAGTGCAAAACAGGTTCTTACTGAACTGAAAGCAAAGGTGGATAAGACGTGCGTGGATGATCTCGATTAGGGCAATGTATATATTGTTCTTATGAAGTTGAACTAGCTATATGTTGTAATGTGCTGTTTTCAGTAGCTATCGTACTGTGATGTTAAAATATATTTATGTGCCTGATATGAAATTGACAAACAGTTGTTCGATATGAAATGTGAATTTGCGTAATACTGGAATTATTAATTGTAAACTAATAAACCTGCTAAATGGGTCATGGAACTTCACAAACAGTTCTGGCAGTAAAAGCGCTTCTGATGGATAGCCCAATGCCACACAGTTTTCTTCATCAAATCATGTGTGATGTAGTTGATAAAAGAAAACGATTAACCAAGGCAGAGCATGTCGGATAGTTACACATTTCACACACGAGCCTATACATAAAACTGTGTGGGATGTTGATACGTCTCCAACGTATCTATAATTTTTTATTGTTCCATGCTATTATATTATCCATCTAGGATGTTTTATATGCATTTATATGCTATTTTATATGATTTTTGGGACTAACCTATTGAACTAGAGCCCAGTGCCAGTTTCTGTTTTTTCCTTGTTTTTGAGTTTTACAGAAAAGGAATACCAAACAGAGTCCAATTAACGTGCCAATTTTTTATGATTTTTATGGACCAAAAGAAGTCCCCGGAGTAAAATAGTTGGGCCAGAAGAGTCGCAAGCCATCCACGAGGGTGGAGGGCGCGCCCTACCCCCCTGGGCGCGCCCCCTGCCTCATGGACGACTCGGAGACCCCCTGACATGAGACCGGCGCCAAAAATTCCTATAAATACAGAAACCCCAAAAAGAAACCTAGATCGGGAGTTCCGCCGCCGCAAGCCTCTGTAGCCACCAAAAACCGATCAGGACCCTATTCCGTCACCCTGTCGGAGTGGGGATACATCACTAGTGGCCATCTTCATCATCCCGGTGCTCTCCATGATGAGGAGGGAGTAGTTCACCCTCGGGGCTAAGGGTCTGTACCAGTAAATATGTGTTTGATCTCTCTCTCTCTCTCTCTCTCTCTCTCTCTCTCTCTCTCGTGTTCTTGATATGGCACGATCTTGATGTACCGCGAGCTTTGCTATTATAGTTGGATCTTATGATGTTTATCCCCCTCTACTCTCTTGTAATGGATTGAGTTTTTCCCTTTGAAGTTATCTTATCGGATTGAGTCTTTAAGGATTTGAGAACACTTGATGTATGTCTTGCATCTGCTTATCTTTGGTGACAATGGGATATTCACATGATCTACTTGATGTATGTTTTGGTGATCAACTTGCGGGTTCAATGACCTTGTGAACTTATTCATAGGGGTTGGCACACGTTTTCGTCTTGACTCTCCGGTAGAAACTTTGGGGCATTCTTTGAAGTACTTTGTGTTGGTTTGAATAGATGAATCTGAGATTGTGTGATGCATATCGTATAATCATACCCACGGTTACTTGTGGTGACATTGGAGTATCTAGGTGACATTAGGGTTTTGGTTGATGTGTGTCTTAAGGGGTTATCCTAGTATGAACTCTAGCATAGATCAAACGGAAAGAATAGCTTCGGGTTATTTTACTATGGACTCTTGATTAGATCGATCAGAAAGAATAACTTTGAGGTGGTTTCGTACCCTACAATAATCTCTTCGTTTGTTCTCCGCTATTAGTGACTTTGGAGTGACTCTTTGTTGCATGTTGAGGGATTGTTATATGATCTAAGTATGTTATTATTGTTGAGAGAACTTGAACTAGTGAAAGTATGAACCCTAGGCCTTGTTTCAAAGCATTGCAATACCGTTTTCGCTCACTTTTATCGCTTGCTACCTTGCTGTTTTTATATTTTCAGAGTACAAAAACCTATATCTACCATCCATATTGCACTTGTATCACCATCTATTCTCCGAACTAGTATTGTGTGTGTTGGGGACACAAAAGACTCTTTGTTATTTGGTTGCAGGGTTGCTTGAGAGAGACCATCTTCATCCTATGCCTCCCACGGACTGATAAACCTTAGGTCATTGATACGTCTCCAACGTATCTATAATTTATGAAGTATTCATGCTATTATATTATCTGTTTTGGATGTTTATGGGCTTTATTAAAAATATTATATTAATTTTGGGACTAACCTATTAACCCAGAGCCCAGTGCCAGTCCCTGTTTTTTCCCTTGTTTCAGTGTTTCACAGAAAAGGAATATCAAACGGAGTCCAAACGGAATGAAACCTTCGTGAGTGTTATTTTTTGAACGGAAGCAATCCAGAAGACTTGGAGTGTACGTCAAGGGAAGCAACGAGGTGGCCACGAGGCAGGGAGGCGCGCCTGCCCCCCTAGGCGCGCTCCCACCCACGTGGGCCCCTCGTGGTTCCCCTGACCGACTTCTTTTGCCTATATATATCCATATACCCTAAAAACTTCGGGGAACAGAATAGATCGGGAGTTCCGCCACCGCAAGCCTCTGTAGCCACCAAAAACCAATCGGGACCTGTTAGGCACCACGGAGGGGGGATCCCTCACCGGTGACCATCTTCATCATCCCGACACTCTCCATGACGAGGAGGGAGTAGTTCACCCTTGGGGATGAGGGTATGTACCAGTAGATATGTGTTTGATCTCTCTCTCTCTCTCTCTCTCTCTCTCTCTCTCGTGTTCTTGAGATGGTACGATCTTGATGTACCGCAAGCTTTGCTATTATAGTTGGATCTTATGATGTTTCTTCTCCCCCTCTACTCTCTTGTAATGGATTGAGTTTTCCCTTTTAAGTTACTTATTGGATTGAGTCTTGAACACTTTATGTATGTCTTACATGTGCTTATCTGTGGTGACAATGGGATATCACGTGATTCACTTGATCTATGTTTTGGTGATTAACTTGCGGGTTCCGCTCGTGAACTTATGCATAGGGTTTGGCACACGTTTTCGTCTTGACTTTCCGGTAGACACTTTGGGGCACTCTTTGAAGTACTTTGTGTTGGTTGAATAGATGAATCTGAGATTGTGTGATGCATATCGTATAACCATACCCATGGATACTTGAGGTGACATTGGAGTATCTAGGTGACATTAGGGTTTTGGTTGATTTGTGTCTTAAGGTGTTATTCTAGTACGAACTCTATGATAGATCGAACGGAAAGAATAGCTTCGTGTTATTTTACTATGGACTCTTGAATAGATCGATCAGAAAGAATAACTTTGAGGTGGTTTCGTACCCTACCATAATCTGTTCGTTTGTTCTCCGCTATTAGTGACTTTGGAGTGACTCTTTGTTGCATGTTGAGGGATAGTTATATGATCCAATTATGTTATTATTGTTGAGAGAACTTGCACTAGTGAAAGTATGAACCCTAGGCCTTGTTTCTACACATTGCAATACCGTTTACGCTCACTTTTATCATTAGTTACCTTGCTGTTTTTATATTTTCAGATTACAAAAACTTATATCTACCATCCATATTGCATTTGTATCACCATCTCTTCGCCGAACTAGTGCACCTATACAATTTACCATTGTATTGGGTGTGTTGGGGACACAAGAGACTCTTTGTTATTTCGTTTCAGGGTTGCTTGAGAGAGACCATCTTCAACCTACGCCTCCCACGGATTGTTAAACCTTAGGTCATCCACTTGAGGGAAATTTGCTATTGTCCTACAAACCTCTGCACTTGGAGGCCCAACAACGTCTACAAGAAGAAGGTTGTGTAGTAGACATCAAGCTCTTTTCTGGCGCCGTTGCCGGGGATGTGAGTGCTTGAAGGTATATATTTAGATCCTGCAATCGGATCTTTTTGTTTCTTGTTTTATCACTAGTTTAGTTTATAGAAGAAAACTACAAAAATATGGAAATAAGTTTGCCTCATACGCTTCATCTTTTTAATATCTTCCGTGAGTATGATGGAAAGGAAAATTGTGCACAAGTGCTAGAAGAAGAATGCATTAAAATGTTTGTCACTAAATATTTGAATGATGAGCATGATTGCAATGTTGTTAATATGAATTCTATGAATGCCCATGATGCTAACGATATGCAAAGCCACAAGCTTGGGGATGCTATGTTTGATGAAGATGATATGTTTAGTCCCCCAAGTTTTGATGAGCAAATTTATTATGATGATAGCATGCCTCCTATTTATGATGATTATATTGATGAAAGTGGGTTTGGAATAGTGTCAACTTTAGTAAGTAATGATCCCACTATTTTGGAGGGTGTTGAATCTTATTGTGATAATTATGAAAGTGGATTTGGAGAGGTCATGACTTTATTTAGTGATGATTCCACTATTTCGGAAGAGGTTCCAATTGAGAATAAAGTTGCTATCTATGATGATTATTGTGATGATATGTATGCTATAAAGAATAATTATAACCATGAAACTTGTCATCATGATTTTAGTTTTCAATTGGATTATGCCTCACATGATAGTTATTTTGTTGACCTTTCTCCCACTACTATTGATGAGAATAAATTTGCTTTTGTGGAGAGCAGTAAAATTTCTATGCAAGTAGATCATGAAAAGAATGCTTTATGCTCTGGTTATATGGTTGAATTCATTCATGATGCTACTGAAAATTATTATGAGAGAGGATCATATGCTTCTACATATTGCAATAATATCAAGTTTCCTCTCTATGTGTTGAAAATCTTGAAGATTTGCTTGTTTTACCTTCCTATGCTAGTTGTTTCATGTTCCCATAAGTTGTTTGCTCACAAAATCCCTATGCATAGGAAGTGGGTTAGATTTAAATTTGCTAGTCATATTCTTCATGATGCTCTCTTTATGTTTTAATTCTTATCTTTTATGTGAGCATCATTGAAATCATCATGCCAAGCTAGGGGCGTTAAACGATAGCGCTTGTTGGGAGGCAACCCAACTTTATTTTAGTTTCTTGCTTTTTGGTTATTTTTAGGAATAAACAATTCATCTATCCTCTGGTTAGATGTGGTTTTATGTTTTAATTAGTGTTTGTGCCAAGTTAAACCTATAGGATCTTCTTGGATGATAGTTATTTGATCTTGCTGAAAATTCCAGAAAATTACTGTTCATGAAAACAATTGTTAAAAATCACCAGAACGTGATAAAATACTAATTCCATCTGCATAAGATCAATAAACAAATTATTTAGGTCATCCTATTTTGGTAGAATTTTTGGAGTTCCAGAAGTTTACGTTAGTTACAGATTACTACAGACTGTTCTGTTTTTGACAGATTCTGTTTTTCGTGTGCTGTTTGCTTATTTTAATGCATCTATGGCTATTAACATAGTTTATAAACCATAGAGAAGTTGGAATACAGTATTTTTAACACCAATATAAATAAATAATTAGTTCATTACAGTACCTTAAAGTGGTGTTTTGTTTTCTTTCGCTAACGGAGCTTACGAGTTTTCTGTTAAGTTTTGTATTGTGAAGTTTTCAAGTTTTGGGTAAAGATTCGATGGACTATGGAATAAGGAGTGGCAAGAGCCTAAGATTGGGGATGCCCAAGGCACCCCAAGATAATATTCAATGACAACCAAGAGCCTAAGCTTGGGGATGCCCCAGAAGGCATCCCCTCTTTTGTCTTCGTTCATTGGTAACTTTACTTGCAGCTATATTTTTATTCACCACATGATATGTGTTTTGCTTGGAGTATCATTTTATTTTGTTTCGCTTGCTGTTTGAATAAAATATCAAGATCTTAAATTCTTAAAAGAGAGAGAGTCTTCACATAGCTACATAATTATTTAACTACTCACTGATCTTCACTTATATCTTTTTGGAGTAGTTTGTCATTTACTCGTGTGCTTCACTTATATCCTATGAGTAAATAGTTGAATGATTTGAATATCATAAATCTGAAATTATATATGTTTCATATGCTTATCCCATGGGGAGTAATGACCTCACATATAAGAAGTAGAGGTGGTAAATTTATTGAAGGTTAGCAAACATTGTATTGGTCACTTGAACAATTCATGAAAGAATATTGAATGAAGAGAGATTTCACGTATAAATATACTATCTTGGACATCTTTTATGATTGTGAGCCCCATTAATTATTTTCAAACCTGAGCAAATTAGTTGAAGTTGGACAAGGAAGACAACATAATGAGTTATGCTTGGGTATAATTGTATCGAAGTTATATTGTTATGGATCCTCTAACATGTGGTGCTTGCTACTTAGAATCCTTTGCAAGCCAAAATATCTGTACAAAGCGGGAATACTGCTTGTGCATCCAAATTCCTTGAACCAAGTTTATTCCATGAGTGTCCACCATATCTACCTATATGCGGTATTTACCTGCTGTTCCAAGTAAATTTGCATGTGCCAAACTCTATACCTTCAAATAATAATCTGTTTTGTATGCCCGAATTGCTCATGTAGCGACTAGGGGCTGTCAGTATCTTCCATGCTAGGTGGGTTATACTCATGATGAGTGGACTCCGCTCATCATTCACGAGAAAATGGCTGGTAACTGGGATGCCCAGTCCTATGATCAAAAGATCAAAAACAAATTCGCAAATAATTTAAACAAACTCCCCCAGGATTGTTGATAGTTGGACGGCACCCGTTGTTTCAGACAAGCCGTGGAGTGTGATTGTTGGTGGATGGGGAGTAAAATCTTTACCTTTCTGTTTGGGAACCGCCTATAATGTATTGTAGCGACCCGACCTCAGACGGTCAAGCCTCTGTGTTACTGTGCCATCCCTGGATCAGTATGCTGGCACACACAGTACATCAATGTATATATCAAAGTGCAATCACATGCATAAATAACGTAAAACCTATATATACCTCATAATGCTCAGCGGAAACAATCAAACGGGTGTGGAGTCCCATCAACGCCATCGGCAGGTTGAGTGTAGACCGTAACCCTGTATCGTGACTCTTACTCGTCGAGGAAATATCTGCAACATGATACATTGCAGCCGTGTAGGTCAGTACATTGAATGTACCGGCAAGATCACAACATGAATAAACAGATGGTAAAACTATACTATATGCAATTTGGCTTTGTGGCTCAGATTCGAGTTTTGTTTGCGTAAAAGCTGATTTTATTTTCCCTACATCAAAGGAATATAATGAAGTCTGTACTAAGGAGTTTTCTATCATGACATGGTTCCGCCAACCGATGTCTCATAGCCCAAAAATTCATCATATGTTGCCCACAATTAAGTTATCAATCCGGTGTTGAGAGTTAGAGATAGATCCAAGTCCAGATGCTCAAATTGTCCGTAATCGGGGACACGGCTAATCGATTAGGTTATAACCCTCTACAGAGGTTTGTACACTTTACCCGCAAGATTCGATCCCTCTTTTACGTTCTCGCACTTCGTGGTGTTTGAGAACAAGACGACCAAACATGGTCTTCCAAGAGTTCCTCGACCTGTCCGGTACTCATCCCATCCTACCGTAGTTCTACATCTGCTAGTACCGTCCCCACCAGAGTCACCACTAAGGTCAACCAAGCGAGCCCATAATGACTTGCGGTTGCACTGGTAAGCTTCCGGGCATGAAGTATTCTTCCGTCTCTTTGAGTCTGGGTGAAGCTTTCCGCAAGATGTCATGGCGCTTCTCCATGCATCCCGGCATACCACTGGGTTCTCCTGGGTGCCCGTCAACCGCCCTTCACCCAAAGAGTGTGTATTGAATTCTGTCTCGAGTCTTGAAGTCTTGAGGTCTTGAAGATGCAGTCCTTGCAGATTCCATCATGGAGTTGTCGTCATTGACGTAGAATCCTCCTTCTTCACACCACTCTCGTGCACTCATACCAAACCCGTCTACTATAGCGTAGCATTAAAATAAAATATCGTCCCGGGCTTGGTAACAGGGGTGATGGCTTCCTACCTCATGCATACTACTCAACTACAAGAATTTCAATATCACTACTGAGGGGTGGTTGCAAAGATGCCACTAAATGCAATAAAACATAGGTATGAAAGCATGGTCAAAGTGAACTTCCCTGGTTGACGATCTTCGAAAAACTAGGGTTTCGTAGTAGAAATCTTCGCACTCCGGAAATTCTACCGAGGCAAACAATAACTATAATAAGCACATAGCAATAGGATCACATAACACAACATAACAAAAGTAACATAACACAACAAAACAACCAAAACCAAATCCAAAAGAAAAACTCAAAGAAAGGCCACTCAAGTTTCCTACTTCAACAAATAACAAAATAGTTTTATATCATAGAAATTTTCTAACATAACCTAATCATGGTTTTAAGTTAACTAAACAGAAAAAGGATTCACTAAGTAACTATGAGCAAAAAGAATTAATTTAAAATCTATTATAAAACTCATAATAGGCCTAATCCAATTTCTATTAAGAAAAATAAATTAAAACTTTTATTAATTATAAATAAAAGTTCATCTACTAGAGTGACAGAAACTAACCTAGAATAACCAATCACAAGTTAAAAATAAATTAATTTACTAATTAATTTAATAGGAAAACAGAGCTAGCTAATTAATTAGGATTAATAGGATTCTGCTTAAAACTAATTATTTATTAATCCTAAAATACCCAAGTTAATTTCTATGGTTTGGCAATGTCAAAATAAAGTTGGGGCAAAAAGAATCATGCAAAAATAATTTTTCTAACTCAAGTTATAGCAGATTTACTATTCTGACTAAAACAATATTAAAGCATTTTTAATTATTTTTAACATAGCTAAATATGTATTCTACAGAAACTACATAAAATTTGCAATCCAACAAAAAAAGAATCACCTAAAAATATTAAACAGAATAAAAGATATCAATTTTTGAAAATGAAACTATTCTGCTAAAATGTAAAATCAAATTAAAAAGAAAAAGGCCTAATGGGCCTATCATCGTATACTGGGCGTTAAATAGTCTAAACGGGCCTCGGTTAAAACTAAAAGCGGGCCGGCTATTTGACTAAAACCCTAACTAATAAACCGGACGAACCGGCGGTTCTTTTAATAAAACTTACCCCTTCGGGGTTCTAATCGTGGCCGTAGACTAGAGATCGGACGGAGGGAAGATTCGGTGGCTTACCGGAGTCCCATGACGGCGGGCGGGCGGCGGGCGAGAGGCTGGGCTTCAGGCGTCGGGAGGTCGACGGAGTGGCCGGAGGATGCGGGAGCTCGGGAGGGGTCTGGGTGGAGTCGGGGAGATCGGGGTGGTGAGTCGGTCGTGAAGCTTGAGGCGGCGGTGGCGTTCGGTGATCGACGGCGACGGTGTTCAGCGGCTCTGGAGCTCGGCGAGGGCACGGGGAGGTGTGGTCGAGCGAGGGAGTCCGGAGGTGGTCTCAAAGAGCTCGGGGTGGTCGGGGGTGGCGGAGCAGGCTAATGGCTGGCCAGCGGCTCTCGGGCTCCGGCGAGCTCGTGCGAGGAGAGGGGTCAGCGAGGGCTAGGGGGAATGGGGTGCGGGCGACGGCTTAAATAGCTAGGGGCTCGTCCGGGGTAAGGGAGGCGATCGGGAATCGGCATCCGGATCCTTCGGGATCCGGCGATCTGTGGCGTGACGGCGTGGGGGGAGGGAGGAAGAAGGCGGGTCCCATCGATGAGAGAGAGAGGTGCGGCGAGCGGGCCGGCGCCAAGGGTTTTCGGGTGAGGCGAGTGAGTGAGGCCGGCTCGGTCGCTGGCCTCGGCCTGGGCCGCCGGGCCGGTGGGGTTTTACTGGCCGGGCAGGGGGCCTAGCTGGCGCTGGGAGGGTTTTTTCTTTTTAAAATTTATTTTTAAATAAAACAAAAACAGAATTAAAACAATAACTATAAATATTCTATATAGGGTATATATATACCAAAATGATCAGGGAATATTCCTATCATTTGAACATTTTTCAAAGGCAAAATCCAAACTTTATAAAAATCCATTTTTTCAAATTCAAATAAAATTCAGATTTGAATCCAAATCTTTTGGCATTGTTTCCTCTGATATTTTTGGGGTGTCATGTTTGCTCCTCTCATACTTTTGATCAAGTATTTATCAGGGCATAGTTTTTGAAACAATTCCAACTTGCCACAGTTTTGAATTCAAATTCAAAACTCAAAATTTGAAAGATTGTTTCAAGCACATTCAAATTACTTTAAAATTGATACTTTATAACTTCCAACTCATATTTCATATAATTGAAGAAGTCATTTTATCTTCCCTCATGAAAATCATTGAGTTGCATAAAGCTTTGAATTTGAAATCTTCCCAAATGAAATTCAAATCTTTTCCAAAACCCTATTCATTTCAAAATGGAAGAAGTCATGTCATCTTCACTCTAGGCTTTGGTGTTGGTATGAATTTGAATTCATTGGGATCCAAAAGGCAAAGGGGAAAGTTTTGGGAAAGTCATTTCATTCCCTCTCATTCAACTTTCAAAAGTTTTCAAATTCCACTCAGTTTCACTCAATCAATCAAACCATCAATCAGACAACAAGCATAGTTATTTATCTAATATAACATTCCAAAATTTAGAATTTTGGGATGTTACAAACCTACCACTTAAAATGAATCTAGTCCTCGAGATTCAAGAGGTTAACAAGAAAAGGTTAGGGTTGGGGTCTTCTAGCAAATGTTTTGGTCGAGAAGGTCGGGGTGCTACCACACTTAAAAACCAGGTCATGGTTCCAATATACTCAGATACTTCCTCTGGAGGGCTGACAATGTATGTCCCTTCACATATCTTACAATAGCTCCTTCGTTAAGGCTCTTCTGTCAGAAGTATAGAGTTTTCCTCAAAATCTTGGGTCGGTTTATCAAAGTTGAAGTTCGTCCGAGACTGGATCTGCTTAGCTGATAGGTCTGTGTCCATTCTAGACAACTATCAAAACACTCATGGTGGTCTACCATTAATGGTTTCTCCTGCAGAGAACGGGTGCAGGTTGAACTTCACCGTATATCCTACGATTGGCAACGGTTGCTGTAAAGGGTTCCATCGTACTACCATTCTATGGTTTTATGGCTTATCGTGTCGACACTCTTCTAAGGTTTTCGAGGCTCTCGATTTTCCATCAACATATGATAGTTCATGATAGAAGTCTTCGGTATGGGGCCAACCCATCCCGTGCATTGAATCATTACCACATACGTAAATATCGAATCACGTATTCTAACACTTGGGCATACTCACAAGCATTGCAGAATTTCTCTTGTTCTCGAACTGGGTTCGAGTAATTCCATGGTTTCTGCAAGCCAAACAAAACATCTATCGTTACTTCACCACTCTCAGGTTTTTGCGTAACCTTCTGGGTGTGTCCTATTTCTCCGCAAATCTTAAAGGCACAAGGTTTATTTCTTGGTGTATCATGGTGCTTCCGGGTAAGACGGGACCTCAAGAGAGTCTTCTTGAATTGTTCCCAAGTCTTTGCTCCATTCCATCCCTGTATAGCTTGATGCATCTGCCACCATGTTGCGGACACTTCCTTCAAAATCTTGAAGAGCGTATTGGACCTCATACTTCCTTGAAACCAAATTGCTCCCGAAGTTATTCTCCATGTTCTGAATCCATAGCTCTGCCTCCGGCTGGGTTTTCGCTCCAGAGAATATCAGTCCAACTTCAATCATCATCAATGGGGTCCAAAAGTTTTGGGATGAGATATGAGAGAGGTGGGGAGGGATACACAAAATACAAACAATAGTTTTTGAAGAAACAGGTTTTACTTTGTGGCTGTCGGAAAACATCAAACAAATGACAGCTCACAATTCATCGCATCTAACGTAGGTGTATAACATGGATTTGGTCCTCTAACGGTCAAATAATTCTTCTGATTCTTCAAGTCGTACGAGTCTTCAATGGTGTAGCTTCAACTCTTCTAATGCATGGTCAAATCCTCTTTACTCTGAAGAGGCCATCGGTTATCCGATATCTTGTCCTTCTTGGAGCGGCTTGATTGATTCTTCATGTGATCAAAAGGGAAAAGGGTATATTCTAACTATTTGAGGTCGAGTGTCTATTTGATAAAATCGAGCAGATGAGAAGTAAGAGTCTTTTTGAAAATAAAGTTTTAGAGATTTCTGTCCTAGGGCTTTCCGGTTTCTAGGGTCACGTCCTCATACCAACATGTGCTCGATACCATATACATGGCGACCCGACCTCAGACGGTCAAGCCTACGTGTTCTTGTGCCATCCACGGATCGGTATCTTTGGCACACACAGTACATCAATGTATATATCAAAGTGCAATCACATGCATAAATAACGTAAAACCTATATATACCTCATAATGCTCGGTGGAAACAATCAAACGGGTGTGGAGTCCCATCAACGCCATCGGCGGTTGAGTGTAGACCGTAACCTGTATCGTGACTCTTACTCGTCGAGGAAATATACGCAACATGATACATTGCAGCCGTGTAGGTCGATGCATTGAATGTACCGGCAAGATCACAACATGAATAAGCAGATGGTAAAACTATACTATATGCAATTTGGCTTTGTGGCTCAGATTCGAGTTTTGTTTGCGTAAAAGCTGATTTTATTTTCCCTACATCAAAGGAATATAATGAAGTCTGTACTAAGGAGTTTTCTATCATGACATGGTTCCGCCAACCGATGTCTCATAGCCCAAAAATTCATCATATGTTGCCCACAATTAAGTTATCAATCCGGTGTTGAGAGTTCCGAGATAGATCCAAGTCCGGATGCTCAAATTGTCCGTAATCGGGGACACGGCTAATCGATTAGGTTATAACCCTCTGCGCAGAGGTTTGTACACTTTACCCGCAAGATTCGATCCCTCTTTACGTTCTCGCACTTGAGGTGTTTGAGAACAAGACGATCAAACATGGTCTTCGAAGAGTTCCTCGACCACCGTCCGGTACTCATCCCATCCTACCGTAGTTCTACATCCGCTAGTACCGTCCCAGCCAGAGTCACCACTAAGGTCAACCAAGCGAGCCCATAATGACTTGCGGTTGCAGGTAAGCTTCGGGCATGAAGTATTCTTCCGTCTCTTTGAGTCTGGGTGAAGCTTTCCGCAAGATGTCATGGCGCTTCTCCATGCATCCCGCCAACCACTTTGGGTTCTCCAGGGTGCCGTCAACCGTCCTTCACCCAGTGAGTGTGTATTGAATTCTGTCTCGAGTCTTGAAGTCTTGAGGTCTTGAAGATGCAGTCCTTGCAGATTCCATCATGGAGTTGTCGTCATTGACGTAGAATCCTCCTTCTTCACACCACTCTCGTGCACTCATACCAAACCCGTCTACTATAGCGTAGCATTAAAATAAAATATCGTCCGGGCTTGGTAACAGGGTGATGGCTTCCTACCTCATGCATACTACTCAACTACAAGAATTTCAATATCACTCTTGAGGGGTGGTTGCAAAGATGCCACTAAATGCAATAAAACATAGGTATGAAATCATGGTCAAAGTGAACTTGCACGGTTGGCGATCTTGAAAAACTAGGGTTTCAGAGTAGAAATCTTCGCACTCAGGAAATTCTACCGAGGCAAACAATAACTATAATAAGCACATAGCAATAGGATCACATAACACAACATAACAAAAGTAACATAACACAACAAAACAACCAAAACCAAATCCAAAAGAAAAACTCAAAGAAAGGCCACTCAAGTTTCCTACTTCAACAAATAACAAAATAGTTTTATATCATAGAAATTTTCTAACATAACCTAATCATGGTTTTAAGTTAACTAAACAGAAAAGGATTCACTAAGTAACTAGGAGCAAAAGAATTAATTTAAAAGCTATTATAAAACTCATAATAGGCCTAATCCAATTTCTATTAAGAAAAATAAATTAAAACTTTTATTAATTATAAATAAAAGTTCATCTACTAGAGTGACAGAAACTAACCTAGAATAACCAATCACAAGTTAAAAATAAATTAATTTACTAATTAATTTAATAGGAAAACAGGAGCTAGCTAATTAATTAGGATTAATAGGATTCTGCTTAAAACTAATTATTTATTAATCCTAAAATACCCAAGTTAATTTCTATGGTTTGGCAATGTCAAAATAAAGTTGGGGCAAAAAGAATCATGCAAAAAATAATTTTTCTAACTCAAGTTATAGCAGATTTACTATTCTGACTAAAACAATATTAAAGCATTTTTAATTATTTTTAACATAGCTAAATATGTATTCTACAGAAACTACATAAAAATTGCAATCCAACAAAAAAGAATCACCTAAAAATATTAAACAGAATAAAAGATATCAATTTTTGAAAGCAGAAACTATTACGCTAAAACAGAAAATCAAATTAAAAAGAAAAAGGCCTAATGGGCCTATCTTTGTATACAGGCGTTAAATAGTCTAAACGGGCCTCGGGTTAAAACTAAAACGGGCGGCTATTTGACTAAAACCCTAACTAATAAACCGGACGAACCGGCCGGTTCTTTTAATAAAACTTACCCCTTCGGGGGTTCTAATCGTGGCCGTAGATTAGAGATCGGACGGGGGGAATGATCCCGGTGGCTTACCGGAGTCCGGCGACGGACGCGGCGGCGGCGAGAGTGCGTCGGGGCTTCCCAAGGCGTCGGGAGGTCGACGGAGTGGCCGGGAGGATGCGGGGAGCTCGAGGAGGTCTGGTGGAGTCGGGGAGATCGGGGTGGTGAGTCGTTCGGCGTGAGCTTGAGGCGGTGGCGTTCGGTGATCGGCAATGACAGTGTTCGGCTGCTCTGGAGCTCGGCGAGGGCACGGGAGGTGTGGTCGAGCGAGGGAGTCGGAGGTGGTCTCAGGCGAGCTCGGGGTGGTCGGGGGTGGCTGAACGGAGCAGGCTAATGGCGTGGCGGCTCTCGGGCTCATGAGCTCGTCTGAGGGGAGAGGGTCCGGCGAGGGCTAGGGGAATGGGGTGCGGGCGACGGCTTAAATAGCGGGGCTCGTGGGAGTAAGGGAGGCGATCGGGGAATCGGCATCCGGATCCTTGGGATCCGGCGATCAAGGCGTGGCGTGGGGCGGGGAGGAAGAAGGGGCGGGTCCGCTGTCGATGAGAGAGAGAGGTGCGGGGCGGCCAGCGCCAAGGGTTTTCGGGTGAGGCGAGTGAGGCCGGCTCGGTGGCCTTTGGCCTCTGGGCCGCTCGGTGGGCCGACGGTGGGGTTTCAAGGCTGGGCAGAGGCCTAAGCTGGCGCTGAGGAGTTTTTTCTTTTTAAAATTTATTTTTTAAATAAAACAAAACAGAATTAAAACAATAACTATAAATATTCTATATAGGGTATATATATACCAAAATGATCAGGGAATATTCCTATCATTTGAACATTTTTCCAAAGGCAAAATCCAAACTTTATAAAAATCCATTTTTCAAATTCAAATAAAATTCAGATTTGAATCCAAATCTTTTGGCATTGTTTCCTCTGATATTTTGGGGTGTCATGTTTGCTCCTCTCATACTTTTGATCAAGTATTTATCAGGCATAGTTTTTGAAACAATTCCAACTTGCCAAAGTTTTGAATTCAAATTCAAAACTCAAAATTTGAAAGAGTGTTTCAAGCACTTTCAAATGACTTTCAACTTGATACTTTTTAACTTCCAACTCATATTTCATATAATTGAAGAAGTCATTTTATCTTCCCTCATGAAAATCATTGAGTTGCATAAAGCTTTGAATTTGAAATCTTCCCAAATGAAATTCAAATCTTTTCCAAAACCCTATTCATTTCAAAATGGAAGAAGTCATGTCATCTTCACTCTAGGCTTTGGTGTTGGTATGAATTTGAATTCATTGGGATCCAAAAGGCAAAGGGAAAATTTTGGGAAAGTCATTTCATTCCCTCTCATTCAACTTTCAAAAGTTTTCAAATTCCACTCAGTTTCACTCAATCAATCAAACCATCAATCAGACAACAAGCATAGTTATTTATCTAATATAACATTCCAAAATTTAGAATTTTGGGATGTTACATGTATGTAGTATGGAAGATATTAGGAACTCTTGGTCGTTATGTTGACAATGAAAGCATACCTCTCAAAATGATTTTCATCTCTGTTTTAGCTTCGAGCTCTGGCACCTCTGCAAATCCCTGCTTCTCTCTGCGAAGGGCCTATCTTTTACTTTTATGCAGGAGGCAATAGTATTCCTTCTCATTCCAACCTACCCTTTAGTTCGCAAGCATCATGTGATGGAAAGATCTAAGCATATATGGCTATTCAAATATATTTGAGCATGAATTATTACTGTTGACATTACCCTTGAGGTAAAAGGTTGGGAGGCGAAACATTAAGCCCCTATCTTTCTCTGTGTTCGATGAATACTATTTGTTCTAAAAATATGCTTTGAGTGGTAGCAATCATGGAAGACTAAATGATAGTTTAGTATGTGAAGTTTGCTGAATCAAAGCTCTGACATAGACTCTTCCTGAAGATAAGATGAATTGCAATTGTTTGATGACTGAGAACATAGTTTGTTAGTTTTCAAGAAAGTTTATGATCTATACTTTAACATGTGAATAGTTTGTTACTTGATCATGCAAAGTTTTATGAGTTGAGCTACTGTTATGACATATAATGATGCTAGAAAAGGTGATTGAAATTATCATTGATCAAACTTGTGCACCTGCTAGCATTCACACTTCATAAATTATTTCATTTATCATTTACCTACTCGAGGACGAGCAGGAATTAAGCTTGGGGATCTTGATCGTCTCCAACGTATCTATAATTTATGAAGTATTCATGCTATTATATTATCTGTTTTGGATGTTTATGGGCTTTATTAAACACTTCTATATTAATTTTGGGACTAACCTATTAACCCAGAGCCCAGTGCCAGTTCCTGTTTTTCCCCTTGTTTCATTGTTTCGCAGAAAAGGAATATCAAACGGAGTCTAAACGGAATGAAACCTTCGGGAGAGTTACTTTTGGAACGGAAGCAATCCAGGAGACTTGGAGTGTACGCCAGGGAAGCAACGAGGTGGCCATGAGGCAGGGAGGCGCGCCTGGGCCCCTTGTGGCTCCCCTGGCCGACTTCATTCACCTATATATATCCATATACCCTAAAAACTTCGGGGAACAGAATAGATCGGGAGTTCCGCCGCCGCAAGCCTCTGTAGCCACCAAAAACCAATCGAGACCCTGTTCAAGCACCTGAGGGGGGGATCCTCACCGATGGCCATCTTCATCATCCGGCGCTCTCCATGATGAGGAGGAGTAGTTCACCCTTGGGGCTGAGGGTATGTACCGGTAGCTCTGTGTGTGATCTCTCTCTCTCTCTCTCTCTCTCTCTCTCTCTCTCTCGTGTTCTTGAGATGGTACGATCTTGATGTACCGCGAGCTTTGCTACTATAGTTGGATCTTATGATGTTTCTTCTCCCCCTCTACTCTCTTGTAATGGATTGAGTTTTCTCTTTGAAGTTACCTTATCGGATTGACTCTTTAAGGATTTGAGAACACTTGATGTATGTCTTGCATGTGCGTATATGTGGTGACAATGGGATATCACGTGATTCACTTGATGTATGTTTTGGTGATTAACTTGCGGGTTCCGCTCGTGAACTTATGCATAGGGGTTGGCACACGTTTTCGTCTTCACTTTCCGGTAGACAGTTTGGGGAACTCTTTTAAGTACTTTGTGTTGGTTGAATAGATGAATCTGAGATTGTGTGATGCATATCGTATAATCATACCCACGGATACTTGAGGTGACATTGGAGTATCTAGGTGACATTAGGGTTTTGGTTGATTTGTGTCTTAAGGTGTTATTCTAGTACGAATTCTATGATAGATCGAACGGAAAGAATAGCTTCGTGTTATTTTACTACAGACTCTTGAATAGATCGATCAGAAAGAATAACTTTGAAGTGGTTTCGTACCCTACCATAATCTCTTTGTTTGTTCTCCGCTATTAGTGACTTTGGAGTGACTCTCTGTTGCATGTTGAGGGATGTTTATATGATCCAATTATGTTATCATTGTTGAGAGAACTTGCACTAGTGAAAGTATGAACCCTAGGCCTTGTTTCTACACATTGCAATACCGTTTACGCTCACTTTTATCATTAGTTACCTTTCTGTTTTTACATTTTCAGATTACAAAAACCTATATCTACCATCCATATTGCACTTCTATCACCATCTCTTCGCCGAACTAGTGCACCTATACAATTTACCATTGTATTGGGTGTGTTGGGGACACAAGAGACTCTTTGTTATTTGGTTGCAGGGTTTCTTGAGAGAGACCATCTTCAACCTATGCCTCCCACGGATTGATAAACCATAGGTCACCCACTTGAGGGAAATTTTCTACTGTCCTACAAACCTCTACACTTGGAGGCCCAACAACGTCTACAAGAAGAAGGTTGTGTAGTAGACATCAGTCATCCACTTGAGGAAAGTTTCCTACTGTCTTACAGACCTCTGCACTTGGAGGCCCAACAACGTCTACAAGAAGAAGGTTGCGTAGTAGACATCAGATGTACATATGAACGGAGACATTTTTCCTGGACTGACCATGTGGGATGTACATAAGAACGGAAACATATTCCTTGGATTGACTGTGTGTGATATACATACAAACGGAAACGTTTTCCCTAGATTTACTGTGTGGTATGTACATAAGAGCGGAAATGTATTCCTTGGATTGACTGTGTGTGATATACATAAGAACGGAAATGTTTTTTTGGGATTCATCGTGTGGGATGTACATACGAACGGAAACGAATTGGTTTCAATGCCTCGCCCGATCACACACGAACTCATTTTGCCCCGTCCTATGTGCGAGGAGGGCCTATCCCCGACGGTTTCTGGGTCGTGTACGAAGGACCCCCCCCCTATCACCCACACTCACTTGGCGATGGTTCCAAATGCCGTCACGGAAAGGGGTTAAAAACCGTTTGTATAGCCCCGACGCGTACCAGTGCCGGGTCTATTTTCCATCATATATTTTCAGATCTATAAACCAGAAAACCGAAAAATACCTTGTTGCATTTTATTTGTATTTACTTTATTTTGCCTTTTATTTATCTTTTATACCTATCTCTATTAGGTCTCACTCTTGTTCGTGATTGTGAAGTGATTTACAACCCCTTTTTCACGTTTTGTGCAAGTGTTTGTTACTTTGTGCAGGTGCATATATTGGTGACTTGCTTGTGCCTCCTACTGGATTGATAGCTTGGTTCTTAACTGAGGGAAATACTTATCTCTACTTTTTTGCATCACCCTTTCCTCTTCAAGAAAAAAATCAACGCAAGCTCAAGAAGTAGTATTGATGTTTCATACAATTCCTAGATCTGGAAGTTTTAATTGGAGAGAGTCTTTACAAAGCTATCTATTTACTTAGCTACTATTTTCTCTTCAACTTTTATGTTTTTGGAGTAGTTTATTGCTTACTCGTGTCACCTATATCTTTAGAGTAAGAAATATATGAATGAATTGAATGTCATGTGCTTCATTTATTATATGTGTATTGACAAGTAAACAAGCGTCCCCCATTTAATCATCCAAGTAGAAGTGATACTATGATAGTACATGTCTTTAATCAAGTAAGGGAATTATATTATAATAACAATGATCATTAGCTTTATTAAGTTGAACCTATTATGTTGTTGTGACGAGTATCTTCCAATGAAGGATGGATGATTGACTTGGCACATGCTTACACATGTTTGATAAAGTCCAAATTCAGCCTTGATGGTATGAGTGTTTTTTAGGTTATCATCATGATTATATTTTCTCAATTATGTTACTATTAGGGAATGCATGATTGTAGTCTTTGTGTTTGGTAATGTGGTTTCCCAGTATTTTTCTAGCCTTATCTTGTACTAAGTGGAAATACTGCTTGTGCATCCAATCTTTTAAACATTTTTATGCCAAAAGAGTCCACCATATATCTAACTATATACGGTATTAACCTATCATTCCAGGTAATTTGCATGTGTCATTGCTACTTGTAAACTGCATTTGGATTTCCCTGGAGAGGAGGGGTGAAGCAGCACAGTAGAGATAAGTATTTCCCTCAGTTAGAACCATGGTTATCAAACCAATAGGATAACCAAGAAAATTGCCTTTGACAACACCTACACACACAAAAGCAAATACTTGCACCCAACACGGGCAAGAGGGTTGTCAATCCCCTCAAACTCTTCAATTGCAAGGACTAATTCTGATAGTGATAGATATATAAACTACAAAACAAAATAAAAGTAAATAAATTGCATCAAAGTATTTTTGTTTTAATAATATGGTAAAAGTATACCCGAGGCCATAGTTTTCACTAGAGGCTTCTCTGTCGAACACATAGCATACGGTGGGTAAACAAATCACTTTTGGGCAATTGATAGAGAAGCACATAGTTATTACGTTATTCATGGCAATGATCACACATATAGGCACAACTTCGATGACAAGTAGACCGACTCCTGCCTGCATCTACTACTATTACTCCACCAATCGACCGCTATCTAACATGCATATATGGAATCAAGTTCATGAAAAATAGAGTAACACTTTAAGCAGGATGACATGATGTAGACAAAGTAAACTCAACCAATATGAATAAACCCCAACATTTTATCCTTAATGGAAACAGTGCAATACGTGCCTCACTACCTCTCATCCTTTGGGTGAGGACACCGCAAGATTGAACCCATTACAAAGCACCTCTCCCACTGAAGATAAATCAGTCTAGTTGGCCAAACCAAATGGATAAATCAAAGAGTAATACAAAGCTATCATAATCATGCATAATAAAATTCAGAAAAGACTCAATTGCTTTTAATGAATAATCTGTTCATAAACCCACAATTCATCGGATCCCAACAAACACATCGCAAAAGAAGATTACATCAGACAGAACTCCAAGAAGGTCGAGGAGAACATTGTATTGAAGATCAAGGAGAGAGAAGAAGCCATCTAGCTACTAGCGATGGACTCGTAGGTCTGTGGTAAACTACTCACGCATCATTGGAAGGCAGCAAGGATGATGTAGAAGCCCTCCATGATCGATTCCCCCTTCGGCGGAGTACAGGAAAAGGCCTCCAGTTGGGATCGCGGGAGAACAGAAGCTTGCTGCTACAGAAAAATTGTTTCGAGTGGCTCTCCAGGGGTTTCCCAATATTTGAGAATTTATAGAAGTGGAATTAGGTTAGACGGAGCCATGTGGGGCCCACAAGGTAACAAGTTGCACCCTACCCCTTGGGCGCGCCATGTTTCCTTGTCGTCCCCGCGCTTCGCGTCTGGTCTCCTCCCGAAGCTTCTAGGGTCTCTTTTATCTATAAAATATCATCAAGTTTCATAGCGTTTGGATTCCGTGTGGTACTTATTTCCTAGAAAACCAAAAACAACCAGAAAACGTAACTGGCAATAGGCACTGGGTTAATATGTTAGTTTCCAAAAATGACACTCCCTCTATTCCCTGATATAAGGTGTATAGATTTCTGAGAAAAAATCCAAAATATTAGGTGTATTGCGTTGCCCCACACGTTTGGACATTTTTTAGGGATTTGATTACATTTACTTATATCAGGCAAGCTCCTCTGTTTTCTCATGTCAATTAGTCACGTGTAATCTCACCCAAAACTTGTGAAAATTTCCCTCCACATGTGTTCTTTAATTTCCGTGCCAAAAACTATACACCCTATATTTAGGAACGGAGGGAGTATAAAATAGCATAAAATGCATATAAAGTATCCAAGATTGATAATATGATAGCATGAAATAATAAAAAATTATAGATATTTTGGAGACGTGCCAGTCATCTTTAAATCTTCAAATGAACATCTATTTTGTGTGCCTGTACCACTCATGGAGCGCTTCCATGTTAAGCAGCGATAGGGTTTATTTACTTGTCAAATTTGAGGGAGGCTGGTAACAGGGATGCCCAATCCTAAATTATTTATAAAAACAATCCGCAGAAAGTTGGAAGTTGGCAGGCACCCATGGATTTGGCTAGCCGTGGTTTGCGATAGTATGGTCGGAAGGGAGAAAAAAAATGTTGCATGGGAACCGCCATTAATGTGTATAGCAAGGAAGATATTGGAAACTTTGTCGTAAAATCGTTGACAAGAAAAGTACATCTCTCAAATGAAATCATCTCTGTTTTAAGCAATGATATCTTGCACATAAGCAAATCCCTACTTTCCTCTGCGAAGGGCCTATCTATTTATTTTTCATGTTGAGTCAATTCCATCTATATTTTTTTGGCACCATGTACTTAGCATGGTGATCACTCTTAGCTTTGCATGCATTCTTCTAATAAAAATTTCTTGAGCATTGTATAAGTATGAAGGTTATCTTCAAATTTGGGTACCTAGTCGTCATCTTTAATTCACTGATTGCTTTATGTTTGCAATATAATCTTGAGAGGTTGCGAGATACTTCATTACCACTTTATGATATGATGAACTTATTTGAATGATGTAGTTATCAGATTATCATTGCCTATGTGGTCAAACGTTTTGTTCTATTCTAGCATTCGCACTTCATAACTTATTTCTTTTATCATTTACCTACTCGAGGACGAGCAGGAATTAAGCCTGTGGATGTTGATACGTCTCCAACTTATTCATAATTTATGAAGTATTCATGCTATATTTACGTGAGGTCTACATGATTTTGGTGCACTTTTATATGATTTTTATTGTCTAATCTAGTAACTTAGTGCCCAGTTCTAATTCCAGCTTTTTTGTATATTTCATTGTTTTGGAGAAAAATCATACCAAACGAAGTCCAAACGTGACGAAACTTTATGGTGATTTTGTATGGAGAACAAGGGGCCCAGGAAGCTACGGGGAAGGACTAGAAGGTACCAGGGGGCCCAAAAGCTCAAGGGGTGCGCCCCCCCAGGGCGTGCCACCTGAGCTTGTGGTGTCCACGGGACCCTTCCCCGGGCGTGAAACCAACGCTGAAAATTCTTGTATATTCGGAAACCCTAGAAAGTTAACCTAGATGAGTTTTTCCACCACCACAAGCCTCTGTTCCAAAGCGATCTCATCCGGAGCCTGTTCTGGCACCCTGTTGGAGGGAGAAAGCCATCACCGGAGGCCATCTTCATCATCCCCGCTGCATCCATGACAAGAAGGGAGTAATTCACCCTCGGGGCTGAGGGTATGTACTAGTAACTATGTGTTTGATCTCTATCTCTCTCTCTCTCTCTCTCCTGATCTTCATCAGACACGATCTTGATGTACCATGAGCTTTGTTAATATAGTTCGATCATATGGTGTTCTTCCCCTCTATCTCTTTTGTGGTTAACTGAATATTACACTTTGAGTTTTTCTTGTTATTCCATTGAATACTTTGGATTTTATATCACTTGATGCATGTCTCACTTGCGTATAATCATGGTGACATTGGGGTATCTGGGTGACATTAGAGTTGATTGATGCGTATAATATGGTGTTGTTAGAGTATGATCTCTAGAACTCTTCGTGACACTTTGCGGTGGTTCAATAGATTGAGTGGAAACACAAGTTTGAGGTTGTTTACTACCTACGCGATTTCATCCTACTTTCTCTTATAGGAATATAAACTTTGGAGCGATTCTTCACCGCACTTTGAGGGATTTTCATATGATTCAATTATGTTAGTAACATTGAGTGATTGCACTAGTGAAAGTATGAACCCTAGAACTTGTTTTCAAGCATTGCAACCCCGTTTTTGCTCACTTTTGTCACTTGCTACCTTGTTGTTTTTATTGTTTTAGATTACAAAAAC
Source organism: Aegilops bicornis (assembly GCA_021605145.1). NCBI lineage: Eukaryota > Viridiplantae > Streptophyta > Magnoliopsida > Poales > Poaceae > Aegilops > Aegilops bicornis. The sequence goes on along the minus strand of CM038674.1, from coordinate 264,702,470 downwards.
CTATATCTAGTATCCATACTACACTTGTATCACCATCTCTTCGCTGAACTAATGCACCTATACAATTTACCATTGTATTGGGTGTGTTGGGGGAAACAAGAGATTTCTTGTATTTGATTGCATGGTTGTTTGAGAGAGACCATCTTCATCCTACACCTCTTATGGATTGATAAACCTTAGGTCATCCACTTGAGGGAAATTTGTTGCTATCCTACAAAACTCTGCGCTTGGAGGCCCAACTGAGTCTACAAGAATAAAGTTACACAATAGACATTAGCGGGTTGACTGGACCAAGGGGTGCTTTGAGATCCTGAAGTCTACCAGGAGTGCGTTTTATATGTTAATTTATTTGGTTATCTAGAATGATATCGGTCTTTATAAACTAAACTATACTATCATTTGAAGGTTATCTTATGAGTATAGGTCAATGGTAGTCATGATCTTTGATGCTTCGTCCAAAAAATAAGGATCTCATGGTAGCACCTTGTTAATTATGTAGTGTATTGGTCAACTGATGGTAGTACTGGAGGTGACTGCTATGTAGGATTCATGTCTCGATCAAGCATCAAGGTCGCATACTATGTTATGTGGTGTTGAGAGGATTTATCTCTTTAGAGTCCTACTTAACATGGCAAGTGCTTCTGTTTTCTTTGTTTGGCATATGGTATTATTTATTTTAGTGATTGTATGCATCAAGTGGGAGGCAATGTGAAACTTCTTTATCTTAGAAAATTATTATGAAGCTAAGAACATGCCACATGAACTTCACTAGAAGGAGATGCAGAGCTTCGTTGAGTCGTATTTATGCTGGGTAGATGTGGGCACCATGAGAAGAGATGATGTTGGTGGTGTCACCAACATAAGGTCAGGGAGGAGGAGGAGGAAGAGGATGAGATTGGAGAAAAATGGAAAAGGATGGATAAGACTAATCTCCTCCGGTATTCTTCTTTGGTGAGAAGGTGGGATGAGAAGGAAGGGAGAATGAAGCTTCTTTTCTAGAGAGAGAAGAGTGGAGTATAATTGCATGAATGACTTGCCACATGATTGCAGGAGCCTAGGGATCTCTAAAGGCTCAAAATTTCTAAGTACTTTAGAGGTTGTAGGTATGTAGTGCATTGTAATGCATGATGCATGCCCCAATGCACATCACTGAGGCAAATATCTGTACAATAATATCTAGGCTTAGATGAACTGAAGAAATTCTTTACATGGATTAGCCCAATCAATTTTTAGGCATGGCACGGATTTCTATCTGCTCCTTTCCATTGCTCAAATCATTTATAACATCCCAACCGCCATAAGATGGTAGTTCATGGTTCAGGAAAATACTTGTGGTGTTGGCCTAGAGGATGCACTTCCCAATGCAACCCTAACGGTTTATGCACTGTGCAATCCGGAGCAAGTCTAGGCATGTTTTAACACAAATTCTTTGCATGGCTAGTTATTCAATAAGAACAAGTATAATAATTGTCTATAAGACTACTTACTACAGACTTCTGAATATGTGGAGAAGAGTACAAGAAAAAATATATAGGAGTTGGTTCTCGTGCAAAAGCCAAACTGTACACATGCTCCTGCGCAAACGAGTGAATGTGTAGAGGTGGCACCTCCTCATTAGGCGGCGGGACAGGGACTTGCATGGTGGATGTCTTCAGATGGATGACCGTCAGCTTTGCGTACCCTAGCACTTGACACCTCTCCCCTTGGTTTATATGTCGCTTTGATTTTTCGTGTTTCGGCATGTTTGCGATGTTGAGCCCTCTGATGTGGTCACCTATTACAAGTAGGGTCAAGGACCCATCATTTGGGGACCACATGGGGCCCATCACCATCATAGGCAAGTCCTTGGACCATGCCAACATTCGGATGTATACATCAGGAAGTTCACTCGGACGGCTCGCGGCACTTGGACAACCACACGTCACTCGACTAATAAACCACCACTCAGACAGAGAATGCAGGAGGGTGTCGGGGGAGCTGCAACGGTCGAGGAATCCTAAGTCATCCACTAATTAGAGTCATTGCTACTGTTACATGTAACTGATGTAGTATAGTCTCATTATACTAGTAACTGACCCATTCAATGTCATTAATTGCCTCTGCGGCATGGGAGACATGGGGCTCCAGCGCACTCTATATAAGCCGCACCCCCATGCTACCTCTTGAGCACTGCGTTGGTTTTCCCTTGAAGAGGAAAGGGTGATGCAGCAAAGTAGCGTAAGTATTTCCCTCAGTTTTCTACGCGCGAGTCCCTCGCACCTACACAAACAAATAAATCCTCGCAACCAAAGCGATAAGGGGTTGTCTATCCCTACACGGTCACTTACGAGAGTGAGATCTGATAGGATAATATTTTTGGTATTTTTATTATAAATATGCAAAGTAAAATATAAGCAAAGTAAAAAAGCAATGGAAATAACTAAGTGTTGGAAGATTAATATGATAAAGATAGACCCGGGGGCCATAGGTTTCACTAGTGGCTTCTCTCAAGAGCATAAGTATTTTACGGTGGGTGAACAAATTACTGTTGAGCAATTGCGAATTGAGCATAGTTATGAGAATATCAAGGTATGATCATGTATATAGGCATCACGTCGAGACAAGTAGACCGACTTACACTTTGCATCTACTACTATTACTCCACACATCGACCGCTATCCAACATGCATCTAGAGTATTAAGTTCATAAGAATAGAGTAACGCCTTAAGCAAGATGACATGATGTAGAGGGATAAATTCATGCAATATGATAAAAACCCCATCTTGTTATTCGATGGAAACAATACAATATGTGCCTTGCTGCCCCTACTGTCACTGGGAAAGGACACCGCAAGATTGAACCCAAAGCTAAGCACTTCTCCCATTGCAAGAAATATCAATCTAGTAGGCCAAACCAAACTGATAATTCGAAGAGACTTGCAAAGATAACCAATCATACATAAAAGAATTCAGAATATTGAAATATTGTTCATAGATAAACTTGATCATAAACCCACAATTCATTGGTCTCAAAAAAGACACCGCAAAAAGAAGATTACATCGAATAGATCTCCACGAGAGAGGGGGAGAACATTGTATTGAGATCCAAAAAGAGAGAAGAAGCCATCTAGCTAATAACTATGAACCTGAAGGTCTGAGGTAAACTACTCACACTTCATTGGAGAGGCTATGGTGTTGATGTAGAAGCCCTCCGTGATCGATGCCCCCTCGTGAGCTCCGAAACAGGCCCCAAGATGGGATCTCGTGGGTACAGAAAGTTGCGGCGGTGGAATTAGGTTTTTGGCTCCGTATCTGATCGTTTGGGGGTACGTAGGTATATATAGGAAGAAGGAGTACGTCGGTGGAGCAACGATTGGCCCATGAGGATGGAGGGCGCACCTACCTCGTGGCTTCTTCGAAGCTTCCTTGGCGTAGGGTCCAAGTCTCCTGGATTATGTTTGTTCCAAAAATCACATTCCCGAAGGTTTCATTCCGTTTGGACTCCGTTTGATATTCTTTTTCTGCGAAACTCTGAAATAGGCAAAAAAACAGCAATTCTGGGCTGGGCCTCCGATTAATAGGTTAGTCCCAAAAATAATATAAAAGTGAATAATAAAGCCCAATAATGTCCAAAACAGAAGATAATATAGCATGGAGCAATCAAAAATTATATATATGTTGGAGACGTATCAAGCATCCCCAAGCTCAATTCCTGCTCGTCCTCGAGTAGGTAAATGATAAAAATAGAATTTTTGATGCGGAATGCTACTTGGCATAATTTCAATGTAATTCTTCTTAATTGTGGTATGAATATTCAGATCCGAATGATTCAAGATAAAAGTTCAATATTGACATAGAAATAATAATACTTCAAGCATACTAACTAAGCAATTATGTCTTCTCAAAATAACATGGCCAAAGGAAGTTCATCCCTACAAAATCATATAGTTTAGTCATCCTCCATTTTCGTTACACAAGAATGCTCTCATCATGCACAACCCCGATGACAAGCCATGCAATTGTTTCATACTTTAGTAATCTCAAACTTTATAAACTTTCACGCAATACATGAGCGTGAGCCATGGATATAGCACTATGGGTGGAATAGAATATAATGATGGGGGTTATGTGGAGAAGACAAAAAAGGAGAAAGTCTCACATCAACTAGGCTAATCAATGAGCTATGGAGATGCCCATCGATTGATGTTATTGCAAGGAGTAGGGATTGCCATGCAACGGATGCACTAGAGCTATAAATATATGAAAGCTCAACAAAAGAAACTAAGTGGGTGTGCATCCAACTTGCTTGCTCACGAAGACCTAGGGCACTTGAGGAGGCCCATTTTTGGAATATACAAGCCAAGTTCTATAATGAAAGATTCCCACTAGTATATGAAAGTTACAAAACAAGAGACTCTCTATCATGAAGATTATGGCGCTACTTTGAAGCACAAGTGTGGTAAAAAGGATAGTAGCATTGTCCCTTTTTATTTCTCCTTTTTTTGGGCCTTCTTTTTTTTGGCCTTTCTCTTTTTTTGGGACAATGCTCTATTAAATGATGATCATCACACTTCTATTTATTTACAACTCATTGATTACAACTCGATACTAGAACAAGGTATGACTCTATATGAATGCCTCCGGCGGTGTACCGGGATATGCAATGAACCAAGAGTGACATGTATGGAAGAATTATGAACGGTGGCTTTTCCACAAATATTATGTCAACTACATGATCATGCTAAGCAATATGACAATGATGAACGTGTCAAGATAAACGGAATGGTGGAAAGTTGCATGGCAATATATCTCGGAATGGCTATGGAAATGCCATAATAGGTAGGTATGGTGACTGTTTTAAGGAAGATATAAGGAGGTTTATGTGTGAAAGATCGTATCATATCACGGGGTTTGGATGCACCGGCGAAGTTTGCACCAACTGTCAATGTGAGAAAGGGCAATGCACGGTACTGAAGGGGCTAGCAATGATGGAAAAGTGAGAGTGCGTATAATCCATGGACTCAACATTAGTCATAAAGAACTCACATACTTATTGCAAAAATCTACAAGTCATAAAAAACCAAACACTACGCGAATGCTCCTAGGGGGATAGATTGGTAGGAAAAGACCATCGCTCGTCCCAGACCGCCACTCATAAGGAGGACAATCAAAGAACACCTCATGTTTCAAATTTGTTACATAACGTTTACCATACGTGCATGCTACGGGACTTGCAAACCTCAACACAAGTATTTCTCAAATTCACAACTACTCAACTAGCACAACTTTAATATCACTACCTCCATATCTCAAAACAATCATCTAACATCAAACTTCTCTTAGTATTCAAAACACTCATAAGAAAGTTTTTTACTAATCTTGAATACATAGCATATTAGGATTATTTAAGCAAATTAACATGCTATTTAAGACTATCAAAATGATCTAAGTGAAGCATGAGATATCAATAGTTTCTATAAAACAAATCCACCACCGTGCTCTTAAAGATATAAGTGAAGTAATAGAGCAAAAACTATATAACTCAAAAAGATATAAGTGAAGCACATAGAGTATTCTAATAATTTCCGAATCATGTTTGTCTCTCTCAAAAGGTGTGTACAGCAGATGATTGTTTAAACTAAAAAGCAAAGACTCATATCATACAAGACGCTCCAAGCAAAACACATATCATGTGGTGAATAAAAATATAGCTCCAAGTAAAGTTACCGATGGAAGTAGACGAAAGAGGGGATGCCTTCCGGGCATCCCCAAGCTTTGGCTTTTGGTGTCCTTAGATTATCTTGGGGGTGCCATGGGCATCCCCAATCTTAGGCTCTTGCCACTCCTTGTTCCATAATCCATCAAATCTTTCACCCAAAACTTGAAAACTTCACAACACAAAACTCAACAGAAAATCTCGTGAGCTCCGTTAGCGAAAGAAAACAAAAGACCACTTCAAGGTACTGTAATGAACTCATTCTTTATTTATATTGGTGTTAAACCTACTGTATTCCAACTTTTCTATGGTTTATAAACTCTTACTAGCCATAGATTCATCAAAATAAGCAAACAACACACGAAAAACAGAATCTGTCAAAAACAGAACAGTCTCTAGTAATCTGTAACTAACGCAAACTTCTGGATCTCCAAAAAATCAGAAAAAATAGGACGACCTATACAATTTGTTTATTTATCATCAGCAATTGGAATCAATATTTTATCATGTTCTGGTGATTTTTAATAATTATTTTCATGAACAGAAAGTTTCTGGAAATTACAGCAAGATCAAATAACTATCATCCAAGAAGATCCTATAGGTTTAACTTGGCACAAACCCTAATTAAAACATAAAAACACATCTAACCATAGGATAGATCAAATATTTATTCCTAAACAGAAGCAAAAAGCAAAAAACTAAAAATAAAATTGGGTTGCCTCACAACAAGCGCTATCGTTTAACGCCCCTAGCTAGGCATAAAAGTAAGGATAGATCTAGGTATTGCCATCTTTGGTAGGCAATCCATAAGTGGCTCTCATGATAGATTCATATGGTAACTTTATTTTGTTCCTAGGGAAGTGTTCCATGCCTTTCTTTAATGGAAATTGGAATCTAATATTCCCTTCCTTCATATCAATAATTGCACCAATCGTTCTAAGGAAAGGTCTACCAAGAATAATAGGACATGAAGGATTGCAATCTATATCAAGAACGATAAAATCTACGGGCACATAGTTCCTATTTGCAACAATAATAACATCATTAATTATTCCCATAGGTTTTTTAATGGCGGAATCCGCAAGGTGCAAGTTTAAAGAGCAATCATCAAAATCACGGAAACCCAGCAAATCGTACAAAGTTTTTGGAATCGTGGAAACACTAGCACGCAAATCACAAAAAGCATAGCATTCATGATCTTTAATTTTAATTTTAATAGTAGGTTCCCACTCATCATAAAGTTTTATAGGGATAGAAACTTCCAACTCAAGCATTTGTTCATAAGATTGCATCAAGGCATCAACGATATGTTTGGTAAAAGCTTTATTTTGACTATAAGCATGAGGAGAATTTAGCACGGATTGCAACAAGGAAATACAATCTATCAAGGATCAATTATTATAATTAAATTCCTTCAAATCCAAAATAGTGGGTTTATTAATATCTAGGGTTTTGTTCTCTTCAATCCCACTTTTGTCAATTTTAGCATCAAGATCTAAAAACTCCGAATTTTTTGAACGCCCTCTAGGTAAAGGTGGATCATATTCAGTCCTATCATTATCAAGATTCATATTGCAAAACAAAGATTTAATAGGGGACACATCAATAACCTTTAGATCCTCATCTTTATTTTCGTAGAAATTTGAAGAACACGCTTTCATAAAGCAATCTTTCTTAGCACGCATCCTAGCGGTTCTTTCTTTGCACTCATCAATGGAAATTCTCATGGATTTGAGAGACTCATTGATATCATGCTTAGGAGGAATAGATCTAAGTTTTAAAGAATCAACATCAAGAGAAATTATATCAACGTTCCTAACCAATTCATCAACTTTAAGCAATTTCTCTTCAAGCAAAGCATTGAAATTCTTTTGTGAATTCATAAACTCTTTAACACTAGTCTCAAATTCATAGGGCATCTTATTAAAATTTCCATAAGAATTGTTGTAGGAATTACCATAATTATTAGAGGAATTGCTAGGATAAGGCCTAGGATTAAAGTTTCCTCTATAATGCGTTGTTACCAAAATTATTCCTACCAACAAAATTCACATCCATAGATTCATTATTATTCTCAATCAAAGTAGACAAAGGCATATCATTGGGATCAGAAGAAACACTCTTAGTAGCAAATAATTTCATAAGTTCATCCATCTTTCCACTCAAAACATTAATTTCTTCTATTGCATGCACTTTTTTATTAGTAGATCTTTCAGTGTGCCATTGAGAATAATTAACCATAATATTATCTAGGAGTTTAGTAGCTTCTCCTAAAGTGATTTCCATAAAAGTGCCTCCTGCTGCCGAATCTAAAAGATTTCTAGAAGCAAAATTCAATCCGTCATAAAAAAATTGTATAATCATCCACAAGTTCAAGCCATGAGTGGGGCAATTATGTATCACTAATTTCATCCTCTCCCAAGCTTGTTCAACATGTTCATGATCAAGTTGCCTAAAATTCGTAATATCGTTTCTAAGAGAGATGATCTTGGCGGTAGGAAAATACTTAGAGATAAAAGCATCTTTGCACTTATTCCAAGAATCAATACTATTTTTAGGCAAAGACGAAAACCAAGCTTTAGCACGATCTCTAAGCGAAAAAGGAAATAGCTTCAATTTAACAACATCATTGTCAACATCTTTCTTCTTTTGCATATCACACAAATCAACGAAGCTATTTATATGAGTAGCGGCATCTTCACTAGGAAGGCCGGCGAATTGATATTTCATGACAAGATTCAACAAAGCAGCATTGATTTCACAAGATTGATGTCGGTAAGAGGAGCAATCGGAGTGCTAAGGAAATCATTATTGTTGGTATTGGTAATGTCACACAATTTGGTATTATCTTGAGCCATCGTGACAAACAAGCAATCCAACACACGAGCAAACAAAAAGCAAGTGAAAAAGAGGTGAACGAAAAAGAGAGGGCGAATAAAACGGCAAGGGTGAAGTGGGGGAGAGGAAAACGAGAGGCAAATGGCAAATAACGTAATGCGGGAGATAAGGGTTTGTGATGTGTACTTGGTATGTTGACTTTTGCATAGACCTCCCCGGCAACGTTGCCAAAAATCCTTCTTGCTACCTGTTGAGCACTGCGTTGGTTTTCCCTTGAAGAGGAAAGGGTGGTGCAGCAAAGTAGCGTAAGTATTTCCCTCAGTTTTTGAGAACCAAGGTATCAATCTAGTAGGAGGCTACGCGCGAGTCCCTCGCACCTACACAAACAAATAAATCCTCGCAACCAACGCGATAAGGGGTTGTCAATCCCTACATGGTCACTTACAAGAGTGAGATCTGATAGATATGATAGGATAATATTTTTGGTGTTTTTATGATAAAGATGCAAAGTAAAATAAAAGCAAAGTAAAAAGCAACATAAATAACTAAGTTTTGGAAGATTAATATGATAAAGATAGACCTAGGGGCCATAGGTTTCACTAGTGGCTTCTCTCAAGAGCATAAGTATTTTACGGTGGGTGAACAAATTACTGTTGAGCAATTGACAGAATTGAGCATAGTTATGAGAATATCTAGGTATGATCATGTATATAGGCATCACGTCCGAGACAAGTAGACCGACTCTGCCTGCATCTACTAGTATTACTCCACACATCGACCGCTATCCAAAGCATGCATCTAGAGTATTAAGTTCATAAGAACAGAGTAACGCATGTAAGCAAGATGACATGATGTAGAGGGATAAATTCATGCAATATGATAAAAACCTCATCTTGTTATCCTCGATGGCAACAATACAATACGTGCCTTGCTGCCCCTACTGTCACTGGGAAAGGACACCGCAAGATTGAACCCAAAGCTAAGCACTTCTCCCATTGCAAGAAAGATCAATCTAGTAGGCCAAACAAAACTGATAATTCGAAGAGACTTGCAAAGATAACCAATCATACATAAAAGAATTCAGAAGATTCAAATATTGTTTATAGATAAACTTGATCATAAACCCACAATTCATTGGTCTCAACAAACACACCGCAAAAATAAGATTACATCGAATAGATATCCACGAGAGAGGGGGAGAACATTGTATTGAGATCCAAAAGGAGAGAAGAGGCCATCTAGCTAATAACTATGGACCCGAATGTCTGAGGTAAACTACTCACACTTCATCGGAGAGGCTATGGTGTTGATGTAGAAGCCCTCCGTGACCGATGGCCCCTCCGGCGGAGCTCCAGAACAGGCCCAAGATGGGATCTTGTGGGTACAGAAAGTTGCGGCGGTGGAATTAGGTTTTTGGCTCCGTATCTGATCATTTGGGGGTACGTAGGTATATATAGGATGAAGGAGTACGTCGATGGAGCAACATGGGGCCCACGAGGGTGGAGGGCTCGCCCGGGGGGGTAGGCGCGCCCCCCTACCTCGTGGATTCATGGAAGCTTCCTTGGCGTAGGGTCCAAGTCTCCTGGATCATGTTCGTTCCAAAAATCACGTTCCCGAAGGTTTCATTCCGTTTGGACTCCGTTTGATATTCTTTTTTTGCGAAACACTGAAATAGGCAAAAAAAACAGCAATTCTAGGCTTGGCCTCCGGTTAATAGGTTAGTCCCAAAAAATATAAAAGTGAATAATAAAGCCCAATAATGTCCAAAGCAAAAGATAATATAGCATGGAGCAATCAAAAACTATAGATACGTTGGAGACGTATCACCCCACTCCATAGCCATGCATGAGCAATCTTTGTAACCATACCCATCAAATCAAAGCAAGCCTCAGGGCACGAGACGTAGGGCTTTTACCTCCGCCGAGAGGATCCTGAACTCGTTAAACACCGAATGTTACACCTGCGCCGTAGCTAGGTTATGCCCCTTATTCGTACCCCTAGTACTCATTGTCAGGTTCATAACCCTGACAGTTGGCGCCCACCGTGAGGCTAGGCGTCTAGTAAAATTTCATGGCGTAGGTGGTTTTCTTTATCATCATGTTAGTTCGCAGCTAAATCCATTTCAGGGCACTCTCCTTCATCATCGAGGCATTTCCCGTCTGCGGCGCGACGCATTTCCGCGCATCATCCTACAGAGTCCTTGTCCGACAGCCCTTGGCTCCGTACTGAGTGGCCACTCACCCCACCATCGCACGTCGCAGCAAGCGTTCCGGGTGCTTGCGGCTGCAGCGCTTGATTAAGCACGCTGTAGCCACCTAGGCCGCAGCTGAACATGTGGCGGCTCTCGAGTTTGACGAGCCCGCCCTCGACCCCTCCAGTGGGTAACTCAGCAATTCCTTTGAGGAGTCCAAGTGCGAAAGCATCGAGTCAACCGCCAAAATCTCATGGCAGACAACTCTGAGTGCCATGCGCCCCCGGGGTTCACGGACGCTTAGAGCGGCCACATGGGGGCGTCACACGATAACACTGACAGTGGTGCCGCGGGCCACGAGCCGTACGTGCCTCAAGCTCTCACCAGGGAGCAGGGGGCGAGCTCCGTCATAGGAACGATCAACTCCTGAACACCCCCACCACCGAAACGACCCCCGAGGCGTTGGCCATGGAGTCAACTCGCCTGGCCACCCTGGTCGAGCGCGATCACCTTGAACGGCTTCAGAGGGAGCTCGACGAACATGAATGCCATCAGCCCGGTTCCAGTCAGCACAAGCGTCGGCTCTACTCGAGTGACCAACCTCGTAAGTATCAAGTCCTCAATACTCTGTTGCATAATCTGGCAGCCGCCACTCAGATCGCAGATTCCATCCAGCCCTGTGGCTCTTCGGCCAGGGAAGGGATTCGGTAGATCCAGGTGCTCCTGAAAACAACGTCGCCGCAGAATGCGGTGGTGTCCCAGTCCAGAGATCGGATTCACATCACATCAGTGTGTGCGGAGACTGTTCAGTCGGCTCATAGCCCACTCGGCTCACGTAGGCGCTGAGCCACTTCCTCCTCAGGAGATCATCAAGAAGACCGGAGGCGCGACCGAGTTGCATCGCCCCGGCATCACGATGACTACGATCGCGCCCTGATGCCTCCACCACGAGATGGCGTGTACGAGCGCCAGCCCTATGACAACAGGCGGACATACAATGCTGACCGCAGGCCTAGTCCTTCTCGTCCCATGAGAGATACTCAAGACCCATTTTTCAACGCGAGATTTGTTGTCGCTCGGAACTTGGTCGACAGAGGCTGGGCCCTACGGGAAGGCCAAGATCACGACGTACTGAGTGGTTATCATGTGAATTTGATATGTGTTTGATATTTTGATGATATGTATGTTTTGATTCCCTTAGTGTTGTTATATGAACGTCGACTACATGACACTCTACCATATTTGGTCCTAAGGGAATGCATCGTGGAGTAGTTATTAGATGATGGGTTGCTAGAGTGACAGAAGCTTAAACCCTGGCTTATGCGCTATTTCGTAAGGGACTGATTTGGATCCATATGTTTAATGCTATGGTTAGATTTTATCTTAATACTTTTCTCGTAGTTGCAGATGCTTGCGAGGGGTTTAATCATAAGTGGGGGGCTTGTACAAGTAAGAACAACACCCAAGCACCGGTCCACCCACATATCAAATTATCAAAGTAGTGAAAATGAATCAAACCAACATGATGAAAGTGAATCAAACCAGCATGGGGTTTTGCCTTATCAGTAGCGCGGGACACCGTGCTACTCATAAGGCGCTACAGCTAAACTTTACCAGTAGGGTTGGTTTACATGCGCTACTGCTAACATACTGAGCAGTAGCGAACTTGCTCAAACGCACGCTACTGCTAATAGCAGCAGCGCCTCATCCAGGAGCGCGCTACTGCTAAAAGCACGCTGCTACTACATGCACACCGACACTACTGCTAAATTTTCCAGTATTTTTTCTGCAGCATATTGACAATGTATTTGTATAGGTATTATACAGTAGTCTCATCATATGATTTTATGATCATGATGAGTTATTATATATATCATCGGGTGAAAGAGACGTGGATTAGATCCAAGTGGGGCAACATGGTGCAGATCCAAAGTACAACTAATCGAAACTTGATCACTTTAGTTTGGATTTCTCCCTCGGTCATATGGAGAAGTGAATCGCATTACTTTTTTTCATTTTGGTAACAATTTTTCTTGCACTTACAAGATGAACAACATCAGATACTGGCGCCTTTGCTTGATCAGGAAAACCGCCTTTGCATCAAATGGTGTGAGCCGCAATACTTTTTTTGTCGTCTGCCTAATTTTTTTTCTTACACTTCACATTGAGTGTAATTGAAATCGCAGCAAATCGTAACACTCCTGAAAGTGAGCTGCAATATTTTTTTTGCTAGTGAACTTTGAAACTTTTTTTCCAATCATCCCACAAGCAAAAGAAAATGCATCACAAAAAGAAGTGAACCTTTCATGTTAACTTCTTTTTCAAACTTTCTCGTGTCCTTACTCAAACTTTATTGTAGACCAAAGTGCACTGCAGTGTTGCATCTTTTTTAATGCATTTTTTTTGAAATCTGAAGTCCTTTGTAGTGGAAATTTTTCAAGACCAAAGTGCACCACATTTTCTTCCTGGTTTTTTACTGCACTATGGTAACTGAGAAAAAACTTGAAATTTTTTGAACAAGAGAATTGCATTTTTTTTTCAGTTTCCATATCTGCAGACAACTCAAATCTAGACTGCACGGCGCCAGACAGGTGTGCTGCTTACACTCACGTAGTGCACTGCACGGCCAAAATCAACAGCAAAAAAACTGAAAATAACACACACAAAATTTATGAGCTCCAAGCCCAGCGAGCTGCTGCTCGTCCTTGATCTCATGGCGACAGAGGACACAAGTGCTCAGGGCGGCGGCCTTGCTGGAAAGCAACAGTCCAAAAAAATCCAATGGTATGGCTCTTCATACTACACATATCCTGCAACCGAACCACGTGAAGATCCTGAGCGAACTGCTCTCTCTAGTCGGAGGCATGGTGTGCTGGAGAAGGTCAAGCTGGCGCGAGGTGGAGCTCCTTGACGCACGCCAGAGCGAGCACTGCACGCCGGCATCCCACGGAAAACACAATGAGCAGAAGGACGTGATCCCATAGCCGGTCCTCACGCACAGCTCCCGCGCGGGGACATGCCGTCGGGGGTGGAGTGCGGATGCGCCAGTGTGCACTGCGGCCAAGAAGGGCCAAGGGGGCAGGCCGGATCCGTGGATGAAGAAGGTTGGGGAGGCCGGTGCCACGTTCCTCACGCACATCCCATGTAGATCAGGGGGAGTGGCAACCGTCGGCTTGTCGGACGCGGCGGGCAGGCCGGATCCCATCTAGCGTCGGGTCGGGGGAGGCTGGATTGAAGGAATAGTGGAACCGCCGTCGGCGCACAACGCCGTGGGTGGCGGAGAGGAGGCGCGCCGTTCGGCGATGTCGTGGCGCCGCCATCTAAGCGCAGCCACTGTGACAGTGGCTAGGGAGGAGGCTGGAGGGGAGGCGCCGGTCGGGAGGTGGGGAGGGGGGCGGCGCCAGGGAAGGAGGCTGGAGTGGGGCGGCACCGGGGGAGGAGGCTGAAGGGGGCGGCGCCGGGGGAGGAGGCTGGAGGGGGCGGCACCGGGGGAGGAGGCTGGAGGGGGCGGCGCCGGGGGAGGAGACGAAGGTAGTTGGTCATGGGGAATTGGGGGAGGCGTCGGTTGGGAAGGAAGCGAGACAGAGAGGTGGTCGAGTGGTGGGCGTGGGGCGGGTTTTTTTATCTGTTTGTGTCGTTCGAGTCGAGTAGGTGTGGGATGGGTCAGGTGTTAGCACAATAAGGTTTGGGTGTGTAGAATAAGATCTTAAGGGTTGTTATCATAATAGACCCACCCTATATATATATATATATATATAATAACTCATCATGATCATAACAATATAACAACTCAACATCATCATCATAATAATAACTCATCATCGCTATCATAATAACAAGTCATACTCATCATCATCATAGTCATCTAACAAATTCTACTCGTTATCATAATAACAAGTCATACTCATCATCATCATAGTCATCTAACAACTTATACTCATTATCATAATAACCAGTCATACTCATCATTATCATAGTCATCTAACCAACCCTAGTTAATTGTTCTTAGCCCATGATCATAAGTAGTAGCTAGGACCTGCTTCCCTCTCTAAGGTAAAATAGCATAAAACAACATAGCCCCAAGCTCTCCACTATGGAGAATGAAGATTATCCTGTTTCCAATTAGTGGGCTTCACACAATGTTGCTTCCAAGTAGCTCCCTACGATAATTCATAAATTTTCTCCATTCTTTTATTGTGAGGTCTTCATCTATTCGAGAAATCTTGTATGAACAACGGTGACCCGTGGATGGACTTAGCTGTAAGCTAACAACATCCATGTGACCTTTTGTATGCATCAGATGAGGCACACAATCCTTAGGGATTTTATGTTGAAGAGCATAATAGTAACATAGTTACCAATGTAGTTTAGCTTTAATTAGAATAATGTATGCAAAAGATGCACTTTTGCAATAATAATAAAAAATCTTACCATGCCATTTCCGTGGATGTTGCCGTAGTTCAACACGTGAACTAGTGGAACGTATTGAACATAATGTGGAGGAGTTTCATAATTCTTATTGAAAGTCTCAACATCAATAATAAAGGAGATAAGATGATCTTTCTCCTCGTAAGTTAGTTCGGAGCCATCAGTGTAGTAGGTTTTGTCTACTACTTTCCGAACATCTTTTAACGAATGGAAATAACCTGTCAATGGAAGTATATAAGATGTCAACAATTTTCATAAAACAATATAAATTACACAATAAATATGTTTGAGAAACTCACATAGAGGTAGAAGTGGAAGTGTATCAACATCGACCCAAATGTCGATATTCTCTTCCTCGATATTATCATCCTCGACATTATCTTCGTCGATGTCATCTTCAGGATCACCAAGATCGAAGGTGACATGCATACCCTCCTGAAAATCATACGCCTTGCATAGTGCTGCCCAATTCGAGCAACCAAAATGGGAGTAGGTCACCGCATTGTATAGCTTTACATTAACAGCATAACCATGATGGGTCCTGAGGTGAACTCTCTTTATCTGCATATTCTCATGATCTTCGATATCTAGCTTCTCCAAGACATAACGTCTTGCATGGCAGGGGATGGGCTAGTCGAATTGTAGAAAGCAGAAATTACACATTGAAGAAACAAAAGTAATGCTTAATAACGTGAAAACACTTGTCGTCGTTGCACACCATATAAACATCGAAGGTCTCGTCGAGCTTAATAGTGAAGCGTCGACCGCCTTCGGTGAAATCTTGTTGCACGAGACCCCGATTCGCCGGGTACTCGCACTTTCGAGATCCTATCGTCGTCGTCAGACATTTCCTATGTTCATAATTCAAAGATTAAAGTTCTGAAATTCAATATTTGTACTACAAAAACTAAATCAGATCATTATTATTCATCACGGGTTGACTATCAGTCTGTCGAGTCTTTTCTTGAAAACTCTTAGCTCACATGGTGTATATATTTGATTGTCGATGATGGTCGCTCCTCCCTTCGTTCCCGAGTGCATTACACCAAAATGTCTACCGCACAGAAACGAAGGAGAAGCGAGCCCCACGATAAAAGTCGGGATTCTGCTTCTCTCATATATGGTGGACACTCTTCATCACTGATTTTTTGATCGTCGATGATGGTCGCTACTCCTCCTTCCCCTAATGCATAACAATGGTCTAGCACAAGGAGAAGAAGGAGAAGCGACCCCCGTGACAACAGTCAGCATTCTTATTCTCTCTTATATGGTGGAGACTCTCCCTCACTGATTTTTGATTGTCATGTATGGAGCCCCGACAGACTTAAAGTCAACTTGAAATGTCGTTTAATTCTCTTTCTAGCAAATCCGGGGCACTCGATATTTCCTACATAATCTATCACAAGTCATGCTAAAATTCACCGAAAAATCCAGCATGACCTATGCTAAAATAGGACATATCAAACGCCTGAAATTTGCCGGAACAGCAATGAATCAACATTCTGGCAAAACATAGGCCACTCGGGGGTGTTCCCTACAAAATGCATCTATGCATCCATTTTGTCGACATTTTCCAAAAGCATTAATGAAACAAAAGTATTTAAGCAGAATATTAAAGCAGGAGTAGTTGGTCACATTGTCACAGCTACTCATCTATTACTCTACTACATCTATGAAAACATCTACATCATCATCGACATCAACGACATGGGGATTTGGCTGCTCTCACCTCAAGGTCGGAGGGGGTCGGTGACGAGGACGACGGTGGGGATGATGTAGGGGCTCCTTGATTTCTGCAAAATAAAATATAAACAAAAACATTATTATCCTGATTTTAGGAGTTATTAGTGAAACCCTATAAGCTATCAACCAAACACTATTATGCTGATTCAAAAGACCTACATTTACTAAAAAATTGTAAAACTAGTTCTTTTTACTAAAATTACTAAAATTGATACCTTAATTTTCATACTACAAACTTCTATTACTAAAATTGCCATACCTAAATTTTCATACTACAAACTTCTATTACTAAATTTGATAGCTAAAAATTTCTCATATACCACTCCAATACATTTCTATATTGAAAATTTCTACTCTATTAAAAACATCGACATTTACTGAAAATTTTCTACTCTATTCAAAAGATCTAGATTTATTAAAAAAATTCTATTCCATTCAAATAATATACATTCTATTGCATTAAAATGCATTAAAAAACCTACATTCTACAAGAACAGAGGGAGCAGGCCGGGATGGAGGGAGGTAGGAGGGAGGGAGGGGAGGTGGGAGGCAGGAGGGAGGGAGGGAGGAAGGGAGGAGGGTGGGCAGGAGGGAGGTAGGAGGTAGAGAGGGAGGAGGCCGGGAGGGAGGGAGGCAGGACAGGGAGGAGGCCGGATTTGATGGAGGAGGAGGGAGGGAGATACCTCGAGGGCGGCTGCGGTGAGAACGAGAGCGAGCGAGACAGTGTGAGGGATAGTGAGGGAGAGGTAGTGGAAGGGGACGCGGAGGAAGAGTATAACCCAGGTTTAGCAGTAGCGCGGTCTAGAGGCCAGCGCTGCTGCTAACCCTATTAGTTGTAGCGTGGGATCGAGGAACCGTGCTACTACTATACCTAGGCTGTCGGTAGAGTGTGGTTGTAATAGTCGTAGTGTGCTCTCTAGTGGACACGCTACTGCTAAGAATGTAGCAGTAGCGCCACACTTCACAACGCGCTACTGTTAAGTAGCAGTAGCGCCTCATTTTAACCCGCGCTATAGAAAATCCTCTGTGTATATGGTTTTCCCTAGTAGTGCCCGTGTGCTCTCAAGAACACTTTGCTTATTATAAGAGACTTTTTGTCCTGTCTTCTGCTACAAAAAGGATTGGTCTACCTTGCCGCACTTTATTTACCGTTACCGTTACTTGTCCGTTACAAAATTATCTTCCTATCAAACTACGTGTTACCGACAATTTCAGTGCTTGCAGAAGTTACCTTGCTGAAAACCACTTGTCATTTCCTTCTGGTCCTCGTTGGGTTCGACACTCTTACTTATAGAAAGGACTACGATTGATCCTCTATACTTTTGGGTCATCAAGACTCTTTTCTGGCGCCGTTGCCAGGGAGTGAAGCGCTCTCGGTAAGTGGAAATCGATAAGGAAAATTTATATTACGTGCTGAAATTTATTGTCCCTTTTACTACGGAAAAGAATCCTTTGAGGGGTTTGTTCGGGGTATATTCACCTCGACCGGAAACACAAAGACTTTCCCCTCAACCTACTGCACCTACTGAAAATATTAGTTATGAAATTCCTTCGGGTATGATAGAACAACTGCTAGCTAATTCTTATGCACGAGACGATACGGAACATCCTGATATGCATCTCATACATGTGGAAGAAATTTGTGGATTATTTAAGCTTGTAGGTTTACCCGGAGATGAAGTTAAGAAGAAGGGTTTCCCTTTATATTTGAAGGGAAAAGCATTGACATTGTATAGGCTATACGACGATATTGGATCTTAGAACTGGAATCGACTAAAATTCAAATTTCACAAAAAACATTTATCCTATGCATCTAGTTCATCGTGATCAGAATTATATATATAATATTTGGCCTCGTGAAGGAGAAAGTATCGCTCTAGCTTGGGGAGGCTTAAGTCAATGTTATATTCATGCTCCAATCATGAGCTCTCAAGATAAATTATTATTCAGATTTTTTATGCTCGGCTTTCTCGTGATGACCAATCCATGCTTGATACTTCTTGTACCGGTTCTTTTATGAACAAGACTATTGAATTTAGGTGGGAACTTTTAGAAAGAATTAAACGCAACTGAAGATTGGGAACTCGATGAAGGTAAAGAGCCAGGTATTAAGCTTGAGCTTGATGGTGTTAAATCTTTTATGAATACCGATGCTTTTCACAAGTTTAGCACTAAATATGGACTTGACTCTGAGATAGTAGCTTCTTTTGTGAACCATTTGCTACTCATGTTGATCTCCCTAAGAAGAAGTGATTTAAATATCATCCCCCTATCAAAGAAGAAATTAAAGAACCAGTTATAGCTAAAGATGAAACTATCATTTACAATGTTGATCCAGTTGTGCCTACTACTTGTATTGAAAAACCACCTTTCCCTGCTAGGATAAAGGAACATGCTAAGGTATCAACCATGGTTCGCAGAAGTACTATTGAAGCACCTAAACCCTCTGAACAAATTAAACTAGAACCTAGTGTTGCTATGGTAAAAGGTCTATTGGTCGAAAACATTGACGGGCATGTTATTTATTTTGGTGACGAAGCTGCTAGAATTGCCAAAGCCGATGAAAAATATAAACATAGACCTGTTGTTGGCATGCCCTTTGTCTTAGTTAAAATAGGAGATCATTTCTATCATGGTTTATGTGATTTAGGTGCTACTGTGAGTGCTATCCCTTTTACTTTATATCAAGAAATTATGAATGACATAACACCCGCTGAAATAGATGACATAGATGTTACTATTAAACTTGCTAATAGAGACACCATCACACCATACTTGGGATTGTTAGAGATGTTGAAGTCCTGTGTGGGAAAATAAAATATCCTACTGATTTTCTAGTCCTTGGTTCCCCACAAGATGGATTTTGTCCCATAATCTTTAGTATACATTTCTTGAACACTGTCAATGCTAAGACAGATTGTGAAAAAGAAACTGACAGTGTTAGCTTCACTGATGTGTCTCACGATTTTAATTTCTATAAGTTTCATAGACAACCTGATGATAAATAATCACCTGGTAAAATGAAATAATTGGTCTTTCTTCTATTGCCGTACCTCCTACTGATCCACTAGATCTATTTGATATACTCTTGATAATCTTTAGGGCATTAGTCCCACTCTCTGTGAGCACAAGATTAATATGGAACATGATGATAAACCCGTTGTTGATCACCAATGATGACTGAATCCTAAAATGAAAGAAGTGGTAAGAACTGAAATACTAAAGCTTCTGGAAGCAGGTATAATATATGCCATAGCTGATAATAGATGGGTAAGTCCCATTCATTGTGTCCCTAAGAAAGGAGGTATTACTACTGTTCCTAATGATAAAAATGAACTCATCCCACAAAGAATTGTTATCGGCTATAGAACGGTAATTCATTTTAGAAAATCAAATAAAGCTACTAGAAAAGATCATTACCCTCTGCCTTTTATTGATCAAATGCTAGAAAGATTATCTAAGCACACACACTTTTGTTTCCTTGATGGATATTCCGGTTTCTCTCAAATACCTGTTTCACAACCTGATCAAGAGAAAACCACTTTTTCTTGTCCTTTTGGAACCTATGCTTATAGACGTATGCCTTTTGGTTTATGCAATGCACCTGCTACGTTTCAAAGATGTATAACCAATATATTCTCTGATTTTTCTGAAAAGATTGTTGAGGTTTTCATTGATGATTTTTCCATTTACAGAACTTCTTTTGATGATTGCTTAAGCAACCTTGATCGAGTTTTGCAGAGATGTGAACAAACTAACTTTGTCTTGAATTGGAAGAAGTTCCACTTTATGGTTAATGAAGGCATTGTCTTGGGGCATAAAATTTCTGAACGAGCTATTGAGGTGGATAAAGCTAAAGTTGATGCAATTGAGAAAATGCCAGGTCCTAATTAAGGACATCAAAGGTATTTGTAGTTTCGTTGGTCATGATGGTTTCTATAGGAGGTTTATTAAATACTTCTCTAAAATTTATAAGCCTCTTACTAATATTTTACAAAAGGATGTTCCATTTGTTTTTTATGATGATTGTGTAGAAGACTTTGAAACACTTATGAAAGCCTTAACTTCTACACAGATACGTCCATTTTGCATCATGTTTTCCTATTGTTATTTATAATGTTTTTATGCATAACAATGCTTTATGGGGTAATTATAATGCCTTTTCTCTCATAATATGCAAGGTTTACACAAAGAGGGAGAATACCGGGAGCTGGAATTCTGGACCTGAAAAAGCTACGTCAGAGTTACCTATTCTGCACGTTTCCAAATAAGCTGATAATTTACGGATAATTGCTTTTCAATATATGAAAAATATTGGAGAAAATAGCTACCACAGGGGGGCCACCAGGTAGGCACAACCCATCTGGGCGCGCCCTGGTGGGTTGTGCCCTCCTCGGCCCACCTCCGGTGCCCATCTTCTGGTATATATGTCATTTTGATCTAGGAAAAATCAGGGGGGGGGGGACTTTCGGGACGAAGTGCCACCGTCTCGAGGCGGAACTTGGGCAGGAGCACTTTTGCCTTCTGGCAGTGCGATTCTGCTGGGGGAACTTCCCTCCCGAAGGGGGAAATCATCGCCATCCTCATCACCAACAACTCTCCAATCTTTGGATGGGCCACCTCCACCAATGATAACCCACACGTATAGGGGATCGGTTGTAGCCTTTTTTGATAAATAAGAGTGTCGAACCCAACGAGGAGCTAAAGGTAGAACAAATATTCCCTCAAATTCTATCGACCACCGATACAACTCTACGCACGCTTGACATTCGCTTTACCTATAACAAGTATGAAACTAGAAGTACTTTGTAGGTGTGATAGGATAGGTTTGCAAGATAATAAAGAGCACGTAAATAAAATCTAGGGGCTGTTTAGACAAACACACAATTAAGTTAGTTTTCGTAGAGAGCTTTTGTCAACAAGAAAGTTATTTGTCCGTAGGCAATCGATAACAAGTACGGGTAATCATTCTTGTAATTTTATATGAGGGAGAGGCATGAGCTAACATACTTTCTCTACTTGGATCATATGCACTTATGATTGGAACTCTAGCAAGCATCCGCAACTAATAAAGATCATTTAGGTCGTGAAACCCAACCATAGCATTAAGTATCAAGTCCTCTTTACTCCCATATGCCATAACCCACTTATCCGAGTTTGGGCTACTGTCATCCCCCGCAACACTGACAATAAGTAAACCATGAACATATTGCAACACCCTAGAGCGGGGGGCCCTCATGTTTGCGCGAGAACGGAGGGCACCGTAGGACAACACTGTAAATAAAATATACAATCATACCAACCAAGATCACGATTAACCCATAGGACAAAACAGATCTACTCAAACATCATAGGATAACCATAGATCATTGAGAAATAATATATGGAGTTGAGCACCATGTTTAAGTAGAGATTACAACGGGGAGAAGAGGTGTTACACCGCTGCATAGAGGGGGAGAAAGTTGGTGTTGACCGTAGCAAGATTGTTGATGTAGATCGTCGTCCCGATCGTTTCCCCGGTGGCACTCCGGCGCCACCGGAAGCGAGGGGGAGAGAGCCCCCCCTTCTTCTTCTTCCTTGGCCTCCCCTGTAGATGGGAGGAGGGTTCCCCCTCTGGTCCTTGGTCTCCATGGCGCCAGAGGGGAGGGAGCCCCTCCGAGATTGGATCTCCCTCTTTGTTCTCTTTTGTTTTGCATTCCCCTGATCTGGCCGAAAACCGTTTCTTATATTCCGGGAGATCCGTAACTCCGATTGCGCTGAGATTTTAACACGATTTTTTTCCAGATATAAGCTTCCTTGGGCCCGAAGTAGAGCTCCAACCGATGTTCGAGGAGGGCACAACCCACCACCACACGCCAGGGGCCTCTAGCGCGCCCTGGTGTCTTGTGGGCTGTGTGGGCCTCCGTTTGCGGTGATTCCAACTCCCAGAAATCACATATATTCCAATATAATTCTCTGTGAAATTTTATTGCATTTGGACTTCGTTTGATATGGATTTTCTGCAATACAAAAAACATGCAGAAAACAGGAACTGGCACTGGGCACTGGATCAATAGGTTAGTCCAATAACTCATATAAAAATTTGCCAAAAATATGTGAAAGTGGTATAATATTGACATGAAACAATCAAAAATTATAGATACGACAGAGACGTATCAGCATCCCCAAGCTTAATTCCTGCTCGTCCTCGAGTAGGCAAATGATAAAAAAAATTATGTGGAATGCTACCTAGCATAAACTTGATCATATATCTAATCATGGCATGAATATTAAGACATAAGTGATTCAAAGCAATAGTCTATAATTTGACATAAAGACATCAATACTCAGGCATCCGAATAAACAATCATGTCTTTCAAAATATCAATGCTAAAGAAAGTTATCCCTACAAAATCATATAGTCTTGTCATGCTCTGTCTTCTTAACACAAAGTATTTATCATGCACAACCCCGATGACAAGCCGAGCAATTGGTTCATACTTTTTAACACGCTTCAGCTTTTTCAACTCTCAAGCAATACATCAGCGCAAGCCATGGATATAGCACTACGGGTAGAATAGAGTATGATGATAGGGGTAAATATAAAGAAGACAAAAAAGTAAGAAAGTCTCACACCGACGCGGCTAACCAACGGGCTATGGAGATGCCCATCAATTGATATCAACATGAGGAGTAGGGATTGCCATGCAATGAATGCACTAAGAGCTATAAGTGTATGAAAGCTCAATATTAAAACTAAGTGGGTATGCATCTAATCCTATAATGAAAATTTTCCACTAGTATATGAAAGTGACAACATAGGACACTCTCCATATGAAAAACATGCTGCTACTTTGAAGCACAAGTGTGGTAAAGGATACTAACAATGCCCCTTCTCTCTTTGTTTTTTTTTTCTTTCTTTCTTTTTCTTTCTTTTCTTTTTTTCTTTTTTTCTTTCTATTTCTTTTTCTTTTTCTCTCATTGTCCCAAGTCTCATCCCGACTTGTGGGGGAATCATAGTCTCCATCATCCTTTCCTCACTGGGGCACTTCTCTAAAAATGAATAATGATGATCATCACACTTCTATTTACTTATAACTCAAAAGAAATAAAAATTACAACTCGATACCTATGACAAAATATAACTCTGTATGAATGCCTCTGGCAATGTACCAGGATGTGCAATGATCTAGTGTAACATGTATGGAAAATGATGAACGGTGGCTGAGCCACAACTACTATGTCAGCTATAAGATCATGCAGAGCAATATGACAATGAATGCTCAAGTCATCAAACCGAAGCGGTGGAAGTTGCATGGCAATATATCTCGGAATGGCCATGGGAAAGACATAATAGGTAGGTATGGTGGCTGTTTTGAGGAAGATATAATAAGGCTTATGTGTGATAGAGCGTATCATATCACGGGGTTTGGATGCACCTGCGAAGTTTGCACCACGTCTCATTGTGAGAAAGGGCAATGCACGGTACCGCAGAGGCTAGCAAATTGCGAAAAAGGTAAGAGTGCGTATAATCCATGGACTCACATTAGTCATAAAGAACTCATATACTTATTGCAAAAGTTTATTAGCCCTCGAAGCAAAGTACTACTACGCATGCCCCTAGGGGGATAGATTGGTAGGAAAAGACCATCGCTCGTCCCCGACCGCCACTCATAAGAAGGACAATCAATAATAAATCATGCTCCAGCTTCATAGCATAACGAGAGACTATACGTGCATGCTTCAGGAATCACAAACCTTAACACCAATATTCTTACTAACCACAACCGTTTACTAGTACCTCCCACATATTCCATCTCTACATCACAAAACTATTGCAAGGAATCAAACATATCATATTCAGTAATCCATAATTTTTATGTAGGATTTTGTGACTAACCATGCAATTGACAAATTCCTGTAGACTCTCTAAATAGATCTAAGTGAAGCATGAGATTTTAATTCTTTATACAAAAGATCATGATCTAATAAATATAAGTGAAGCAAAAGAGCATTCTTCAAACAATGATTTTCTATGTGAAGAGAAACAGGCAATCCAAACTTCAAATGATATAGGTGAGGCACATGAAGCATTCTATAAAGCCATACTCAAAAGATATAGGTGAAGTGCAATGAGCATTCTATAAATCAACCATGGACTATCTCATACCAGCATGGTGCATAAAATAAAAATTAAAACAAAACACAAAAGATGCTCCAAGATTTGCACATATCACATGAACGAAACGAATCCGAATACATACCGATACTTGTTGAAGAAAGATGGGATGCCTTCCGGGGCATACCCAAGCTTAGATGCTTGAGTCTCCTTGAATATTTACTTGGGGTGCCTTGGGAATCCCCAAGCTTGAGCTCTTGCCTCTCCTCCTTCTCCTCATATTGAGACCTCCTCGATCTTTGATCACTTCATCCACACGAAACTCAACAGAAAGTTCGGTAAGATCCGTTAGTATAATAAAGCAAATCACTACTCTAAGTACTGTTGCAAACCAATTCAAATTTCGTTTAGCACCGTGGCTACTGTAATACAACTTTTCCATGGCTTATACCACCGATAAAAATTGATAGTTTCATCAAAACAAGCAAACAGTGCATCAAAAACAGAATCTGTCTTAAACAGCACAGTCTGTAGTAATCTGAACATTCACCATACTTATGGTACTCCAAAAATTATGAAAAAATTAGAAAAAATAAAAAATTGTATAGAAATACAGTGCAAGAAGTTTCAGAACCGTTTGACGTTTCAGTAAAAAATGTAAAATCGCGCAATACAGCCAAAGTTTCTGTTTTGCACCGCACAAACCAACAAGCAATTAAACATCCTAAAGGCAAATCTTGGCACATTATTTTTATAATACAATGGAATTGTACAAGGGAATAATTATTTTTGTGAGAATCTTCATGAAAATATCTACATTGTTTCCATGAGCATGAACACAAGTGTTCAAGGTCGACCCTCACTTCTCCAATGCATAACTTCCAATCGCTTCTCTTTTGTGAAAAAGTTTTTAAGTTCCCCTCTATATTTTTTAGTTTTTAAACTTTATAAAAGCACTCAACATAAAGAAATGACTCTCTAAAACTTCCGGGTTGTCTCCTTGGCAGCGCTTTCTTTAAAGCCATTAAGCTAGGCATAAAGTGCTCAAGTAATGGATCCACCCAGATCCCAAGGTATATCAAAGGCAATTTGAATCAACAATGATTTGGCATTTAACAGTGAGCACAAAGCAACATATATCAAGCAATGAATAAGTCTAAATCTCTTCCTATGCATCGGCATGTCATACAAGAACAATTCGTAAACATCAAGTAAAGGCCAATACATAGCATAAGCAGTTTCTTGCAATTTTTTCGTGTTGGAAACATAAAGAGGAGGAGAAGTAGTTCCTATCTCATAATAATTGCAAGTAGGAGCAGCAAGCACATGCATATTATATTCATCAAAATCATCATGTGTAGTGGTAAAAGGCAACCCATCAATATAATCCTTAACAAGAGCAAACTTCTCCGATATAGTGTAGTTGGGAGAATTCAAAAAGATAATAGGACTATCATGTGTGGGTGCAACAGCAACAATGTCATTATTAACATAAGGAACTATAGCAAGTTCATCTCCATAAGCATAATTCATATTGGCATGTTGGCCACAAACATAACAAAAATCAAGTTCATCAAAAAGGGATATTTCAAAAAGAATCAACGGGATCATAGCAATTATCATAGCATTCATCCTTCAGTAAGAATGAAGGGACATTAAATAATGTATGAGTTGGAGGGTTACTCTTATTAGAAGGTTGGCACGGGTAGCTAATCCGGTCTTCCTCCTTTTGTTCTTCGCTCTCCTCATCATCTTTTTCATACAATGAGCTCACAGTCTCATCATTTTCTTCTTCCATAGACTCCTGCAAAATATTAGTCTCTTCTTGGACAGCGGAGACTCTCTCAATAAATTCATAAATATCGGAATTGTATTTGTATTTATCATAGCAATATTTAAGGATGGCAAAACTTTCAGGTCTATAAACATCATCATCAAAAGCTTCATACTTTTCAAACAAAGATTCAATTTCATAAGCACCCTTAAAAGCAGCAAATTCTTCTAGTCTTTCCACATCATAGTAATCATATATACCATTAGCATAAGAAGCCAAGGTTTCATTATCATTAAATTTGCATGAAAAGGGAAGGTGTGGAGCATTGATCCTAGAGCAACAAGTAAAATCATATCTCAAGCATAGATCCAGAGCATACAAATGCAAAATATAAATTTGATCCCATAAAAGTTTCCCTTTTTGTGACTAAAGTATTGACGTTGATCCAACATTACTCCCATTATATAGTTGAATGGGGTTTTCTCAGGATTATCAAAGGAGTGCATAATATCTTTCACATAATAAGCATCGAGGATTTTAGGCGGTTCCCCATCTCCATGAGTAGCAAGTACCACTAATTTTTTTTGTTTTTTGTGTTCCATATTCATAACTAAAGATAGAGAACAACTTAGACAGGAAATAAAAACTACTTAGTGATAAAGCAAACAAGCACACACGAGAATATTCACTTACGTTGTTGCTCAAAGAACGACGCCAGAAAAAGGTCTTGATAACCCACAAGTATAGGGATCGTTTGTAGCCTTTTTCGATAAATAAGAGTGTCGAACCCAACGAGGAGCTAAAGGTAGAACAAATATTCCCTCAAGTTCTATCGACCACCGATACAACTCTATGCATGCTTGATGTTCGCTTTACCTAGAACAAGTATGAAACTAGAAGTACTTTGTAGGTGTGACAGGATAGGTTTGCAAGATAATAAAGAGCACGTAAATAAAATCTAGGGGCTGTTTAGATAAACACACAACTAAGTTAGTTTTAGTAGAGAGCTTTTGTCAACAAGAAAGTCATTTTTCCCTAGGCAATCGATAACAAGTACCGGTAATCATTCTTGTAATTTTATATGAGGGAGAGGCATGAGCTAACATACTTTCTCTACTTGGATCGTATGCACTTATGATTGGAACTCTAGCAAGCATCCGCAACTACTAAAGATCATTAAGGTCGTGAAACCCAACCATAGCATTAAGTATCAAGTCCTCTTTACTCCCATACGCCATAACCCACTTATCCGCGTTTGGGCTGCTGTCATCCCCCGCAACACTGACAATAAGTAAACCATGAACATATTGCAACACCCTATAGCGGGGGTCCCTCACGTTTGCGCGAGAACGGAGGGCACCGTAGGACAGAAACATAAATAAAATATACAATCATACCAACCAGGATCATGATTAACCCATAGGACAAAACAGATCTACTCAAACATCATAGGATAACCATAGATCATTGGGAAATAATATATGGAATTGAGCACCATGTTTAAGTAGAGATTACAGCGGGGAGAAGAGGTGTTACACCACTGCATAGATGGGGAGAAAGTTGGTGTTGACGGTAGCAACATTGTTGATGTAGATCACCGTCCCGATCGTTGCCCCGGCGGCACTCCGGCGCCACCGGAAGCGAGGGGGAGAGAGCCCCCCTCCTTCTTCTTCTTCCTTGGCCTCCCCCCTAGATGGGAGGAGGGTTCCCCCTCTGGTCCTTGGTCTCCATGGTGGGGGAGAGAATCCCCCTCCCGCCCCTCCGAGATTGGATCTCCCTCTCTGTTCTCTTCTGTTTCGCGTTCCCCTGATCTGGCCGAAAACCGTTTCTTATATTCCGGAAGATCCGTAACTCCGATTGCGCTGAGATTTTAACACGATTTTTTTCTGTATAAAAGCTTCCTTGCACCCGAAGTAGAGCTCCAACCGACGTTCGAGGAGGGCACGACCCACCACCACGTGCTGTACCTTCCGCGCCTCCGGTGTCTTGTGGGTTGTGTAGGCCTTCGTTTGCGGTGATTCCAACTCCCAAAAATCACATATATTCCAAAATAATTCTCCGTGCAATTTTATTGCATTTGGACTTCGTTTGATATGGATTTTCTGCGATACAAAAAACATGTAGAAAACAGGAACTGGTACTTGGCACTGGATCAATAGGTTAGTCCAATAAATCATATAAAAAGTTGCCAAAAATATGTGAAAATGGTATAATATTGGCATGAAACAATCAAAAATTATAGATACGACGGAGACGTATCAACCAACGTCGTCAACATCACCATCTCCTCTCAAAACCTAGTTCATCTCTTGTGTTCAATCTTTGTACCGGAACCTTAGATTGGTACGTGTGGGTGACTTGTAGTGTTGATTACTATATGGTTTATTTTGTGGAATATTATATGTTCAGATCCATTATGCTATTTAATACCCCTCTGATCTTGAGCATGATTATCATTTGTGAGTAGTTACTTTTGTTCTTGATGTCACAAGATAAGTCATGTTGCTAGTAATCATGTGAACTTGATATGTGTTCGATATTTTGAAGATATGTATGTTGTGATTGTTGGGGAACGTAGCATGCAATTTCAAAAAAAATCCTACGCTCATGCAAGATCTATCTAGTAGATGCATAGCAACGAGAGGGGGAGAGTGTGTCCACATATCCTCGTAGACTGAAAGCAGAAGCGTTATACAACACGGTTGATTTGGTCGAACTTCTTCTCGTTCCAACCGATCAAGCACCAAATGTACGGCACCTCCGAGTTCTGCACACGATCAGCTTGATGATGTCCCTGGAACTCTTGATCCAGCAAAGTGTTGAGGAATACGAGTTCCATCAGCACGACGGCATGGTGACGGTGATGGTGAAGTGATCCGTGCAGGGCTTCGCCTAAGCACTACGTGAATATGACCGGAGGCGTAAACTGTGGAGGGGGGGGGGGGGGGTGCCGCACACGGCTAACAATTGCTGGTGTATTCTAGCTGTGCCCCCCTCATATATATAGGTTGGAGGGGAGGAGAGGCAGCCAAGGGAGCGCCCCAAGTAGCAGGAATCCTACTTGGGCGCCTCCCAATTCGGCCTCCCCCCTTCCATATTCATCCGGAGGGGGAAGGAAGGAGGAGGGAGGAGAGAAGGAAGGGGGAGGCCGAATCACTCCACTTGCTTTCCCTCTTCTCCTCTTTCCTTCCCCCTTATTTTGGCCTACATGGGGCGCACCAGCCCCTAGGGCGCTGGTCTGTCCCCTTCTTGGCCCATTAGGCCCATGTAGTTGTTAGGAGGATGCCCGGAACCCCTTCCGGTGACCCGATACGTACCCGGTACCCCCGGAACACTTCTGGTGTCCGAATACTATCATCCTATATATGAATCTTTACCTATTGACCATTTCGAGACTCCTCGTCAAGTCCATGATCTCATCCGGGACTCCGAACAACATTCAGTCACCAAATCACATAACTCATGTAATACAAAATTGTCATCGAACGTTAAGCGTGCGGACCCTACGGGTTCGAGAACTATGTAGACATGACCGAGACACCTCTTCGGTCAATAACCAATAGCGGAACCTGGATTCTCATATTTTTTCCTACATATTCTACGAAGATCTTTATCGGTCGTCCTGCAATGACAACATACGTTATTCCCTTTGTCATCGCTATGTTACTTGCCCAAAATTCGATCGTCGGTATCTTCATACCTAGTTCAATCTCGTTACGGGCAGGTCTCTTTACTCGTTCTGTAATACATCATCCCGCAACTAACTCATTAGTCACATTGCTTGCAATGCTTATTATGATGTGCATTACCGAGAGGGCCCAGAGAGACCTCTCCGATACTTTGAGTGACAAAACCTAATCTCGATCTATGCCAACCCAACAAACACCTTCGGAGATACCTGTAGAGCATCTTTATAATCACCCAGTTACGTTGTGACGTCTGATAGCACACAAGGTATTCCTCCGGTATCCGACACTTACATAATCTCATAGTCAAAGCAATACGTATATGACATGAAGAAAGCAATAGCAATAATACTAAATGATCAATATGCTAAGCTAACGGATGGGTCATGTCCATGACATCATTCTCCTAATGACGTGATCCCGTTCATCAAATGAAAACACATGTCTATGGTTAGGAAACTTAACCATCTTTGATTAACGAGCTAGTCTAGTAGAGGCTTACTAGGGACACTGTGTTTTGTCTTGTATCAACACATGTATCAAGTTTTCGGTTAATAAATTCTAGCATGGTTAATAAACATTTACCATGATATAAGGAAATATAAATAACAACTTTATTATTGTCTCTAGGGCATATTTCTTTCAGTGATTCCCTTAGTTGTGTCATGTGAACGTCGACTACATGGCACTTCACCATATTTGGGCCTAAGGGAATGCATTGTGGAGTAATTATTAGATGATGGGTTGCTAGAGTGACGGAAGCATAAACCTTACTTTATGCGCTATTTCATAAGGGACTGATTTGGATCCAAAAGTTTAATGCTATGGTTAGATTTTATCTTAATACTTTTCTCGTAGTCGCGAATGCTTGCGAGGGAGTTAATAATAAGTAGGAGGTTTGTTCAAGTAAGAACAACAACTAAGCACTGGTCCACCCACATATCAAATTATCAAAGTAGCGAACACGAATCAAACCAACATGATGAAAGTGACTAGATGAAATTTCCGTGTACCATCAAGAACGCTTTGCTTATCATAAGAGACCATTTTGGCATGTCCTTTGCCACAAAAGGATTGGGCTACCTTGCTGCACTTTATTTACCATTACCGTTACTTGCATGTTACAAATTAACTTGCTATCAAACTATCTGTTACCGATAATTTCAGTGCTTGCAGAAAATACCTTGCTGAAAACCACTTGTCATTTCCTTCTGCTCCTCGTTAGGTTCGACACTCTTACTTATTGAAAGGACTACGATAGATCCCCTATACTTGTGGGTCATCACACTCGAGGGGGACACAAGACACCAGGGTGCGCCTGGGCCCCCTGGCGCGCCCAGGTGGGTTGTGTCCACCTCGGGAACATTCCTGACTCCGTTGTACTCCCGTTTTCTTGTTTCCCAAGATAAAAAATCTTTATATACCCCCCCCCGAACGTATTGACCACCGTATCATGGAGAAATCTTTTGTTCTTCTTTCTTGTTGTTTTCTGACAGATCTAGATCGCCATGGCCGCTTTGAGCTCCTCTAAGGACAAGTTTTTCGAGAATGTCATCAACCCGTATTTGCGGGAGGTGATGCAACACCCTCAAGCCATTGAGATGCGTGAGGGAGTGCTCCACATCCGAGACGTCCAGGATCCCAAGTGTGCGGGAACCGTGGAGGCTAGGCTCGAAGCTATGGAGCAAGAGGTCTTATAGTGCAAGGGGATGGTGGAACATGGACTCAATGCCAATCACCTCATGATTGCGGATTATACCCATGATCTCAAGGTGGATGGAAAATCCATGAAGGATATCGTCTTCACCTTCAATGAGAAAATCAACTTTCTGCAAAGCCAAATCTATGATCTCCAAAACGAAGATTTTGAATATGAGGCAAGGTTTAAAGGTATGAGTTTGGCTGCCAGTTGCAGGACTCGCGAGACTTGCTCCTCCTCTTATGATGGTGAGCCATTGTGTTGTAGGGTGAAACCCTAGAGGGGATCTCTTCACACTTGGAGGGGGAAAAGAGGTAGAACACTCAAGAACACAAAGAACAAATCACTCAAACAAACCCAAATAACACATCTACTAGAGTAGCATACATGAGATCCACAAGTATACAAGCACAATTCAAGGAAAGTAGCACTAGGGTAAAATTATTCCCACTCCTAGGAGATGAGGTCTTGATGTAGATCTTCTTCAAGAGGAGGCCTTAATAATCCAAAGGATTCTTCCCATGGTGGGGGCTTGATCTCCAATAGGAGGGGATACAAGGAGCAAAGCTCTCTAGTGAATATCAAATTCTTTGCTATCTTCTCAAATAAGCTAGGGGAGGAGTTTATATAGCCTAGGGACGAGTTGTGAGTAAGAGGGGTATACAAGGGTCAAAACCCGAAAATGCACGCAGGCATACGGAGGGGTCCGAGCACCCGGAGGTGGGGCGACTGTAGGTGGCCAGGCACCCGGACCGATCAGGGTGCCTTGGCCAGGGAGCTGTAGAGGGCCGGGCACCCGGGGGTTGAGAGCCCGGGCACCCGGGGGTGCGGCTAGCGCGGCCCAGGTAGGAGGTCGGGCACCTGGGGCCGGGCACCCGGAGTGGGCTGGGGCGCTGCCCAGGCAGCGGCCGGGCACCCAGTGTGTCCAGGGGGCTTGGCCCTTCCCGTGGCTGCGTGTCCGGGCACCCGGGGTCCTTCTGTCCAGGCACCCGGGGTGTCCAGGAGCTTCGTTTTTTCGTTCTTCTTGTCCTCCTCTTCCTTCGTGGATGCTCGAGTCTCCATCCTCTCCTTCTCATGATCATCTCCTTGGTAACTAAGAATGCATAACATGTCTTTATGAGGTAGAACCCAATTATCATGTGAATCCGAATGAAACTCGAAGAGGAAAGAATTGACCTCGCTCTTGATGGCGCGTGCACGTGGTCTTGTCATTGGTCCTCTTGGTGCTTGCGGTGGTGATGGGGTGTCCATGTGGATGGACGAGGGATGCTCCACATCATCCCCCGCCCCTTGGGAGAGATCCGTCCATGGATCGTGCTCTTCATCACCATGGTACTTGGTTAGTCTTTGATGTTGAAGATGTCGCTAACGTTGTACTTGTCACGTGGAATGTCAATCATGTAGGCGTTGTCATTGTAGCGTGCGAGCACCTTGAATGGCCCATCGGCTCTCGGAAGTAGCTTGGACTTGTGCTCCTTGGGGAAGCGGTCCTTGCGGAGATGTAACCATACTAGATCGCCCGGTTGGAACGCCATCGGTGACTTGTTGATGTTGAGCTTGGAGGCTAGGCCGTGTACTTGACGCTCGATCATGAAACATGTTTCTTCATGCATCTTCTTTTGGTAGGTGGTTCTTGCGCTAGCGTCATGTTCGCTCGTTCTTGTAGCGGTACAGGAAGAATGTCCAATGGCGACAAAGGGTTGAAGTCGTAGACAACGTCGAAGGGGGACTTGCCAGTTGTAGAGTGTCTTGCACGGTTGTAGGCGTACTCGGCGATGGGTAAGAACTCCTCCCACTCCTTGATGTTCTTCTTGATCAACACGCGTAGGAGAGTGGCGAGCGTCCAATTGGTGACTTCCGTTTGGCCATCTGTTTGAGGATGATACGCCTTGGAGAAGAGTAGCTTGATTCCGAGCTTGGCGCATAATGTCTTCCAAAAGTAGCTTCAGAACTTGACGTCTTGGTCCGACACAATTGTCTTTGGCACTCCGTGTAACTTCAAGATTTCCCTACAAAAAAGATTTGCAACATGTGAAGCATCGTCTATCTTATTGCATGGGATAAAATGAGCCATTTTAGAGAATCGGTCCACAACTACAAATACAGAGTCCTTGCCATTTTAAGTCCTAGGTAATCCAAGCACAAAATCCATGATAATATCTTCCCAAGGTTGATGTGGAATAGGTAGTGGCATATGTAAACCATGGGATTGAGATTGTGACTTAGCTTTGCAACATGTAGAGCACCCCTTGGTGAAGCATGATACATCGCGGAACATCTTGGGCCAAAAGTAGTTCTTGGAGAGCGTGGCAAAAGTCTTGTCGCGTCCAAAGTGTCCCATGAGTCCGCCTCCATGAGCCTCTTGCAAAAGTAACAAACGAAGAGAAGACTCGGGGATGCATAGTTTGTTAGCTCTCATTAGATAACCATCTTTGATATAATATTGTTCCCAAGATGTATGCGTCACACACTTAGCAAAAGGAGCAGCAAAAGTCACATCATGCTCATACAAATCTTTGATATGATCAAATCCAACAACATTCAATTCAAGTTGAGTAATTAACATGCATTTGCGGGAAAGAGCATACGCCACAACATTCTCTTGGCCTTAATGTAGTTGATCACATAGGGGAAATATTCAATAAATTCACTCCATTTAGCGTGCCGTTTATTCAACTTGGTTTGGCCTTTAAGGTACTTAAGTGTCTCATGATCGGTATGCATGACAAACTCATGTGGGCGAAGATAATGCTCCCAAACATGCAACACACGCACTAAAGCATACAATTCTTTGTCATAGATGGGATAATTAAGTTGAGCACCGGAAAGTTTTTCGCTAAAATATGCAATGGCTCTCTTTTGTTGCATCAAAACTCCACACAATTCCATTACCACTAGCATCACAATGAACCTCGGAAGTTTAGTTAAAGTTAGGCAGCGAGAGTCGGAGCATGAGTAAGCAAGGATTTGATCTCAACAAATGTGTTAGATTGCAAAGGTCCCCAAACAAAGGGTGAATTTTCTTACTCAAGGCATGCAACGGTGCGGCAATAATGCTAAAGTCTTTCACAAAGTGACGATAGAAACCCGCAAGGCCAAGAAAACTACACACTGGATGCAAATTTGTGGGTTGTGGCCAAGTTTTAATTGCTTCAATTTTAGACTCATCAACATGGACACCCTTTGAAGAAACAACGAAACCCAGGAAAACAAGCTTGTCAACTCGAAAAGTGCATTTTTTCCATGTTGGCATAAAGACGTTCCTTGCGAAGAGTTTGCAACACGGCCCTAAAATGATTTACATGATCTTTGATGGATTTGCTAAAAACAAGTATGTCGTCAAAGTAGACCACAACAAACACTCCAATGTATGGACGAAGCACGAAATCAATAAGATGCACGAAAGTAACGGGAGCTTATGATAAACCCATAGGCATAACTAACCACTCATACAAGCCAAATTTAGTTTTGAAAGAGGTTTTCCATTCATCACCTTCTTGAATGCGAATTTGGTAATAGCCACTTTTAAGATCAATTTTTGAGAAAATGGTGGGAGCGCTAAGCTCATCTAGCATATCATCAAGGCGAGGAATGGGGTGCCTATATCGAACGGTCATAGCATTGATGGGTCTACAATTGGAGCACATGCGAAAACTACTATCTTGCTTAGGCACAAGGATAACCGGAACGGCACAAGGACTTATGCTTTCACGTACATGACTGTTGTCGATGAGTTTTTGTACTTGCCGTTGGATCTCCTTAGTTTCTTCGGGGTTGACGCGGTATGGAGCCTTGTTAGGAAGAGGTCCTCCCGGGATGAGGTCGATCCGATGTTCAATGCCACGTAGAGGGAGACCGGGTGGTAGCTCATTGGGAAAGACATCCTTGAATTCCTGCAACAAGTTAGGGAACACTAGAGGAAGAGGATTAGGAGTGTTAGTTTTTTCCACCTCATATTTGCATAGGAGGACATAGTGGATGACACTCGATGGGTTCTCACACACTTCTCTCATCTCTCTTTTTGTGGCTAGGAGGACTAAGTTTTTCTCTCTTGGCGAAGAGTCGCACAATTTGGGCTTGTGGCGCTCACTTTCTTTGTGGTGGTTCACTTTCTCACTAGTATATCCATGGTGGGTGGAAGCTTGCTTGTTGGCGATCACTTGGCTTGGTGACATTGGTCATAGCATGTACTCCATAACCTTCATCTTGAAGCTATAGTGGTTAGTTCTTCTGTTGTGGATGACGCCGCAGTCGAATTGCCAAGGTCTTCCCAAAAGAAGATGGCACACGGATATAGGAACCACGTCGCACTCCAAGGTATCCTCGTAGGCGCCGGTCTTGAAGGAAACTTGCACCGTATGCTCCACATGAATAGTGCCGGAGTCGCTTAGCCATTGCACCTTGTAGGGGCGAGGATGCTTCTTCTTGACCGATTGTGGCTTGGAACATAGCTCTTCACTTGCCAAGTTGTGACAACTTCCTCCGTCGATGATGACTTTCACAGAATGCCCGTTGATGCCGGCCTTGGTGTGGAAGATGTGGCACCCTTGGTCTTCTTCTTGGTGATGTTGGAGCGTCAAGACCTTGGAGACCACGAGAGAGGGACTTGAATCATTGTTACAATAGACTTGATCATCTTCATATTCGTTCACGCGTCGGTGCATGGCCACGTGCTCAAGGGCTTCCATTTCTTCGTCACTCATCGAGTCGTATGTGCCATCATCATTGAAGATCATGGTTCGCTTGTTGGTGCATTCGAAGGACTTGTGTCCTTGGCCACCACATGTGAATCACTTGATAGAACTTGTCTTGACGGGGTCATTCGATGGCATCGAAGATGAGGGAGTCTTGGATTTGTATGTGCTTGCCGGAGGACGAGTCGAGGAAGGCGTAACTTGCTTGGAAGTTGACTTGTCACTGGTACTTGGTGATGCTCTAGTTGAGGTAGGAGATGCCAAAGTCGAGGGAGCTTGAGAGTATGAGCCGTAGGTCTTGGACGAGTACTTGGCGTATTTGAAGTCATCTTGCACTTGTTGCTTGGCCTTGGTCGCTTGATGAACTAGCTCGAGAAGGTCGGAGTATGGTTGGAAGTCAGAAATCCGCTTGATTGGGTGGTTGAGGCCGTTCAAGAAGCGTGCCATCCTTTGCTCGTCATCTACCTTGACATTGGCTCGTATCATGGCAACCTCCATTTCTTGGTAGTATTCTTCCACCGTCTTCGTGTCTTGCTTGAGGAGTTGCAACTTCTTGAAGAGATCATGGGTGTAATGTGTAGGCATGAAACGAGCTCTCATGACATCCTTCATTTCTGTCCAAGTTGTGATTGGTGGTTCGCCTCTTGTTTGTCGTTGTTCGATCACTTGTTCCCACCAAATGAGGACGTAGTCTTGAAACTCAAGGGAGGCCATGGCGATCTTCTTTTCCTCGTCGTAGTTGTGAAGACAGAATATCCTGTCCACCTTCAAGGCCCATGAGAGATATTCTTCGGGATCATTGCTTCCAGAGAACTTGGGCATGGTGAACTTGAGCTTGCCGTAGCGGAGTTCTTCCTCATAGTGGTGGTTTTGATATCGCTCTTGCCGTGGAGGAAGGTCCTCAAATGCTCGTTCCTCAAGATGTCGCTCTTGGCGTGGAGGAGGGTCTTGAAGCACTTGTTCCACTTGGTGTCGTCCTTGTCGTGGAGGAGGACGAGGAATATGCGCTTGGTTTCGCCGTTCTTGTTGCTCTTCACGTCGGGCGGCTTCTTCTTGTCATGCTTGACGAAGTGCTTCCTCTTGTTTACGCACTTGGCAGTTGCGCTCGTCGACGACTCTAGTGGCCTCACGGAGTGCATGTTGCGCTTTGAGTGCTTTTGCTTGACGGATGGTGTCACCATCTTGAGGTTTTAACGTTGCACTTGTCGAGGTATTTTCTCTTGCTCCATTGCTTCTTGCGCTTTTTGTCGCACCCTTACACATGCTAGGACTCGGTCTTGTAAGCCATTGCCATGAAATGTGATTTTCTTGAGCTTGGCAATCTTGGGGTTCATCACGTCGAGGAAAACGAGCTCATGGAGGACTTGCATCGTAAGAGGAGTAGTTTGAAGATTGCCGACTTGAGCGGCGGCTTGAGTGGCGCCGTCTTGATGAAGAGGTTGAGGAAGACGGGCATCGCACGATCATGTTGCGGAGTTCTTCCATTTTTGTGGTGAACTTGGCGTCGATGTTGTCGCGGTTCCTTGCTTTGGATTGACGAAGGTCGGTGGCGAGTTGGTCAAGGTATTCACCCAAGGCTTCACTTTCTTGATGGAGAGCTCGTTGCACGATGAAGAAGTGACTCTTGGTGACGTAGGTCGAGATCATCACCTTGCTCCTTGAAAAGCGGGTTCGCCGAAGAACTTGGCCTATCAATCATAACCAAGTGGGGTGAGTAGGAAAATGAGAGAACAATACCGAAGTTACCTTTTCCAAGGATTGAGGATGTATCAAGTGTCACTCAATGTAATGCCACAATAGGAGAATTGGTACCGAGAACACTCAAGAACAGAAAGAACAAATCACTCAAACTAACCCAAATAACACATCCACTAGAGTAACATACATGAGATCCACAAGTATACAAGCACAATTCAAGGAAAGTAGCACTAGGGTAAAGTTCTTCCCACTCCTAGGAGATGAGGTCTTGATGCTGATCTTCTCCAAGACGAGGCCTTGATAATCCAAAGCATTCTTCCCAAGGTAGGGGCTTGATCTCCAAGAGGAGGGGATACAAGGAGCAAAGCTCTCTAGTGTCTATCAAATACTTTGCTATCTTCTCACATGAGCTAGGGGAGGACTTTATATAGCCTAGGGACGAGTTGTGAGGGAGAGGGGGATACAAGGGCCAAAACCTGAAAATGCACGCAGGAATATGGAGGGGTCCAGGCACCCGGGGTAAAGGGGCTCGGGCCCCTGGATGTGGGGCGGCTGTAGGTGGCCGGGCACCCAGGGGCCGAATGCCCGGGCACCCGGACCGGTGAGGGTGCCTTGGCCCGGGCGCTATAGAGGGCCGGGCACCCGGGGGTTGAGAGCTCGGGCACCCAGGGGTGCGGCTGGCACAGCCCAGGCGGGAGGCCGGGCACCTATGGCGGGCTGGGCGATGCCCAGATGGTGGCGGGGCACCCAGGGCCATGGGATGGGCACCCGGGGTGGGCTGAGGCGCTGCCCACGCGACGGCCGGGCACGCGGGGCCGAAACGGTCAGGCACCCAGGGTGTCCAGGGGGCTTGGCCCTTCCCGTGGCTGCGTGTCCGGGCACCCATTCCTTCATTCTTCTTGTCCTCCTCTTCCTCCATGGATGCTTGAGTCTCCATCGTCTCCTTCTCACGATCATCTCCTTGGTAACTAAGAACGCATAACATGTCTTTGTTGAAGGAAATATGCCCTAGAGGCAATAATAAAGTTATTATTTATTTCCTTATTTCATGATAAATGTTTATTATTCATGCTAGAATTTTATTAACCGGAAACATAATACATGTGTGAATACATAGAAAAAACATAGTGTCACTAGTATGCCTCTACTTGACTAGCTCGTTAATCAAAGATGGTTAAGTTTCCTAACCATAGACATGAGTTGTCATTTGACTAACGGGATCACATCATTAGGAGAATGATGTGATAGACTTGACCCATTCCGTTAGCTTAGCACATGATCATTTAGTATTCTGCTATTGCTTTCTTCATGACTTATACATGTTCCTATGACTATGAGATTATGCAACTCCGTTTACGGAGGAACACTTTGTGTGCTACCAAACGCGTCACAACATAACTGGGTGATTATAAAGGTGCTCTACAGGTGTCTCCAAAGGTACTTGTTGGGTTGGCGTATTTCGAGATTAGGATTTGTCACTTGATTGTCGGAGAGAGGTATCTCTGGGCCCACTCGGTAATGCACATCACTATAAGCCTTGCAAGCATTGCAACTAATGAGTTAGTTGCGGGATTATGTATTACAGAATGAGTAAAGAGACTTGCCGGTAACGAGATTAAACTAGGTATTGAGATACCGATGATCGAATCTCGGGCAAGTAACATACCGATGACAGAGGGAACAACGTATGTTGTTATGCGGTCTGACCGATAAAGATCTTCATAGAATGTGTAGGAGCCAATATGGGCATCCAGGTCCCGCTATTGGTTATTGACCAGAGTGGTGTCTCGGTCATGTCTACATAGTTCTCAAACCCGTAGGGTCCGCACGCTTAACGTTCATTGACGATATAGTACTATGAGTTATGTATGTTGGTGACCGAATGTTGTTCGGAGTTTTGGATGAGATCACAGATATGACGAGGAACTCCGGAATGGTCCGGAAGTAAAGATTGATATGTGGATAGTAGTGTTTGGTCTCCGGAAAGGTTCTGGAATCCATCGGAAGGGGTTCCGGATGTTTCCCGAAATGTTTGGGCACGAGAACACTTTATCTGGGCCAAAGGGGAAAGCCCGCGAGGTTTTTGGAAAGCGCAAAAGGAAGTTTTGCGTAGTCCAGGGGCCAGACGCCAGGGTTCCTCGCGTCTGGGTCCAGACGCCGGGAACCCTAGCGTCTGGCCCTGGAGTCCGAGAAGGACTCTTGCCTTTCGGGTGAAACCGACTTTGTGGAGGCTTTTACTCCAAGTTTCGACCCCAAGGCTCAACCTATAAATAGAGGGGTGGGGCTAGCACCCAAGTGACACCAAGAAACACCAAGCCGTGTGCCGGCAACCCTGTCCCCTCTAGTTTATCCTCCGCCATAGTTGCTGTAGTGCTTGGCGAAGCCCTGCGGAAATTGTTCTTCACTAACACCATCACCACGCCGTCGTGCTGCCGGAACTAATCTACTACTACTCTCGTCTTGCTGGATCAAGAAGGCGAGGACGACATCGAGCTAAACGTGTGCAGAACTCGGAGGTGCCGTGCATTCGGTACTTGGATCGGTCGGATTGTGAAGACGTACGACTACATCAACCGCATTGATAAACGCTTCCGCTTATGGTCTACGAGGGTACGTAGACAACACTCTCCCCTCTCGTTGCTATGCATCACCATGATCTTGCATGTGCGTAGGATTTTTTTTTGAAATTACTACGTTCCCCAACATTTATGAGGTAGAACCCAATTCTCATGTGAATCCGAACGTAACTCGAAGAGGAAAGACTTGACCTCGTTCTCGATGGTGCGTGCACGTGCTCTTGTGATTGGTCCTCTCGGTGCTTGCGGTGGTGATGGGGTGTCCATGTGGATGGACGAGGGATGCTCCGCATCACATTGCCATGGAAACCGGAAGGTAAGATCGCTACTACCTCATCACCACCACCATGTTCTTCATCACCAAAGGAGACTTGGGTTCATGGTATAGGCACTCTCCTTGGCTTATGCCAAGCTTGGGGGAGGTGTCCCGTTATCGTATCACCACCACTATATTTGCTTTTATATATTTTAGTTCGATCTTTAGTTACCATTTGATCGTTGAATAAAAGTTTAGTTTGATCGTTTCTTTTCGAGTGCTTGCTTAGTGATCAACCTATCGATGTAATCGTGTGCGAGATATATAATAAAGAGTAGTTTGATTTTTTGGTTCTGTACTCTTATGTTTCAATAAAAAGAAAGGAATATAAATGAATAAGATCATATGCTAATCTTATGGTAAGTAATGACATCACATAAGGAAAAGTATAAGTGGTAAAATTTATTGGAGATTGACAAACATAGCATTGGTCAATGATGCAATTCATGAAAGAATTAATAAGGGAAGAGAAGATTCACATGCAAATACACTATCTTGGACATCTTTTATGATTCTGAGCCCCCATTAAATATTTTGTGTCAAAATTGTTGACGTTGGACAAGGAAGACAACGTAATGATTTATGCTTGTTCATATTCACATAGAAGTTATATTGTCATTGATCCGTCGACATGTGGTGCTTGCTCAATATTTTTTCTAGCCAAAAACTTTGCACTAAGCTAGAGATACTACTTGTGCATCCAAAACCCCTTAACCCAAAATATTATTTCGAGAGTCCACCATACCTACCTATGGATTGAGTAAGATCCTTCAAGTAAGTTGTCATCGGTGCAATAAGGCAATAAACATTGCTTCTAAATGTGTTGGATCATTTAGTGTAAGAGAAAATTGAGCGTTGTACGAACTTGTGATGGCAAAATAATAAACGTGACATACTGCATAATAAAGTTTTTTATCATAAGGGGCAATATAACGTGACGTTCTTTTGCACTAAGAGGTTGGGCATACAAACCAAAAAGCGCATGACAACCTCTGCTTCCCTCTGCGATG
This sequence comes from Aegilops bicornis, assembly GCA_021605145.1. Taxonomy (NCBI): domain Eukaryota; kingdom Viridiplantae; phylum Streptophyta; class Magnoliopsida; order Poales; family Poaceae; genus Aegilops; species Aegilops bicornis. The sequence continues at coordinate 264,660,024 of CM038674.1, read as the reverse complement.
GGCCTATCTTTTACTTTTATGCATTCTATTCCTTTTTATTTTCTCTTTTTGTAAGTACCATGTGGTGAGGAAATATCTAGGCACATATATGCAGTTGGATATAAGTGGGAATGAGTTATTATTTTTGACATCACCCTTGAGGTGGATGCGTTGGGAGGCGAAACTATAACCTATCTTTCTATGTGTCCGGTTGAAACTTTTTGTTCATGGGTATGTTGTGAGTGTTAGAAATCATAGAAGATTAAATGATGGTTGAGTATGTGGACTTGCTTAAAGGCTTCGATACGTGACCCTTCCTGAAAATATGATGAATTGTAGTTGCAAAGTTGACTAAGAACATAGTTTGTTGGTTTTCAATAAGGTTTATGCTTTATATTTCAATGTTGTGATGAATTGTTACTTGTTCGTGAGTAGTTATATGATAAAAGTTATTTGATAAAGTTTTATGTTAAAGTTCCTTGCTGTTATAATAATCTGCATGATGCTTCTATGTTTGTATTTTGTTTTTATCGACACCTCTCTCTCTCTCTAAGCAAGTGGACATGTTTTTCGATTTCGGTTTTTGCATGAGGACAAGTGAGGTCTAAGCTTGGGGGAGTTGATACGTCCATTTTGCATCATGTTTTCCTACTGTTATTTATAATGTTCTGATGCATAATAATTCTTTATGGGGTAATTCTAATGTCTTTTCTCTCATAATATGCAAGGTTTACACAAAGAGGGAGAATACCGGCAGCTGGAATTCTGGACCTGAAAAAGCTACGTCAGAGTTACCTATTATGCACATCCCCAAATAAGCTGACAATTTATGGAGAATTGTTTTGCAATATATGAAAAATATTGGAGCAAATAACTACTAGAGGAGGCCCACCAGGTGGGCACAACCCACTTGGGCGCGCCAGGGAGCCCAGGCGCGGCCTGGTGGGTTGTGCCCTCCTCGTCCCACCTCCGGTGCCCATCTTCTGGTATATAGGTCATTTTGACCTAGAAAAAATCAATGGAGGACTTTTGGGACGAAGCGCCGCCGTCTCGAGGCGGAACTTGGGCGGGAGCACTGTTGCTCTCCGGCGGAGCTATTCCGCCGGGGGAACTCCCCCCCCCCCTGGAGGGGGAAATCATCGCCATCGTTATCACCAACAACTCTCCCATCTTTGGGAGGGCCATCTCCATCAACATCTTCAATAGCACCATCTCCTCTCAAACCCTAGTTCATCCCTTGTGTTCAATCTTTGTACAGGAACCTTAGATTGGTACTTGTGGGTGACTAGTAGTGTTGATTACATCTTGTAGTTGATTACTATATGGTTTATTTGGTGGAAGATTATATGCTCAGATCCATTATGCTATTTAATACCCCTCTGATCTTGAGCATGATTATCATTTGTGAGTAGTTACTTTTGTTCTTGAGGTCACGGGATAAGTCATGTTGCAAGTAATCATGTGAACTTGATATGTGTTCGATATTTTGATGATATGTATGTTGTGATTCCCTTAGTGGTGTCATGTGAACGTCGACTAAATGGCACTTCACCATATTTGGGCCTAAGGGAATGCATTATGGAGTAGTTATTAGATGATGGGCTGCTAGAGTGACAGAAGCTTAAACCCTAGTTTATGCGCTATTTCGTAAGGGACTGATTTGGATCACAAAGTTTAATGCTATGGTTAGATTTTATCTTAATATTTTTCTCATAGTTGCGGATGCTTGCGAGGGGGTTAATCATAAGTAGGAGGTTTGTTCAAGTAAGAACAACACCTAAGCACCGGTCTGCCCACATATCAAATTATCAAAGTAGCGAACACGAACCAAACCAACATGATGAAAGTGACTAGATGAAATTCCCGTGTACCCTCAAGAATGCTTTGCTTATCATAAGAGACTATTTTGGCATGTCCTTTGCCACAAAAGGATTGCGCTACCTTGCTGCACTTTATTTACCGTTATCATTACTTGCACGTTACAAATTATCTTGCTATCAAACTATATGTTATCTACTATTTCAGTGCTTGCAGAAAATACCTTGCTGAAAACCACTTATCATTTCCTTCTCCTACTCGTTAGTTTCGACACTCTTACTTATGACTACGATTGATCCCCTATACTTGTGGGTCATCATGCACCTATTGGTCAACCGCCTGATTGGAACTTGCCTTTTGAAATTATGTGTGGTGCTAGTGAATATGCTTTTGGTGCTGTTCTAGGACAAAGAGTTGATAAGAAATTAAATGTTATCCATTATGCTAGCAAAACTCTAGACAGTGCCCAAAGAAATTACGCTACCACTGAGAAAGAATTTTTAGCAGTTGCGTTTGCCTGTGATAAATTCGGATCTTACATCGTTGATTCCAAAGTAATTGTTACATTGATCATGCTGTTATTAAATATCTTATGGAAAAGAAAGATACTAAACCTAGACTCATTAGGTGGGTTCTCTTGCTACAAGAATTTGACTTATATATAACTGATAGGAAAGGAGCTGAGAACCCCGTAGCTGATAACTTGTCTAGGTTAGAAAATATTCTTGATGACCCACTACCTATTGATGATAGCTTCCCTAATGAACAACTAGCTCTAATAAATGCTTCTTATAATACTCCTTGGTATGCTCACTGTGCTAATTATATTGTTGCTAAATTTATACCACCTAGTTTCACATATCAAAAAATTAAAAAATTCTTCTATGATTTAAGACATTACTTTTGGGATGATCCACATCTTTATAAAGTAGTAGATGGTATTATTAGACGTTGTGTACCTGAGCATGAACAGGAACAAATCCTACAGAAATGTCTCCGAAGCTTATGGATGGCATCATGCGGGAGATAGAACTGCGCATGACGTATTAGAATCTGGTTTTTATTGGCATACTCTTTTCAAAGATGCCCGTAAGTTTGTCTTGTTTTGTGATGAATGTCAAATAATTGGTAATATCGGTAAGCGTCGAGAAATGCCTATGAATTATTCACTTGTTGTTGAACCATTTGATGTTTGGGGTTTTGATTATATGGAATCTTTTCCTTCCTCTAACACGTATACACATATTTTGGTTGTTGTTGATTATGTCATTAAGTGGGTAGAAGCTATTCCAACTAGTAGGGTTGATCATAACACCTCCACTAAAATGCTTAAAGAAGTTATTTTCCCAAGGTTTGGAGTCCCTAGATACTTAATGACTGATGGTGGTTCACACTTTATTCATGGCGCTTTCCATAAAATGCTTGCTAAATATGATGTTAACCATAGAATTGCATCACCCATCATCCTCAATCTAGTGGTCAAGATGAACTTAGCAATAGAGAAATAAAATTAATATTACAAAAAACTGTCAATAGGTCCCGCAAGAATTGGTCTAAGAAATTGGATGATGAACTTTGGGCCTACAGAACAACTTATAAAAATCCTATGGGTATGTCTCCATATAAAATGGTTTATGGAAAAACTTGTCATTTGCCTCTTGAGTTAGAACATAAAGCATATTGGGCAATCAAAGAACTCAATTATGACTTCAAACTTGCCGATGAAAAGAGGTTACTTGATATTAGCTCACTAGATGAATGGAGAACCCAAGCTTATGAAAATGCCAAACTATTTAAAGAAAAAGTTAGAAGATGGCATGATAAAAGAATCCAAAAGCGGGAATTCAAAGTTGGTGAACATGTTCTATTGTACAACTCTCGTTTTAAAATTTTTGCAGGAAAACTTCTTTCCAAATTGGAAGGACCATATATTATCGAACAAGTTTATCGCTCTGAAGTTATCAAGATTAATAATGCCAAAGGTACTAACCCAAAGGTGTTCAATGGACAAAGAATTAAGCACTATATCTCATGTATGCCTATTAATGTTGAAACCAATATTATTCAAACCATGACACCGGAGGAACACATAAAGGAAACCTTCCATAACACTCCAGAACCCTGAATAAGAGGAGATACGTGATACAGTAAGTAAACGGACTCCGATAAATCCGCAAAAAATATTTTCTGTCAGTTTTAGAATATTAGAAAAAAAATGGAAATAAGAAACAACTAGGAAGGCAACCCAGGTGCCCACAAGACACCAGGGCGTGCCTGCCCCACCTGGTTGCCCTGGTGGGTAGTGGGCCCCTCGTGCACCTTCCCGACTCCATTTTCCTTCCGTATGCTTGTTTCCCAAGATAAAAAATCTTTATATATACTCCGGGACGATTTGACCACCGTATCACGGAAAAATCTTCTGTTCTTGTATCGTGCTATTTTCTGACTGATCTAGATCGCCATGGCTGCACCAAGCTCCTCCAAGGACAAGTTTTTTGACAGGGTAAACAATCCCTACTTGTCGGAGGTGATGAAGCACCCTCAAGCCATTGAGATGCGTGAGGGGGGCGCTCCACATCCGGGATGTTCAAGGGCCCAAGAAGATGGGAACCGTGGAGGCTAGGCTCAAGGCGGTGGAGCGGGAGATCTTCAAGTGCCAAGGGATAGTGGAACATGGACTCAGTGTCAATCACCTCATGATTACGGAATTCACATGTGATCACAAGGTGGATGCCCGATCTATGAAGGACATCGTCTTCACCTTCGACGAGCAAATAAATTTTCTTCAAAGCCAAATCTATGATCTTCAAAATCAACTCTTTGAGTATGAGGCAAGTTTTAAAGGTATGAGTTTAGCAGCTAGTTGCAGGACTCAGGAGACTCGTGCATCCTCTTATGATGGTGAAGCACTGCCATGGAAGCTGGAGCTTAAGTTTGCTACTGATGTCTACTACGCAACCTTCTTCTTGTAGACGTTGTTGGGCCTCCAAGTGCAGAGGTTTGTAGGACAGTAGCAAATTTCCCTCAAGTGGATGACCTAAGGTTTATCAATCCGTGGGAGGCGTAGGTTGAAGATGGCATCTCTCAAACAACCCCGCAACCAAATAACAAAGAGTCTCTTGTGTCCCCAACACACCCAATACAATGGTAAATTGTATAGGTGCACTAGTTAATGAAGAGATGATGATACAAGTGCAATATGGATGGTAGATATAGGTTTTTGTAATCTGAAAATATAAAAACAGCAAGGTAACTAATGATAAAAGTGAGTGTAAACGGTATTGCAATGCTAGGAAACAAGGCCTAGGGTTCATACTTTCACTAGTGCAAGTTCTCTCAACAATAATAACATAATTGGATCATATAACTATCCCTCAACATGCAACAAAGAGTCACTCCAAAGTCACTAATAGCAGAGAACAAACGAAGAGATTATTGTAGGGATGCGAAACCACCTCAAAGTTATTCTTTCCGATCGATCTATTCAAGAGTCCGTAGTAAAATAACATGAAGCTATTCTTTCCGCTCAATCTATCCTAGAGTTCGTACTAGAATAACACCTTAAGACACAAATCAACCAAAACCCTAATGTCACCTAGATACTCCAATGTCACCTCAAGTATCCGTGGGTATGATTATACGATATGCATCACACAATCTCATATTCATGTATTCAACCAACACATAGAACTTCAAAGAGTGCCCCAAAGTTTCTACCGGAGAGTCAAGACGAAAACGTGTGCCAACCCCTGTGCATAAGTTCACAAGGTCACAGAACTCGCAAATTGATCACCAAAACATACATCAAGTGAATCACGTGATATCCCATTGTCACCACAGATACGCACATGCAAGACATATATCAAGTGTTCTCAAATCCTTAAAGACTCAATCCGATAAGATAACTTCAAAGGGAAAACTCAATCCATTACAAGAGAGTAGAGGAGGAGAAACATCATAAGATCCAACTATAATAGCAAAGCTCGCGATACATCAAGATCATATCACCTCAAGAACACGAGAGAGAGAGAGATCAAACACATAGCTACTGGTACATACCCTCAGCCCCGAGGGTGAACTACTCCCTCCTCATCATGGAGAGCGCCAGGATGATGAAGATGGCCAATGGTGAGGGTTCCCCTCTCCGGCAGGGTGCCGGAACAGGGTCCCGATTGGTTTTTGGTGGCTACAGAGGCTTGCGGCGGCGGAACTCCCGATCTATTATGCTCCCCGATGTTTTTAGGGTATATGGATAGATATATAGGCGAAAGAAGCCGGTCAGGGGAGCCACGAGGGGCCCACGAGGGTGGGGGCGCGCCCAGGGGGTAGGGTGCGCCTCCCTGCCTCGTGGCTTCCTCGAAGCTTTCTGATGTCTAGTCCAAGTCTCCTGGACTGCTTCCGTTCCAAAAGTAACTCTCCCGAAGGTTTCATTCCGTTCGGACTTCGTTTGATATTCCTTTTCTTCGAAACACTGAAATAGGCAAGAAAACAACAATTTGGGCTGGGCCGCCGGTTAATAGGTTAGTCCCAAAAATAATATAGAAGTGTTTAGTAAGGCCCATAAACATTCAGAACAGATGATATAATATCATGAATACTTCATAAATTATAGATACGTTAGGGACGTATCAGCTACCTCCTCACCACCACCACCATCATCTTCCCCACCAAAGGAGACTTGAGTGCACGGGTATGGGCACTCCCCTTGGCTTTTGTCAAGCTTGGGGGAGATGCCCCGGTATCGTATCACCATCACTTTTTTTACCTTTGCCTATCTTAGTTCGACATTTAGCTATTTCGTGATTTAGTTGAATAAAAGTTTAGCATGATCTATTTTTGAGTGCTAGTTTCGTGATCTATCTATCTATGTAGTTGAGTAATAGCTATATAATAAAGTTTAGTTTCAGTTTTTGCTTCTTTACTTTTATGTTTCAATCAAAATAAAAGGAAATCATAGAAAAGATCATATGCTAATCTTATGGTAAGTAATGACATCACATAAGGAAAAGTATAAGTGGTAAAATTGTTGAAAGTTGACAAACATAGCATTGGTCAATAATGCAATTCATGAAAGAATTAATAAGGGAAGAGAAGATTCACATGCAAATACACTATCTTGGACATCTTTGATGATTGTGAGCCCCCACTAAATATCTTATGCAAAACTGTTGACATTGGACAAGGAAGACAACATAATGATTTATGTTTGTTCATATTCACGTAGAAGTTATATTGTCATAGATCCTTTAACATGTGGTGCTTGCTCAATATCTTTGCTAGCCAAAATTCCGCACTAAGTAGAGATACTACTTGTGCATCCAAAAAAAACTTAAACCCAAACTCTTGTTTTGAGAGTCCACCATACCTACCTATGGATTGAGTAAGATCCTTCAAGTAAGTTGTCATCAGTGCAATAAGGTAATAAAAATTGCTTCTAAGTGTGTTTGATCATTTAGTGTAAGAGAAATTAAGCGTTGTAGGAACTTGTGATGGCAAAGTAATAAAAGCAACGGAATGCATAATAAAGGTTGCTATCATAAGGGGCAATATAACGTGATGTTCTTTTGCATTAAGAGATTGTGCATACAAACCAAAAAGCGCATGACAACCTTTGTTTCCTTCTGCGAAGGGCCTATCTTTTACTTTTATGTATTTACTTTTTATGCAAGAGTCAAAGTATTCTTCTCTATTCCTTTTTATTTTTCTCTTTGGCAAGCATCATGTGATGGGGAAAGATCTAGGCACATATATCCAGTTGGATGTGAGTGATCATGAGTTATTATTGTTGACATCACCCTTGAGGTTAATAAGTTGGGAGGCAGAACTATAAGACCCTATCTTTCTATGTCTCCGGTTGAAACTTTTTGCTAATATATATGTTGTGAGTGTTAGCAATCATAAAAGATTAAATGATGGTTGAGTATATGGACTTGCCAAACGGCTTCGATACGTGACCCTTCCTAAAAATATGATGAATTGTAGTTGCAAAGATGACTAAGAACATAGTTTGTTGGTTTTCAATAAAGTTTATTCTTTTTTACTTCGATGTTGTGATGAATTATTACTTGTTCATGATAAGTTATATGACAGAGCTTTATGATAAAGTTGGTTGTTGTTATAATAAACATGACGCTATTATATCCGTATTTTGTTTTATCGACACCTCTCTCTCTAAACATATTGACATGATTTTCGATATCTGCTTTCGCTTGATGACAAGCAAGGTTTAAGCTTGGGGGAGTTCATACGTCCATTTTGCATCATGCTTTCCTACTATTATTTATATTGTTTTTATGCATAATAATGCTTTATGGAGTAACTCTAATGCCTTGTATCTCATAATATGCAAGGTTTACACAAAGAGGAAGAATACCGGCAACTGGAATTCTGAACCTGAAAAAGCTACGTCAGAGATACCTATTTTGCACATCTCCAAATGAGCTGGAATTTTATGGAGAATTATTTTGAAATATATAATAAATATTGGAGCAAATAACCACCAGAGGGGGGCTGCCTGGTGCCCACAAGACACCCGGGCGCGCCAGGCCTCCAAGCGCACCCTGGTGGGTGGTGGGCAGCCCGGCCCACCTCCGGTGCGCATCTTCTGGTATATAAAGTCTTTTGACTTAGAAAAATAAGGAGAGGACTTTTGGGTTGGACGCCGCCGTCTCGAGGTGGAACTTAGGCAGGAGCACTTTTGCCCTCCGGCGGAGTGATTCCGCCGGGGTAACTTCCCTCCCGGAGGGGAAATCGAAGCCATCATCATCATTAACAACCCTCTCATCTTTGGGAGGCCAATCTCCATCGGCGTTCATGGAAGAAGCTGGCCGGTGAAGAGCCTCGCGCCTTCCCTGGACCAGAAGCGTGGCAGCGTCCAGTGAGCGAGGTCGCCACGCTTGGGTGTTGTAGGCAGGGTAGGGCGAGAAGGTGGGGGCGGCGACGTCGGGGTGCTGTGGCGGCGGTCCGGCGAGGCTCTGGTGGTGACAACGTTGGAAGGTGGCGTGCTGCGGGGGGGGGGGGGGGGGTGGTACGTGGTTGCGGACGGCGGGCCTTGCCACCTGAAATGGCCAATGTGCCATCGAATAGCGGGCCAGAAGAGAACAAGGGCGGGCGTCACGCGAGTCCATTTCGTGTTCGTGCCAACGCAAACACGACCTAAATTTAGACTTAAAATGAGTCGCGCATGAACAAGAAACGGACACTAGTCCATTTAGATCGCCGTGTTGGTCGACTTTTTGTCCATTTCGGTCTGAACGACGGCACATTGGAGTTGCTTTTAAAGTTTGACAAGTTTGAGCGGCCACACCGATTCGCACGAACTAATTGTTGGAAGTGTACGTCGGAGTACGTTCGGATCAACAGAACCAAGATATCAGCCCTCAATCCCTAAAAAAAAGAAGATATCAGCCCTTGAAAAAAAAAGAACCAAGATATCTGTGCAAGATTGATCGGATAGTTAACTAGCACTCCCGTCAGCGCGTCTCCGATGAGTCGGCATGCGGAAGTTGCCCAAGGAAAGTTCGTTGCTTTCCCGGCTCTTGGTGCTGGGACGACGCGCGGATCGATCGGAATAAACAGGTCCCCTCGTGCCGCCCCAGGCGGAACGGCAACGGCAACGGCACGGCAAGGCATGGACAAGGGCACGGCCGGAGCACGATGCTCGGGTTCCCTGCCCGGCGCGCGCGACAAGCGTACATGCATGCACATTTTGAACTCCCAGCAAAAATGAAATAAAATAAAATATGCACAGTGCAGGCACGTTAAAGAGGGACATCCCTAGCTAGCTCGGTAGCATGTCTGGTACAGTGGTACGTTGGCCAGTTTCTTCTGGCTCGGCACCGACCGGGACCAAGCTAGCTATCAGCTATGAGAGCACATCGAGAAGAAGTTTCTCCCCAACCTGGCCTGCACTGGATCTGGATGGTCCACACTGCGTGCCACCGGAATGGCGGAGAAAAGCATACAGGGATTTCTTTTTTCTAGATCAGCATGCAAGGATTTTACTCGTATCCGGTGCGCGCATGCATGCATGCATGCATTCGGTGCACCCATGTCATGCATGGATGCCTCATATTCTACTAAGTACTACTCCCTTGGTCCCAAAATGTAAAACCTTTTTTTCCACTAAAAAAATTGATGCTGATTACAGCTCTATCTTTCTTTTCTGACGGGATGTTAGTTACGCTAGCTTCTTAGTCGTGGATTGGTTGAAGCATCGACATATATATACATAGATCGATCGATAGGAAAACGTAGCTATATATAGCTTTTTTTTTAGATAAAAAGGATGACCCCCAACCTCTGCATCTGAGAAATGCATACGGCCACTTTATTGATTATTCTCAAAGACCTTACAAAATATTACAATAATATGTCTGAATCCGTCATCTTGGCAACATATGCCACTACTCCTATTCATATGATGAAGGGGTACTATCTGAGCCAAATAATCGGACTACTCACCTAAGCCTATCATCAAAAGCCAGAAGCCCCAGCCGAGCCACATACCGGATGCAGGGCATAAACCGGTCTCGACGACTCACATGTGTCGTCGCCGCCATCTTCCACAGTCCGTCTTGAGGCGGATATTGAGGCTTCTACCTTGCCAGGCCACTCCGCCATCAACGCCACCTTGACGCCAGACAACTACCTCCACCTGCGCGTGTCCATCACCGCGTATCGGGCGCCGAGTCTCCACTGCACCACGCCGTCGAGATCCGCCGTCATCAATGTGAAGGATGAAGCACCGCTCCACCAAAAAAAAGTGTCTGCTGGTCCCTCGATCCCGTGTACGTCTCCAAGAATGACGCCCCCAAGGAGGAAACGACACCAACGCGCCGCCGTAATCCGATCAACTGATCTAGGGTTTCCCCCGGAGGTAGCGGATAGAGGTCTAGAGCTTCTCCACAGCGATGCCTTCAGAAAGGTAATGACACAAAAGGGTGCCACCAACGCCGGTCTTGGCATCAAGCCGAGCACAAGGTTTTCATCCGGATCCGCTCGAAGAACCTCCATCACGTATTGTGTGCATGGGTCGCCGCCGATCTGAGCCACCGCACATCGAGCAGGCCGCACCGGCCAGATCAGATCTGTCCGGAGGGCACAACCCGCATGGTGCCGACCCAACCACCAGGCCCTCCATGCCGCCACCGCCGATCCGAGATCAGATGAACTGTCGCCGCAGACCCGGCCGCCGCCGCCGAACGCCGCCACGCTGCCCGAGGCAGGGCCGTCTGCCGCACCGCCACCATTGCCGCCCTTGGCCGAGGCAGCCGCCGCCGAAAGGCAGGCCCGCCGCGCTGCTAGGCCAGATCGGCCGTGCCACCCACGCCGCGGCGCTCCGCACCGCCCTAACGGCGCAGGCAAGAGGGAAGACCCCCGCCACCGCCGTCAGCCCCGCGCTATAGCCGCCGGCGTCCTTCAGCGGCAGCGGAGGGAGGGGAGGAAGGATGGGGACCCCCGGCGTCTAGGGTTTCAGATCCCACCCGAGTCGCCCGAGCAGGGGCGACGCGGGGGACGGGGACGTGTGCGTGGGTGACTGCGTGTGAACACTTGTAATCGTGGCCCTATATATAGCTACAGATGCCTAGACATATAGGGTCAAAATGATACACACACTTTGCCCAAAAAGAAAATGACACTACAGAATAATCAATTAAGACAGTACTAGTATACTATTACTAGGAGTACGTAGGGTCAAATCAACCTGTCCTTATGCGAGGCATCTGAGGCATGAATGTGAGGTTGACTAACATCCGCCATGCATATGGTACTTAATTACGGCTCTAATGGCGGCTTAGCAATCCCACGCTACAAGCTAGCTAGAAATCGTTAGCTTGTTCATTGCCGAGTCTGCTAATTTAGTTCAGGGTTGAGACCTGTAACATCAATCATACGTGCCCATACGTGCCCACTTGGCGTGCATATTGAACTTTTCTATGCACGGCCAATGTTCTCCGATCGCACGCAAGCAAAGCACTTGTTCTTAACCCACTTTGGAGAACTCGTAATATGGCGTATGATTAGCTAGATAACTGAGTAGATATGTAGCTAGGTAAAGCCTGTACGTAAAGCCTTTAACTGTAAGGGTTATCAGCCGATCGTTTTCACCCTAGAGTTAATCATATGACTGATGAGCTGCGTGCTATAGCACGCTGACGTACGTGGTGAAGGTATATAACTTTGATTATAATCTTCATCTGACGAAACTACTGAGATAGATATGTCTAGGGCAGATAGGAAACTAATTAACTAGACACTCAAAACGTCGATCGATCTGAACTAAGTACCTTATAAATACATACGCATGAGAGTGTGCTTACCTGGCCTAGCATATAATTGAGGCTTACATCATATTCATACAACAAATCAAATGCGTCTACCATCATGCTTGCTAGCTATACGCTAGCTGGACACACCACTACATTTGAACCAACAATAGATACTGCACTACTGTAGTAGTACTAGAAACCACAGGAGTATATTCGTTTCCAATGAGTAGTACAACTAAGTTACGTGCAAAGAAATTCTTGTGACGGTTTTCGTTACCCTGCCAGAAAAGACGTCCATTCTCAGGTGGGTCTGTTAATCCAGTCAGGTATGCTGCGCTTGTCGACGGTTATCAGCGGGCCGTCAACCAAATTGTTGACAGTAAGAAAATGTCCGGTTTCATCAGAGGTGCCCTATTTTCTTACCTTCTTTGGATGGTGTAGCGACATATAGGCAAGCTAAGTAACCTTTGGACTTTATACCCACAAACTTTCTGATGGAAATAAACAAACTTCATAATAGTTGACCGAGATACCTGTCATGGTACCTAAGTGTCCAGTAAATGAGAGTAGCTACACCAACATAAGACCAAATAGGCAAATGCAGGTTGTTTTTTCGACGCAAAACCTAGAAGCAACCAAAAAACGGAATGAGAAAAGAAGGATGAGAAGATTTCAAGTCAAAGTGCCATGGCCCATGGGACTAATCTTATCTTCGAAGGAAAATAGCGACGCGTACCAGAGCCCAGAGGTCTAGAAAGTTGGTGTTTCGTTGGTCTCAACTTTCATACTTCCAAAACGGATTAAAGTTGGTAGTATTTTGTTGATGTGACCTCATTCATATTGCAAGCTACTGTAGAAGCTAGCTAGCTCATCATCATGATTTATGAGTGAATGGAGGATACACCAAACTTGGATAAGGAAATTAATTAATTTTGGAGCAAATAGTTTCCGAACAGTCTTAATTACTTTATCTAGGCCATGAAACATATAAGGACTTTTTTAGAAACAGGCACAAGCGGCGCCCAGCTTTAATTAATAAAGTCAACAGAGGCCAAACAACAACATTAAGGTTTTACAAGCCGAACTTAATGAAACTTAAAGAAAGTTTCCCAAAAGACTAGCACAAATATAAAGCAGGGGTACAAAGCACGACTTGAAGATGAGCGCAAGCGAGACTGCATAACTAAGGGATGAAACTAGGCTGGCTCAAGCGTTCCTATAAATGGCATGAAGCTGCTCGATCTTGAGAAGAATAGTCGTCACCGTGGCATAGTCCTTCCTCTTCCTAGAGGCTGCCAGTGTTGAAAAAACATAGACCATTTAAAAATATAGTTAGTAGGATGAGATGAAATAGCGCCCTCAATGGTTAGTTTATTTTGAGTTGTCGTAAGCGCCCAAGCAAAGGCACCGAAAGTTCTCCAAGCTAGCATGTGATGTTGGCCGCGAGAAGTATTGAGAAACGTGAGGATATAAGCCATGGAATTAGGGTTCCAGATGCACCTCAAACAATCGTGGACACAACTCCTAAGAAATTTGGCTAGGGCACATCGAAAAAGGTTGTCACTAGCGTCTTCCGGCGCACCACAAAGAGTGTGGCAGTTGTTGCCCGACCCTTGACGTTGTTGAAGGTTGATTAAAGGCAGACGACGGTCATGGGCCGCCTGCCAAATGAAGATACGAAATCTAGGAGGCACTTGAGAGGCCCAAAGGGCCTTGGTGGACCTAACCTTAGACCCACAGACCAGCTTTGCGTAGGTAGATTTCACCGAAAATTTTCCTGTGGGTTCCAACCCTAGTTGAATGAGTCTTGGGCCGAGGAGAGATAGACTTCATCTAAAGACGCAAGGAACGGATCGAAAGCACTTTGTCCCTCGGGTGAAAGCCATCTAAGGAAACCCACAGAACATGCCCATGTAGCAAAAACCTCGAAAACCATAGCATGAGGATGCACCACAATGAGAAACAAGCTCGGATGTATGGCATACAATGGTTCGTCCGCAATCCATGCGAAGAGCCAAAAATTTGATGTCCTTTCAGTATCCGATGGACAATTTCGCGCCCAAGTTGAAAATTTCTTTCCATTTTTTGACCCCATTCCAAATTTGAGAGCCCTCGATGTCACTAGCGAACAAGGAGTAGTTGCAAAAATATTTGGCCTTTAGAATCCTTGCCCAAACCCATCGTACTTTTGGGAGATTTTGCAGATCCATTTGGTAACAAGGGCAAGGTTCATCTTCCTAGAGTTGGAAATCCCAAGGCCACCCTGGTTCTTAGGACGGCATACATCAGCCCAGCTGATCATGTGATATTTGTCTTTTTAGTGTTAGCGCTCCAAAAGAATCTAGCACACACTTTATCAAACTTAATGTGGACCCCTTTGCCCAGAATGAAAAGGCCCATTATAAAGATAGGGAATGTAGATAGGCATGCGCTGGTAAGGGTTAGTCTAGTTGTGAAGGACATAAGTTTCCCTTGCCAAGGACCACAACAAGAGAAAACTTTGTGAACAGTGGGTTCCAAGTCCAATTTGAACAGGACTCAGTCAGAGCATGGCAAACCTAGTTATGTCTCGGGGAACTCCACCTTTTTGCAGTTGAGCAATTTGGTGATGCGGACTCCTTCGTCGACCGGCATCCTAACAGTGAGAACTTCGCTTTTGGCAAAATTGATTTTCATTCTTGACATGGCCTCATAACAAATGAGAATGGTTTTAATCGTTACCAAGCTATGGATATCTCGTTGGAATAAAAGAACTGTGTGAAAAGATCGAGGTGGACCTAGAGGTGGGGATGAAAGTACAGTTACAAATTTTGATTATTACTTAGCAATTATAAGGAAATGTGGGGAATATGAAAGTGTGTGTCGGTGTCAAAACCGGCGGATCTCAGGTAGGGGGTCCCGAACTGTGCGTCTAGGCGGATGGTAACAGGAGACAAGGGACACGATGTTTTTACCCAGGTTCGGGCCCTCTCGATGGAGGTAAAACCCTACTCCTGCTTGATTAATATTGATGATATGGGTAGTACAAGAGTAGATCTACCACGAGATCAGAGAGGCTAAACCCTAGAAGCTAGCCTATGGTATGATTGTTGTTCGTCCTACGAACTAAAACCCTCCGGTTTATATAGACACCGGAGAGGGTTAGGGTTACACAGAGTCGGTTACAATGGGAGGAGATCTACATATCCGTATCGCCAAGCTTGCCTTCCACGCCAAGGAAAGTTCCATCCGGACACGGGACGAAGTCTTCAATCTTGTATCTTCATAGTCCAGAGTCCGCCAAAGGTTATAGTCCGGCCATCCGGACACCCCCTAATCCAGGACTCCCTCAGTAGCCCCTGAACCAGACTTCAATGACGATGAGTCCGGCGCGCAGATTGTCTTCGACATTGCAAGGCGGGTTCTTCTCCAAATTCTGTGTACCCGTTGAATAGTGTACGGCTTCTCGTGAATATTGCGCTCCTTGGCTTCCACGCCCAATAATGGCCGTCTTCCACGTGTCAAACGAATGCGAAAAGCCAGGGTGTTTTTACATTTACCCCCCTAGCTGCGCAAATGAGCTGCCTATAAAAGAGACGAGGATTTAGATCTGAATCACACCATCTTCCCTTCGCGAGCATTCATCGGAGCGCATCCGACAGAGATCCATTCCATCATGGCCAGTCGGCGCAGCTCCTCCTCTCGCCCTCCCAGCCCTCAGCCTGGAGGTTGGGAGAGATGTTACATCCCTTGCAATGAGCTAGTGACGCTCCAAACCAAGGGATTCCTTCCCCCAGCCTTCATGGTCCCGGTTCGAGCCGGACTTGCCACCTATAATGGCGGAGAGCAAGCGGATAGCGTCCCCAGTACCTCCAAAGGAGAGCGGGTATGCCATGTGCCTTATCTGATAAGAGGGCTCGGATTTCCAATTCATCCGTTTCTCGGGGCTCACGGAGTTCTCTGACCTCGATTGCACAACCTTACGCCTGCCTCCATATTGCATATTGCGGGCTTCGTAGCCCTTTGCGAGCTGTTTTTGGGCATCGAGGCTCATTTCGCTACCGTGGAAGAAGGCATTACGCTTTGTGCCCGTTCTCGGGAGGGGTCGATATATCAAGTGGGCGGAGCCGAACTATGACGCATCGCCGGGACGGATATCTATCCGGAACCCCAAGGAAGGCGTCCAAGACATCCTTCGTAATGGTTTTATATAGAAGATGTCCCCTGCGGACCCTGTTTGGATCGGCCTCCCGAGTTCAATAATGCTCCCTTGAAGAAGCGCCTAAGCTAGCGTCCACGGAGCCCTCGGAGGAAAATGACAAGGGCGTCCTTTACGATGAGCCGGATAAGGTTGTTAGCTCATTACGGGTGACCATGATCGGGGTCATGGCCACATGCATTATGCGAAGTGCGATCACTTGAGATAGAGGCCACCCCATGTGGGATTTCAACGGGGAGGATGATGCCACCTGCTGCGGCCGTAAGGGGCCGGGATCGGTTGCCGCTCTGAGGAAGTTCTTGTCCGCATTGTACAAGGGAGAAGAGGAGGATTTCCTCCGCGTCAATCCGCAGGGCGGATTTTCTATGTACAATCCTCCAAGCTGGGTAAGCGGACACTTCTTTTTGCCCATCTGTTCCATATTCTCATAGTTAAGTACCTTATCTTGTGATTTCGACGCAGGAATTGTGCCGGGCCGTAAAGGATATAAACAGCCCTCCTCCACAACCTGAGGATCCGGGACGGTCCCTCGATCCGGCCTCCCAAGAGGATCCGGACATATCCGTGGAGCTGATCGATGGGGTGTTTCACCAACTGAGTATCGATAATGCCTTGGTGGCTATTACAGCCGATTATCCTGGACTGCTCCCCGCCTCACAAGTAATCGAGACCGAAGTCCTAATACTTCGAAGATGATCCATCTGTGCTTATTTTTTATCACCGTATACCAATGGTGTTTCACAGGGGAGGATCTCGAGGCGGAATGCCGAGCCTGCGGCGACTAGCCAACAGGGGACCGCGAGGGCGGGTAGGCTAAAGAGACACGTAGTCCGGGTCGAGGCACCGGCGCAGCAGTAAGGCGCGCTGCCTTATTCCAAGGTATTATTCTTACGATGCATACTAACGCCCGTGCTCTCCTTTTTTTAGGAAAAAGAGGGCTCGCCGGACTATATCCGGAGAGATTGCCAATCGAGCCTCCACCAGCCAGGCTCCAAAGCCAGGTCCAGAAGTAGAGGCGAACACGAGGCGTGCGTCGGACGCTCCTCCGACAGAGGATGCGGACAAATCGTCCGCCACCAATTTCGAGGTGGAGAGTGCCATGAATCACAGGCGTCGCCGGACAGTTCTTCGTGACGCTTGTTTCTTCCAAGAGGCATTGGATGCCTTCAATTCGGGAGATGCGTACCTCTGTGCCGCTCAAAATGGTCTAGCCAGAGCCACGGAGCAGGATGTGAAAGACATACGGGTGAGAAAATTTGATGGTTATATATGTCAGTAGCCCCGAGACTTGAAGCAGTTAGAATAACTGATTTAAGGATCATTTGTTATCTGAGGATCTTACAAAAAGAATACCCAACTGTCCCAGGAGCTGGAAGAGTGCAAAGCCCAACTTGAGGCCGCACTAGCCGCGGGAGGGGAGGCCAAGGAGACCCCCTCTGGTAATATACGCTTTGAAAGATAAGTATGTTGTGAAGTGCGGCGTGTGTGCAAATCTGACAATATCATTGCAGATGGCGCCGGAGTAGATCCGGACAAGCAACAACTCTTGCGCCGGTTAAAGGCCGGCGAGAGCGTGCTTACGAGGGTGAGGCAGGAGAAGAATAATCTCCAAGATGCCAACACCCGGCTGGGCGAGGAACTAAAGGATGTTCGTGCCCAGCTGTCGGACTCCGTGAAGGAGAATCGATGGCTTCGACGCGACATTTTTAGTAAGTGCTTGAACGAACTTTGAAAAAGAGTTCGGCGAGGAAGTCGACTAACAAAGTTATGTCTGTAGGTATGCTCACAGGTCGTCCTGCAGAGGAAATGCCCGGTTCTACGGGTGACCTTCTTCCCGAGCTCTTACAACTGCACGAACGAGTTCGGCAGGTGATGAAAGGCGTCGCCCAGGCCTTGTGGCCATCTGTCTCCATGCCCGAAGGCCTTGGAGAGCTTGCAGAGATGCTTAAGGGAGCGCGGCGGCGCTTCCGATTATGGAAGATATCGGCCTGCCGTCAAGGTGCCAGGGAGGCCTGGGCCATGGTGAAGACGTGGTACACGAAGGCTGACACAAACCACATGGCCGAGGTCGGACCTATGGGGGCCGATGGGAAGGAGATCCCTGTGAGCTTAGTGTACAGCCAAGTAGAGTTGGCCGCCAAATATTCCCAACAGGACTGCAAACTAGACAGCCCGTTGGATGGTATTGAAGAGGAATATGCTCAGTCAAATTGACTATGTAATTTAAGATGACATGTAAAATGCCTTCTAGCCGGATTGTAGATCGTTTGTCACGGCGGACCTTTTAAACCGACCTTGGGACCCGATAGTCCGGAGTGTGTCCGAATACCCTCTCGGTTATATAAGAACCGGGGCATGCATGGAGACCAGGCGTAGGGGTCATTATTGCTTGAACAGACAAGTGCCCAACTAGTTATGTTATATTACATGGTTAGTAAGAAACATCTTCCAGGGAGAATAGTTCCGTTAGGGGTTCCTTTCCCTGGGAGGCATGCCCTAAAGTGCATGTCCGGACTGCGAAAAAAGCAGAAAAAGCATCTGGGGGCAGATAAATAAACAAGTGAGAAATCATCTTTAGTTCACCGACCAAATATTCCCTTAAGAACGCTAGCTTTCGGCTTCACCCAGTCTGAGGTGCACATCCGGCTGACCCGGCAGTTGTTGGGTAACGTAGTAATTTCAAAAATTTCTCCTACGATCACGCAAGACCATGGTGATGGCATAGCAACGAGAGGGAAGAGTGTCCGTCCACGTACCCTCGTAGACCGAAAGCGGAAGCGTTATAACAACGCAGTTGATGTAGTCGTACGTCTTCACGATCCGACCGATCCAAGCACCGAACGTACGGCACCTCCGAGTTACGCACATCGTTCATTTCGATGACGATCCCGGACTCCGATCCAGCAAAGTGTCGGGATGAGTTCCGTCAAGACGACGGCGTGGGACGATGTTGATGCTCCACCGACGCGGGGCTTCGCTAAGCTCATGACGATATGACTTCTCCGCGCGAGGCTTCGCCTAAGCTCCGCGACGATATGACCGAAGTGGAATATGGTCGAAGGGGCACCGCGACGGCTAAGGAAAGATCCGTAGATCAACTTGTGTGTCTTGGGTGCCCCTGCCCCGTATAAAGGAGGCAAGGGGAGGTGGCGGCCCTAGGGGAGGCGCACCAAGGAGGAGTCCTACTCCCACCGGAGTAGGACTCCCCCTCTCCTAGTTGGACTAGGATTGGAGGAGGGGAAGAGGGAAGGCGCCGCCCCCCTTCCTTGTCCTATTCGGACTAGAGGGGGAGGGGCGCGCAGCCCACCTTGGCTGGCCCTTCCTCTTCTCTCCTATGGCCCATTAGGCCCATGGACCTCCCGGGGTTCCGGTAACCTCCCGATACTCCGGTAAAATCCCGATTTCACCCGGAACACTTCCGATGTCCAAATGTAGGCTTCCAATATATCAATCTTTATGTCTCGACCATTTCGAGACTCCTCGTCATGTCCGTGATCACATACGGGACTCGAACAACCTTCGTGCATCAATACTTATAAACTCATAATGAACTGTCATCGAAACGTTAAGCGTGCGGACCCTACGGGTTCGAGAACTATGTAGACATGACCGAGAACTATTCTTGGTCAATAACCAATAGCGGAACCTGGATGCCCATATTGGTTCCTACATATTCTACGAAGATCTTTATCGGTCAAACCGCATAACAACATACGTTGTTCCCTTTGTCATCGGTATGTTACTTGCCCGAGATTCGATCGTCGGTATCCAATACCTAGTTCAATCTCGTTACCGGCAAGTCTCTTTACTCGTTCCGTAATACATCATCTCGCAACTAACTTATTAGTTGCAATGCTTGCAAGGCTTATATGATGTGTATTACCGAGAAGGCCCAGAGATACCTCTCCGAGCAATCGGAGTGACAAAACCTAATCTCGAAATACGCCAACCCAACATGTACCTTTGGAGACACCTGTAGTACTCCTTTATAATCACCCAGTTACGTTGTGACGTTTGGTAGTACCCAAAGTGTTCCTTCGGTAAACGGGAGTTGCATAATCTCATAGTTATAGGAACATGTATAAGTCATGAAGAAAGCAATAGCAACATACTAAGCGATCAAGTGCTAGGCTAACGGAATGGGTCATGTCAATCAGATCATTCTCCTAATGATGTGATCTCGTTAATCAAATGACAACTCATGTCTATGGTTAGGAAACATAACCATCTTCGATTAACGAGCTAGTCAAGTAGAGGCATACTAGTGACACTCTGTTTGTCTATGTATTCACACATGTATTATGTTTCCGGTTAATACAATTCTAGCATGAATAATAAACATTTATCATGAAATAAGGAAATAAATAATAACTTTATTATTGCCTCTAGGGCATATTTCCTTCAGCCTCCCACTTGCACTAGACTCAATAATCTAGTTCACATCATCATGTGATTCAACACTAATATTCACATACGTATGTGATTAACACCCATAGTTCACATTGTCATGTGACCAACACCCAAAGGGTTTACTAGAGTCAATAATCTAGTTCACATCGCTATGTGATTAACACCCAAAGAGTACTAAGGGATGATCATGTTTTGCTCGTGAGAGAAGCTTAGTCAACGGGTCTGTCACATTCAGAGCCGTATGTATTTTGCAAATATTCTATGTCTACAATGCTCTGCACGGGGCTGCTAATTGCTCCCACTTACAATATGTATCCAGATTGAGACTTAGAGTCATCCGGATCGGTGTAAAAAGCTTGCATCGATGTAACTCTTTACGACGGGCTTTTTATCACCTCCATAATCGAGAAATATTTCCTTAGTCCTCACTAAGGATGTTCTTGACCAATGTCCAAAGGATCTACTCCTAGATCACTATTGTACTCCTTGCAGAATCTGAGCAAGGTATACAATAGGTCCGGTACATAGCATAGCATACTTTATAGAACCTATGGTGAGGCATAGGGAATGACTTTCATTCTCTTTTCTATTTTCTGCTTTGTGGTCGGGATTTGAGTCTTACTCAATTTCACACCTTTGCAACACAGGCAAGAACTTTTCTTTGACTGTTCCATTTTGAACTACTTCAAAATCTTGACAAGGTATGTTCTTATTGAAAAACTCATCAAGCGTTTTGATCTATCTCAATAGATCTTGATGCTCAATTTGTACGCAGCTTCACCGAGGTCCTTCTTTGAAAAACTCCTTTCAAATACTCCTTTATGCTTTGCAGATTAATTCTACATTATTTCCGATCAACAATATGTCATTCACATATACTTATCGTAAATCTGTAGTGCTCCCACTCACTTTCTTGTAAATACAGGCTTTTCCAAAAGTGCGCATAAAACCATATGCTTTGATCACACTATCAAAGCGTTTATTCCAACTCCGAGATGCTTGCACCAGTCCACAGATGGATCGCTGGAGCTTGCACATTTTGTTAGCTCCTTTGACAAAACCTTCTGGTTGCATCATATACAACTCTTCTTTAATAAAACCATTAAAGAATGTAGTTTTGACATCCATTTGCCAGATTTTATAAAATGTGGCAATTGCTAACATGATTCGGACAGACTTTAAGCATCGCTACAGTTGAGAAAAATCTTATTGTAGTCAACACCTTGAACTTGTCGAAAACCTTTTGCGACAAGTCGAGCTTTGTAGATAGTAATACTACTATCAGCATTTGTCTTCCTCTTGAAGATCCATTTATTTTCTATGGTTTGCCGATCATCGGGCAAATCCATCAAAGTCCATACTTTGTTCTCATACATGGATCATATCTCAGATTTCATGGCCTCAAACCATTTTGCGGAATCTGGGCTCATCATCGCTACTCATAGTTCGTAGGTTCGTCATGGTCAAGTAACCTGACCTACTGAGAATGGGATTACCGTACCACTCACAGTGCGGATCTCACTCTGGTTGACCTACGAGGTTCGGTAGTAACTTGATCCGAAGTTACATGATCATCATCATTAGCTTCCTCACTAATTGGTGTAGTAGTCACAGGAATTGATTTCGTGATAAACTACTTTCCAATAAGGGAGAAGGTACAATTACCTCATCAAGTTCTACTTTCCTCCCACTCACTTCTTTCGAGAGAAACTCCTTCTCTAGAAAGGATCCATTCTTGACAACGAATGTCTTGCCTTTTGGATCTGTGATAGAAGGTGTACCCAACATTTTGGGTATCCTATGAAGACGCATTTCTCCGATTTGGGTTCGAGCTTATCAGGATGAAACTTTTTCATATAAGCATCGCAACTCCAAACTTCAAGAAACAACAACTTTGGTTTCTTGCCAAACCACCGATTCATACGGTGTCGTCTCAACGGATTTAGATGGTGCCCTTTTAATGTGAATGCAGCTGTCTCTAATGCATAGCCCCAAAACTATAACGGTAAATCGGTAAGAAACATCATAGTTGCACTATATCCAATAAAGTACGGTTATGATGTTCGGACACACCATTATGCTGTGGTGTTCCAGGTGGCATGAATTTGTGAAACTATTTCACATTGTTTTAATTGAAGACCAAACTCGTAACTCAAATATTTATCTCCACGATCAGATCGCAGAAACTTTATTTTCTTGTTACGATGATTTTCTACTTCACTCTGAAATTCTTTGAACTTTTCAACTATTTCAGACTTATGTTTCATCAAGAAGATATACGCATATCTTCTCAAATCATCTGTGAAGATCGAAAATAATGATACTTGCCACGAGCATCAACACTCATTGAATCGCATACATCGGTATGTATTATTTCCAATCAGTAGCTTGTTCCATTGTTAGGAGAACGGAGTTTTAGTCATCTTGCCCAAAAGGCACGGTTCGCAAGCATCAAATGATTCATAATCAAGTGATTCCAAAAGTCCATCAACATGGAGTTTTCTTCATGCGCTTTACACCAATATGACCTAAACGGCGGTGCCACAAATAAGTTGCACTATCATTATTAACTTTGCATCTTTTGGTTTCAATATTATGAATATGTGTATCACTATGATCGAGATCCAATGAACCATTTTCATTGGGTGTGTAACCATATAAGGTTTTATTCATGTAAGCAGAACAACAATTTATTCTCTTACTTAAATGAATAACCGTATTGCAATAAACATGATCAAATCATATTTATGCTCAACACCAAATAACACTTATTTAGGTTCCACACTAATCCGAAAGTATAGGAGTGTGCGATGATGATCATATCAATCTTGGAACTACTTCCAACACTCATCGTCACTTCCCTTCAACTAGTTTACATTCATTACGCAACTCCGTTTCAAGTTACTACTCTTAGCAAGCGAACCCGTATCAAATACCGAGGGGTTGCTACGAACACTAGTAAAATACACATCAATAATCTGTATATCAAATATACCTTTGTTCACTTTGCCATCCTTCTTATCCGCCAAATACTTGGGGTAGTTCCGCTTCTAGTGACCAGTTCCATTGCAGCAAAAGCACTTAGTCTCGTGCTTAGATCCAGACTTGGGCTTCTTCACTCGAGCAACAACTTGCTTGCCGTTCTTCTTGAAGTTCCCCTTCTTCCCTTTGCCCTTTTCCTTGAGACTAGTGGTCTTGTCAATCATCAATACTTGATGCTCTTTCTTGATTTCTACCTTCGTCGATTTCAACATCACGAAGAGCTCGGAATCGTTTTCGTCATCCCTTGCATGCTATAGTTCATCACGAAGTTCTAGTAACTTAGTGATGGTGACTAGAGAATTCTGTCAATCACTATCTTATCCGGAAGATTAACTCCCACTTGATTCAAGCGATTGAAGTACCGGACAATGCGAGAACATGCTCACTAGTTGAGCGATTCTCTTCCATCTTTTAGCTATAGAACTTCTTGGAGACTTCATATCTCTCAACTCGGGTATTTGCTTGAAATATTAACTTCAATTCCTGGAACATCTTATATGGTCCATGACGTTCAAACGTCTTTGAAGTCCCGATTCTAAGCCGTTAAGTATGGTGCACTAAACTATTAAGTAGTCATCATATTGAGCTAGTCAAGCGTTCATAACGTCTGTATTTGCTCCTGCAATAGGTGCATCACCTAGCGGTGCATTAAGAACATAATCCTTCTGTGCAGCAATGAGGATAATCCTCAGATCACGGATCCAATCCGCATCATTGCTACTAACATTTTTCAATACAATTTTCTCTAGGAACACATATAAAAACATAGGGAAGCAAAAAAACATAGGGAAGCAACAACGTGAGCTATTGATCTACAACATAATTTGCAAAATACTACCAGGACTAAGTTCATGATAAATTTAAGTTCAATTAATCATATTACTTAAGAACTCCCACTTAGATAGACATCCCTCTAATCTTCTAAGTGATTACGTGATCCATATCAACTAAACCATGTCCGATCATCACGTGAGATGGAGTAGTTTCAATGGTGAACATCACTATGTTGATCATATCTACTATATGATTCACGCTTGACCTTTCGGTCTCCGTGTTCCGAGGCCATATATGTTATATGCTAGGCTCGTCAAGTTTAACTCGAGTATTACTGCGTGCGCAACTGTTTTGCACCCGTTGTATTTGAACGTAGAGCCTATCACACCCGATCATCACGTGGTGTCTCAAAGACGAAGAACTTTCATAGCGGTGCATACTCGGGAGAACACTTCTTGATAATTTTGGTGAGAGATCATCTTATAATGCTACCGTCAATCAAAGCAAAATAAGATGCATAAAGGATAAACATCACATGCAATCAATATAGGTGATATGATATGGCCATCATCATCTTGTGCTTGTGATCTCCATCTCTGAAGCACCGTCGTGATCAGCATCGTCACCGGCGCGACACCTTGATCTCCATCGTAGCATCGTTGTCGTTTACGCCATCTATTGCTTCTACGACTATCGCTACCGCTTAGAGATAAAGTAAAGCAATTACAAGGCGTTTGCATTTCATACAATAAAGCGACAACCATATGGCTCCAGCCAGTTGCCGATAACCCGGTTACAAAACATGATCATCTCATACAATAAAATATAGCATCACGTCTTGACCATATCACATCACGGCATGCCCTGCAAAAACAAGTTAGACGTCCTCTACTTTGTTGTTGCAAATTTTACGTGGCTGCTACAGTGAGCAAGAACCGTTCTTACCTACGCATCAAAACCACAACGATACTTCGTCAAATAGACTCCGTTTAACCTTCTCAAGGACCGGGCGTAGCCACACTCAGTTCAACTAAAGTGAGAGAGACAGACACCCGCGGTCACCTTTAAGCAACGAGTGCTCGGAGCGGTGAAACCGATCTCGCGTAAGCGTCTGGCGTAATGTCGGTCCGGGCGCTTCATCTCACAATACCGCTGAACCAAAGTATGACATCTTTGGTAGGCAGTATGACTTGTATCGTCCACAACTCACTTGTGTTCTACTCGTGCATATGACATCAACGCATAAAACCAGGCTCGATACCCTTTGTTGGGTAACGTAGTAATTTCAAAATTTCTCCTCACGATCACGCAAGACCATGGTGATGGCATAGCAACGAGAGGGAAAAGTGTCCGTCCACGTACCCTCGTGAACCCGAAAGCGGAAGCGTTATAACAACGCGGTTGATGTAGTAAATGCGTCTTCACGATCCGACCGATCCAAGCACCGAACGCACGGCACCTCCGAGTTACGCACGTTCAGCTCGATGGCGATCCCGGACTCCGATCCGGCAAAGTGTCGGGGATGAGTTCCGTCGGCCTGACGGCGTGGTAGCGATGTTGATGCTCCACCGACGCGAGGTTTCGCCTAAGCTCCGCGATGATATGACTTCTCCGTAGCAGGCTTCGCCTAAGCTCCGCGATGATATGACCGAAGTGGAATATGGTGGAAGGGGGCACCGCTGCGGCTAAGGAAAGATCCGTAGATCAACTTGTGTGTCTTGGGGTGCCCCCTTTATATATAAAGGAGGCAAGGGGAGGTGGCGGCCCTAGGGGAGGCGCGCAAGGAGGAGTCCTACTCCCACCGGGAGTAGGACTCCCCCTCTCCTAGTTGGACTAGGATTGGAGGAGGGAAGAGGGAAGGCGCCGCCCCCTTCCTTGTCCTATTCGGACTAGAGGGGAGGGGGCGCGCAGCCCACCTTGGCTGGCCCTTCCTCTTCTCTCCTATGGCCCATTAGGCCCATGGACCTCCCGGGGGGTTCCGGTAACCTCCAGGTACTCCGGTAAAAAACCGATTTCACCCGCAACACTACCGATGACCAAAAGTAGTAATCCAATATAACAATCTTTATGTCTCGACCATTACGAGACTCATCGTAATGTCCGTGATCACATCCGGGACTCGAACAACCTTCGGTGCATCAATACTTATAAACTCATAATGAATCATCATCGAAGCGTTAAGCGTCACGGACCCTACGGGTTCGAGAACTATGTAGACATGACCGAGAACTATTCTTGGTCAATAACCAATAAGCGGAACACGGATGCCCATATTGGTTCCTACATATTCTACGAAGATCTTTATCGGTCAAACCGCATAACAACATACGTTGTTCCCTTTGTCATCGGTATGTTACTTGCCCGAGATTCGATCGTCGGTATCCAATACCTAGTTCAATCTCGTTACCGGCAAGTCTCTTTACTCGTTCCGTAATACATCATCTGGCAACTAACTTATTAGTTGCAATGCTTGCAAGGCTTATATGATGTGTATTACCGAGAAGGCCCAGAGATACCTCTCCGACAATCGGAGTGACAAAACCTAATCTCGAATATCGCCAACCCAACATGTACCTTTGGAGACACCTGTAGTACTCCTTTATAATCACCCGATTACGTTGTGACGTTTGGTAGTACCCAAAGTGTTCCTCCGGTAAACGGAGTTGCATAATCTCATAGTTATAGGAACATGTATAAGTCATGAAGAAAGCAATAGCAACATACTAAACGATCAAGTGCTAGGCTAACGGAATGGGTCATGTCAATCAGATCATTCTCCTAATGATGTGATATCGTTAATCAAATGACAACTCATGTCTATGGTTAGGAAACATAACCATCTTCGATTAACGAGCTAGTCAAGTAGAGGCATACTAGTGACACTCTGTTTGTCTATGTATTCACACATGTATTATGTTTCCGGTTAATACAATTCTAGCATGAATAATAAACATTTATCATGAAATAAGGAAATAAATAATAACTTTATTATTGCCTCTAGGGCATATTTCCTTCAGCAGTAACAATCGCAGAGGTGCTCCCTTTACCGCCTAGCCAAACAATCGGGAACATAGGGGTAAGCACAGGAGCCAGGCAACCCAGCTTGGCCAAAACTTAAGTCACATCGATGCATATAATGGTGAATAAAAGGTACATGCAGAAGTGTGACGCATGTGTTGGGCATGAAGCCCGTATAAATAATCTTCTGTTAAAGAAGCCCCCAGGTATAATGAGCGCGAATAGCGCGTCAGTTATGTGCGAACAAGGCGCGAACAAGCCCTTAAGGCTGTAAGGGGAAGGGAGGGAGAAGGAGAGAAATGTAAGACAGTTAATGTGTAAAAAATAGACAGAGGAAGGAGACGAACACCGAGTCCGGCGCTAGGCGTAGAATCTTTGGAGACGGGCTGCGTTCCATGGGTTCGGCTCGAGTCGGTGATCTGATGCATCTCGCAGACGGTACGCTCCACCAGTCAGGACTTGGTCAATAATAAAGGGACCTTCCCATTTGGGCTTGAGTTTGTCCTTTTTCTTGTCCGTGAGCGTAGAACTAACTTCGCCAACATTGTAAGTTTTGGCCCGTACTTCTCTGCTTTGATATCTTCGAGCCTGCTGTTGATAGAATGCGGAACGAGCTTTTGCCACATCACGCTCCTCCTCCAAGGCGTCCAAAACTGTCCTGCCGATCGAGTTCAGCTTTTCTTTCTTCGTACATGCGCACGCGGGGTGAGTCATGAATTATGTCGCAGGGCAGAACTGCCTCTGCGCCGTATACCATAAAGAATGGTGTGAATCCGGTTGTGCGATTCGGCGTGGTCCGCAGCCCCCAGAGTACGGAGTCGAGCTCCTCTACCCAGTGCGTGTTAGATTCCTTGAGGGACCACACTAATCTGGGTTTGTTGCCGCTCATGATTAGACCATTTGCTCGCTCGACTTGACCGTTAGTTTGCGGGTGATAGACTGAAGCATAGTCGAGCTTGATGCCCATGTTTTTGCACCAGAGTTTGACCTCGTCGGCCGTAAAGTTCGTGTCGTTATCATTGATGATGCTGTGGGGGACGCCGTAATGGTGTACGACCCCTGATATAAAGTCTATCACCGGTCCGGATTCGGCCGTCTTAACCGGCTTGGCCTCTATCCATTTGGTGAATTTATCCACCATGACCAGTAGATATTTTTGCTTGTGGGTTCCTCCTTTAAGGGGTCCAACCATGTCAAGCCCCCAGACCGCGAAGGGCCAGGTGATGGGTATGGTTTGGAGGGCGGTAGGTGGCATATGGCTTTGGTTAGCAAAGAGTTGGCAACCGACGCATCGTTGGACTAAGTCCTAAGCTTCTGCCCGGGCCGTCGGCCAATAAAATCCTGTACGGAAGGCCTTGCTTACAAGGGCCCGGGCTGCGGCGTGGTGTCCGCCGAGTCCGGCATGAATTTCAGCCAGAAGATTCCGCCCTTCCTCTTCGGAGATACACCTTTGAAGGACTCCGGTGGTGCTTTTCTTATAAAGCTCTCCCTCATGGACTTTATAGGCTTTAGATCACCGCACTATGCAGCGTGCCTCGTTTTGGTCCTCGGGGAGTTCATGCCTGGTTAGGTAGGCTAGGAATGGTTACATCCACGGGCAATGACCGCCATTATTACGTAATTTGAAGGTGTTACTTCGTTGGCAGAGCCTCCCATTGTGTCAGAATGTTCGGTGTCGGGCAGTGCGGTTGGGTCCGGGCTGTTATTTCCGGACTCCCCTTCCCATAATACGGATGGCTTGAACAGCCTCTCCAAGAAGATATTGGGGGGGACGGCATCGCGCTTTGCGCCAATGCGTGCCAAGACGTCCATTGCTGATTGTTTTCCCGAGATATATGGTGAAATTGAGCCCTTGAACCGAGCTGACATTTTTAGGGCGGTGTTGCGATAAGCTGCCATTTTCGGATCCTTGGCATCAAAGTCTCCATTTATTTGGGATATCGCGAGGTTCGAATCCCCGCGCACCTCTAGGCGTTGAATGCCCATGGAGACTGCCATCCGGAGACCATGTAGAAGGGCCTCGTATTCCGCTACGTTGAGTCCGTATACATAATCTGGAGTACGTATTGAACTGTATCTCCCGTTGGGGATGTCGTGACGCCTTGACCCCAGACCAGCCAACATTTTGGAGCCGTCGAAGTGCATGATCCAGTTGGAATATGTGCCATACTCTTTAGGGAGTTCGGCCTCAGTCCATTCGGCGATGAAGTCGGCCAAGACTTGCGACTTAATAGCTCGTCATGGCTTATAGGTTATGTCGAACGGGAGGAGCTCAATGGCCCATTTGGCAATCCGGCCCGTCGCGTCGCGGTTGTTTATAATGTCGTTAAGAGATACTTCGGAGGCTACTATTACCGAACACTCTTGAAAGTAGTGTCGCAGCTTCCGGGATGCCATAAACACCGCGTACGCTATCTTTTGATAGTGCGGATACCGTGACTTGCATGGAGTGAGGACAGTGGACACGTAGTAAACTGGTTTTTGAAGGGGGAACTTGTGTCCGTCCGTTTCTCGTTCGACAACGAGCACCGCGCTTACAACTTGATGAGTTGCCGTGATGTATAATAGCATTGGTTCGCCCATGTTAGGCGCGCCCAGGACCGGGTTTGTTGGCAATATGGCTTTTATTTCTTCGAGTCCGGCCGTGGCGGCATCCGTCCACTCGAAGTGTTCGGTCACGGAGGAGGCGATTAAGGGTAATGCCTTTTCTCCCAAGCGGGAGATAAAGCGGCTTAGAGCCGCCACACATCGATCAATTTTTGTATTTGTTTGAGGTCCTTTGGGATATCCAATTGTGACAGAGCTCGGATCTTGGCTGGGTTTGCTTCAATTCCTCTACCGGATACAATGAAGCCCAAGAGCTTTCCGGCTGGTATGCCGAAAACGCATTTTTCCGGGTTAAGCTTGATGTCATATGTTCGGAGGTTATTGAATGTGAGCCTCAAGTCGTCTACTAGAGTTTCGACATGCTTGGTTTTGACGACCACATCATCTACGTATGCCTCCACTGTTTTGCCGATCTGGTTTGCGGACATGTCCGAATCATGCGGCTGATATGTTGCGCCGGCGTTTTTGAGCCCGAAGGGCATTGCGTTGAAGCAGAATGGGCCGTATGGGGTGATGAATGCCGTTGCGGATTGGTCAGGCTCTGCCATCTTAATTTGATGGTAGCCGGAGTATGTGTCGAGGAAAAACAATGAATCGTGTCCTGCGGTAGCGTCGATAATTTGATCGATGCGGGGGAGGGGGAAGGGATCCTTTGGGCAAGCCTTGTTGAGGTCCTTGAAATCGACGCATAGGCGCCAGGATTTGTCCTTCTTTGGTACCTTCACCAGGTTTGCTAGCCAGTCCGGATGTTTTATATCTCTGATGAATCCGGCCTCCAATAGTTTGGCTAGCTCCTCTCCCATGGCTTGTCTCTTAGGTTCGGAGAAACGCCGAAGAGCCTGCTTGACTGGCTTGAATCCTTTTAGGATGTTTAGGCTATGCTCGGCCAGCCGGTTGGGATTCCTGGCATGTCTGAAGGGTGCTAGGCAAAAATGTCCCAATTTTCGCGTAGGAATTCTCGTAGTGTGGCGTCTACATCAGGGTTTAATTGTGCCCCGATGGAGGCCGGTTTTGTAGGGTCCGTTTGATGGACTTGGAATTTGACTATTTCGTCCGCCGGTTTAAAGGAGGTGGACTTGGATCTTTTATCGAGTATCACGTCGTCCCTGTTCACTGTGGAGCATAGCGTAGTCAGTTCCTCGGCCTCTAGGGCTTCGGATCGTGCTTCAAGGGCGGTCTGGCTGTCTTATTTTCGGCGCGGAGTGCTATGTCCGGGTCACTATCAAGAATGATGATTCCGTTGGGCCCGGGCATTTTGAGCTTCATGTAGCCGTAATGGGGTATAGCTTGAAAAATTGTGAATGCCTCTCGCCCTAATAGAGTGTGGTATCCGCTGCTGAACGGGGCCACTTGGAACATGACCTCCTCGGACCTGTAATTATCCGACGTGCGAACACCACATCCGGTGTGATTTTTCCCAGACAAAGACGCTT
Organism: Aegilops bicornis; assembly: GCA_021605145.1. NCBI lineage: Eukaryota > Viridiplantae > Streptophyta > Magnoliopsida > Poales > Poaceae > Aegilops > Aegilops bicornis. Next base: position 264,628,474 of record CM038674.1, on the reverse strand, counting down.
CCCGATCGGGATTATCCTCTAAAGGTTGTGCTGCTTCGCTCAATGCGGCTCCGGTCTATTTCCATTTTTCAAAGGGTTTCCTCGTAAATGAGGTTCAATCCGCTGCCATCTGTCCATGAGTACCTTGGTAGGCGAAAGCCATCCACTATTGGACCGAGGACCAATGCGGCCGGTGCTCGGGCTGTTCGAATTTAGGTTCATCAACGGCATTAAAGGTAATAGCCGTGTCCTCCATGGGTTTATCGTTGCTACTTGGTAGACTTCGGCAAGGCTGCGGAGTGTTCGTTTCCGCATATTATTTGATGCGAAAGTCTCAAGACTATTAATACCGTCTTTGGTATCCTGGCTGGTGCTCTATGGATTACGGGGTTAGAAGCTCTTCGCCACTTTTGGCCACTGCGGAGTATCCGGCATGCTCTAAGGCTATGAGATGGTGTGGCGCCCTCTGTACTATGAATTTTACTGAGGTCCATTGAGCCATCCCTCGATCTGATTCCATGCCCCGTAGGGGTTTTTGTTTTGGTGTTTAACCGGGTGATGGCGATAATGCACCCTTTTATTTCGGATCGGTTTGTATTGAGGCGGATTGTCCCAAAATCTTACTTGGTTTTCGAGGCGCTTTCCATCACACAGTACTTTCGTACTATGGACGCCAAGTCAGCAAAGCGTGTAATTTCACGGCGACCTATGGCGTTGAGGATTCCCTTGTCCGTGCAATTATTGCAGAAGAATGAAATTGCGTCTTCCTTGCGGTTGTCCTTTATCCTGTTCATAACCAGGATGAATCTGGCCCAGTGATGATGTACTGTTTCCTTGGGCTCTTGCCTAATTTTGGATAGATCGCATATGTTCGGGTGGGTGGGTGGAATTAAATCCGAAACCTCACCCACTCTAAGACTCAAGGGCCAAGGAGTTTCCGAACTCGGAAATTTGGATTCTTGGATGTTGTCCAATGAATCTAGCCCGTTGCCTGACTCTAAGTTCAGGTCTTGAGTGACGTCCTCCTCCTCATGGTGTATCCGGCTTGGAGGGATCGGGAATCTAGACATAGCTAGTCCTTAAGATATATGAAGGGTCGCCACATTGTTCCTCCACCACAAAGAACGTGATGGGTGACACAGGGAGAGTTAATTTCTCTCGGATCGGGTTTAGGCCCAATCGATCGTAGTCCGTAGCGACTCCTGTAGCGGCGCGATCCAGGAGCTCGTTTAAGGAAGATAGCTCCGCCGGATCTAACCGCCGGCGAGTTCCGAGTTGACGTGAAGATTGCTTTCGATGACCCGAGAAGTCATCGTCGGTAGCTGGCGGCCGAACAGGCGGTCATAAGAAAACCGCCTAGCCGGAGAGTTTGGCCGATAGCCAAAGCTCCTTTAGCAACAGTGTCGTCTTTAAAGACGGGATGGGTCATCCTTCCTGATGGCGACGGCACATAGGAACTCTCAATGAAAGCACCAATGTCGGTGTCAAAACCGGCGGATCTCGGGTAGGGGGTCCCGAACTGTGCGTCTAGGCGAATGGTAACATGAGACAAGGGACACGATGTTTTTACCCAGGTTCGGGCCCTCTCGATGGAGGTAAAACCCTACTCCAGCTTGATTAATATTGATGATATGGGTAGTACAAGACTAGATCTACCAATAGATCAAAGAGGCTAAACCCTACAAGCTAGCCTATGGTATGATTGTTGTTCGTCCTACAGACTAAAACCCTCCGGTTTATATAGACACCGGAGAGGGTTAGGGTTACACAGAGTCGGTTACAATGGGAGGAGATCTACATATCCGTATCGCCAAGCTTGCTTTCGACGCCAAGGAAAGTTCCATCCGGACACGGGACGAAGTCTTCAATCTTGTATCTTCATAGTCCAGGAGTCCGGCCAAAGGTTATAGTCCGGCCATCCATACACCCCCTAATCCAGGACTCCCTCAGTGTGTCTAACAATTGCAAAGGTGAATCTAGTGCTAGCAACATATTCAACAGCAACAACTTGGTAGCAAGATAAACAAGCACAATAAGATATAAGTAAAGACAAGGAGGCATGTAACCACAAGTAAGGAGTTAGGTTTAGGGATAACCGAAACTCTGAAGATGAGGATGTGCCCAGACGTCCATTTCATTGGAAGGGAGGATGTCACCAAGAAGGCACACCAACACCATGAAGGCTCACTCTATTCTCCATGAGAAAACACCACAAAGGCGTTTCTCAACCACTTGTGGTAGACCTTGAGCCGTTCTCCAAACCTCCTAGGAGTCTCCAACCTCCAAGGGTAACAAGATCAAGGGGGAAATGCTCAAGACTTGCTCAAATCATGATTTGCTTTGGTCAAAAGAGGGGGAGGGAGTGGATCTATCACTAGGTGTAATTTCTCTCAAGAACTCAAACAACTCCAGGATCTAGGATTTGGTATAGGGGGGAGTGAGAGGGAGCACTTTAGGGCTCTTGGGTGATTTCAAATGAAGTGGTCAACCCTCTTCTGGAGTGGGAGAGGGGCGTATATAGGAACCTCTAAAATGTGGCCCTTGGAAGTGTTTGTGCTATATAAGTACTGGATATCCGGTGATTTCACCGGACAGTCGGTGGCTGAAGATTGTGCACAAGTGAAGAAATGAGAGCAAATGACGAAGTGCAGAAATACAGGAAAACCGGTACTTACTGCACATCCGGTGGCTCAACGAGTACCAGACATCCGGCGAGAACCAGAAGTCTGGTATTATCAAGCTGAAAACCTACTGCATAGATCTTCAGGAATTTTGGTGGTTATCGGAAAACCGGTGGCTCGAAGAGCACCGGACATCCGGAGGTCACTGGACTTCCACTGAATTTGGCTCTTTATAGATGTACCGGACATCCGACACATACCATAAGTCCATTAATTTTGGTTAATTTTCTTTCTATATAGGTATACCAGATTCCGATGTTTACAGGACATCCGGTGAAAGATAAGGGACTGGGCATCCGGTAGATACCGTACATCTGGCGTGGCAGTGAAAACAATGTGATTTCTAGCAACCCATATGTGTTTTCTGTGAACAATTTTACTAGGGCACTGATGTAGTTTTATGTGTGTCACACAAGTTTATGATGTGAGTGGAGAACATTTGCAAGGAATTGAGTTCAGTAAATCTTTCACGAACCCCAAGGACCCCTCTTAGTAGTGTGGGGTCCCTATACTCAAGAATAAACCAAAAAAGCCTACGCTTCATATCTTTGTTTCTCCGTTCTTGAGTATTATCAAGTCAAGTGGGTCCATGATCCACACACATATGATTCCACGTGAACTAAAACCCGTGGTATACTTAACAAACTTGATTAGTCCTCTATAAATATAAATATAGTTAAGGGCGTGATTGCACTTTCAGTCTCCCCTCTTTCGTAGTTGATGACAACATATATATAGCTCTCGAATATAAATAAATGAACCGTATGAGAGCAAGTTGTTTATATGATTTTGAATGAGCTCCCCCTTAATGTGTGCATAGTTGATTTTATCATAACAAAATTACACAATTTATGACTTACATAAGAGGGTTTTGCTATGTTTTAGCATACATAAACAAGATGTAGGGTTTGACAACATTTGAGTAGAGTGAGAATCATGGCAAATGCATATAGTGGTAAGACATGCCGAAGATAGAAATTGCTATGATATGACATGATCAACTCATACAAGGACAAAATCATAAATAGGTTTGACAATGTCATAGATAAATAGTACCACACATATATAGTCTTAAACTTATGAGGTAAATACACGAGTGGTGCTTGAACTTGTCATAGATGTTCACTTTAGTGCCTGAACTTGAAAAATACGCCGAACTGGTTCCAACACTTGACACGTACGTGCAAATACAATGCTAATCTCATCCATAGACGTAAAGTGCGCCGACAAGGGAGTGTATATGGCTGACGTGGCATCGACATTGCATAGGGCCCACCTATAATGATGAAACAGGACTAGTTGAATACTACATGTCTTAATGACTAGTGGGTCCCACCTGCCAGTATTGGGAACTAAAATGAAAATGAGGGTGAATGGTACTCGATTCAATGACATGACGATGGCTGGCAAAATAAGTGAACCAACACAATAAGGAACTTCTCATGGCAAGTACGTCTCGTTGAACTTAATATAGTGTAAATCACAACGCTTGTAGTATTTAGTAGAACATGTTAATTTTTCTTAAAGAATGTAAAATGCATGTACATTATAACTACACTAATACAAATAAGATTCAACTATCTCGTGTTATAAGTAATCTACATATTTTTTAAATGGTCATGTAATTTTAAAAATATTCATGTATTATTTTAAAACATTCATATAATATAAATAATATAAAGTAAGAAATATAAGAATGTTTGTGTAATATAAAATAATAAAAATAATTTTTAAATTACAGTCTGTGAATATTATTTTAATTATTCAAATATTCGAATAAGTATATGTAATTTTTTATCATTCATATATAAACATTTTGTATAATTTATATTTTCTTTTGTATTCATCACTTAACATTGTGTTCTTTAATAAACCATTTTAATATAATCCATGAGTGTATATTTTAAATCTATAATAAACATATTTAAACACTTGTGCATTATATTTAAACTATTATTTTCTAAATTATTTCTAAAAAATCTAGGAACATTTTTAGTAAGCTTTTTATTGCATACCTTTATATATTTATTTTGTAGGCACACGAATACTTGTGTACCACAAATATGTATAGTTTACAGCGTGGCATGGGGCCTGGTTTATACATTGTTTTTAATATAATATGTGGACACGCATATTTCTATACCATGAGATGATTATTAATAAAATATAATGTATGCACACGCATTTTCACTTAAAATACATTATTGTTCAGAAGCCGTAAGTGACATCTAAAACTATTTGGCTTGTTGGGCAGTGTGCACTGCCGCAAGGATCAGGTCGCTGGTTCGTGTGCCCATGCTGGCAAGCATTGAGCCATGTAGTATTGTTTCGTCCCTATAAGTGGGTCTTATGCCATGTTGTCCATATTCGGTGCCATGTCGGCGTACCTTACATCTATGAATGAGATTAACACCATATTCGCTTGCTCGTGCCAAGTTTTACAACTAGTTCGGTGTATCTTTCAAGTTCAGGCACTAATATGAACATATGTGACAAATTCAAGCACCACTGATGTATTATTTACCTCTAAACTTATTACAAATGATGTTTCACATGTCAATAAACACAAATCAAACACCATAAGGTACGAGACATGTGACCAGAGAGATAAAACTCGCGAACGCAAACTCCTAACATACCACTTACCTCCTGATGGCATTAACTGCTAAAAAGGTCGAAGGGAGCTAAAGACCGAAGAAAATCACTCATCGTCATCGTTGCGGACGCCACTACCACCAGCCTCGTGGAAGAAGTTTGCCCAGCCAGGGTCAGAAGGAAAACCGAAGTTAGCAAGCGGAGCTACAAGCAGTCGCTCGTCATCACTCACATAAGTAGCTCCAGTAGTGCAGAGATGGTCCTTCAGTTGATTCTTGAAGACGATCAACCAAGACACTGCATCGTCGTTCTGTATGCAGTTGAAGGAGATGGCCTTCATCATCGAAGAGTGGGCATGTTCAAGAAAATGTGCAGTACACCGAGGGGTGCCGATACAGACCAGAGTGCCTCACCTCATCCCTAGGAGAAGGAGTATCGGAAGTGACAGGTGTCTTGCCCTTCGTAGCCCCATCATCACTCATATGCTTCGGAATGACCAACTTGTGGTGCACATGGGTCATGGCAATCGGGAGGGCAACAATGTGTTCAATAAGGGCCCACATACTTATGATTAATCTATAATGAACTAATAATTAAATCATAAATCTCATGAACAAGATTTGAATAATTATTTGAAATTTGTCGTTCTTTCTGTACAGTCTGCTGGAAAAAAAGAGGGAGACCCACTTGCTCCGCACAGTGTTGTCACCGTCGCACAAGCCTCTGAGATCGTAACAAATTTGGCACTAGAAAAGTACCAACAAGCAATTTTGTAGAAAACAAGCATTTGATTCTCATTTGGAGGGCATTAAGAGGGATAAGAGATATCTCCATTCCATGAACTCGATGGAGGTCCATTGGAGTTTTCTTGCGTAGGGTGAGTTGGGAGGGCAATGCAGACGACCACTGGTGGTTGTAGTTGAAGGTTGGAGCCGTGGACTTCCGACAACTGATGGGAGCAACATCCGCTGCAAGGCAGAAGAGATCAGATCTAGAGGATCATAGAGGCAAAGAAAGCGAGGGGGAAAGGGTAGGGAGAAAGAAGTTGAGACATATGTGGACTGCGCACCAAGAAATAAATGTTAGGTAATTCGAGGGTGAAGACCTGTTCGATGCGTGCAGGAATAAAATATTAGACATTTAAGCACGAGAACAAAACTAGCGAAGACGGTTGTGTCTAGGTAAATTAAGAAAACCGAACAGAAGCAAGTTTTGAGGGACAGAATAAAACCAGTCACCGAGTTTGCGAGAAAACATGAAGTAAGTTCCGCACAACATAAGTTGACAGAACAAGAACTAAAATCACCATAGTGAAAATGAAATCAAATGTATGAAAATCATTGTGGTTGGAATAACGAAAACGTAATGATATCTGGTAAGGAAAAATTCATAAGGCAACCATCAAATGATTTCCACAAACTGAGACTTGGTCGTATGTGGATGGAATTGGTTAATCGAAAGATCGATATTTGAGGGACCACATCATGTATCGCAGGAAAATAAAAAGTTGATAGAAGGAGTGTAGAAATTTTGCGTGGCAAAAATGATAGGATGGAGTCATGAAGCGACGATGACGGACGAACTGATGAGTTCGAATTAGGTAAAGGTAATTAATTGCACAGAAGGAAAAGAATGGAGAAAGAAGACGGTTAAAGGATTGAAAGGAAGAACGTAGATGACGCGAAAGAGAATAGTAGTAAATCCTTGGAGTGAAACAAATGAAGCAAGAAAGAAGAATATGTACAGTGTAAATGGATGGCTCAAACAGAACGGGGAGATGTACCATACGCACAGGAACATGGACGTACAAGAACAGTTGAACGATGTATTTGTATTATAAGATAAACATGTATATTGATTTATATTGAAAGGCTTCCGAATTTGTATCCATTTTTTTTGCGGGGGACCGAATTTGTATCCATTGTTCAATCAAATTTTACGGAATAACTTTTCAAATCATGGCGCAGATCAACGGTTGCAAAAGGATGCACATGTGTGTGCCGCGATGAATTTTCGGGCTCCTTTGCACCACTTTGCTCTTCTTTTTTTAAACGATATCGCTGCTTTGTTCTGTCATCATGGAAGATAGATCTCTTGCAAAGTGGCAACTCTACGCATCGACTAACTGGAATTTGATAGACCGATTTTGGTGCCTATTTTAACTAGTAGGTCATATATTCCATTGGTGCAATTCCTCCATCATGAGGAAATGAATCTTGCGTCTTCCTCCAACAACCAAGTACCGCCACATCTGTGCCTAAGGACAAAAAGGAAGGGGGGAAACAATTGAATATATCATCATGATGCCAAAATGCGATACTCATATTCCAAATTCTCGCTGAAAGTAATGCTCCGATCAGATTCAAAATTTTCTTTGGTAACTGCCGAATCATTCCAAAGGGGATTAAAGACCAGTTAGATAGCGTATATAGCTAAGGTGCTGGTCTTTGATTCACGAGTCAGGATATATTTTCTTATTAACCCTTTCGTATCGATATATGTAAACTGATTATGCAAAAGAATATATGCATATTGAGCTAGTTTGTTCCAAAAGAAAATTATCCACGCATAAAATAGTTACAGCTGGCAAGTGTTAATTTACAGTTGGGCTCCACCACAGAGCTAATGGTGATCAGTTCTGGCCCCCTCCATCACCCTGGCCCGTGTGAACCCTAATCCAGTTAGTTACATATATGCAAAAAATATAAGAGGGTCGACTAAACCTTTGTCGCCTGAAATAGAAAAACTTGAGCCAGAGAAATAATTTCCAGGTGTGTGTCGGATAAATGTGATATACGTATAAAATAATTTTGATGTTTTGAAAGTGCATTTGCATCAAAGCGTTCCCACGGAATCGGCTTCCATTGCATGAACTTTGATACTATATATTGGTCACCATATATGGATGTGTATAGACATATTTTAGAGTGTAGATTCATTTATTTTGTTTCATATGTAGTCACCATTTAAAACCTCTAAAAAGACAAATATTTAAAAACGGAGGGAGTATTCTTCTATCCGCATATCTGTGGCGCGCACAAATCTGCATGCTAATCACAACGAAACTAGCGAAACAGAGAAGAAAGCGCCAGTTTCTCTTGTGAGAAAAAAAACAATTTTGCTAGAACTCATCTAGATGAGATTTAATTTAGTCTCATTCACCTTTTATAGCCATTGGATGTGATGCTATAAGATGCGTATGTGCTGACGTGAGGTGTATCCGTTCTTGTTTTTCAGGTGAATGAGACCAAATTACGTCTCATTTAGATGAGTTCTAGGTACTCCCGAAAAAAAATGCATTATATCTCTTTCTACTTTTCAGTCTTTAATCTACCTCCAATAACTACGTGATTCAAACCGTCGTTCGTCTTCTCTTCCTCCGCTGCTGAAATCATCGTAGATGCGTTCAAGTCAAAGGCGTTGAACGCGTCCGGCATGCCGCGAAGACTTGCTTAACATGCATCGTAGTCGGGCAGTCCAGTCGTCAGATGTGATATAATCTGCCCAGAATTTGGCTTGTTCTGATATGATGAAAGGCTAACCAACTTGTTAGTTAAAACGTCACGTCCTTGACCAAACCATGGTCTCTAATATTTACTCAAATCTGAGACGTCGATGCATACGTATCAGTAATCACAAAAAGGTGCCCATCATACGCGTTCTAATTTTTGCTTGTACATGCCGCCAACTTTGATTTACATTTGGCAGGAGAACAAAGACGTAACAAGATTTGAGTATCATCATTACATCAGGAAACCCTAACAGTTGGTAAAGTCAGCCGTCTAGTTTTCCCTTTCACATGCATGCATATTTACAATTAAACAAAGCGGCCACCTATTTGAGAAAAAAAACGGCCACATGGAAGTGGTTTCTGAGGGAACACCCAAAAATGCTATAGAATTGATGTTTTCTATGAATGGTTTTTGAGGGAACACTCTTTGGTGCGTTCGATTCAAAAAATTTGAAGTTATGACACATGACAATTTTAGTGGTGCACACTATTCACACTCATGCACCCTCACAAGGGGTGACGCAATCGTTTGCTCCCATACACCCTCCCTAGGAAACTACTTGTGTGACACCCTTTAGATGTACCATGTCAATTACTAAAAGGATGCATGGCAACTACCCTGCGTAGCATGGCAACTCGGCCTGCTATAGCATGACGTTTTTTAAACATGTGGTCAACTTGCCCCTTTTTTCATCATCTGCCAATTCTCACTGTTGCGACATGAAATCCATCGAATGCATGGCAATTCTCTCAGCTGTAATATGGCAAAATCTCTGAAACACATGGCAATTTTCTCTGTTATAAGATGGCAAATCTCTCTGTTTATATCACGACAAATCTTTCTTTTATAGTATGGCAATTCCTATAACGTTCCTTGACAGTGGTTCTTTTAAGGAACGCTATCTAGTTACGTCGTTCACTCGAATGAGCCTTCCTTAGTGAACGTTCGTTCGTGCCAGGGTCCTCCTGTAGGGATCGTCATGGTCCAAGCAAATTAGTTTTTGACCGAGCTTTCGATGGAAAATAGATAGTATGTCATCTTCTATATTCAAGCATCACCTGCTTCTCCTTCGTTCGCCGCCTTCGGCGTTGTCCTGTCCGAGCTACCATCGTCTTGGACTCGTGTGCTCCATTTAATTCGATCGGGTTTGTACGAAAAGGTTCCTCACATCCATACATTTCAAATCTTGGACTCACTTCCATCTATAACATCGTGGTTAGTCGCAGCATCACCGGCTCCGGATTGGCTCATTGGTGTCCCCGCGCTTTGCCGCTCGCCGCACGGCTATTGTCTCGACCTTGAATGGTACCTTCTCTCCTATCCAAATCGATCGATGCAAAGAATGCTTTTTTGTTGGATGAGAATTAGCAAAACCCTAAAAGAAATTGTAGCTTCACTAGTCGTCATTGATGACCGGCAAGCTAGAATCGAGCAATGCTACATCAACGGGATTTTACTTGAGCTTTACGGAGAGAGATTGACCTGGCAATCTTTCATTGGATTAAGACAGAGGCTGGGGCCCCACCCCACTGAAAATAGGGGGGGGGGGGGGCGGTGGAGAGTATTATGGGAAAGCCCCGTAATAGCCCCGTGTGTCTAGCATTTTTGGCTAGAATCCCTCACAATGACAAAGTACGTAAGGGTTTGTCATTCATCATTTCTTTCGTCCCCCCTCCCCCATCCCACCTCCTCTATTTTTCCTCATCAATTTTCCTTAAGAAACGCATCAATTAGCCCACGTATTATTAGTTTATAAAATAAAATCATGATATCTTTGGTAAGTAAATTAGTATTTTATGGTAACAATGACAATTAATATTGATTCAATTTCCATTTTTGATAAGTTATCACGTTAACATCAAAAGTACTACTCCCTACATTTTTATATACATGGCCATAAACTCATATTATAGGTACCAGTGTAAAATTTAATGTCTGCTTTTTAAGTCAGCTTTTTTTTTCGTTTACTGGAATCATTAATACCCCACGTGCATGCAAGAAAACTGAGTGGAGGAAGTAGCTGAATGTCATTATGACTACATGCATGCAACTATGAAACATGTTACTACTATGAGGCTGGTCGTAATGGGAAGTATCACATACTAGTATCATGGATATGATACTAGTGTATGATACTACATCCGTAGTGCATAGTATCATATGTTAGTATCATGCATAACTCCATTTATTGCCATGCATGACACAAAATAGCACGACATTTAATATGATACAGTATCATGATATGATACTCAACACTCTCTTTCTTCATTTAATTCTATGTCACCTCAACAAATTTGCTTAGTTGGCATGCGTGATACTACCTATGATACTCCCATTACGACCAGCCTGAGAAAATATAATTAATTCTGCCTTGATTACTGTTGGTGGCCTTGTATAAATGCAAAATGTATATTCCATAGTGACCTTGTATAAGTAAGTGGAGGGAATAGTACAAAAACGGGAATTAGAAGCGCGCCTTAGCCATGGTTGTGATCGAGGAGAATGAAGCCACCTGTAATTTCTCCACCATAGGTGGTTATTCTTGTTATGCGAAGCTGCGGAGGAGGTTGGAAATCTAAAACCGACTGTAGTACAGATAGGAGGCAATTTGTTGTATGAAACCACCTCTAGTTTAAAACCACCGTACGCGGTTTTTGTACAGAAATCATCTGCGACCAGTGAGTACCTCGGGTATAGCCTTTTCACTCTCTTTGTGTATTGGCTCTCAGGCACCACCCCTTTCATTTTCCGTGCGTTTCCCTTCCCCTTCTTTGATCCACGACCAAACCATAGCACCACAACCGCAACGTTCACCACGTTGAGCACACCAGATCTTGTACGCTTCTTTGCTAGAGACCACTGTAGACCTAGTCCTCAACCGAATGGGGCGATGCGTTATAGGTAGGCCCATCAACGGTTGCGCAGTAGCAGATCTAGCCATCCACGTCAGCGCGATGACAGATCCAGTTCGTCCACGCTATCGACCAAGACGACACAACATGGGAGGGGTGGTGGGGGAGAACATGCTACGTAATAAAAAAATACACGCACAAACATGCCCAGGAACACTATGGGATTACAGGAAATGATGGTCTCACCAACAACCTACGATGTAGAAGAGGAAGAAGAGTTGGTGAGACTTTCCAATTCCCACATCTAGTTATACCTCCCAACCACGAGAGTATTTTTCGGTATGAACAGTGGGTCTATTGTCGAAGTTGACGAAAATTCTGAGGTGTCCGCGTATACCTATCTAGTAGTACCGCAACACTTTGTGGAACTAGCATGAAGAAACTCTAGGAAGAACTACATAGAGAGGAAGCCTAGCGGCATCTCGTGATCTAGATCAAGTCTAGATGGAGAGGGAGCGGTTAGCAAGGGGTTCAACCGTGCAGGCTTATGGTGCGCGCCCTCCCACCTATATATAGCTGGAGGGCAAGGGGGTCGACCGACCAGGAGTAAAATCCTCCGAGGACTCCTTGGTTTTATTGCCCCCTCCGGGCTCCTATGGTGCCTTCACCACCAAGGCAGGGGGTTCAGCCCACTAGGGACCCTCTAGAATAGTCTAGAAGATTTTGGACTCTTTTGAAAGCTTTTGTGACCTTCTGGAACATACTGGGACTTTCCCAAGCATCACTGGGACACTTCGGGGAGAATCTGGAACATTTTCAAAGACCTTCTCTCTCATTCTCATAATCTCATAGTTATTCTATATACCACTACTTGTTAAGCGTGTGGCACTAATGGTTTGACAATTTGTGGACATGTTCGAAAAACCTTCCAGTCAATAATTATTAGCAGGATATGGACACCTATAACAATTCCGACGTATAAACAAAGATCATTATCTAGCGAACACTATATTATTGCATATAATTCCCTTTGCCTCATGATACATTACAAAACCCGAGGTGGGATTTTTACGGTATCTTCGTGATCAACACCTTGATCACTATTCCTAGTTATCCTTGGTACTGGTCTCTACTCTTTTCTCTGTCCCTATTCTGGTATCCTCGTGACTAATACCTTACTCTCTATGTGTGTACAGATGATGATGTACACCATAATAACAAGTGGGCCCAGAATGTAATTCTCCATCGCCAGAGGGTAAATCCCAGTCTTGAACTATCATGTACCATGGAATACTTTTTTGGTGCACCCAAAATTATCTTTATAATTTAGAAGTTATACGGAGTAACATTTGGCAACCCTAAAAGTAACCATCCGGTATCCGGGTGTACGATATTCTCATGGTCTAAGGAAGCAAGTAAATGCTAAAAATTTATATGAGAATAGCTACAACATATTGACGAGATGATCTGATAGTATTTCATATTTTGGATCTATCCAACACCATTGTTACTCTAACAATGTGTTCTCATGATGGTTGTCATCCTCATTACATTAATTATGCCCATGGTTAGAAAAACAAAGCCATCAATAATTCATGAGCTAGTCCAGAGGCATGATTATGGATTTATATGGTTTTTATCCTTCTACACATGCAATTAGGGCTTAATCTAAACCTCACATTCAAGAACCATTTCAGATATAACATAGAAATATGTACTTAATTATGTACATGGAAATAGAATAATAACAACTTTATTATTGTCTATAGGCATATTTCGAACACATGGGTGGTGGCTGAAGGAAATATGCCCTAGAGGCAACAATAAAGTTGTTATTTATATTTCCTTATATCATGATAAATGTTTATTATTGATGCTACAATTGTATTAACCGGAAATTTAGTACATGTGTGAATACATAGACAAACAAAGTGTCCCTAGTATGCCTCTATTTGACCAGCTCGTTAACCAAAGATGGTTAAGTTTCCTAACCATAGACATGTGTTGTCATTTGATAAACGGGATCACATCATTAGAGAATGATGTGATGGACAAGACCCATCCGTTAGCTTAGCATAATGATCGTTTAGTTTTGTTGCTATTGCTTTCTTCATGACTCATACATATTCCTCTGACTATGAGATTATGCAACTCCCGAATACCGAGGAACACTTTGTGTGCTATCAAACGTCACAACGTAACTGGGTGATTATAAAGATGCTCTATGGGTGTCTCCGATGGTATTTGTTGAGTTGGCATAGATCGAGATTAGGATTTGTCACTCCGTGTATCGGAGAGGTATTTTTGGGCCCTCTCGGTAATGCACATCACTATAAGCCTTGAAAGCAATGTGACTAATGACTTAGTTGCGGGATGATGCATTACAGAACGAGTAAAGGGACTTGCCGGTAATGAGATTGAACTAGGTATGAGGATACCGACGATCGAATCTCGGGCAAGTAACATACTGATGACAAAGGGAATAACATATGTTGTTATGCGGTTTGACCGATAAAGATCTTCATAGAATATGTAGGAACCAATATGAGAATCCAGGTTCTGCTATTGGTTATTGACCGGAGATGTGTCTCGGTCATGCCTACATAGTTCTCGAACCCGTAGGGTCCGCACGCTTAACGTTCGATGATGATTTGTATTATGAGTTATGTGATTTGCTGAACCGAAGTTTGTTCAGAGTCCCAGATGAAATAACGGACATGATGAGAAGTCTCAAAATGTCCGAGAGGTAAAGATTCATATATTGTAAGGTTGCATTCGGACACCGGAATGGTTCGGGAAGTTTTGGAGTACCGGGGGTTATCGGACCCCTCCCCCCGGGGGAAGTTAATGGGCCAACATGGGCCTTAGTGGAGAAGAGAGAGGGCCAGCCAGGAGGTGGCGCGTGCCCCCCCCCTTGCCAACCCGAATTGGACAAGGGGTGGGGGCGCCCCCCCCTTTCCCTCTCCTACTCCTTCTCTCTTTCCCCCTTTGCTACTCCGGAAAGGAAAAAGGAGAGGGGGATCCTACTAGGACCAGAGAGTCCTAGTAGAACTCCCCACACTTGGTGCGCCCCTAGGGGGCCGGCCTCCTCGTCCTGCCCCCCTTTATATATGGAGGCGGGGGGCACCCCAAAGGCACAACAAGTCTTCTCTTAGCCGTGTGTGGTGCCCCCTCCACAGTTACACACCTCGGTCATATCATCATAGTGCTTAGACGAAGCCCTGTGTCGGTAACTTCATCATCACCGTCGCCACAGCGTTGCGCTGACGGAACTCTCCCTCGTCCTCAATTGGATCAAGAGCTCGAGGGACGTCATCATGTTGAACGTGTGCTGAACACGGAGGTGCCGTACGTTCGGTACTTGGATCGGTTGGATCGTGAAGACGTTCGACGACATCAACCATGTTACTAAACGCTTCCTCTTTCGTTCTACGAGGGTACGTGGACACACTCTCCCGTCTCGTTGCTATGCATCTCCTAGATAGATCTTGCGTGATCGTAGGTAAATTTTTTGAAATACCGCGTTCCCCACAGTGGCATCCGAGCCAGGTCTATGCATAGATGTTTTATGCACGAGTAGAACACAAAGAGTTGTGGGCGATAATAGTCATATTGCTTACCACCAACGTCTTACATTGATTCGGCGGCATTGTTGGATGAAGCGGCCCAGACCGACATTACATGACCGCGTTCATGAGACTGGTTCTACCGACGTGCTTCGCACACAGGTGGCTAGCGGGTGTCTGTTTCTCCAACTTTTGTTGAATCGAGTTTGACTATGGTCGGTCCTTGTTGAAGGTTAAACATCACACTTAATGAAAAATCGTTGTGGTTTTGATGCGTAGGTAAGAATGGTTCTTGCTAGAAGCCCGTAGCAGCCATGTAAAACTTGCAACAACAAAGTAGAGGACGTCTAACTTATTTTTGCAGGGCATGTTGTGATGTGATATGGTCAAGACGTGATGAGATATAAATTGTTGTCTGACATGATCATGTTTTGTAAAATTTATCAGCAACTGGCAGGAGCCTTATGTTTGTCGCTTTATTTTATGAAATGCAAATTCCATGTAATTGCTTTACATTATAACTAAGTGGTAGCGATAGTCGTAGAAGCAATAGTTGGCTAGACGACAACGATGCTACGATGGAGATCAAGGTGTCAATCCGGTGACGATGGAGATCATGACGGTGCTTTGGAGATGGAGATCAAAGGCACAAGAAGATGATGGCCATGTCATGTCACATATTTTGATTGCTTGTGATGTTTATCCTTTACGCATCTTATTTCTGCTTAGTACGACGGTAGCATTATAAGATGGTCCCTCACTAAATTTCAAGGTATAAGTGTTCTCTCTGAGTATGCACTGTTGCTACAGTTCATCATGCCGAGACACCACGTGATGATCGGGTGTGATAAGCTCTACGTTCACATACAGCGGGTGCAAGCCAGTTTTGCACGTGCGGAATACTCGGGTTAAACTTGACGAGCCTAGCATATGCAGATATGGCCTCGGGACAATGAGACCGAAAGGTCGAGCGTGAATCATATAGTAGATATGATCAACATAGTGATGTTCACCATTGAAAACTTCTCCATCTCACGTGATGATCGGACATGGTTTAGTTGATATGGATCACGTGATCATTTAGATGACTAGAGGGATGTCTATCTAAGTGGGAGTTCTTAAGTAATATGATTAATTGAACTTTAATTTATCATGAACTTAGTACCTGATAGTATTTGCATGTCTATGTTGTTGTAGATCAATGGCCCGTGCTACCGTTGCCTTGAATTTTAATGCGTTCCTAGAGAAAGCTAAGTTGAAAGATGATGGTAGCAACTACACGGACTGGGTCCGTAACTTGAGGATTATCCTCATTGCTGCGTAGAAGAATTACGTCCTGGAAGCACCGCTATGTGCAAGACCTGCTGTAGGAGCAACTGTGGACGTTATGAACATCTGCCAGAGCAAAGCTGATGACTACTCGATAGTTCAGCGTGCCATGCTTTACGGCTTAGAATCGGGACTTCAAAGACGTTTCGAACGTCATGGAGCATATGAGATGTTCCAGGAGTTGAAGTTAATATTTCAAGCTAATGTCCGAGTTGAGAGATATGAAGTCTCGAACAAGTTCTATAGCTGCAAAATGGAGGAGAATAGTTCTGTCAGTGAACACATACTCAGAATGTCTGGGTACCACAACCACTTGACTCAGCTGGGAGTTAATCTTCCTAATGATTGTGTCATTGATGAGTTCTTCAATCAACGCCACCAAGCTATAAAGGCTTCATGATGAACTATATTATGCAAGGGATGGAAAAGACTATTCCCGAGCTCTTCGCGATGCTAAAGGCTGCGGAGGTAGAAATCAAGGAGGAGCATCAAGTGTTGATGGTTAACAAGACCACTAGTTTCAAGAAAAGGGGAAAAGGGAAGAAAGGGAACTTCAAGAAGAATGACAAGCAAGTTGCTGCTCAAGTGAAGAAGCCCAAGTCTGGACCTAAGCCTGAGACTAAGTGCTTCTACCGCAAAGGGACTGGTCACTGGAAGAAGAACTGCCCCAAGTATTTGGCGGATAAGAAGGATGGCTAAGTGAAAGGTATATTTGATATACATGTTATTGATGTGTCCTTACTAATGCTCGTAGCAGCGCCTGGGTATTTGATATTGGTTATGTTGCTCATATTTGCAACTTGAAACAGGGGCTACGGATTAAACGAAGATTGGCTAAGGATGAGGTGATGATGCGCGTGGGAAATGGTTCAAAAGTTGATGTGATCACCGTCGGCACGCTACCTCTACATCTACCGTCGGGATTAGTTTTAGACCTGAATAATTGTTATTTGGTGCCAGCGTTGAGCATGAACATTATATCTAGATCTTGTTTGATGTGAGACGGTTATTCATTTAAATCAGAGAATAATGGTTGTTCTATTTATATGAGTAATATCTTTTATGGTCATGCACCCTTGAAGAGTGGTCTGTTTTTGTTGAATCTCGATTGTAGTGATACACATGTTCATAATATTGAAGCCAAAAGATGCAAAGTTAATAATGATAGTGCAACTTATTTGTGGCACTGCCGTTTAGGTCATATTGGTGTAAAGTGCATGAAGAAACTCCATGCTGATGGGCTTTTGGAATCACTTGATTATGAATCACTTGATACTTGCGAAGCATGCCTCATGGGCAAGATGACTAAGACTCCGTTCTCCGGAACAATGGAGCGAGCAACTGACTTATTGGAAATAATACATACTGATGTATGCGGTCCAATGAGTATTGAGGCTCGCGGCGAGTATCGTTATTTTCTGACCTTCACAGACGATTTGAGCAGATATGGGTATATCTACTTGATGAAACATATATCTGAAACATTTGGAAAGTTCAAAGAATTTCAAAGTGAAGTGAAAAATCATCGTAACAAGAAAATAAAGTTCCTACGATCTGATCGTGGAGGTGAATATTTGAGTTATGAGTTCGGTCTTCATTTGAAACAATGTGGAATAGTTTCACAACTCACGCCACCTTGAACACCACAGCGTAATGATGTGTCCGAACGTCGTAACCATACTTTATTAGATATGGTGCGATCTATGATGTCTCTTACTGATTTACCGCTATCGTTTTGGGGTTATGCTTTAGAGACAGATGCATTCACGTTAAATAGGGCACCATCTAAATCCGTTGAGACGACACCATATGATTTGTGGTTTGGCAAGAAACCTAAGCTGTCGTTTCTTAAAGTTTGGGGCTGCGATGCTTATGTGAAAAAGCTTCAACCTGATAAGCTTGAACCCAAATCGGAGAAATGTGTCTTCATAGGATGCCCAAAGGAGACTGTTGGGTACACCTTCCATCACAGATCCGAAGGCAAGATATTTGTTGCTAAGAATGGATCCTTTCTATTGAAGGAGTTTCTCTCTAAAGAAGTGAGTGGGAGGAAAGTAGAACTTGATGAGGTAATTGTACCTTCTCCCGAATTGGAAAGTAGTTCATCAAAGAAATCAGTTCTAGTGATTCCTATACCAATTAGTGATGAAGCTAATGATGATGATCATGAAACTTCAGATCAAGTTACTACCGAACCTCGTAGGTCAACTAGAGTAAGGTCCGCACCAGAGTGGTACGGTAATCCTGTTCTAGAGGTCATGTTACTTGATCATGAAGAACCTACGAACTATGAGGAAGCGATGATGAGCCCAAATTCCACGAAATGGCTTGAGGCCATGAAATCTGAGATGGGATCCATGTATGAGAACAAAGTGTGGACTTTGGTTGACTTGCCCAATGATCGGCAAGCCATAGAGAATAAATGGATCTTCAAGAATAAGACTGATGCTGACGGTAATGTTACTGTCTACAAAGCTCGACTTGTTGGGAAAGGTTTTTGATAAGTTCAAGGATTTGACTACGATGAGAACTTCTCATCCGTAGCGATGCTTAAGTTTGTCTGAATCATGTTAGCAATTGCCGCATTTAATGATTATGAAATTTTGCAAATGGATGTCAAAACTGCATTCCTTAATGGATATCTTAAAGAAGAGTTTTATATGATGCAACCAGAAGGTTTTGTCGATCCAAAAGGTGCTAACAAAGTGTGCAAGCTCCAGCGGTCCATTTATGGACTGGTGCAAGCCTCTCGGAGTCGGAATATACGTTTTGATAGTGTGATAAAAGCATATGGTTTTATACAGACTTTTGGAGAAGGTTGTATTTACAACAAAGTGGGTGGGAGCTCTGTATTATTTCTAATATTATATGTGGATGACATATTACTGATTGGAAATAATACGGAATTTCTGGATAGCATAAAAGGATACTTGAATAAGAATTTTCAAAGGAAAGACCTCGGTGAAGCTGCTTATATATTGGGCATCAAGATCTATACAGATAGATCAAGACGCTTAATTGGACTTTCACAAAGCACATACCTTGATAAAGTTTTGAAGAAGTTCAAAATGGATCTGTCAAAAAAAGGGTTCTTGCCTATGTTACAAGGTGTGAAGTTGAGTCGGACTCAATGCCCGACCACTGCAGAAGATAGAGAGAAAATGAAAGTCATTCCCTATGCTTCAGCCATAGGTTTTCTATCATGTATGCAATGTTGTGTACCAGACCTGATGTGTGCCTTGCTATAAGTTTAGCAGGGAGGTACCAAACTAATCCAGGAGTGTATCACTGGACAACAGTCAAGATCATCCTGAAATACCTGAAAAGGACTAAGGATATGTTTCTCGTTTATGGAGGTAACAAAGAGCTCGTCGTAAATGGTTACGTGTATGCAAGCTTTGACATTGATCCAGATGACTCTAAGTCGCAAACCGGATACGTATTTATATTGAATGGTGGAGTTGTAAGTTGGTGCAGTTCCAAGCAAAGCGTCGTGGCAGGATCTACGTGTGAAGCGGAGTACATAGCTGCTTCGGAAGCAGCAAATGAAGGAGCCTGCATGATGGAGTTCATATCCGATCTAGGTGTAATACCTAGTGCATAAGGTCCAATGAAAATCTTCTGTGACAATACTGGAGCAATAGCCTTGGCGAAGGAATCCAGATTTAACAAGAGAACCGAGATGCTTCAATTCCATCCGCGATCAAGTCAAAGAGGGAGATATAGAGATTTGCAAGATACATATGGATCTGAATGTTGCAGACCCATTGACTAAGCCTCTCTCACAAGCAAAACACGATCAGCACCAAGACTCCATGGGTGTTAGAATCATTACTATGTAATCTAGATTATTAACTCTAGTGCAAATGGGAGACTGAAGGAAATATGCCCTAGAGGCAACAATAAAGTTGTTATTTATATTTCCTTATATCATGATAAATGTTTATTATTCATGCTAGAATCGTATTAACCGGAAACTTAGTACATGTGTGAATACATAGACAAACAAAGTGTCCCTAGTATGCCTCTACTTGACTAGCTCGTTAATCAAAGATGGTTAAGTTTCCTAACCATAGACATGTGTTGTCATTTGATAAACGGGATCACATCATTAGAGAATGATGTGATGGACAAGACCCATCTTTTAGCTTAGCATAATCATCGCTTGGTTTTGTTGCTATTGCATTCTTCATAACTTATACATATTCCTCAGACTATGAGATTATGCAACTCCCGAATACCGGAGGAACACTTTGTGTGCTATCAATCGTCACAACGTAACTGGGTGATTATAAAGATACTCTACAGGTGTCTCCAATGGTGTTTGTTGATTTGGCATAGATCGATATTAGGATTTGTCACTCCGTGTATCGGAGAGGTATCTTTGGGCCCTCTCGGTAATGCACATCACTATAAGCCTTGCAAGCAATGTGACTAATGAGTTATTTGCGGGATGATGCATTACGGAACGAGTAAAGGGACTTGCCGGTAACGAGATTGAACTAGGCATGAGGATACCGACGATCGAATCTCGGGCAAGTAACATACTGATGACAAAGGGAATAACATATGTTGTTATGCGGTTTGACCGATAAAGATCTTCATAGAATATGTAGGAACCAATATGAGCATCCAGGTTCTGCTATTGGTTATTGACCGGAGATGTGTCTCAGTCATGCCTACATAGTTCTCGAACCTGTAGGGTCTGCACGCTTAACGTTCGATGATGATTTGTATTATGAGTTATGTGATTTGATGAACCGAAGTTTGTTCAGAGTCCTGGATGAGATAACGGACATGACTAGGAGTCTCGAAATGTTCGAGAGGTAAAGATTCATATATTGGAAGGTTGCATTCGGACACGGAATGGTTCGGGAAGTTTCGGAGTACCTGGGGTTACCGGAAACCCCCCTGGCGTCGGGGGTGTCGTGCGACATATGACAACGGGTGGCTTATCATGGAGGGGGCTAATAATACGTCGCCGGTGCCTGGAAATGAGATAAGGCGCAAACATGCCCTCCGGCGAGTCTTACCCAGGTTCGGGGCTCTCCTAGGAGATAACACCCATACTCCTGCTCTACGGGGTGTCCGCATGATCACTCAAGAAACAATGGTGGCTACAAGCTTACTCCTTGAGTTGTTTCTCTATAGGGGGAAGAAGAATAAGGCTAGCCCTAGCTTCCTCCCTCTATACGTGTGTGTGGGTGGACTAAGGTCTAAACACTTTGCATGGGTGCCCTGGGGGGTTTATATAGGCCTACCCCCCAGGGGTACAATGGTAATCTGGACGGGTGTAGGACCCGACTGTCAGTGTCTACGGTCGCCGGCTTATCCGCCGGCACTGGGCCCGCCACCGGTGGGTCCCAATCGATTGTCTCAGACTTCACCGACAGGTCACGCCCGCTTGCATGTGTCCTACCGGCTGCTTAGTACTGTGGCAATGCCACTGATGATGTGTGCTTTGTAGGGGAGGCGTGGCTACAGTACCACCGCCTGGTGAGCATTCACTGTAGCCACTCCCCGTCTCTTCTGATTAATGGTGCCCTGACTTTGAGGGAGGGGAGGGCTGCCTGCTGGGACTCGGCCTCCCCCTGCGCCGAATGGTCTGGGCTCGCCGCCTTCTGGCTTCTCAAGGACAGGTAGGGCCCGCCGCCTGCGGGCCGTACCGACAACCCGTAGTGGGAGCATGGCATTCTCTGCCATGAGTGATGTCATGGGCTGCGTGGCAACAGTGTTGCACCGGGTGTGGGATGTCCGCCCGGTATGCTGCACTGTGGCCACGCTCTGCCCGGCATTCGGGGGTGGTAGGCTGGGTTGTAGCCATGCCCGTCCCATCGTAATTATGTGGGTGCTAGCTTCGAGGGCGTGCGGGCCGCCTGCTAGGAGTCGGCCCGTCTCATGGCTTTCTTCTAAGGACCGCCGCGTTCTAGCAGCCGGCCGCTTGGATCGGCCGACCCCAAGAAGGCGGCTCTTCGTCCTTGAGGCTTGAGGGGCGTAGCCGGCCCCAATGTCTTGAATCACCATGGGGAGCAGATGAGGCGACCTGTGGTCGTTTACTCCGACAGTAGTCCCCGAAGCTGGTGTGGCGCCGCTGCTGAGAAGGCGAGAAGCCTCAACAGCTTCCTACTCAGAGTGATCTGGTGAACTTGCTTTGTCCATCTTCTGAAGCGCCGACTGGGAGGAGCCGGTCGCGACCAGGCGGACCGCCTGGTGATTTTGAAACGTCGTGGCTGGAGCCCGGTGGCGCACCAGCCAGGCGCTAGACTTGCCGCCCGCTGCCAGCGCGCCACGCGATGCCAGCCGGCCGGGCCGGCCTACCAGCCCACGCGCGCGACGGGACGTCGCTGCAGGCTCGGGCCCGCCACTACCGGGCCTCGGCACGGGCGCGGATCCGGTGCGGTCGAGGCGAACGGTTGGGATCCCGCGGCGCAGTAACTACACGTCGTTACCGCGCGGTTAAAGCGGGGTCGTGGGGTCGGGCGCAGTTAATCCCACGACCCCCAAGTTCTCGCCCCCTCGGCTCCGTCGCCTGGTCCTATAAGTAGGGGGAGGAGGGGGGTGGCAGACGCACGCACGCGCGCCCTCCTCTCCCTTCTCCCTCCCTCTTCTTCGCTGCTGCTGCCGCACTCCCACATCTTGCCGAAGTGCTGCCACAATTCACCGTTGCCGAGCGCATCTCCCCCGCAGCATTGCTGCTCCGCTGCGGGTCCGCTCACCCGCCGTAGTTCCGCGCCTTCGTAAATCTCAAGCCCTCATGGCGCAGGACGGTGATTGGGACGGCTCGAATGTCCATGAGGACCACATCACCTTCCTCTGCCAGACGCGGCAGCTGCCCGGTGAGAACTACGTACGAGCACGTCCTCCGGCCAAAACGGAGATCTCGCCGGCGCCGCAGGAAGGCGAGCGCGTCGTCTTCCCGTCGCACTTCATCCGCGGCCTCGGTCTGCCAGCGAGCGACTTCCTCCTCGCCTTTCTTCACTTCTATCACCTCCAGCCGACCACCTCACACCAAACATTGTGGTGCTGCTGTCCGCCTTTATCACCCTCTATGAGGGTTACCTCGGTGTTCCCCCCACCCTCGAGCTCTGGGGGGAGTTCTTCTACACCAAACTCGGCACTGCCGTCAAGGGGAGGCGGCTGAGGGAGTCCTGGATTAAGGGGTCCTTGGGCGTCCGGACTATGTAACATGGGCCGAACTAGTGGGCTACGAAGATACAAGACAGAGGACTTCTTTCCGTGTCCGGATGGGACTCTCCTTTGCATGGATGGCAAGTTTGGCGTTCAGATATGTAGATTCCTTCCTTTGTAAACCGACTCTGTACAACCCTAGGCCCCTCCGGTGTCTATATAAACTGGAGGGTTTAGTCCGCACAGTTCGGGACCCCCTACCCGAGATCCGCCGGTTTTGACACCGACATTGGTGCTTTCATTGAGAGTTCCGATGTGATATCAAAGACATGATTGATGGCTTTCCTTGTTATCAAGGAAGGTATCACCTCCGGAGGAGCCCTGGCTCCAAGCCAAACCCTCCGGCTATGCGGTTTCACCATGACCGCCCGTGCGGACGTCAAGCCGACGATGACTACTCATATCATCGAAAATCATCTCAGTATCGACTCCGAATACTCCAAACGGATGTATCCGGTGGATTTGTCGTCTTTAAACGAACTCTTGGATCGCATCGCCGCCATGGGGGTCGCTACAGACTATGATCGGATTGGGCTTAAACCCGATCAAAGAGAAATCAAATCTCCACCAATCACCCATCAGATAGCGGTCGTAGAGGAGCAAAACAACAACTCTTCCTCTATGTTGAAGACGAACTATGTTTGGATCTCCGAGCTCGAAGAGCCGGATACCTGTCCACAGAACGACTCTCCTAGTCCTGTGATCCTAGAGTCGGACGATGGGCCTAAAAAATCAGTTTACATCCCGGAGGCTGGCTAGAGCAAAAATCGCACCCAACGCCCCTCGGACCCTCGCCGAGCAGCTGCTCGCCGTCCAAGCTCGTGGCCTGCCGGTCCATCGGGCACTCCGCCATCTGTAGCGCGCCGAAGCCCAGGTGGTCTCCGCCCTCTGGCCGGGTGCTCCAGTTCTGCGCACCCCCAGTCAGACCTCCGACTGGTTAGAGGTGGCCATCGGCCGCTTCGAGGAGTGGAAGGGCTCCTCAGCCCGGGCAGGTGTGTGGCGGGCCTTGTAGTTTGTCAAGTGGTGGTACCCTGGCATGAACCTAGCCCGGTTGGCCACTATCCGTGCCGAAGCCAGCGAAGAGTTGGCGGTGGTGGCGCCCGAGCTCCATCACCGTGCCGCGGCGATTGCCGAGTACATGGACACCAGTGTCTTCCTCCCCGAGCTAAACAAGGAGTGCGCCGAGGCGCCGCCCAACGGGTTCGGGCTGAACCCAGAAGACGGAGAGGACTTGGTGGAGGAGATCGCGAAGGACGGCGAAGACAATGCGCCGGATGATGATGTATACTACACAACCTTATTCTTGTAGACGTTGTTGGGCCTCCGAGTGCAGAGGTTTGTAATACAGTAGCAAATTTCTCTCAAGTGGATGACCTAAGGTTTATTAATACGTGGGAGGCGTAGAATGAAGATAGTCTCTCTCAAACAACCCTGCAAACAAATAGCAAAGAGTCTCTTGTGTCCCAAACACACCCAATACAATGGTAAATTGTATAGGTGCACTAGTTCAGCGAAGAGATGGTGATACAAGTGCAATATGGATGGTAGATATAGTTTTTTTAACCTGAAAATATAAAAACAGCAAGGTAACAAGTAGTAAAAGTGAGCTTAAACGGTATTGCAATGCTACAAAACAAGGCCTAGGGTTCATACTTTCACTAGTGCAAGTTATCTCAACAATAATAACATAATTGGATCATATAACTATCCCTCAACATGCAACAAAGAGTCACTCCAAAGTCACTAATAGCGGAGAACAAACGAAGAGATTATGGTAGGGTACGAAACCACCTCAAAGTTATCCTTTCTGATCGATCTATTCAAGAGTCCGTAGTAAAATAGCACAAAGCTATTCTTTCCATTCGATCTATCCTAGAGTTCGTACTATAATAACACCTTAAGACACAAATCAACCAAAACCCTAATATCACCTAGATACTCCAATGTCACCTCAAGTATCCGTGGGTATGATTATATGATATGCATCACACAATCTCAGATTCATCTATTCAACCAACACAAAGAACTTCGAAGAGTGCCCCAAAGTTTATACCGGAGAGTCAAGGCGAAAACGTGTGACAACCCCTATGCATAGATTCCCAAGGTCACGGAACCCGCAAGTTGATCACTAAAACATACATCAAGTGAATCAATAGAATACCCCATTGTCACCACGGGTATCCCACGCAAGACATACATCAAGTGTTCTCAAATCCTAAAAGACTCAATCAGATAAGGTAACTTCAAAGGGAAAACTCAATCCATTACAAGAGAGTAGAGGGGGAGAAACATCATAACACTACAGGAATTAGCTACTTTGCCGTCTGCCAAGGCAGACGACAAAGGCATGGAAGGCGGATGGCGAAGGCCTTTGCCGTCTGCCGCGGACGGCAAAAGGCGCCGGCAAAGAAAGGATCGGCAAAGACCTTCTTTGACGTGTGCTTCCTGACGCGGACGACAAAGGAGCCTTTGCCATCAGCGGCAGACGGCAATATATTCGCTGTTAGTCTGTTAGGTGGCTAACGGCAGTCTTTGCCATCATGGCTGACAACAAAGAGCATCAAGCCTTTGCCATCTGCCACTGTAGGCAAACTGACCAAATGGGCCAGCTGCCAGGAAGCACAGGTGCTTGCCACATGGCTTCTTTGTCGTCCCCCACGGACGGCAAAGAGCCCGTTGCCGTCGGTGGCAGACGGCAAAGAGCCTGTATTGCCTCTTTTTTTTGTTTTTTCTTATATCCAACCATTTTCATAGCAAATAGATGATACATATATATTTTTCACATGGCAAGTTCACAACAAACATATGAGATATCCAACACATATAATTTCATCATACATGCATAGTTCCATCAACCATACATAGCAAGTTCCACATACATGCATCCAACCATACATATTACAATAGTGTCATCCTACCATACATGCATAGTTCATCGATACAAAAGAAAAATAGTTCATCCAAACAAGCACTCCATCTATGCAAGCTTCCGTGAAGCGAATGAATTCTGCAAAATGGGAAATAAGAAAGTTAGAAGAAGAAGATTAGAAGAAGAAGAAGAAGAAGAAGAATATATGACATTTATGAGCTAATTTATGTGAAATTGATCATTTGTGAGCTAACTTAGGTGAAATGGATCGTTTAGGAGCTAACCTAGGTGAAATGGATCGCTTATGAGCTAACGTAGGTAAAATGCATCATTTTAGAGCTAACCTAGGTAAGATGGATCATTTTGGAGCTAACCTAGGTAAAATGGGTCATTTTAGAGCTAACTTAGGTAAAATTTATCATTTATGAGCTAAGTAAGGTAAAATGGGTCATTTTAGAGCTAACTTAGGTAAAATGGATCGTTTTTTAGCTAACTAAGGTAAAATGGATCATTTTAGACCTAACTTAGGTAAAATGGATCGTTTATGAGCTAACTAAGCTAATTATGCCATTTTTGACATAAGTAAGCTAAGTACATGTCATTATTGAGCAAACCTAGTTAACTAAGCATATTAGAGCTAACTTTGGTCATTTTGGAGGAAACAAAGCTAAGTATAGATCGCTTTAGAGCTAACTTAGGTAAAATGGATGGTTTTGGAGGTCAGTAAGCTTATTAAGTCATTTTGGAGGAAATAAAGCTAAGTCTAGGTCTTTATGCATTTGTTAAGCAAAACACTAGAGAAACTTACCGTGTCATGGAGGTATGGGAGCGGGCTGGCTCGTGCCGGTAGTTGGAGAAGGATCATGCGATGCTTGTCTGGAGTTACGCTGCACCAAAGATCATTTCCAATGTCTTGTTAGCATGATGACACTCAAATGTTAAGACTAGCAAGTAGTGTCCATTCAAATTAAACTCACCGTCATCCCAGGAGCAATCTCTGGCATCGGCGGAGCGGTCTGACCGGACTTTTCGCACACAGAATGCACATTTTGTTTTGACGACTCAGTCATACTAGTTAGTAATGAGACAAACACTACATGAATGTTTTGGCTAATCAGCAGAAGAAACTTACCACAAGGAGCTCGTACATTGCCCTTTCCTGCATGTCATTCTGTGCCCTCTCCTCCTCCAACATCTTTGTCGTCCTCTCCTCCAACTCCCGCTGCCTCTCCGCCACCTCCGACAGAAGTTTCTCCGTTCTATCTCTCACACTCTGTATAGCAGCCTGCAACACCACTAGCCTGCAACACCACTCCTCGTTAGCATTTGTAATCATTGATGGAAGCGCACACAATGTAATGGAGAAAGATAGCTGAGTACGTATAACTAACCTTGAAGGCGAGTTGGACTGGCCGTTCACGAGGCCTTATCTCAGGAGCGAATCTCGATCGGGCGCCGCCTTGATCTCTGGGAGAGTGCTAGGACAACGGATAAGTCCATCTCCAATGGCTATCGAGCCATGGGACCTCCCGCCACCAGCTATCATCACCAGCTCTGGATCAATGGGACCCTGGCTCGGGTTAAAGTCCTCCCCTTTCCTCGCCTTCCCCTGATCTCTATATTTCACGAGCTTGTCATGGGAGGAGATGTTGGTGAAGTTGTTTGCATCATCGAGGTCAGACGGAGAGAATGCCTTGACTTTCTTGTAAGAGGCAGTATGGGCCATGGCATAGAGGTCGTACACCTCTGGCACCTTATCTGCCTTATTGTAGCGTGCCTGAAAGAGAGAAACAACGTAAATTAGTAATTAAAGGGCTCAAGCTAGCATGATGAATGAATTGCATGAATCATGAAGCAAACCACATACCCAGTTCCGCCTGAACTGATATAAGTTGGAGTTGCCTTGATGGTGTGGCACACCTTCCATTTGGGCATGTTTGTCCTTGTCCGCATTCTGGACGGCTAGCCATTCTTTTGAGCACCACTCATTGACCAACACCTCCCAACAATCCATCCGATCCACACACCATCTCGGAGGCGCCTAAGTTAGCAAATAGAAACTTGAGCGCTATGGCTATGAATTACTAAATGAAGGAAGTAAGTACGAGGCCTTAAAAATTACCTTCATGTACTACTCCTTACTCAGGAACTTCTCGCGGCACGCTGGCTTGGGCTTCTTGATACCACGCAAGGCGTAGTAGTCTCGAACAACCTGCACCCGAGCCTCGTGCCGTAAGTTCTGTAGTAGGCGCTTACAGACATTCTCGATAACATTTGCCGCCTCCTCCTCGTATCCCTCCTCACACCTGTAGAATGTTTGCAATCAAATGAGACAATATTGATTAGTACAATTAATAACTAGCTAGTTGAAGATTTTTAATTGTGTAAAGGAGAAGTTACCCAGAACTTTCTGATCACCACGTCTGCCCTCGTGTCGCACAAGACACCGTCGATAATCTCACCTGGCGGGGCCGGGGCAGCCAAGTAGTGCTCCCAGCTCAATCCAAGCTCTAGAAGCCGACCCTCACCAGGCAACATGACAAACCCCGAGAAGTTTTGCCGGCAAAGCACTCCAAGGACAGAGTTGGGCCGGCGGACCTTCTCATGGTGGTCCCTACCCCTGCAGCATGACAAGCCCAACGCATTAGATATTTGAAGAAACGTGAATGCAGAAGGTACAAAAATATTAAATGCACTTACCTCTCCCCATCAGGGAAAATCAACCACCTCTGCTCGCAGGTCGCCGGCACGTACGGGAGCCGTGTACAACCACGCTGGTAGACGGTGCCCCCTCCTCCTCAATATCACCGGCTCCCGCCATCATCAAGATGGCCACTGCCCCTCAGGCTGATCCGGCCAGGTACCCCATCCAGACGTGTGCTCGTCCGGGGTCTCGTGGGCCGAAGGCCCGTGGACCCAAGGCTCGTGGACCGGAGTCCGTGTAGCCTCCTCCTCGGATGAGTCCACCCTAGCAGTCACGTGCTTGGGTGAAACAGCTGGGGGTGCCGGCGAGGAAGGCACCCTAGCAGTCACATGCTCGGGTGAAACCGTTGGGGGTGGAGGCGAGGAAGGCACCCTAGCATTCACCCTACCTCCTCTCCCGCGACCACGTGCTCCAGCTCCTCTCTTCTTCCCTCCCTTTCCTCGTCCCCTGCTGGGCACCGTGGTTGACGAAGAAGGGCCCATCGGTGTCGCCATACTGTCCAGCAACGCTCGGCGGATTTGTGCGAGTGGAATGGAAGACCTCCCACCACGCACCGACGAAGAAGGGGCCTCGGAGCGCTCCGGACTAGCGCCCACCATCTTTCAACACCTGCCATGACAAAGAGTAAATGAAATTAATACAACATAAAAAAATACCGACATGAATAATAATATATGATGTTTTTCATAACAAAATCAAAATATATATATGATGTTTAAATCTACCCGATCAACACAATTATATATGATGTTTCTCATAACAAAATCGAAAAATATATGACCTGTTGGGGATATTACTACTGGGCGTAAACCGGCCAGGAGAGGTCGGGTTAACTTCATCAGTAGTCCAGTATGTTTGAAGCCCATAAAGATAGATGTTAACATTATGTAAAGGCCCAGGGCCCAGAACCGGCTTAAAGGCCTGTAGCTATAAACCCGCATCAATATGTAACTTGCATTGTAAGGTAGAAATAAGCGGAGACCAAGCCGGACACGTTTATAAGCCGGCCTTGGGACTCTGTAAACCGACGGGCGTCAACCCATGTATATAAGGGGACGACCCGGCGGCGGTTCAGGACAACAGACAACAACTAGAGACTCAGGCAAAGCGTATTCGCTCCCTGGTCATCGAAACCCCATCAATTCCATCACAACTAGACGTAGGCTTTTACCTTCATCGTAAGGGGCCGAACTAGTATAAAACTCTCTTGCGTCCCTTGTCTCGCTTAACCCCTTTAAGCTAACCCGTAGCGATGGCTCCACGACTAAGTCCTTTCATGAGGACATCTCGCCGTGACAAAACCATTTACGGTTGGCGCCCACCGTGGGGCTATCGCACGATGTTTTCAAGTTCTTGGAGGGCAGATTCGAAGGACTCAAGGGCTATGATGTGGGCCGGATGACCAAAAGTCGTCGCGACAAGCTCTACATCGATGATGCTGGATGGGGCCCCGAGGTCGGCTCAATTGAGTACGGGTACCGGGTCCCCTTTGGTGGCATACACGTCTTCATCGGCAAGATCGGCGAACCGGACCCTGAGCCGGACATCTGGACCGACCTCGTCGAGACGGCTCGGTGTAACATCCCAAATTTTCAATTTGGAATGTTATACATTAGGTCATCATGCATATCATATTTTTCTCGCATTTTTCCGACCCTAGAAAATTTCATGCGACTCAAGGACCCTCGGAGAGAGTTGGAAGTTTCATTATTTTCATATTTGGGATTTCTCAAATTTGAAAATAGGATCATTGGATTTATTTAATTATCTTCATAAACTTTTTCCTATAAAAATCTCAAGAGAGGGAATAATATGACTTTCCCAATATTTAGGAAAATGAAGATATTATAAATAAATCCAATTTGGTTTTGGAAGATTTATTTTGCTTAGGCAAAATGAGCATTTTAAAAATATTACGCATGTTTGCTGCTTTTTAAAGTTCATTTTGTTCGACTCATTTTAGGAGTCGGGAAAATTTGTTTTATTTAAATCGGAGTTCGTTTGATATTTTTTTAATTCGCTTTTGTTTTAAAAAACGCTGCCCCACTGGGCCAAGGCCCAGCCCGGCCACCAGCCAGCCCAGCGCCCGCCTCTCCTCCTCGCGCGCCCGCCCGGCGGAGCTCTCCGCCGCCGCCGCCACGCCCGCCGCCGCCGAGTCCGACCCGCCCGGCTCGTTGCCCCTTCCCCAAGCCGGAGCACCCCCTCCTATTTATACCTCACGGACCCCCATCTCTCCTCACCTCACCCCGCCGCCGCCCGCCCCGAAGCCGAGTCCGCCGCCGCCCAAGGACGCCGCCGCCGCCGCCGTTTCCGTCGCCCGGCCTTGCACCCGCCGCCCTCGTCTCCCGAACCCGCCGGAGCCGCCCGGACTCGGCCGAAGCCTCACGGAGGTAGCCACCGCCCCGCGCCGTTCCGATCCGGTTTTCCCTAGAAAACCCGGTCCGGTTTTTTTTTGCGATGTTTGGTTTTTTTTTTCAAAAAAAAAACCTAGATTTGGTTTTTATTTTTTTTCGGTTTTCTTATTTAGTGAACGTTCACCGACCCGTTCGTTTCAATGAACGCGTTCGTTGGATTAGTTCTGTTAACGAACGTCCGTTATTTAATCCGTTCATCGTTTTCTTTTAAATCGGATTTAATCCGTTATTTTTGATTCGATTTCGATCCGATTTTCAAATCTGTTTTATTTCTTGCTCGTTTATCGAATCGGTGATTCAAGCGCCTGGAGTTTCGTAACGAAACCGCCGTTCCGACTACCCTACTTACACAGAGTTTTGCTACTATGAAATTTTGACCTAATTTCAGATTTGCTAAACCGAGTCGTTCTCTCTCGAGTTCCGACTTTCGATGCTTTATTTGATTCGATTCTTTTGCAAACTGTGGTTCTTAAGTTGAACTATCTGGTTAGATCTTTTATTCGAGATTTCCTGTGCATTAGATGAGTACTTATTGTATGCTTGTTGTTTGTCTGCGTTAGATCACCCGAGTGCGCCGCTTGTTACTTGAATCTCTAGGACTCATGGATCATCGACAAGGCAAGTAACACTTTGATCATGCTTTTCTACTACCCAGTTTTATTGCATTAGATCAAACCCTCAAACACTTGCATGTTTAGGATCTAATTAAATTGTGGGATGGGAAGTAGATTGAGGTAGTACCTATTACCTGTTTTACTTATGAAACCTTGGGAGTTACTTCTACGTTTGCTTGACCATGCCATGCTATGCTAGTAGACGTGGATTGGGTGAGTGAATATCCATGACAGATGTGAGATTGTTAATTAAGGTTTATCTAAGGTGGCAACCTAAACACACATCTGGGTGGATTGAGGCACTGGTTTCTATCAGGACTTGCTGTATTTCTTCGGACCGCCACCCAGGCTCTAAGGGATCATAAGATTATTCAAACTAGAAACTTCCGTGTGCATCCACAAGCCAATTATGGGCTCTGGCGTAGTTGACTAAGTTGTGCGAACTCTTACGGGTAGGCTAGCTGATGTAGGGGATGTAGGTTGGTACGGTCTACCCACATGTAAGGTGCTAGCGCCCGAAAGACTATGTCTCGGTCATCCGTCTCTCAAACACCATGTAGTGCGAGAACCAAGCGGAGGCGATCGAGTCTTGTGGGGAAAAGTGCGCAAACCTCTGCAGAGTGTATAAACTAATCATGATTAGCCGTGTCCCGGTTATGGACAAATCTTGAGTATCTAGTACTTGAATATCATGTGAATCTCAACATGTTACTTCTAATAAAAGTTATTGGGTTTTAATGAGTACTTTTTAATTGGGATTGAGGATGTCAACCATTCTCAATGTTTAACAACCACCATGATAGTTAAATAAAATTATTCCTTTGATGTAGGGAAAAATCAGCTTTATGCAAAAATGTAAATCAGAGAGCCTTACCACCAGCCATATATGCATGTAGTATAGGCTTGTTGCTTCATTGTTCTCTATGTGTTACATTGCCGGCATATTCCATGTCTTGACCCGTTTGGGCTGCAACTTTTCACGCTATGCAGACTTTTAGACGACGAGTAAGGTGTTAGGTCGTGGTTCTATACTCAGTGATGCCGTTGGAGTTGATGGACTCACTCGTTTTCCAAGCCTTCCGCTGTTATTATTAGATGGCCTTAAGCCATATTATTGTATTAAGTTCCCTTGTGGACAACGATGTAATAAGTGTGTGATTGCTACTCGCTATAAATCCTTGAAGTCTTGTGTGGTGTCGGCATTACGATCCAGGGATGACGAGCCGCGAGAGCGCTAGATCCATTCGGGTCTGGTCGCTACAGAGAATGGTATCAAAGCACACGCTGACTATAGGACACGACCACTAAGATAAAGCCATAGATCACTATCCTCTTCCCATTTTCTAACTCCTCATCTTTTCTACTCTCTTTAGGATGACGGACGCGAAGATCAAGTACACCCAACCGGATGAAGGCACACCTTTTGGATTTCACTTGAAGGAAGTTACCAAGTACCTGAACATAGGACTACCAAGCTTCACCGGGACTTTCAAAGCCACTCTGCCTGAAGAGGAGCGCTGGAAGATTCATGCTCACGTTCCAGGAAGGACATTCGCCCCATTCACCAAGCCTATAGATAGTGTTTTCAAAGGCACCAACTTGGAGTCCGGAAAGAGCATGGCAGCTCACATCACCATGGGACGCATTGGAGAAGTTTATCAAGAAGACCTCAAGGACACAATCTACCAGATTTGCGGACGCCGAGATGACAAATGGGACGTCGTCGGCACCAAGAAGGATAGATCCATTGCAGCATTCATCCAGAGTTAAACCAAAGACATTCGACGCCAGGAGAACCAGATGTGCAATGATATGTTGGAGTTGCAGAATGCAAAAGGAAGGATCATCGAGCTTGAAGAAGAACTAAAGACAACTCGCAAGGACTATATGGACGAGATCGTAGCTCTAGCAAGACACAATAACGATCTTAAGTACGAGATTGAAGAACTGAAGAAGAAGTTGGCACTCAGGAATGAAGACCAGTATGTCGACTGCCCAAGCGACTACATCAACATCGACGACACCGATTCGGATCCAAGTGAACCCGACTTTGAAGACGAAGCGAGAGGCAGACATTATGGAGTCTTCCACCGGTTCAAATTAGTAGAAGTCCCCACATATTAGTAGTATTCCTCCATGTAAATCCTTATAGTACACGCACTTTTGCGATAGTTAGATCGTTGTAAGCCTTTGTTTGATTGAATGAAGTGATTTTGTGTGTATTTGCTCATGTGCATTTGGGTAGTGATTCCCCTTAGACCTCATTCTATTCTAAATTCTCATCTTTTCTAAACCCATCGATGCCTCCGAGACGCGACCGGATTCGTTTTCCGCCAGAGATCACCCAACCGATCCAAAGAGCAGAACACCACGATTCAAACATTGGTGCGTAACCGAGCAACAACAACAACAACAACAACCCACCGCCACCACCACTGCGGATCATCGACTCGTTTCCTTAGACTAAACCCGCGGTGTATTCCAAGAGCACCGAGCCAATTGTAGCAGATGACGGCTCAAGAAGATAGGAAGGAGCCGACCGCTGCAGGATGCACGGATGGAGAAAGAGTGAAGTTTGCAGCACATCGACTTGAAGGACCCTTGAAAGCATGGTGGGAGAATTCCACGACCACTTACCACTGTGAGACACTGTCACATGGGATCAATTTCAACAAGCTTTTCGACCTTGCCCATGTTTCAGCAGGAGCTATGGCCATGAAGAAGCGTGAGTTTCGCAACTTACGCCAAGGAGGAAGGACTGGCACAAGACGTGGATGACTTTAGTAAACTAGCACGTTATGCCCCGGATGACGTTATACCGATGCAGCTAAGCGGAGAAGTTTCTAGAAGGACTGAATGATGAGTTCAAGATGCCGTTGATGGTAGCGGTTTCAATAACTACCAGGAGTTAGTAGACCGAGCCCTCATGATTGAAGGAAAGCGGAAGAAATTGAGAACCGTAAGCGGAAGTATGGGCAAGGGAAGTATAACTGCGAGCTCAGAAACCTCGTTATACCCCTAAATCAGGAATTCAGTTTCAGCATACCCATGGAGGAGGTAATTCGCATAACCATAACAACACCAAGAATGGGAACGAGAATGGAGGAAGCAACGGACAGAATCGCACCAACCCGTCAACACCATCCAAAGTAGACCTGAGTCATATTACTTGCTTTAAGTGCCGCAAGACTGGGCATTATGCAAATGATCGTCCCGAAGGCGAATGGAAATGGCAGCGGAAGCTACGGAAAGAAGCCTAACCCTTTCAACAGGGGACAAGTGAACCACATTGAAGTGGAGGAGGTTGAAGATCAGCCCGATGCGATGTCGGTAAGTTTTTGGTTAAGTCATTTACTGCAGTTGTTCTTTTCGACATCTGGTGCATCGCATTCATACATATCAAGGGATTTGTGGATAAGTACAAGTTACCAACCCAAGCCCTTAGGTCACCCATGCTAGTAACCTCACCCGAGCAGAGTACATGGCTAGTAAATGGTGTGATCGATTGCCATTAAGGATTGGACACTATGTTTTCCCCTCGGACCTAATAGTTACGGAATCCCAAGGATTGGATGTGATATTAGGTATGGATTGGTTATCAAGGTATGGAGGAAACATAGATTGCACCACAAAGTCAATTTTGCTCACCACACCAGAAGGAAGAAGGATTAAGTATGTATCACGGCATCAGCCGAGAAGAGCGCAAGTTAATTGCTTATCAGGAGTGGCGCAGGAAGAAGTACAAGTGGTGAAGGATTATCCTGATGTATTTCCGGAAGAGTTGCCAGGAATGCCACCGGATAGAGACATTGAGTTTTTGATCGAGCTGTTGCCAGGAACAGGCCCGATATCGAAGCGACCGTATAGGATGCCAGCACAGGATTTGGCGGAAATCAAGAAGCAGATTAAGGAACTATTGGATAAAGGTTTTATACACCCAAGTTCTTCACCTTGGGGATCACCCGTTTTGCTAGTGGAGAAGAAGGATGGATCGTTAAGAATGGTTGTTGATTATCGTGGATTGAATGAAGTAACAATCAAGAACAAGTACCCACTACCTATGATAAATGACCTGTTTGATCGCTTACAAGGAGCCAAAGTGTTTTCCAAGATCGACTTGCGATCAGGGTACCATCAGTTGAAGATTCGAGAGCAGGACATACCCAAGACAGCATTTACCACGAGATATGGACTATACGAGTATACCGTTATGTCATTTGGACTGACTAACGCTACCAGCCTATTTCATGAACCTGATGAACAAAGTGTTTATGGAGTTTTTGGATAAGTTCGTCGTGGTGTTCATTGATGACATTTTGATTTTCTCGAAGAATGAAGAGGAACACAAGGAACAATTGAGATTGGTTTTGGAGAAACTGAGGGAACACCAGTTGTATGCCAAATTCAGCAAATGTGAGTTTTGGCTAAAGGAAGTTGGATTTCTCGGACACGTTATATCCGGAGAAGGGATAGCAGTTGACCCCACAAAGGTTGAGACCGTAACCAAATGGGAAGCACCAACGACAGTTGGAGAGATTCGGAGTTTCCTTGGACTCGCAGGATACTACCGAAGGTTCATTGAGAATTTCTCAAAGATTGCTAAGCCTATGACAGAATTGTTGAAGAAGGAAAACAAATTTATATGGACTGAGGACTGTGAGGCGAGTTTTCAGGAGTTGAAGAAAAGATTGGTTACCTCACCAGTTTTGATATTGCCAGATCAGACTAAGGATTATGAGGGTGTATTATGACGCTTCACGCCGAGGACTTGGAAGCGGATGCTTATGCAGGAAGGAAGAGTTGTTTACGTATGCTTCCGACAACTTAAGCCCCATGAGTTGAATTATGCCACTCATGATTTGGAGTTAGCAGCCGTTGTGCATGCCACGAAGACGTGGAGACATTTTCTCATTGGAAATCATTGTGAAGTATATCACGGATCACAAGAGTTTGAAGTACATCTTCACCTGAAGGAATTGAATCTCGAGACAAAGGAGATGGTTAGAGCTTATCAAGGATTATGACATGATATTGCATTATCACCCGGGAAGTATAATGTCGTAGCAGACGCATTGAGCCGTAAGATCCACGTCAATACCCTAATGTTAGGAGGAATAACCAATGAGTTATCCGAAGTCCTTCGAGAGCTATGTTTGGAATTAGTTCCGAGAGGCTATGTAGCGACATTGGAAATTCAGTCAACGCTGATGGACAAAATCGAGAAGCCCAAAAGGCGATAAGGAAGTTGCCTCTATAAAGGAGAAAATGAGCAAAGGAAAAGCTAAAGGATTTCGTGAGGATGAGCACGATACCCTATTGTTTGAAGACCGTGTTTATGTGCCCAATGACCCAGAGATCAGGAAGCTGATTTTACAAGAAGCTCATGATTCACCCTATTCGATTCACCCAGGAAATACCAAGATGTACTTGGATTTGAAGAATACCTTCTGGTGGACCGGAATGAAGAAGGATATTGCGGAGTATGTAGCAGTTTGCGATGTATGTCAGAAGGTAAAGGCAGAGCATCAGAAGCGGCCAGGATTGTTACAACCATTGCCGATACCGAATGGAAGTGGGATAAACTAGGCATGGATTTTATCACAGGATTACCAAAGACTCGTTCAGATATGACTCGATTTGGGTCATAGTCGACCGCTTTAACAAAGGTAGCTCATTTTATTCGATCAAGACTACCTATAGCGGTGCTAAGTTGGCAAAGATATACATGACCAGAATTGTGTGCTTACACGGAGTTCCGAGGAGCATCAGACGTATAGAGGAACCCGGTTTACCTCGAAATTTTGGAACCAGTTAACGAAACATTGGGAACCCGATTGGAATTCAAGATTACTTTCCACCCATGCACCGATGGATGGTGAGAGAGTCAATCAGATTTTGGAAGATATCTTTGAGAGCTTGTGCCCTAGATTATGGATCTAGCTGGGATGAAAATTTGCCGTATGCAGAATTTTCCTACAACAACAGTTACCAAACCAGCTTGAAGATGGCACCTTCGAGGCTTTGTATGGAAGAAGGTGCAGGACACCGTTGTTATGGGACCTAAACCGGAGATCGTCGGTTGTTTGGACCAGATTTGATTAAGGAGTCTGAGCAGAAAGTTAAGTTGATTCGAGACAGGCTCAAGGTAGCCCGATCCAGACGGAAGAGCTATGCCGATTCAAAGCGCCAAAGCGATTGAGTATGAAGTTGGAGGCAGTATATCTCGAGTATCCCGCTTGAGGAGTTAAGCGTTTTGGAGTTAAAGGAAAGTTAGCACCCCGTTTCGTTGGACCGTATAAGATTTTGCAACGCATGGGAGAAGTTGCTTATAAGTTGGAATTACGAGAAGGACTGTCAGGAGTTCATGATGTATTCCATGTTTCTCAGTTGAAGAAATGTCACCCCGAGATAGGACAGGTACCGTTAAGAGACACAGTGCCACTGGAAGCAATTCAGTTGAAGGATGATTTGACATATGAGGAAAACCATTAAGATTCTCGATTATGCCGCAGAGTTACCCGCAGCAAGGTTATCAAGTTTTGCAAAGTTCGGTGGAGCCACCACACCGAGGATGAAGCCACACAGGAAAGAGAGGAAGTTTTGCTCAAGGACCACCCTCACCTATTTTCTAGCCAACCCGAATCTCGAGGGCGAGATTCATCTTAAGGGGGTAGGTTTGTAACATCCCAAATTTTCAATTTGGGATGTTATACATTAGGTCATCATGCATATCATATTTTTCTCGCATTTTTCCGACCCTAGAAAATTTCATGCAACTCAAGGACCCTCGGAGAGAGTTGGAAGTTTCATTATTTTCATATTTGGGATTTCTCAAATTTGAAAATAGGATCATTGGATTTATTTAATTATCTTCATAAAGTTTTTCCTATAAAAATCTCAAGAGAGGGAATAATATGACTTTCCCAATATTTAGGAAAAATGAAGATATTATAAATAAATCCAATTTGGTTTTGGAAGATTTATTTTGCTTAGGCAAAAATGAGCATTTTAAAAATATTACGCATGTTTGCCGTTTTTAAAGTTCATTTTGTTCGACTCATTTTTAGGAGTCGGGGAAAATTTGTTTTATTTAAATCGGAGTTCGTTTGATATTTTTTTAATTCGTTTTGTTTAAAAAAAACGCGCCACCCCCCCCGGGCCAAGGCCCAGCCGGCCCAGCCCGCCCGGCCCGGCCCAGCGCCCGCCTCCTCCTCCTCGCGCGCCCTTGGAGCTCTCCGCCGCCACGCCGCCCGCCGCCGCCCGAGTCCGACCCGCCCGGCTCCCGTTGCCCCTTCCCAAGCCGGAGCACCCTCCTATTTATACCCCGGACCCCATCTCTCCTCACCTCACCCGCCGCCCGCCCCAAAGCCGAACGCCGCCGCCGCCAAGGAGCGCCGCCCGCGGCCGCCGTTCCGTCGCCGGCCTGCCCGCCGCCCTCTCCGAACCTCGCCGGAGCCCGCCGCCCGAGCCCCGCGGACCTCGCCAGCAGCCGGAGGTAGCCACCGCCCAGCGCCGTTCGATCCGGTTTTCCCTAGAAAACCCGGTCCGGTTTTTTTTTGCGATGTTTGGTTTTTTTTTTCAAAAAAAAAACCTAGATTTGGTTTTTATTTTTTTTTCGGTTTTCTTATTTAGTGAACGTTCACCGACCCGTTCGTTTCAATGAACGCGTTCGTTGGATTAGTTATGTTAACGAACGTCCGTTATTTAATCCGTTCATCGCTTTTCTTTTAAATCGGATTTAATCCGTTATTTTTGATTCGATTTACGATCCGATTTTCAAATCTGTTTTATTTCTTGCTCGTTTATCGGAATCGGGTGATTCAAGCGCCTGGAGTTTCGTAACGAAACCGCCGTTCCGACTACCCTACTTACACAGAGTTTTGCTACTATGAAATTTTGACCTAATTTCAGATTTGCTAAACCGAGTCGTTCTCTCTCGAGTTCCGACTTTCGATGCTTTATTTGATTCGATTCTTTTGCAACCAGGGTTCTTAAGTTGAACTATCTGGTTAGATCTTTTATTCGAGATTTCCTGTGCATTAGATGAGTACTTATTGTATGCTTGTTGTTTGTCTGCGTTAGATCACCGGAGTGCGCCGCTTGTTACTTGAATCTCTAGGACTCGCGGATCATCGGAAGGCAAGTAACACTTTGATCATGCTTTTCTACTACCCAGCTTTTATTGCATTAGATCAAACCCTCAAACACTTGCATGTTTAGGATCTAATTAAATTGTGGGATGGGAAGTAGATTGAGGTAGTACCTACACTGCTTTTACTTATGAAACCTTGGGAGTTACTTCTACGTTTGCTTGACCATGCCATGCTATGCTAGTAGACGTGGATTGGGTGAGTGAATATCCATGACAGATGTGAGATTGTTAATTAAGGTTTATCTAAGGTGGCAACCTAAACACACATCTGGGTGGATTGAGGCACTGGTTTCTATCAGGACTTGCCTGTATTTCTTGGACCGCCACCTGTGCTCTAAGGGATCATAAGATTATTCAAACTAGAAACTTCCGTGTGCATCCACAAGCCAATTATGGGCTCTGGCGTAGTTGACTAAGTTGTGCGAACTCTTACGGGTAGGCTAGCTGATGTAGGGGATGTAGGTTGGTACGGTCTACCCACATGTAAGGTGCTAGCGCTTCTGAAAGACTATGTCTCGGTCATCCGTCTCTCAAACACCATGTAGTGCGAGAACCAAGCGGAGGCGATCGAGTCTTGTGGGGAAAAGTGCAAACCTCTGCAGAGTGTATAAACTAATCATGATTAGCCGTGTCCCGGTTATGGACAAATCTTGAGTATCTAGTACTTGAATATCATGTGAATCTCAACATGTTACTTCTAATAAAAGTTATTGGGTTTTAATGAGTACTTTTTAATTGGGATTGAGGATGCTGTCAACCATTCTCAATGTTTAACAACCACCATGATAGTTAAATAAAATTATTCCTTTGATGTAGGGAAAAATCAGCTTTATGCAAAAATGTAAATCAGAGAGCCTTACCACCAGCCATATATGCATGTAGTATAGGCTTGTTGCTTCATTGTTCTCTATGTGTTACATTGCCAAAGATATTCCATGTCTTGACCCGTTTTAGGGCTGCAACTTTTCACGCTATGTACTTTTCGCATTTACGAGTAAGGTGTTAGGTCGTGGTTCTATACTCGATGATGCCGTTGGAGTTGATGGACTCACTCGCTTTTCCAAGCCTTCCGCTGTTATTATTAGATGGCCTTAAGCCATATTATTGTATTAAGTTCCCTTGTGGACAACGATGTAATAAGTGTGTGATTGCTACTCGCTATAAATCCTTGAAGCATCTTTGGTGGTGTCGACATCGATCCAGTGGATGACACTGAGCACAGAGCGCTAGATCCATTCGGGTCTGGTCGCTACACTCGGCGTGCATGATCTACCCGGGTCAAGCCTACCGTGAAGCGTGCCTTCGTGGGAGTCATCCATGGAGGGGAATATGAGGACAAATCGGAATCTGGTGGTGAGACCGTCATTTATTCTGGCGACGAGTCATCAACGGGAGAGACCGAATCGTTATATCAACTACAAGATGGCCGGATTGGGGGCTGCTCCGATGGCGACAGTATTCCGGACCCCTCTGATCTACCAAACCGGGTTGGAATCTTCATGACCGGTACACAGCCGGCACTCCAATCTTCGACCGCTGCAGCAATGATCTCCGGATCAGCAGCGGCGACGGCAGCCGGGGCAGGAGGCCGTGTGAGGCGGCCGGCTCAAGTTTTATCTGATCTATTTGATGCGTTGGCCACGCTAATGGCGGTGGCTAACCCGGCGGATCAGGATGAGCACAATGCGGAAATCGCAAAAATAAAGGATCAGATTACTCAGGCCAAGGGCGATTTGGCAGCTGAGGATACCAGGATGGCCATGAGCGGCCGCTGGATGCAGGCTTATCGGCTTATCTTTGGATCAGAATGCATCGCACGAAGTCCTGAAGAGAAGGCACCGGTCTCGCCTACCTCCGGTCTACGATGCTAGGAACCTCTTTAACACCCCAGGAGCGGGGACCAGTAACCCGCCGGTAGCAAACCGGGCGGAGGCACCTGGAGCGGGCGCGCCGGTTCAGCCACGTTTGATGGATCCGCCTCGTCAGAACAACATTGTGATGCAGCCTGTCTCAACACCACCGGGTCATTACTCTACTCCAATGGACAATCTTGTCGCTGCCGCTTCACGGCTGGAGGCTATACCAATTGAAGGTGACTCTCCGGCGGCGGTCGAGACGTGTCGGGTTAAAGAACTCCTTCGAACAGCCTTGGTTCAACAGGAGGCTTACTCATACAGTCGTGATCGGATTCGTTCAACCCCCCGCCCGAGCCGGAGTTACAGCAGGCGTATGGATGAACCGGCCGTGTCAAGTAATGCGCGAAACCGTGAACCACCCCGTGGCAACAACCCGGTAGGGGGAGCTAGCGACGCTCAGGAAGTGGTGGACCGGGCTCGTGCACGCAGAGAGGTCGAGTTAGCAGCGCAGCATGAAGCCCGTCAGCTTACTCCGGTGTTACCAACCACGCCAATAGAGCCAGGAGTTACCTCTAGTTTTTTGGGGGTGCTGTGTCTCGTTCCAGCATTGCGCAACGTGCGCCTGCCCAAGGATTTTAAGGGCCCGTGCAAGGTGCCAAACTACACTGCCGATTTATTTCCAGAGATATGGTTTGAAAGCTATGAGATGGCCATGGAGATGCTAGATGTGGATGATGCAGCCTGTGTGAAGTACTTCACCATGATGCTAGAAGGAACGGCTCGTACTTGGTTAAAGAGTCTACCGGCTAACTCTATCAGATCATGGGCTGAATCGAGAGCCCGGTTTATCCAGAATTTTAAGGATACATGCAAGCAGCCCATGTCGATTGTGGACTTAGCTGCCTGTGTCCAGGAGGAAGGAGAGTCAACAACTCAATGGGTGCGCCGGGTCTCGGAAATTTTGCATTCGTAGGATCGCATCAACGCTGACACCGCGGTTCTAACATTGGAAGGCAATTGCCGGTTTGAACCTCTGAAGTTGAAGTTGGGACGGCTGAAGCGCCATTGTAATGACATGGGAACCCTCATGGCCGCTTTAATGAAGTATGTTGACTCTGATAGTACCAAGGATCCTGAGTCTGATGATGACAAGGCAGGGAAGGGAAAGAAGAGCGACAACTCCAAGGGACAGCACCACAACACGGCGGGTCATGGAAATGGCGGCAAACGTAAAGCGGATCACAGCCTGGACTTTGTAGCTAATACCAGTACACAGGACAAAGGTCAACGGCGAAAGGGTAAACCGCCCCATCGCGGTGGAGCACCCAGTCCTAACCCGGACCGCCTGTCTTACCTGTTGAACCAGCCCTGCCCAAAGCATGGGACCAAGGAGATGCCGGCCACGCACCTCTAGAAGGACTGCTACATCATGCATGAGTTTAAAAATTCTAAGGCTTTCCGGTATTATCACGGGCCAGGTCGCGGTTCAGGCTCTGGATCTCATGGGCCGGGCTATGGTGGAGGAAATTCCGGTT
The DNA here is from genome assembly GCA_021605145.1 of Aegilops bicornis. Lineage (NCBI taxonomy): Eukaryota > Viridiplantae > Streptophyta > Magnoliopsida > Poales > Poaceae > Aegilops > Aegilops bicornis. Next base: position 264,584,628 of record CM038674.1, on the reverse strand, counting down.
CAGGCTTCCACGGTAATCAGGGCGGAAATAACAGTCAAAACAACCAGGGTGGATACAATAATCAGGGCAATCAGCAGCAGCAGCAGCAGTCGGGTTACCAGTGCAACCCGAAGCAGTTAAATTGTGGGCATTATCATGTCTTCACCACTAGCTTGGACAAACGTGACCAAAAGATTCATAAGAGGGCAGTGAACTCTGTTGAACCGGCGGTGCCCCGTTATTTACGTTGGTCCGAGCAGCCAATTGTATGGAGTAGAGAAGATCATCCACCCCGGGTTGACAATCCGGGTCATCTGGCATTGGTGGTGGCACCTCAGGTGGGAGGTTATAAGTTCACCAACGTACTCATGGACGGTGGGAGCAGTATTAATATCCTTTATTATGAAACTTTTTGCCGCATGGGGTTAACAGATAAAAATCTTAAACCGTCCAATACGGTGTTCCATGGTGTGGTACCCGGTAAATCGCTTTGGAGGTGGCTTTTGGAGATGAGCATGACTCAAGATCAGAAACTTTGACCTTTGAAGTGGTGAAAATCAGAAGTCCGTATCATGCCCTGTTTGGACGGCCGGCTTATGCTAAATTTATGGCACGGCCTTGCTATGTCTATCTGCAGCTCAAGATGCTGGGTCATAAGGAAACTATAACCGTCCATGGGAGCCGCAAGATTGCTCTGGAATGCGAAGAAGGTGATGCGGCTTATGCTGAGTCGGTTTGTGCCACAGAAGAGTTGAAGTTTTATAAAAATAATGTTGACCCGGCAGATATGACTCCGTTGAAAAAGCCAACTACGGGGCATGATCCTGCCCTGAAATTTAAATCGGCTGATGAGACTAAGCTTGTTGACTTCGTACCTAGTGATTCGTCCAAGCAGTTTAGCATCAGCGCTAATCTGGATACGAAATAGGAAAGCACGCTCGTCGAGTTCATCCGTGAGAATCAGGACATCTTTGCGTGGAAGCCTTCTGACATGCCAGGTGTATCGAGAGAACTCGCTGAGCACACTCTTAATTTTGATCCTAAGTATAAACCGGTCAAGCAGTTTCTCCGCCGGTTCAATGAAGAGAGACGCAAGGCTATTGGAGAGGAAGTGGCCAGACTCTTGGTGGCTGGGTTTATTGTTGAAGTTTTTCATCCTGAGTGGTTAACTAATCTGGTGCTGGTCCTTAAGAAGAACGGCACTTGGCGTATGTGTGTGGATTACACATATCTCAACAAAGCTTGTCCAGCAGATCCTTTTGCCCTCCCCCGTATTGATCAAATTATTGATGCTATGGCAGGTTGCGAGCGTTTGAGTTTTTTGGATGCATATTCCGGTTATCATCAGATCAAGATGGCAGTTAAGGACCAGGAGAAGACGGCCTTCATAACTCCCTTTGGAGCCTTTTGCTATGTGTCCATGCCCTTTGGGCTCCAGAGTGCCCAGGCAACTTATCAGCGGTGTGTGCAGAATTGCCTCCATAAACAAATCGGCCGCAATGTTCACGCTTATGTGGATGATATTGTGGTGAAGTCAAGGAAGAAGGAAACATTGATTGATGACTTGAAGGAAACCTTTGATAACCTGCGGGTTTACAAGATGATGCTTAATCCAGCCAAGTGCGTTTTTGGCATACCGACAGGCAAGCTCTTGGGCTTCTTGGTGTCTAACAGGGGCATTGAAGCTAATCCGGATAAAATCAAGGCCATCACCTCCTTGGCTAAACCAAAGTGTATCAATGATGTTCAACGCTTGGCAGGTCGGATTGCCGCGTTGAGCCGGTTTATCAGCCGCCTTGGCGAGAAGGCGATTCCTCTATATCGGATGCTGAAGAAAACGAATAACTTCATCTGGAGTGACGCCACAAATGAAGCATTTGAGGATTTAAAGCAGCAGTTAGCCAACCCACCGGTTCTTGCTGCTCCGGTTGACAAGGAGTCGTTGTTACTATATGTGGCGGTTAATGCTCGGGCTGTTAGCGTGGCTATTGTGGTGGAGCGCAAGGAAGCAGGAAAGGAATATCCGGTTCAGCGTCTGGTTTACAATATCAGTGAGGTACTTATTGAGTCCAAGCAAAGGTACCCGCATTGGCAGAAGATGGTGTATGGAGTTTTCATGGCAAGCCGGAAGCTTAAGCAGTATTTCCAAGGTCATCCCATCACAGTGGTCAGCTCGGCTCCTTTGGGAGATATAATCCAGAACAGGGAAGCAACTGGCCGAATTGCCAAGTGGGCTATAGAGCTTGGGCCTCAGGGGTTGAAATACAACCCCGAACGGCGATTAAATCCCAAGCACTTGTGGATTTCATCAACGATTGGACAGAACTACAAGCACCTGAAGAGAAGTCGGATCACACTTATTGGACTATTCACTTTGATGGGTCCAGGCAATTGGAGGGCTCGGGGGCTGGAGTCGTATTAACTTCCCCACAGGTGATAAGTTCTGTTATGTTCTCCGTTTAATGTTCCCTTGCACTAACAATGCAGCTGAGTATGAAGCTTTACTCCATGGTCTTCGGATGGCTAAGGAAATGAACTTAAGCCGAGTTAAGTGCTTCGGTGACTCGGACCTGGTGGCTCAATAGGTGTCGGGCACTTGGGATTCCAAGGACCCACTCATGGCAGCATATCGTCGTGAGGTGGACGTTGTTGCAGGTCACTTTAAAGGGTATCAGGTGGATCATATGGACCGGCAGAAGAACGAAGCGGCGGACGCCTTAAGCCGCCTGGGTTCTCAACGTAAACCGGTTCCGCCTAATGTCTTCTTGGATGTTTTGCATAATCCGTCCGTCAAGCTCCCTAGTGAAGAGGATTTGGCTACTCCTGATCCGGAAGCTCAGTTTGTGGCAGCCCTTCATATTATCCCGGATTGGACAGTTCCTTACCTGGCGTATATGAACCGGGACGAGTTACCAGAGGATGAGACTCTGGCCAGGCAGATAATCCGGCGGTCCAAGTCCATGACTATTATCAATGGAGAGTTGCATCGTTGCAGTGTGACAGGGGCGTTCCAGCATTGTGTGTCTCCTTAAGAAGGCTATGAATTTTTGCGTGAAATTCATGAAGGAGACTATGGTCACCACGCCGGTTCAAAGTCTTTGGTGGCCAAAGCGTTTCGTCACGGTTTTTATTGGTTGACAGCTCATGCTGATGCCGAGGACTTGGTCAGACGATGTGATGGCTGTCAGAAGTTTTCACGGTGCGCTCATGTACCGGCTCAAGAATTGAGGATGATTCCAATTACTTGGCCGTTTGCGACTTGGGGGCTGGATATGGTTGGGCCTTTCAAAAGGTCCAAAGACAAGAAGACCCACCTTTTGGTGGCGGTTGACAAGTTCACAAAGTGGGTGAAGGCAGAGCCAGTTAGCAAGTGTGATGCGGCCACGGCGGTTCAATTCATCAAAAATGTGATTTTCCGGTTTGGCTTTCCACATAGCATTATCACTGACAATGGTACCAATCTGTCAAAGGGTGCCATGAGTGGCTGAGCACATCTGGCTTGACGTATCATCAGTGGCTCACCCGCAGTCCAATGGTCAAGCGGAGAGGGCTAATAAAGAGATCTTGCGAGGCATCAAACCCCGGCTTATGGTTCCTTTGCAGCGGACACCGGGTTGTTGGGTTGAGGAGCTACCTTCTGTGTTATGGAGCATCAACACCACACCCAACAGATCGACAGGATACACGCTGTTCTTCATGGTTTATGGAGCGGAGGCCATTCTTCCCAGTGACATACGTCATGATTCACCTCATGTAGCGGCATATGTTGAAGCTGACAACGAGAAGGCACGACAAGAAGCTCTTGACCTATTAGATGAGGAGCGTGACATAGCGGCGGCCCGTTCGGTGATTTATCAGCAAGATCTGCGTCGTTATCATAGCCGCCGGGTTAGAACCAGAACTTTTTAAGAAGGAGATTTGGTGCTTCGGCTCATCCAGGATCAGACGGATATGCACAAGTTATCCCCCCCTTGGGAAGGACCTTTTGTGGTCAGCAAGAATCTACACAACGGGTCGTACTACCTAATCGATGTTCGAGAGCGCAAAGACTCACGTAAATCGGAGGAGGAGACCAACCAGCCATGGAATATTGCTCATCTTCGGCCCTATTATACTTGAGCTATAGGCTCTGCTTATGTACATATTATGACAATGTATATATTATGATCAATATAATAAACCGGAACCTCGGCTAAAGCGGGGTATCTGTTGTTTTCTTACGTCATGTGTGGTTACATGGAGCTTCTGTTTCTCAAAGCGGCGTCCGGTTTACCCCTTGATTTAGCTTCTCACACCTTTATATTATATCACTTGGGGGCTTGGTCGTGTCCAAACCATAGCTACACCTCTTGATAGGCACAATGCCACAGCATCACTTGGGGGCTTGGTCGTATCTGAACCATAGCTACACCTCTTGATCGGCGCAATGCCACAGCATCACTTGGGGGCTTGGTCGAACCCAAACCATAGCTACACCTCTTGATCGGCGTAATGCCACAACAACATTTGGGGACCTGGCCGACTCGAACCATAGCTACACCTTTTGGGGGCTTGGTCGTGTCCGACCGTGGTAACACCTCTTGATCGTCTCAAAGCCTCGCTTACAATGGTTTTATTTTGCCTTTGTTTGAGTTTTGTTCTCTTTTTTGATCAAGATTTTTTGTTGCTTTTTCAAACCGGCATTACTAATCCGGTTCGACTGTCAATTACAAATTGACGGAACACAGTCAAATCATAATCCTGAGACTATCCGCCCGGTCTGATTTTCTGTTATAATCTTATTATGGAGTAAACCGGTGTTTATCATAGCCCGGAACGGCTTACATTATAAACTGGCCTTATATCAACAGGAGTTGTTTTCTCCTCCAAAATTTGGGTTATAAGCCCCGCTACAAGGTTGGCCAGCCAACATCATGCCTGAAGGTGGCAGGTATTATATATTTCCATATTTGGTTATGTGTTACAGCCTAAGTTATCATCTTTGGTTCTATATACATGAGTATCATGACCCGCCCGGCGGTAAACCGCCAGGGCGCTTTAAGCTTCTTGACTGCAGAAACATCTTGGACAAATGAATATGGATATCATATCTTAAGTATGACGAATCAAGCAACCATCAGTTGCAGATAAATATGCACGAAGGCATACCACACCAAGTATATTAACTAGCCTATTACAAGGCGTTCCAGGGCCCAAAAAGATCATTGTTTTTATCAGATACATGTCACAGCATGTAGTAGTCTAAACCGGCCTCCGGTTCACGCTTGGTCACCGGCTTGACCTGACGGTTGCGGATCATCTCGCGCCGGTTCAACTTCTTGCTCCCTACCCAGTGGCTGAAAATCAACAGTTGCCCAGTTGATCCCAGTTAAGGCTTGAAATACAGCTTCATCACTTATCAGCGGGGACGGTTCAATGTCAGGGGCGTAAGTGTGCTTACGGATTGGCGGGATAAGATTCTCAGCTTCAGGAATTGGTGCAGCAACCCGCTTGTTCTTGTCATCATAGCCGACTTGATAATATGACAGGTCTGCTTCTTCAACCAATCGACAAGCCAATGGGCGCACTTCCCGGTTTATGATCCGGAGATCATCTTTGCAAAATTCGGTTCCATCTTCCTTTAAGCTGGGATAGCCTTGGGCCGCTTCAATTGGATCAAAGTCAGGAACCCATGCCTTTGCCTGAGTCAGTGCAGCCAAAGCGCCCGTCCTAGCAGCAAACTTTTTCAGTTCATCAACCCGTGCAGGAAGCATGGATAACCTTTCTAAGGTATCCTTAATTAAGGTGGGAGGAGGATTGTTATGGGAAGCAGTATATATGATCCGTTGCGCGCTGGTATACAGCTGTTCTATCAGGGTATAGGCTGCTTTTAACTTCTTCCGAACATCAGATCCCAAGTGGCCAATACGAGTTCCTGTATCATTACAAGGATTAGTAAACCGGCAGACACATGAAAGGATATAGTAAAATCAGGAGTTAAGGATGCTTACCAAACATAGCTGCAGTCATGGCATGAACTTGCCGCTTCACGCTGGTCAGTTCATCATCCACCGGTTTAAGAGCGGTTTCTGCTTTTTCAGCTCTTTGCACCAAAGCGGATTTTTCAGTCTCCCAATCCGCCCGTTCTTTGTTGAAGCCCTCTTTAAGTTTCTCCATAGCACTTAACGCACTGGTCAGCTCTTCCTTCGCCTTGGAGGTTTCAGCTTGTTGCGATTTAAGATTCTCCTGTAAGTCAACGGTTTGGCTCTCCTTCTTACTCAACTCGGCCTGCATAAGGACAATTATATGAGGAGGTGACAGTACATATTTGAAGTACCAACCACATAACAAGTTATGCCCTCGGTACTTGGGGGCTAATGCATATTTTCTCTTCATCATACATTTTCTACAAAGTCCCAAGCTTAATACAAGTATTCAACTTGGCACTTGGGGGCTAATGGCTATTTGTTCAAAGACTACTGATACAGGAGTTTTCTTCTATAAAGTCCCGGTTCATCTTTATAAAGTTAAACCGGCCCTTGGGGGCTACGTCAGCAAAGTTAAGATGCATTGTGGTTCATATTGAATACTTACTAAAAGTCCCAGTTTAAGTTGATATCTTAAACCATCACTTGGGGGCTATTGGAGTTGATAAGCTACAAAACAATACAAGAAGAGAAGCATATAGGAAGTTACCTCATATTGTCCCTTCATCATATTGACCAGGCCGGCTTCATAGTCGCGGCTGGTGTACAGTCGGTTCAGATAGCCAGAATGGAGATCTTGAGCATTCAAAGCGGCGTATGTTGACAAATCGGCATTCCATTTGCCTTTGCCAACCGCAGAGAATTCCTCTTTGGCAGTATGTCTTGACAAAGCAACAGGATTACCTGGTTCAGTATGGACAATGCCAGTAATAAGGACATCATCATCCTTTTCCTCAGCGGTTCATATTGGGGTCGCCGGTTTGTCAGTATTCTTTGCTGGACTTGCCGGTTTGTCAGTTCGGATAGAGCTGGTCGGGTCGTCAACAAGGCCTGTGGTGTCAACTTCTGCCTGTTCAGCAACGAAGTCATGGTCTTGAGGTGGTGGATCATTCAGCAAACCATCAAGGTTGGCTTCTTCAGGGTCTGGTGTTTTCTCCGGTTCAGCAGCTATGTTTTCCTCTGTCGTTTTGTTCAGGCAAGCTTTCTTGCTTGGTCTGGGTTTGGTGCTGAGAAAGTAAATCATGAAGGTCAGTTTAACGTATAAAATGCATGTTAAAAATAAGGCATGTGAACAACTTACCCAATAACCATTTTGAGGGGTGGAAGCTTGGTGGATGACGACTCACAAGAGGATGAATGAGAAGTGCCCTGATAATTGGAATCAGACGGATTAAAAGGTTGACGAAAACAACCCGCTTTAGGGTGTGAAGTGACAAGAGAATTAGAGACCTCTGAACGGCGTTTCCGAACTAGACTGTTCGGTAAACCGACGGAGGTAACTACCTGGCCGCTGTGCCGGGTTGTGCAGCGAGCCTCGTGATGTTGTGTCTTCACAAGAAAGTTCGGATCCAAGTAAGCAAGAGGATGAGAAAATTTAACTTTCCGGTTTGCCCAACGGGTTTTTAGTGAAGGCAAAGGGTTTGAATCGGAGGAAAGAACGATTACCTCTACAGCATCGGCATGACCGACTTGGCCGTCGTCCTGGCAATAATCATCATCAATAAGGCGTATGAAAAATGAACCAAGTGAGTCAAGTTCTACCTCAAAATCCGGGTTACCCACATCATCGTCAGCCGGTGGATCGGAGGATGCAGTGGTTCTCTTCCCGTTGGCAGGCTTCTTCATAGATTTGGTCTTTTGGCGGGTTGGCTTCACCTGTTTATCTTGTGGAGGTTTCTTGTTCCAGAACGGATCATCGCCCTGTCAAAAATAATAACATTTTCAGAGAATATTTGGATGAAGCAATTTCGGATAAGCGGATGGTATGATTCTTACGGTGGCGGTTTGTTGATGGCGCAAAAAGGAGTAGGCGGTTTGAGCACGGACATCCTCCGGTTCATTCAACATCTTTTTTACAGCTTCAGTAACTTTGTCGTCTGTAAGCTGGATATCAATGTGCCGCTGAGCATCCTTTACATCTCCTGTGTACTCACACATCAAACCGGGGCGCTGGCTTAATGGAAGTACGCTCCAGGATATCTAGCAGCGCGCAAAATCAACCCCTGTCAACCCGTTTGCCATAAAGGCCCTAAGCTTGGATAGTTGAGGAGCATATTTGATTCTCTCTTTAGCAGTCAGCCTCTGAGGAAAAGGGTGTGTGTTGCTCAGACATTCCGGACGGTAACCCGGCAGGGGGTTTTCCTCAGATGGAGAGGTGTCCTTGCAATAAAACCAGGTCTGGTTCCATTCTTTGGGGTGGCTGTGAAGATTGGCATGAGGGAAGGTGACTTCTTTCCTTTTCTGAATCGCCATGCCGCCCAATTCGGTGTTGGGTCCGTCTTTAAATTATGTACGACGGTTTAGGTGAAAGCAATCCCTGAGTAGCTCTACCGTCGGTTCCTCTTGAAGGTAAACCTCATAGAAAACTTGGAAGTGACAGATATTGGTTACGGAGTTAGGACCGATATCCTGTGGGCGCAGTTGAAAGTTGGCCAAGACATCCCGGAATTTTTTTGAACCGGGAGGGTTGAAGCCCCGGCTTAAGTGATCAGCAAAAACAATAACTTCTCCGTCTTTGGGAGTAGGAGGACATTCCGGGCCAGGGACCCTCCAGTGAATGACGTCTTTCTTACTTAAAGTGTCCGTTTTGACCAGATTGTTCAACCAATCTTCAGTCTCGAGAAGGGACCCAGTTGCATTCATACACTTGTTTGGCCATGGCAAGAAAGATCTACAATATAATAATTGCCGGTTCAAGAATTACATTGGACAGTTATACGGCGATACAAAGACATAAATATATTGCTAAATCGGGGTCAGCTATCTATAAACCGGAGTTTAACAATGAAACAGTGCCCTAGTAAAGGCTTTGGCGGTTCAACAAGGGGACTAATGGTATATACCGGGTTGTCATTTTTTCTAAAAGGTTAAACCGCCTAGTCTAACATCGAAGAGTCAAGACTGCAGATGTGTAAGTGAAGGAAAACAGGTTTCACAAGTTGATATTACAATTTTGGATCTGAGGCATATCAGAAAAGGGAAATATATTCAAAGCCTAAGAAGCAGTACCGAAGCAATGGGTGAAGGTTCAGATGAGATCTTCTGTTTTGAGATGCATAAATGGAAACAGAGGCTAAAGGCTATCATTATGCAGAACAGATATTCAGGATTTTATCAAGAATCATCATATGAACAAAGAATGCAGACGAACGCCGAAGGACGTCGAAACCCTAGAACAGATCTATGGCGAAAAAAGCAGAGAACTTACCGAAGTTGATGAGGAAGCGGAAAGGCACCGCAGTATTCTAGTGCGTTCAGGGTGATGCAGCGGCCAGGGTCAGAGCAGAGGCGACGGTCGACGGTGGCGGCGGAGCTCCAGAGGCTGAGCGGCGCAAGGAAGACGACGCGAAGAGGCACGAGGGGGAAAAGGTGAAAATGACCCCTCGGCCCTATTTATAAAGGCAAGGGATAAGTGTCAGGCGCGAAAATCGAGGGGCCAGAAATTTGGAAGTGAGGCGGAGCTGTCGCCTCGATTGTCGGAGACCCATTAATGAAGATGTGTCATACAAAGTTTTTTAATAACAGATGACGTCACGACATTTTACCACGATCCGGGAAGATGACGTCACGGCGGTTTATCAAATTATAAGAAGATGTTGAAGACCAAGTTTTTACTAAGGATTGACATGAACCTGTTCAAATCAATCTGGGGCCTAATGTTGGGGATATTACTATTGGGCATAAACCGGCCAGGAGAGGCCGGGTTAACTTCATCAGTAGTCCAGTATGTTTGAAGCCCATAAAGATAGATGTTAACATTATGTAAAGGCCCAGGGCCCAGAACCGGTTTAAAGGCCTGTAGCTATAAACCGACATCAATATATAACTTGCAGTGTAAGGTAGAAAGAAGCGGAGACCAAGCCGGGCACGTTTATAAGCCGGCCTCGGGACTCTGTAAACCGACGGGCGTCAACCCATGTATATAAGGGGACGAATCGGCGGCGGTTCAGGACAACAGACAACATCTCGAGACTCAGGCAAAGCGTATTCGCTCCCTGGTCACCGAAACCCCATTAATTCCATCACAACTATACGTAGGCTTTTACCTTCATCGCAAGGGGCCGAACTAGTATAAAACTCTCTTGCGTCCCATGTCCGCTTTAACCCCTTTAAGCTAACCCGTAGCGATGGCTCCACGACTAAGTCCTTTCATGAGGACATCTGCCGTGACAAAACCACGACATGACCTAACTCATAATTCACAAATATATGACCACCGAGAGTCTTTGTTTCGGTCGGGGTGTCGGAGTCGGGTCGGGTGTGGTGTCGAGGTGTCGGGGTCGTGGTCGGGTGTCGTGCCGGGGTGTCGGGGTGGCGTGTCTAGGTCAGGGTGATGTTTCGGGGTCAGGGTGTCCGGGTGTTGGGGTCGAGGTGTCGGGGTGTCGGGGTCGGGGTGTGGTGTCAGGGTGACAGGGTGTCGGGGATCGGGGGTCGGGGTCGGGGTGTCGGGTCGGGGTGTCGGGGTGGCGTGTCGGGGTGGCGTGTCGGGGTCGGGGTCGGGGCACGTGACAACCTTTTCTTCTTCTCTTCTTCTCCTCCTCCTCTTCCTCCCTCTTCCTCCTCCTCTTCTTTCTTCTTCTTCTTCTTCTTCTTCTTCTTCTTCTTCTTCTTCTTCTTCTTCTTCTTCTTCTTCTTCTTCTTCTTTCTTCTTCTTTTCTTTCTTCTTCTCCCTCCTCCTCTTCCTCCCTCCTCCTCCTCCTTCTACTCTTCTTCTTCTTCTGAACTAAAACTAAAACTAAAACTAATCTAAAATAAACTAAATTAAAAATAAAACTAAAACTAAAATGAAACTAAAACTAAAGTAAAACTATAACTAAAACTAGGGTTTAGGGTTTCCTCTTCTTTTCTTTCTTCTTCTCCCTCCTCCTCTACCTCCCTTTTCCCCTCTTATTCTTCTTCTTCTTCTTCTTCTTCTTCTTCTTCTTCCCCTTCTACATATTCTAGCACTAAAACTAAACTAAATCTAACACTAAATCTAACAGTAAGACATATCTAGCACTAAATCTAACACTAACAATTAAACATCAAAAAAAGAAAAAACAGAAGAAAAAAATAACTCACCAGGCGTGGCGGCTGACAGAGGTCTTGCAGGCGGTGGCGGCGCCGAGCAGCGAGGCGAGGCGATGGGGCCGTGTGGTGGCGCCGAGGCGACGATGGCGCCGAGTGGTGGGCGGGTGGTGAGGCGGTGAGGCGGGGTGGTGAGGCGGCGAGGCGATCGGCCGTGGCGTGGTGGGGCGCCGAGGCTGAGGTGGTGGGGCGACGAGGCGTCGGCGTGGAAGCGGCGGGTGGTGGGTCGATGGGGGAAGCGGCGGCGGGTGGTGGGGGCGGCGGCGGGCCGCGGGGGCTGCTCTGGTCGTCGGGGAGGAAAGAGGGAGAGAAACAGAGAGAGGAAGGGGTGGGGTGGGGCTCGGCCATTAGTAAGATTACTTCTTTGCCGTCCGCCCACCCTTTGTCGTCCGCTTTATTTTCTCTTTGTCGTCTCCTAGCAGACGGCAAAGAGGGGGGGGCGTTAAGTTTTTTCCAATTAGCTCGTTAGTGGGGGCCAGCTCACTCTTTGCCGTCAGCCAGCGGACGACGAAGAACAGGCTGATGGGAAAGACATTCTTTACCATTAGCCTATTCTTTGTCGTCCGCTTTCTGTAAGCGGACGGCAAAGAACTGGCAGACGGCAAATAAGCTAATTCCAGTAGTGTAAGATCCAACTATAATAGCAAAGCTCGCGATACATCAAGATCGTGCCAAATCAAGAACACGAGAGAGAGAGAGAGAGAGAGAGAGAGAGAGAGAGAGAGAGATCAAACACATAGCTACTGATACATACCCTCATCCCCGAGGGTGAACTACTCCCTTCTCATCATGGAGAGCGTCGGGATGATGAAGATGGCCACCGGTGAGGGATCCCACCTCCGGCGGTCTTGGGAATGTGGTCCCGATTGGTTTTTGGTGGCTAGAGAGGCTTGCGGCGGCGGAACTCCCGATCTAGGTTATTTTCTGGAGGTTTCTGTATTTATAGGATTTTTTGGCGTAGGTCTCATGTTAGGGGGGGTCTCTGAGTCGTCCACGAGATAGGGGGACGTGCCCAGGGGGTAGGGCATGCCACCACCCTCGTGGGCAGCCCGTGACTCTTCTAGCCCAACTCTTTTACTCCGAGTGCTTCTTTTGGTCCATAAAAAATCATCAAAAATTGGCACGTCAATTGGACTCCGTTTGGTATTCCTTTTCTGCGATACTCAAAAACAAGGAAAAAACAGAAACTGGCACTGGGCTCTAGGTTAATAGGTTAGTCCCAAAAATCATATAAAATAGCATATAAATGCATATAAAACATCCTAGATGGATAATATAATAGCATGGAACAATAAAAAATTATAGATACGTTGGAGACGTATCAGAGGATGGGGACGACAGTCGGCCTCAGCCTGACCAAGTCTCGACCAACGAACAACGCGCCGACGAGCCGACTGCTGCCGGTGCTGACCAGGCCGAGACCAACCATGTGGCCGTTCCACCACCCGGAGCCTCGACCTGCGCCGACCCCTCTGATCCGGCTGCTGCTCCTCTAGCCTAGGCGGCCAAGTTATCTTCTTTCCTGTTTTGTAATCTCTTTGAACAAACTTGTTAGATTTGCGCAGTTCCACCCGCTGGGGGTGTATTCAAACTCTGTTGAATGGTGGCCAAGGGCCTTTTGCTATGTAAATTATCTTTGTCGTTTTCCGACTTGTCTTGCTTTTCTGCTCCTTTGGCTTTTTCCTTTGCCGCCTTCCCTTAGCTGTCGTCTTGCCAGCCGGACAGCCGCACTGCGGTCTGTGGCTGGGTCAAGGACTTGGCCATTTTGGGAAGGAAAGTACTTTAGCCGTTTGTAGAGCGTAGCAAGTTAAGTCAGAAACCAGCCGGCCGACTGCTCAACAGTCGGTCGGCGAGGCGAGGAGCCGGCTTGGCCTATGCAAAATGCTTTGGTCCTTAGCCATTTTTCGTGTGGGCACCGTTTCCTGCCTTTAACTCTTGCCAACCGGACAGTCGCTCTGCGAGCTGCGACTTATGGCAAGAGAGGGCTTAGGTTCCAACACACTACTTATCTGACTGCAGGTAGCATTGATATAGTACAAGGCAGCAAGCCCCTGGGCCGACTGGTCGAACCCAGTGCCAGGCAGAATAATGAAATAATACATTTATAGGCATAAAACTTATCATATAGATAAAAAGGGTAGCCTCCGAGTGCTCCTCGAGGGACCCGATGTCTTAGCGCTTAATACAAAAGGTATCGTGGTACATACTGAATCAACTGTAAAATCTTCGGAGGAGATTTGCATTTCATGGGCGCTCCGATTCCTTGCCGGAGTCATCTCTCTTGCGCGCTCTGGGCTTCTATGCGTCGATGAGGTAGTAGGAGTCATTGCCCAAAGCTCTACTAATGATGAACGGGCCTTCCCAAGGGGCCGAGAGCTTGTGCTGGCCAGCTGTTCGCTGGATCAACCGGAGCACAAGGTCTCCCTCTTGGAAGGATCTTGGATTGATCTTCCGACTGTAATAGCGGTGCAGACTCTACTGGTAGATAGCGGACCGGCTGAGTGCTAACAGCCGGCCCTCTTCCAGCAGATTGGCGCCGTCTTCTCTTGCTTCTTTCACCTCTGCCTCCGTGTACATGATGACGCGAGTTGAGTCGAACTCAATGTTAGTTGGGATGACGGCCTCGGCCCCGTACACGAGGAAGAATGGAGTGAAGCCGGTTGATTTGTTCAGAGTGGTGCAGAGGCTCCAGAGGACGGTCGGCAGCTCATCGATCCAGCAGCCGGCCGAGCACTCTAGTGGCTCGACCAGTCGGGGCTTGATGCTGGAGAGGATGAGGTTGTTTGCTCGCTCGACTTGGTCGTTTGACCTCGGGTGGGCAATGGACGCTAAGCCAGTCGGATGCCATGTGTCGCGCAAAAACGGGCCAAGGCTCCCTTGGCAAAGTTCATGCCATTGTCGGTGATGATGCTGTGTGGCACACCGTATCGGACGGTGATATATGCGATGAAGGTACAGCAGTCGAACCATTGAGTTTCTTGATCAGCTTCGCTTCAATCCACTTGGTGAATTTGTCCACAGCGACAAACAGATGGGTCATACCGCCGCGTGTTGTCTTGAATGGTCCCACCAAGTCCAGCCCCCACACAGCAAAAGGCCAAGTAAGGGGAATGGTTTTGAGTGCAGAAGCCGGTAGATGTTGCTTGGAGCTGAACTTCTGGCACCCTTTGCAATGCTTGACCAACTCCTTGGCGTCTTCCCAGGCAGTCGGCCAGAAGAAACCATGGCGGAAAGCTTTGGCGAGAGGGATTTGGAGGCCGCGTGGTGGCCGCACTCGCCTTGGTGGACATCTTTGAGGATTGCTTGGCCCTTCTCTGGTTCTACGCAGCGCTGGAAGACTCCAGTCACGCTGCGTCTGATAAGCTCTCTGTTCACTATCGTGTATGCTCCTGCTCGGCGCTGCACTTGCCGGGCCGGGATCTCATCAGTCGACAGTTCTCTGGTCACCAGAAACTTGAGGATGGGTTGTGCCCATGATGGTGCTTGAATTTCTTCTACTGCCACTACGGTCACTTGTACTAGGGCGGTTGGGTTGGGAGGTGGCGGGTTGGGGTCGGCCGCCGCTTGCTGCGTTGTTGAAGTCTCCGGGCCGGCTGCTGCAGCCCCCGGGCCGGGTTGTGAAGTCCCCGGGCCGGGTACGACTGCTGCAGTCCCCGAGCCGCTTGGTGGAGTCCTGGGCGATTCTTTGCAGCCCAGGTGGTTGGGCTGAAGTCCGGGCGGGTGCATCTGCTGCAGTCCCCGTGCCGCCTGCCGAAGTCCCCGGCCCGGCTGCTGAAGCTCTTGAGTCGGATCCTACTGCTTCGAGAGCAGCCGTCATGAAGATGGACTCGAATTCTGGAGAAGGCTTGATTGACGGCTTGCAGAGGCACTGAAGTGAGACATCGGCTAGTATTGCTTGACGGGTGGAGCCGATCCGTGCCAAGGTATCAGCTGGCTCGTTTTCATTCTGTGGCACGTGGAGGAACTCGCACCCCTGAAAAATATCCGCTGAGCTGCTGAACGAGGGAGTGTTACTTGCGATGTTTGCATCCTTGGCGTCCCAGTCACTAGATGACTGTTGGACCACCAAGTCGGAGTCGCCAGTATACGAGGATTCGGCGGATGCCGATTTCTTTGGCCAGCCGGAGGCCGTGTACTAGCGCCTCATACTCGGCCACGTTGTTGGAGGCGGCGAAGTGAATTTGTAGTGTGTATCTGAGCTTGCCTCCTTTGGGGGAGGTGAGGACAACGCCGAACCCTAAGCCGGTGTGCATCTTCGAGCCATCAAAGTGCATCCGCCAATGAGCCGGTGTGCTTGGGACTTGATGGTGGTGCGTGGCTGGTAGAAGATGGTGTAGGGGGGCAACTCGATGGCCCATTTGGCCACCCGGCAAGATGCATCTCTGTTGCCTATGATCTCGGCAAGTGGGGCAGTGTAGACAACCGTGATTGGGTGCTCTCGAAAGTAAGGCTTCAGCTTCTTGGCGGTGAATTGCATGCCGTAACACATCTTCTGGTAGTGGGGGTAATTCAGCTTCGAGGTTGACAGCACCTCGCTCAAATAATACACAGGCCTCTGGACCGGCTGTGCCCTGCCGGCCTCAGGGCGCTCTACTACCATGACAGTGCTAACCACCCGGCTGGTGGTGGCGATGTAGAGGTACATGGGCTCTTTTGTAGCCGGGGCCGCCAGGACAGGCGGGGTGGTCAGCATCTTCTTCAGCTGGAGAAAAGCCTTGTCCGCCTTGTCATTCCACTTGAAGTGAGTGGTTTTCTTCATGAGCTGGTACAAGGGAAGGGTCTTCTCGCCCAACCGACTGGTGAAGCGGCTGATGGACGCCAAGCAGCCGGTGAACTTCTGAACGTCTCTCAGTCGGGTGGGTCTCTTCATCCTCTCGATGGCCTTGATCTTCACAGGGTTGCACTCAATGCCGCGTTCGGAGACCAGGAAGCCAAGGAGCTGGCCGGCTGGTACTCCGAACACGCACTTCTCTGGGTTGAGCTTGATTTGAAAATGGTGTAGATTGTCGAAGGTTTCCTTGAGATCTTCTAAAAGGGTACCGCGCTTCTCCGTCTTCACCACAGTATCGTCTACATAGGCGTGGGCATTTCTGCTGAGTTGCTTGAGGAGGCACTTCTGCATGCAACGCTGAAACGTGGCACCGACAGTTCTCAAGTCGAATGTCATGGTCAGGTAGCAGAAGGCTCCGAATGGTGTGATGAAGGCCGTCTTTAGGCGGCCGGCAGGGTTCAACTTGATCTGGTGGTAACCCGAGTAGGCATCCAAAAAACTCAGCAGCTCGCATCCGGCTGTGGAGTCTATCACTTGGTCAATCCGCGGCAAAGCAAACAGATCCTTGGGGCAGGCTTTGTTGAGACTGGTGTAATCAATGCACATGCGCCACTTATTGTTCTTCTTCAGCACAAGGACTGGGTTGGCAAGCCATTCTGGGAAGAAAACTTCCATAATGAAGCTGGCTGCCAATAGGCGGGCGATCTCTTCACCAACAATTCTTCTCTTCTCTTCCGATAGTCGGCGGAGTGGTTGCTTGACCGGTTTGGCATCTGCTCTGACGTGTAGCTTGTGCTCGGCGAAATCCGTCGGAACACCCGGCATGTCCTTGGGAGACCATGCAAAGATGTCCCGATTCTCACGGAGGAAATCGACGAGCTCGCTTTCCTATTTGCTATCGAGGTTGGTACCTATGATAGCGTGCCTCTCCGGGTGGTCTGGGTCCAAGGGAATCTTCTTTGTTTCTTTGGCCGGCTGGAAGGAGCCCTGTGTCTCTGACTCTTTGGGCTCTGGTGACATGTTCAGCTGCTTTCCGACCATGGCCTCCACCCGGTCCAGGAGCTTCTTCTCAGCGGCAATCACAAGGGACTCAGCAAACCGACTACTGGCTGCAGCATGGGCGGATGACTTCTGGTAGTCCCCGGCTATTGTGATAATACCCTTGGTTCCAGGCATCTTCAGCTTGAGGTAAGCATAGTGAGGTACCGCCATGAACTTGGCTAGAGCTGGCCGGCCTACGAGCACATGATAGGGGCTTTCCAGGTCAACCACCTCAAACCAGATTGCTTCTCGGCGGAAGTGATTCTTGTCTCCGAAGATGACATCTATCTTCCGATTGGTGAGCAGGACAAGCCAGGCACAATGCCATGAAACACAGTCCGACTGGGCAGCAACTGCTTCTCTTTGATGTTCAACTTCTCCATGGTATCCCGATAGAGGATGTTGATGCTGCTACCGCCACCTATCAGAATCTGGGAGAAAAGAGCAGCTCGCCTCTCCGTAGCAAGGGTAGCATCCAACACCAAGGCATAGGAACCCGGAGAAGGCATCACTTCCGGGTGGTCTGTGCGGCTCCAGCTGATAAGCTTCTCAGACCAGTGCATGAACTCTGGGGTGGTTGAGGCAACGGCATTTACTTCTCAGTGTTGTTGATGTCGGCTGTGCCTATCAATAGACACACTGGTGAAAACGACATAAACCCGTGCTCTTCAGGGAATTCATCTTGGATTGCACCGACTGCGGGATGGGCGGCCGGCTGCTGAGGAGGCAGAGCCGGCGGGCCAGCAGGCGGAGGAGGCAGTCCTTCTCCCTTGGCGATGCGGACGAGCAAGTGGTACTTCCGGGTTGTATGGTTTGACGGCTTTGCACCACTATGGAACTTGCAGGGATCATCAAGGGTCTTCTCAAAGGAGAAAGCGGGCAACCAAGCTGGCTTGCCGCCCTTCTGACGCTTGGGTCGGGTTGTCCTTCAGGTTGCCGGTCTTCGACTGTTGCCACCTGCCAGCTGGTGGAAGCCGGCTGGGGGGCTTTGCGCTTGTTGTCGTTCGGCTGCTGGCGCCGACTGTTGTCTCCAGCCAGCGTTCGAGGAGCCGGAGGGAGCACCTTCCTAGAAGCATCCACTCGGAGCTCCGACTTCATGGAAGAGTCGGCAGTGGCGTACTTGTCTGCTATGATCAGCAACTCGTCGATTGTTGCCGGCTCGTCGCAGAGGATTTGGTGCTTGAGTAAGGTGCCCCCTCGGCACCCGGCAGTGAAGTACTCTATGGCTTGGACTTCGTGCAACTCTTCGCAGGAGTTGCGCAGTTCAGCCCACCGCGTCAGGTAGTCACGGGTGGACTCATCAGGGCCTTGAACGCACAGCGAGAGCTGGCGGGGCTTGGGCGGCCGCTTATAGGTGTTGGTGAAGTTAAGGACAAAGACTTCAGTGAAATCTACCCAGTTGTTGATGCTGCGGGGCTTCAGGCTGTTCAACCATCTCCGGGCCATGCCCTGGAGCATGAGTGAAACGTACTTCACGGCAACGCGCTTGTTGCCGTTTGCTATGCTGACGGCAGTGGAGTAGTCAACCAACCAATCTTCCGGCTTCACGGAGCCGCTGTACTTGGGAGTTTCTCTTGGGAGCGAGAACCCTTTGGGGAAGGGCTCGTTGCAGATGCGGGGGACGAAACAAGGCGGGCCCATTGCATCTTCTTCTTCTAGCGACAGGGATCTAGCAAGGCGGTCGATCCGGTGTCATGCATCGTTCTCTCCGACTCCTTCTCGGCGGCCCAGCCGGTCGCCGAGTGTCGGGTGCTCAACAGGTGGCGAGGAGGCGCGCCTCTCCCTGCGAGGAGGAGGAGGAGGCGGATAGTCGTCCCGTCGTTCCACTGCTCGTGGGCGGCCATCTTGGTCGCGCTCGATGGTGAGGCATGTGCGGCTGCGGCTAGCAACCAGCTCTCGGTCTCGTCGGTCACGGACGCCACCAGTCGGAGTCCGGGAGGTGCCGCCTTGCTTTCGGCAGGGGGAAGGTTCTCAACCTGCCGTCCGGGTTCATCTACGCGGCAGTCGGCTTCTTGCTGCGCGGCAGCCGTGTCGAGGAGCTGTTGGACGCGCTCCGCCATGCAGCATCGCTCGTCACCCTCCAAGTGATCCATCTCATCTGCAGCCGCCTGGGCAGCTCGTATGTTCTCCAAGGGCATGGCGTAGACATGGCGGTCTACCCCAAACATGCTGGCGACGGCAGCGCCACGCTGTCGGACCGAGCCAACGCGGCTGGGCCCGCCGGTAGCCGGCGTGCTGCCAACGGCGCGGTTGATCTCGCACTGGTAGGCTTCGGAGAGGCGTCTCATGGTGGCCAACTTCTTGGCGTTCTCGACGAGCGAGACGTGGTGGGATTCTAGTGTCTCGGCGTCGGTGCCTGCCGCGATGGGAGTGGATAGGTCCCGCATTGCCGCCTGCAACGGGTCTTGAGCAGCGCCATCAGAGGCTCCGTCGTGGCTGATGACGAGCACCTCCGTGACGGTGCTGCCGCCGCTGTCGGCGCGAGGGAGCGGGTCATCGATGATCACCATGTTGGTGGGGAAGGCGTCAAGGGATGCCGTGTCGGAGTCGACAAGCATCGGGTCGGTGAATCCGATCGACTCCAAGTCGGAGGCCGGCTCGTAGGCGATGTCGAGCTTGCCAAGGAGGTCGAGGAGGCAGCTCTTGGAGCTGGCTGCTACCGCGTCGGGCGCGGGATCGTCGGGAAGGTGGATCTCGCCGATGAGGTCAGTGAGGCAGCTCACCGCATAGGCGAGCTCAGCGCCATGCAGCACGTCGGTGCAAACGCCATCAGGCGTGCCGGGCTAGCTGCGCTCGCTGGGAAGGAACAAGGTTCCCGTCCAGAACAGATCTCTGGACGACGGTGCACCTAGCCCCATGGTGGGCGCCAAATGTCAGGGGTGTCGTGCGACATATGCCAACGAGTGGCTTATCGTGGAGGGGGCTAATAATACATCGCCGGTGCCTCGAAATGGGATAAGGCGCAAACATGCCCGCGGGCAAATCTTACCCAGGTTCGGGGCTCTCCTAGGAGACAACACCCCTACTCCAGCTCAGCGGGGTCTCCGCATGATCACTCAAGTAACAATGGTGGCTACAAACTTGCTCCTTGAGTTGTTTCTCTAGAGGGGGAAGAAGAACAAGGCTAGCCCTAGCTTCCTCTCTCTATACGTGTGTGTGGGTGTACTAAGATCTGAACCCTTTGCATGGGTGCCCTGGGGGGGTTTATATAGGCCTACCCCCCAGGGGTACAAAGGTAATCTGGCCGGGTGTAGGACCCGGCTATCAGTGTCTACGGTCGCCGGCTTCTCCGCCGGCCGCTGGGGCCCGCCGCCTGGTGGGTCCCGCTGGTTGTCTCGTACTTCACCGACAGTCCGCGCCCGCCGCTTGCGGGTCCTGTCGGCTGCTCAGTACTGTGGCAATGCCATTGATGATGTGTGCTTTGTCGGGGAGGCATGGCTACAGTACCGCCGCCTGGCGGGCGTTCACTGTAGCCACTCCCCGTCTCTTCTGATTAATGGTGCCCAGACTTTGAGGGAGGGGGAGGGCCGCCTGCTGGGATCGGCCTCCCCCTGCGTGACTGGTCCGGGCTCGCCGCCTTCTGGCTTCTCACGGACAGATAGGGCCCGCCGCCTGCGGGCCGTACCGACAACCCGTAGTGGGAGCATGGCATTCTCTGCCATGAGTGATGCCATGGGCTGTGTGGCAACAGTGATGTGTCGAGCGAGGGATGTCCGCCCGGTATGTTGCACTGTGTCCACGCTCTGCCCGGGATTCGGGGGTGGCAGGCTATGCTGTAGCCACGCCCGTCCTGTCGTAATTATGTGGGTGCTAGCTTCGTGGGCGTGAGGGGCCGCCTGCTAGGAGTCGGCCCGTCTCATGGCTTTCTTGTGAAGACCGCCGCCTTCTAGCAGCCGGCCGCTTGGACCGGCCGACCCCAAGAAGGCGGCTCTTCATCCTTGAGGCTTGAGGGGCGCAGCCGGCCCCGATGTCTTGAATCGCCATGGGGAGCAGATGAGGCTACCCGTGGTCGTTTACTCCGACACCAGGGAAGTTAATGGGCCAACATGGGCCTTAGTGGAGAGAGAGAGGGCCGGCCAGGAGGTGGCGCCCACCCCCCCCCCCCTTGCCAACCCGAATTGGACAAGGGGTGGGGGTGCCACCCCCTTCTCTCTCCTACTCCTTCTCTCTTTCCCCTTTGCTACTCCGGAAAAGGAAAAAGGAGAGGGGAATCCTACTAGGACTAGGGAGTCCTAGTAGAACTCCCCACACTTGGCGTGCCCCTAGGGGGCTGGCCTCCTCCTCCTCCCTATCCCCTTTATATACGGAAGCGGGGGGCACCCCAAATGCACAACAACTCTTCTCTTAGCTGTGTGTGGTGCCCCCCTCCATAATTACACACCTCGGTCATATCGTCGTAGTGCTTAGGCGAAGTCCTGCGCCGGTAACTTCATCATCACCGTCGCCACGCCATCGTGCTGACGGAACTCTCCCTCATCATCAACTGGATCAAGAGCTCGAGGGACGTCATCATGCTGAACGTGTGCTGAACACAGAGGTGTTGTACGTTCGGTACTTGGATCGGTTGGATTGTGAAGACGTTCGACTACATCAACCATGTTACTAAACGCTTCCGCTTTCGGTCTACGGTACGTGGACACACTCTCCCGTCTCGTTGCTATGCATCTCCTAGATAGATCTTGCGTGATCGTAGATAAATTTTTTGAAATACTGCGTTCCCCAACAGTGGCTACCCGGAGGGGAGTGTCGACACCGCCGACCTCCACAGAGGCCTCCACACGCGGACTTCATCACATGGGAGGACCCCTTACGACGACATTGCCCCCGATCTCCAGCACGGTAAGCTCCCAGGTGTTACCGGCCTTTGCACCAATGGAGTATTGGAGGGTTAGCACTATGTTCTTATGGATTTTTGGACGTTAGTGTTGCATGCTTTATAGTTTTTTGGAGGGTTAGCATTGTGTGCATATGGATGTTTGTAGGGTTAGTGTTGTATGACTATAGATTTATCGAGTATTAAGAATGTATGCTTAAGGATTTTTGTAGGTATTTAGTTGTTTCTTATAAAATATGTTTCGGCTTTAGATTTTAGTCAAAATGTATGCTTACCGGAGGTTTGTATATTTATCCCTTTTCTTGTAGATTACATACCTAATTTGATGTATTAAAGTCAAAAAATGTATTGACATGCATGTGCTTCGTTATTTTGATGATTCTGTACAGAATGATAAATTAGCAGTATTGCCCCACCACTTTTTCTGCCCTCGAAAAGGCTTGAATTATTTAGGTGATTATTATATTTATTAACTTTAATATCATATTACCAACTTGTAAGTTCAAACATAAATATATTTTTTCCTTGTTGCCAACAGTGATATTGAAGGGGACATGTATTGGGTCTCGCCATTGTGACATTTTGGTTGACCATAGAGAGTGAGTATTTTCCATAGTGTCACTGAAATGTCAAGGCGGTGACGACATTAAGTTTTGCTTTCAATGCCCAAAAAAATCTAGTGGAAAAGGGAAGGGTCCGGAGCAATCTGTTGCTACTCCAGACAGTGAATCCTCTCTTCAAGAGAAATAAGTTTGCTTTCAAAACTTGTAGGTTTACCTACCGGACAGTACTGTTGCGTTTTGGATGCATTTAATCAACTTCTTATCAGGAGGCATGGATATGTCTTAGAAGAAGGTATAACCATTGTAAATAAACTTTATTTAGTTCAATCATACTCATGTTGTTATTGTAAATTATAACTTGTTTGTTAATTTGTTTTGGGACATACTACATTTTAGTGGTACTGCACAAAAGGACAAAGTCTCAATTCCCACACCATGCACCTCTTCTAATTTCTTATTTTGTGCACATCACAAAAGATTTATAAGAGATATGCTGGACACAATATGAAGAGGTGAGATAATACACTACTCGGGGCGACGAAATAGTATGAGCACGTCACAACAGACTTATCTTTGTAGGTTTTAGAAATATATTTCATATGTTGGTTGTGAAGTGTGTAAATATGATGTTTACTTTGAACCACCAACTATATGCTTATGCGTTCTGAAAAGCAAAGTGATTGTACAAAGGAATGGTGTATTCATGCGGATTGTGTTTGTACTCTCTCTCTAAAGAAATATAAGAGTGTTTAGATCACTAAAGTACTGATGTAAACGCTCTTATATTTGCCAATTTTTTATTAATATTAATTAATAATTGTGTAATTACGGAACTGGTTAAGGGATGGTTGAAATTGTCAAAATAGGAAGGACGCTATGAATAGCAGCATCCAAACGTTGACGCCATTGCTAAGTGTGTCCCATGGTGGACGCTGTTACGCATGATGTCCAGCTATGTCTTTCGACTTATTAGGTTCAACCGAGACATCTTTTCTTTTCTCTGCTATACGTAATTGTTTCTCATCTGCGAACCCTAATACGTGTGCAGCTGTCGCTCCAGAGGCCGACATCAGCGATCATCATAGGAGCCGGGTTGTCTCGCCGGTCGCTCGTCATTACGATCATCCACTTGACCTGTAGTTGGCACATGTGAGTTGTACCACGGCCGTATTGCATCTCCTCTATCCAGTTTTCTGTATAATTCATTCAATGGTTGCAAGTGTACTATGTACATTGTATAGATGATTTGGTTGTTATTCCTAGTAATATAATTGGTAATTGGCTAGTTTGTGAGAGCTGATAGGTCATGAAATATTCAGCTTTGAGTTGATAGTAAACCAATTTAAGATTTCGATGTTTACTTCGTACATGTTCATGTTTGCAGGTGAATCCAAGAGCATGTTAATTGTTCTAACGTATGTGGATGGTGAAGTGCAACATGGATCCATGGGTATGGAGTACAGTGTTCCTCCCAAAGTCACATTTTGAGCAACAGAGGAAACAACTTTTCAAGACATCAAGAGTGAGATATGTCAAGGACTTAGACAAGGAAATAGCAGTGATCAAAGCAACATGAATATACATGCTCGGTTTGATAGTAAACCAATATTGGAGCTTTTGATATTTTGTGCTGGTTGTGAGGTATCCATAATAAATCACTAAAACGTCCAGCTGTATCCATTGACAACAATGGTTGCTTCTGCCAAATTGGATGAGAAACGAGCTTAAATCAAATTAATGTATTTCATAACAGACCACCACAACTCAAGGATTGCCAAATACAGTGAAGCATTAGTCTAACTGTGAGTTCATCAGCTACAGAAGGGTTGCGATGAAGTCCGATTGTTAATTCTTTAGCTGACGCTTGCTTACTTACTCCCAAAATTGCGTGACACACAGCTGCAGACGCCTAGATTAGGAGAGGAAGAAGGGTGGAGACAGAGGGCTCATGATGATGTGGTCGCAATCAGCGCCGCCGCATGCAGCGACGTCGAACGTGGGTTGGCCGTCCTTGGTGAGGAGGATACAGCGAACGTTGGCGGAGTCCGACGGGGGCAGCCGCGGCAACGAGGGGTTTCTGCGGCGGGCGAGCTTCAAGGGATTGGGGAGTGGGACTAGCGGCAAGCAGAGGGCGGGAGAGGGGGGGGCTGCAGGAGCACCATTACCAGTGTAGCGATGGCGGCGGCGACGACGTGGTGCTCGAGGGGGATAAGTTAGACAGAGCATTGGGGCTACCAATTCAGGGGATTTGGGGATGGGTCGTAATGAAATGCTGGTCGCTACTAACAATAGCGTCCACAAATGGACGTCGTTAGCAATTGCGGCCACACCCGAACGCTGTTAATCGCAGCGTCCTTCCTATTTCTACAATTTTCAGTGGCCCTTTACCAGTTTCGTAATTACCGAATTGATATTTATTATTAATGAAAATGGGTATATTTGCTTACGGAGGGAGTATGTTTTCGTCAGTTCCATTTGCAGAGCCGGTAAAAATAATGGTCAGCTATGTAAAAGGTAATGGAGCCGGTTGTATGGAAGAAACCGCCTCCGGCTTTGGAAGTGATTGTTCCAGAATAACCATCTATGGGTAGAATCAGCAGAAGCGGATCAAAAACCGTCTTTGCTATGGTGAATATTAGCGACAATTATTTTGTGACGGAATGGGGAACCGCAATTGACCGTGTATCAAAACCATCTCCAAATTCTGATTATGTACTACAGTACTAGTGAATGGTTGATAAATCGAATGGGTTTTGTACAAAATACTTATGTCTCATTGCAATGTATGGGTAATTATCTAGTGTTATAAAAGCAGAACAAATTTAATCCTCCTCCTTGTTTCGGACAAAAGAACATAATAAAGTTCTATATGTACTATTTTTATGTAAGGGATAAACCTTCTAATATAAAAGAGAATGGTGTATGAACTTATTAGAATATAGTAGCATATCTTGTATAAAATCAACCATCCAGTTCCCTTTTCTAAAATATAAATATAGATAACTTCAGTACCAAATCATAAATACACAGTACAAACGTAGACGCTCATACAAACGCATATATACTCATCCCCACGAACGTATACACGCACACCCTATCCCTATGAGCACCTCCGAAAGATCAAACCGGCACATCATTTTAAGATTGGCGAAATCGTCACACGCCTCCGTAGTTGATGGGAACTTCTCCTACCACTATATGCGCATCGACGAAAGCCTGGAACAAATTCAAAAAAATACGAGCATCAAGCCTGCGACTTGAACTCTGATGGGCAGGGATATCATTTTCCTCTTAACCATCCAATTATAGATAATATGTTCGCATCTTTTTTTATAGAACTATAATATGCGTAATCTGTTTGCACGTCTTCTGACGTGCCACCTGCATGCATTACAAAAACATAGCAAACTGTTGTCCGGTTCGTGACGCATACTGATACCGAAGTCGAGATTTTTTTATTTCTTGATCGATCATTGAAAATTTCGTCAGTATTTGATGGCGACATGCATGCACGGGCCAAACGGATGGCGGATGCGTACGTAGGTACGCGTTGTCCTGTGGAGTCCGGAGCTATATCAGAAAGCGTAAAGTAATTTAGGTTGGTAAGTGCAAGGCAGACATGCATACATATCAGGGATAGTGGTTGGTTTCGTGAGCTTTTTGGACTTGTTCTGTCGTTTGGTCGACAACAAAATGCCAAACTAAAGCCCGCGATCGATCAGTTGTTGGAGCTGGATAGGATGCTTCGCGTGAGAAAATGTATATCTATATTAAATTTAAACTAAGACAACGGCAAAAATTATGAAATGGAGTGGCTGGGTAGTAAACAGTTTTCGCCTGCCTAAAAAAGTAAAAAGAAAAAGAAAAGAAAAAGAAAGAGTAGACAGTTTCCATGATCCAACAGCATAGTTGGTAGCCAAGTCCTAATGATAGATTGTGTCAAGCACCTTCAGACACGAATGAATATATATGTGTGTGCACAGTACTACGTAACTCGTGATTGATATCAATATATGGGCCGAATTTGATGATTGAGCCGATTTCGTTTCTTCCTTGCTTTGTCCTGTTCCATGCCGCCCGTCGTATGTACCTGCCGGCGGGGCCACGTACAGCCCACGGACCGGACACGCCCAATCCGTTCCGGCACGCATATGATCGGCCGCCATCTCCCCCGGTCTCTATCCTGTCGGCTCGCCTGTCCCGCCCGCGCCATGCGCACCAGCGCGACGCTACCTACGTCCGGTAGATGGTCAGCCCCTCAGGTCTCAGCGCTCGCGGCCATGCACGAGATGCTCAGTCGATGGCTTGCCACGCGTGCTGCCGGTGCACTTACGGCGTTACCAACTTACTATACGTGCGTGTACACGTAATGTACGTGCTGGCCGATAGCTATATGCGTGTACCTTGCCGGGTGCAATTGAGGCCATTTTGGCGCCACCCATCCATGCTTCCCGTAATACAGTATACTTGAGGCTGGTCAGCGGTGGGTGACATGCATGCAAATGCAAGGATGGCGCCGCGCGGCTGTTAGGCTGGCCGGTTCGCATGTCTGTCTGCCGGTGCCCGTGCCATGCATGCATGGCTTGCCGCTGCTGGCCATCCATGCACCCGTCTCGCGGTGTCTCATCATGCATGCAGCTAGCGTCGGCGTCAGGTCTAGTCTAGTCTGGCCGGCTACCCGATGGAACGCTAGCTATCTTGCTTCGCGTGGCCAGGGGGGATGGGGGTGGTGCTGGTGGAGTTTGGATGGGAGCTAGCTGAGCGCAATCAGCCGCGGCTGGTGGATGATTGGTCGCCGGACAGTCGTCGGGGGGAAGGAGAGAGAAGATTTGACATGAAGCGGCAGCGCGCGTGGCGGCCGTCAGACCGACTCAATCGACGTGCAAGTATATCTAGATCAAGCGGTGGGCTCTGGTCTGGCTTGCTACGCCGCGTGCCACGCGCGCCCGGACATAGCGGCGGACAATACGTTAGCGAGTGACTACAGTACGTATCGTGTCCGCCCCACGTAGGGTGACGGTTTGTGTCCGGCGATCTCGGAGGCGATTCTCGCGCCCCTGATTCCCGCCCGCGTTTCGCCCTCGCCCAGCCAGATCTTGCCGCCTGATCATCCGCCGGAGCGCCACAGCGGCGGGATCTCCTGCAGTCCGTTCCCATCCCCCACCATAAGCCTTTCGCGAGTTGCCTAGGGCTCGTGATCGTAAAACACCGACTAGAGTTAGGGCTCGTCTACACTGGTTTTGGCGGCTCATGGAGAGGATGGCGGGGCTGATGGAGAAGATGAAGCTGTCGGAGGAGGAGCGGAAGGGGGTGAAGATTCGGCGGAAGTCGAGAGCAAAGGAGTCAACCGGAGAGATCCAGGCGGTGGGGAAAGTTCTCTCAGAGAGACCGGCGCACCCCGATGCGATTTGCATGGCGCTCGGGCGCTGCTGGTGCCCTTTGAAGGGAGTAGAGTGCAAGGAGCTTGGAGAGAATGTCTTCCTCTTTACCTTCAAGCAGGATAGCGGGAAGCGGAAGGAGCTGGAGGATGGTCCTTGGATGTTCGACAACGATCTGGTGGTAATGGTGGATTTCGTGCCAAGTAAACGGATTGATCAGTATGTGTTTGAGGATATCCAGATCTGGTTTAGGGTTTTTGGACTGCCGCTGGGGAAGATGGAAGAAGATACGGCGGAAGACATTGGTAACCTGGTGGGAAAGTTCGTGGAGATGGACACGGGGGTGGATGGATCGGCGGTGGGGCGGTTTTTGAGGATTAAGGTCAGGATGCCCATAAACAAACCGATTATGAGGGGCATCTTCTTGGATGAGGAGGAGGAGAGTGATGATGAGATTGTGGAGGAGCAGGATAAAAGTAATGACGAGGAGCGTCCGTTTTGCCACTCTGTGTTCGAATACTTACCGGACTTCTGCTATATCTGTGGCATGCTTGGCCATGTGGATAAGAGCTGCCAGATCAAACTGAAGAAAGGGGGAAAAGCTCAGTATGGGAGGTGGTTTAAGGCAGATATGAGCAGGAGGAGAGGTGGTGAAGATGGGTGGCTGGGAAGGAAGATGGCGAGCGGCAATGGTAGTGGCTCGGGAGGGACTAGGATGTATGGCTTTGGCAAGACAGGAGGTAAATCTCGCAGTGACAGCATCTCTTGGAGGAAAACGGAGTCCAGGTCGAGTGGAGGGAGATCGGAGGATGGAGAGGAGGTTGTGAGCCCAAGTAAGACACAAAAAGCAGGTGCTGCTCCGGCAAACCAGAAGAGATTGACCTTTGTCGAACGGATTGATAGCGTGGAGGGAGGGGCTGCGAATGCAAAGAAGGATGGAGAGAGAGGGGGCATGGTGCTACAGACCGAGGAGATGAATAAGGCGGCTATGTGTGTAGACAATGAGAAGAGTGGGGTGGGCGTGGAGTGTGATAAGCCGATGGATGAGAAGAAGAAAGGGAAGCTAGTATATGATAATGGTCCCTATGTAGGAAGAGAGAATAAGAAGGAGGGATACAAACCAAAGAAATACAGGAAGGTGAACCGGGAGGGACGAGCGGAAGGGGAGGGTGGTGCTGAAGGAGGGTCTGTGTTAGGGCAGAAGAGGAGTATGCTGGAGGGGGGCGAGGAAGCCGGCATGAAGAGGGGACGAGTGGATAGCACGAGAGAGGTTCGGGAGGAGGTGGATGCTTTAAAAATTGTAATATCGGTCGGGCTGCAGGAGCAGCCCCGCCGGACGCAATGAGGATAGTGAGCTGGAACTGCCGGGGACTCGGGAACGGCCCGGCAGTTCGTGGCCTCTTGGATCTCAAGAGGGTGGAGGATCCCGATGTTTTGTTTCTTTGCGAGACAAAGCTGTTGGAGAAAGAGTTGGAGCAATATAGGTGGAAGCTTGGCTTGGCGAACATGTGTGCGAAGGATTCGGAGGGAAGGAGTCGGGGTATGGCTGTTTTCTGGAGAAGGGGAGTCAATCTCTCTTTGCGTTCTTTGGGAAGGAGGCATATTGACGCTGACATAACGGAGGAAGATGGATCGGTATGGAGAATAACGGGGGTGTATGGTGAGTCGCAGTGGGGAAGGAAGAAGGAAACCTGGAGGACTTTGCACTTGCTGAACCAACAACACCAGGAGAATAGGCCGTGGTTGTGCTTGGGGGATTTCAATGAGATTCTATCAAATGAGGAAAAGAGGGGTGGTGCAGATCATTCAGAGAGTTGCATGAACTTGTTCAAACAGGAGCTAGATGGGTGCAAGTTCAGTGACCTGGGATATGAAGGGGATATCATCACATGGTGGAACAATTGCACGAATGCCGATGGATACATATGTGGCCGGCTCAACCGCGCTACTGCTAATATGGAGTGGTGCTCCAAATTCCCGGAGTTCCGTGTTTGAAATGAGCTGCCACGTCATTCCGATCACCGGCTAGTGGTGGTCGATACGGAGGATATGGGGGACAGAAGAAGGAGGGGTGGATATGGGTTTCGATTCGAGGCCAAGTGGCTTAAGGAGGAAGGGTGCGACCTAGTGGTGGAGGAGGCGTGGAGAAGAGTAAGAGAAGGCGGAGTTATGGATGTGGCTGCGGTGTTGAATGGGTGATGCGGAGCATCCCACAGACATCACCATGTCAAGAGTCCATTTGGCAAGTGACACGTGCGACATCTACTTCACATACGCAAAGGTGAATCATCTCCTTTACACGTGTTCACTTGACCCCTTCGAGGATGGTATACTACTTGACACTCCACTCGTGTGCATGCATAGGTATTGTCGGAGCTTCACGGATGACGAGGAGGAGTGCAAGCGCCAAGGAACAACTACACCATACGCGTGGGAAGCGTGGAAGAGAAGGAAGAAGAAGCCTGGACAAGCTTCTGGAAAGCCCGGAACTTCCGGCCGCTGCCCGGAACTTCCGGCCACAGGAACCTCCGGCCATCCCGGAGCTTCCGCCCCATCTGCACCAAGCCGTCCCGAGAGTGTGCCAACTCTCTGGATAGCCCGGACCCTTCCCGGACCTTCGCCCGAAACCTCCGGCGCCCGGACCTTCCGGCCGTCCCTGGAACTTCCGGCCCTGCCTGCACGCAGAGACTCCGGCCAAGGCCCATGTACCCATTCGTCCCTCACTTACCCCTTCGCGGCTACTACTATATATACTCATCCCCCTCCTCCATTTTAGGGTTAGCAAATATGATAGCTCATTCTTAGGTGAGCTTTGCTCCTACCTCTACTCTTGAGAGAGAGAGAGAGAGACCACTTCTCCATTGGAGGCCAAGACCTCCATCTAGGAGAAGATCCTGCGGGATATATCATCAAGACCCCCTCTTGGGCGGCCCCCTTCAAGACCTCCTCACGGGGATGAACTCTACCTTGTATCTTGCCCTTTGTTGTTCATGTACCTTGTGGATCTTGTGTGTTTGATTGTCTAGTGGATGTGTGATCGGACTTGTTCTTGAGTGTTTCCCCTTGTGATTTCTCCCCGTTCTTCCTCGTGTTCTTCATGCTCTTCGAGGGATTCCACTCCAAACGTGAAAGATCGGCCTACACCGGGTTAGCCCTGTATCATATGGTATCATGAGCCACGTTGATCACGTTTGGAGCCCCTACCCTTTGTTTTCTAGCTTGATTTTGTTGATTTCGTCCTAAATCCGAAAATCCCCACCAAAAATAGCCCCCAATTTTTTTTGTGATTTGTTGGTTTTGATGATGCTTTGTTGATTTTGATCCATGGATTCGTTGTGTTTCAAGTGGATCTAGCTTTCCCCCATCATTTTCCCCCTTTCCATCCACGAAATCTCCCCAATTTTGACCTTGGAAATCGAGTTTTTCCGCCCCCGTTCTCAGATCTGGAATTTAGGGTTCGTCCCGGATGAAATTCCACGACCCCCGGAACTTCCGGACTCCCCCAGAACTTCCGTCCCAGCCCCGGAACTTCCGGGCTAAACAGAAAGTTTACCCCAAAAATCCCAATGACCCCCGCACTTTTTCCGCGACCCCCGGTACTTCCGGCCACCCCTCGGAACTTCCGGAGCCCGGAACTTCCGGCCCTAACCCCGGAACTTCCGGCCTGACCAGAAACATTGCACAGAATTTCAGCATGAGCCTCTTTCATCGTTTTCATCATAACTTTTCACTCCGAACTCCGATTTGAGTGTTCTTTGGCTCGTTTTGAAGCTATTGACGTGCCCGAGGTCCTCACCTTGGTTTCACCACCTTTTGACACTATCAAATTTTTGGTACTTTGGCATCTTTGCATAGGGCTTCCACCACATCATCCGCAATACCACCATAGCCTTCCGCAACCTAACCCATTTTGATCCCCATAGCATTTGAGGTTGTTTGAGTAGTGACTTGAGTCTCCTAAGGTGTTTAGGATACTTAGGGACGATTGCTTTTTCATCAACCACCACCATAACTTCCGCATAGGCTTATACACCATACACTTCCGCCACCTCAACTTAACCCAATTTTGTTGTGTTGAGAGTTGTGTCTCCTAAGGTGTTTCGGCTACTTAGGGACGTGCTTTCAAATTTGACTCCGTGTATAGCCCATCATACACTTCCACCACCATAACCCGGTCAACTTCGGCTACTCGGGTTTCCACCAATATTTTCGTTTTGCCAAGTGCAAACCACCACCGCGTTCCCGCTACCACCATTTGACATTTGACGTTTGAGATTTTGAGTTCGCGGTTTTTCCGTTTCCTAAGGTGTTTCGGCTACTTAGGGACGAGTCTCCATCATCTTGGTACCTACATCAAGACCACCGCCACTCATCATCGCAAAGGACGGTAACCTCGACGACACCATTGTACATTCCCCTTGCAATTGCATTGATAACCCCTAGCCCATTTTGCGTTACTTGCCTATCGAGACTAGCCATTTGAGTATTGTCGGGCCACGTTACTTGTGCACATTAGAGATCATTGGTCCATACCTTCCATTACATACATACCATATCATCTTGGTATCATATCATCCATTGTGTCACAAGTTTGTTCCCGCATATACACAATAGTTATCTTGGTTTGTGCATTTCGCATTGTGGCCATATAAAAAAAGAATAAGCTTTTAAGCAAAAGAGAAAGCAAAGAAGCTTGTACGCAAGAGCCATAGCATCATACCACAATACATCATATGGTATCATACTTGATCATTTTGTGAGAAACACCGGGAACCATACATACATAGCATACTTGGGATAGAGAGTTTGTCCATTTTGCATCTTATAGGTTGTGCACAAGTGTTGTATCCGCCTATTGAGAAATCGTGCTAGCGTCTCTCTTGAGTTGTGCAACACGAGCGTTTTGGTGGATTCCATATTTTGAGCTCATTCCTTGGTTGCATGGCCACATTTATCTATCCGTGTGTGTGTGTTTCCGTGTGCCGTTCATTGCTATTGGTCTACTTATTTCACTTGCAAATGTGTGAATCTCTTTCAACATTATTGACTCTTGCTAACATTTTGCATCAAATTTTTGTGCCACTATCCTCACCGAGCTCTACCATAAGCTTTACTTGATAGGTGTGAGTGAACAAGTCCGGTACCAATTCCACTATTCTTTCATCTCACATTGAGTGAAGCAGGATACATCCTCAACTTTGGGAAAAGGTAACTTGGTATTGTTTATCTCATTTCCTACTCACCTCTACTCGAGTCTTGTGATGGATAGGCAAGGCATTTCACCTTCGGTCTACAACAACAACGACGAGTTCGATGCCACGAACAACAACTTCTGACGCCAAGATGCTAGCTCAAATGGAGGAGATCAAAGCCCTCATCAAG
Organism: Aegilops bicornis; assembly: GCA_021605145.1. Lineage (NCBI taxonomy): Eukaryota > Viridiplantae > Streptophyta > Magnoliopsida > Poales > Poaceae > Aegilops > Aegilops bicornis. The sequence goes on along the minus strand of CM038674.1, from coordinate 264,551,428 downwards.
GCCTACAAGCGATCTTCCTCATCTTGAGAAGGCGCTCAAGAGCACATGCTTCCGAGCTACCATCTCGGCAAGATCACATCGGCATCGACACCATCACCACCAAGAACGTGAAGGTCAAGAGCTCTACATCAACAACCGTTCAATGACTTCACCATCTCCCTTGGCATCTTCGCCAAGCGACTTCAAGGCATCTTCGCCCTACGGACATACGACATCTTCGCCAACAAGCACCCCAAGGCGGCGCCCAAGAGAAGCTCCCCAAGCTCAAGTCCGCGACTTCCACGAGCTACTACGACCTCGACATCGACCACGCGATTCCTTTCTATGGGACTCACGAACCCGAGGAGTATCTCGAGTGGGAGCGCTTAATGGACGACTACCTCAAGTTACATCAAGTTCCTCCGAAGATCAAGTGAAGTGCGCCACAAGAAACTTCCACGACTACGCCTCGACATGGTGGCTTCACACACCTTGAGTACTACAACATGAGTTGGCCCAAGGCGAAGAGAGCTTTGCGGTGAGAGTTTGTGCCTCCAACCTACGGAACAACTTCAACGCCAATTGGAGAACACCATCCAAGGATCCAAGTCCATCGACAAGTACTTCAAGGAGATGAAGATTGCCTTGCGACGAGCCGGCGTGGACGACCCCATTTCGATGAAGTTCCACTTCATGATGGGATTGAACAACGACATCTCCAAGACTATCTTCCTCGAGAACTACAAGTCCATCGACGACTACTACATTGGTGCTCTCAAGGCGGAACAAGAACTCAGGAAGGCCAAGGCTTCTCCACCCCAAGCACACTTCGCGGCGACCAAGCTCTACGACAAGCATGAGGCTAGTACCACCATGATGTCCAAGCCCGACAAGCTCCAAGACGATGCTCCCAAGTGCGACTTCACCGCCATCCCTCTTTGTGGCATTGATGATGCGAGTCTACCTTGACTCTTTTTCAAGATGGTGCGGCGACAAATGCGACTACGGAGACCTTCAAGGACCAAGCTTTGGAGGCAAGCGACAAGGTGGCGAGCAAGGATGATGCTTCCATCTTAAGAGGCGAGAGTGATGATGTGCCATCTTCGGCCTTCATCCACGGCGACGGTGACGAGATGATCGAGCATGGGATTTTCCCTTCGGTCATGGAGGAGATTGATGATGTGCCATCTTCGGCCTTCATCCACGGCGACCACGACGAGATGGTTGAGCATGGGATTTTCCCTTCGACCACGGTGATGTATGATGACTTGAGTGACTTGTGCCACCATATGGAGAGTGAGAGTGACTTCACAACTAGCCCCATATATGATGAGTTGCCACAATTCCCATGTGAGGAGAGCCACAACCCCACCACTTAAGTGAGATGAGTGACTCCACCATATGTGACTTTGAGTGCACCTATTTTGAGGGAGTGAGTGAACCACCACATAGAGAGAGTGTGATAGTTGATAGGTCTCGTGAGGCCATTAGCATTTCTAACAACTTGACCTCTACCTCTATTGTGTCTTCTCATTTGGTGCTAGGTCCCATTTATGATGACGCGCCGATCCTCGACGACTTCGTCCTCCCTTTGGACAAGACGATGGCCATGGTGGAATATGATGCACCCCCCACATGGTTCCATCAAGATGATGATGACCACCATTTGGTCTTTCCCACCTCACCTACACCACTTGAGTGAATGAAAAAGGTAACATAGGTGAAGGTGATGCTCTAGTCCCACTAGTGGACATTCTTGACATTGCTTGCTTGCATGATGTTGATCCACCTAGTACCTTGCTTCATTCTAGTATGATTTCCCCATGTGATGATTTGCCCATTTATGATGAGTACGATGATTCTCATGTGGAGTCTATTAGTTGTGATGCCATGTTACATAGGATTTCTTGTGACAATTCTTTAGGTCACATCATGTTTGCTAATCCACTTGACTTGTCATATGCTATGCATGAGATCCATCATATGTCTTATTTGCAATCTCTTCATAGTGACTATGCATATGCCATTAAAATAAACCCAATTTGCACTTATGGCATAGATGACAAACCCAAGGTTATTGGCATTTGTTTTTCTTGTGATGATATTGATATGCTCCCTTTGCATCATTTATCTCATATTCCATGCCATGCCCTCCTAGCTTCAGATATGCATTGTTTTGGATGTTGTCCATTTTCTCCATGTAATGTTTCCACTATTACTCATGTGGAGGCCCCCATAGTTTCCTCATACATGTTAGGAGAATTTGATCCATCCCATTCATTGCATGATCCCCATACTTGTGTGCACCATATGCTCCCATGAATGAAAATGCTATTGATGCGCCATATACTTGCATTCTCAATTTGTGTCCCCATCGTGTCATACACAATAACTATTCTTTCATGATGGATGACATGTTCTTATACCATGCATCAAATTTCTTTGAGCGATGCTTATCTTGTGCTAACTCACACGTGCACATACACATCATGATGGATGATGTGTACATTTACCACGCCAAGCACAATTTCTTTGGTTTGTGTTTCTTTTGTGTAGGTACCCATGAATACTTGTCGACCTACGCAATCCCACGAGTTGACAAAAGCAGGCTCTAGAGAGCAACGATGATTTGGGATCCCATGGATTGCCTTTCCCACCGCTCTCTTCACATGAAGTATTGGCGCATTTCTTCTACATGGCCCTCACTTGGCTATGGGTTGTTGTCCATTACATATTATATGCCCATCTTGCCATGTTCACTTTGCATGATATGCCCATTCCTATGCCTTTTCCATGCATTTGTGACCCATGCTTTGCTTTACACATGATGATTGACTCTCATACTTTTATGTGTATTTGCAAGCTTGGTGGAGATATTGCTTCTTCTTGCCATATTCCATTTGTGACCCACCCCTATGATGATACTATGATCTTGCTTTGTGTTCGTGCTTGTGATATGTGTTGGAAATATGCCCTAGAGGCAATAATAAAAGGATTATTATTGTATTTCCTTGTTCGTGATAATTGTCTTTTATTCATGCTATAATTGTATTATCCGAAAATCGTAATACACGTGTGAATACATAGACCACAATATGTCCCTAGTGAGCCTCTAGTTGACTAGCTCGTTGATCAACAGATAGTCATGGTTTCTGACTATGGACATTGGATGTCATTGATAACGGGATCACATCATTAGGAGAATGATGTGATGGACAAGACCCAATCCTAAGCATAGCACAAGATCGTGTAGTCCGTTTTGCTAGAGCTTTTCCGATGTCAAGTATCTCTTCCTTAGACCATGAGATCGTGTAACTCCGGATACCGTAGGAGTGCTTTGGGTGTACCAAAGCGTCCTAGCGTGGCTGGGTGACTATAAAGGTGCACTACTGGTATCTCCAAAAGTGTACATTGGGTTGACACGGATCGAGGCTGGATTTGTCACTCCATGTTACGGAGAGGTATCACTGGGCCCACTCGGTAGTGCATCATCATAATGAGCTCAAAGTGACCAAGTGTCCGGTCACGGGATCATGCATTATGGTGCGAGTAAAGTGACTTGCGATAGTGAGATTGAGCGAGGTATTGGGATACCGACGATCGAATCTCGGGCAAGTAACATACCGTCGACAAAGGGAATAGTATCACGGGGTTGCTTGAATCCTCGACATCGTGGTTCATCCGATGAGATCATCGAGGAGTATGTGGGAGCCAACATGGGTATCCGGATCCGCTGTTGGTTATTGACGGAGAGCCGTCTCGGTCATATGCGCATATCTCCCGAACCCGTAGGGTCTACACATAAGGTTCGGTGGCGCTAGGGTTATTAGGAAGACTTGTATGTGATTACGAATGTTGTTGAGTCCGGATGAGATCTCGGACGTCACGAGGAGCTCCGGAATGGTCCGGAGGTGAAGATTTATATATGGGAAGTTGTCATACGGTCACCGGAAAGTTTCGGGGGCATATCGATATTGTACCGGGGCCACCGGAGGGGTTCCGGGGGTCCACCGGGAGGGACCACCTCTCTCGGAGGGCTTCATGGGCCGTAAGGGGCAGGGAACCAACCCCTGGAGGGCTGGGCGCCCCCCCCCTTTGGGCCGATGCGCCTAGGGTTGGGGGGAACCCTAGTGGGGCGCCCCCTTGGCAGGGGGGCAAGCCTTCCTCCTGGCCGCCCCCCTCTAGATCTCATCTAGAGGGGGCCGCCCCTTCCCCTTCCCCTATAAATAGAGGCGAGGGAGGGTTGTACCACACAATCCAAGGCGCAGCCCTCCCTCCCAACACCTCTCCTCCTCCGTTAAGTGCTTGGCGAAGCCACAGCCGAGATCTTGCCTCTCCACCATCACTACGCCGTCGTCTTTGCTGCTGGAGCCTTCTTCCTCAACCTCTCCTTCCCCTTGCTGGATCAAGAAGGAGGAGGCGTCATCCGCTCCGTCACGTGTGTTGAGCAGCGGAGGTGTTGTCCGTTCGGCACTTGGTCATCGGTGATTTGGATCACGGTAGTACGACTCCATCATCCCGTTCCTTGAACGCTTCCGCACGTGATCTACAAGTGGTATGTAGATGCATCTCTCTCCTATCACTCGTTGCTTAGATGAACTCATAGATGGATCTTGGTGAAACCGTAGGAAATTTTTATTTTACGCAACGTTCCCCAACTGTGGCATCATGAGCTAGGTCTATGTGTAGTTCTCTATTGCACGAGTAGAACATAATTTTGTTGTGGGCGTAGATCTTGTCAACTTGCTTGCCGCTACTAGTTTTTTCTTGCTTCAGCGGTATTGTGGGATGAAGCGGCCCGGACCGACCTTACGTGCGCTTACGTGAGATAGGTTCCACCGGTGACATGCACTAGTTGCACAAGGTGGCTAGCGGGTGTCTGTCTCTCCTACTTTAGTTGGAGCGGATTAGATGAAAAGGGTCCTTATGAAGGGTAAATAGAAGTTGACAAAATCACGTTGTGGTTATTCGTAGGTAAGAAAAGGTTCTTGCTAGAACCCAATTGCAGCCACGTAAAAGATGCAACAACAATTAGAGGGCGTCTAACTTGTTTTTGCAGCAATTGTCATGTGATGTGATATGGCCGAAGTTGTGATGAATGATGAATGATATATTGTGATGTATGAGATCATGTTCTTGTAATAGGAATCACGACTTGCATGTCGATGAGTATGACAACCGGCAGGAGCCATAGGAGTTTTCTTATTTTGTATGACCTGCGTGTCATTGAAGAACGCCATGTAAATTACTTTACTTTATTGCTAAACGCATTAGCCATAGAGGTAGAAGTAGTCGTTGGCGTGACAACTTCATGAAGACACGATGATGGAGATCATGGTGTCATGCGGTGGCGAAGATGATCATGGAGCCCGAAGATGGAGATCGAAGGAGCTATATGATATTGGCCATATCATGTCACTACTTTATATAATTGCATGTGATGTTTATTATGTTTATGCATCTTGTTTACTTAGAGCAGCGGTAGTAAATAAGATGATACCTTATAATAATTTCAAGAAAGTGTTCCCCTAAGCATGCACCGTTGCTAAAGTTAAAGTTCGTTTGAAGCACCACATGATGATCGGGTGTGATAGATCCTTACGTTCACGTACAACGGGTGTAAGACAGTTTTACACATGCAAAACACTTAGGGTTAACTTGACGAGCCTAGCATATACAGACATGGCCTTGGAACACAAGAGACCGAAAGGTCGAACATGAGTCGTATGGAAGATACGATCAACATGGAGATGTTCACCGACGATGACTAGTCCATCTCACGTGATGATCGGACACGGCCTAGTCGACTCGGATAATGTAACACTTAGATGACTAGAGGGATGTCAAATATGAGTGGGAGTTCATTAAATAATTTGATTAGATGAACTTAATTATCATGAACATTAGTCTAAAATCTTTGCAAAATGTCTTGTAGATCAAATGGCCAACGCTCATGTCACCATGAACTTCAACGCGTTCCTAGAAAACCAAGCTGAAAGATGATGGCAGCAACTATTGACTGGGTCCGGAACACGAGATCATCCTCATAGCAGCCAAGAAACAATATGTCCTAGAAGCACCGCTAGGTGAAGCACCCATCGAGAGAACCAAGACATTATGAATGCTTGGCAGTCTCGTGTTGATGATTACTCCCTCGTTCGGTGCGGCATGCTTTGACTTAGAACCAGGGCTCCAAAAGCGTTTTGAGCAACACGGAGCATATGAGATGTTCGAGGAGCTGAAAATGGTTTTCCAAGCTCATGCGGGTCGAGAGATATGAAGTCTCCGACAAGTTCTATAGTTGTAAGATGGAGGAAAACAGTTACATCGGTGAGCACATACTCAAAATATGCAGGTTGCACAACCGCCTTTGTCCCAGGACATTAACCTCCCGGACGAGGCGGTCATTGACAGAATCCTTGATCGCTCCCACCGAGCTACAAGAGCTTTGTGATGAACTACAATATGCGAGGATGGTGAAGACCATTCTGAAGTATTCTCAATCTTTGAAGTCAACGAGAGGTTGAAATCAAGAAAGAACATCAAGTGTTGATGGTCAATAAAACTACTAAGTTCAAGAAGGGCAAGGGTAAGAAGAACTTCAAGAAGGGCGGCAAGGATGTTGCGGCGCCCGATAAGCCGATTCTTGGGAAGAGGTCAAAGAATGGACCCAAGCACGAGACCGAGTGCTTTTATTGCAAAGGGAAGGGCCCTTTGGAAGCGGAACTGCCCCAAATACTTAGCGGACAAGAAGGCCGGCAACACTAAAGGTATATTTGATATACATGTAATTGATGTGTACCTTACCGATTACTCGTAGTAACTCACAGGTATTTGATACGGTGCCGTTGCTCATATTTGTAACTCACCGGCAGGAGCTGCGGAATAAGCGGAGGCGGCAAAGGGCGAGGTGACGATCTTGGCGTGGGGAATGGTTCCAAGGTCGATGTGATCGCCGTCGGCACACTACCTCTACATTTACCTACGGGATTAGTTTTAAACCTCAATAATTGTTATTTAGTGCCAAGTTTGAGCATGAACATTGTATCAGGATCTCGTTTAATGCGAGATGGCTACTCATTTAAATTCGAGAATAATGGTTGTTCTATTTATATGAGAGATATGTTTTATGGTCATGCTCCGATGGTCAATGGTTTATTCTTAATGAATCTCGAGCGTAATATTACACATATTCATAGTGTGAATACCAAAAGATGTAAAGTTGATAACGATAGTCCCACATACTTGTGGCACTTTGCCGCCTTGGTCACATTGGTGTCAAGCGCATGAAGAAGCTCCATTACGATGGACTTTTAGAGTCTCTCGATTATGAATCATTTGACACATGCGAACCATGCCTCATGGGCAAAATGACCAAGACTTCGTTCTCGAGAACAATGGAGCGAGCAACCAACTTATTGGAAATCATACATACCGATGTATGCGGTCCAATGGCGTTGAGGCTCGCGGAGGATATCGTTATGTTCTCACTCTCATGATGACTTGAGTAGATATGGGTATGTCTACTTGATGAAACACAAGTCTGAGACCTTTGAAAAGTTCAAGGAATTTCAGAATGAGGTAGAGAATCAACGTGACGAAAAATAAAGTTCTTACGATCGGATCGTGGAGGAGAATATTTAAGTCATGAATTTGGTACACACTTAAGGAAATGTGGAATCGTTTCACAACTCACGCCGCTGGAACACCTCGGTAACAGAACGATGTGTCCGAACGTCGTAATGTCGCACTCTATTGGATATGGTGCGATCTATGATGTCTCTTCTTGATTTACCGCTATCATTTTGGGGATACGCTCTAGAGATGACTACATTCACTTTAAGCAGTGCCGTCTAAATCCGTTGAGGCGACACCGTATGAATTATGGTTTGGGAAGAAACCTAAGCTATCGTTTCTAAAAGTTTGGGGATGCGATGCTTATGTCAAGAAACTTCAACCTGAAAAGCTCGAACCCAAGTCGGAAAAATGCGTCTTCATAGGATACCCTAAGGAAACCATTGGGTATACCTTCTACCTTAGATCCAAAGGCAAGATCTTTGTTGCCAAGAACGGATCCTTTCTTGAAAAGGAGTTTCTCTCGAAAGGAGTAAGTGGGAGGAAAGTAGAACTTCGATGAAGTACTACCTCTTGAACGAAAGTAGTGCAGCTCGGGAAAATGTTTACGTGGTGCCTACACCCGGCGAAGAGGAAATTAATGATGATGATCAAGGTGCTTGGATCAAGTTACTCTTGAACTTAGGTCCACAAGGACACGTTCCACACCAGAGTGGTATGGCAACCCTGTCACGGAAATCATGTTGTTAGACAACGGTGAACCTTGAACTATGAAGAAGCGATGGCGGGCCCAGATTCCAACAAATGGCTTGAAGCCATGCAATCTGAGATAGGATCCATGTATGAAAACAAAGTATGGACTTTGACAGACTTTCCGATGATCGGCGACGATAGAAAACAAATGGATCTTTAAGAAGAAGGCGGACGCGGATGGTAATGTTACCATCTATAAAGCTCGACTTGTCGCTAAAGGTTATCGGCAAGTTCAAGGGGTTGACTACGATGAGACTTTCTCTCCCGTAGCGAAGCTAAAGTCCGTCCGAATCATGTTAGCAATTTCCGCATACTATGATTATGACATATGGCAAATGGACGTCAAAACGGCATTCCTTAATGGCTATCTTAAGGAAAAACTGTATATGATGCAGCCGGAAGGTTTTGTCAACCCTAAGAATGCTAACAAGGTATGAAAGCTCCAGCGATCCATTTATGGGCTGGTGCAAGCATCTCGGAGTTGGAACATTCACTTTGATGAGATGATCAAAGCGTTTGGGTTTGTGCAGACTTATGGAGAAGCCTGTGTTTACAAGAAAGTGAGTGGGAGCTCTGTAGCATTTCTCATATTATATGTAGATGACATACTTTTGATGGGAAATGATATAGAACTCTTGGACAACATTAAGGCCTACTTGAATAAAAGTTTTTCAATGAAGGACCTTGGAGAAGCTGCTTATATATTAGGCATCAAGATCTATAGAAATAGATCGAGGCGCCTCATAGGTCTTTCACAAAGCACATACCTTGATAAGATATTGAAGAAGTTCAAAATGGATCAGTCCAAGAAAGGGTTCTTGCTGTATTACAAGGTGTGAAATTGAGCTCGGCTCAATGTCCGACCAATGAGAAGATATAGAAGAGATGAGTGTCATCCCTATGCATCAGCCATAGGTTCTATTATGTATGCCATGTTGTGTACCGGACCTGATGTAAACCTTGCCGTAAGTTTGGTAGGAAGGTACCAAAGTAATCCCGGCAAGGAACCTTTGGACAGCGGTCAAGAATATCTGAAGTACACGAAAAGGACTAAGGACATGTTTCTCGTTTATGGAGGTGACGAAGAGCTCGTCGTAAAGGGTTACGTTGACGCTAGCTTTGACACAGATCTGGATGACTCTAAGTCACAAACCGGATACAAGTATATGTTGAATGGTGGAAGCGATGGCTGGTGCGGCTGCAAGCGAAGCGTCGTGGCGGGATCTACGTGTGAAGCGGAGTACATGGCAGCCTCGGAGGCAGCGCATGAAGCAATTGGGTGAAGGAGTTCATCACCGACCTAGGAGTCATACCCAATGCGTCGGGGCCAATCAAACTCTTCTGTGACAACAGGAGCTATTGCACTTGCCAAGGAGCCCAGGTTTCACAAGAAGACCGAGCACATCAAGCGTCGCTTCAACTCCATTCATGAAAATGTTCAAGATGGAGACATAGAAATTTCAAAGTGCATACGGATCTGAATGTCGCAGATCCATTGACTAAACCTCTTCCATGAAAGCAAAACATGATCAACACCAGAACTCTATGGGTGTTCGGTTCATCACAATGTAACTAGATTATTGACTCTAGTGCAAGTGGGAGACTGTTGGAAATATGCCCTATAGGCAATAATAAAAGGATTATTATTGTATTTCCTTGTTCGTGATAATTGTCTTTTATTCATGCTATAATTGTATTATCCGAAAATCGTAATACACGTGTGAATACATAGACCACAATATGTCCCTAGTGAACCTCTAGTTGACTAGCTCGTTGATCAATAGATGGTCATGGTTTCCTGACTATGGACATTGGATGTCATTGATAACGGGATCACATCATTAGGAGAATGATGTGATGGACAAGACCCAATCCTAAGCATAGCACAAGATCGTGTAGTCCGTTTTGCTAGAGCTTTTCCAATGTCAAGTATCTCTTCCTTAGACCATGAGATCATGTAACTCCACGGATACCGTAGGAGTGCTTTGGGTGTACCAAAGCGTCACAACGTAATCGGGTGACTATAAAGGTGCACTACGGTATCTCGAAAGTGTCTGTTGGGTTGACACGGATCGAGACTGGGATTTGTCACTCCGTGTTACGGAGAGGTATCACTGGGCCCACTCGATAGTGCATCATCATAATGAGCTCAAAGTGACCAAGTGCAGGTCACGGGATCATGCATTCTGATGCAGTAAAGTGACTTGCCGTAGCTTGAGATTGAGCGAGGTATTGGGATACCGACGATCGAATCTCGGGCAAGTAACATACCGTCGACAAAGGGAATAGTATACGGGTTGCTTGAATCCTCGACATCGTGGTTCATCCGATGAGATCATCGAGGAGTATGTGGGAGCCAACATGGGTATCCAGATCCGCTGTTGGTTATTGACGGAGAGCCGTCTCGGTCATATGCGCATATCTCCCGAACCCGTAGGGTCTACACATAAGGTTCGGTGGCGTTAGGGTTATTAGGAAGACTTGTATGTGATTACCGAATGTTGTTCGGAGTCCCGGATGAGATCTCGGACGTCACGAGGAGCTCCGGAATGGTCCGGAGGTGAAGATTTATATATTGGAAGCTGTCATACGGTCACCGGAAAGTTTCGGGGGCATATCGGTATTGTACCGGGGCCACCGGAGGGGTTCCGGGGGTCCACCGGGAGGGACCACCTCTCTCGGAGGGCTTCATGGGCCGTAAGGGGTAGGGAACCAACCTGGAGGCTGGGCGCCCCCCCTTTGGGCGTCGCCTAGGGGTTGGGGGAAACCCTAGTGGGGCGCCCCCCTTGGCAGGGCAAGCCTTCCTCCTGGCCGCCCCCCTCTAGATCTCATCTAGAGAGGGCCGGCCCCTTCCCCTTCCCTATAAATAGAGGCGAGGGAGGGTTGTACCACACAATCCAAGGCGCAGCCCTCCCTCCCAACACCTGTCCTCCTCCGTTAAGTGCTTGGCGGCCCAGCCGAGATCTTGCCTCTCCACCATCACCACGCCCGTCGTCTTTGCTGCTGGAGCCTTCTTCCTCAACCTCTCCTTCCCCCTTGCTGGATCAAGAAGGAGGAGACGTCATCCGCTCCATACGTGTGTTGAACGCGGAGGTGTTGTCCGTTCGGCACTTGGTCATCGGTGATTTGGATCATGGCGAGTACGACTCCATCATCCCCGTTCCCTTGAACGCTTCCGCACGTGATCTACAAGTGGTATGTAGATGCATCTCTCTCCTATCACTCATTGCTTAGATGAACTCATAGATGGATCTTGGTGAAACCGTAGGAAATTTTTTATTTTCTGCAACGTTCCCCAACAATATGTCATGTGCATTGTCTATGCCTATTATTTGCTCACATGACATGATTGCCATGATTTATCCTAGCGTGTTGCATCTTCGCTCCACTAGTTTGCACGACTTGATTACTATGCTTGCTTATGTTTCATCACCATTTCATGTGGTTGATGACAACCATCTATATGCTTCGCACATGATTCATATTGCTTCTTGTCATATATCTCTATGTGTTGCCTCTCTCATGCTAGATGATTTGCCATGTATTGAGTGCAACAATGCTCTTAATCTTGCTCATGAGATTGCCCCCACAGCATTCTCACATATATTTGGAGAATTTGACATATTCCTTGTGAATCATGCTTGTCTTCCCTCTTTGCACCATATACCTAGTGCCATGAATATAGCCATTGTTGCATCATATTATTCATGCACTTGTGATTCTAATGGTTATGTGCAAGAGAAGAGAACCATCATGATGGATGATGTGTTTATGTACCATGCGCATACGATCTTTGTTTTGTTGTGTGCATGTGTAGGATACTTGGACTTTGTGTCGACTTCCACTTCACGTGAGTTGACCATTCAAGCTCTTGATGTTGGAAATATGCCCTAGAGGCAATAATAAATTAGTTATTATTATATTTCCTTGTTCACGATAATCGTTTATTATCCATGCTATAATTGTATTGATAGGAAACTCAGATACATGTGTGGGTACATAGACAACACCATGTCCCTAGTAAGCCTCTAGTTGACTAGCTCGTTGATCAATAGATGGTTACGGTTTCGACCATGGACATTGGATGTCATTGATAACGGGATCACATCATTAGGAGAATGATGTGATGGACAAGACCCAATCCTAAGCCTAGCACAAAGATCGTAGTTCAGTATGCTAAAGCTTTTCTAATGTCAAGTATCATTTCCTTAGACCATGAGATTGTGCAACTCCCGGATCTTGTAGGAATGCTTTGGGTGTACCAAAGCGTCACAACGTAATGGCGGGTGGCTATAAAGGTGCACTCTGGTATCTCCGAAAGTGTGTGTTGGGTTGTACGAATCGAGTCTGGGATTTGTCACTCCGTGTAATCGGAGAGGTATCTCTGGGCCCACTCGGTAGGACATCATCATAATGTGCACAATGTGACCAAGGGGTTGATCACGGGATGATGTGTTACGAAAACGAGTAAAGAGACTTGCCGGTAACGATATTGAACAAGGTATCGGTATACCGGCGATCGAATCTCGGGCAAGTACAATACCGCTAGATAAAGGGAATTGTATACGGGATTGATTGAGTCCTTGACATCGTGGTTCATCCGATGAGATCATCGCGGAACATGTGGGAGCCAACATGGGTATCCAGATCCCGCTGTTGGTTATTGATCGGAGAACGTCTCGGTCATGTTTGCATGGTTCCCGAACCCGTAGGGTCTACACTTAAGGTTCGATGGCGCTAGGGTTATAAAGGAAGTTTGTATGTGGTTGCGAATGTTGTTGAGTCCGGATGAGATCCCGGACGTCACGAGGAGTTCCGAAATGGTCCGGAGGTAAAGATTTATATATGGAAAGTTGTTGTTCGGGTTCCGGAAAAGTTCGGGTTTTTCGGTATTGTACCGGAAGCTTCGGAAGGATCAGGAAGATTCGGAGGGGTCTGGAGGTCCGGAAATTGTTCCACCACATCCAATACAGTAGCATGGGCTGTAGGGGGCGCCCTAGCCTTAATGGGCCAGGGCACCAGCCCCCCTAGGCCCATGCGCATGGGAAGGGGAAAACCCTAAAGGGGAGGCCTCCACTTGACTTGGGAGGCACTCCTCCCCCTTGGCCGCCGGCCCCAACCCTAGATGGGATCTAAAGGGGCCGGCCTCCTCTTCCCCCCACCTATACATAGTGGAGGGGTGGGAGGGCAGCCGCACCACAAGTTCGGCGCAGCCCTCCCCTCTCCCAAGTACTCCTCCTCTCCCGCGGTGCTTGGCGAAGCCTGCGCAGGATTGCCACGCTCCTCACCACCACGCCGTTGTGCTGCTGCTGGATGGTGTCTTCCTCAACCTCTCCCTCTCTCCTTGCTGGATCAAGGCATGGGAGGCGTCACCGGAGCTGTCACGTGTGTTGAGCGTGGAGGTGTCGTCCGATTCGGCACTAGGATCTCCGTGATTTGGATCACAGCAATGCGACTCCTTCAACCCCGTTCTCTTGAACGCTTCGCGATCTACAAGGGTATGTAGATGCACTCTCCTTCCCCTCGTTGCTGGTTTCTCCATAGATAGATCTTGGTGACACGTAGGAAAATTTTGAATTTCTGCTACGTTCCCCAACAGTGGCATCATGAGCTAGGTCTATTGAGTAGATTCTTTGCACGAGTAGAACACAAAGTAGTTGTGGGCGTTGATTTTGTTCAATATGCTTACCGTTACTAGTCCAATCTTGTTTCGACAGTATTGTGGGATGAAGCGGCCCGGACCGACCTTACACGTACTCTTACGTGAGACAGGTTCCACCGGTGACATGCACTTGGTGCATAAGGTGGCTAGCGGGTGCAGTCTCTCCCACTTTAGTCGGAACGGATTCGATGAAAAGGGTCCTTATGAAGGGTAAATAGCAATTGGCATATCACGTTGTGGTTTTGCGTAGGTAAGAAACGTTCTTGCTAGAAACCCATAGCAGCCACGTAAAACATGCAACAACAATTAGAGGACGTCTAACTTGTTTTTGCAGGGTATGCTATGTGTTGTTATATGGCCAAGTAGAATGTGATGAATGATATGTGACGTATGAGATTGATCATGTTCTTGTAATAGGATTCACGACTTGCATGTCGATGAGTATGACAACCGGCAGGAGCCATAGGAGTTGTCTTTATTTATTGTATGACATGCGTGTCATTAAACAACGCCATGTAATTACTTTACTTTATTGCTAACCGGTAGCCATAGTAGTAGAAGTAATAGTTGGCGAGACAACTTCATGAAGACACGATGATGGAGATCATGATGATGGAGATCATGGTGTCATGCCATGACGATGATGATCATGGAGCCCGAAGATGGAGATCAATGGAGCTATATGATATTGGCCATATCATGTCACTACTATATATAATTGCATGTGATGTTTATTATGTTTATGCATCTTGTTTACTTAGAACGACGGTAGTAAATAAGATGATCCCTTACAACAATTTCAAGAAGTGTTCTCCCCTAAGCGTGCACCGTTGCTAAAGTTGGTCGCTTCTAAGCACCACATGATGATCGGGTGTGATGGATTCTTACGTTCACATACAACGGGTGTAAGACAGATTTACACTTGAAACACTTAGGGTTAACTTGACGAGCCTAGCATGTATGACATGGCCTCGGAACACGAGAGACCGAAAGGTCGAGCATGAGTCGTATAGTAGATACAATCAACATGAAGATGTTCACCGATGATGACTAGTCCGTCTCACGTGATGATCGGACACGGCCTAGTTGACTCGGATCATGTAATCACTTAGATGACCCGGAGGGATGTCTATTCGAGTGGGAGTTCATAAGATGAACTTAATTATCTTGAACATAGTCAAAAGACCTTTTGCAAATTATGTAAATGGCTCGCGTTTTAGTTCCTTTGTTTAGATATGTTCCTAGAGAAAATATAGTTGAAAGTTGTGATGGCGATTATGCGGACGATAGATAGCTTATGTCCTTAATGCACGCTCGGTGTGCTTTGAACCCCAAACGTCGTCTGTGGATGTTGCGAACATCGGACATACACGCTTTTGATAACTACGTGATAGTTCAGTTAAGCGGTTTAGAGTTGAGGCACCAAAGGCGTTTTGAAGCGTCGCGGAACATATGAGATGTTTCAAGGGCTGAAATTGGGATTTCCGGCTCGTGCCCACGTCAAGAGGTATAAGACCTCCGACGATTTTCTTAGCCTGCAAACTCAGGGAGAAAAGCTCAATCGTTGAGCTTGTGCTTAGATTGTCTGAGTGCAACAATCACTTGAATCGAGTGGGAGTTAATCTTCCAGATGAGATAGTGATGTTTCTCCAAAGTCATTGCCACCATGCTGCTAGAGCCTCGTGATGAACTATAACATATCAGGGATAGATATGATGATCCTTGAGGTATTCGTGATGTTTGACACATGAAAGTAGAAATCAAGAAGGAGCATCAATTGTTGATGGTTGGTAAAACCACTAGTTTCAAGAAGGGCAAGGGCAACAAGGGATACTTCATGAAGCGGCAAAACAGTTGCTGCTCTAGTGAAGAAACCCAAGGTTGAACCCAAACCCGAGACTAAGTGCTACGTAATGAGAGGAGCGGACCTTTGAAGCGGAACCACCCTAGATACTTGGTAGATGAGAAGGCTGGCAAGGTCGATAGAAGTATATTGGATATACATTATGTTAATGTGTACTTTACTAGTACTCCTAGTAGCACCAGGGTATTAGATACCGGTTCGGTTGCTAAGTGATAGTAACTTCGAAATAAAAGCTACGGAATAAGCGGAGACTAGCTAAAGGTGAGTGACGATATGTGTTGGAAGTTTTTCCAAGCTTGATGTGATCAAGCATCGACCGCTCCCACTACCAACGAGATTGGTGTTAAACCTAAATAATTGCATTTGGTGTTTGCGTTGAGCATAGACATGATTGGATTATGTCTATAGCAATACGGTTATTCATTTAAGGAGAATAATGGTTACTCTGTTTATTTGAATAATACCTTCAATGGTCTTGCACCTAAAGGAATGGCTTATTGAATCTCGATCGTAGTGATACACATTTTCATGCCAAAAGATATAAGATAGTAATGATAATACCACTTACTTGTGGCTTTGCCATGTGAGTCATATTGGTATAAAACGCATGAAGAAGTTCCATGTTGATGGATCTTTGGACTCACTCGTTTTTGAAAAGTTTGAGACATGCGAACCATGTCTATTGGTGTATACGCATGAAGAAACTCCATGCAGATGGACCGTTTGGACTCACTTGATTTTGAATCACTTGAGACATGCAAATCATACCACATGGGCAAGATGAATTTGAAAGCCTCGTTTTGAGTAAAATGGAACAAGAAAGCAACTTGTAGGAAGTAACACATTTTGATGTGTGCAGTCCAATGAGTCTTGAGGCATGCGATGAATATCGTTATGTTCTTACTTCACGGATGATTGAGTAGATGTTGAGTATATTTACTTGATGAAACACAAGTCTGAATTATTGAATGGTTCAAGTAATTTCAGAGTGAAGTTTAAGATCTTCGTGACAAGAGGATAGAATGTCTATGATATGATCATAGAGATGAATATCTGAGTTCTGAGTTTTGGCACACAATTAAGACATTGTGCAAATTGTTTCACAAATAATACACTTTGGAACACCATAGTGTGATGGTGTGTCCGAACATCATAGTTGCACCCTATTGGATATGGTGCGCACCATGATATCTCTTATCGAATTACCACTATCGTTCATGGGTTAGGCATTAGAGACAACCACACTCACTTTAATGGGGCACCATGTAATTCCGTTGAGACGACACCGTTTGGAGAAACCTAAGTTGTCGTTTCTTGAAAGTTTGGGGCTGCGACGCTTATGTGAAAAAGTTTCAGGTTGATAAGCTCGAACCCAAAGCGGATAAAATGCATCTTCATATGACACCCAAAACAGTTGGGTATACCTCCTAATTCAGATCCGAAAGCAATAGGGATTGTTTCTTGAATCGGGTCCTTTCTCGAGGAAAAGTTTGTCTCGGAAAGTTGATTGGGAGGATGGTGGAGACTTGATGAGGTTATTGAACCGTCACTTCAACAAGTGTGTAGCGAGGCACGGGAAGTTGTTCTGTGGCACCTACACCAATTGAAGTCGAAGCTTATGATAGTGATCATGAAGTTTTGGATCAAGTCACTACCGTACCTCGAGGGTGACAAGGATGCGTCTTTGCTTGAGTGGTACGGTGATCCTGTCTTGAAGGTCATGTTGCTAGACAACAATGAACCTACGAGCTATGGAGAAGCGATGGTGGGCCCAAATTCCGACAAATGGTTAGAAGCCATGAAATCCGAGATAGGATCCATGTATCATAACAAAGCATGGACTTTGGTGGACTTGCCCGATGATCGGCAAGCCATTGAAATAAATGGATCTTTAAGAAGAAGGCGGACGTGGGCGGTAATGTCACCGTCTATGAAGCTCGACTTGTGGCGAAGAGTTTTTCACAAGTTCAAGGAGTTGACTACGATGAGATTTTCTCATCCGTAGCGATGCTTAAGTCCGTCGGAATCATGTTAGCATTAGTTGCATTTATGAAATCTGGCAGATGGATGTCAAGACGAGTTTCCTTACCAGTTTACGTAAGGAAAGGTTGTATGTGATACAATCGAAAAGTTTTTCGATCCTAAGGATGCTAAAAGGTATGCTAGCTCCAATGATCCTTCTAAGGACTGGAGTAAGCATCTCGGAGTTGGAATATGCACTTTGATAGGATGATCAAAGATTTTGGGTTTATACAAAGTTTATGAGAAACTTGTATTTCCAAAGAAGTGAGTGGGAGCACTATAGAATTTACGATGAGTATATGTTGTTGACATATTGATGATCGAAATGATGTAGAATTACGGAAAGCAAATAGGGTTATTTGAAAGATGTTTTTCAATATAAACCTGGATAAAGCTACTTGAACATAGAGCATCAAGATATATAGGGATAGATCAAAAACGCTTAATGGTCCTTTCAAATGAGCATATACCTAGACATTATCTTGAAGGTGTTCAAGATGGATCGATCAAAGAAGGAGTTCTTGCACGAGATGTAAGGTATGAAGTTAAGAGTTAAATCTCGACCATGGCAGAAAAGAGAGAAAGGACGAAGGTCGTCCCTTATGCTTTAGACGTAGGCTCTATAGTATGCTATCTTTGTGTACCGCAGGAAGTGTGCCTTGCCATGAGTCAAGTCAAGGGTACAAAAATGATCCGAGAGCGGATCATTGGACAATGATCAAAATTATCCTTAGAAGAATAAGGAAATATTTCTCGATTATGGAGGTGATAAAGAGTTCGGCGTAAAGGGTTACGTCGATGCAAGCTTTAACACCTATCCGAATGACTCTGAGTAGCAAACCGGATACGTATAGTGGAGAAACCATTTGGAATAGCTTCAAGTGGAGCGTGGAAGCGGCATTCTGATATGACATAGAGAATTGCGAAGTACATACGGATCTGAATACTGCAGACCCGATGACTAAAACTTCTCTTACAAGCAAAACATGATCAAATCCTAGAACTCATTGAGACTTAATCACATGGTGATGTGAACTAGTTTAAGACACTAGTAGACTCTTTGGATGTTGGTCACATGGCGATGTGACCTATCAGTGTTGATCACATGGCGATGTGAACTAAATTATTGACTCTAGTGCAAGTGGGAGACTGTTGGAAATATGCCCTAGAGGCAATAATAAATTAGTTATTATTATATTTCCTTGTTCACGATAATCGTTTATTATCCATGCTATAACTGTATTGATAGGAAACTCAGATACATGTGTGGGTACATAGACAACACCATGTCCCTAGTAAGCCTCTAGTTGACTAGCTCGTTGATCAATAGATGGTTACGGTTTCCTGACCATGGACATTGGATGTCATAGATAATGGGATCACATCATTAGGAGAATGATGTGATGGACAAGACCCAATCCTAAGCCTAGCACAAAGATCATAGTTCGTATGCTAAAGCTTTTCTAATGTCAAGAATCATATCCTTAGACCATGAGATTGTTCAACTCCCGGATCTTGTAGGAATGCTTTGGGTGTACCAAGCGTCCTGGCAACGTAACTGGGTGGCTATAAAGGTGCACTACGGTATCTCCGAAAGTGTACATTGGGTTGTACGAATCGAGAGGATTTGTCACTCCGTGTAAGCGGAGAGGTATCTCTGGGCCCACTCGGTAGGACATCATCATAATGTGAACAATGTGACCAAGGGGTTGATCACGGGATGATGTGTTACGGAAGCAGTAAAGAGACTTGCTGCTTGAGATTGAACAAGGTATCGGTATACAAGCGATCGAATCTCGGGCAAGTACAATACCGCTAGACAAAGGGAATTGTATACGGGATTGATTGAGTCCTTGACATCGTGGTTCATCCGATGAGATCATCGCGGAACATGTGGGAGCCAACATGGGTATCCAGATCCCGCTGTTGGTTATTGATCGGAGAACGTCTCGGTCATATGCGCATGGTTCCCGAACCCGTAGGGTCTACACATAAGGTTCGATGATGCTAGGGTTATAAAGGAAGTTTGTATGTGGTCACCGAATGTTGTTCGGAGTCCGGATGAGATCCCGGACGTCACGAGGAGTTCGGAATGGTCCGGAGGTAAAGATTTATATATGGAAAGTTGTTGTTCGGGTTAGGAAAAAGTTCGGGTTTTTTCGGTATTGTACCGAAGCTCGGAGGGGTCCGGAGGTCCGGAAATTGTTCCACCACGTCCAATACAGTAGCATGGGCTGTAGGGGGCGCCCTAGCCTTAATGGGCCAGGGGCACCAGCCCCCAAGGCCCATGCGCATGGGAAGGGAAAACCCTAAAGGGGAGGCCTCCACTTGACTTGGGAGGCACTCCTCCCCCTTGGCCGCCGCCCCCAACCCTAGATGGGATCTAAAGGGTCGGCCTCCTCTTCCCCCACCTATAAATAGTGGAGGGTGGGAGGGCAGCCGCACCACAAGTTACAGGCGCAGCCCTCCCCTCTCCCAAGTACTCCTCCTCTCCCATGGTGCTTGGCGAAGCCTGCGGGATTGCCACGCTCCTCCATCACCACCACGTTGTTGTGCTGCTGCTGGATGGTGTCTTCCTCAACCTCTCCCTCTCTCCTTGCTGGATCAAGGCATGGGAGACGTCACCGGGCTGTACGTGTGTTCAACGCGGAGGTGCCGTCCGTTCGGCACTAGGATCTCCGGTGATTTGGATCACGGCAGTCTGACTCCTTCAACCCCGATCTCATGAACTCTTCTGCTTAGCGATCTACAAGGGTATGTAGATGCACTCTCCTTCCCCTCGTTGCTATTTTCTCCATAGATAGATCTTGGTGACACGTAGGAAAATTTTGAATTTCTGCTACGTTCCCCAACACTTGAGAGCGAGCCGCATACATTCTACCACGACTCGCTTCTACACCGTATTTGCTTCCACTTCGGCATTGTGAGGAATGCACAAGGACACGCCTTCAAGGTGACATCATTCTTGAGCTTGGATATTGGGGATCATACTTCTTGTGTTGCTTGCACCATTTGCACGCATATTCGAGATATTGTTTTCACCCATGATTGTCACATTTCCATGCATCATGATATATATGCCTTGTGTGTTGCATCCAATTGTTGGATTAATTGCTCCTACCATATGTTTGGTTGCAACAATGTCACTTCTTCACATATGCCATGTTCCATTGCTTGTCTAATGTTTGACTTTGCCTCACACATGATGAACAATTACTCTTTATATTGTGTTGAGTGCCACACTATATTCACTACACCCTATGCACATTATGCTTGGATTGTCTTGCACTTGACCCATGTGTTTAGACATCTCATATTATTTGGTGTTGTGAATGATTCCTATGCCTAGCATCGACCATTTGTCGAGAGCTTTATGCATGCTTGCTATAACCTTGAGGTGGATGCTTATGCTCTTGTCACACATATTTGCATCTCTACCTCACATTTACATGCTTGTCCCCATGATATCTTTGCTTGTGCTCAATTTATGTGCTTACATTCCATGTCACAATCCTTTGTCAAACCATATGCTATGCTTGATGACAACACTTGTTTGGTGAATCACCTCTTGAATGCTTGGTTTTGCACTAATGCTAACCACATTTCTTTTTCCAAGTGTTTGTTATCCTTGCTCATTCTGAAGGAATCCCAAGACGGTGCGACATTGGAGAGTGCCCATTGCGAGCTTGAAGATGACGAGAACTTGGTGATTGACCAATCCTACACGGCGACGCCATCTCTTTCCCATGGTGATTTAGATTTCGATCCGAGGTCGGATCTTTCCCAAGGGGGAGGGGATGATGCGGAGCATCCTACGGACATCACCATGTCAAGATTCCATTTGGCAAGTGACACGTGTGGCATCTACTTCACATACGCAAAGGTGAATCATCTCCTTTACACGTGTTCACTTGACCCCTTCGAGGATGGTATACTACTTGACACTCCACTCGTGTGCATGCATAGGTATTGCCAGACTTCACGGATGACGAGGAGGAGTGCAAGCGCCAAGGAACAACTACACCATACGCGAGGGAAGCGTGGAAGAGAAGGAAGAAGAAGCCTGGACAAGCTTCTGGAAAGCCCGGAACTTCTGGCCGCTGCCTGGAACTTCCGGCCACCGGAACCTCCGGCCATCCGGAGCTTCGGCCCTCTTGCCGGCCGTCGAAAGTGTGCCAACTCTCTGGATAGCCGGACCTGCCGGGACCTTCGCCGGAACCTCCGTGGCCGGACCTTCCGGCCGTCCCCGGAACTTCCGGCCCTGCCTGCGCGCAGAGACTCAGGCCAAGGCCCATGTACCCATTCGCCTCTCACTTACCCCTTCGTGGCTACTACTATATATACTCATCCCCCTCCTCCATTTTAGGGTTAGCAAATATGATAGCTCATTCTTAGGTGAGCTTTGCTCCTACCTCTACTCTTGAGAGAGAGAGAGACCACTACTCCATTGGAGGCCAAGACCTCCATCTAGGAGAAGATCCTGCGGGATATATCATCAAGACCCCCTCTTGGGCGGCCCCCTTCAAGACCTCCTCACGGAGATGAACTCTACCTTGTATCTTGCCCTTTGTTGTTCATGTACCTTGTGTATCTTGTGTGTTTGATTGTCTAGTGGATGTGTGATCGGACTTGTTCTTGAGTGTTTCCCCTTGTGATTTCTCCCCGTTCTTCCCCGTGTTCTTCGTGCTCTTCAAGGGATCCCACTCCAAACGTGAAAGATCGGCCTACACCGGGTTAGCCCTGTATCAATGGGGTGGCTCGAGATCTTTCAAGATGGAGCAAGGATGTCGTGGGGGATTCGGAGAAGAAGTTAAAGGAGGCCAAACGGGAGCTAGAGAACTGGAGGAAGCAGACTATTACACCTGAAAAGGTGGCGGAGGAGGTGCGGCTGCGATGCTTAGTGGATCATTTGGAGGAAGTTGTGTATATTAAGTGGAGACAGCAGGCCCATGTATGGTGGCTAAAGGAGGGGGACAGGAACACCAAGTTTTTCTTTAGATATGCCTCGGCGCGGAGGAAGGCCAACAGAATCAGGAGACTTAGAAGGGAGGATGGGGTGGTTGTGGAGGAAGGAAGGGGTTTAACTAACTATGTCATGTCTTATTTTTAGGAACTTTTCACCTCGAATGGCATTGGCCAATATGATGAGCTCCTTCGGGCGGTGCCGGTGAAAGTTACAAGTGCCATGAACGCTAGCCTCATAGCTGAGTACTCGGATGTGGAAATAAAATCGGCACTTGATCAGATTGGTGACCTGAAAGCACCGGGACCGGACGGTATGCATGCACTGGTTTTCAAAAAATATTGGCTGTTGATGGGTAAGAACATCATAGAGGAGGTGCGGCGTGTACTCGAGGGAGGTGACATGCCGGAGGGATGGAACGATACCCATGTTGTACTAATACCCAAGGTGAAAAACCCCTCGAGGATAAAGGACCTCCGACCTATCAGTTTGTGTAATGTCTTGTACAAGATTGTCTCAAAGGTTGTGGCCAATCATCTCAAGCTCATTCTGCCGGAGATCATCTCGGATAACCAAAGTGCGTTTGTTCCTGGACGGCTAATAACGGACAATATCCTCATGGCCTATGAGATTTCTCACTTCTTGATGAATAAACGGACTGGGAAGGAAGAATTTACAGCGGTGAAGGTGGATATGAGCAAAGCCTATGATCGGGTCGAGTGGGTTTTCTTGGAAGCGATGATGCATAAGCTTGGGTTCGCGTGTAACTGGGTGAAGCTTGTAATGAGGTGCGTATCCTCAGTGCGGTACAACATTAAGATCAATGGTGAGTTATCCCAACAGTTTGCACCGTCCAGAGGGCTCCGGCAGGGCGATCCGAGCTCGCCCTATCTCTTTGCAATTTGTGCAGAGGGGATGTCGGCTTTGCTGAATGAGGCACAACAGAGGGGCAGTTTTGGAGGCATACGGATTTGCCAGGGGGCGCCGGCTATCTCGCACCTGTTCTTTGCCGATGATTCGGTGTTGCTCATGCACGCGCGGACAGAGGAAGCATTGGAACTCCAACGCATACTTCAGGTTTATGAGCAGTGCTCGGGGCAGTGCGTCAACCACGAGAAGTTTGCGGTAATGTTCAGCAAAAACTGCTCACAACAAACTAAGTTGAATGTCAAAGTGGCGCTGGGAATACAAAGTGAGGCATACAACGAGAAATATCTGGGGCTGCCGGTGTAGATTGGACGATCCAAGCCCAAGGCTTTTGCTTATCTCAAGGACCGGATCTGGAACCACATGCAGGGCTGGAATGAGAGGACCTTGTCTAGGCAAGGAAAGGAAATTCTCGTTAAGGGAGTTGCACAGGCGATCCCAACCTTTGTTATGTCAGTTTTCTACCTCACAAAATCGTTCTGCGAAGAGCTCAGCTCTATGATTGCCAGATATTGGTGGAGCCACCAAGATAAAGATAACAAGATCCATTGGATTAGTTGGCAGAGGCTCATTCGGTCGAAGGGAAGGGGAGGCCTTGGGTTTAGGGACATACATGATTTCAATATTGTCGTGCTTGCCCGACAGGTGTGGCGTTTGATAGAGCATCCAGATAGTCTGTGTGCACAGCTGATGAAGGCAAAATACTTCC
This sequence comes from Aegilops bicornis, assembly GCA_021605145.1. Taxonomy (NCBI): domain Eukaryota; kingdom Viridiplantae; phylum Streptophyta; class Magnoliopsida; order Poales; family Poaceae; genus Aegilops; species Aegilops bicornis. The sequence continues at coordinate 264,526,974 of CM038674.1, read as the reverse complement.
CGGAATGCTCCATACTGGATGCGGTACCGACCTCCAACATGTCATATGCCTGGCGCAGTATCACCTATGGCATTGATCTAGTCAAGCAAGGAATGATCTGCCGGGTTGGGGACGGGCAAAGCATCCACATCTGGGATGACCCATGGATCCCCCGAGCTGTTGGGGAACGTTGCAGAAAATAAAAAAATTCAACGCTTCACCAAGATCAATCTATGGAGTCATCTAGCAACGAGATAGATGAGTGCATCTACATACCCTTGTAGATCGCGTGCGGAAGCGTTCAAGAGAACGGGGTTGAGGGAGTCGTACTCGTCGTGATCCAAATCACCGATGATCCTAGTGCCGAACGGACGGCACCTCCGCGTTCAACACACGTACGGTTGTGGAAGACGTCTCCTCCTTCTTGATCCATCAAGGAGGGAGAGGTTGATGAAGATCCAGCAACCTGACGGCGTGGTGGTGGAAGTAGCGGCGATCTCGGCGGGGGCTTCGCCAAGCTCACGAGAGGGAGATGTGTTGCGGAGGGAGAGGGAGGCGCCAGGACTTGGGTGTGGCTGCCCTCCTCCCTCCACTATATATAGGGGCAGGCGCCGACCCCTCTAGATCCCATCTAGATGGGGGGGGCGGCGGCCAAGGGGGTGGCTTGCCCCCCAAGCCAAGTGGGGCGCCCCCCACCCCTAGGGTTTCCAACCCTAGGCGCAGGGGGGCAAGGGGGGCGCACCAGCCCACCAAGGGTTGGTTCCCTTCCCCATTTCATCCCATGGGGCCCTCCGGGATAGCCCCACCCGATGGACCCCTGGGACCCTTCCTGTGGTCCCGGTACAATACCGGTGACCCCTGAAACTCTCCCAATGGCAGAAACTGGACTTCCTATATATATTTCTTCACCTCCGGACCATTCCGGAACTCCTCGTGACGTCCGGGATCTCATCCGGGACTCCGAACAACTTTCGGGTTACCGCATACTAGCATCTCTACAACCCTAGCGTCACCGAACCTTAAGTGTGTAGACCCTACGGGTTCGGGAGACATGCAGACATGACCGAGACGAATCTCCGGCCAATAACCAATAGCGGGATCTGGATACCCATGTTGGCTCCCACATGTTCCACGATGATTTCATCGAATGAACCACAATGTCGAGGATTCAAGTAATCCCGTATACAATTCCCTTTGTCAATCGGTACGTTACTTGCCCGAGATTCGATCGTCGGTGTCCCAATACCTCGTTCAATCTCGTTACAGGCAAGTCACTTTACTCGTACCATAATGCATGATCCCGTGACCAACCACTTAGCCACTTTGAGCTCATTATGATGATGCATTACCGAGTGGGCCCAGAGATACCTCTCCGTCATACGGAGTGACAAATCCCAGTCTCGGTCCGTGTCAACCCAACAGACACTTTCGGAGATACCTGTAGTATACCTTTATAGTCACCCAGGTACGTTGTGACGTTTGGTACACCCAAAGCACTCCTACGGCATCCGAGAGTTACATGATCTCATGGTCTAAGGAAATGATACTTGACATTGGAAAAGCTCTAGCAAACGAACTACACGTTCTTGTTCTATGCTTAGGATTGGGTCTTGTCCATCACATCATTCTCCCAATGATGTGATCCCATTATCAATGACATCCAATGTCCATGGTCAGGAAACCATGACCATCTATTGATAAACGAGCTAGTCAACTAGAGGCTCACTAGGGACATGTTGTGGTCTATGTATTCACACATGTATTACGATCTCCGGATAACACAAATATAGCATGAATAATAGACAATTATCATGAACGAGGAAATATAATAATAACCATTTTATTATTACCTCTAGGGCATATTTCCAACAGTCTCCCACTTGCACTAGAGTCAATAATCTAGTTACATTGTGATGAATCGAACACCCATAGAGTTCTGGTGTTGATCATGTTTTGCTCGCGGAAGAGGTCTAGTCAACGGATCTGCGACATTCACATGTGTGTGCACTTTACAAATATCTATGTCTCCATCTTGAACATTTTCACGAATGGAGTTGAAGCGACGCTTGATGTGCCTGGTCTTCTTGTGAAACCTGGGCTCCTTGGCAAGGGCAATAGCTCGGTGTTGTCACAGAAGAGAGTGACCGGCCCCGACGCATTGGGTATGACTCCTAGGTCGGTGATGAACTCCTTCATCCAGATTGCTTCATGCGCTGCCTCCGAGGCTGCCATGTACTCTGCTTCACGTGTAGATCCCGCCCCGACGCTTTGCTTGCAACTGCACCAGCTTACAGCCCCTAAATTCAAAATATACACGTATCCGGTTTGTGACTTAGAGTCATCCAGATCTATGTCAAAGCTGGCGTCGACGTAACCCTTTACGACGAGCTCTTCGTCACCTCCATAAACGAGAAACATATCCTTATTCCTTTTCAGGTACTTCAGGATATTCTTGACCGCTGTCCAGTGTTCCATGCCGGGATTACTTTGGTACCTTCCTACCAAACTTACGGCAAGGTTTACATCAGTGCAGTACACACATGGCATACATGATAGACCCTATGGCCAAGGCATAGGGGCGACACTCATCTTTTCTCTATCTTACGCCGTGGTGGGACATTGAGCCGAGCTCAATTTCACACCTTGCAACACAGGCAAGAACCCCTTCTTGGACTGATCCATATTGAACTTCTTCAATATCTTATGAAGGTATGTGCTTTGTGAAAGACCTATGAGGCGTCTCGATCTATCTCTATAGATCTTGATGCCTAATATGTAAGCAGCTTCTCGAAGGTCCTTCATTGAAAAACACTTGTTCAAGTAGGCCTTAATGCTGTCCAAAAGTTCTATATCATTTCCCATCAAAAGTATGTCATCCACATATAATATGAGAAATGCTACAGAGCTTCCCACTCACTTTCTTGTAAACGCAGGCTTCTCCATAAGTCTGCATAAACCCAAACGCTTTGATCATTTCATTAAAGCGAATGTTCCAACTCCGAGATGCTTGCACCAGCCCATAGATGGAGCGCTGGAGCTTGCATACCTTGTTAGCATTCTTAGGATTGACAAAACCTTCCGGCTGCATCATATACAGTTCTTCCTTAAGATGGCCGTTAAGGAATGCCGTTTTGACGTCCATTTGCCATATCTCATAATCATAGTATGCGGCAATTGCTAACATGATTCGGACGGACTTCAACTTCGCTACGGGAGAGAAAGTCTCATCGTAGTCAACCCCTTGAACTTGTCGATAACCATTAGCGACAAGTCGAGCTTTATAGATGGTAACATTACCATCCGCGTCCGTCTTCTTCTTAAAGATCCATTTGTTTTCTATCGCTCGCCGATCATCGGGCAAGCCCGTCAAAGTCCATACTTTGTTTTCATACATGGATCTTATCTTGGATTGCATGGCTTCAAGCCATTTGTTGGAATCTGGGCCCGCCATTGCTTCTTCATAGTTCGAAGGTTCACCGTTGTCTAACAACATGATTTCTAGGACAGGGTTGCCATACCACTCTGGTGTGGAACGTGTCCTCGTGGACCTCTGAAGTTCGGTAGTAACTTGATCCGAAGTACCTTGATCATCATCATTAGTTTCCTCTCTAGTCGGTCACGGGCACCACGGAACATCTTCTGAGCTGCACTACTTTCGATTCAAGAGGTAGTATTTCATCAAGTTCCACTTTCCTCCCACTTACTTCTTTCGAGAGAAACTCTTTCTCCAGAAAGGACCCGTTCTTGGCAACAAAGATCTTGCCTTCGGATCTGAGGAAGAAGGTATACCCAATGGTTTCCTTAGGGTATCCTATGAAGACGCATTTTCCGACTTGGGTTCGAGCTTTTCAGGTTGAAGTTTCTTGACATAAGCATCGCATCCCCAAACTTTTAGAAACGACAGCATAGGTTTCTTCCCAAACCATAATTCATACGGTGTCGTCTCAACGGATTTAGACGGTGCCCTATTTAAAGTGAATGTAGCTGTCTCTAGAGCGTATCCCCAAAATGATAGCGGTAAATCGGTGAGTGACATCATAGATCGCACCATATCCAATAGAGTGCGATTACAATGTTCGGACACACCGTTACACTGAGGTGTTCCAGGCGGCGTGAGTTGTGAAACGATTCCACATTTCCTTAAGTGCGTACCAAATTCGTGACTTAAATATTCTCCCCCATGATCTGATCGTAAGAACTTTATCTTTCGGTCACGTTGTTTCTCTACCTCATTCTGAAATTCCTTGAACTTTTCAAAGGTCTCAGACTTGTGTTTCATCAAGTAGACATACCCATATCTACTCAAGTTAAATCGGTGAGAGTGAGAACATAACGATATCCTCCACAAGCCTCAACGCTCATTGGACCGCATACATCGGTATGTATGATTTTCAATAAGTTGGTTGCTCGCTCCATTGTTCGAGAGAACGGAGTCTTGGTCATTTTGCCCATAAGGCATGGTTACGCGTGTCAAATGATTCGTAATCAAGAGACTCCAAAAGTCCATCGACATGGAGCTTCTTCATGCGTTTGACACCAATGTGACCAAGGCGGCGATGCCACAAGTATGTGGGACTATCGTTATCAACTTTACATCTTTTGGTATTCACACTATGAATATGTGTAACATCACGTTCGAGATTCATTAAGAATAAACCATTGACCAGCGGGGCATGACCATAAAAAATATCTCTCATATAAATAGAACAACCATTATTCTCGGATTTAAATGAATAGCCATCTCGCATTAAACGAGATCCAGATACAATGTTCATGCTCAAAGCTGGCACTAAATAACAATTATTGAGGTTTAAAACTAATCCTGTAGGTAAATGTAGAGGTAGCGTGCCGACGACGATCACGTTGACCTTGGAACCATTCCCGACGCGCATCGTCACCTCGTCCTTCGCCAGTCTTCGCTTATTCCGCAGCTCCTGTTTTGAGTTACAAATATGAGCAACAGCACCGGTATCAAATACCCAGGAGCTACTATGAGTACTGGTAAGGTACACATCAATTACATGTATATCACATATACCTTAGGTGTTGCCGGCCTTCTTGTCCGCTAAGTATTTGGGGCAGTTCCGCTTCCAGTGTCCCTTTCCCTTGCAATAGAAGCACTCAGTCTCAGGTTTGGGTCCATTCTTCGGCTTCTTCCTGGCAACTGGCTTACCGGGCACGGCAACTCCCTTGCTGTCCTTCTTGAAGTTCTTCTTACCCTTGCCTTTCTTGAAACTAGTGGTTTTATTGACCATCAACACTTGATGTTCCTTTTTGATTTCCACCTCTGCTGATTTCAGCATTGAAAATACTTCAGAATAGTTTTCACCATCCCCTGCATATTGTAGTTCATCACAAAGCTCTTGTAGCTAGGTGGGGGCGTTGAAGGATTTTGTCAATGACCGCCTCGTCAGGGAGGTTAATGTCCAAATTTGGGACAAGCGGTTGTGCAACCGGACATTTTGAGTATGTGCTCAGCAGCGATGTAACTATTTTACTCCATCTTACAAGCTGTAGAACTTGTCGGGGACTTCATATCTCTCGACCGGGCATGAGCTTGGAAAACCATTTTCAGCTCTTGAACATCTCATATGCTCCGTGTTGCTCAAAACGCTTTTGGAGCCTCGGTTCTAAGGCTGTAAAGCATGCCGTTGAACGAGGGAGTAATCATCAAGACGTGATCGCCAAGCGTTCATGACGTCTTGGTTCTTTGGGATGGGTGCTTCACCTAGCGGTCCTTCTAGGACATATGCTTTCTTGGCAGCTATGAGGATGATCCTCGGGTTAGGACCAGTCCAAATAGTTGCTGCCATCATCTTTCAGCTTGGTTTTCTCTAGGAACGCGTTGAAGTTGAGGTTGACATGAGCGTTGGCCATTTGATCTACAAGATATTTTGCAAAGGTTTTTAGACTAAGTTCGTGATAATTAAGTTCATCTAATCAAATTATTTAATGAACTCCCACTCAGATTAGACATCCCTCTAGTCATCTAAGTGATACATGATCCGACTCAACTAGACCGTGTCCGATCATCACGTGAGACGGACTAGTCATCATCGGTGAACATCTCCATGTTGATCGTATCTTCCATACGACTCATGTTCGACCTTTCGGTCTCTTGTGTTCCGAGGCCATGTCTGTACATGCTAGGCTCGTCAAGTCAACCTAAGTGTTTTGCATGTGTAAATCTGTCTTACACCCGTTGTATGTGAACGTTAGAATCTATCACACCTGATCATCACGTGGTGCTTCGAAACAACAAACTTTCGCAACGGTGCACAGTTAGGGGGAACACTTTCTTGAAATTATTTTAAGGGATCATCTTATTTACTACCGTCGTACTAAGCAAATAAGAAGCAAAACATGATAAACATCACGTGCAATCAAATAGTGACATGATATGGCCAATATCATATTGCTCCTTTGATCTCCATCTTCGGGGCGCCATGGTCATCTTCGTCACCGGCATGACACCGTGATCTCCATCATCGTGTCTTCATGAAGTTTTCACGCCAATGATTACTTCTACTTCTATGGCTAACGTGTTTAGCAATAAAGTAAAATAATTTACATGGCGTTATTCAATGACACGCAGGTCATACAAAAAATAAAGACAACTCCTATGGCTCCTGCCGGTTGTCATACTCATCGACATGCAAGTCGTGATTCCTATTACAAGAACATGATCAATCTCATACATCACATATATTTCATTCATCACATCCTTTTGGCCATATCACATCACAAGGCATATGCTGCAAAAACAAGTTAGACGTCCTCTCATTGTTGTTGCATGTTTTTTTTACGTGGCTTTTATAGGTTTCTGGCAAGAATGTTTCTTACCTACGTAAAACCACAACGTGATATGCCAATTTCTATTTACCCTTCATAAGGACCCTTTTCATCGAATCCGATCCGACTAAAGTGGGACAGACAGACACCCGCTAGCCACCTTATGCAACTAGTGCATGTCAGTCGGTGGAACCTGTCTCACGTAAGCGTACATGTAAGGTCGGTCCAGGCCGCTTCATCCCACGATGCCGCCGAAACAAGATAAGACTAGTAGTGGCAAGAAAATTGACAACATCTACGCCCACAACAAGTTTGTGTTCTACTCGTGCATAGAAACTACGCATAGACCTAGCTCATGATGCCACTGTTGGGGAACGTTGCAGAAAATAAAAAATTTCAACGCTTCACCAAGATCAATCTATGGAGTCATCTAGCAACGAAATAGAGGAGTGCATCTACAGACCCTTGTAGATCACGCGCGGAAGCGTTCAAGAGAACGGGGTTGAGGGAGTCGTACTCGTCGTGATCCAAATCACCGATGATCCTAGTGCCAAATGGACGGCACCTCCGCGTTCAACAAACGTACGGTTGGGGAAGACGTCTCCTCCTTCTTGATCCAGCAAGGGGAGGGAGAGGTTGACGGAGATCCAGCAGCACGACGGCGTGGTGGTGGAAGTACCGGCGATCTCGGCAGGGCTTTGCCAAGCTCTACGAGAGGGAGAGGTGTTGCGGAGGGAGAGGGAGGCGCCAGGGACTTGGGTGCAGCTGCCATCCCTCCCCTCCACTATATATAGGGGCCAGGGGGGCACCGGCCCCTCTAGATCCCATCTAGATGGGGGGCGGCGGCCAAGGGGGTGGCTTGCCCCCCAAGCCAAGTGGGGCGCCCCCACCCCTAGGGTTTCCAACCCTAGGCGCAGGGGGGGCCCAAGGGGGGGCGCACCAGCCCACCAGGGGCTGGTTCCCCTCCCACTTCAGCCCATGGGGCCCCTCAGGATAGGTGGCCCCACCGGTGGACCCCCAGTACCCTTCCGGTGGTCCCGGTACAATACCGGTGACCCCCGAAACTCTCCCGATGGCCGAAACTGGACTTCCTATATATATTTCTTCACCTCCGGACCATTCTGGAACTCCTCGTGACGTCCGAGATCTCATCCGGACTCCGAACAACTTTCAGGTTACCGCATACTAGCATCTCTACAACCCTAGCGTCACCGAACCTTAAGTGTGTAGACCCTACGGGTTCGGGAGACATGCAGACATGACCGAGATGACTCTCTGGCCAATAACCAACAGCGGGATCTGGATACCCATGTTGGCTCCCACATGTTCCATGATGATCTCTTCGAATGAACCACGATGTCGAGGATTCAAGTAATCTCGTATACAATTCCCTTTGTCAATCGGTACGTTACTTGCCCGAGATTCGATCGTCGGTATCCCAATACCTCGTTCAATCTCGTTACCGGCAAGTCACTTTACTCGTACCGTAATGCATGATCCCGTGACCAACCACTTAGCCACTTTGAGCTCATTATGATGATGCATTACCGAGTGGGCCTAGAGATACCTCTCCATCATACAGAGTGACAAATCCCAGTCTCGATCCGTGTCAACCCAACAGACACTTTCGGAGATACCTGTAGTATACCTTTATAGTCACCCAGTTATGTTGTGACGTTTGGTACACCCAAAGCACTTCTACGGCATCCGGGAGTTACACGATCTCATGGTCTAAGGAAATGATACTTGACATTGAAAAAGCTCTAGCAAACGAACTACACGATCTTGTGCTATGCTTAGGATTGGGTCTTGTCCATCACATCATTCTTCCAATGATGTGATCCCGTTATCAATGACATCCGATGTCCATGGTCAGGAAACCGTGACCATCTATTGATAAACGAGCTAGTCAACTAAAGGCTCACTAGGGACATGTTGTGGTCTATGTATTCACACATGTATTACGATTTCCGGATAACACAATTATAGCATGAATAATAGATAATTATCATGAACGAGGAAATATAATAATAACCATTTTATTATTGCCTCTAGGGCATATTTCCAACACGAGCTTGGTCTAGACGAGTCATCACTCCTCGAGGTGCCAATCTCTTGACAAGAGTCGCTGATCTTGTCGACCCAGCAACTGGCAAGTGGGACGTGGGCCTGGTTAATGAGACATTCTGGGAGGAGGACGCAAAACTGATCCTCCAAATGCCACTAAGGGACGGAGTAAGTGACTTTTTGGCATGGCATTTCGATTCTAAAGGTGTGTTCTCAGTCAAGCAAGCATATAAGCTAAAGCGGGCCTTGTCCGAACCCGGGCTGGCACTGGCTGATGGTAACCTGGATGGAGGGGGGAGGCAAAATGGAATAGATTATGGAAAATACCATGCCCGGGGAAGGTCAAGCACTTCATGTGGCGTCTAGCGCACAACACACTGGCCACAAAGGACATTCTGTGCCGGAGGGGTATGGCGATTGAGGATCACAAGTGCTTCCTGTGCAATGCGAGGGATGAATCAGCTAAGCACCTTTTTGTGGAGTGCAATGAGATAAAGCAGGTGTGGCGAGGCCTCGATCTCGAACATGTGAGGTGGCGACTCACCGAGTGCGATAGCGTGGACAGCACCTTGGATTGCCTGTGGCAATTATCTGAGAAAGACCGGATGGCAATCATCGTTATGTGGTGGCAGTGGTGGACTCAGCGAAACAAGGTTCGGGAGGGTGACAAGCCGATGGACCACGGCCAGTTGGCCGTGAGAGCTGCATGCACGGCTGCTGAATACGAGGGGTGTTTCTGCAAATCACCACCGCCACCAAAGAGCACGACACGCTGGATTCCTCCACCACCTGATATTCTCAAATTCAACGTCGACGGGGCCTTTCTGGAGTACGGATCGCGGGGGCCTGGGGCGTGGTTGTGAGGACTACTACAGGCGAGGTGGTGGCAGCAATGGCTGGCCGGATTGACTATGTTGCTGATGCATTCGGTTCTGAGCTGACAGCGGTGGAACGAGCGCTTGATCTTGCAGCTGAGTTGGGCATGGTACGCCTGACAGTGGAGATGGATGCCCTGACGCTTGAACAGGCCCTGAACAGAAGTGCTCCAGACTCCTCACGGCACGCTCCGGCGATCGAGGACATCAAGGTGCAATCCCGGCTATGGTTCTCCTCCTGTGGGTTCGCTCATTGTAAACGGGAGGCCAACATGGCAGCTCACCATATGGCACAGTTAGGCCTGACTCTCCAATTGGGAGAAGTTTTAGTGGCCGATCATGTATTTCCAGCAAATGTTGCTGACTCTGTTATGGGCGATCTTGCCCTGAACGTTTTGTAATAAAGCTCTTTGCTTACCCTAAAAAAAGACTACAGTACGTATCGTGCTTGCTTACTATTCCTAGTTAGTGGCTAACTGATTAGCAAGTGTATCCGCATGCCCCATTAACCCGATTCTATCTGGTATGGCCTTGTGGTCGTGGGAGCAACTGACTTCCCCTCTCTCTCTCTCTCTCTCTCTCTCTCTCTCTCTCTCTCTCTCTCTCTCTCTCTCTCTCTCTCTCTCTCTCTTAATTCGTTTCGTCGCATTTTCATGATTACGTGTCAATTGCAGTCGCGCGTGTTTTGCACTGATTCCAGACTTTTTGTTACCCTGGTAGGCAACTCTTCAAAGTTTGGTTCTCAAATAGTTTAGCAGCACGTTTTGCAGAACACTGCATGGTTTTATTTTATTTGAGTGGTACTCCCTCCGTCCCATAATGTAAGACGTTTTTTTAGCACTAGTGTAGTGCCAAAAAACATCTTACATTATGGGACGGAGGGAGTAGAACACTGCATGGCTGGTTCGGGACCAAGAGCACAACACTTAGAATACTCGCTCAATTTTATTTTAATTTGAGAAAAGAATACTCGCTCAATTAAGAGGAATTGTGCCATGAAAAGCCCATTAAGGATGGTCTTATGGGCTATGCTGATGTGCGACGTGAATCCTATTCAGTGCCCGTTGCGTTGCACCATTTAAAGGCAAAACGGTAAATGGGAGAGCAACCAGTTGACGGATGCTCTTTTCGGGGCCTCGTAGCGATCATCTGCGGATGGGCTGAGAACTCTCAACCGCCATCATGTGTCGCGCTTTGTGCGCTTTCTCTGGATTTTTTTTTCGCACGCCTTTTCAGCTTTTTAAGCGAGTTTTTTTCCTGGTTTTTTTTGGCTTTTTGGTTTTCCACAGGTCTTCCTTAGCTTTCGGACAAAAAAATCAAAAAAAAAATTGTATGAAAAAATTTCCACCGGTCTTCCTTAGCTTTTAAACCTTTTTTTCAAATTTTTGAATTTTTTATTACTTATTTGTATAAAATCCATGGACTTTCTCTAAAATTTTCAAACTTATTTTCAAATCTGTGAACCGTTTTTCAATTTCATGAATTTTTCCAAATTAACCAAAATTTTCAAATTTGTGAACTTTTCTCTTGCTCATGAACATCTTTTTATCTCGTTAAAAAGATTGAACTCGTGAGATTTTTCGAATCCATGAAATTTATTTGATTTTTTCAAACATTTTTTAAATTCATGAACTTTTTTTTACTTCATGAACCTTTTTTGACTATGCGGATTTTTTTTGTATCCGTAAGCTTTTCAATTTTATTATATATTTGTGGAACTCGCCAATTTTTTGTGTTTGTGAACCTTTTTGAATTCATGAAAAAAAATTCTGGAATTTTGAACTTATTTTTAATCTTGTGAACTTTTTTTTGAAAAAGACAACTGGTCAATGGTTGCCTTGTCCGTCAACTGGTCAAACAATGTGTATGATCAAAACAATGAAAATTTTAAAAAATTATGAACTATTTTCAACTCCATGAATATTTTTCAAATCCGTTAACTTTTCTCAAGCTCGCAAACGTTTTGCAAATTCATGAACCTTCGTTAAAACTTGTAAAAAACCGCAAATTTTATCAAATCTCATGAACATTTTTTCACTCTATAAAATATTTTCAAACTCACACTTTTTAAAATCAAGACCTATTTTTACTCTGGTGACTATTTTCGAATTTATGAACATCTCTTCAAATTTGCTTTTCTTTTCATATACATTGTTTTCAAAGTCAACCATTTTTTATATCCACATTTTGTTTTTCAAAGTCAAGCATTGACTAAGGGGGGGAGGGTAATGGTGGAGCGAACTACCATGGACCAGTGAGCGACCGAACTATTTTAGAGGAAGAGCGTGTTGAAGTATAAATGTATTGCCTAGTCTTTTCCAACAGATCGGTTTTTTGATTGCATTGGTCAGAGCATGCACTTCTACATAGTATCAGAGTCATGAGGTCTTCAGTTCAAGACCCGACCGGCACAATAGAAAATAAAAATATATTGCAGCCCATTTCGGTCCACGTTTAGGCTGAGGGAGCCACATGTAAGGGGCGTGTCGAAGTATAAATGTATTGCCTAGTCTTTTTCATCAGACTGGTCTTTTGGTTGCATTGGCTAGAGACATGTACTTCTACAGAGCGATCAAACAGTTCACTTGCCAACCACGACAGCTACGTGTCATCTGTACTGATTTCTTTTTCTTTTTTTGAGGGGTAAGGCCTAATTTTTATTTCTCATAGTTGAGAGAGAGTGTGTGATAATGTTTGGCCAAACTGTTGGGGAACATAGTATTTCAAAAATTTCCTACGATCACGCAAGATCTATCTAGGAGAAGCATAGCAACGAGCGCGGAGAGTGTGTCCACGTACCCTCATAGACCGAAAGCGGAAGCGTTTAGTAACGCGGTTGATGTAGTCGAACGTCTTCGCGATCCAACCGGTCCTAGTACCGAACGTACGTCACCTCCGTGTTCAGCATGATGACATCCATCAAGCTCTTGCTCCAGTTGAGGACGAGGAAGATTTCCGTCATCACAACGGTGTGGCGACAGTGATGATGAAGTTGCCGGCGTAGGGCTTCGCTTAAGCACTACGACGATATGACCGAGGTGTTAACCGTGGAGGGGAGCGCCGCACACGGCTAGAAACAATTGATGTGTGTTCTATGGGTGCCCTCCCCACATATATAAAGGAGGGAGAGGGAGGGAGGCAGCCTAGGGCGCGCCCAAGTAGGAGGAATCCTACTTGGGCCCCTAGTCCAAGTCCCCCCCCCCCCCCCACCATATTTGTACAAGGGGGAAAGGAAGGAGGGGGAGGGGGAGGAAGTAGGAGTCCTACTTCATACTTTCCTTTTCCTCCTCTCCTTTTCCTTTCTCCCCACGTGCCTGGCCCTATAGGGGGCGCACCAGCCCCTTATGGGCTGGTGTGTTCCCTTACTTGGCCCATTAAGCCCATATCTTTGTTGGGGGTTGCCCGGAACCCTTTCCGGTGACCCAGTATCATCCGGAACACTTCCCGGTGTCCAAATATCATCGTCCTATATATGAATCTTTATCTCTCGGCCATTTTGAGACTCCTCGTCATGTCCCTGATCTCATCCGGGACTCCAAACAAACTTCGGTCATCAAATCACATAACTCATAATACACATCGTCATCGAACGTTAAGCGTGCGGACCCTACGGGTTTGAGAACTATGTAGACATGACCGAGACACATCTCCGGTCAATAACCAATAGCGGAACCTGATGCTCATATTGCCTCCTACATATTCTATGAAGATCTTTATCGGTCAAACCACATAACAACATACGTCATTCCCTTTGTCATCGGTATGTTACTTACCCGAGATTCGATCGTCGGTATCATCATACCTAGTTTAATCTCGTTACCGACAAGTCTCTTTACTCGTTCCATAATGCATCATCCCGCAACTAACTCATTAGTCACATTGCTTGCAAGGCTTATAGTGATGTGCATTACCGAGAGGGCCCAGAGATACCTCTCCGATACACGGAGTGACAAATCCTATTCTTGATCTATGCCAACCCAACAAACACCTTCGGAGACACCTATGGAGCATCTTTATAATCACTCAGTTACGTTGTGATGTTTGATAGCACACAAGGTGTTCCTCCGGTATTCGGGAGTTGCATAATCTCATAGTCAGAGGAATATGTATAAGTCATGAAGAAAGTAATAGCAATAAACTAAACGATCATTTATGCTAAGCTAACGGATGAATCTTGTCCATTACATCATTCTCTAATGATGTGATCTCGTTCATCAAATGACAACACATGTCTATGGTTAGGAAACTTAACCATCTTTAATTAACGAGCTAGTCAAGTAGAGGCGTACTAGGAACACTCTGTTTGTCTATGTATTCATACATATACTAAGTCTCCGGTTAATACAATTCTAGCATGAATAATAAACATTTATCATGATATAAGGAAATATAAATAACAACTTTGTTATTACCTCTAGGGCATATTTTTTTCACAAACCGCACAAGATGCCCAGGGGATAAATTAAGAGCAAATTTGCCTACACTATGATCTTCTATGTTACTATATCGGCCTTCAAAAATAAAACTACAAGAAAAAGCAGTAGAGCGAGCTTTGATCTCGCTTATGATTGCTCCATGTTTGCCATGAGAACCTTAATAATATCCCGAACTATTTGTTTTGCATCTGACGCTACCACGAACTGATGTAGCAGGAGGTCTTCGGCTGCACAAAGTGCTTCCCTGCATGCCATCGCTTTGAGTACGAATGGATCATCAACTCCTTGCACCACCAAAGCGGTACTGCTTAAATAATTTCCACTTCTATCCCTACATACCATAGCTACAGCGCCACCTCGTCCTGCTCTCACTGTCGCATCGACATGGAGTTTTGCATGGTTCATAGGAGGAGCTCGTTGGCGAGTGCGTACATTCCAGTCCACATTCGCGCGTGGACTGATTTTTAATAGAAATCGCCTACAAGCGACAAAGTAGCGGGCCGGCCCATTAGCTGCGTCGCTCTACGGCTTCCCTCGCGCTTCCTTCTATCGCTGCGCTCGATCGATTCAGGCCGGTTCATTTTTTCTTTTCGTTTGTCTGTTGTTTTTTATTCAGATTTCTATGTCCTTTTTGCCGGTTTCTTTTTTTTTCTTGTTCATTATGATTTCAATTTCCTTTGCTTTCACACCAGATTTCTTTTTTTTCTTCTTTTTATTTTGTTTACTTCTTGGTTTTTATCGTTTTATTTTGGCTTTTTGTTTCATTGTTGGTTTTTTTAGTTTTTCCAACACAAATCTACTTTGTCATACGTGTTATACATTTTTCGTATACATGTAAAATAGTCTTTTATACTCGTCATACATGAAATATATGCTTAGCATTTTTACCAAAACGTGTTCTAAATATTATTTCTCAAATGCGTGTTAAATATTTTTTCCAATACAATTTGAAATACTTTTTGCTTGATATAAAAACATTACTTAGCTGTGCAAACATTTTTTAATTGTACAAATATTTTATAAAAATGCCACTAATAAATTATTGAAACTTGTTATTTATCTTAATGTGACGTATATTTTGGAATATACGAAGCATTTTTTGTTGAACTACACAAATATGTTTTTACATTGTATAATTCTTTTAGATGTGACATTTTCTATTGAAATCCGATATTTGTTTATTCTTACAAATACTTTTTTTAAAGGAGGATGACCCCCAGCCTCTGTATCAGGACGATGCATGCAACCATTGTATTTATTATTCATCAATTCCTTACAAAGTAATACATCAATATGTCTGAAGCCACCCTCTTAACGATATATGTCGCTATTCCTATCCACTAGGTGAAGGGCTGTTGATTATCCGGGCCACATACCCGAACCTCACACCAAAGCACAACATCTAAAGCCGGAGGCCCGACCGAGCCGAATAGTCGGGTCTGGGACACACACCGCACCGGTGCACTCTCAGTGGCACCACATGCGCATATGCTGCAGAGGCCGTCGTCACCTTCTTTCATCGATCCATGTTCAGAGCAGGTACTGAAGCATCCACCTTGCCAAACATGGCGTCGACGCCACCACGACGCCAGACAACATCACCACCCTACGCGCGTCCATCAACATGCATCCGTTGCCGAGACCCTGCAATGCCACGCCGCCGAGACTCGTTGTCGTCAATGCTGAAGATGCAACACCGCTCCACCTCTTGCCCCCTCAAGTCAGCAGTTGCTCCAAAACGATGCCCCCAAGAGGGAGAGCAACACCGAAGGTGTCGTCATCGTCCGACCCAGAAGTCCCAGATTTAGGGTTTCCCTCGGAGCATCCCGAGCATGATGACGCAAACTGCAATGATGATGCCTTGACAAGGAAACAACGTCGGAGGCGCCGCCATCGTCCGCCAGTCGCGCCTTCAGGCTGTTCGCCCCGCCGCCAGTCCCCACAAGCGAAGCAAACTCCGCAAACGATGCCCTCAAGTGGGACTACAACGCGGATGCACCGCCATCGCTCGATCCGTAAAAGATCCAGGGTTTCCCCGGAGTTGTCCGCGTTATTGTGGATAGACGAGGGCAGCATCTTGACTTGGTCTGGAACAGGACGAATCTGCCAGATCGGCGTCAGATCTGGGCGTCCAGCCCCGCACAAGGATCCGCCGCCGCTACCCCCGGATGAGCTGCCGCCGCTGCCGCAAGGGGCGACCAAGAAGCCACCCGCCGGAGCTGTGGCCAAGGCCACCGGAACGCCGCAGCCGCCGAGCCGGAGGTAGGCGCGTCCTCCCACCACCGAGCAAACAGGGAATGGCCCGGCGCCGCCGTCCGCGGCGCGGGCTTAGCCCGGCCGCATCTACCGGCAGCGGCGAGGATTGGACTGAGGCGAGGGGCAGCGTTGGTCGGCTAGTGTCTAGGGTTCCCCCGAGTCGCCTGGGAGCGACGCGGGGTCGGGGGCGTCTGCGTCTAGTTGAAAATCTCGCAAACACTTTTCTTATACATGATTAACATTTATTTTGCATATGCTTCACACTTTCTGGTAAACACGATTAACATTATAATTTTTTTCATTCACTCTATACATTTTTCCTATGCACCAGAAATATTTTTTTATGCATGTTTTAACATTTTTTAAATACAAAATTAACATTTTTAAATACATGATTAACATTTTCCAAATGCAATGTTAACTTTTTTTCTATTTCTTATCCAAAGTTGTTGTAAATATAAAGAAAGATAAAAAATAAAAATGTGAAGGAAAAATGAAAAACAGAAAGAAAAAAATACTCGAGACGTCAGGGTGGCGCAGCTTGTTGTTACTTGGAAGGTCCAGTTCGGGCTCCCTGCAGGCGAGCCGCGCCTAGGCGTCGAATAAGCAGCAAATAGCCGTGCCCTACCCACCAGCGTGCATTTCTTGGGCCGGCCCATGTAAGCGGTCGGCCGGGCGTTGGTTTAGAAACCGGCGTGTCAAGCGCCAATTAGGAAAAAATTACTAGTTAAGGGGTATCCTTTGCATAGGTCACTCCCACTTTCTCAGAAGATGACAAGTGGCGACTTGAGAGTTTTTATTCATAGATTCATTTTTCGAAATGTTTTATCTCTTGAACCATGCGTCCAAATACCAAACCACTTTCAATGTTGCATTTCTCGCGTCAACATCTTCAAAACTAGATCTGACGTGAATAAAATTTTACCGGACTTTTTCTTTTACCCAAAAACCCAGAAAAAACCGTAGCCGGACAAATATTTTTATCCTTTTACCCTTTTCAAGAGGCACAGATGTATTTCTCTTGGAAGCAAATCTGTGCCTCCACAAGAAACAAATCTGAGCCTCTCGTGGAAAAATAAAAGGTGTTTTTATTCCTTCTCCTAGAGGCGCGGAAGCAAACATATGCCTCCAGAAGAAGTAGACCTATACCCTCATGGAAGTAAAAAATAAACATTTTTTACCTTTCCGAGAGATAGCAAACAAATAAATAAAAATATATTTTTTCCTTTTCCGGAAGGCACAGTTGAGCCTCTCACGAAAGCAAATTTGTCCCTTCACAAGAAGCAAACCTGTGCCTCTTCTGGAAGCAAAAAAACATTTTTTTTTCTTTCCAAGAGGCACAAGCCTCCGCAATAAGCAAATATTTGCCTCTATTGGAAGCAAAAAAGTGTATTTGCATTCAGTTTTTTTTTTGTTTCTCCAAAATCTCGGGGAAACGGGACGAAAACTGAAAAGCCGAAAAACCCGGAGAAAAACTATCTAAAGCCCTAAAACACGAAAAAAAAATAGGAAAACAAGATATGACTGGAACCCTCAACACACGACAAGTGATGCGCTTTCAGCCCGTCAAAAGTGGTCCTTGAGTGGCTCCCTCAAGGGGAACCCCTCAATTTTTGCTCTACAAGTAGGAGCTCTCGATGTGCGAGACCTCAGTCAAATGACTTTGCACATAGCGATCGTCCTGATGGGCCGCTCTAGTGTGTTAGGTTCCGTTTTAATTGAAATATTTTTGTTTTCGTTTCTGTTGTTTTCGTTCCGGTTTTTTACTTGGTTTCCTTGCTCTATCTTTTATTTATAAAATGTTCAGGATTTAAAAAACGTTAAGGCATATAAAATTTGTTCATGAATTTGAAAAGTTTTACTAACTATAAAATATTGACCCTACATTTAAAAATAATCATTGTTTTTAAAAAATTATCACCTTATATTGGAAAAGGTTCACCTCATTTAATTTTTTTACCACGTATAAGAAAATTGTTCATGAGTTTAAATAGTGTTTACTGTTCTTTAAAAAAATGGCGACACATACTAGAAATATGTTCATCATAATTAAAAAATATTATCCTTGCGTTTTAAATGAAAAATGTTTATAAACTTAACAGTGTTCACAATTTTCAGAAGTAAAGGAGCAAAGAACATGTATTTGCAAAAGGAATTTTATTTGAATGAAAACGCCAAAAAACCTAAAAACCAACAAAAGAAAACTAAACCGCTACACGACTGTAGCGTACTGATAGAGGAAATGTCTCTGGACAAGACCGGCCCAAGTCACATCGCATTTGGGGGGTTTATCTGACGCAAAAGGCATTAACTGGGGGTGGCACGGACCTCCTATTCCCCGCTTTCTGAAGATCACTCCTATCTTTCTAGATTGTGACAAGTGGCGCGCTGTTTGTATGCCATTTATCGTAACATGTAAGTTTTTTCTTTTTTCGTAGATCAGTTTATTCAAAATGTTTTATCTCTTAAACCGCGTGCCTAAATCTCGAACCGTTTTCACCATTTGATTCCTCGTATCGAGTTATTCAAAATTAGGTCTCATGTTGATAGGTTTTGATGAAAAAATTCCAGAAAAAACAGGACGACAAAAACCAAACAAGGAGCACTTTTTTTCCTTATCCGGAAGCCGTTTTCCGAGAGGCACGGCCGCGCCTCTCGCGGAAGGAAAGAAACTCGTTTTTTCATTTTGGAAAGGCACGGCCGTGCCTATCGTGCAAGCAAAAATGTGCCTCTCATGAAAAAAATATTATTTTTGTTTCCGAGGGGTACGGTTGTGCCTCACACGAAAGCAAAACCACACCTCTCGCGGAATAAAAGAAAAGGAAAACATGTTTTTTCCTTTTTTTCGAGATACGACCGTGCCTCTCGCGGAAGCAAAATCATGCCTATCGCAGTAGAAAAAAATGAAAACACATTTTGTTTTTGAAAGGTACGACCGTGCCACTCGCAGAAGCAAAACCATGCCACTCGTGAAAGCAAAAAAAATGCACTTTTTCGCACCATGTGGTAAACCAAAAGGTTGAAATAAAAAGAAAAACCATTTAAAAAGCCAGAAACATGTGCGGATTTTTTTGAAGTCCAGAGGTAGTGCCCAGGGCACCACATGTGGCGACGCTAAGAGCGCGCCAAGTGACGCGCTCTCAGCCCACCGCAACTGATCATCGCGAGGCTCCCGAAGAAGCGCTCGTCAACTAGCTGCTCTCTTCCCCAAAATCACGGAGGCAAGCCAGCAATGGAGCGCCCCCACACCATCCCCAAGCGCGTGATTTGGGTCGGCCCAAGTGCGGCGCGGGGACACAAATTTTATTTTGTTTTTTCTTTTTTTTCTATGATTAACTTCAATAATATGTTCTTGCATCCCAAAATAAAACATTACAGGAATAAAAATATATAACTTCAAAAAATGCGCATGAACTAGAAACAATTCTGAATTTCCAAAAAATATTAATAATTTCAAAATTGTTCAAAAAAATTATGAATTTTTTTAAAGAACTAAGAAACAATTCTAGGATTTAATTTATTTTACGGATTTAAAAAATGTTTAAGAATTTGAAAATTCTCAAAGTTCAAACATTATTCCGTAATTTGAAAAATTGTTTCGGAATTTCAAAAAATCATCTCAAATTTGAAAAAATATCAGAAACTCAAAAAATGCTTATGTGTTTCACAAAATTATTACTGGATTTCAAAAATAGTTCACAAATTTGAAAATTGTTATCGTATTTCAGAAAATGCTAAGGATTCTAAAACATGTTGATGAATTTGCTAAGTATTTCCAAATCTTAACAAATATTCACGAATTAAAATTTTGTTCACAATATTAAAAAAACAAAAAAATGTTCAAAAAATTTGAAAGTAATCCCGGATTTTCGAAAATGTGCGTGAATTCGAAAATAGAAAATTAAGTACGAAAATATGAGAAATAAAAATAACGAAAAATGAAAAAGAGAAATAAAAACGAAAATAGAAATGAAAAATAAATAAAGAAGGAAGATGCAAAGGCAGAAACACTGAAATAAAAAGCGCGCACGCACACACACACACAAAAACCGGTCTGGGAATCCTAGAACCTTCCCACAACAGGAAAGGGTTACGCGACAGTTTGCTATGCCCCGGCCTACGGGAGCGCCTAACGGGCGCCCTTCAGCGCCGGTTCCCAGTTCTGACGCCCACGTGCCCGCGAACTGGGCCGGCCCTGGTTGCCTCGTTCGCTTGTTCCACTTCGGCTCGTAAGCTCCCCTCGATCGCCTCGTTCACACCCCTCGATCTCCTTGTTTGCTCCTCTGGATCGGTTCAACTATTGACTTTTGACGAGAAAAAGAAAAGAATCCAAAAAAAGAAACATTTCGTGAATTCAAGAATTTTCATGAAATTTGAAAGAAAGTCCACAAACTTAAAAAAATTCATGAATTTGAAAAAAGTTCATTAATTTGAAAAAGTTCATCTAAAATGAAAATCGACTTAAAAATGTTCATAGATTTTGAAAAAAGTTCATCATAAATGAAAAAGAGTTCATATATATATTTTAAAAAAAGTTCATTGAATTTGAAAAGTAGTTCATCCATTTTGAAAAATGTTTATCGATTTTGAAAAAAAAAAGTTCATTGATTTTGAAAAAAAGTTCATTCAATTTGAAAAAAAATCATGAATTTGAAAAAGTGTGATGAGGACATCAATACCATTGTTACACCCACAGCCCGTGTTGCTATACATACTGGACCAATTACTAGAGTTCGCGCACGCCAACTAAATTATCAGGTACTTTCGTTTCTTGGTAATGATTCTAATGTTCATGAGAATATGATGCTGCCTAAATTAGATACATTTGTTTTGCTTACAAATGAAGGGCCTAGCTTGGAGAAGGATGAACATTGGAGCAAGAACAAGCATGGAGATGATGGCATGCTAAGGGGAACAAGAACGGAGTTACAAGTGATGATTTCAGGGCTTTGAAGCCACCATAACGGGTGCATGAAGCCTTGGACGAAATATACAAGATGCCACTTCATAAATTTCAGCCAGAGGCTATTCTAGGTGCTGCGTCACCTTATTATTGGGCCATGCCCATGTAATTTCGAAATACATAAGTATAGGCTATTTTTAGAGTCTGTATGTGTGGGGAAACAAGAGATAGGGTTGTTTTCGGACCCCTCCACCAAGGGCCACGAAATTCCCCCCTCTTCCTCCATATATACAGCCCTTAGGGCACCGTTTAGACTGTGGGTTTTGTTTAGATTAAAGTTCGCCATAGCTGCAACTTCGCGTACTTCGTTTGTGTTCAACGACCAGACAAAAGCGTCACAGAACCCCACCTTGATCAATAAAGCTTTCATCTTATATTCGCAATATCCAGATTGCAATCTCAGTTTCTTGCTTGTTCTTCGTTTGCTCGCAGGAAACAGACCCTCGTGGTCAGGTTGATCGTGCTCCGGCGTGGTCAATAACCTCTCGGAGTTGGTTTAGCGATTGCTAAGGCGCGACGTCCTCGTACGTTCATAGTCGGATCGCCAAAGTCGATTTCCACCAAAGCGATATCCATCATCTCATCGAAAGACGGGACACCTTTGCCTCTATCAAGTGGTATCAGATTTCCAGGTTGCTCGCTGAGATTTTACAGTTTTTCATAGTTTAGATCGAGTCTGTTCTTCATACCTACAGTCCACGAAAAAGCCACAAAAAAATTAGGGTTAGTTCATCATATCCGAACCAATCGAGCCTTTGCATAATCTTTTTAGGGTTTTGCTTTGTTGAATTTGTGGTTGCATCGTCGTGTCTAGTTGCTGGTCTTAGCGTCTAGTCTTTTAGAGTTTTGAGTTCTGGTCATAAGTTGTCACGCCGCCACCGCACCATCTTCATCGCCCCTGCCACCTACCACCACCGCTCCGAATCCGTATCCATATACCACCATCGATCCATATCCATATACTACCACTGCTACCACCACCGCTGCCATATACCACCACCATATATCCACCACCAATCCGAGTTCCTTGCATATTAGGTTAACTTTCGAGATCCATCTATTTCCAGATTTGTGTTTTCCTTGTATGAGTAGGTTTCGGATTCCAGCAATCTTTTGCCGTCCGTAGAAGAGGTTGGTTTTCAAAAAAAAAAGAGTCCGGAAACCACCCTCCGTTTAGGCCCAAAATTTTCCAAAAACGCACTTGACAAAAAATTTCTGGCTATCCTATTTTTAGGTGTTTCTAAGCGTATTGAGACAGTCGCCGTTATAGAAAGTTTTTTTGACCCGTTTCCAGTTTTTGGGTCCGGGCAGTCGAAAAAAAAAATTGGTCGACAAAATTTCGTGCCCATCCTGTCAGTTTGACCTGGGAAGAGTTTTGAGACACTCGCCATTATAGTGATTTTTCGCAAAAAAAAGAGCGCAAAAAAAAAACAGAGCGCAAAAAAAAGAGCGAAAAAATTCCAGAGTGTGCTTCTCCCTTGTTATGTGCAGCGCCGTGATTTTGTTCGTGTTCTAGGCTCGCGTCTCTAGCACGGTCTAGCCTAGGACCAGCACAGTACCGTCGTTGAGCGTTCATTCAACTTTGCATCTCTGAATTGATTATTGCTGATCCTTTTGCTACCATATTATAAGCCTTCCCAGCTCCACATACATCTACGTTGTGCGTTTGACTCTCCCTGGTAATCGCTCTATCCAAGCTTTGAGAGTTTTGACTACAACGGTTGCCCATCACCGCCTGCTGCTGGGTAAGAACTGGTAAGAATTTGAGTTTTGCTTGAGGGATTTGTGACACCCCACCACCACCATATTCCAGTATGTTGTAGGATCATATTCTTGTCTGTTTCTATTGCTGCTAACTATGGCAGGAACACAAGTCAACGAGATTGACTGAGAGAACATGACGAACAAAGAGCTTTATGATAAGTTTCAGCAAATGATGGGTCAACAGGTGGAAGACGTGATGGCCAGCTTTGGAAAGGCAATGGAGAAGATGGATGATATTGAGAAGTCAATTGACACCAAGTTGGACGCCAAGTTTGATGAATTACTCAAACGCCTCCCACAACCAGTTCTACGCCGCGATACAGTAGGGCGAGCACATCATGTTCCTATTGAGCCAGGACAAAATTCGGGTGCCGCTGCTACTGTTGTTGGTGCTTCTGTAGCTCCTGCTGTTACTGCAGAGAAGGAGGACTATTACGAGGATGAGGTTGATCAAAATAAGAACTACGTGCAGCCACCAGCACCACCACCAGCAGGTCGACCTCAGGTATATCTTCGCAACGGTAGGCCTGCACCACCACCTCAGGTACGAGATCATGACCATCTCCCTAAACTGAAATTGAATATTCCATCGTTTGAGGGTAGATATGTTCCTGATATATATCTTACTTGGGAGTTAGAAACTGAACAACGATTTACATGTTTACAATACCCTGAGGAGAGACGTGTTCCTGCTGCTGTTTGTGCTTTCACTAGCTTTGCATGTGTTTGGTGGTCTGAACATTGTAGATTATATCCTGTTCCAGCTACTTGGGCTGCTTTTAAAACTGCTATGCGTACTCGTTGGGTTCCACCATATTATCAACGTGAATTACTTCAAAAATTGCAGCGCTTAAGACAAGGAAAAAATTCTGTAGAAGAATATTATCAGGAATTACAAACTGGCATGATTAGATGTGGTATTGTTGAGGAGAATGAAGCTATGCTTGCACGTTTTATGGGTGGATTAAATAAAGAGATTCAGACCATTCTAGAGTATAAGGAGTATACTAATATCACCCGTTTATTCCATCTTGCTTGTAAAGCTGAACGTGAAGTGCAGGATCGACAGGATTTGGCGCGAACTAACTTTTCTGCAGGTCGACCTTCATCATGGACACCACGTGCATCATCTACTTCCACTGCACCATCACCTCCTATAGGTGCCACCTCCAACCGTGATACACGAAAGCAGGCACAACCACCACTATCTCGCCAAGAGCACACTGCCGGGCCACGCAGAGCTCTTCTTCTTCCATGGCGTCAACAGGGCACACAAGTGATATTATTTGTCGTCGTTGTAAGGGAAGAGGACATTATGCGAGAGAATGCAAATCTCAGCGTGTGATGATTGCTACTGAGGATGGTGGGTATGAGTCCGCTAGTGACTATGATGAGGAGACTTTGGCTCTTATTACACGTGAAGAACATGGTGGAGATGATTACGATCATGAGACGCAATACATGGCTGCTGAAGACGCTGACAGGTATGGATGTTTAGTTGCTCAACGTGTTTTGAGTGTGCAGGTCACACAAGCTGAGCAAAATCAGAGGCACAATTTGTTCCATACAAAGGGAGTTGTGAAGGAACGTTCTGTATGCGTCATCATAGATGGAGGGAGCTGCAACAACTTGGCTAGCATGGAGATGGTGGAGAAGCTATATCTCACCACAAGACCACATCCACATCCTTACTACATTCAATGGTTCAACAACAGCGGCAAAGTTAAGGTAACACGTACTGTTCGCGTGCATTTTAGTATCTCTACATATGCTGATTATGTTGATTGTGATGTGGTACCTATGCAAGCATGTTTCTTATTACTTGGTCGACCATGGCAATTTGATAAAAAAATTGTACACCATGGTAGAAACAATCAGTATACTCTTGTTCATAAGGATAAAAATATTACTTTGCTTCCTATGACTCCTGATTCCATTTTAAAAGATGATATTAATAGAGCTAATAAAGCAAAACAGGATAAAAATAAGAGTGAAAATCAGATTGTGGCAAAAGAATTTGAGCAACAAATGAAGCCTAATAGTAAACCATCTAGTGTTGCTTCTGAAATTAAATTGAAAAGTGCATGTTTATTTGCCACTAAATCTGATATTGATGAGCTAGATTTCAGCAAATATGTTTGCTATGCTTTTGTGTGCAAAGAGGCATTATTTTCATTCGAGGACGTGCCTTCCTCTTTGCCTCCTGCTGTCACTAACATTTTGCAGGAGTTTGCTGACGTCTTTCCACAAGACGTGCCACCGGGATTACCTCCCATTCGAGGGATTGAGCATCAGATTGACTTAATTCCCGATGCATCATTACCCAACCGTGCACCATATCGTACCAATCCAGAGGAGACGAAGGAGATTATGCGTCAAGTACAGGAGCTGCTCGACAAAGGTTATATACGCGAATCCCTTAGTCCTTGTGTTGTTCCTATTATTCTAGTGCCGAAAAAGGATGGTACATCACGTATGTGTGTTGATTGTAGAGGCATTAATAATATTACTATTCGTTATCGTCATCCTATTCCTAGGCTAGATGATATGCTTGATGAATTGAGTGGCTCTACAATATTCTCCAAAGTTGATTTGCGTAGTGGATACCATCGAGTTCGTATGAAATTGGGAGATGAATGGAGAACAACATTTAAAACTAAGTTTGGATTATATGAGTGGTTAGTCATGCCTTTTGGGTTAACTAATGCACCTAGTACTTTCATGAGATTAATGAACGAAGTTTTACGTGCTTTCATTGGATGATTTGTGGTAGTTTACTTTGATGACATATTGATTTATAGCATATCTTTGGAAGAACATTTGGAACATTTACGTGTTGTTTTTATTGCTCTACGTGATGCACGTTTGTTTGGTAACCTTGGGAAGTGCACCTTTTGCACCGACCGAGTATCTTTTCTTGGCTATGTTGTTACTCCACAGGGAATTGAAGTTCACAAAGCCAAGATTGAAGCTATTGAGAGTTGGCCGCAGCCCAAAACGGTCACA
Source organism: Aegilops bicornis (assembly GCA_021605145.1). Lineage (NCBI taxonomy): Eukaryota > Viridiplantae > Streptophyta > Magnoliopsida > Poales > Poaceae > Aegilops > Aegilops bicornis. The sequence goes on along the minus strand of CM038674.1, from coordinate 264,500,836 downwards.
CAAGTGAGGAGTTTTCTTGGCCTCGTTGGATTCTATAGGCGTTTTGTGAGAGATTTCAGCACCATTGCTGCACCTCTGAACGAGCTTACAAAGAAGGATGTGCCTTTTGTTTGGGGTACCGCACAGGAAGAGGCCTTCACGGTATTGAAAGATAAGTTGACACATGCTCCTTTACTCCAACATCCTGATTTTAATAAGACTTTTGAGCTTGAATGTGATGCTAGTGGAATTGGATTAGGAGGTGTGTTATTACAAGATGGCAAACCTGTTGCATACTTTTCTGAAAAATTGAGTGGGCCTAGTCTGAATTATTCTACTTATGATAAAGAATTATATGCTCTTGTTCGGACTTTAGAAACATGGCAACATTATTTATGGCCCAAAGAATTTGTTATACATTCCGATCATGAATCTTTGAAACATATTAAAAGTCAAGCTAAACTGAATCGTAGACATGCTAAATGGGTTGAATTCATTGAGACTTTCCCTTATGTCATTAAACACAAGAAGGGTAAAGAAAATGTTATTGCCGATGCATTGTCTCGTCGCTATACTATGCTTTCACAACTTGACTTCAAAATATTTGGTTTGGAGACCATCAAAGATCAATATGTGCATGATGCTGATTTTAAAGATATATTGCAGAATTGTAAAGAAGGAAGAACATGGAACAAGTTCGTCGTTAATGATAGATTTGTGTTCCGTGCTAACAGGCTATGCATTCCAGCTAGCTCCGTTCGTCTTTTGTTGTTGCAGGAGGCGCATGGAGGAGGACTAATGGGACACTTTGGCGTGAAGAAGACGGAGGACGTACTTGCTACACATTTCTTTTGGCCAAAGATGAGACGGGATGTTGAGCGTTTTATTGCTCGCTGCACTACATGTCAAAAAGCTAAGTCACGACTCAATCCTCATGGTTTATATATGCCTTTGCCTGTACCTAGTGTTCCTTGGGAGGATATATCTATAGACTTTGGTTTAGGTTTACCTAGAACAAAGAAGGGGAGGGATAGCATATTTGTTGTCGTGGATAGATTCTCGAAAATGGCACATTTTATACCATGTCATAAAAGCGATGATGCTGTTAATGTTGCTGATTTGTTCTTTCGTGAAATTATTCGCTTGCATGGTGTGCCAAATACTATTGTTTCAGATCGTGATACTAAATTTCTTAGCCACTTTTGGAGATGTTTATGGGCTAAGTTGGGGACTAAACTGCTTTTTAGTACTACTTGTCACCCCCAAACTGATGGACAAACTGAAGTAGTCAATAGAACATTGTCTACTATGCTTAGGGCTGTTTTGAAGAATAATAAGAAAATGTGGGAGGAATGCTTGCCTCATATTGAATTTGCTTATAATCGTTCATTGCATTCTACTACTAAGATGTGCCCTTTTGAAGTTGTGTATGGTTTCCTACCTCATGCACCTATTGATTTGTTGCCTCTTCCATCTTCGGAGAAGGTTAATTTTGATGCTAAAGAACGTGTTGAATTGATTTTAAAAATGCATGAGTTAATTAAGGAAAACATTGAGCGTATGAATGCTAAATATAAACTTTTTGGTGATAAGGATAGAAAACATGTTGTGTTTGCACCTGGAGATCTTGTTTGGTTACATTTGCGTAAGGATAGATTTCCCGATTTGCGCAAATCAAAGCTAATGCCACGTGCTGATGGTCCCTTTAAGGTGTTGGAGAAAATAAATGATAATGCATAGAAATTTGAGCTGCTTGCAGATTTTGGGGTTAGTCCCACTTTTAACATTGCAGATTTGAAGCCTTATTTGGGTGAGGAAGATGAACTTCCGTCGAGGACGACTTCATTTCAAGAAGGGGAGGATGAGGAGGACATCAATACCATTGCTACACCCACAGCCCGTGCTGCTATACATACTGGACCAATTACTAGAGCTCGCGCACGCCAACTAAATTACCAGGTACTTTCGTTTCTTGGTAATGATTCTAATGTTCATGAGAATATGATGCTGACTAAATTGGATACATTTGTTTTGCTTACAAATGAAGGGCCTAGCTTGGAGAAGGATGAACATTGGAGCAAGAACAAGCATGGAGATGATGGCATGCTAAGGGGAACAAGAACGGAGTTACAAGTGATGATTTCAGTGGCTTTGAAGCCACCATAACGGGTGCATGAAGCCTTGGACGAAATATACAAGATGCCACTTCATAAATTTCGTCCAGAGGCTATTCTAGGTGCTGCGTCACCTTATTATTGGGCCAGGCCCATGTAATTTCGAAATACATAAGTATAGGCTATTTTTAGAGTCTGTATGTGTGGGGAAACAAGAGATAGGGTTGATTTCGGACCCCTCCACCAAGGGCCACGAAATTCCCCCCTCTTCCTCCATATATACAGCCCTTAGGGCACCGTTTAGACTATGGGTTTTTTAGATTAAAGTTCGCCATAGCTGCAACTTCGCGTGACTTCGCTTTGTGTTCAACGACTGCACAAAGGCGTCGAGAGAACCCCACCTTGATCAATAAAGCTTTCATCTTATATTCGCAATATCCAGATTGCAATCTCAGTTTCTTGCTTGTTCTTCGTTTGCTCGCAGGAAACAGACCCTCGTGGTCAGGTTGATCGTGCTCCGGCGTGGTCAATAACCTCTCGGAGTTGGTTTAGCGATTGCTAAGGGCGCGATGTCCTCGTACGTTCGTAGTCGGATTGTCAAAGTCGTTTCCACCAAAGCGATATCCATCATCTCATCGAAAGACGGGACACCTTTGCATCTATCAAAGTGTTCACGCATTTAGGAAAATAAAAAATAAAAGGAACCAAAAAAATAAAATAAAAAACCGCCCAAAAGTCAGCGAAGCAGTGAAAACTCGTTTGGGGGCTCTCGCGACCTAGAGAAATAAAACGGAAAAAAATTAATAGGCACAAGCAGTTCGATGTCCTGCTGGTCAGTGCACTACTCTGACAACCGAGAGATCCCGAGTTCGGACCCAGCGCGGCACGGGGTATGCGCCTGTTTGCGCAAAGTGAAGAAACGGGCGCCGTTTAGGATTTGCCCCGACCCACGCCCTAGGGTCAGCATGCGAGACGGTAATTAAATCGGATAATCCCATATTCAAGACATCAGCCACATACCCTAAAAAAAAAGACATCAGCCACATACTACGCGCGACAGCTATTTATAACATTTGCGATCGTACAAGTCATTCGAGTCGAATGCTACAGTATGAGGCCGGCCCAATAGGCCATATTGTCGACAAACGCGAGACAAAAATCAACAACCGAGAGATCCCGAGTTCGGACCCAGCGCGGCACAGGGTATGCGCCTGTTTGCGCAAAGTGAAGAAACGGGCGCCGTTTAGGATTTGCCCCGACCCACGCCCTAGGGTCAGCATGTGAGACGGTAATTAAATCGGATAAGCCCATATTCAAGACATCAGCCACATACCCTAAAAAAAAGACATCAGCCACATACTACGCGCGACAGCTATTTATAACATTTGCGATCGTACAAGTCATTCGAGTCGAATGCTACAGTATGAGGCCGGCCCAATAGGGCATATTGTCGACAAACGCGAGACAAATATCATCGCGTGCATCATGGATCGATCCTGCAACCTCCTGCTTGCCAGGAGGCATCGCTGACCACTGCGCTAGGCCCGAGTTAACATAAAACACGTAAGGCATGACCTATTAAAAGGAAAAGAGTCGGCTTTTACACATTTTCCTTCTTTTTTTCTTTGATTTTCTTTCTTTCTTGGTGTTCATCGCTTTTTTTCGTATTCTTTTGTTGCTTTTTTTTTCATTTCTTCAATTTGTTCCTTCATTTTTCTTTTCTCTTTTCTTCTCCATTTTTTTGTTTGGGTTCCCTTTTTCTTCTCCACTTTTCATTTTTATGATCAACATTTTTTTAAATACTTGTTCAACACTTTGAAAATACTTGTTTAACATTTTTCAAACACTTATTCAACATTTTTATATACATGATCAAAATTTTATCATATACTTGTTTAACATTTTTCAAATACTTATTCAACATTTTTGAATTCTTTATATTTTCTACATCCTTGTTCAACATTTTTCGAACGCTTGATTTTTCAAATATTTGTTCAACATTTCTTCAAATACTTGTTCAAAAATTTCAAAAGGCTTGATTTAACATTTTTAAGTACTTGTTCAGCATTTTTCAAATATGTGTTCAACATTTTTTGATTCCTAGATCAAAAAAATTCAAATACTTATTCAACATTTTTCAAAATGCTTGATTAACATTTTTCAAAGACTTGTTCAACATTTCTTTAAATACTTGTTCAATATTTTCCAAAATGCTTGATTAACATTTTTTTCAAGTACTTGTTCAACATTTTTCAAATAATTTTCAACATTTTTCGAATGCTTGATCAACATTTTTGAAATACTTGTTCAAAAGTTTTCAAAATGCTTGATTCACATTTTTTCAAGTACTTGTTTAACATTTTTCAAGGACTTGTTCAGCATTTTTCGAATGCTTAATCAACATTTTTCAAATACTTGTTCAACATTTTCCTGAATGCTACATTAACATTTTTTAAATACTTGTTCAACATTTTTTTATATACTTGATAACATTTTTCAAAAATACTTGTTCAACATTTTTCAAATACTTATTCAACATTTTCCAAATGTATTGTGTAGAATTTTCTTAATATATATATTGAATATATTTGCAAGTAAAAACAGAAATATAAAATAAAACAAAAAAGATACCAGAAAACGTTAAAAAACCAGAAAAACAGGCTGTGGCCGCGCTCGCGCGTGAGCCGGCTAATCTGGTCTCCTCCAGACGCGAGGCTACCCCCTTTGCTTGCTTGAAGCGAGGAATAAGGGTGCCCCATACTACGCTCGCCACGCTACACATGTAGGCACGCCAATTTTTGTTCCTTTTTCTTTCGTTTATATTTCAAAATATATTCACGTGACAATCAAAATATGTTAATGTTATGTTAGGAATATTTTCATGCAACTTTTAAAAATGTTGATAGCATATAAATATTCATGCATTTATAAAATGTTGTGAAAAATGTTCATGTAATTCAAAAGAAATAGTTCATGTCATTCCAAAACAATTGTACGTGTTTCAAAAATATATTCATAACATTTGGACAAAAAAAATTATGCAAAGTAAAAAATGTTTTCGTAGTTCCAAAAAATGTTTCGTATCAGTACAAATTGTTTCTAACATTTAGAGAAAATGTTCAGCCATTCCAAGAAAATGATCGTGGTATTTCTAAAACTTTGTAAAATGTAAAAAAAATGTTCATGTCTCCAAAGAATGTTCAATGTGTACTTAAAAATGTTTAACATTATTTGAAAAAATGTTCAATATGTATTTGAGAAATGTTTAACGTGTATAAAAAAAAGTTACTCATATATAAACAAATGTAAAGCGAGTATTGAAAAAGTCGATATGTACTCAAAAAAGAAAAAGGATAAAATAACGAGAAAAAAACTAAAGAAAAACAAAGAAAACAGAAGATCGAAACAAAGAAAACCTATGAAAAACATGAAGATCAACAAAAATCACAAAAGGCAGAAAAAAAACTTGGAAGCTTGTAAAATCGGACCGAACCGGTCCATAGAAGCTTCCCAAAAATGCTCCTTCCAGCTATAGTGTTGGGTTGGCCCGCTAACTATAGGATCGAAAGTATGTCTAGAGGAAGGTGATTAGACTACTTGACCAAATAAAACTTATTTTTTTCCAATTTTACTTGTAGGCAAGTTTTAGCAATTCTACCAAGAGAAGTATCACCCTACACATGCAAGTTTTAGAGTTGAGTAGCGGAAAGTAAAGACTTTGCATATGAATGCAAAGGAGGGATCGGAGATATCAAATGCAATGAAGACATGACGATTTTTGGCGTGGTTCCGATAGGTGACGCTATCGTACATCCACGTTGGCGGAGACTTCAACCCACAGAGAGAAATGCCTACGCGAGTCCATGGAGGGCTCCACCCATAAAGGGTCCATGAATAAGCAACCTTGTCTATTCCATCATGACTTACTCCCACGAAGGACTACCCTCACTCGGGATAGATCTTCATGAATTAGGCGATCAACTTGCCCTTACAAACTCCTTGGTTCAAATCCACGTGATCTTGGAGACTCTCAAGTGATGCCTAACCAATCTAGGAGACATCACTCTCCAAAAGGTAATAGATTTTGTTGTCGATGATGAACTTCTTGCTCTTGTGCTTCAAAAGTTAGTCTCCTCAACACTCAATCACTCTCTCACAGATTTGGCTTGCGGTAGGAGAAATATTGGAATGAAAAGCAACTTGGGGAGGCTAGAAATCAAGGTTCAAATGGTTGGATTGGAATGCCTTGATCTCAACACAAGTATAGGTGGTTCTCTCTCAGGAAATGAATGTGGAAATGTAATTTCATCCTGGTTGCTCTCTCTGATAGTAGGTGGTGGCGGAGGGGTATATATAGCCATCACCAAAATCCAATCATTGCAAGCTTTAAGCACAACTCACTGACATCGGAAAGAATTCTCGGTGAGACTGATTTGTGTAAAATATTCGGACATAGGCTTTTCGGTGAGGCTGAACGAATCCACTCAGCGAGACCGACTTGTGATGACCTAAGCAGATATCTCATTTCGGTAGTTCCAAAGTGAACACAATGGGTTACAGAAACTTGGTCACTGCACTTAGGTGGGACCGAATGTCATCTCGGTTGTACCGAGTTTCTAGGGTTTGGTTTATGGCTCTGTCTTGGTTAACCCGGTGGGTCCAAATGTAAGTGCTTCGGTGGGACCGAGTTTGACTTAGGATTTTAGACAGATGGAATGTGAAAAGGTGGTTGAGGGTTTTTGGAGTAATATCTTCAAGCACTTGAGCAAATGACTCATGATCAAAACCTCATCCCCTTTTAATAGTATTGGCTTTCCTATGGACTCAATGTGATCTTTGATCACTTAACCAAAAAAGAGATCTTGAAGCTTTTGCCAATATGTGTCCTTAGCATTTTGAGGGGTCCACAATCACATGTCCTTACCATGCCAACAATGAACTTTCCTGAAATTATCTTTGAATAGGCATTGTTCAATAACATATATGTTGTTACTGATTACCAAAATCACCCAGGGATTAGTTACACTTTCACTAACGAAGTGCCAGATGTGAGACGGAAGGAACTCTTGGTACAGGCGAGATATATGCCTGGATGTCAAATAAGAATTCCTGTGTGTGCAATTTTCTTGTTCAATGTAAAAAAAGATAAGGCATGTACATTGGTTGTCTTAAGCCCCCTACAGCTAGAAAATTGCTTATCGGTTGGGTTGCATTAATGACGGACAAAGTGTGGCACTCACCACTGATAATCTTGTCATTTATCGATGGCGGAACCAGTCAAGCCCGCTTGATGGTATTTACATACTAGTAGCAGGCTCCACATTACACCCATCATTGCATGAGAATAGTGAGAGTATGGTAAGAATGGGAAAGTCGTAGAGTACAAGTTACTTGACACTAGTACTTGGGAAATCCAGCATGCCAAAATGGTGACTTCTGATTGGACAATGCAACCTTACCATGAATTGATGAGGTGTCTCAGATCCACCGTGCACCCACAAGATCATCTCTTCTCCCTTATCTTCTTTCTCCCAATGACACGCACACACTATTGTCACGAATGAGCTCTTCCCCTGTTGGAAATATGCCCTAGAGGCAATAGTAAAATGGTTATTATTATATTTCCTTGTTCATGATAATTGTCTATTGTTCATGCTATAATTGTATTAACCGGAAACCGTAATACATGTATGAATACATAGACCACAACATGTCCCTAGTGAGCCTCTAGTTGACTAGCTGGTTGATCAATAGATGGTTGTGGTTTCCTGACCATGGACATTGGATGTCATTGATAACGGGATCACATCATTAGGAGAATGATGTGATGGACAAGACCCAATCCTAAGCATAGCACAAGATCGTGTAGTTCATTTGCTAGAGCTTTTCTAATGTCAAGTATCATTTCCTTAGACCATGAGACTGCAACTCCTGGATACTGTAGGAATGCTTTGGGTGTATCAAACTTCACAACATAATTGGCTGACTATAAAGGTGCACTACAGGTATCTCCGAAAGTGTCTGTTGGGTTGGCACGAATCGAGACTGGGATTTGTCACTTCGTATGACGGAGAGGTATCTCTGGGCCCACTCGGTAATGCATCATCATAATGAGCTCAATGTGACTAAGGAGTTAGTCGTGGGATCATGTGTTACGGAACGAGTAAAGAGACTTGCCGGTAACAAGATTGAACAAGGTATAGGGATACCAATGATCGAATCTCGGGCAAGTAACATACCGATGGACAAAGGGAATTGTATACGGGATTGATTGAATCCCCGACATCGTGGTTCATCCGATGAGATCATCGTGGAACATGTGGGAGCCAATATGGGTATCCAGATCCCGCTATTGGTTATTGGCAGGAGAGGTGTCTCGGTCATGTCTGCATGGTTCCCGAACTCGTAGGGTCTACACACTTTTCGGCGACGCTAGAGTTGTAATGGGAATAATATGTGGTTACCGAAGGTTGTTCGGAGTCCCGGATGAATCCCGGACGTAATGAGGAACTCCGCAAGATCGATATATTGGACGAAGGGTATTGGAGTCTGGAATTGTTCCGGGAGTACCGGGTGACGACCAGCGTGACCGGAAGGAGTTTCCGAGGCCCCGAAAAGCGTTGGGGGGCCTTATGGGCCAAGGGGAGGGGGCACACCATCCCACTAAGGGGTAGTGCGCCCCTCCCACCCCATCTCATGTAACCTGGAGAGGTGGGGGCGCCTACCCTAGGGCAGCCGCCCCTCCCGGCTTGGGGGCCTAGTTTCCTAGGTGTGGGGGCGGCCAAACCCATCTAGGGTTTCCCCTGTGGCTGCCGCCCTTCCCCTAGGGAAACCCTAGGGCGCCTCCTCCTCCCCCTTCCCCCTATATATAGTGAGGGAGAGAGAGGGCAGACGCACCCCTTCCCTGGTGCAGCCCTCCCTCGTCCTACACTTCCTCCTCCTCCGTAGTGCTTAGTGAAACTGTGCCGGAGAACCACGAACTCCACCACCACGCCGTCATGATGCTGAAGGTCTCCCTCAACTTCTCCTCTCCCCTTGCTGTATCAACAAGGAGGAGACGTCCTCGGGCTGTACATGTGTTGAACGCGAAGGCGCCTTCCGTTCGGGGCTTGGATCGGATCTTCTGCGATTTGAATCGCCGCGAGTACGACTCCATCAACCGCGTTCTTGTAATGCTTCCGCTTAGTGATCTTCAAGGGTATGAAGATGCACTCCCTCTCTCTCGTTGCTAGCATCTCCTAGATTGATCTTGGTGACACGTAGGAAAATTTTGAATTATTACTACGTTCCCCAACAGTGGCATCATGAGCTAGTTCTATGCGTAGATTCTATGCACAAGTAGAACACAAGTAATTGTGGGCGATGATTTGGTCAATTTGCTTGCCGTTACTAGTCCTATCTTGATTCGGGGGCATTGTGGGATGAAGCGGCCCGGACCGACCTTACATGTACGCTTATGTGAGACAGGTTCCACCGACTGACATGCACTTGTTGCATAAGGTGGCTAGCAGGTGTCTGTCTCTCCCACTTTAGTCAGATCGTATTCGATGAAGAGGGTCCTTATGAAGCGTAAATAGAAATTGGCATATCACGGTTGTGGCTTTTGAGTAGGTAAAAAAGGTTCTTGCTAGAAACCCATAGTAGCCACGTAAAACATGCAACAACAATTAGAGGACGTCTAACTTGTTTTTGTAGGGTATGCGATGTGATGTGATATGGCCAAAAGGATGTGATGAATTATATATGTGATGTATGAGATTGATCATGTTCTTTTAATAGGAATCATGACTTGCATGTCGATGAGTATGACAACCGGCAGGCGCCATAGGAGTTGTCTTAATTTATTGTACGACCTGCGAGTTAATATAAACGCCATGTAATTACTTTACTTTATTGCTAACCGTTAGCCATAGTAGTAGAAGTAATAGTTGGCGAGACAACTTCATGAAGACACGATGATGGATATCATGGTGTCATGCCGGTGACAATGGTGATCATGCCGCGCCTCGAAGATGGAGATCAAAGGCGCAAGATGATATTGGCCATATCATGTCACTTTATGATTTGCATGTGATGTTTATCATGTTTACATCTTATTTGCTTAGAACGATGATAGCATAAATAAGATGATCCCTCACTAAAATTTCAAGAAATGTGTTCCCCCTAACTGTGCACCGTTGCGAAGGTTCGTTGTTTCGAAGCACCACGTGATGATTGGGCATGATAGATCCTAACGTTCGCATACAACGGGTGTAAGCCATATTTACACATGCGAAACACTTAGGTTGACTTGACGAGCCTAGCATGTACAGACATGGCCTCGGAACACGGGAGACCGAAAGGTCGAACATGAGTCGTATAGTAGATGCGATCAACATGGAGATGTTCACCGTTGATGACTAGTCCATCTCACGTGATGATCGGACACGGCCTAGTCGATTCGGATCATATATCACTTAGATGACTAGAGGGATGTCTATCTGAGTGGGAGTTTATAAAATAATTTGATTAGATGAACTTAATTATCATGAACTTAGTCTAAAATTGTCTTTACAATCTATCCTGTAGATCCAATGTCCCACGCTAATGTTGCCCTCAACTTCAACGCATTCCTAGAGAAAACCAAGTTGAAATACGATGGAAGCAACTATACAGGCTGGGTCCGTAACTTGAGGATCATCCTCATAGCTTCCAAGAAAGCATATGTCCTTGAAGCACCGCTAGGTGACACACCCATTTTCCCAGCAACTCAAGACGTTATGAATGCCTGGCAATCGCGTAGTGATGATTACTCCTTGGTTCAGTGTGGCATGCTTTACAGCTTAGAATCGGGGCTCCAAAAGCATTTTGAGCAACAGGGAGCATATGAGATGTTCCAAGAGCTGAAAATGGTTTTCCAAGCTCATGCCCGGGTCGAGAGATATTAAGTCTCCGACAAGTTCTACAGTTGTAAGATGGAGGAAAACAATTACATCGTGAGCATATACTCAAAATGTGCAGGTTGCACAACCGCTTGTCTCACTGGGAGTTAATCTTCCAGATGACTTCGGTCATTGATGTAATCCTCCGATCGCTTCCACCTAGCTACAAGAGCTTTGTGATGAACTACAATATGCAAGGGATGGAGAAGTCCATTCCTAAGTTATATTAGATGCTGAAATCAGCAGAGGTGGAGATCAAAAAGGAACATCAAGTGTTGATGGTGAATAAGACCACTAGTTTCAAGAAAGGCAAGGGTAAGAAGAACTTCAAGAAGGACAGCAAGGGAGTTGCCGTGCCCGGTAAGCCAGTTGCCAGGAAGAAGCCGAAGAATGGACCCAAACCTGAGACTGAGTGCTTCTATTGCAAGGGAAAGGGACACTGGAAGCGGAACTGCCCCGAATACTTAACGGATAAGAAGTCCGGCAACGCCAAAGGTATATATGATATACATGTTATTGATGTGTACCTTACCAGCGCTCGTAGTAACTCCTGGGTATTTGATACCGGTGCGGTTGCTCACATTTGTAACTCAAAACAGGAGCTACGGAATAAGCGGAGACTGGTGAAGGATGAGGTGACGATGCGCGTCGGGAATGGTTCCAAGGTCGATGTAATCGTCATCGTCACGCTACCTCTACATCTACCTTCGGGATTAGTTTTAAACCTCAATAATTGTTATTTAGTACCAGCTTTGAGCATGAACATTGTATCTGGATCTCGTTTGATGCGAGATGGCTACTCATTTGAATCCGAGAATAATGGTTGTTCTATTTATATGAGAGATATGTTTTATCTTCATGCCTCGCTGGTCAATGGTTTATTTTTATTGAATCTCGAACGTGATGTTACACATATTCATAGTGTGAATGCCAAAAGATGTAAGGTTGATAATGATAGTCCCATATACTTGTGGCACTGCCGCCTTGGTCACATTGGTGTCAAACGCATGAAGAAACTCCATGCAGATGGACTTTTGGAGTCTCTTGATTATGAATCATTTGACACGTGCAAACCATGCCTCATGGGCAAAAGGACCAAGACTCCGCTCTCCGAAACAATGGAGCGAGCAACCAACTTGTTGGAAATAATACATACTGATGTATGCGGTCCATTGAGGGTTGAGGCTCGCGGTGGCTATCGTTATTTTCTCACCCTCACTAATGACTTAAGTAGATATGGGTATGTCTACTTAATGAAACACAAGTCTGAGACCTTTGAAAAGTTCAAGGAATTTCAGAGCGAGGTAGAGAATCAACGTGACAGGAAAATAAAGTTCTTATGATCAGATTGTGGAGGAGAATACTTGAGTCACGAGTTTGGCACACACTTAAGGAAATGTGGAATTGTTTCACAACTCACGCCGCCGGGAACACCTCGGTGTAATGGTGTGTCCAAACATCGTAATCGCACTCTATTGGATATGGTGTGATCTATGATGTCTCTTACCGATCTACCGCTATCATTTTGGGGTTATGCTTTAGAGAATGCCGCATTCACTTTAAATAGGGCACCGTATAAATCCGTTGAGATGACACCGTATGAATTATGGTTTGGGAAGAAACCTAAGCTGTCGTTTCTGAAAGTTTGGGGATGCGATGCTTATGTCAAGAAACTTCAATCTGAAAACTCGAACCCAAATCGGAAAAATGCGTCTTCATAGGATACCCTAAGGAAACTATCGGGTATACCTTCTACCTCAGATCCGAGGGCAAGAACATTGTTGCCAAGAATGGATCCTTTCTGGAGAAAGAGTTTCTCTCGAAAGAAGTAAGTGGGAGTAAAGTAGAACTTGATGAGGTACCACCTCTTGAACTAGAGAGTAGCGCAACACAAAAAGATGTTTATGTGGTGCCTGCACCGACTAGAGAGGAAGTTAATGATGATGATCATGAAACTTCGGATCAAGTTGCTATTGAACTTCGTAGGTCCACGAGGACACGTTCCGCACCAGAGTGGTATGGCAACCCTGTCCTGGAAATCATGTTGTTAGACAATGGTAAACCTTCAAACTATGAAGAAGCGATGGTGGGCCCGGATTCCAACAAATGGCTTGAAGCCATGAAATCCGAGATAGGATCCATGTATGAGAACAAAGTATGGACTTTGGTGGACTTGCCCGATGATCGGCAAGCCATAGAGAATAAGTGGATCTTTAAGAAGAAGACTGACGCGGATGGTAATGTGACCGTCTATAAGGTCGGCTTGTCGCTAAGGGTTACCGACAAGTTCAAGGAGTTGACTACGATAAGACCTTCTCACCCGTAGTGAAGCTGAAGTCCGTCTGAATCATGTTAGCAATTGCCGCATTCTATGATTATGAGATATGGCAAATGGACGTCAAAACGGCATTCCTTAACGGTTTTCTTAAGGTAGAATTGTATATGATGCATCCGAAAGGTTTTGTCGATCCTAAGAATGCTGACAAGGTATGCAAGCTCCAACGCTCCATCTATGGGCTGGTGCAAGCATCTCAGAGTTGGAACATTCGCTTTGATGAAATGATCAAAGCATCTGGGTTTATACAGACTTATGGAGAAGCCTGTATTTCCAAGAAAGTGAGTGGGAGCTCTGTAGCATTTCTCATATATATGTGGGTGACATATTGTTAATGGGAAATGATATAGAACTTTTGGAAAGCATAAAGGCCTACTTGAATAAGTGTTTTTCAATGAAGGACCTTGGAGAAGCTGCTTACATATTAGGCATCAAGATCTATAGAGATAGATCGAGACACCTCATTGGTCTTTCACAAAGCACATACCTTGACAAGATATTGAAAAAGTTCAATATGGATCAGTCCAAGAAGGGGTTCTTGCCTGTGTTGCAAGGTGTGAGATTGAGCGCAGCTCAACTCCCGACCTCGGCAGAAGAAAGAGAAAAGATGAGTGTCATCCCCTATGCCTCAGCCATAGGCTCTATTATGTATGACATGCTCGTTGGGGAACGGCTTCATGATCCAACCGGTCTAATGTGTTAGATTAACGCGGTTGATGTAGTCGAACGTCTTCATGATCCAACTGATCCAAGTACCGAACGTACGGCACCTCCGTGCTTAGCACACATTCAGCTCAGTGATGTCCCTTGAACTCTTGATCCAGTAGAGGGTCGAGGGAGAGTTCCGTCATCACGACGGCGTGGTGATGGTGATGGTGATGTGATCCGCACAGGGCTTCACCTAAGCATTAGGACGCTATGACCGGAGGAGTAAACTGTGGAGGGGGGCACCACACACGGCTAAGAAACAACTGTTGTGCCTTTGGGGTGCCCCCTGCCCACGCATGTAAAGGAGGGTAGGAGGAGGTGGCCGGCCCAAGGGGGGTGCACCAAGGGGGAGTCCTACTTGGACTCCCAGTCCAAGTAGGATTCACCCCCCTCCTTCCTTCCAACGGAGAGGGGAAAGGGGAAAGGGGGGGCACCTCCTGTGGCAGCCTCCCTCTCTCCACTGTGGCCCAATAGGCCCATTAACTTTCCCGCTGGGGGGTTCGGTAGCCTCCCAAGATTCAAAAATCCCGGACCTTATCAGAACCATTCCGGTGTCCTTATATAACCTTACAATATATCAATCTTTACCTCTCGACCATTTCAAGACTCCTCGTCATGTCCGTGATCTCATCCGGGACTCCGAACAAACTTCGGTCACGAAAACACATAACTCATAATACAAATAGTCATCAAACGATAAGCGCGCGGACCCTACGGGTTCGAGAACTATGTAGACATGACCGAGACATATCTCCGGTCAATAACCAATAGCGGAACCTGGATGCTCATATTGGTTCCTACATATTCTACTAAGATCTTTATAGGTCAAACCGCATAACAACATACGGTATTCCCTTTGTCATCAGTATGTTACTTGCCCGAGATTCGATCGTTTGTATCATCATACCTAGTTCAATCTCATTACCGGCAAGTCTCTTTACTCGTTCCATAATGCATGATTCCGTAACTAACTCATTAGTCAAATTGCTTGCAAGGCTTATAGTGATGTGCATTACCGAGAGGGCCCAGAGATACCTCTCCGATACACGGAGTGACAAATCCTAATCTCGATCTATGCCAACTCAACAAACACCTTGGGAGACACCTGTAGAGCATCTTTATAATCACCCATTTACGTTGGGACATTTTATAGCACACAAGGTATTCCTCCGGTATTCAGGAGTTGCATAATCTCATAGTCAAAGGAATATGTATAAGTCATGAAGAAAGCAATAGCAATAAAACTTAACGATCATTATGCTAAGCTAACAGATGGGTCTTGTCCATCACATCATTCTCCTAATGATGTGATCCTATTCATCAAATGACAACACATGTCTATGGTTAGGAAACTTAACCATCTTTGATTAACAAGCTAGTCTAGTACAGGCTTACTAGGGACACTATGTTTTGTCTATGTATCCACACATGTATCAAGTTTCCGGTTAATGCAATTCTAGCATGAATAATATATATTTATCATGATATAAGGAAATATAGATAACAACTTTATTATTGCCTCTAGGGCATATTTCCTTCAGTCTCCCACTTGCACTAGAGTCAATAATCTAGTTCACATTGTCATGTGATTTAACACCAATAGTTCACATCGTCATGTGACTAACACCCAAAAGGTTTACTAGAGTTAATAATCTAGTTCACATCGCAATGTGATTAACACCCAAAGAGTACTAAGGTGTGATCATGTTTTGCTTGTCAGAGAAGTTTAGTCAACGGTCTGCCACATTCAGAGCCGTATGTATTTTGCAAATATTTCTATGTCTACAATGCTCTGCATGGAGCTACTCTAGCTAATTGCTCCCACTTTCAATATGTATCCAGATTGAGACTCAGAGTCATCTGGATCGGTGTAAAAGCTTTCATCGACATAACTCTTTACGACGAACTCTTTATCACCTCCATAACCAAGAAATATTTTCGCAGTCTTCTTAGGTAACTAGGGATAATTTTGACCGTTGTCTAGTGATCCACTCCTGGATCACTATCGTACCCCCTTGCCAAACTCATGGCAAGGTACACAATAGGTTTGTTACACAACATGGATACTTTATAGAACCTATGGCTGAGGCATAGGGAATGACTTTCATTCTCTCTCTATCTTCTGTCGTGGTTGGGTTTTGAGTCTTACTCAACTTCATACCTTACAACTCAGGCAAGAACTCCTTTGACTGATCCATTTTGAACTCTTTCAAGATCTTATCAAGGTATGTACTTGTCGAAAGTCTTATCAAGTGTCTTGATCTATCTTTATAGATCTTGATGCCCAAAATGTAAGTAACTTTACCGAGGTCTTTATTTGAAAAACTCCTTTCAAAAACTCCTTTATGCTTTCCAGAAAATTCTACATCATTTCCGATCAACAATATGTCATTCACATATTGAAAGAACATGCGGTGCCCCATGTTTGGTTTTGGTAATTGATGACAACCTCTATGGACTAATGGTTGCCTTGAGTTATATTTGAAGGTTTTGTCCATAGGCTTTTCTTGGAGTACATGTGTTGGTTTCAAGGAGAGTTTGTGTCGACCAAGGTGCTATTCAAGGAATTGCCTAAAAGATTAGTCTTGTGAGAGGTTGATCAAGACCCAGTCAAAGAGTGAATCAAGTTGATCAACACACAAAGCGTAGAAGATGTACCGAGAGGATCAAGTGATCCCATGGTATGGTAAGCATTGTCCATTGCACTTTGTGTACTAACCCATGGTCTTCGTGAGAGTTCTTTGTGGGGTTAGGTTGTGGTGTGCAAGTTCAAGTAGGATCATCACAAAGAGATCATATGCTTGAAGCTTGCCGTCCATTGTGGTGGCAATGGACTTGTGAAGATGTGCCAAAGAGTGGCTCACCCATAGTGGAGTATGGGGGAGCAATCTACTAGTCTTCACCAAGCCAACGCAATCAAGAAACGTGGTCCGGCTTGAGGGAGTCAAGATCATCATCATCCAACTCAAGTGGACTATGTGCAAGGCAAAGGTTTGCCCTTGATAGGTTTTCTATTTTACCGGTCTCATGGTAGTTGTGGGAGACCGGGTTATAGGATCGATTGCCGTACTATCAAGGGGGGCTCTCGATGAGTAGCTTGATCGTATCGTTCGTAGAGAGCTCAAACCATTGCATCCTTGCATCATCTTTATTAGTTTTTGCTTGGTTCTTCTCCTTGTGAGATTTGGAGCTTATGTTCATCTTGATGACAAGCTCGAGTTCATCGAAAATGGAGTTCACTCATGCATCTTCTATGATGTTTTGGATGTTGGAGGTTATGTCGGTTCTTCTCTGTTGGAGGTTTCACTCCTATATTTGTTAGGCATACCTCCCCTGCATCTTCTCGGTTCTTTGCTGTTTTGATGCTACTCGTCGTCTTGTGTCCAACAAGCTTGAGTTTGCTCAATTAGGAGCTCATTTGTAGAAGTTTTAGCAGTTCTGGTTTTCCTTGGAGTACTTGTTTTCGTGGAAGTGGCATAAGGATGGCGCCAGCGGTAGTACCGCTGGTCGGAGCGGCAGTACCGCGTATCACCACAAGTGGTAGTACCGATGTCCCACAGCGGTAGTACCGCCCATGGCCATAAGAGGTAGTACGGCTCCAGTTCCGCGCTGGTACCGCCTCGACTCGACATGGTTTTCTCGTGTCGGGTTCAACGGCAGTACCGCTCGTGTGCGGTAGTACCGCGGCTACCACTGCCCCTAGTGCCGCTGGCTCCAGCAGTAGTGCCGCTCATACGGCTCTGCCTCGCCCTATGTCTTGCTCCGCTCTCCATGTTCTACCGCCCGGGCGGTAGTACCGCTCCCCTGAGCGGTAGTACCATGCGCGGACTGAGCACATAACGGTTGGATTCGGGAGCTCCTATAAAAGGGGGTCTTCTTGCTCATTCAACTTCATCTCTTGAGCTCGTGTTCTTCCCCCATTGTTGACCTTCTTCGAGCTTGCTAACTCTCAATCCCTCCATGGATTCTTGCTAGTTTTTGAGGGAAAAGAGAGAGGAGATCTAGATCCACATTTCCACCAATCACTTTCTCCTCTTTGTGAGGGGAACCCCTTGGATCTAGATCTTGGAGTTATTGGTGTTCTCCTTCTTGTTCTTCCTCTCATTTTCCTCCCTAGCATTAGTTGCTTCGGTGGGATTTGAGAGAGAAGGACTTGGGCACTCCATGTGCCCTTGCCATTGCATTTGGTGCATCGATTTGAGTTCTCCACGTGATACATGGAAGTTACAAGTTGAGAAGCTTATTACTCTTGGGTGCTTGGTACCCTTGAGCTTGTTCCTCTTGGGTGCTTGGGCGCCCTAGACGGTTGGTGGTGTTTGGAGCTCAATCATTGCGGTGTAAAGCTCTGGGCAAGCGTCAGGGTCTCCAATTAGGTTGTGGAGATCGCCCCGAGCAATTTGACGGGTACCGGTGACCGCCCCCAAAGGTTGCCAAAGTGTACGGGTTCGGTGACCGCCCCCAAGGGTTGCCATTTGTACGGGTTCGGTGACCGCCCTCAAGGGTCCCTTAGTTGAATCACGGCATCTTGCATTGTCCAAGGGCGTGAGGAGATTATGGTGGCCCTAGTGGCTTCTTGGGGAGCATTGTGCCTCCACACCGCTCCAAACGGAGATTAGCATCCGCAAGGGTGTGAACTTCAGGATACATCGTCGTCTCTGCGTGCCTCGGTTATCTCTTACCCGAGCCCTTTACTTATGCACTTTACTTTGTGATAGCCATATTGTTTCTTGTCATATATCTTGCTATCACTTAGTTGTTTATCTTGCTTAGCATAAGTTGTTGGTGCACATAGGTGAGCCTAGTTGTTGTAGGTTTTGTGCTTGTCAAATTAACCGCTAGGTTTATTCCACATTTGTTCAAGCCTAAACCGTAATTATTTTAAAGCGCCTATTCACCCCCCCTCTAGGCGACATCCATGATCTTTCACATATACTTATCAGAAAGGTTGTAGTGCTCCCACTCACTTTCTTGTAAATACAGGCTTCACCGCAAGTCTGTATAAAACTATATGCTTTGATCAACTCATCAAAGCGTATATTCCAACTCTGAGATGCTTGCACCAGTCCATAGATGGATCACGGGAGCTTGCACACTTTGTTAGCACCTTTAGGATTGATAAAACCTTCTGGTTGCATCATATACAACTCTTCTTTAATAAATTCATTAAGGAATGCAGTTTTGACATCCATTTGCTAGATTTCATAAATGCGGCAATTGCTAACATGATTCGGACAGAGTTAAGCATCGATACGAGTGAGAAAATCTCATTGTGGTCAACACCTTGAACTTGTCGAAAACCTTTTGCAACAAGTCGAGCTTTGTAGACAGTAACATTACCGTCAGAGTCCCTCTTCTTCTTGAAGATCAATTTATTCTCTATGGCTTGCCGATCATCGGGCAAGTCAAGCAAAGTCCATACTTTGTTCTCATACATGGATCCTATCTCAGATTTCATGGCCTCAAGCCATTTTTCGGAATCTGGGCTTATCATCGCTTCCTCATAGTTCGTAGGTTCGTCATGGTCTAGTAACATGACTTCCACAACATGATTACCGTACCACTCTGGTGCAGAACATGCTCTGGTTGACCTACGAGGTTCGGTAGTAACTTGATCTGAAGTTTCATGATCATCATCATTAATTTCCTCACTAATTGGTGTAGGCATCACTGGAACTGATTTCTGTGGTGAACCATTTTCCAATTCGAGAGAAGGTACAACTACCTCATCAAGTTCTACTTTGCTCCCACTCACTTCTTTCGAGAAAAACTCCTTCTCTAGAAAGGATCCATTCTTAGCATCAAATGTCTTGCCTTCGGATCTGTGATAGAAGGTGTACCCAACAGTTTCTTTTGGGTATCCTATGAAGACGCACTTCTCCGATTTGGGTTCAAGCTTATCAGGTTGAAGTTTTTTCACATAAGCATCGCAATAAAAGCACTCAGTCTCAGGCTTGGGTCCATTCTTTGACTTCTTCCCGGCAACTGGCTTACCGGGCGCGGCAACATCCTTGCCGTCCTTCTTGAAGTTCTTCTTACCCTTGCCCTTCTTGAACTTAGTAGTTTTATTGACCATCAACACTTGATGTTCTTTCTTGATTTCAACCTCTGCTGACTTCAGCATTGAAAATACTTCAGGAATAGTTTTCACCATCCCTGCATATTGTAGTTCATCACAAAGCTCTTGTAGCTCGGTGGGAGCGATCAAGGATTCTGTCAATGACCGCCTCGTCCGGGAGGTTAATGTCCAGCTGGGACAGGCGGTTGTGCAACCCAGACATTTTGAGTATGTGCTCACTGACAGAACTATTTTTCTCCATCTTACAACTATAGAACTTGTCGGAGACTTCATATGTCTCGACCCGGGCATGAGCTTGGAAACCATTTTCAGCTCCTCGAACATCTCATATGCTCCGTGTTGCTCAAAATGCTTTTGGAGCCCCGGTTTTGAGTTGTAAAGCATGCCGCACTGAACGAGGGAGTAATCATCAGCACGAGACTGCCAAGCATTCATAATGTCTTGGTTCTCTGGGAGTGGTGCTTCACCTAGCGGTGCTTCTAGGACATATTGTTTCTTGGCTGCTATGAGGATGATCCTCAGGTTCCGGACCCAGTCCGAATAGTTGCTGCCATCATCTTTCAGCTTGGTTTTATCTAGGAACGCGTTGAAGTTCATGGTGACATGAGCGTTGGCCATTTGATCTACAAGACATTTTGCAAAGATTTAGACTAATGTTCATGATAATTAAGTTCATCTAATCAAATTATTTAATGAACTCCCACTCAGATTTGACATCCCTCTAGTCATCTAAGTGTTACATGATCCGAGTCGACTAGGCCGTGTCCGATCATCACGTGAGACGGACTAGTCATCGTCGGTGAACATCTCCATGTTGATCGTATCTACCATACGACTCATGTTCGACCTTTCGGTCTCTTGTGTTCCGAGGCCATGTCTGCATACATGCTAGGCTCGTCAAGTTAACCCTAAGTGTTTTGCATGTGTAAAACTGTCTTACACCCATTGTATGTGAACGTAAGGATCTATCACACCCGATCATCACGTGGTGCTTCAAACGCATTTAACTTTAGCAACGGTGCACGCTTAGGGGAACACTTTCTTGAAATTATTATAAGGGATCATCTTATTTACTATCGTCGTTCTAAGTAAACAAGATGCATAAACATAATAAACATCACATGCAATTATATAAAGTAGTGACATGATATGGCCAATATCATATAGCTCCTTCGATCTCCATCTTGAGGCTCCATGATCATCTTCGTCACCGCATGACACCATGATCTCCATCATCATGATCTCCATCATCGTGTCTTCATGAAGTTGTCACGCCAACGACTACTTCTACTTCTATGGCTAACGCGTTTAGCAATAAAGTAAAGTAATTTACATGGCGTTCTTCAATGAAACGCAGGTCATACAAAAATAAGACAACTCCTATGGCTCCTGCCGGTTGTCATACTCATCGACATGCAAGTCGTGATTCCTATTACAAGAACATGATCTCATACATCAAAATATATCATTCATCATTCATCACAACTTCATCCATATCACATCACATGACAATTGCTGCAAAAACAAGTTAGACGTCCTCTAATTGTTGTTGCATCTTTTACGTGGCTGCAATTGGGTTCTAGCAAGAACGTTTTCTTACCTACGAATAACCACAACGTGATTTTGTCAAATTCTATTTACCCTTCATAAGGACCCTTTTCATCTAATGCGCTCCAACTAAAGTAGGAGAGACAGACACCCGCTAGCCACCTTATGCAACTAGTGCATGTCAGTCGGTGGAACCTGTCTCACGTAAGCGTACGTGTAAGGTCGGTCCGGCCGCTTCATCCCACAATACCGCTGAAGCAAGAAAAGACTAGTAGCGGCAAGCAAGTTGACAAGATCTACGCCCACAACAAAATTGTGTTCTACTCGTGCAATAGAGAACTACGCATAGACCTAGCTCATGATGCCACTGTTAGGGAACGTTGCAGAAAATTAAATTTTTTCCTACGGTTTCACCAAGATCCATCTATGAGTTCATCTAAGCAACGAGTCATGGGAGAGAGATTGCATCTACATACCACTTGTAGATCGCGTGCGGAAGCGTTTAAGGGAACGGGGATGATGGAGTCGTACTCGCCGTGATCCAAATCACCGATGACCAAGTGCTGAACGGACAGCACCTCCGCGTTCAACACACGTACGGAGCGGACGACGTCTCCTCCTTCTTGATCCAACAAGGGGGAAGGAGAGGTTGAGGAAGAAGTCTCCAGCAGCAGCACGATGGCGTGATGATGGTGGAGAGGTAGTACTCCGACAGGGCTTCGCCAAGCACTCAACGGAGGAGGATAGGTGTTGGGGAGGGGAGGGGCTGCGCCTTGGATGTTGTGTGCAGCCCTCCCCTCGCCCCTCTATTTATAGGGGAAGGGGGAAGGGGGCCGGCCCCCTCTAGATGAGATCTAGAGGCGGCGGCCGAGGGGGGCTTGCCCCCCAAGCAAAGGGGGGCGCCCCCACTAGGGTTCCCCCCCCCCAACCCTAGGCGCATGGGCCCAAGGGGGGGCGCCCAGCCCTCCAGGGGCTGGTTCCCTGCCCCTTGCGGCCCATGAGGCCCTCCGAGAGGGGTGGCCCCTCCAGATGGACCCCCGGAACCCCTCCGGTGGCCCCGGTACAATACCGATATGCCCCCGAAACTTTCCGGTGTCGGTATGACAACTTCCCATATATAAATCTTCACGTCTGGACCATTCCGGAACTCCTCGTGATGTCCGGGATCTCATCCGGGACTCCGAACAACATTTGGTAATCACATATAAGTCTTCCTAATAACCCTAGCGTCACCGAACCTTAAGTGTGTAGACCCTACGGTTCGGGAGACATGCAGACATGACCGAGATCGCTCTCCGGTCAATAACCAACATGGGATCTGGATACCCATGTTGGCTCCCACATGCTCCTCGATGATCTCATCGGATGAACCACGATGTCGAGGATTCAATCAACCCCGTATACAATTCCCTTTGTCAGACGGTATATTACTTGCCCGAGATTCGATCGTCGGTATCCCAATACCTCGTTCAATCTCGTTATCGGCAAGTCACTTTACTCGCATCAGTAATGCATGATCCGTGACCAGACACTTGGTCACTTTGAGCTCATTATGATGATGCACTACCGAGTGGGCCAAGTGATACCTCTCCGTAATACGGAGTGACAAATCCGATCTCGATCCGTGTCAACCCAATGCAGACACTTTTGGAGATACCAGAGTGCACCTTTATAGTCACCCGATTACGTTGTGACGTTTGGTACACCCAAAGCACTCCTACGGTATCCGGGAGTTACACGATCTCATGGTCTAAGGAAGAGATACTTGACATTGGAAAAGCTCTAGCAAAACGAACTACACGATCTTGTGCTATGCTTAGGATTGTCTTGTCCATCACATCATTCTCCTAATGATGTGATCTCGTTATCAATGACATCCAATGTCCATAGTCAGAAACCATGACTATCTATTGATCAACGAGCTAGTCAACTAGAGGCTCACTAGGGACATATTGTGGTCTATGTATTCACACGTGTATTACGATTTCCGGATAATACAATTATAGCATGAATAAAAGACAATTATCACGAACAAGGAAATATAATAATAATCCTTTTATTATTGCCTCTAGGGCATATTTCCAACACGTATCTTCTGCGATTTGAATCGCCGTGATACGTCTCCAATGTATCTATAATTTTTTATTGTTCCATGCTATTATATTATCTGTTTTGGATGTTTAATGGGCTTTAATATGCTCTTTTATATTATTTTTGGGACTAACCTACTAACCGAAGGCCCAGTGCAAATTGCTGTTTTTTGCCTATTTCAGTGTTTCGCAGAAAAGGAATATCAAACGGAATCCAAACGGAACGAAACCTTCGCGAGGATCTTTCTTGGAACAAACGCAACCCAGGAGACTTAGAGTAGAAGTCAAGGAAGCAACGAGGCGGCCACGAGGCAGGAGGGCGCGCCCAGGGGGTAGCCCCCCCCCCCACCCTCGTGGGCCCCTCGTAGCTCCACCGACCTACTTCTTTTGCCTATATATACTCTTATACCTTGAAAAGATCCAGGGCACGGAACCACTTTTCCAGCGCCGCAACCTTCTGTACCCATGAGATCCCATCTTGGGGCCTTTTCCGGTGATCTGCCTGAGGGGGATTCGATCACGAAGGGCTTCTACATCAACACCATAGTCTCTCCGATGATGTGTGAGTAGTTTAGCACAAACCTCCGGGTCCATAGTTATTAGCTAGATGGCTTCTTCTTTCTCTTTGGATCTCAATACAAAGTTCTCCTCGATCTTCTTGGAGATCTATTCGAGGTAATACTTTTTGCGGTGTGTTTGCCGAGATCCGATGAATTGTGGGTTTATGATCAAGATTATCTATGAACAATATTTGATTCTTATATGAATTCTTATATGCATGACTTAATATCTTTGCAAGTCTCTTCGAATTATCAGTTTAGTTTGGCCTACTAGATTGATCTTTCTTGCAATGGGAGAAGTGCTTAGCTTTGGGTTCAATCTTGCGGTGCTCGATCCTCGTGATGTAAAGGGAACCGACACGTATTGTATTTTTGCCATCGAGGATAAAAAGATGGGGTTTATATCATATTGCTTGAGTTTATCCCTCTACATCATGTCATCTTGCCTAATGCGTTACTCAGTTCTTATGAACTTAATACTCTAGATGCATCTTTGGATAGCGGTCGATGTGTGGAGTAATAGTAGTAGATGCAGAATCATTTCGATCTACTTGACACGGACGTGATGCCTATGTTCATGATCATGCCTAGATATTCTCATAACTATGCGGTTTTCTATCAATTCCTCGGAAGTAATTTGTTCACCCACCGTAATATATGCTATCTTGAGAGAAACCACTAGTGAAACCTATAGCCCCTGGATCTACTTTACATCATATAAGTTTTCGATCTATAATTCTAACTTTACTATTTATTTTGCAATCTTTACTTTTCAATCTATACAACAAAAATACCAAAAATATTTATCTTATTATCTTTATCAGATCTCACTTTTGCAAGTGGCCGTGAAGGGATTGACAACCCCTTTATCGTGTTGGTTGCAAGGTTCTTGATTGTTTGTGCAGGTGCTAGGCGATTTGTGTGTAGTCTCCTACTTGATTGATACCTTGGTTCTCAAAAACTGAGGGAAATACTTACGCTACTTTGATGCATCACCCTTTCCTCTTCAAGGGAAAACCAACGCATGCTCAAGAGGTAGCAAGAAGGATTTCTCGCGCCGTTGCCGGGGAGATCTATGCACAAGTCAAGACATACCAAGTACCCATCACAAACTCTTCTCCCTTGCATTAAATTATTTTCTATTTGCCGCTCATTTTCCTCTCCCACACTTCACCCTTGCCGTTTTATTCGCCCTTTTCCGTCCGCTTCTTTCCGCTTGCTTCTTGTTTGCTTGTGTGTTGGATTGATTGTTTGTCATGATGGCTCAAGATAATACTAAATTGTGTGACTTTTCCAATACCAACAACAATGATTTTATTAGCACTCCGATTGCTCGTATTACCGATGCTGAATCTTGTGAAATTAATGCTGCTCTGTTGAATCTTGTCATGAAAGATCAATTTCTGGCCTTCCTAGTGAAGATGTCGCTACCCATCTGAACAACTTCGTTGATTTGTGCGATATGCAAAAGAAGAAAGATGTGGATAATGATATTGTTAGATTGAAGCTATTTCCATTTTTGCTTAGAGATCGTGCTAAAACTTGGTTCTCTTCTTTGCCTAAAAATAGTATTGATTCATGGAATAAGTGCAAAGATGCTTTTATCTCTAAGTATTTTCCTCCCGCTAAGATCATCTCTCTTAGAAATGATATTATGAATTTTAAGTAACTTGATCATGAGCATGTTGCATAAGCTTGGGAGAGGATGAAATTAATGATACATAATTGCCCTACACATGGTTTGAATTTATGGATGATTATACAAAAAAATTATGTTGGATTGAATTTTGCTTCTATAAATCTTTTAGATTCGGCCGCGGGAGGCACTTTTATGGAAATCACTTTAGGAGAAGCTACTAAACTCCTAGATAATATTATGGTTAATTATTCTCAATGGCACGCCAAAAGATCTACTAGTAAAAAGGTTCATACAATAGAAGAGATTAATGTTTTGAGTGGAAAGATGGATGGACTTATGAAATTGTTCGCTAATAAGAGTGTTTCTTCTGATCCTAATGATATGCCTTTGTCTACTTTGATTGAGAATAATAATGAATCTATAGATGTGAATTTTGTTGGTAGGAACAATTTTGGTAACAACACGTATAGAGGAAATTTTAATTCTAGGTCGTTCCCTAGTAATTCCGCTTAATAATTATGGTAATTCCTACAACAACTCTTATGGAAATTTTAATAAGGTGCCCTCTGATTTTGAGACTAGTGTTAAAGAATTTATGAATTCGCAAAAGAATTTCAATGCTTTGCTTGAAGAAAAATTGCCTAAGATTGATGAGTTGGCTAGGAACGTGGATAGAATTTCTCTTGATGTTGATTCTTTGAAACTTAGATCTATACCACCTAAGCATGATATCAATGAGTCTCTCAAAGCCATGAGAATTTCCGTTGATGAGTGCAAAGAAAGAACCGCTAGGATGCGTGCTAAAAAAAGATTGCTTTGTGAAAACGTGTTCTTCTAGTTTTCATGATAATAATGATAAGATCTAAAAGTGATTGATGTGTCCCCTATTAAATCTTTGTTTTCCAAATATGAATCCTGATAAAGATGGGACTGGAGATGATTCAACTTTAGTTAAAAGGCGTCCCAATGATTCGGAGTTTTTAGATCTTGATGCAAAAATTGGTGATAGTGGGATTGAAGAGGTCAAAACTTTACATAGCAATGAACCCACTATTTTGGATTTCAAGGAATTTCATTATGATAATTGCTCTTTGATAGATTGTATTTCCTTGTTGCAATCCGTGCTAAATTCTCCTCATGCTTATGATCAAAACAAAGCTTTTACTAAACATATCGTTGATGCTTTAATGCAATCCTATGAAGAAAAGCTTGAATTAGAAGTTTTTATCCCTAGAAAACTTTATGATGAGTGGGAACCTACTATTAAAATTAAGATTAAAGATCATGAATGCTATGCTTTATGTGATTTGGGTGCTAGTGTTTCCACGATTCCAAAAACTTTGTGTGATGTGTTAGGTTTCCGTGAATTTGATGATTGTTCTTTAAATTTGCATCTGACGGATTCCACCATTAAGAAACCTATGGGAAGGATTAATGACGTTCTTATTGTTGCAAATAGGAATTACGTGCCCGTAGATTTCATTGTTCTCGATATAGATTGCAATCCTACATGTCCTATTATTCTTGGTAGACCTTTCCTTAGAACGATTGGTGCAATTATTGATATGAAAGAAGGAAATATTAGATTCCAATTTCCATTAAGGAAAGGCATGAAACACTTTCCTACAAAAAAAATCAAATTACCTTATGAATCTATTATGAGAGCCACTTATGGATTGCATACCAAAGATGACAATACCTAGATCTATTCTTGTTTTTATACCTAGCTAGGGGCGTTAAACGATAGCGCTTGTTGGGAGGCAACCCAATTTTATTTTTGTTCCTTGCTTTTTGTTCCTGTTTAGTAATAAATAATTCATCTAGCCTCTGTTTGGATGTGTTTTTATGTTTTAATTGTGTTTTTGCCAAGTAGAACCAATAGGATCATCTTGGGTGATAGTTGTTTTATCTTGCTGAAAAAGACAAAAACTTTACGCTCACGAAAATAATTGTTAAAACTCACCCGAACATGATAAAATACCAATTATTTCTGAAGTAGATCAATATACAAATTATCCAGGTTGTCCTAGTTTTTCAGAATTTGTGGAGTTCCACAAGTATTCGAACAAATCAGATTGCTACAGATTGTTCTGTTTTGACAGATTCTGTTTTCCGTGTGTTGTTTGCTTATTTTGATGAATCTACGGCTAGTATCGGGGGTATGAACCATAGAGAAGTTGGAATACAGTAGGTTTAAAACCAATATAAATAAATAATGAGTTCATTACGGTACCTTAAAGTGGTGGTTTGTTTTCTTACACTAACGGAGCTCATGAGATTTTCTGTTTGAGTTTTGTGTTGTGAAGTTTTCAAGTTTTTGGGTAAAGATTTGATGGATTATGGAATAAGGAGTGGCAAGAGCCTAAGCTTGGGGATGCCCAAGGCACCCCAAGGTAAAATTTAAGGACAACCAAAAGTTTAAGCTTGGGGATGCCCTGGAAGGCATCCTCTTTCGACTTCGCTCTATCGGTAACTTTACTTGAGGCTATATTTTTATTCACCACATGATATGTGTTTTGCTTGGAGCGTCTTGTATGATTTGAGTCTTTGCTTTTTAGTTTACCACAATCATCCTTGCTGTACACACCTTTTGGGCTGTACACACCTTTTGGGAGAGACACACATGAATCGGAATTTATTAGAATACTCTATGTGCTTCACTTATATCTTTTGAGCTAGATAATTTTTGCTCTAGTGCTTCACTTATATCTTTTTAGAGCACGGTTGTCGGTGTCAAAACCGGCGGATCTCGGGTAGGGGGTCCCGAACTGTGCGTCTAGGCGGATGGTAACAGGAGACAAGGGACACGATGTTTTTACCCAGGTTCGGACCCTCTCGATGGAGGTAATACCCTACTCCTGCTTGATTAATATTGATGATATGGGTAGTACAAGAATAGATCTACCACGAGATCGAGGAGGCTAAACCCTAGAAGCTAGCCTATGGTATGATTGTTGTTCGTCCTACGGACTAAAAACCCTCCGGTTTATATAGACACCGGATAGGTTAGGGTTACACATAGTCGGTTACAATGGTAGGAGATCTACATATCCGTATCGCCAAGGAAAGTCCATCCGGACACGGGACGAAGTCTTCAATCTTGTATCTTCATAGTCTAGGAGTCCGGCCAACGGTGATAGTTCGGCTATCCGGACATCCCCTAATCCGGGACTCCTCAAGAGCCCCGAACCAGGCTTCAATGACGATGAGTCCGGCATGTTGATTGTCTTCGGCATTGCGAGGCGGGTTCTTCTCCAAATTCCATATACTTGTCGAATAGTGTCCGGCCTCTGATAAATGCTGCGCTCCTTGGCTTCTACGCCCAATAATGGCCATCTTCCACGTGTTTGAATGAATGCGAAAAGCCAGGGTATTTTCACACTTACCCCCCTAGCTGCGCAAATGAGCTGCCTATAAAAGGGCGAGGATCTAGATCTGAGCCACACCATCCCCTTCATGAAGCTTTCATCTGAGCGCCTCGACCAAAGCCCATTCCATCATGGACAATCGACGCGGCTCCTCCTCTCGCGCTCCCAGCCCTCGAAATTGGGAGAGATGCTCAGTCCGCATAGCGAGCTAGTTATACTCCAAACCAAGGGATTTCTTCCCCCGACCTTCATGGTTCCGGTTCGAGCCGGACTTGCCACCTACAAGGGCGGAAAGCAAGCGGAGAGTGTCCCCGATCCCTCTAAAGGAGAGCGGGTATGCTTCATCTCTTATCTAGTAAGAGGACTCGGATTTCCAATCCATCCGCTTTCTCCGGGGCTCTTGGAGTTCTCGGCCTCCAGTTGCACCACCTTACGCGCCTCCATTTTGCACATCGCGGGCTTCGTGGCCCTTTGCGAACTGTTCTTGGGTGTCGAGGCTCATTTCGCGTTGTGGAAGAGATTATTCTGCCTAGTACCCCGTTCTCATGAGGGGTCAATATATCAAGTGGGCGGAGCCGAACTATGGTGCATCGCCGGGACCGGATATCTATCCGGAACCCCGAAGAAGGCGTCCGAAGACTGGCCTTCGGAATGGTTTTACATGGAGGACGCCCCGCTGCGGATCTTGTTCGGATCGGCCTTCCGGAGTTTAGCAATGCTCCTCCGAAGAAGCGCCTAAGCCGGGCGCCCTCGGAGCCCAGTGAGGGAAAATGACCGGATGTCCTTTACTTGATGAGCCGAATAAGATTATCGGCTCATGCCGGATTGACCATGATTGGAGTCATGGCAATCTGCATTATGAGGAGTGCAGCCGCCCAATATAGGGGCCACCCCATGTGGGACTTCAACGGGAGGACGATGCCACCGCCATGGCCGCAAGGGCGGGATCGGTCATCGAACCGGTGAAGACCTTGTCTTCCATGTATAAAGGGAGGAGGAGGATTTTCTCGCGCCAACCCATCGAGCGAAGTTTTCTTGAATAATCCTCGGTTGGGTAAGCAAACATCTTTGTGGCATGTCCGATCCATGTTCCCGTGATTAAATATCTCATTTCATGGTTTCGCGCAGAATCGCTACGGGCCGTGGAGAAGATACACAGCCCGCCCCCACAACCCGAGGATCCGAACGGTCCTCGATCCGCCTCCAAGAGGATCCGGATATAAAGGTGGAGTTGATCGACGGGTGTTACGCCAACTTAGCATCGACAATGCTTTGGTTGCCATTACGGCCGATTACCGGAATACTTCCACCTCGCAGTAATCGAGACCGAGGTCCCAATACTCGATAATGACCCATCCGTGCTTATTTCTTGATCACCGTATACCAATGGTGTTTCGCAGGGGTACCTTCGAGCCAGAAGCCGAGCGGCGGTTAGCCAACAAGGGCGACGTCCCTGTGCTAACGGTCCGGATCGAAACTTCGCCGCAACGGTATGGCGTGTCACCATATTCCTGTGATTGATTCTCGGAAGGCGATTAACGCTGGTGCTCTTTTCAGAAAAAGAGCGCCACGGATCGAGTCCGGAGAGGTTATAATCGAACCTCCGCCAGCCAGGCTCCAAAGCCGGGTCCGGAAGCGGAGACGAGCACGAGGCGTGCGTCGGATGCTCCTCCGACAGAGGATGCCGACAGATTGTCCGCCACCAACTCCGAGGTGGAGAGCGCCATGAATCACAGGCGCCGCCGGACAGTTCTTCGTGACGCATGTTTCTCCCAAGAGGCCTTGAATGCCTTCAATTCGGAAGATGCACACCTCCGTGCCGCTCAAGATGGTCTAGCCAGAGCCATAGAGCAGTATGTAAAGGACGTACGGGTGAGGAAATTTGTGATTATATAGTCCAAGAGCCCCGAGACTTAAAATAGTTAGAATAACTGATTTAAGGATCATTTGTTATGCTGAGATCTTACAAAAAAGAGTACCATTGTCCCCAGAGCTTGAAGAATGCAAGGCCCAACTTGAGGCCGCACTAGCCGCCATGAGGGGAGCCACAGAGACCCCTCCGGTAATATATGCTTCAAAAGATAAATAGTTTATGAAGTGCGGCGGGTGTGTAAATCTGACAAAAATATTGCAGATGGCGCCGGACTAGATCCGGACAAGCAACAGCTCTTGCGCCAGCTAAAAGCCGGCGAGAGCGTGCTTACGAGGGTGCGGCAGGAGAAAAATAACCTCCAAGATGCCAACACCAAACTGGGTGAGGAACTAAAGGATGTTCGTGCCCAGTTGTCTGACTCCGTAAAGGAGAATCGACGGCTTCGTCGCGGCATTTTCAGTAAGTGCTTGAGCGAATTTTGAAAGAGTTCGGCGAGGAAGGCGACTAACATAAACATGTATGTAGGTTTGCTCAGAGTGTCGCCCCGAGGAGGAGATGCCCAGTTCTTGGTGATCTTCTTCCCGAATCACAGAAGCTGCATTTAACGAAGTTCGGCAGGTGATGAAAGGCGTCGGCCAGGCCTTGTGGCCATCTATCTCCCCGCTCAAGGCATTGGGGAGCTGGCAGAGCGGCTTCAAGGAGCACGGCGGCGCTCCGACTATGGAAGATATCGGCCTGCCGTCAAAGGCGCCAGGAGGCATGGGCCATGGTAAAGACGCGGTACACGAAGGTGACCCAAACCATACGGCCGAGGTCGGACTGTGGGGCTGATGGGAAGGAGATCCTGTAAGAAGTTTAGTGTACGGGCAAGTAGATTTGGCCGCAAAGTATTCCCAGCAAGATTGTAAATTAGATAGCCTATTAGATTGCATTGAGGAGGAATACAATGAGTCGAGTTGACTATGTAATTGAATATGACATAAAAAATCTCTTCTAGCCGGATTGTAGATCGTTTGTCATAGCGGACCTTTTCGCTTCGGCCTCGGGACCCAACAGTCCGGAGTGTGTCCGAATACCCTCGCGCTTATGTAAGAACCGGCGCATGCGTGGAGACAAGGCTTAGGGGTCATTATTGTTGTATCAGACAAGTGCCCAACTAGTTATGTTATATTACATGGATAGTAAGAAACATCTTCCAGGGAGAATAGTTCCGTTAAGGGTTCCTTTCGCTAGGAGGCATGCCCTAAAGTGCATGTCCAAACTGCTAAGAAAGCAGAAAATCATCTGGGGGCAGATGGATAAATAGTTAAAAATCATCTTTCAGTTCACTGACCGAATATTCCCTTAAGAACGCTAGCTTTCGGCTTCACCTGGTCGAGGTACACATCCGGTGACCGGCAGTAATAATCGCAGAGGTGCTCCCTTTACCACCTAGCCGAACAATCGGGAACGTAGGGGTAAGCACAGAGCCGAGCAACCCAGCTTGGCCAAAACTTAAGTCATATCGATGCATATAATGGTGAATAAAAGGTACATGCGGAAGTTTGACACATGTGTTGGGCATGAAGCCCGTATAAATAAGCTTCTGTTAAAGAAGCCCCCAGGTATAATGAGCGCGGACAACGCGTCAAAATATGTGCGAATAAAGCGCAAACGAGCCTCTAAAGGCTTCAAGAAGAAGGAGGAAGAAGGAGAGAAATAAAGGACAACAAAAAATAGAAAATGTGGACGGAGGAAGGAGACGAACTTGGAGTCCGGCGCTTAGGCGTAGAATCTTTGCAGACGGGCTGCGTTCCATGGGTTCGGCTCGAGTCGGTTATCCGATGCGTTTCGCAGACGGTATGCTCCGCCGGTCAGGACCTGGTCGATGATGAAGGGACCTTCCCATTTGGGCTTGAGTTTGTCCTTTTTCTTGTCCGGCAGCGAGAACTAGTTCGCCAATGTTGTAAGATTTGGCCCGCATTTCCTCGCTTTGATATCTTCGAGCTCTTTGTTGATAAAATGCGAACGAGCTTTTGCCACGCCGTGCTCCTCCTCCAATGCGTCCAACTGTCCTGCCGATCGAGCTCGGCTTCTCTTTCTTCATACATGCGCACGCCGAGGTGAGTCATGAATTATGTCGCAGGTAGGACTGTTTATGCACCGTACACCATAAAAATGGTGTGAATCCGGTAGTACGATTCGGCGTGGTCCGCAGCCCCAGTACGGAGTCGAGCTCCTCAACCCAAAGGCGTGTTAGATTCCTTGAGGGACCGCACTAGTCCGGGTTTAATGCCACTCATGATTAGACCGTTTGCTCGCTCGACTTGGCCGTTGGTTTGAGGGTGATAGATCGAGGCGTAATCGAGCTTGATGCCCATGTTTTTGCACCATAATTTGACCTCATCGGCCGTGAAGTTGGTGCCGTTATCGATGATGATCTTGTGGGGACACCGTAATGGTGAACTACCCACGATATGAAGTCTATCACCGGTCCGGATTCGCCGTTTTAACAGGTTTGGCCTCTATCCATTTGGTGAATTTATCCACCATGACCAATAGGTATTTTTGCTTGTGGGTTCCCCCTTAAGGGGTCCAACCATGTCAAGCCCCTGCATCATGAACGGCCAGGTGATGGGTATAGTTCTGAGGGTGGTGGGTGGCATGTGGCTTTGGTTAGCAAAAAGCTGGCAACCGACGCATCGTTGGACTAAATTGTGCGCATCTGCCCGGGCTGTCGGCCAATAAAATCATGTACGGAAGGCCTTGCCTACAAGGGCCCGGGTTGTGGCGTGGTGCCCACCCAGTCCGGCATGAATTTCAGCCAGGAGGTTTCGCCCTTCCTCTTCGGAGATACACCTTTGAAGGACTCCTGTTGTGGTTTTCTTATAAAGCTCCCTCATGGACTTTATAGGCTTTAGATCGCCGTACTATGCAGCGAGCCTCATTTTGGTCTTCGGGGAGTTCCTGCCTAGTTAGGTAGGCTAGGAATGGCTCCGTCCACGGGGCGATAACCGCCATTATTTCGTGGGTGGAGGGTGTTATCTCGGTGGCAGAGCCTTCGATTATGTCAGAGTGTTCGGCGTCAGGCAGTGCGGTTGGGTCCGGATTGTTATTTCCGGACTCCCCTTCCCATAGTACGGATGGCTTGAACAGCCGTTCTGTGAAGATGTTGGGCGGACGGCATCGCTTTTGCACCGGCGCGTGCCAATATGTCCGCCGCCGGTTGTTATCCGGGCTATATGATGAAATTGAGCCCTTGAATCAGGCTGACATTTTTAGGACCGCATTGCGGTACGCTGCCATTTTCGGATCTTTGGCATCAAAGTCTCCGCTTATTTGAGATATCGCGAGGTTCGAATCTCGCGCACCTCTAGGCGTTTAATGCCCATGGAGATCGCCATTCGGAGGCCGTGCGTAAGGGCCTCAGATTCGGCTGCGTTGTTGGAGTCCGTATACATTATCTCAAGAATGTATTGGACTGTGTCCCCGGTTGGGGACGCCAGATGACGCCACTTGACCCAGTGCCGACCAACATTTTGGAGCCGTCAAAGTGCATGATCCAATTGGAGTATGCGCCGTACTCTTTAGGGAGTTCGGCTTGATCCATTCGGCCACGAAGTCGGCCAAAACCTGCGACTTAATAGCTCGTCGTGGCTTATAGGTTATGTCGAATGGAAGGAGCTCTATGGCCCATTTAGCAATCTGGCCCGTCGCGTCACGGTTGTTTATAATGTCGTTAAGAGGTACTTCGGAGGCTACCGTTATCGAACACTCTTGAAAGTAGTGTCGCAGCTTCCGGGATACCATGAACACCGCGTATGCTATCTTTTGATAATGTGGGTACCGGGACTTGCATGGAGTTAGGACAGTGGACACATAGTAAACCGGTTTTTGAAGAGGGAACCGGTGTCCGTCCATTTCTCGTTCGACGACAAGCACCGCGCTGACAACTTAATGTGTTGCGGCGATATATAATAGCATTGATTCGCCCATGTTGGGCGCGGCCAGGATCGGATTTGTTGCCAAAATGGCCTTTATTTCTTCGAGTCCGGCCGTGGCGGCATCCGTCCACTCGAAGTGTTCGGTGCGCCAGAGGAGGCGGTAAAGGGGTAACGCCTTTTCTCCCAAACGGGAAATAAAGCGGCTTAAAGCCGCTACGCATCGATCAATTTTTGTATTTGTTTGAGGTCTTTGAATATCCAATTGTGACAGAGCTCGGATCTTGGCTGGGTTTGCTTCAATTCCTCTACCGGACACAATGAAGCTCAGGAGCTTTTCGGCCGAACGCCGAAGACGCATTTTTCCAGATTGAGCTTGATGTCATATTTTCGAAGATTGTCGAATGTGAGCCTCAAGTCGTCTACTAGAGTTTTGACATACTTGGTTTTGACGACCACGTCATCTACATATGCTTCCACTGTTTTGCCTATCTGGTTTGCCAGACATGTCTGAATCATGCGCTGATATGTTGCACGGAGTTTTTGAGCCCGAAGGGCATTGTGTTGAAGCAGAATGGGACGTATGGAGTGATGAATGATGTTGCAGCTTGGTATGGCTCCGGCATCTTGATTTGGTGGTAGCCGGAGTACGCGTCGAGGAAGCACAATGAGTCGTGTCCTGCTGTGGCGTCGATAATTTGATCAATTCGAGGGAGGGGGAAGGGATCCTTTGGGCAAGCCTTATTAAGGTCTTTGAAATCAACACATAGGCGCCAGGATTTGTCCTTCTTTGCTACCATCACCAGGTTTGCTAGCCAGTCCGGATGTTTTATATCTCTGATGAATCCGGCTTCCAAAAGTTTGGCTAGCTCCTCTCCCATGGCCTGTCTCTTGGGTTCGGAAAAGCGCCGAAGAGCCTGTTTGTTGGCTTGAATCCTTTTAGGATATTTAGGCTGTGCTCGGCCAGCCGACGTGGGATTCTGGCATGTCCGAAGGGTGCCAGGCAAAGATGTCCCGCTTTTCTCGTAGAAATTCTCGTAGTCTGGCGTCTACATCGTGGTTTAATTGTGCCCCAATGGAGGCCGTCTTTGTGGTCCGTTGGGTGGACTTGGAATTTGACTATTTCATCCGCTGGTTTAAAGAGGTGGACTTGGATCTTTTATCAAGTATCACATCGTCCCTGTTCACCGTGGAGTGCATCGCCTCGAGTTCCTCGGCCGCTAGGGCTTCGGATAGTGCCTCAAGGGCTAGTGCGGCTGTCTTATTTTGGTAGCTGAGTGCTATGTTCGGATCACTAGCGAGAGTGATGATTCCGTTAGGTCCGGCATTTTAAGCTTCATGTACCCATAATGGGGTATAGCTTGAAAAATTGTGAATGCCTCTCGCCCTAATAAAGCGTGATATCCGCTCTTGAGCAGGGCCACTTGAAATGTGACCTCCTCGGACCTGTAATTGTCCGTGAGCGAAATAACACTACGCCCAAAGTGTGATTTTTCCTGCAGCATGCTTCCCGGCTAGGGATTATTCCTCTAAAGGTTGTGATGCTTCGCTCAATGCGGTTCCGATCTATTTCCATTTTTCGGAGGGTTTCCTCATAGATGAGGTTTAGTCCACGCCGCCATCCATGAGTACCTTAGTAAGGCGAAAGCCGTCCACTATTGGACCGAGGACCAATGCGGTGGTGCTCGGGCTGTTCGAATTTGGGTTAAATCATGGCATTAAAGGTAATAGCCGTGTCATTCCATGGATTTATTGTTGCTACTTGGTAGACTTCGGCAAGGTTGCGGAGTCTTCGTTTCCGCATGTTATTTGATGCGAAAGTCTCGAAGACTGTTAACACCGCATCGGTGCTGCTTTGGGATGGGATTACGAAGCTAGAAGCTCTTCGCCACTTTTGGCCACCGCCGTAGTAGTATCCAACATGCTCAAGGCTATGAGTTGGAGTGGCGCCCTGTGCTATGAATTTTGCAGGTCCGTTTAGCCAACCCTCCAAAGACAGCCTGCACCCTTTAGGGGTTTTGCTTTTTTGTGTTTAACCTGTGCTTGGTAATGATGCACCCTTTTATTTCGGACTAGGGATGTATTCGGGGCCGGATTATCCCAAAATTTACTTTCGATTTTCCAGGCACTCTCCATCGCACAGTACTTTTGTACTATGGTCACCAAGTCAGCAAAGCGTGTAATTTCGCGACGACTTATGGCGTTTAGGATTCCCTTGTTCGTGCAATTATTGCAGAAAAGTGGGATTGCGTCCTCCTCTCAGCAGTCCTTTATCTTGTCCATAACCAGGAGGAATCTGGCCCAGCAATGATATACTGTTTCAGCGGGCTCTTGCCGAATTCGAGAGAGATCGCTAATGTTTGGGTGGGCGGGTGGAACTAGATCCGGAACCCCGTCCAATTTAAGACTCAGGGGCCGAGAAGTTTCCGAACTCGGAAGTTTGGATTTTTGAATGCTATCCAATGAATCCAACCCGCCGCCTGACTTTAAGTTCAGGGCTTGATCGACATCCGTCCTCTGCGGGAATCCGGCATGGAGGGATCGGGAATCCGGACGTAGCTAGTCCTTAAGATAGAAGAAGAATCGCCGTATTGCTCCCCTATCACAGCAACATGATGGGTAGCCTGGGGAGAGTTGATCTCTCTCGAGATCGGGTTGTAGGCCCGATCCGGGTCGTAGTCTGTGGCGACTCCTGTGGCGGCGATGCGATCCAAGAGCTCGCTTACGGAGGAGAGCTCGATCGATCCAACTGTTCGGCAAGTTCGAATTAACGTGAAGATTGGTTTCGATGACTCGAGAGGTCATCGTCGGCCTTGATAACCGGCTGGCGGTCATAAGAAAACCACCTAGCCGAAGAGTCTGACCAGTGGCCAAGGCTCCTTTGGCAATAGTATTGTCTTTAAAGACGGGATGAGGCATCCTTCCTGACGGCGACGGCACAGAGGAACTCTCATGAAAGCACCAATGTCGGTGTCAAAACCGGCGGATCTCGGGTAGGGGGTCCCGAACTGTGCGTCTAGGCGGATGGTAACAGGAGACAAGGGACACGATGTTTTACCCAGTTTCGGGCCCTCTCGATGGAGGTAATACCCTACTCCTGCTTGATTAATATTGATGATATGGGTAGTACAAGAGTAGATCTACCACGAGATCGAGGAGGCTAAACCCTAGAAGCTAGCCTATGGTATGATTGTTGTTCGTCCTACGGACTAAAAACCATCCGGTTTATATAGACACCGGATAGGTTAGGGTTACACAGAGTCGGTTACAATGGTAGGAGATCTACATATCCGTATTGCCAAGCTTGCCTTCCACGCCAAGGAAAGTCCATCCGGACATGGGACGAAGTCTTCAATCTTGTATCTTCATAGTCCAGGAGTCCGGCCAACGGTGATAGTTCGGCTATCCGGACACCCCCTAATCCGGGACTCCCTCAACGGTGGTGGTTTTATTTTATAGAAATTATTGATCTCTCATGCTTCACTTATATTATTTTGAGAGTCTTTTAGAACAGCATGGTAATTTGCTTTGGCTATAAAATTAGTCCTAATATCATCCAAGATCGGTATAATAAAAACTTCCATATAGAGTGCATTGAATACTATGAGAAATTTGATACTTGATGATTGTTTTGAGATATGAAGATGGTAATATTAGAGTCATGCTAGTTGAGTAATTGTGAATTTGAGAAATAATTGTGTTGGAGTTTGCAGGTCCCGTAGCATGCACGTATGGTAAATGTTGTGTGACAAATTTGAAGCATGAGGTGTTTCTTTGATTGTCCTCCTTATGAGTGGTGGTCGGGGACGAGCGATGGTCTTTTCCTACCAATCTACCCCCCTAGGAGCATGCGCGTAGTGCTTGATTTTGATGACTGTAGATTCTTGCAATAAGTATGTGAGTTCATTATGACTAATGTTGAGTCCATGGATCATACGCACTCTCACCCTTCCATCATTGCTAGCCTTTTTGCACTGCATTGCCCTTTCTCACCTTGAGAGTTGGTGCAAACTTCGCCGGGGCACCCAAACCCCGTGATATGATACGCTCTATCACACATAAACCTCCTTATATCTTCCTCAAAACAGCCACCATACCTACCTATTATGGCACTTCCATTGCCATTCTGAGATATATTGCCATGCAACTTTCCATTGTTCCGTTTAGTATGACACGCTTCATCACTGTCATATTGCCTTGCATGATCATGTAGTTAACATCGTATTTGTGGCAAGGCCACCATGCATAATTTTCCATACATGTCACTCTTGATTCCTTGTCTATCCTAGTACACCGCCGGAGGCACTCATATAGAGTCATATTTTGTTCTAGTATCGAGTTGTAATCCTTGAGTTGTAAATAAATAGAAGTGTGATGATCATCATCATTAGAGCATTGTCCCGTGTGAGGAAATAAAAAAAGAGAGAAAGGCCAAATAAAAAAAGGGGAAAGGCCAAAAAAAGAGAAAGGGCCAAAAAATGAGAGAAAAAGAGAGAAGGGACAATGCTACTATATTTTTTTTCCACACTTGTGCTTCAAAGTAGCACCATGATCTTCATGATAGAGAATCTCTTATATTGTCACTTTCATATACTAGTGGGAATTTTTCATTATAGAACTTGGCTTGTATATTCCAACAATGGGCTTCCTCAAATGCCCTAGGTCTTAGTGAGCAAGCAAGTTGGATGCACACCCACTTAGTTTCTTTTGTTGAGCTTTCATACATTTATAGCTCTAGTGCATCCGTTGCATGGCAATCCCTACTCCTCGCATTGACATCAATTGATGGGAATCTCCATAGCCCGTTGATTAGCCGCGTCAATGTGAGACTTTCTCCTTTACATCATATAAGTTTCCGATCTATAATTCTAAGTTTACTATTTATTTTGCAATCTTTACTTTTCAATCTATACAACAAAAATACCAAAAATATTTATCTTATTATCTTTATCAGATCTCACTTTTGCAAGTGGCCGTGAAGGGATTGACAACCCCTTTATCGCGTTGGTTGCAAGATTCTTGATTGTTTGTGCAGGTACTAGGCGATTTGCGTGTAGTCTCCTACTGGATTGATACCTTGGTTCTCAAAAACTGAGGGAAATACTTACGCTACTTTGCTGCATCACCCTTTCCTCTTCAAGGAAAAACCAACGCATGCTCAAGAGGTAGCACGCCGCGAGTACGACTCCATCAACCGCGTTCTTGTAACGCTTCCCCTTAGCGATCTTCAAGGGTATGAAGTGTTAGGGAACGTAGTATTTCAAAAATTTCCTACGGTCACGCAAGATCTATCTAGGAGATGCATAGCAACGAGCAGGGAGAGTGTGTCCACGTACCTTCGTAGACCGAAAGCGGAAGCGTTAAGTAACGCGGTTGATGTAGTCGAACGTCTTCACGATCCAACCGATCAAGTACCGAACGCATGGCACCTCCGCGATCTGCACACGTTCATCTCGGTGACGCCCCTCGTACTCTTGATCCAGCTGAGGCCGAGGGAGAGTTTCGTCAGCATGACGGCGTGATGATGGTGATGATGAAGTTACCGACGCAGAGCTTCGCCTAAGCACTACAACGATATGACCGGGGTGGAAATCTGTGGAGGGGGGCACTGCACACGGCTAAGAGAATTGTCAACTTGTGTGTCTATGGGGTGCCCCCTCCCCCGTATATAAAGGGGTGGAGGAGGGGCCCGGCCGGCCTCCTAGGGCGCGCCCCCAAGGGGGGAATCCTACTCCTACTAGGAGTAGGATTCCCCCTTTCCTAGTCCTGATAGGAGGGGGAAGGAAGGGAGAGAGGGGAGGAAGGAAAGGGGGCCGCCTCCCAATTCGGATTGGGCTTGGAGGCGCCCTCTTGGCCTTCTCCTCTCTCTTCCACTAAAGCCCATGTAGGCCCATTAAGCCCCCGGGGGGTTCCGGTAACCCCCTGGTACTCCGATAATTGCCCGAACTCATCCGAAACCATTCGGTGTCCAAACATAACCTTCCAATATATCAATCTTAATGTCTCGACCATTTCGAGACTCCCTGTCATTTCCGTGATCACATCCGGGACTCCGAACTACCTTCGGTACATCAAAACACATAAACTCATAATATCGATCGTCATCGAACTTTAAGCGTGCGGACCCTACGGGTTCGAGAACCATGTAGACATGACCGAGACTCATCTCCGGTCAATAACCAATAGCGGAACCTGGGTGCTCATATTGGTTCCTACATATTCTACGCAGATCTTTATCGGTCAAACCGCATAACAACATACGTTGTTCCCTTTGTCATCGGTATGTTACTTGCCCGAGATTCTATTGTCGGTATCATCATACCTAGTTCAATCTCGTTACCGGCAATTCTCTTTACTCGTTTCGTAATGCATCATCCCGTAACTAACTCATTAGTCACATTGCTTGCAAGGCTTATAGTGGTGTGCATTGCCGAGAGGGCTCAGAGATACCTCTCCGACAATCGGAGTGA
The DNA here is from genome assembly GCA_021605145.1 of Aegilops bicornis. NCBI lineage: Eukaryota > Viridiplantae > Streptophyta > Magnoliopsida > Poales > Poaceae > Aegilops > Aegilops bicornis. The sequence goes on along the minus strand of CM038674.1, from coordinate 264,459,235 downwards.
CAAATCCTAATCTCGATCTATGCCAACTCAACAAACACCATCGGAGACACCTGTAGAGCATCTTTATAATCACCCAGTTACGTTGTGACGTTTGATAGCACACTAAATGTTCCTCCGGTATCCGGGAGTTGCATAATCTCATAGTCATAGGAACATGTATAAGTTATGAAGAAAGCAATAGCAATAAACTAAACGATCATAGTGCTAAGATAACGGATGGGTCAAGTCAATCACATCATTCTCTAATGATGTGATCCCGTTCATCAAATGACAACTCTTGTCCATGGCTAGGAAACTTAATCATATTTGATTAACGAGCTAGTCAAGTAGAGGCATACTAGTGACACTCTGTTTGTCTATATATTCACACATGTACTAAGTTTCAGTTAATACAATTCTAGCATGAATAATAAACATTTATCATGATGTAAGGAAATATATAAATAACAACTTTATTATTGCCTCTAGGGCATATTTTCTTTATGAAGATGCACTCCCTCTCTCTCGTTGTTAGCATCTCCTAGATTGATCTTGGTGACACGTAGGATTTTTTTTGAATTATTACTACGTTCTCCAACATCCCCCTCTCATCCGGTCAATCTGCTTGAGCTCCAAACGATTTATGCATGCCCTACTACTATACTCCCGCGGACGCCTGCTCGAGCTAGAGGGAGACCGACGCAGGGTCCGACGACACCTCCTCCAGTGGAGGTTCTCCCCATCCGTGAACTCGAGGGCGACTATATATGCCGCTATCGCTCGCCCACTGCCCCTGGAGATGGGTTGCATGGGGAAAGCGCGGGGATGTTGCGCCTGTGGTGGCCAATGTCGTCCATCTCCATCAGATCGAGAACAGCAATGAAGTCGTCGTCGCCACCCTCTCCTTCCTCCCTTCTTTTTGAATTATCGAAAATTGTCACGAGTTGGTTGCCGCATCCCTCACCTTTTCTCCATCGAGGAGGAAACTAGAGGAATCGCCGGTAGTGAGCAACACCGCCGTTATTAAAAAATAAGTGCATAAAAAATATACTAGTGGTGTGAAATGTTTTGGGCTCGTCACTGTTACATTTTAGTTACTAGTGATGGGCAGGAATCAACGTCCACCACTGATACCAAATTATCAAAAGCGGGCACGGCGGAGAGGGCGCCTTGCCCACCACTAGTAGGCATTTTGCGCCCGCAGCCGGTAGCCAGTTTTGGAGTAGTGCACGCAATATAGGTAAGACAATAAAAAAGATGTACAATGGTTATCTTTTATTGTTATCTCTTACAACTAGATATCCTCAAATATATGATGAGACATACATTGCTAAGAGAAGATCATCTCTTAGTTAAGGGAAGGCAGAGGTACAGTTAACGTCTTCCAACAGCTAGTGACATAGTGAGGGTGGCGCACCTCTCTGAGACTGACGAATTCCTTAGTGCACAGCACATTCAAGCTCAATAAGCGGTTTGAGCGCTTAAGCACCGAGCCTCTCTTGTCTAATTAACACGGATGCAACAACAACGCACTACGGCCAGCTAACTTATCGTTCTACGCGCGCTTTGGCGGCCGCGCGCGCACGCTGACGACGGCGACGTCGTCGATCACCGGCCCGCAGAGCGAGCTCATGTCGTCGGTCCTGGTGTTGTAGAATGAGCTGAAGAAGACGACGCGCGTGCGAGACGACGTGGCGCGGAACGGGAGCACGGCGCGCTTGGCGGCGCCGCCCTGCCCCGCCGACTCGTACGGCACCTTGGTGGACTCCCTGCCGGCGTAGGCCTCCACCATGAGCGACCCGCGGCACGTGTTGCTGGCGTCGCCCACGCTGAAGGACAGCGCGTACTGCCTCCCCGGCACGGTGCGGATCACCTGCGCGATCGCGCTCTCCCTCCCCGCAAGCAGCTCCACGGCCCGCCGCCCCCGGGGCACCGCGAAGTGGTCGCTGTCGATGTACTTGACGGCCTTGAGCGACTCCACCATCCACCCCGGCAGCGGCGAGTGCTCGTCCACCATTCGCGACGGGATCAGCACCCCCCACTTGGTCCCGGGGATGATGTACGGCCCCTCCTCGAAATCACCATTCTTCACCAGGTTCTCTACAGATCAGACGACCGATGTTACCCCGGCGTAGGAAAGGAAGTGAGCCATGACATGGACAGAGTGCACGAGCGCTCACTGTTGGTGCGGCGAGGCGGGGTGAGGGTCTTGATGGCGACGGAGTCGATGAGGGGGCCGCAGGCGGGGTCCTCGGTGACGCCGGGGTTGTGGACGACGACCTCGACCTCGTCGGCGCTCGCGTCCCAGGCCCAGGAGTAGGAGTCCCAGCCGTTGCTGCTGTACATGGTATGCATGACCAGCACGCCGGACTGGCCGGACGCGGACACGTTGAGCCGCTCCGCCTGCGCGCACGTCCTCGCCGCGCTGAAGGTGAGGCTGTAGCGCGCGCCGGGGACGGCCCCACGGAGGCGCTGCGCGATGGACGCCTCGTTGCCCAGGCGTACGGCGTAGGCGCCCTCGGGGACGACCAGCACCATGTCCCCCTGCTTCCCGCCCGACGGGATGTACTCCACGAACCCCGACGTCCGCCACGACGGGATCGACGACGCGCCCACCACCTGCGTCCCGCGCAGCTGCGACGGCTGCGGCCCGCGCTCGAAGTTGCCGTTCGCCAGCAGCCCTGCGACCACCCACACCATCGAACTCATCAGCTCAGGGCAAGAAACATCCATCAAGACGAGAGTAGCGGTAGAAACGATAAATGAGGACGTTACCGTCGGTGATTCCTAGCGCCAATCTGCAGGTTGCACAGAGCAGCAGGAGCACTAGCCCGGACATGGCTGGCCTTGCCATCTTTGCCTCCAATGTGCAAGAAACGCGGAGGGAATTGATCAGACGAAGAGCACCGGACCCCGTCCGTCCCCGAGTCGTGGTAGTTCTGAGCTTCGGATGACCAGTGTGGCCTAGCTCTAGCCCTTTTAAACCCAGAGACACACATTGGATTGGGTTGCGCCTCCCCAAACTGCCCCCCGGATGTGCGCACGGTTAACCGGCTAGCTAGGATGCTTTGGTCCTGTAACGGACGTGCGGTCTTCATGGTACAGTGCAAGGTCAACAACACGAGTCCATGTTCTTCTTTTTCCAAAAAAAGAAAATAGTCCATATTCTTCCGCGCCAGTGTAGCAATTGTGTAATAACACCTTTTTCGTTTTACAAGTATACCTTCAAAATGCAAGAACTAATCATCAATGCAGTGCAAGGATGGTTTTTTTCGAACCATGCAGGAGAATTGCATGTATTATACTATTATTAAGGGTAAATTATCCTTTTGCCCTCAGTGGTGTCCATGTGCTCGATTTTTCCCTCAGATGCGAATTGTGCTTAGTTTTGCCCCTAGTCCTTGTACAGCTACTATGACGAGGCCAAACGGCCAGGTTTGAGTCCATTCCGTCCGCCGGCGTTAGTGGTTGTGGGTCCGGAGCTTACATGTGGGATCGCGTGGACGTGGGTCCGAGTCGACATGTGGGCCTGCAACAAAATCCCCAAATCATTCAGAGGATTCTAGCCGCCAAATTGACGCCCACTGCCCATCATCCGTCGGCCACCTGCGCCGCCGCCGCCACTAACGTCGCGGCCAAGACTCGCTTCGCCACTCACCAGACGGCTCGCCTCCGCTTACTGATCAAGGCCGACGCGCTCCACGGCTACTGCGACGCCGCCACCTTCCTGCGACGCCACGGGTGGGACGCCCGCCACTGCCGACCATGACGCTCCTCCTTCCGCCACGAGCGCTCAAAGGTGGGGTTCTTTGGAGCTGTTTGAACTAGGAGGAAGAACCCTGTATAAATGACGAGCAGGCGACCCAGTATTTGGCGAGGCAGCATCGGGTCGAGATCCGCCAAGGCCCACGACTGGGTTCCCGAGGGGTAAGTCACGCCTCCTGTTTAGATCGAGCTTAGTTGTGCATTTGAACAGTCGATTCGAGTAGGTTTGCCCAATTAGTGTGCTGATTGCGTCTCTGTTTTTCGTTGGTTAGGATGAAGTTGCGGTTTGCTTCCTTGGTGCACATTAGAAGGGACCGGTACATGTTCGATGCAAAGGATAAGAAGAAATGCCAAGGAGGTTTTGATTATCGGTTGCCAATGGCTAGTAATTGGAGTTTTAGACAATTTGGGGAGGTAATTTGTAGCCAATATCCCGGGGTTTGCTTGATGAAGTGGTATACAAATACTATGATGGGGAAAAGAAATGGGTGACAGTTAGTAATGATGAAGAGCTGGCTACCATGTTTGATAGGCATAAAGAGAAAGATAATTTTCATGTGAGGCTGCAAATTGATGTGCTTGAGCAAGCATTTGGACCTAGGATGACGGGTGCAACATCTCGGGGAGAACCAAGTCGTCATAATGGCATCTCTAGCCAGAACAGTTCAGTTGGTGCACGACGACGTGGTGACTCGACAAGTGTGGGCAACGGCAGTAGGGTCCCCCTTGAAGTGGAGCATGATGACTACAATTCTAGGGTTGATGAAGAGAAGTTATATTCTGATGTTATTCAGAATTTACGACGGGCACCTCGGGCTGAAAACCAAGATGAGGCTCACAATGCAGTCCGTGTGGATGATGACGCGGTGGGTGAGGAGGAAGACCTTGCAGCTGTTGAATGGGACCTTTTGAACCCTCATATGGAAGAAGATATCGTTTTTGCATCCATGACTTAGTGTAGAAATGCACTTGTGACATACTGCATCAAGGTAGAACGTACTTTCAAAATTGACAAGAGTGATCAAGTACGTTACAGAGTGCACTGTCCGACTGAGGGTTGTCCATGGAGGCTGCTCGCATCTAAAATGCGAAATAGCACTAATGTTCAGGTCAAAGTGAACCCTTTTAAGCACACATGTCAGAAATCAACCCTTAGGAAGGATACAATCAGTAGAGCCAAGTCAAGATGGGTGGCAAAAGAAGTAAAGAAGTGGGTGAAAGAAAACCGGCAAGTGGGTCCAAAGGAATTGCAGAAGAACATCAAAGATAAGTTCAAGATAGATTTACCATACATGAGGTTGTTAAATGGTAAACAACATGCTATGGATTCTATTTATGGTAATTGGCGTGAAAGTTTTCAATTGTTGTATTCATTCAAAGGTGAAGTGGAGAGGACAAGCCCGGTAGTATTGTAGATATTGATCACCACACCGTGGAGTACACATTCAGGGGAGTGATAAAGACCAAGGAATGCTTTAGGAGGGTTTTTATCTGCTTTAAGGCTTGTCGCCGGGGTTTTTTGGCAGGCTGCAGGCCTTATTTGGCTATTGATGCCACTTTTCTCACAGGGGGGTTTAAAGGACAGTTAGTAGCAGTTTGTGTAGTTGATGCACACAGTTTTGTATTTCCAGTTGCCTACGGTGTGCTGGAGACAGAGTCTGAGGAGAGCTGGGCTTGGTTTTTGCATAACCCGCGCCGGGCTATTGCACATCCCAATGGGTTGGTCATTCATACAGATGTCTGCAAAGATTTAGAAGTGGCCGTGGACAATGTGTTCCTTGGAGTAGAGCATAGGGAATGCATGCGTCACCTTGCTGCAAATTTCATGAAGAAAATCAAAGGAAAGGTGTATACCGACAATTTATGGACAAAGATCTTTGACTTGCGGTGTGAATAAGCACAACTACCACTTGAGGCAGTTATACATGAGTCCCAAAGTGCAAGAATACTTGGAAACACACCACTCCAAGTTATGGGCCAAAAGCCAATTCAGTGAACTGAGCAAAGTTGACTATGTGCACAATAATCTAGCAGAGTCTTTCAACTCAACGATCCGGAAACTAAAGGGTCATTATGTGGTGGATTTGTTTGACAGGATAAGGATAGAATACATGCAGAAATTTCATTATCGTGCAGGAATAGTCGAGGCAAAATTCATGGGCCACATTATCATCCCTGCCGTGATGAATGAATCAAGCGTAAAACAACAAAGCTTGGAAATGAACATGACTCTTTGCTCGTGTACCACAAACAGAGATATCATATTTGAATAAAGAGAAGAGGGAATGGAGATATCCATTGGATTTAGAAGCTAGAACTTGCAGTTGTAGGCAATGGCGTATAACTGGGTTGCCATACATTCATGCCTTGTTTTTCATCACTTCTCTCCTGTGTCCAGCAGGAACATACAACAAGATGTGCATGATTACTACTCACTGTAAGGTTCAAAGCCACATATGCTTATGCCTTGCCTGCTATGGAGGGAAAACAACAATGGGACATGGTGGACCCTGAATTCAAGCTTTGCGCTCCAGTTCTAAAGAGAGCAGCAGGTAGACCAAGGAAGAGTCAAATCAGACCTTGCAGCGAAGGAGCTGGACTTGGAGCGAGGAAGCGTAATTGCACAAGGTGTGGTGGGTCTGGTCATTTCGGTAAGTATTGTGATAACACAAGAGATCCAGCTGCTCGGAGAGAGTTTCGATGAAGGCTTCGATGAAAATGTTGGTCGCCAGCTGGTTGCCTCAACAGATGATGAAAATGATGGTCAACAATCGGCCGATCTCGATGAGGATTTTGACGAGGTTCCAAATGATGATGGTCAACAGCCGCATGATTTTGACGATGATCCAAAATATCCTCCAAATAATGATTCAAGTGAGGCTCCAAATGGTGATCCAAGTGAGGCTTCAAATGGTGATCATGGTGATCCAAGTGAGGCTCCAAATGATGATCCAAGTGAGGCTCCAAATGGTGACCAACCTTCTGTTGTTGTGAGTTCTGCTAGGTATGTAAATCTTGCAAGGGTCAAATACTACTGTACATTTATCACTTGACATGATCTCATTACCCTTTATGTTTTGCACAGCTCTATGGTAGGTTTGAAGAAGGCACGCAAGGTACCGACAACCAAGAGGAGAAGAGAAGAAGCAATGAGCACAAGGTGAACGAGGAGCAAAGTGATGGCAAGAAGCTCAAGGAACAGACAGAAGCCCCAACGCTATTTATGAATAATTATGAAACATTATAAATAATGTTTTTCTATTGGATGATGTTGGACCTATGTTAGAAATATGTATGAATGATGTTGGACCTATGTTAGAACTAAATTTGACATGATGTTTAAATCTGTTGGATGCTGTTTGAATGAGCACATGGTTTTTCCTTTTTTGATTTTTTTGAATTTTGTTTTGCTCATTTGAATTCTGGTCAAACCTAACTTTGACCAATATTTAAACAAGTCTGAAACATCAAAATGAAAAACTAAGCCTGGATCCTTCTTAGTCAATCCAAAATGAAGCTGTGGTGAGGTTTTTGAAATTTTCATGAAAAATGTGCTAAAAAGAGGGGTCCAAAGGTATCTAAGCAAGGTTTTTTTCGACCTTGTCTAAATCAGTCAAATTACTTTCCTACACATATATTCTATATATACAGACTATGTGCGCTGGTTTTTCCTTTTTTTGATTTTTTAATTTGTTTTGCTCATTTGAATTCTGGTCAAACTTAACTTTGACCAAGATTTAAACAAGTCTAAAACATCAAAATAAAAAACTAAGCCTGGATCCTTCTTAGTCACTCCAAAATGAAGTTGTGGTAAGTTTTTTGAAATTTTCATGTTCATTTCCCCAAAACACTTCTCTTCACTTCATAAAGAGAGTTTGAGATACTCAAGATATCACATAAGACACATGAACTTATCGTTTAAATGTATGTAAACCTTGTTTATCAACTTAAATCGTTAGTATATGACATAAGAAGACTAGGTGCGCAGGTTTTTCATTTTTCTGATTTTTATTTAATTTATTATGCTCATTTGAAATCTGGTCAAACATAGCTGATCGCTCCAAACCCCTCCCAAACCCCGCTAACCCTAGAGCTGAACAAGGACCGTCCATCTAACCCTAGCAGCGATCAAGGGCCGTCGATCTAACCCTTCTAGAAGGAATCTGCGGGGAGGAGGGGGGCGATCCGCGAGATGCAATCTGATTGGCTGGGAGATTGTTTCTTCTAAACAAGTACCGGGCACGCTGGATGGACCGTTGGGCCGTCTCGTTGTCTAGGACTGAGACCGCAGTTAATAGCCCGTCTCAGCCTTTCCAGGCCTGCATGCATGGGAAGGGCGGCGACGTGGGTTTGCATGCGCGGGAGGCGGACGTGCATGCATGCGAGCGAGGCGCGCTAGGCTAGCGAGGCGAGTGAGGCGAGCTAGGCTTGCAAGGCGAGCTAGGTGGCCATACACGTATTGATTCAGAGTTAGGCCATTACGGCAGTGGTTCAGATTACGGCAGCGAGTCAGATGCATGGGCCCGGTCAAAGAGCTTCGCTATGCAGTGATTCAGATGCACGCACGCGCCCCATGCATCGTTTTCGTGCAAAAATTTAAGGGTGCAAAACGTAACGGATACACACACGCATCTGGATTCACACACGCACCATTCTCATCATTTCTCTCTTCCTCTCCCACCCACAGGCCTATAAATGGGGTGCCTCTCTTCCTCTCCCACCCACAAGCCAGATCTGATCCATTCTATCCAACTTCAAACACCCAAGTGACCGAGCCCTCTCCAAGCGACAAAGTGAAGATGCAGTTCAACGGGCCGACCTTCAACCGTCCGCCTGTCGTGCCGGAGCTGCGCTACCCACCGGGCGTGCTTGTGGAGAGGGAGCTTCGCGTGTGGGCGATTTCAAGGTGGAGGGGTTCCGTTGAACTCACCTGCGCCTTCCTCAGAGCCGGCTATGCCCACCTCCCACAGGGCTCGCCTAGGATGTTCACCCTCAATGAGGTTCGTGACCGCGGCGGCATCCTCCTACTGCTCACGGTCACCTTCACCAACCCGTTTGACGCGTGCGAGCTCCTCGGCCAAGTCTTTTGGTGCGGCTGCGAGGCCATCTTCTTCACGGTGTACAACATCTACACCAACTACGAGAGCATCTTCCCCACTCCAGGCCAGATGCACTCCCTTCCCTACAACGAGAAGGAGGAGGTGTGAAGTTGAAGACGGTGTTGAAGGAGCGCGCGACCAAGGTGGAAGAAGGAGGTCAAGATGAAGATGTTCAAGCCCGGAGTCAAGCTCGTCATGTTTTAGTTTTATCGTTTTTATTTTGTTGCTTTTCTATGTCGTGCGTGCCGTGTCATGTCGTGTCGTGTCTGTGAACTTATGGGTCCAAGTTATTACTGCCTAATGTAAGGGTACGATGTTTTGCATCTTATCTAAGTTATTATGTGTGTTAAAAAATGTCCGTACCCAAACATATCATTTCTTCCCTAAACCAAGTCATGAAGTTTGAGAACTTGTGGTTTTCATTAATGAAAACCGGAGGGGGTGAGAAGCCCTCTCTTTCATTAAAAAAACCAAGTCATGAACTAACATGCAAATTTATTCCCTTTAAATCCTAAACCAAGTGCCACTCTAACCCTAAACCAAGTGCCACTCTAACCAAAATCATGTGGCAGTGCAAACATACGTTTCCAACCCTCCAAAATTTCAGTGCAAAACAAAGGAAAATCACTCTCACGCTGCAGCAAACATTCACGGTCTCACTATATATACCTTCCTTCCCTACCCATGTCAAAGTCTTTCCATCTGTCCTAGCGATTACCAGCGTAGCCCTAAACGCCACAAACCCACGCGGTCCTGGGTTCGAGTCCCCAGCCACACCAATTTTTTGTGCATTTTCCATCCTTCATTTTTTTTAGACAAATTATTTTTTTTCTCAGTGTAATGCCCTTAAAAATGTTCATTTATGTTGGCACCAGGTGTAAACCTCTACCAAAGCTGAGGCACATTTTCCATGACATTTTGGTCTTTGATTTAAATCACGGTGTATTTGAATTGGAGTAACTAAATTGCTATTAAATATTTAACAGCTCCAAAAAAATTCTACACTTAATTGTTTGGCTCTCGAATAATTCAATTAGCTTCCACAAAAAGTTTCAGCATTATGATTTACTGCCTAAATTAAATTAGAACAGAAAACAGAAAAACATGCAAGAGAACCCCCGAATGGGCCTAATTGGATGCAGTTGGCCCATTAGTCTAGCCTGCACTTGGCTCTACGCTCTGAATTTGGCCCATAGAGGAACCTTCTTTTTGACAGAAGGCAGAGCAAAGAGCTGCATTTCATTGATCAAAAGTTTCTGAATTCCTCATTTCTTCTCCCTTTTTTCAACATATTTAAATTTTGGTCACTTCTTCTCTTTTTTTCAACATTTAAACAACTTTGATCAACATTTAAACTAGGTGAATTTCTCATACAATTTCAAGCTTACAAATTCCTTCATAATTCATGCCTTTCCATACATTTTCAACATTACAACCAAGCAGTGATTACCATACCTACAAATGCCCAAAAGTAATTGCAAATGGGTGTTGGTATTTGTGATTGATCTTCAAGCTTCCTAACCTTCTTCTTCAACATCCTAAGCTCAACAGCTAGCTCTCTGCTGCTGCATGCTTCGCCTCCATCTCTTCTTCCGGAGCTCAGGTCAAGCCATCGCTGCTCGTGGCAGCATGCACAACCATTCTTCATGCTCTTATTGAAGTCCATTCATCAGAGTCTTGGCCAGAGCATCGACCCAAATAAAGAAGCATGTCACCTGCATGAACACCAAACAGATCAACCCATTGCTCAAAGATCCCGACCACGAAAATGGTGCAATTGCCCCGATTCTTACCCCATTCTTGCTGCACACGTAAAACGGACAATTCTGGTTCCTCGGTGTGTGAGAAACCCTCTGAACAACGCCCGCCTGGCACCACGGACAGACGAAGACAGGCATGTCCACACGCGCTCGGCTCTGCATCCGCGAGGTGGCGCGGGAGCTTGAGGAAGACATGGAGCTCGGACCTGAAGGGGATCTCAACACCGCCACGCCCTCCACAGCTAGCTTCCCACCGCCATGCTCTCTCTCTCTCTCTCGCCGTGGTCACAGCCATGCTCTCTGTCGCCGTGGTTAACGCCGCTGTCGCCCGCTTATATAGCACACCCGCAAGGGCTCTCTACTCAACGGCTCTCTGCTGGGTCCCACAAGCCACGCGTGCAACGGTCTGAATAGAATTGGCCATCTCTGCCGCCTGGTGCCACCTGTAAGGGTCGAGTCAAAAGGTTGACCGGACGGAGAGGGCAGAGTTCATGGAACGAGTCGGTGCGCACGGACTAGGGGCAAACCGAGCACAATTCGTGATCCGAGGGCAAACTGAGTACATGGACGCCACTGAGGGCAAAAGGATAATTAACCCTACTATTAAAGATAGAAAAGATGTAAAATACATCACGATTAGTCTCATAATCTAGTAGACTCAAAGAATGCGACAAGTGTGGTTTTTTTTAGAAATGGAGGAGGAACCCCGGCCTGTGCATCTGGACGATGCATGCAGCCACTTTATTAATTGTTCACATAAGACATTACAAAGTAATACACAGCAAGACTAGCAACATCTGTCGCTACTCCTATCCAAATGATGAAGGGATGCTGATAGTCTGGGCCTAATACCAAACAAACCTCGCAGCCAAACCTAACATCTAAGACCAGAGGTTCCATCTAGGACGCCTGCCGGGTATGGGGTACCCACCAGTCCGGCGCACTCCTCAACCAGGACGCCTGCCGGGTATGAGGCCGCCGCAGCCACCTACCACCAATCCATCTTCAGAGTTGTACCGTTGCATCTACCTTGCACGGTCTAGCTACCGTCGACGCCACCACGACGCCAGACAGCTTCCTCCTCCTGGGCGAGTCCATCTCCGCGCATCGGACGCCGAGTCTCCACTGTGCCATGTCGCCGAGACCCACCGCCGATGATATTGTTGATGCTGTTGGGGAACGTAGTAATTTCAAAAAAATTCCTACGCACACGCAAGATCATGGTGATGCATAGCAACGAGAGGGGAGAGTGTTGTCTACGTACCCTCGTAGACCGAAGCGGAAGCGATCACAACGTAGAGGAAGTAGTCGACGCTCTCCTCGCGATCCAACCGATCCCAAAGACCGCATTCGGGCGCCCGAAGTTCTTGGCACACGCTCAGCTCGGTGACGCCTCCTCAGTTCGATCCAGCAAAGCTCCGGTGAGAGAGAGTTCCACAAGACGACGTGGTGGACGATCTTGATGTTCTATCGACGCAGGCTTCGCCTAAGCACCGCTACGATATGACCGAGGTGGAATATGGTGGAGGGGGCACCGCACACGGCTAAGGAACGATCTCAAGGATCAACTTGTTGTGTCTTTGGTGCTAGCCCTGCCCTCTATTTATATGTTGAGCCCCGGTCGAAACTTGGAGCAAAAGCCTCATCAAAGTCGGTTTTGCCCGAAAGGCAAGAGTCCCACTCGGACTCCAGGACCAAACGCCACAATCCTTGGCGTCTGGCCCAGACGCCATGGGCAGGGTCTCCGGCGTTTGGCCCCCTGGCCTCCGCAAAACTTCTTTTGCACCGACCTAAAGCCTCATGGGCTTGACCCCTTGACCTAAACATATCATCCAATATATGAATCTTTACTTCTCGACCATTTCGAGACTCCTCGTCATGTCCCCGATCTCATCCGGGACTCCGAACTCCTTCGGTACATCAAAACATGTAAACTCATAATATAAGCATCGCTATCGAAACCTTAGCGTGCGGACCCTACGGGTTCGAGAACTATGTAGACATGACCGAGAACTATTCTTGGTCAATAACCAATAGCGGAACCTGGATGCCCATATTGGTTCCTACATATTCTACGAAGATCTTTATCGGTCGACCGCATAACAACATACGTTGTTCCCTTTGTCATCGGTATGTTACTTGCCCGAGATTCGATCGCCGGTATCCAATACCTAGTTCAATCTCGCTATCGGCAAGTCTCTTTACTCGCTCCGTAATACATCATCTCGTAACTAACTTATTAGTTGCAATGCTTGCAAGGCTTATATGACGGTATTACCGAGAGGGCCCAGAGATACCTCTCCGACAATCGGAGTGACAAATCCTAATCTCGAAATACGCCAACCCAACATCCGCCTTTGGAGACACTGTAGTACTCCTTTATAATCACCCGCCACGTTGTGACGCTTGGTAGTACCCAAAGTGTTCCTCCGGTAAACGGGAGTTGCATATTCTCATAGTTATAGGAACATGCATAAGTCATGGATAAAAGCAATAGCAACATACTAAACGATCGGGTGCTAAGCTAATGGAATGGGTCATGTCAATCAGATCATTCAACCAATGATGTGACCTTGTTAATCAAATGACAACTCCTTTGTCTATGGTTAGGAAACATAACCATCTTTGATTAACAAGCTAGTCTAGTAGAGGCATACTAGTGACACTGCTGTTTGTCTATGTATTCACACATGTATTATGTTTCCGGTTAATACAATTCTAGCATGAACAATAAACATTTATCATGTAATGAGGAAATAAATAATAACTTTATTATTGCCTCTAGGGCATATTTCCTTCAGTCTCCCACTTGCACTAGAGTCAATTAATCTAGTTCACATCGCCATGTGATTTAACATCAATAGTTCACATCTATATGTGGTTAACACCCATAGTTCACATCGACATGTGACCAACACCCAAAGGGTTTACTAGAGTCAAGATAATCTAGCTCACATCGCTATGTGATTAACACCCAAAGAGTACTAAGGTGTGATCATGTTTTGTTTGTGAGAGAAGTTTAGTCAACGGTCCGCCACATTCAGATCCGTATGTATATTGCAAATTTCTATGTCTACAATGCTCTGCACGGAGCTACTCTAGCTAATTGCTCCCACTTTCAATCTGTATCCAGATTGAGACTCAGAGTCATATAGATTAGTTTTTAAAACTTGAATCGACGTAACCCTTTACTACGAAACTTTTTCAATTCCATAAACGAGAAACACATCCTTATTCTAATAAGTATAATTTTGACCGCTGTCCATTTATCTACTTATAGATCAATATTGCACTCCTTGCCAAGCTGGGTGGTAGGGTATGCAATAGATCCGTACACAAGATGACATACTTTATAGAACCTATGGCTGATGCATAGGGAATGACTTTCATTCTCTTTCTATCTTCTCGCCGTGGTCGGGTTTTGAGTCTTTACTCAATCTCACACCTTGTAACACAGGTAAGAACTCTTTCTTTGACTGCTCCATTTTGAACTACTTCAAAATCTTGTCAAGGTATGTATTCATTGAAAAAACTTATCAAGCCGCCTTGATCTATCTCTATAGATCTTGATGCTCAATATGTAAGCAGCTTCACCGAGGTCTTTCTTCGAAAAACTCTTATTCAAGTATCCCTTTATGCTATCCAGAAATTCTATATCATTTCCGATTAGTAATATGTCATCTACATATAATATCAGAAATGCTACAGAGCTCCCACTCACTTTCTTGTAAATACAGGCTTCTCCAAAAGTCTCAGATAAACCCAAATGCTTTGATCACACTATCAAAGCGCTTTATTCCAACTCCGAGATGCTTGCACCAGTCCATAAATGGATCGCTGGAGCTTGCACACTTTGTTAGCTCCCTTTGGATCGATAAAACCTTCTGGTTGCATCATATACAACTCTTCTTCCGTAAATCCATTCAGAATGCAGTCTTTACATCCATTTGCCAAATTTCATAATCATAAAATGCGGCAATTGCTAACATGATTCGGACAGACTTAAGCATCGCTACGGGTGAGAAGGTCTCATCGTAGTCAATCCCTTGAACTTGTCGAAAACCCTTTGCGACAAGTCGAGCTTTGTAGACGATAATATTACCGTCGCCGGTCTTCTTCTTGAAGATCCACTTGTTTTCTATTGCTTGCCGACCCTCGGCAAGTCAACCAAAGTCCACACTTTGTTTTCATACATGGATCCCATCTCGCATTTCATGGCCTCAAGCCATTTTATGGAATCTGGGCTCACCGTCGCTTCTTCATAGTTCGTAGGTTCATCATGATCTAGTAGCATGACTTCCGTAACAGGATTACCGTACCACTCAGTGCGGATCTTACTCTGGTTGATCTACGAGGTTCTGTAGTAACTTGATCTGAAGTTTCATGATCAACATCATCAACTTCCTCACTATTTGGTGTAGATGTCGCAGTAAACCGGTTTCGTGGATAAACTACTTTCAAATAAGGGAGAAGGTACATTACCTCATCAAGTTCTACTTTCCTCCCACTCACTTCTTTCGAGAGAAACTCCTTCTCTAGAAAGGATCCATTCTTAGCAACAAATGTCTTGCCTTCGGATCTGTGGATAGAAGGTGTACCCAATAGTTACCTTTGGGTATTCTATGAAGACGCACTTCTCCGATTTGGGTTTGAGCTTATCGGTGAAAACTTTTTCACATAAGCATCACAACTCCAAACTTTTAAGAAACGACATGACTTAGGTTTCATCGTTATACCATAGTTCATATGGTGTCGTCTCAACGGATTTAGATGGTGCCCTATTAAACGTGAATGCAGTTGTCTCTAATGCATAACCCCAAAATGATAGTGGTAAACCGATAAGAGACATCATAGATCGCACCATATCAAATAAAGTGCGGTTACGACGTTCGGACACACCATAACATTGTGGTGTTCTGTATGGAGCTGTGAAACTATTCCACATTATTTTAATTGAAGACCAAACTCGTAACTCAATTATTCGCCTTTGCGATTAGATCGCAGAAACTTTATTTTCTTGTTACGATGATTTTTCCACTTCACTCTGAAATTCTTTGAACCTTTCAACTATTTCAGACTTATGTTTCATCAAGTAGATATACCCATATCTGCTCAAATCATCTTGTGAAAGTCGAAAATAACGATACTTGCCATTTAGCATCAACACTCATTGGATCGCATACATCGGTATGTATTATTTCCAATAAGTCAAGAGCTTGTTCCATTGTTCCGAGAACGGAGTTTTAGTCATCTTGCCCAAACGGCACGGTTCGCAAGCATCAAATGATTCATAATCAAGTGATTCCAAAAGTCCATCGACATGGAGTTTTCTTCATGCGCTTTACACCAATATGACCTAAACGGCAAGTGCCACAAATAAGTTGCACTATCATTATTAACTTTGCATCTTTTGGTTTCAATATTATGAATATGTGTATCACTATGATCGAGATCCAATGAATCATTTTCATTGGGTGTGTAACCATATAAGGTTTTATTCATGTAAACAGTAACAACAATTTATTCTCTTACTTAAATGAATAACCGTATTGCAATAAACATGATCAAATCATACTTATGCTCAACACCAAATAACACTTATTTAGGTTCCATACTAATCCCGAAAGTATAGGGAGTGTGCGATGATGATCATATCAATCTTGGAACTACTTCCAACACTCATCTTCACTTCCCCTTCAACTAGTTTCTGCATTCATTACGCAACTCCTGCTTCAAGTTACTACTCTTAGCAATCGAACCGGTATCAAATACCGAGGGGTTGCTACTTAACACTAGTAAAATACACATCAATAATCTGTATCTCAAATATACCTTTGTTCACTTTGCCATCCTTCTTATCCGCCAAATACTTGGGGTAGTTCCGCTTCTAGTGACCAGTTCCATTGCAGCAAAAGCACTTAGTCTCAGGCTTAGGTCCAGACTTGGGTTTCTTCACTCGAGCAGCAACTTGCTTGCCATTCTTCTTGAAGTTCCCCTTCTTCCCTTTGCCCTTTTCCTTGAGACTAGTGGTCTTGTCAATCATCAACACTTGATGCTCTTTCTTGATTTCTACCTTCGTCGATTTCAACATCACGAAGAGCTCGGGAATCGTTTTCGTCATCCCTTGCATACTATAGTTCATCACGAAGTTCTAGTAACTTAGTGTTGGTGACTAGAGAATTACATCAATCACTATCTTATCTGGAAGATTAACTCCCACTTGATTCAAGCGATTGAAGTACTCAGACACTCTGAGAACATGCTCACTAGTTGAGCGATTCTCTTCCATCTTTTACCTATAGAACTTGTTGGAGATTTCATATCTCTCAACTCGGGTATTTGCTTGAAATATTAACTTCAATTCCTGGAATATCTCATATGGTACATGACATTCAAAACGTCTTTGAAGTCCCGATTCTAAGCTGTTAAGTATGGTGCACTAAACTATCAAGTAGTCATCATATTGAGCTAGCCAAACGTTCATAACGTCTACATTTGCTCCTGCAATAGGTCTGTCACCTAGCGGTGCATTAAGGACATAATTCTTACAGGCAGCAATGAGGATAAACCTCGGATCACGGATCCAATCCGCATCATTGCTACTAACATTTTTCAATACAATTTTCTCTAGGAACACATATAAAAACATAGGGAAGCAACAACGTGAGCTATTGATCTACAACATAATTTGCAAAATACTATCAGGTACTAAGTTCATGATAAATTTAAGTTCAATTAATCATATTACTTAAGAACTCCCACTTAGACAGGACATCTCTCTAGTCATCTAAGTGATCACGTGATCCAAATCAACTAAACCATAACCGATCATCACGTGAGATGGAGTAGTTTTCAATGGTGAACATCTTATGTTGATCATATCTACTATATGATTCACGCTCGACCTTTCGGTCTCCGTGTTCCGAGGCCATATCTGCATATGCTAGGCTCGTCAAGTATAACTCGAGTATTCTGCGTGTGCAAAACTGGCTTGCACCCGTTGTAGATGGACGTAGAGCTTATCACACCCGATCATCACGTGGTGTCTCGGCACGACGAACTTTGGCAACGGTGCATACTCAGGGAGAAGACTACTTGATAATTTTAGTGAGAGATCATCTTAAAATGCTACCGTCAATCAAAGCAAAATAAGATGTATAAAGGATAAACATCACATGCAATCAATATAAGTGATATGATATGGCCATCATCATCTTGTGCTTGTGATCTCCATCTCCGGCAATCATCATGATCACCATTGTCACCGCGCGACACCTTGATCTCCATCGTAGTATCGTTGTCGCTTTCGCCAACTATTGCTTCTACGACTATCGCTACCTCTTAGTGATAAAGTAAAGCAATTACATGGCGTTGCATTTCATACAATAAAGCGACAACCATATGGTTTCGCCATTGCCGATAACTTCGGTTACAAAACATGATTATCTCATACAATAAAATATAGCATCACGTCTTGACCATATCACATCACAACATGCCCTGCAAAAACAAGTTAGACGTCCTCTACTTTGTTGTTGCAAATTTTACGTGGCTGCTATGGGCTTAAATAAGAACCAATCTCACCTACGCATCAAGACCACAACGATACTTCATTAATTAGACTCTGCTTTTAACCTTCTCAAGGACCCAATTAGCCACACTTTCAGTTCAACTAAAGTGAGAGAGACAGACACCCGCCAGCCACCTTTAAGCAACGAGTGCTCGCAGCGGTGAAACCAGTCTCGCGTAAGCGTATGCGTAATGACGGTCCGGGCCGCTTCATCTCACAATACCGCTGAACCAAAGTATGACATGCTGGTAGGCAGTATGACTTGTATCGCCCACAACTCACTTGTGTTCTACTCGTGCAAAACATCAAACCATAAAAACCTAGGCTCGGATGCCACTGTAGGGGAACGTAGTAATTTCAAAAATTTCCTACGCACACGCAAGATCATGGTGATGCATAGCAACGAGAGGGGAGCGTGTTGTCTACGTACCCTCGTAGACCGGCGGAAGCGATCACAACGTAGAGGAAGTAGTCGACGTTCTCCTCGCGATCCAACCGATCCCAGCTTACATTCGGCGCCCGAAGTTCTTGGCACACGCTCAGCTCGGTGACGCCTCCTCAGTCCGATCCAAAGCAAAGCTCCGGTGAGAGAGAGTTCCACAAGACGACGGGCGCAGGACGATCTTGATGTTCTATCGACGCAGGGCTTCGCCTAAGCACCGCCACGATATGACCGAGGTGGAATATGGTGGAGGGGGCACCTGACACGGCTAAGGAACGATCTCAAGGATCAACTTGTTGTGTCTTTGGTGCTAGCCCTGCCTCTATTTATATGTTGAGCCCCGGGGTCGAAACTTGGAGCAAAAGCCTCATCAAAGTCGGTTTTGCCCGAAAGGCAAGAGTCCCACTCGGACTCTGTGACCAAACGCCACAATCCTTGGCGTCGCCCAGACGCCATGGGCCTCGGCGTCGCCCAGGCCGACGCCAGGTCTCCGGCGTCGGCCCAGGCCGACGCCAGGTCTCCGGCGTTTGGCCCCGGCCTCCGCATAAAACTTCTTTTGCACCGACCTAAAGCCTCATGGGCTTGACCCTTGACCTAAACATATCATCCAATATATGAATCTTTACGTCTCGACCATTTCGAGACTCCTCGTCATGTCCCCGATCTCATCCGGACTCAACTCCTTCGGTACATCAAAACATGTAAACTCATAATATAACCGCCATCGAAACCTTGTTGCAAGCGGACCCTACGGGTTCGAGAACTATGTAGACATGACCGAGAACTATTCTTGGTCAATAACCAATAGCGGAACCTCGGATGCCCATATTGGTTCCTACATATTCTCTGAAGATCTTTATCGGTCGAGACCGCATAACAACATACGTTGTTCCCTTTGTCATCGGTATGTTACTTGCCCGAGATTCGATCGTCGGTATCCAATACCTAGTTCAATCTCGTTATCGCAAGTCTCTTTACTCGTTCCGTAATACATCATCTCGTAACTAACTTATTAGTTGCAATGCTTGCAAGGCTTATATGACGTGTATTACCGAGAGGGCCCAGAGATACCTCTCCGACAATCGGAGTGACAAATCCTAATCTCGAAATACGCCAACCCAACATCTGCCTTTGGAGACACCTGTAGTACTCCTTTATAATCACCCAGTTACGTTGTGACGCTTTGGTAGTACCAAAGTGTTCCTCCTAGAACGGAGTTGCATATTCTCATAGTTATAGGAACATGCATAAGTCATGGATAAAAGCAATAGCAACATACTAAACGATCAGGTGCTAAGCTAATGGAATGGGTCATGTCAATCAGATCATTCAACCAATGATGTGACCTTGTTAATCAAATGACAACTCCTTTGTTTATGGTTAGGAAACATAACCATCTTTGATTAACAAGCTATTCTAGTAGAGGCATACTAGTGACACTGTTTGTCTATGTATTCACACATGTATTATGTTTCCGGTTAATACAATTCTAGCATGAACAATAAACATTTATCATGTAATGAGGAAATAAATAATAACTTTATTATTGCCTCTAGGGCATATTTCCTTCAGATGCCACACTGCTCCACCTACATGCCATCTCGCCGACCAACTACCAAAGAACTCCACCACCTCGAAGCAGTCCTCGGCCGACGCCTTCAGGAAGGAACACGACACCAAAGTGCCATCGTCGCCCAAACAGAGGAACAGAGGCTTACGCCTGCGCTCATGGCAGAGGTGGGGGCGTATGATCCACACCGAAGCCTCCAGGAAGGTAATCGGCATCGAGGGTGTCGACTTCGGTGCGGCCGCCACGCCGGCCTGGAGTTTCCTCCGGATCCACGCCCACCCGCCAGATCCGTCCAGGCAGTATTGGTGTCGACCGTAGTTGCTACCGTAGCCAGCACGAACCGGAGTAGATCGAGTCAGAGACGACGCCTCCCATGGAACTCCGGTCGGCCATCGAGGAGCCGCCAGAGCGCCGCCGCTTCACGCCACCCACGCAACTGCGGAAGGCCCCACATTCGCACCGCTGGTGCCACCCGCCAGCGAAAGCCGCACCGCCACCGATCGAGGCCGCCGCCGAGATCCTCGCCGCCGAGGCACCGGCGGTCGATTCAAACAGATCGACCACGACTACCATAGGAGCGAACCGAACGGCCCCCATGCGACCACCGGGGGAAGCAGCTCCTGTCGTCGCCCCCTGAGTCCTCGTCGGCGCGCCATGTCGCCAACGCGCCGCCAACCGCCGCCGAACGCCACCCGCACCAGGTCTGGCCGCTGCGAGGAGGAGAGATCCCGCCGCCGCCGACGCTAACTCGGCTTTGCGGCCAAGCAAGTGTAAGAGGTGGGAGAGGAGCCGAGGGCTTGGCGGCTTAGGGTTCCCTGTCACACATGGGGCGACCTGTGAGCGGGCAGAGAGGCGGGAGTCCCAGAGAGGGACGGAGGAAAATATGTTTGAGAAGTTTAGGTGCTTGCCCGACAAGTGTGGTTACCTATGTCAAATAAAAGAGAAGTCGCTTTTATAGAGAGAAGTAAGTATATTTTTGTCCCTCAACTTTGCAAGTGATCGACATACGGTGCCTTATTTTTTTAGGCGCTATTCTAACCCCTCGTGTGTCAAAGCCAGACACATTCCGCCAAAACAAGAAACGAGGAGAAAACCACACCATGGCAAGTGAGGATAGCGAAAACCAGTGACATCGGCGGTTTACCTCTCATTTTAAAAATTTGGAGAAATATGTCTGGTTTTAAACCACAAGGGTTAAAATGGCGTCTAAGAAAAATTTGAGGTACTAGATATTGGAGTAAAGCTCCATGTGCGGGGATTCTATAGGGATTTTACAGAGGGGTTCAACCTGGCCTACTATGGTTGGACGTTAGTTAATGGAAGGGTGTGACTAGATCTCAGTCGACTAAGACTTAACAAAGTTTCAATCAAGTGATGAAACATATAAAAAGAAGAAAAAAATAAAAAAAATTACACAGATCTCAATGTAAGAAGATCTGACAAATATAGCATTGTCTGAGACTTCGTTAAGTCAGTTGACTGAGATTTAGCAATCTCGTTGATATTGACTTCTTGTAACGTGAGGAACCAATAATATAATTGTATGTAAAAAGTACTAGTCATCTGTCTGGTTGTAACCTCTTTTTCAAAAAGGCTGTCATCACAGAAGCTGTTATATTTTAGGCAGATCTGAGTTGAACTTGAATGTTATTGACAAATGGAGTAGTCATCGGTCCATGCCTGGCGAGATCCAACAGGATACACACATGTGCTAGTATGTACTGCCCTCCGGAGTTGGCCTAAAAGTTACCTGATCTGCATACCCATTTGGCTCGTGTTTGGACAGCTCGTCCCCATTTATGGCCATGGCCTACCACCTTCAACTGTCGGGCTGTTATTATGCAAATATCTGCTAGCATTTGGACACGGTTACACTAAAGTAAGGCTACTTGTTCCACGCGTCCGGATTTTTCACGTTCCCGACAACCATTCTATCTCCTGATTCAAGATCTAGAAGTAGAAGTTAACTTGCAACCTTGAAGTCTTTCCATTCTGTAATTCAGAGCTGGTTGTGTTGAGAATAGTTATTCCATCGTTAATGTGCAGGACCTGCAGTTTGCGTACCATTAACATGCCAGAAGTGCTCTGTTATTGGTGCTCCAGCCATCGCTGGAAGAAGCTTTGATGTTCTGTCATGGGACCGATCTAATGGCGAAAACTTAAGAGAGAATCAGAGGGAACCCTTGCATGCTCGGTTCTGAGCACGCCATGTGACCATGATGCCAGGACCTTTGTCCCGAGGGGCTGCTTGGCCATGTTATTGCTGCTCTATAGCTCTGAACGCAATCCACCGACACTGATCAACACATGTCATGCCAGTAACTAATCCATCCACCTTGATCTGATTTTCACCACATGCTAGCTCCTGGTTAATCTGACGACTTGTTGGAGCATCACTGCTCCAAACATCTGTCAATCTGAAAACACATCGACTGCAGGAGGCAATTATTCTTGGAATACTACTGTCCTCGTGAGCGACTAATCATGTTGTACTGTTGCACTGCAATCTTCTTTCTCTAATCGCGGCACAGTTCGGCAAGCATGCATGCAAGGGAGGTCCATGTGCCCGGAGCTGAGCCTGAGCTGATCGAAAGCGCGCGCCGGGGACAGATGCTGCGCCTTGGCATGTGGACTCGCATGTGGATTCATGGTAACCATGCTTGCATGTGTACATGTGTCTGTGCTGCGCTCCTGCACGACCAGCTTGGTCCCCCATGGCCCATGGAGGTCAGTAGTATTTTTGAATGTTAGCATGGCAGACTTGCTAAATTCGACCACTAGTGGAACAAATGATCCATCTTACTAGCATTATACAGACTTGTGTATTTTTAGAAAATGGAAGATGTCACTACTTACAGGCTTGTGTGCTTTACTGTTTATACACGATCACATTTTTGTGTTCTTCTAATCTTCACCCGGTAGTCTCCTTTTGGTTTTTTTCTTTGGTTTTGTGTGGCGGGGGGCATGTGCTTATCGTTCCAGGCTTTGAAGGCGCGAGAGTAAAGACAGCAGAAGCTGGTTGGAGAACGCAATAAGTGCCATGCATCGTCTGGGTATGAACCTACAGTGCATGCACAAAGCAAGAGGTAGCCCTGAAGCCGAGGTTTGGACCCATCTCGGACACGATCGATGAGAGTGAGACCAAATCACTGAAACATACGTATACAATTCCACGACGGTTGGACAGATACGGAGTAACTTCATGGTTTTGGGCCCCCATGGCCCATGCTATAGGATCGGAACATTTTTAAGTCGTGCATTCAGTGTTCCTTATCTGAGTTGAGTTTGTTTGGTTTACTAAGTTCGCTGGAATGTGCCCTGCCATTTTATTCAGAGGTTCCTCCGTCTCTTCAGCGGTTGCTTTTACTAGATGACTTGTTGTATCCATGGCATAAACTATAAGGACGAAATAGCACAAAAAAGTTAGGCAAACTATCTAAAATATTTTTTATGAATTATTTGTAAACGCTCTTATATTAGTTTACAGAGGGGGTATATGATGTTAATTCATGACATGGTAGCTGCAACATGAACTTAATCGAGAAAATAGCGGACTATATAAAACATTTTATGAAAGCACGAGTGAATATTCATCAAAGCACTCGAACCACTCTTGTAAGCCTTTATGACCGATTCTAAAGGTACAAGTCCACTCGTGATTGTGTATTCGAATAATTATGGAAGTCCTCAAAACATTTCTAAAAGCTTTGTGATCAGGCCATTTCACAATTGTTTTACATAAATATGACATTCAGATACATAGGCAACACACCTTTTTAATTGGCCACACATAAGTTAATACAAATACAAGCAATGGTTTATTGTCTGGAATTAGCAAATATGCATTATCTACAAATTTTGACCTAATACGAACACGAGAACAGAAGCCTCTAAATTAAACTAACAGTGTAATTCAACATGAATATGAAAGTAGCAACGGTTCACCATCCTGTGGTTTCCCTTACGAGGCTTGCAGCCGCTAGACCATCCATCGCTCACATTGCATCGGGGGCGAAACCCTTCCCTCAAGACTGATCGGAGACGCACGCCACTGTTCGGACTAAGATGGTGAAGAAATCCATCCTTCATGGTCATGATTCTTCGATACACCTTATAGCTTACGTAAGCGTCTTTCGCTGCATAATGGAGGTGTGTTTCAGGAAGCGGCTTCCATTCCCAGAAACTGTGAAGTACCTTTGGGAATGCATTTCTCATGTCGTCGTATGAGCGGTCTATGATGCTTGTTGTGAGGTCACCCCATGTAGTCTCTCTTCTCACCACCCTTGATCCAGAATTGCTTTTAGATGTCCATGTAATGCACATGTGGAATCTTGATCCATTTATTGCCAAGAAGGACGGGTTTGTGCCTGATGCCCTCTTGTCGTTCATGATGTCCACGCTAGCGAAGTTATTTCTTGTGCCACAGAAAATCAGTGAGGGTGTGACATGACCTCTTGACCATGCAGTAGTAGTGGACAAGAATGTGCTCACGCATGGATAGTTGTATGGCAACGATCCATTTTCATTCTAAAGAAGGCCTATGGATGTACTCTAGGTCGAGGCCCGCGAACTTGTACTTGTCCTGAGCCATTGCTCATACATGGCGATATTGTTCTTCACCGTCTCAGTCTCGTTGGTGTACACCACCTCCAGTGTGGTGCTGCCACGGGCAGTGATTGTCGGTACTAGATCCGGCAAATCCCTCCGTACAATATTCTATCTAGACGACTTGGCACGATGGTAACAAGAAGCAAGGTTTACCCAGGTTCGGGCTCTCACGGAGGATATAATACCTATGTCATGCTCTTGTATATTGTGTTGAGGTGTGTACAAAGTACACCGAGAGATTGTAATGTTGTCTAAGATGTGTCCTATTGACTAACGCGGCCCCGACATATATAAGATGACGGGGTCCTGGGATTACAAGAGTCCTAATCGACTATGTCACTGAAGGAAGTCCTACATTGATATGTAGTCCTTGTCTTAAACATCAAGGCTTTCATCTTCTAGCGCGTCATGGGCCGCCCATGTGGCCCAGGACGGAACCGACCTAGGGGTCCTAAGCCCGACCCACCAGGCTGGGAATCGACTTGGTGAGAGACCCCTAGGCCGGGACACCGTTAATAGCCCCTGAACCAATCTCCAAGCTTGGTTGCACCTCGTCCATATCTCAGCTGCATGTCGTCTTCGGTCGTCAAGGTTGAAACTAGTTCAATGGAACTTTCCCAACAGTATCCATTCGTAGATGACCTCCATGTCGGACTGCTTTCGAAGTGGCGCGCACTACCTCGACCTTGAGTTCTCTATAGATTGCCGGCCTCCGCAGAAGGAATTTTCGTGAAGTCGGCTCTTGCAGGACACTTGAAAAAATGTTGATGAAGTAAGTCGGATTTAGTGGAAGACCTTCCTGCTAAGCCGGCCTCCCTGGGCCGATATTCCCGTGAAGCACTTGTAAAGTTTAAAATCTGTGCAATATATTCTTTCCCGAGTTATATAGCCGGTAGCTTTCAAGGTGTAGATCGGCACTAGATCTGATTCCCGCCGTAGGTCTTTAGCATCATTCCACACTTTCACGTATCATAGCCTCCGAGCCATAGGTCATTTTGGCACAGTCTAGGCACACGTCGTCTTAATTTGGACTTTGCAAAAAAAAAACCGTTGGTGCAGTAGCACTCGAGACACAGGTAAGGTACAATGGCCGACCCTAGGATCGAAAAACAACCTGAGGATCGTAAAACAACCTGAGGATCGAAATCCTCCTCTAGACTTGAACTATATCGAACCGGTGTGCAGTAGCCCCCGGGGACTCGGGTCGGGCAGAATTGCTGACCTGAGGATCGAATCTCCTCTGATTGCTTACTACACTTAGAATATTTTACTGAAATGTCAATGCAGTAGCCCCTGAGACTCACGTTGGGCAACTTGACCGACCTGAGGATCGAATCTCCTGGAGAACTACCTCAGCCGAGTAGCGGTATTTCGGCACAAGTAGCCCCCAACTCGGTTTGGGGAGATCGTCGATCAACCTTCTAGATGCCGGTCTAGAATATAATTTAGCTAACCAACGGGATCGGCACGAAAATCGCCCATACTCGGTTCTACAGGACCATTGATCAACCTTCGTCAGCAATATCAGAGCTGGACACTTCAACATACTATCATATTTCCAAAGATGTACAAAACTTGTTTGTGCATGTCGCAAACTAGCTCATAGGCAATCTGATTGTTCTCTTTTACTCCCTCCATTCTAGACTATAAGGTGCATTCATTTTCGTGCAAGTCAACCTTATGTATGTTTGACAACCCACGATGTGACCTTGGTGGTTAGATCTGATGACGGCGACAACGACGCTTGCACACAGTTTCCTCCTTGGAAGCGTCGTTTTTGAAGAACTTTTGTCTTAGTCCTTGTGTTGTCAAGCGATGTTTGGTGCCGATGGTCACTGTTGTATATCTTCGATCAATGTTTTCCACTCCTTCGGGTTTTTCTTTTCTCCTTCCGCCTAAGCATAGTTTTGGTCTTGCATGACTTTGCTCATTATCGGTGTGGTCGCGCGCGCGTGTGTGTTGGCTGTGTGGTTATGAAGACACTTGATGTATACTCAGATTTGTATTTCTCGATGCTACATTATGTTACGAGTCAATAAAAGCATCCTTTATCAGAAAATGTATTAAAATACTTTTTACGATGAATCTAATGTATTGTAGATATTCTAATGTATTGTAAATATTGTATTGTAAATATTGTCACTTTTTTCTAGAACTTGGTCATTATTTTGGAACTGGGATGTAGCTTCTCTAGCTTCTATGGATTGCAAGGCTTTGGAATTCATGTTTTATCTGCATCTAACCTCAGCCTCAAATACAATTTGTCGCCTGAGCGCACCTCCACCTCGTTAACAAATACCGGTTTCTTTTACTCCGCCTAAAAGATTTGTCTGGATGTATACCTCTTATTTATTTATTTACTCCCTCCATATTGGGTCTGTCTTGAGTCAAACACTAAAAAGTTGAGGTAATAACACCCCGGGAGTAACAGAACTTGCGTTCAATGTTTAGTTTGGTGCTAAAACTTTAAAAATACGGATTTGTGGTCATTCAACTTGCATTCTCGTGCAAATATGGTGCTTCCTCTCGTATCCAACCGTACGGCTTGCTCACATGGCACGCCAGCGTACCGAAGGCCCACCTGTCAGTGGCTAGGAGTGCACAAGGATTGGGTGATCCTAGCACGCTGGATTTTTTTAAAAACTCTCTTGCAATTTATTTAATTACCCGCAAAAGGCCTCAAATATAATTAAACAAGATGAGGCAGATTTTTTTTGAGACATTAAGAGATGAGGCAGATGTCCAGGACGGGTTAATAAAACACTCAGGCGCATAACCATCCCACCATCGCCGGTGGACAGTAAACATGCACAACTGAACTTTATTTAATTAGACGAAACAGCTTGTCATGTTTGTGTCACTCAATCAGATAAAGAGGCTCCTACTGTCTAATGGGTAATTTTGGTGTGGAGCCACTAGTCAGTAGGATACTAACAACGTGTTAGGATAACCAGATAATTAGGCTAATTTGCATAGGGCCCATCTATCAGTGGGTCAAGAAGAAGTTCGTAACCGGGCACATGGATAATTTTGCAGAAAAAAGGGAGCGATAGAATCAATCTGTAGACCTTGAACGTGGAAGCGCAGGAGCTAACCACTACGTAAGTACCTGTTAATGCATATAAAGAGAAATACTGAGTTTTATATTTTTGCCATGTCAACTACTCATATTTTTTTCTCCTGGACCAATTTTTTGATAACTTGTTTAATTTGTTGGATAAACTAAAAATATTAGACGTTAAAAATATTTGAATTCAAAATTCATTTTGAAAATTTAGGCAAAAAAAGTAGAATTTCTGAGATATTATGAAACCCGGATTTTTCCAGCCCCTTCCAGTAAAAGGAATCAAAAAAAAACTCGCTTGTGAAAAAGTTTTGTACGTTGTGGGTGAAATTTTTTGGTGAAAAAAGCTAAGTTTTTTCCGAGACCCTGGAAAAAGGATAAAAAAAAAGAAGACCTACTACCACTATAAAATTGACTGTATGTATGGAAGTTTTTTTTAGGGGTACACGAACATGTAGTTGGAATCCCGCACAAAAATTAAATACATAGTTGGCGGTGCTTGTGCAAACAAAAAAAGCCCGTTGCACGAACTGTTCCGGTCACTGACAGTGGGCCATAGCCATGCTGGTGTGCCACATAAGCGCAAGACATGTCAGAATACGAGCGAAGTGGCCGTATTTGCACGAAATCGCAAGTTGATAAATCCGTATTTTTAAAGTTCTAGTATCAAGGTAAACATTTCTGTGACTCCCTGTGATATTACTTCAATAAGTAAACAGGTTCACAACACAGCCACGGCAGAAACTCGTACGTACTCCTAAGTGGTGAGAAAAAAGACCATAGGCAGGCAGATTGCGTAGCTAATTCAACGAGTTCGATTATCAAACATTATACGTAGTTAATTATGCTACCACATGCGTATCTTAAAAACTTTGTTAACCAAGGAACGACATAATAAGTTAAGAATACAAAGTCCAGCAACGTGCAGTTACACGCTTCCACAGACTCAGCAAGGCCGAGAAAGCTCGGGTCCTCACTTCCACAGCTTCCGCAAGGACATGTTCTTCTCATTGTCCTTCTTCATCACCTTGGCCACCGCCATCTCGAAGTCCTCCTGCGTTACGTGCACCCTTCTCTCGCGGAGAGCAAACATTCCGGCTTCGGTGCAGACCGCCTGAATAACAAAGGACAGAAGCCAGAGTGAACAACTTCATATGAAAGGAGCAGGGATGTTGTGCACATGATGGTGTTGTCAGCCGTCAACAAGGAAATGCAAAAAATGTAAAGTGTTTTCGAGCAAAGTCTTACTATACTACTACTGCATATATATACAAAAATGTTGCTAACCAGATAATGCGGTGAGATATTTAAACAGACCATTCTGCTTGTTTTTTCAGAAACCAAATTCAAACTCAACAAACAGCTAACAACACACTTAACCAACTATTCAGGCCCTCGAAACCATAACTAAACCTAATCTGGTGTTAGGTTAATAAGTGCAGAGCTACATAGAGGAACTAGGACCGGCCTCAGAAGGGATCATTCATGAACAGGTTCCAAAAATGGATCAGCAGGAGGAGACTATAACGTGAGCATGCTTGTCAGCAATCAAAGCTCAAGTGCATAGTGCAATATTCAATTTTTGGAAGAGATTAAAAATTGTTAGATTATATTTTTTGGTTATATAAGCAAAGGAACTAAACAGACCCAAATTGAGAAAACTGAAACATGACGTAGCATATAACGATAAGAGATTTATGTAGAGACTAAACCAACCTTTAGCTCAGCTCCTGAAGCGCCATTCATCTTTCCTGCAATCTTTTTCAGATCAATTCCACGCATCAAGTTCATCCTTCTTGAATGAATCTTCAAGATATCACCTCGTGACTGAAGGGCAAAAGATTAAGCACATTGTCAGCCCAAACAAAATCATGCAGAATCATCAAGCATTATATGTTAAAAAGTATGAAGCACATACATCCTCATTAGGATTTGGAAATTCAATCTTCCTGTCTATGCGGCCAGGCCTCAAAAGGGCTTGATCCAAGATGTCTATTCGGTTTGTTGCCATCAGAACCTGCACGGAACACATACAGGGCATCATGATAGTGTTGCTCCATATATATATTTAAGACACAGAAACAACAATTATTAAGTACAGCATACCTTAATTTTGTTTGATGCTTCAAAACCATCAAGTTGGTTTAGAAGCTCAAGCATGGTCCGTTGCACTTCACTATCACCATTGCCAGTTCCAGACTCCATTCTAGCAGATCCAATGGAGTCTATTTCATCCATGAATATAATAGATGGTGCATGCTCCCTGCAATAATTTAACCAAACAGTTAGTCCATCAACAGAGGATGCACGTGGAACATATTTCATATCAAAGGTAAATAATTCTAGCTGTTAACCTTTTTACTTAGCTTACCTAGCCATAACAAAGAGTTCACGAACCATCCGGGAGCCCTCACCAATATACTTCTGAACCAACTCAGAACCAGATACCCTGATAAAGGTACAGTCGGTGTGATGAGCAACTGCACGTGCCAGTAATGTTTTGCCTGTCCCTGGTGGTCCATAAAGGAGGACACCCTGCAAAATTAGAGAGTAAAATTTTCTGCCAGGTATACCAATGAATGAACTAATTAAGACATTCTTCTAAATAATCAAACCTTTGGCTGGGCAATTCCAAGGCTCTCAAATAACTCAGGGTGTTTGATAGGAAGCTCGATGACCTGAAAATGGAGTAAATGAGTCAGATGTCAAACACGATACAATGACAACGCATTGAAATTCTGAACAGACCTCTTTGATCTCCTTGATTTGCTGATCAAGACCTCCAATCATATCATATGTAGAATCTGGGACCTTCTCAACTTTCATAAGATTGACCAGTGGATCAACTTTGCTTGGAAGGACCAAATGAAGCATATAGCTATCATTCCGAAGAGCAACTCTTGTTGAAGGTGTGATTTTTGTGATATCGATGCTCTTATCAATATCTACTACATATTTTCCTTCTGGATGCACCTGAACAATTATACATTGAAAAGTTAGCGACACTTCGATAGCGAAAATATTATAACGCAGAGCAGACGGCCAGACCAATAAACCCAAAACAGTGGCAAAAAACATGAATAGAGCACAATCACCAAGACAATAAAAACATCTCCAGCAGACTAACAGGCAAAGCTAATAAAGGAAGCAGCATACCACTCTTCCTCACTGTGTATGTGTGATGTTTGAATTCATTTGAAAATTTTAAATAAGTCATAAGCCCAACTAATAAAGAGCACTGATCAGATCTTACACCTTGTACCTTTGTCATACAGATAAAGTACAATAGTATTAGGCAATGTGTAAAAGAAGAAATAGGTTACCTTAACTAGAACCTTTGATTTGCCCATGACCTTCACCACCTCACCAACATAAGAGCCAGGCTCTTGGAGTAACTGTAGCTCTTCCCTAAGCATTCTAACTGCAACATAAAAAAAAATTGAGCCAATTTAGAGGAAGCACTCGATGAATAGCTCATGCAAAGAAGAAGCGCCACTCCTTGAACCAAGATAGGAAGAGTAACTTGAATCCTTAATAGTATTCCTATGCTGCTATACATCGTCATGGAAATTAAAAAAAAAACAGAAAGATAGTTTAATGAATTACACAGTCCAGTTGTTCAAGAAAAGTCATGTTTTGGATTATTGTTACGAAGAGTATGTATGCATGAAAGTAACAAAAACACCAAATTCTCACAGAAAAATCAATATTGAACAAATGGATAAAATTGGGAGAATCTAGCTATTGAAAAACAGTCATGTTTTGGATTGTTGGTACCAAGAGTATGAATTAGAGTAACAAAAACACAAATTTCTCACAAAAAAAGCAATATCGAATGAATGGATCAAATTGGGAGAATCTAGCTACTGAAGAGAAAGATTTAAGGCAAGAGATAAACAGTGTTCTGTTCCTCGCAACCTTTGTGGTTCATGCAACAGAATATCATTACAGAAATACGGGAAACCACTAGTAATCGAAACGCAGTCAGCCCAGAGGGAGTACGCCCAGAATATGAGCAATTCGCTGCATGTTTTTGTATCAAAACAAAATCACAATAACTAGAAAATAACAGGGCATCTTCCAACCTAGGTTATTATTAACGAAAGGTGATTTTTTTTAGAAGTTCTACATATCGACACAGCCAATCACCGGTTGCCCAGTGACTAGACTAAATATTGCACATTTTGCTAAGATTATGCGCACGGAGCAAGCTAGGGTTCGACTAACGCGATCCAATGGTTAACGAAAAAGCCGCTGTCGCTAGGGTTTGGGGGCGGCGCTAGGTGAAGAATAGAGTAAGGTCACCTCGGGAGTTGAGGTCGTTGCGCTGGGCCTCGAGACGATTGAGGTTGTGCGTCTTCTGGCGGATCTGGAGCTGCAGGTCGTGGATGTGCTGCAGGTAGTACTGGCGCAGCCCCTCGCCTCCGCCACGCGCGCCCTTGGCCGACTCATCGCCGGACGCGGCCGGCGGGGGCTTCGAGATGTCCATCGCCACCGTCGCCATGGAGATGGGGTTTGGTTTGGTTTCTTCTGCTTGCGGTCGACGAAAGCTTTATTCCTCGGCCTCTTTCTTCTTGCGGCGGAAGAAGAAAGCTTTTTTTTCTCGGCCCGGAAGCGGAGTGGGTTCTTGTTTGGGCTGGGTCTGGTCCGGTCTGGTGCCGCTGGCTCGGTATGTTCCTTTCTTTATAGTCGGTTCCTGCGAGGATGTGAGGCCGAGTCGGTGAAGTGTGTGGACTATGGACAACGGAGCCGAGTCCGTGACGGACAGTCACTGATTCAGTACACGCGGTAAAATCAAAAAGAGTAAAATACATGATAAGTCCTGAAACTATGAAACTATTGAAGGTGTGTCGATCTATCTATAGACCTATAACTTCAAAAATATAGTTTTAGGTCTCAAAACTGTGTAAGTTATTCATCTCAGGTCCTAAGCTCGCATGACCAGCGTTAACCTGCAGACGCGTGCCATTGCCACGTTGGCCCAAAGGACCCACCAGGTTAACCGATGACCAGCGTGATGAGGTTGTGCTCATGCCCAAACAACAACCTTCACAAACAGATCTACGACAAAAGAAAGGGAGGGGGTTGACGAGGAAGGTAGCTGGATGGCGTCCTCTGTGTCGAACCTCTCGGGGAGGCCGTCTTGCAGCTCATGACCACAGAGGGGGTGGGCGTGCTGGTCACAACACATGTTGTGCCGGAAAAGCGAATGAAGCATTGTTGGGAAGGAAACACATATAAATGGCTCATCTGCAAAATTTCACACCATGGTGGGTCCCCCCGATCGATGTAGCAATGGTCCAAGTGAGTCGGCTGTGTCACCGCTTGGGCGTGTGTTAGGACCTAAGATGAACAAGACGAGGAGCTATCCATAATAAATGAGGAAGGGACATTCTTCCGGGAGGGCCTTGACGGCTCCAAAGTTGCCATCATTCGGGACCTGTCGGGGACACGACATCTTCCTCGGTAAAGCCTTTCCCTGTTTTATCCAAGAAGAGAATTTCTGTCCCAAGCACCCTAACCCCTCTTCCAAAGGGCCGACACTCGAAGCGCCCTCATAGCAGTACGGCTCAAGGAGGCCCTTCGATTGCTACGCGGGTGTTCCTCAACAGGAGGCGTCGCCAAGAACGGAGCACAACGCTCCTTCCCCGAATAGGTATTTTTATTAACACTGCATCTCACTACAAAAAAAGACACATCCGTGACATTATGGCCGAAACGAAAAAAAAATTATGTCATGGTTATGACACTTCTATGATGATAATTATGACAAAACATGTATCATCATAGAAGTGGTGGGCTCCTACTTCTATGAGAGAAAATGGGTTTTTCATCCTGGGCGGGCCGGGGACGCACCTCCATGACATTCTTTGGGACGTCCATGACATAAAAAAATCGTGGTAGAAGTGAGGGCGAGAAAATTTTCGCGGAGTTCCCAGTTACAGTGGGTGGTCGGGGCCGAGCTTCGGTTGTTTTGTTGATTCGTGGGGTTTGGCATACCGGGGGTTACTCCTTGAGCCCACCCGGGTTCATCCCCCCTGATAGTAGCCTCCGGGTGACTCGAGGAGTAGGGCGGAGGGTCTCCTTTGTTTTGTCTTGGAGGTTGCCGATGGCAGCCGGTTGCGGGCCATAGTCGGCGCGGCTTTATTCCAGTGGGAGTGCGCCAGCGCACCCACTGGGTGTAGCCTCCGAGCCTCCGGGGGACTGATACGTCTCCGTTGTATCTATAATAAGTTTTCATTGTTCCATGCCAATATTATTCAACTTTCATATACTTTTGGCAACTTTTTATATTATTTTTGGGACTAACATATTGATCCAAAGGCCCGATGCCTCGCTTGTTGCATGTTTATGTTTCGCAGAAACCCCATATCAAACGGAATCCAAACGGGATAAAACGGACGGAGAATATTTGGAAAATTCCGGAAGAAGAATCAACGCGAGACGGTGCCCGAGGTGGCCACGAGGAAGGGGTGCGCCTGCCCTCCCTGGGCGCGCCCCTGACCCTCGTGGGCCACCCGTAAGGCGGTTGATGCCCTTCTTCGGCCGCAAGAAAGCTAATTTTTGGTAAAAAAAATCACGACGAAGATTTCAACCCAATCGGAGTTATGGATCTCCATATATACACGAAATGGTGAAAGGGCAGCAGAGGAGAACGCAGAAACAGAGAGAAACAGATAGACAGATCCAATCTCGGAGGGGCTCTTGCCCCTCCCACGCCATGGAGGCCAAGGACCAGAGGGGAAACCCTTCTCCCATCTAGGGAAGAGGTCAAGGAAGAAGAAGACGAAGGGCCCCCCTCTCCCCTTCTCTTCCGGTGGCGCCGGAACGCTGCCGTGGCCATCATCATCACCGCAATCTTCACCAACAACTTCACCGCCATCATCACCAACTCTTCCCTCTATGCAGCGGTGTAACCTCTCTCTTACCCGCTGTAATCTCTACTTAAACATGGTGCTCAACGCTATATATTATTTCCCAATGATGTATGGCTATCCTATGATGTTTGAGTAGATCCGTTTTGTCCTATGGGTTATTTGATGATCAAGATTGGTTTGAGTTTCATGTTTTATTATTGGTGTTGTCCTACGGTGCTCTCCGTGTCGCGGAAGCATGAGGGATTCCCGTTGTAGGGTTTGCAATATGTTCATGATTTGCTTATGATGGGTGGCGTGAGTGTGAAACACGAGACCGAGTAAGTAGGTTGTTTGCGTATGGGATAAAGAGGACTTGATGCTTTAATGCTATGGTTGGGTTTTACCTTAATGATCTTTAGTAGTTGCGGACGCTTGCTAGAGTTCCAATCATAAGTGCATATGATCCAAGTAGAGAAAGTATGTTAACTTATGCCTCTCCCTCAAATAAAATTGCAATAATGATTACCGAACTAGTTATCGATTGCCTAGGGACAAATAACTTTCTCGTGACAAAAAGCTCTCTACTAAAACTAACTTAGTTGTGTCTTCATCTAAACGGCCCCTAGCTTTTACTTACGCGCTCTTTATATTCTGACAAACCTATCCAAAAACACCTACAAAGTACTTCTAGTTTCATACTTGTTTCCGGTAAAGTGAACGTCAAGTGTGCATAGAGTTGTATCGGTGGTCGATAGAACTTGAGGGAATATTTGTTCTACCTTTAGCTCCTCGTTGGGTTCGACACTCTTATTTATCGAAAGAGGCTACAATTGATCCCCTATACTTGTGGGTTATCAAGACCTTTTTCTGGCGCCGTTGCTGGGGAGCAATAGCGTGGGGTGAATATTCTCGTGTGTGCTTGTTTGCTTTATCACTAAGTAATTTTTATTTGCTGTTCTTAGTTGTTCTCTATCTTTAGTTATGGATATGGAACATGAAATACCAAAAAAATTAGGTGTACTTGCTGCTCATGGTGATGAGGAACCTCCTAAAACCCTCGATGCTCGTTATGTGACAGATATTATGTACTACTTTGATAATCCAGAGAAAACCCCATTCAATCTGGTAATGGGAGACACGTTGGATCAACGTGAATACTTTAAGGATTATCGCTTGACTCAAAAAGGGAAACTATTATGGGATCAAATTCATATGTTGAAGTGGTATGCTAGGCAACTATGCTTGAGATATAATTATACTTGTTGCTCTAGGATGAAGTCTTTACACCTTCCCTTTTCATGCAAATTTAATGATAATGACACCTTGGCTTCTTATGCTAGAGGTATATATGATTACTATGATGTGGAACAAATAGAAGAATTCGTTGCTTTTTATGGGTGCTTATGAAATTGAATCGGTAGTCAGAGAGTATGAAAATCTTTATGATGCTATTTATAGACCTGAAAATTTAGCTATCCTTAAATATTTCTATGCCAACTACGAATTCAATTCCGATATTGATGCATTTATTGAGAAAGTCTCCGATGTCCAAGAAGAGACTAATATTTTGCAGGAATCTATGGAAGAAGAATTTGATGAAACTGTGAGCTCATTGGATGAAAAAGATGAGGAGGAGAGCGAAGAACAAAAGGAGGAAGAGCGGATTAGCTACCCGTGCCCACCTTCTAATGAGAGTAACTCTTCAATTCATACATTGTTTAATTCCCCTTCGTGCTTACCGAAAGATGATTGCTATGATGATTGTTATGATCCCATTGATTCTTTTGAAATATCCCTTTTTGATGATGCTTGCTATGCTTGTGGCCAAGATGCCAATATGAATTATGATTATGGAGATGAACTTTCTATATTTCCTTTTGTTAAACATGAAATTGTTGCTATTGCACCCACGCATGATAGTCCTATTATCTTTTTGAGTTCTCCCGACTACACTATATCGGAGAAGTTTGTGCTTATTAAGGTTTATATTGATGGGTTGCCTTTTACTACTACACATGATGATTTTGATTAATATAATATGCATGTGCTTGCTGGTCCTACTTGCAATTATTATGAGAGAGGAACTATATCTCCACCTCTCTATGTTTCCAATACGATAAAATTGCAAGAAACTGTTTATACTATGCATTGGCATTTACTTTGTGTGCATGAATTGTTATTTTATGACATAACGATGCATAGGAAGAGAGTTATACTTCGTCATTACATGATTTATGTTACTTTGTGCTCACTACTAAATTACAAATCATTTCTAATTAAAATTGGCTTTGATATACCTTGGGATCCGGGTGGATTCACTACTAGAGCACTATATGCCTAGCTTAATGGCTTTAAAGAAAGCGCTGCCAGGGAGACAACCCGGAAGTTTTAGAGAGTCATTTATTTCTGTTGAGTGCTTTCATATAGTTTAAAAACAAAAAAAATAAAGAGTGGAACCTAAAACTTTTTCAAAAAAGGGAAAGTGAAAGTGAGAGAGACAAGCATTGTTGAAGTGGGAGCTAGCCTTGAACTTTGTTCATGCTCACGAAAACTTTGTGAATCTTGATTACAGAAAATTTTCAACAAAAATAATTATCCCCTTGTACAATTGCATTGTATTATAAAAATAATGTGCCAAGGTTTGCCTTTAGGATGTTTACAATGCTTGTTGGTTTGTACGGTGCAGGACAGAAACTTTGTCTGTAGTGCGCGATTTTTAATTTTTTACTGGAACGTCAAATGGTTCTGATTATTTTTGCACTGTCTTTATATACAAATTGTTTATTTTTCCTAATTTGTGAAGAATTTTTCAAGTATCATAAGTATGGTGAATGTTCAGATTATTACAGACTGTTCTGGTTTAGACAGATTCTGTTTTTGATGCATAGTTTGCTTGTTTTGATGAAACTATTGATTTATATCAGCGGATTAAGCCATAAAAAAGTTATATTATAGTAGACATAATGCAAAAAAAATATGAATTGGTTTGCAACAGTACTTAGAGTAGTGATTTGCTTTATTATACTAACGGATCTTACCGAGTTTTCTGTTGAAGTTTTGTCTGGATGAAGTGTTCGATGATCGAGAAGGTCTCGATGTGAGAAGAAGGAAGAGAGGCAAGAGCTTAAGCTTGGGGATGCCCGAGGCACCCCAAGTAAATATTCAAGGAGACTCAAGCGTCTAATCTTGGGGATGCCCCGGAAGGCATCCCCTCTTTCTTCAACAAGTATCGGTATGTTTTCAGATTC
Organism: Aegilops bicornis; assembly: GCA_021605145.1. Classification (NCBI taxonomy): domain Eukaryota; kingdom Viridiplantae; phylum Streptophyta; class Magnoliopsida; order Poales; family Poaceae; genus Aegilops; species Aegilops bicornis. Next base: position 264,421,273 of record CM038674.1, on the reverse strand, counting down.
GTTTCGTTCATGTGATATGTGCAAATTTTGGAGCGTATTTTGCTTTAGTTTTCATTTTTATTTTATGCACCATGATGGTATGAGATAGTCCTTGGTTGATTTATAGAATGCTCTTTGCACTTCACTTATATCTTTTGAGTATGGCTTTATAGAATGCTTCATGTGCTTCACTTATATCATTTGAAGTTTGGATTGCCTGTTTCTCTTCACTTAGACAACCGCCATTTGTAGAATGCTCTTTTGCTTCACTTATATTTCTTAGAGCGTGGGCATATCTTTTGTAGAAAGAATTAAACTCTCTTGCTTCACTTATATCTATTTAGAGAGATGACAGGAACTGGTCATTCACATGCATGGTTAGTCATAAAATCCTACATAAAACTTGTAGATCACTGAATATGATATGTTTGATTCCTTGCAATAGTTTTGCGATATAAAGATGGTGATATTAGAGTCATGCTAGTGGGTAGTTGTGGATTAGTACAAATACTTGTGTTGAGGTTTGTGATTCCCGTAGCATGCACGTATGGTGAACCGTTATGTGATGAAGTCGGAGCATGATTTATTTATTGATTGTCTTCCTTATGAGTGGCGGTCGGGGACGAGCAATGGTCTTTTCCTACCAATCTATCCCCCTAGGACCATGCGCGTAGTACTTTGTTTCGATCACTAATAGATTTTTGCAATAAGTATGTGAGTTCTTTATGACTAATGTTGAGTCCATGGACTATACGCACTCTCACCCTTCCATCATTGCTAGCCTCTTCCGTACCGCGCATTGCCCTTTCTCACCTCGAGAGTTGGTGCAAACTTCGCTAGTGCATCCAAATCCCGTGATACGATACGCTCTATCACACATAAACCTCCTTATATCTTCATCAAAACAGCCACCATACCTACCTATCATGGCATTTCCATAGCCATTCCGAGATATATTGCCATGCAACTTCCATCATCATCATCATATACATGACTCGAGCATTCATTGTCATATTGCTTTGCATGATCGTAAGATAGTAGCATGATATTTTCATGGCTTGTCCGTTTTTTTATATCTTTGCTACGCTAGATCATTGCACATCCCGGTACACCGCCGGAGGCATTCATATAGAGTCATATCTTTGTTCCACATATCGAGTTGTAAGTAAATAAAAGTGTGATGATCATCATTATTAGAGCATTGCCCCAGTGAGGAAGGGATGATGGAGACTATGATTCCCCCACTCGGGATGAGACTTCGGACTTTACAAAAAATAAAAGAGGCCAAAGAAGCCCAAATAAAAAAGAGGCCAAAGAAGCCCACCGAAAAAAAGAGTAAATAAAAAAATGAGAGAAAAAGAGAGAAGGGGAAATGTTACTATCCTTTTACCACACTTGTGCTTCAGAGTAGCACCATGTTCTTCATAGAGAAAATATCATATGCTTTCACTTTCATATACTAGTGGGAATTTTCATTATAGAACTTGGCTTGTATATTCCGACGATGGGCTTCCTTAAACGCCCGAGGTCTTCATGAGCAAGCAAGTTGGATGCACACCCACTTAGTTTCCAGTTTGAGATTTCATACACTTATAGCTCTTAGTGCATCCGTTGCATGGCAATCCCTACTCACTCACATTGATATCTATTAATGGGCATCTCCATAGCCCGTTGATACGCCTAGTTGATGTGAGACTTTATCCTTTTTTGTCTTCTCCACATAACCCCCACCATCATATTCTATTCCACCTATAGTGCTATGTCCATGGCTCACGCTCATGTATTGCGTGAAAGTTGAAAAGGTTTGAGTACATCAAAAGTATGAAACAATTGCTTGGATTGTCATCGGGGTTGTGCATGATTTGAATATTTTGTGTGGTAAAGATAGAGCATAGCCAGACTATATGATTTTGTAGGGATAACTTTGTTTGGCCATGTTATTTTGAAAAGACATGATTGCTTTATTAGTAGGCTTGAAGTATTATTGTTTTTATGTCAAATGATAGACTATTGCTTTGAATCACTCGTGTCTTAATATTCATGCCATGATTAGACATATGATCAAGATTATGCTAGGTAGCATTCCACATCAAAAATTATCTTTTTATCATTTACCTACTCGAGGACGAGCAGGAATTAAGCTTGGGGATGCCGATACGTCTCCGTCATATATATAATTTTTGATTGTTCCATGCCAATATTATTCAACTTTCATATACTTTTGGCAACTTTTTATATTATTTTTGGGACTAACATATTGATCCAGTGCCCAGTGCCAGTTCCTGTTTGTTGCATGTTTATGTTTTGCAGAAACCCCATATATAACGGAATCCAAACGGGATAAAAATGGACGGAGAATATTTTTCGAATGTTTGGAAAATTCCGGAAGAAGAATCAACGCGAGACAGTGCCTGAGGTGGCCACGAGGCAGGGGGCGCCCCTGCCCTCCCTGGGCGCACCCCTGACCCTCGTGGGCCACCCGTAAGGCGGTTGATATCCTTCTTCGGCCACAAGAAAGCTAATTTTTGGTAAAAAATTACGGCAAAGATTTCAACCCAATCGGAGTTACGGATCTCCATATATACACGAAACGGTGAAAGGGCAGCAGAGGAGAACGCAGAAACAGAGAGAAACAGAGAGACAGGTCCAATCTCGGAGGGGCTCTCGCCCCTCCCACGCCATGGAGGCCAAGGACCAGAGGGGAAACCCTTCTCCCATCTAGGGAGGAGGTCAAGGAAGAAGAAGACGAAGGGGCCCCCTCCCATTCTCTTCCGGTGGCGCCGAACAGCTGTCAGGCCATCATCATCACCACAATCTTCACCAACAACTTCACCGCCATCATCACCAACTCTTCCCCCCTCTATGCAGCGGTGTAACCTCTCTCTTACCCGCTGTAATCTCTACTTAAACATGGTGCTCAACGCTATATATAATTTCCCAATGATGTATGGCTATCCTATGATGTTTGAGTAGATCCGTTTTATCCTATGGGTTATTTGATGATCAAGATTGGTTTGAGTTGCATGTTTTATTATTGGTGTTGTCCTATGGTGCTCTCCGTGTCGCGCAAGCGTGAGGGATTCCCGTTGTAGGGTTTGCAATATGTTCATGATTTGCTTATGATGGGTGGCGTGAGTGACAGAAGCATAGACCCGAGTAAGTAGGTTGTTTGCGTATGGGATAAAGAGGACTTGATGCTTTAATGCTATGGTTGGGTTTTACCTTAATGATCTTTAGTAGTTATGACGCTTGCTAGAGTTCCAATCATAAGTGCATATGATCCAAGTAGAGAAAGTATGTTAGCTTATGCCTCTCCCTCAAATAAAATTGCAATAATGATTACCGGTCTAGTTATCGATTGCCTAGGGACAAATAACTTTCTCGTGACAAAAATCTCTCTACTAAAACTAACTTAGTTGTGTCTTCATCTAAACAGCCCCTAGATTTTATTTACGCGCTCTTCATATTCTTGCAAACCTATCCAAAAACACCTACAAAGTACTTCTAGTTTCATACTTGTTTCCGGTAAAGCGAACGTCAAGTGTGCATAGAGTTGTATCAGTGGTCGATAGAACTTGAGGGAATATTTTTTCTACCTTTAGCTCCTCGTTGGGTTCGACACTCTTACTTATCGAAAGAGGCTACAATTGATCCCCTATACTTGTGGGTTATCAGGGACTCAAAGAGTCGGGCGGACGGTCATCGCTATTTTGTCTTATCCCGTGAGGTCCGGGCCGGCTAACGGGCGCGGAGCGCTGCCAGGCACGGACGTGGATTCCGCCGGCTATTGGGCACGGAGCCCTACCGGGTGAGGACACGGAGTCTGCTGGCTATTGGGCGCGGAGTCCGTTGGCCTGTGGCGCGGAGCCCTGCCGTACGCGGATGCGGAGTCCGCTGGCTGGTTAGTGTGGAGCCCTGCTGGGCACGGACGTGGAGACCGCCGGCTGGTAGGCGCGGAGCCCTGATGTCCGCGGATGCGGGTACCACCGGCTGATTGGCGCGAAGCGCTGCCGTGCATGGACGCGGACGTGGAGTCCATAGGCTGGTGGGCGTGGAGCGCTGCCCGGCGCGGACGCGGAGCACACCGGCTGGTGGGCACGGAGCCGCTGGTTGACGGGCGTGGAGGGCTGCCGGGTGAGGATACGCAGTCCGCCGACTGGTGGGCGCGGATGCAGAGTCTGTCAGCTGGTTGGCATGGAGCCCTGCCGGTATTACCTGTATCATGAAGAAAACAGACTGAATTTGCAACTGCGTTGAGAAATACACTGGGATGCCATGTGAACATTTATATGCATGGTTGATGACGGCTCGCTTTCGCCGGATCCCCTTAGGCACTTTTCTATCCACCCCACTTTTTTGGCTTTTGCTCTTGCGAGCCGGATAGCACTACAAAAAAAGACACTTCATGAAATTTTGGGTCGAACGAAATTTTTTTCTGTCATACATATGACACTTCTATGACGATAATTGTGACAAAACCCGGTATCATCATAGATGTGGCGGGCTCCTACTTCTATGACAAAAAATCATGACAGAAAATGGGTATTTCGTCCTGGGCGGGCTGGAGACGCGGCTGCATGACATTCTTTGGGCCGTCCATGACGGAAAAAACCGTGGTAGAAGCAAGGGCGAGGAAAATTTCGGGGAGTTCCCGGTTATGGTGGGAGGTCAGGGGCCAAGAGATGTGCGTTTCTCTCGTACACGTACGCGCGTGTGTGCGAGGCGTTGGCTCTAATCAACCCGGAAGCGATTGCAGACCGCAGTTACGCTATCGAACCCGAGCGATCGATCGATGGTCGTTAATCGAACCCGATCGGCGATTCCTTCACTACCGCCGCTAATCAAGCCGATCGATTGATGAACAAAGGAGCGCTATGGGGGGAGGGGTTGGATGAACAGTGAGCGGTGGCATTGCCTCTGGATGAATAGGACCCCGTGGTTTGGAGGGCTGGATGAATAGTAGACGGTGGAGGGGTGCCCGTGGAGGGGTGGTTGAACAGGACCCTGTGGTGTGGAGGGCTGGATGAACACTAGACGGTGGAGGGGTGGTTGAACAGTAGCCGATGGAGTAGCGCGATGGAGGCTGGATGAACATGAGCCCGTGGAGGCTGGAGGAGGTCGACGATGGAGATGAACAGTATCCCGTGGAGTCCCGTTTTGCGATGCACGCCACACCCTCCCGATGATCAGGACCCCAGTTTCGACCGTAGGAGGTCCGTTTCGTCCGTTTTGCGGTACGCCACACCCCTCCCGATCAACATGACCCCCGTTTCGACCGTAGGAGGCCCGTTTCGTTCGTTTTGCGGTACGCCACACCCCTCCCGATCAACAGGACCCCCGTTTCGATCGTAGGAGGTCCGTTTCCTCTGTTTTGCGATACGCCGCACCCTCCCGACCAACAGACCCCGTTCGAACGTGGGAGGTCCATTTCCTCCGTTTTGCGGTACGCCAGCCTCGTTCCATCGCCTGTTCCGCCCAAGCCCCGATGAACACGACCACGCATTCCGTTCCGACCCAGCCGGTTGGCTCCCACGCGTTCTGTTGCCTCCCGATGAACACGACGCATTCTGTTGCCTCCCCATGAACACGACGCATCCGTTGCCTCCCCATGAACACGACGCATTCCGTTGCCTCCCCATGAACACGATGACGACGCTGTTTCTCCGTTCCGACCCAGCCATGTACACGAGCCCTGGCCGTACGTATGCACGAGTAGGCGTTCGAGACCCCGCCGTATGTACACATACGTGGCTGTATTTTCTTTCTTGCACCCTGGCCGTTGTACGTACATGTACATGCTACATGCGCGCCTCTACTACGACACGTGTGTGCCTCTACTATGACACGTGCACGCCTCTACATCGACCAGTATGTACGTACACGTTCGCGACCAGAATGACAACGCTACGTACGCTTCGACCAGGTGGGTCCCGACTGTCAAGCACTTCCTTGCCTGCGAAGATGTAGCTGGTGGGTCCCAACGATCGAGGGGCGAAGCGTTTTTTTGGCCCGGACGCACTTCCTTGCGTGCGAAGATGTAGCCGGTGGGTCCCAACAGTCAGGGGGGCGAATCGTTTTTTTTTGCCCAGACGCACTTCCTTGCGTGCGAAGATGTACCCGGTGAGGCCTCCGCGGCAGCACAACCGGCCACGGGAGGCAGGAGCATGCGGCACGACCGGCGCTGCTTTGGGCGGCTGGAGCAAGAAGACCAGAGGTTGAAGAAGCACTACGGCCGTCGGATGGACATCGTACGGTCACTGGAGCTAGAATCGTTCATATTGACTAAGTTGACAAAGCCCTCCGTCCCCGTCAACTTAGTTGGCCCACAAGTCATCCTCCCACTATGGTGGGTCCCAACTAGCAGGGGGGTATTCATTTTTTTTGTGCATAATAAGGAGGCACTTCCTTGCGTGCGAAGATATAGCCGGTGGGTCCGACATGTCAGCGGGGGAACGTTTTTTTCACGAAATACAGAGGCCCTTCCGGTGGGTCCCAAATTTGTCGGTGGAGGAATCATTATTTTTGCCAGACAGTCCACGGTCGATGGATGTCGTTCGTTGACCACGTTGACCAGGCCACGCCGAGAGCACCATGGCGGTGGGCGGCGACGAGGCCTAGGAAGGGAAGCGACACGGAGCCGGGAAGACTTCGGCAATGGTTGCCCACGCGGTGGGGAGTACAAGGGTTTATCGTCTGCCGTCGCCGGAAAATAACAGGAGGTGTGGGTGACTAGAGGAATGGCCTGCCAAAGAATGAAGTAGGGTGGGCGGTGCGGCAAAGACAAATGGCCACGGAGGCGGAGCAGCGGTCCCCACCGGAGCTGGTTTGGGCGGCCGGAGCAAGAAGATCGAGATATTGAAGAAGCAAAGACGGCCGTTGGATTAACATCCTACGGTCACTTCCGCTAGAATCGCTTGTGGACTAAGTTGACAAAGCCAAATTACACGCCAACCTAGTAGACCCACAAGTCAGCCTCCAAATCTGTCCCAAACAAAGATACAACCCGAAATTTCTAGCCAGATTCAAATTAATTATAAATCGGAATATACCTTAATTTAAATTCAATGAAATTTTACCGACAAAAAACAATGAAATTTAAAATATCAAAATCCGAAAAGAAAACAATATTTTGGAACTAATTGCCTGCTTTGCTGTATTTTTTCATTTTACAGCCCATTTATTATTACTTATAGCCCATTTCTTATTACTTATAGCCCATTTTCGGGCAAAATGCATCCTCCTCGTCTTGAAAGATTTACGGCCAGGCGTAGAAAAGCAAGTAGGCCTACGTTGGTTATTACGTAAAAACAAAATAGCTGGCTAGCCATTTTCGTAAAGGAAAAAACAAACTGGGTTGGTCATGTGCTAAACATATGAAATAAAAGCACAGGGCTAGACGGGCCACGGGTCCCGCAGACAACCAGTTGATACCCTTCTCCGTCCCGAAAAAACAAAATTATTGCATCGCTACCGGGTCCCTTGTCATCCTCACCATGTACAAATATCTCCTTATTCCTCTCGGTTGTTGACCATGTTGACAACAGGAGGGCGAGCCTTGTGAGCGAACCAAGGCGGAGGACGATGGTGAGGCCTCGGACGGGAACGAACAGGAGCCGGGGAAGATCACAGCCAACCGTGGGAGGCGGGAGCAGGCGGCCCCGCTGGCGCTGGTTTGGCTTTGGCTGCTCGAGGAAGAAGAGACTGAAGAAACGCGACAGACGTTGAATGTCAATCCAACGGTCAAGGTTGGCACAATCGTTTGTTGATTAAGCGGACACCAAGTAGGATACTTTTTTATATATAGGAAGAAAACTGCGAGGAAAATGCGTTCCTCTGCCGTCCTCCTCACAGGGAACGTTCGCCACATAAGTGACTAGCACCCTTGGCTTTCAACCGAGAGGTCTTGGGTTCGAGTCCCAGGAACTCTCAATTTTGTCCTCCTTCCTTCCTCGAAAAAAAAGGGAAAGAAAATCAAAGACTTGGGAAGGCGTCTGAGAACAAGCTAGTGTACCAAGAAAGAGACGCGTTGCCAAGTTTTAGAAAAAAGAAAAGGCGTGCTCAGAATGGTTCGAATCCAAACCTAGACTATGACTATATATGGTGCTATGCTACTCGCAAGTAATGAAACCGACATGTCCAACATTCGCTTCTCCTCTTCAGCATTTACTCGCTTAGCATCGAAGCTCTAGCCGCAGCAACCATGTCCGCCGGCTGCTCGTCCACCGCTTCTTCAAGCAGTAACAACCGAATATGTGCCAAGTCGCCACCTGCATACCATCGCCTCGTGGGTCTCATCACACCCCGCCGGCACGCGCACCGCAGCCGATTGCTCATCGCAACCCGCTGTCGTTGGTGTGGTGCCACTGCTGCAAATCACACAGAGTTATCCGGCGTGTCTCAACCACAATCCGCAACCCTGGCTAAGTCTTCTACAAATGACCGAATCATGGGGTAATAATATGTTTAAGTGTTGTTCTGCTGCTTTCAGTTGCTGATTTTTTTAATAGTTTGGTTGATGATCTTCCAATTTGATTCGTGCGAGAAAAGGAAGATTCGTGTGATTTGTATTTACGTGAAGTTGCCGATGTGGGGAATGCAACTACGCTGATTATTTGGTTAGCCGAGGAATCCCAATACCAAAGAGGTTGGGGTGTTGGACAAGTAATCAAGGAACAATGAAGAGGAAGATGCAGAGCGAAGGTTAAAGATGCAGTTCCTCGATCATGGCCAAGCAACAATTTTGAACGGCCTTGACAACAATGAGGAGATGAAAGAGCTTGTGAATATAATGGGCAAAATCGATGTGCTCAGAGGATGATTGTCTCTTTATTTGCGATGTATGTAGCACTCGTGATGTATTCGATTAGCTACGATATGAGCACTTTCTGAAACTAGCAATGAATGAAACACATGTAGCGAAATTTGGGCGTAGTGTTGTGAACATCTAATGATTTCTATTAACGGAAATCAGGGGTATCCCCTTTTGCTCATATAAATAAATAAATAGCAGAGGCCTTGTCGGGTCAGCTTTGTTCTCATTCAAGACGTCGAGCAAATTGCAGTCCAACAACAAACTATGTCATCAAATTCAAGTTTCACAGCCAAATATGAGTACAACTAAACAACAATGTCATCATGTTTTAGTTGTCATACAATCACCAAACACAAATCAACATACATAACAAGTGATGTTCTCACAAGAAAATACTAAACAACATGTTCATCAGGTTTCAGTTGTCATAGCAAACACAATTTCACATAGTAGATAAAAAACGTCTTCTGACAGGCAAATACGACAAAAGCAATGTAATCGTCATCCGCAGCAGCAGCGTCAACATCTTCGCCATGTGATCAGTCTGAATCGTAATGCCCCATGGTGTCATCTTCTTCTTCGTCCTCAACATCCTCGAACGTTGGCTTCTTCTTGATCAACTCTTGTATGTCCACAAAGACGACAGCAATCTTTTTTCACGGCGTCATTGACGTGATGGTTCTCAAAGATATTAGGAACATCTGTGTTATCTTGTACATCGTGAGCAAAGTAAGCATCATCTTGTTGTGCAACTTCATTAAATGAATTCCTCTGCTCAAACCTTTGCAATACTCTCCGATCATTGCTACGTGCAAATGTGTCTTCCAAGAAAAATATCTGTGTTGCTTGATTTGCCAAAATAAAAGGCTCGTTGGTCCGGTACGCCGCCTTGACATTGATAGATTTGAAATAATCATCAGCTCGGGTTTTGCGATCCCGGAAAACAGGTTATACCAACGACAAAGACAATGTAACCACACACCGATGATCCTCGAATCGGAGATATACTGCAACCGAACAATGTCTATTATGTTAGCATACATTTCAGTTGTCTCTTTGCCATACGTATTCGTGCTCATGATGGCACTATTTTGTGTCTTCCTGGGTTCGTCTCGTGCAAGGGTGTTGTAGTGCACATCTCCAACAACGCAAGATTCATAATGTCTTACCCGAGTATCGGGACCCATTGCTAGTGAGTCAAGGGCATCATCAACTGCCTGCCCCTCCTCCCGCATCTTCTTAACCTATGGTTAGAAAATAGACAAGCTGGTCATCTTATGTACTCAATATGTTAAAAAAACTGACAGTGCACTTCAAAAGCTTACATGGTTCTTGAACCAGTTCGCAAATCCTGCCATAACCAGTTTGTCAATGTTTCTTGGATTTTGCGGCAGTAACTCCACTTTGTAGATGTTGCACAACATAGTGAACGCGTCAAACATCTAAATATATAAGAATGTGCTGCAAGTTTAGTAGATTATGATGTATAAGCTGCGATCTTGCACTTACTTGATATAAGGTAGTGTCTCAGGACAGTTATTCAACACATACCAAACCATTTTGTCCAAATCTTTAGGTTTGTCCTCTTGTCGACTCTTCCCTGTAACTCGAACAGAATAATTGAAAACATTGAGCCCGGGATTGTCTTCACCCACCTCTTTGCTAAGCTGATCAGTTGTTTCAATGTATTTTGAGCAGAATGTCAACGCTTCTGTAGCAATGTAGGCCTCTGCAATGGAACCCTCAGGTCTAGCTCTGTTCCTAACATAGCCCTTGAAAGTGCCTAGCCGCCTTTCAATAGGGTACATCCAACCATACTATACTGGACCTCTAGGTAGTGCCTCATCAGGTAGATGAACAGCCAAATGCACCATCACATCAAAGAAGGTTGGAGGATATATCTTCTCAAGGTCGCATAGGATAGTTGGTATCTTGTCTCTAAGACGCTCCAAAGCATCTATCCTGATATTCCTACTGCAGAGTTCCCTGAAGAATTGTCCCAACTCTGCAACTGCTCTGTATAAGTTAGGGTGGCCTAATCCTCTAAGGATAACAGGTAAAACCCTTTGAAGTAGGATGTGGCAGCCATGAGTTTTCAACCCTTGTACCTTCAGGGTTGGAAGCAAATCCATGTGGGAATCTCACACGTGACAGGACCTCGCAGAATTCTTTTCTTTTTACCTTGTCCAAGACGCATTACAGTGGTGCCATATCCCGTGGTTTACCTTCATCTTGCACCGCAAATCCTTTACGATACCTGTGTGTCAAATCAATGCTAGATTTTAAGGTATCTTTCATCTTGCCTTCAATATTAAGAAGTGTACCGATAATGATGTCACATATATTTTTCTCGATGTGCATCACATCAAGATTATGCCGCAGATCCAAATCTTTCCAATACTCCAAGTCCCACAAAGTGGACCTGCGGGTAAACAATAATCTCTCTTCTACCCTGCCATGCTTCCTTTTCCGCTACCATTACCGGGATGGTTTCACGGTGTAATATGCCCGACCTTCTCTAATTCGGTTGCAACTCATCGGCGGTGAGCCTCTTTGGCGCATCACGGTTTTCATGCTTTGCATTGAACACATGTCTTCGGTATTTTCTAGGATGCGGCTTGTCCTTGGCAAGGAAGCAGCGGTGTCCAATGTAACAGATCTTCCTAAGTATTGCGATGACAATGATTCTCGCACAAATAACACATGCATTGTAACCATGTGTTGTTCGCCTACGACATAGTGCCCAAAGCCGGATAATCATGGATGCACCAAATTATAACAACACGCAGAAAGAAATCAGCTGGTGGGCTGCTATATAGGTCTCGGTGAGAACACCCTTCCATAGTTGTTGAAGTTCCTCCACAAGAGGCTCCATGAACAAATCAAAATCCTTTCCAGGACTTTTTGGACCTGGGATGAGCAAGGCCATCATGTAGTTTGATTCTTTGGTGCATACGTTTGGAGGCATGTTGTAAGGGATAACAAGCACTGGCCACATGCTATATGTGGCGCTCTGGTGGCCCAATGGGTTAAATCCATCTGAAGCTAAGCCAAGTCTAATGTTTCTCGGTTGAAAGAAACTCTTTGTGTTTATCATTGAAGCTTTTCCACTCACTACCATGAGATGGATGGCTCATTACATTCGATCTCTGTACTCCTGGTTCCTAGAATGCCACAAGACATCCTCTCTTGTTTCAAAGATCATGAAACAACCTCTGCAATCTTGGTGTAACTGGAAAATGTCTCAGAACATTATGAGGAATCCTCTTCACAACATCGCCATCTTTCCATCTTGATGATTTGCATTTCGGGCATTCACTTAAGTTGGCATAATCCTTAGGAATGTAACACAATTATTCTTACAAACATGGATCGTATCATATCCAATTCCAACTGCACGAAGGAAATTCTTCATTTCTTTGTAGGTGTGTGGCAGCTCAGACCTTGTCTGGGAAAGATTTGCGGAAAGCAGCCAACATCGCATCGAATGATTTGTTGGTCATCCGCTCAGATGTCTTCGCCTGAAGAAAGGTGAGCATAGCTGAGAATACTGACAGCTTATTTCCTAGGGTGACAGGAACGTTGCATTGTTCCAACATGCGGGCCCACCGTTTTTCTTCTGCAGGTGAAAGTTACGGAATGCACGAGCATTTCATAGCATTGTTGGTCAAACTCACTGGCTCTGCCACCACCACCTCCTCCTCCTCTTCCACCTGAGCATCAGGCAGATCAAGATGGTGATCTGCTGTTTCCACGTAGTCAATAACATTGACGTTCACACCTTCACCATGATGAACCCACCTAGTATATGTGACCGACATCCCATACAAGTGTAGATGATTTTGCACAATTGACTGGGGTCTTGTAACTGAATTCATACAACTGCTACATGGGCAGAGCACATCTGATTTCGGACCACCGTACTCAGCTCTGATAAAGTTCATGAAGTTTTCAACCCTCTCGACATGTGCAGCGGAGAATCTTCGAGCAGAAGTTATCCAAGTCCTGTCCATCATTAGACATACAAATTAGTTCTTCTACTAGATATTACAGGAAAAACATATATGCTTTTTTATGAAGTCCAGAAAAAATACCTAGGTTGATGTCTAAAGCTATGGCAAGATATTTGGACGAGCAGATCTAAGTAACGAAATATATGTAAAGCTAATTCAGCAAACAAATTTGAGTGCCAAATTTTGGCAGGCTGTTTCAAAGATCAATGAGGCCGAGCACGACCATCGAACTATCGAAGGCCATCGCAGCAACAAAGATCGAGTATAAAACGGTGTAGAGCTATTTCACCTAACAGATTGGCTACTAGACCATGGCAATCTACGTTACAATAAATATATGGCAGGATATTTTAGCAAATAATCGGCCTTGGCATGCCATCTCAGCTAAGCAGATTGAGTGCAGAACATGGCAAGGAAGCTTCTTAAGCAGAGCATATTGACAGTAAACTACTTGACAAGCAGTGAGATTAACAGCGTCTATCGGCTAACATTCAGCCGCTACACCGACATGAACGGGCCTCGCCTATAATGCACGCACCGTGGGAGAAGTCGACCACCGTGCGTCTCCACACCTAACGCCGCCAATGGGCGGCCGACCGCCGCGGCGCTCCACAAGAACGTAGCGAGAGGTGGCGGCGCGGCTAGAGGACGGCGATCACGAGCGTCTTGTGGGAGCGAGAGGATCGCCGAACATGGTGGCGACGATCGGCACGGCGGGGAGGGCGGCTTTGGCGGAGCGAATGGAGTGCACGGGGAAAGGGGGGAGGGGGTTTGGGGAATATTATTGGCTAGTTGGCCGAAGGGCGGTTGAATCGGATTTGGGGGGAATTTTTGGGTGTGTGTGTGGGGGGGGGGGGAGGATTTTTGCGCGGTGGGCGGGGGGAGTTTGGCGCATGGTTAGTTTCTCCAAGTGCAGTCCCACGTGTCAGTGAAGAGGCAAGCCGAAGCGTTTTACGTTTTCGTTATCCGTGTGCAGGACCGAACGTGTGTGGGGTGCAATGCGACATGACGAAGTCTTGTGAGTGTACCGCCTTTTTCCTTTTAAACTAGGTGCTTCGCCCCTCAAAAAAATTTTTGTTGCTTCGCGATCCATCGATAGTACTAATATTAATCCGGTATTCCGGACTAAAACGGCGCGGCTGGGTCTTTTCCGCGCGATATCTTTGGGAGGTTGGCTTAGTTGGGTTTTTTAGGACGAGTAATGCTACACCTCGTAATCCCGATTCACGTAATTAACATAATGTGAAATGTGTGAGCTGTTGATTGTAGATTGGGGGGAGGGAGGGCCCCACCACCATGAAAATCAGGGGAGGAGAGAGAGAGAGAGAGGCAATTTACGTTAACCCTTTCGTAGGTTCCCGTAGATGTAGAAAGACGTGAAATGCGTGAATGTGTAGTGGACGTACTATTGGAGTGCCTAAGATAATTTGTGTATGTATAGACCCTATATGTTTATTTTACTTCGCATGTTAGATTTGTCTCGGTTAAAAAAAAGCAGAGTTGGTGATGATGGTGTGCCTATCATCCTGCAATATAGGCCGTCCGATCTATATCTAACGGATAGGAAGGAAACTATGACAATTTACCCGCACTCCTCTCCACATTTGCAGATAAGGCTTTCCCTCGTTCATCCTTTTCTCCCACAAGATCTTGATCTTCCGTGCAGCATACGGGCATCTTGCTAGTACTCCTACAATATGTATATTATTGTGAAAGTTCATCTACACCAGCTGAGATTAATGCAAACACGGAAGATTTTCATTACATTTCGAACTTTTATACGACATAAAAATAAAAAAAACCCGACCCTAAACCTATTCTACAGCGGCGACAGATGTCCTCCATCTGCGATCTCTATGTACGGGGGCGGGGTTCAAGACCCGTGAAGTGAAGGTGCGGTCTTCGGCGAGGAAAAGTAGAACACGGGATACGGACCGGCCAGTTGGCACACCATGCCCTGCCGCCTCCCATGCCCTAATCATCCTCGGAGGAGTCCCCGACCTCGGCGGTGTCAGACGTTGACGGCAGCAAGTAGGACGTGGGTCGACGGTGCTCCCGTCGTCGGCCGCGGCGTGTCGCCAGCGGTCGGCGTTCGCGTCGGCTACGCCGCTATTGCGTCGCGAGGCGACTTGAGCGAGGGCGGCGACCTCGAGCTTCATCCCGAAGACAAGCTCTCCGCAGAGCGTTCGCACTTGCGGTCATGGCGGATGTGGTGCGGTAGGAGGACGATGCGCTATGGTGTGGAGGTTAGCTGGGCGTTGCCGCTTTAAGTAGCGCATTCCGGTGAGGCCAAGCGTCTGGGTGCGTCATTAAGTCGCCGGAGTTGGTTCCTCGGGCACCGAGCCTCTTAACGACGACATACGAACGGACGGCATGAATGCGGGCAGCTGGAACCGGCTAGGAACGCACTACGCGACGATGCGAGGGACGTGGGTTTTGGTGTGCCAGGGTAGTCAGCTACGGTCGTGGCAACGTTGGAGATGCCCTTTGCTCACATGCGATCCCCGCATGTCATTGAAAAAGCAAGACGACCCGGCATGGTCTCAGGTCCTGAGGATGCAGTTGGCCGCGCTACACCACTCCGCGGACGCGTCGCGGCTCCCCGTGCATCCTCGATGAGCCAGGTGTTGGGGTGTGTTTGGATTGTGGCCAAAGTGCACCTTACCAAAATTTTGGTCATGACCCAAAGATTGGTCTTTTTTTGGATGGTT
Organism: Aegilops bicornis; assembly: GCA_021605145.1. Taxonomy (NCBI): domain Eukaryota; kingdom Viridiplantae; phylum Streptophyta; class Magnoliopsida; order Poales; family Poaceae; genus Aegilops; species Aegilops bicornis. The sequence continues at coordinate 264,405,758 of CM038674.1, read as the reverse complement.
GCCATTTTTTTTGGCATGCCAATGAACTCTAGCCAACTCTAGTTCATTTTTCTTGCCAATGTCGGCCAAATCATGGGCAACCAATACCTCAACCAAAATTTTGGTCATGACCCAAAGATCGGTCTTTGTTTGGATGGTTGCCATTTCTTTGGCATGCCAATGAACTCTAGCCAACTCTAGTTCATTTTTCTTGTCAATGTCGGCCAAATCATGGGCAACCAATACCTCAACCAAAATTTTGGCTACCCAATGCTTTGATGGGGCAACCTTGGGCACAAACAAAACATACCGTTGGTCGTGCCACAGCACTAACACCACCCTCGGCACACTGAAACCGACCGTGTCTAGCGACGATATGAGCGTGTCGCTCACATGATCGCCGTGTCGAGGCGGTCTTTGGAGCTGCGCCCCGTTGTTGGCCCCAATGACCCACATGAACGGTTGTTGGTGGCGAGGAGGTCGTGGGCCAGCTCCTCCATTGGACTAGTCTGCGCTACATCGTCCCGACGGGTGTGCCCCACATGTCGGTTTCCCTGTTTTCCCGGCCATATTCGAGCGTCAGTGCTCCGTGTTGCGCATTAGGCCTTTCACTATGTAGGCCAAGCGAGACAACTTATTGTTTATTTGAGCCGTTCAAGTATAATCAAGTGGCGTTTTCTTATTTCTCATTCCTCTCCAACCCTCTTCTCCATCGATCATGTCGCCCTCCAGTCGATTCCATCCTCCCGCATGCCTCATTTGAACATTCCGCCGAGTATCATTCGCATGTACCCACCCTAGTCCTCTTTCAATAGATCTCCGGACCCCGAGATGAAATTGAGAGGGAACGAGTGGGGGCACGTGATACCTAAGGCGGATTCAAAATTTTGAACCGGTGATCATAGCATCCGCAAATCATATATAAAGGGTATTCAATGTTCGTTTCGTTTTTGAACGTACGATATACTCCCTCCTATCCTTTCTAGTTTACATATAAGTTTTATGTGTAGTCAAAGTATCTCTACTTTGATCAAAAAGGTATCAACATTCAACGACACCCAATCAATATTGTTAGATTCATACGTACTCCTAGATTTGTACTCAAGATGGTTTCCAATTTGACTATTGACAAGATTAATAGTACATGAGATGTATAATGTGAAAATTATATCATTGTAAACTCCTTTCACATACGAATTTGACCGTATGCTTTGTGTAAGTTGCATGTCATATATTATTACTCTAACATTTAGTCAAAGTTAGCCTCGAAAAACGCATTAGACCCTGTATGCTTTGTGTAAGTTGCATGCCATATATTATTACTCTAACATTTGTGTAAGTTGCATGTCATATATTATTACTCTAACATTCGGTCAAAGTAGTATAGTGGAAGTGGATCCTCGGCGTAGGTATCCTGCCTTACCCTCCCTTCGGTCACTTCTTGGCGGACCCCATGCTTGCTAGGCCACGCATATCGCTTACTCAATGGGTTCGGCCACGTCGAGGATCCTCATCCGTAGTATACTCCCTCTGTTTTTAATTACTCCGCATAAAATGGAGGGAGTGGTGGTATAATAAATGACGCAGGCGGGGAGGGGGAGGGACGTTGGTTTGGTCTCAACTGCGGTCCCACAAGCGAGCGAAATGCAAGACGAAGCGCGTTCCATTCGGTGAGCGACGTGGAGGGTCCAGCGTGCCGGGCTGCAACGCGAACGCGACAAGAGCGATGTACAGTCAAAACCGATTGACCGGTCGTCACCGGAACCACTATTCACACCAGAACCTTCGCTGATCGGCCTATGCCAGCCACTGCCTTAAGGCTGGTCACAATGGGCAGGAACATAAGCTAGTAAGCTACACAGTTTCTTAGACTATGTTACTACCTCCATAGTGGGTAGGAACATGTATGTAGTGTCATGCAGCGATGTATTTATTAGGATATAGACTCATTGTTTCTTGGAGTGTGTGATGTTCCGGTAACTTAGCTAGTTACCACAAGCACCTCTCTCTTCATTAAATATGTGCCACATAAGCAAACTTGTATTGGAGTGTGTGATGTTACTCCTAAGTTCCTGCCCATTGTGACCAATCTAAAACCACACCAAATCTCCAGCCCATTCCCCCACCTTTCGATCCCTAGCCCGCATCACGCGTCCCCTAGTTCGCCGGAAAGCCATGGTGCGCCGCAAGATCACTTACTACAAGATGCTGACGCCGAGCGCCGCAGAAATCGCATGGCGGTCGGGCGCCACGCACCTCCGTTCCCAAGCTCGCTGGCGGCGGGCCAATCCTCGAAGTTCTTCGGAGCCAAGCTACAAGGAGGAGGAAGCCGATCCAATGTTCATGGCGGAGGTCGCGCGCAGAAGGCCCCGATGGGTATGAGGCGATGGGCGTCGACTTCGTGCGGCGTCCGAGTGCTCCATGGTGCGGCGGACCAGCGGTTCAACATGGCGATACTAAAGGAGGACCGGAGGCAGAGGCTCAACTCGACGCTGGAGCGCGCATGCCGCTGCCATCGAGGCTCTCTGCAGGAGGAACCGAATGTCGTGGATGTGAACCGGGCGGCGGAGGCTCAACTTGAGGCGGAGCGCGGATGCCGCTGCCATCGAGGCCCTCTGCGGCGGAACCGGACGCCCCGGACTTGAACCGGGCGGCGAGGCTCGACTTCGATGCGAGCTGCGTGGATGCCGCTCTCATCGACGCCCTCCTGCAGGCGGAACGAGACGCCCCGGACTTGAACCGGGCGGCGGAGGCTCGACTTCGACGCTGAGCGCGCGGATGCCGCCGCCATCGAGGCCCTCCTGCAGCGGAACCGGGCGTCCTCGACTTGAACCGGTTGTGCTCTCGTCTGCGCAGAAGCGCCTTGCGACGCTTCCGCTTGAACGAGTAGCCGGAGGCCGATGACAACCACGGTGCGGAGACACACGTCGGCGGCGACGGGTGGTTGGCGCCAACAGCCAAAGACGACGAGGCCGTCTCTTTCGCGAAAGCGATGATAGTTTTTCTTTATGTTGTTGTTTTTATGGATCTTTTGCTGTGTAAAAACATATATTTGTTATGCAAGTCGCTGACTTGGGTCGATCTACCATTTCAGGCGGTTGGATGAATATCCTCGTCTCCTAACCCTTCTTTCCTTCTTCCTCACCTCTTCTTCTTCCCAGCAGACCACCACACGGGCGACGGATACTCCCCAACATGCGGTTGGATAAACATGCTCTATGAATGAAAATTATGTGTCAGCGATAGGATGGCTGAGTTTGGTTTGTTCACATGCGACATCACATGTCAGTGAGGGTGCGTTCCCTTGGTTGGGTTTACGGCATGCAGGAGCGACTGTGTGAGGGTGTGGTGCGACCGCGGCGTGCAGGAGCGATCGTGTGAGGGTGCGGTGCGACCGACGATCATCATGCAAGTGTACCTCCTTCTCATTTTGAAAACTTTAGGCAAGCTTGGCAAAAATGTGTGGCGAAGTTTGGCAATGCAAGGCCTAGACCCAAACAGGATAAGTACGTACGTACTAGGAGTACTAGTGTTAAAAAAGAAAGGCGAGGTTTTCCTTCGCGGGATTTAATCGATACAAATCCTCGTTTCACGTGTCAATTATTGCGTATTTTTTCTCCAAAGACCAAAGAGCTAACCATCTCACTCCTCATTGCTTGATTAATGCAGCGCCATGCAAACCAACCTTCTCACTTCCGCATGCATGCAGGGGATATTAATGTCCTTGGTTGCAAACTCCATCAATTTTGCCTCGATTAGTGTTAATGGCCCTTTGCAAATTGTAATTTTGATATACTGGCCTTGTGTACAAAAAAATGGAGGTAGTAACTATATTTTACTTCCTTCCCCATTGCGGTGACGTCAACGATATCTTTTTTTGGGTGGTTTGGCAAAGTGCGTTTGACGGAGAACACCATTGAGGGAGACCACGGCAAGTCGTTCTCAAGTGCCACCTGCAAGCCGAGACAACCGCCTTATTTGCATCCAGGAAGTCCTTTACTAGTACTACTAGGAGTACTAGTGCGGTGAGATGGTTTCTCGAAGAAGACGATGGAGAAGCGGAGTCAACGAAGAGTGAAATGATGGTTGCTTCGTCCGTGCTTTTGTGATTTGACGCCTCACTGCTCTGTGATTTGTGATAGAAGGGACAGGGGAGTAGACTCTGTGCTCTATACTGTACTACATGCATCCAAGCATGGGAGAAAGAGGAGAGACGTTGCATTTTTCTATCCTTCAATCAATCAATCAGGGAGCTTCGGTTCCATCTTTTTGGCTTTGGCAACATCGTCCACAATGGTTCCCACGATGCCAAAAGCTATTTTCACATTTGGCTACACATTGTGGATGCCCTTAACCGTACCACTTGGTTTTGCTCCTGTGTGCTATCTATACAAATCTCAATTATATTGATCTAAAAAATTATAGAATCAAGATTAGTAAAAAGGAGGTGATTTTGTCGCGCGGATGGCGGGGGAGGTTTCTTATTTGAGCAATGCTACATCCACGTAATGGTTTACGTAAAGCTACGAACTGATGTGATGTGGGACTATTTGATTGGATTAAAGGAGAGGATTAGGCCCACCCCACCTAAAAATCAGGGGGGCATATATAGATTAGATGGAAAGTATACGTAGCAGCTACATAGCCCTTTGTAAGTCTAGGATTATGCTTCTTATTTTCGGAGAACGTTGTCCTGGCGGTTTGCTAACATGCGGTCCCACGTGTCAGTGCTTTACCAAGCCGATCCGCGTCCCACATGAGGCAGAACAACAGCAGAAGCAACACGTGGTTAAGTTGAAGAAGATGAGGGAGAAGCGGATTCAAAGAACGAGTGAAATGATGGTTGCTTCGTCCCTCCAACTTAAGCTGCGGGAAAGGTGCAGCTTTGTGATTTGACGCCTCATTGCTCATTACTCTGTTGGCGCCATGGTAGGGTGCTTCACCCGGCTGCTTTACACTATATTCGGTATGGCACGTGAACCCGGTAGCTTGATGTCCCACATGTCGGCAAAAGGGACTAGAAGATTTATGAAAGCGGCGCTCCACTCTTCTGACGGAGGAGTAGGCGACCTGACGGCCCGGTGAACTATCACTTGTCTTGTATAGTATTATAGTTTCTTTGTTTCATACGATCCATCGATACAAACCCGATTAACAGGAAAGGCGGGATTTTTCCCGCAGATGTAGATAATCTTGGCCATACATTTCAAAGGTAATTTTAATGTATGCAAACTGAATAATTATAAGTAACAATATGATATCTAGTAAAACTAAAAACACATGATTTATTGTGTTAGAGTGTAGTAGTAGTGCTGTATTGCATAGTTGTTAGATGTAACGTGCGAGAACGTGTAGAGATGTAGTTTTGGAGGGCCTCTGAGAGAGAAAAGCGTAATACGGTGTCCGGACTTCAGAATACGCTCATTACGGTCACTATATACGTTTTGCGGTGATTATATGGTCACTTGCTCACCATTCAGCATCGGATTGCACTCTGTTGACCGGCCAAATAGTCTGCATGGCACTATGTTGACTGGTTAAATTGACCATGTTCCTTATGGGTCCCACCTATCAGTTCGCATTGGAAAAAGGTCAGATTAACACAAATTTATGCAGGCGCGACAAGACTCCAACCCGCGCTGGGAATCACCTGGTTGTGTATGTATGCATCGGGGCCTGATGTGTGCGCATGCACGTGTAGGTTGAGCACTTGAGCGTGAGTGTGTGTTGGTCGTGTGGTGTCTTGGTGTGTGCATGCATGCGTGCGTGTGTGCGTGTGAGTGTTGCATGTGTGCGTGTGAGTGTTGCGTGCGTGCGTGGCTGCGTGTGTACGTGTGAGTGTTGCGTGCGTGCGTGGGTGCATGTGTTTGTGTGAGTGTTGCGTGGATGCAGTTCGTGTGCATGCGTGCGTGTGTGTATAATCACCACACCAGCTCCTGTGTGTTAAAACAGACGACTCAGCATACCAATACAAGGCCACCTTGTCCGCTGTGCCCGCGGTCATGACTTCGAACCACCGTCCAAATATTTTTTTGTCGTTTGTTTTCATTCTTACTAGCAAGATGCCCGTGCATTGCACGTAACATCAAGATGCATTTGTATGACTTGTTTATCTTGTGAGAGAAAGGATGAACGAGGGAAGGCCTTATTTGCAAATGCGGAGAGGTGTGTGGGTACCTTTTTGCAAAATTGCCATAATTTCTTTCCTATCCGTCAGATATATATCGGACGGCCTATATTGCAGGATGGCTGGCACACCATCATCACCAACTCTGTTTTTTTATAAGAGTGTATTTTATGTATTTTATAAGAGTGTAGATGTAGAGTAGATACAAGTCGACAGGTGAGCACGACGGTAGTGAGATAATGTGATGCAACACTAGAGGTGCCACGTGGAGCGCGTTTAATCGGTCAACTAGTCATGTCATGAGCAAATACTGAGTTGTACGGTGAGCCCGTGATCGTATAATAACCCCTAAACGTAAATGGTGACCGTAATGAGTGGATTCTGAAGTCCAATGTACGTATCGTGCTTTCGCTTCAAATACAATGATCGTCATTGCATATATCACGAGAGAAAGATGAAACATGCGTGAATTTTCTAGGGGCTTACTTTTAGAGGACCTGGAGATAGTTTTGTGTGCATACGTGAAAGGGGCGTACAGGGGGGGGGATGCGATGGATAGAGAAATGCTCTTTGTTTCTCTTTATTATGACTAACTTTGTATATAATATAAAAATATACAAATTCACAGTGCGGAATAAATATCATTGTGGGCACCATGCAATGCAAATTAGCGTTCGTACTCCTCCATATAACTTCATAATGTTGTATATATGTAGAAACTCTAAAATAATTTTTTGGCCACACTTTATTCAAAAGGAATGTTGTATGCGAAATAAACGTGAAGAGAGGACTTTTTAGATCAATGGGGTACGTGATGTAACATGTGTGAATGTGTAGTTGATGCATTTGGCGGGGCCTAGAGAGGTATGTGTGTGTATTACGTATTCGAGAGAGGCATGGATAGAGGGGCCGACCGGGAGGGGGCGTGGGAGAGATAGCACGAGAAATGAGAGTGATCTAGAGAGAGAGAGAGAGAGAGAGAGACGATATGACGTCACGACACGAGATTCCATTCCCTTAAGTGCGTAGAAGCAAGGGGGGAGGGAATAGAGGCACCAGGAGAAATTTTCTGTGTGTGTGGTGTTTGTGTGGTATGTGTGGGTGTGAGAAGATAATGAGACGTGGGGGCAGAGGGTGTGTCACCGCGTGAGGTCCGGTGGGTCGAGGTGAGGCCCTTCGTTCGGTTCCGTCCTGCGCCACATTGGTCGGCCCGTGAAGCATTTAGGAAGACCCATGGATGACTAGTCGTACAAGACAAAGATAGCAGAATTGTGAAGGACTCTGTGTCCACAGACAAAGCCGGCTAGGATTTGTAACCCTAGGTTCTCGGACTAAGGTAACCCCTTTATCTCTGATACTACTATTCATCCAACCTAACTTTAAGGGGCATCCTACATAATGCTCTGCTAGAATCATACTCGTCGATTAGGAAGAGAGGCGTGAGACAATGCGTGAGAGACAGGCATAAAGATAATGTTCATACATGAGACACGTAGGCAGGTAGAAAGGGTCGATGAGGATTGTGCGTGTGTATGTTTGCGAGAGGAAGAGTGCTTGTGATAAAGGTTAGTGAAAACAACTGTAAATGGTTACGAGAGGGAGGGAGGGTTATATCTAGAGCATGTGTGCGAGAAAGACACCTCGGGAGAGAGTGTGTGAGCATGTGTGAGAGACCACCGATGGAGAGTGAAACTACACGTAAAAGACTGCTCTACACATTGATTAAAGATATAAATTGTATCCAAATATTAGGATGGGATCATGATATTTGCAATTCGCGTAAGGAGCGGTCATTGATCCATCAGACATCTAGATTCTATCGAATATGAGCATGTCTATGTTATTATTCGACACAATTAATCCACATAGTTAGTATTTTGAACTCCAGACAATGCATCGCTTTAGCAATCGAATATAAACGTGAGTATAGTTCATGTTGTGTGTGTAAAGCACATTATACATACGAAAGTTACACAATGGACATTATAAATAGCTACCTATGAACTAGCATACATTTGAATTTAACTTAAGGTGGTTTAAAAAAATCAAATTCAACATGAAGTACATTCAATTATTTGAATTTGATATCATGGCATTTGTAAACCATACCTAAATTATGGGGGCACCAATCTTTGCTCCGATTTTGTACATAATAGCATATGTTGTCGTGTACAAAATAGATTCAAAGTTAGCTCCTCCATTCCAAAATAATCGTAGTTATAGGATTTTCAAGTGTCAAAATTTCAAAAAGAAGCGGATAATTTAATGAGGTTTTCAAACATACAAGGTCAAATATAATGTTGTCATTTAGGTCAATCCTCATAGTTCAAGAGTACTCTAAACGTGAATGCTTGTGTTCCAAAATTTCGAACGAAGCGCCAAAAGAGCCTCTACTCGCTCGAAACCGCGTTAGACCAATGTTTGGTAGTACAAGGAAATTACTTTTCTAATAACTCCGACCCGTGAAACCTACCTGCCTGACGTCCAAAGGTCTAAACCAGGATAGGTTTGTAGCTTCATCTAGATGCCATGCAACCACATCCGAAAAACATTCATACACAATGGCCGCCTAAGCACACATGTGGGCGGCTGAAATCGCTCCCGCCCACTATTTGGGACACCTGGGATTACCATCCTACCCCCGACCCGCAGTAGGTCCGAAATTTAAGAGGGGGGCAAAGTTTGTACTTTCCCCAAATTTCAAACAAGCACGTCCCATCTTGTATTCAAAAAAGCCAAAAACAAGCGCGTCCCGGTCCGAAACATGGTTCCCCCCACCCGTCCGATTCCCCATTCGTACTCCGTGGGCGCCAAAACTACCTCTCCACCAGCTGCGAAACCCCGGCGTCCTCCGTCCGCCACCCCATCCCACCCATCAACCGCCGCCCTCCTCCATCACGCCGGAGCCGATACCCGGCGTCGTGCGTCCACATAACCTCAACCGCAACGCCCTCCACGGCTAGTAGTGAAGCGAGGCCGAGCCATCCGCATTCCGAGCCAGTTCAACCACGCCGTCAGGCGCCTCACCGCTGCCGCTCCAACTTTGCCACCCTCCACCGCACCGAGCTGTTCACCTTCTCGCCGTCCTTTGCCACCTCGGATCTGCTTCCCCTCCACCGACATATGGCCATGGCAACACAGTGAACAATTTGGCCATGGGTTCGTCCAAGCCTGCACCCTCCAGAACATCGGTTTCCCCGGTAAAAAGAAGAAGATCGGCGCGACATGTGGAGGTGAGCACACCGGCAACCGAAAAAGGTACTCCTCTTCCCTTATTCGTGCAAATCTTACGTCTCTGCTTGCACGGTATTCATCCCACAGAAGACACTAGTTTACCGTTTCTTCTTGATACTAGATGTTCCTAGTAACTCGCGATGCACAAGGTTTCTCCTCATATACTATTTCACCTTAGCTAGAGGTCCGTCGCCCCCACAATTTCAATTTCGCCGATTGATTCCCAATTAGGAAGCATTCCCGGCATAACAGGCGCTAAATCGCCTATTACGCCGGGAAGCAGCGCTTGGTGTTTATCTTAGGGCGTGTGCGGCCTAGAAACTCTGGCGCCCGATCTGGAGGTCGGCCGGGATTAAAGGGATGGCCTGGGGGCGCTGCCAAGCACGGCGGTGGTGTGAGGTCAATGGGAGGGCGGGGCGGCGAAGGCAGGGGTCTGGGCCGGTGGTCGCTGGCGGTTCGAGAAAGATCATCAACAGTGACTGGCGGGAGGTAGACAAAGGCCATCTGCCCGTTCCTTATAGATCGGATGGTTCATAAAAAAATCGACTGACCTATTTATTTTCGATCATTTGTTATCTTAGATATGACCACATGTGGTGGTGTGCTGCAGGAGTACCTGCATTTCCTGTGCTCATATATTACAAAATCATACGAAGTAGAATCTAATTTTGTTTGCCATGCAATGTTGTAGAGCTATCATATGTCTCATGTCGTTTATTTTTCAGCCACCTGCTATCTGCTACTTTTACAGTGCACTAGTTACGCACACACTTCACCCTTACTCTCACTATTGTGTTTTTATGCAAGGGTATTTCAGACTCTGCTGCCATGAGAGAAGCCAAAAGAAAAGAGAGAAGTCGCCCAGCTTACGTATGCGGCTAGGCAAGACACGTTCTGGCGCTATAAAGGGTGCGATGTCGTGAGATGGAGACAGTGGCGTAGCTCTGGAGTTGATGACCTCGCTGCAATGAACCACCATCCTGTGTGCTTGCTTTAAGTTCACGGTGTCATATGTGGTTGCATGTTCCATATGGTGTCTAGCTTGTATTCGAAAGGTCAAGTCGGTAAGATAAGGAAAGATATTTTTTACATGAACCACCATCCGTGAGCACCGGAAGACAAATAGCTAGTCGGGGCACTAGCAGAGCCGATGACAAGCCCAACAAAGATAGGCATCACCACGAAGCCAACTAAAAAGCTGCGATGGTGGCGAAGCAGCCCGCCTCCCACCAGGCTCTCAGGTCCTAGATGATCATGCTCACCACTCCAGTCGGATGTCTAGCTTGTATTGCTTCCAATTTGGTTAAATTGCATCTGCTTAGCTTACACATTTTACCTTTGAATATGACATGCCTTTCTATTTTTGGTACATACTAGTACATCTGTGTATTAACCATGTTCTTACATCAAACTAATGTTCTTTTGTATCCCTCATCAATCACTTATGACGAGGCGGTGCAGCAAGGGGACTACTCCTCATTTAAAGAATGCAGCGTCGACCTCCGACATGATTCTCAAGAAGCGAAATGCTAGGCGAAGATAGTGAACATACATACGTAGTTGATTACAGCATTTCCCTACACTAGCATCGCAGTGCTTGCTCTAACTTGGCAGCGTGATATGTGGTTGCATGTTGCATATGTTGTCTAGATTGTAATTCTTCCAATCTGGTTAAAGCGCATGTGCTAGTCTGCTTAGCTTATACATTATACTCAAGTAATGTGACATTCCTTCCTGTATTTAGTACATAGTACATCTGTCTATTAAGCATGTCCTTACATAAAACTATTGTTTTTTTTGTATCCCGCATCAATCAACATGATGAGAGACCTTTAGTATATGCAGTGCGATATTAGTTGCATCTTTCATATGATTTATAGCATGCGCTTCTTCTAATTTGTTGAAATTCCATTTATGATGGGACGCTTTTAACTTGGCAGAGTCATATTGGTTGCATCTTTCATGTGGTGTCTAGCTTGCATTGCTTCTTATTTGCTGGAATGGTTTCGCTTAGTTTACACAAACAGATTGTGAACATGCTATGTCATTCTGCTTTTTCGTACATATTCCATCCACGGTATCATGTGTTTGCCTTGCATCAAAGTAGTGATTGTCAAGATCATGCATGAATGAGTTACGAAGAGAGAATTTTATTGCTTTTTCTTGTCGGTTTTACTTGACAATTCAAAATCAATAAAGCGGAAGGAAGTTAGCAAGGCAACGGATAACGGTGCTCCTTCCGAACGGAGGGCCTCTACAGCTTTCTCCTCCACACCCCCAAGATGATTTCCAAGACAACACATGCATAGACACTCAACAAAGCTGTGTTTATGATGAGCACGTCTCCCCTAGTGCAGCATCACCGGTGCTCCCTCTAACTTGGCAATTGTTATATGTGGTTGCATGTTATGTGTGATGTCTAGCTTGTATTGCTTCTAATTTTGTTGAATTCCATCTGCTTACTTTACAGATTATACTTGAATAAGACATGTGTTCCTGTTTCTAGAACATACAATATTTGTCTATCACACCATGTTCTTACATCAAATTACTACTGTTGTGTAACCTGCAACAATCACTTACCATAAGACACATTTGACTTCGGAGTGTGATATAGGTTACATCTCACATTCTTTTCTAGCTTGTACTACTAATTTGTTGAAATGGCACTTATGACGAGACAGCTTTTAACTTGGTAGAGTGATATTCGTTGCATCTTTCATATGGTGTCTAGCTTTCATTACTTCTAATTTGTTGAAATGCCTTCTCCTTAGTTTACACATCATAAGTCGTGAATATGCAATGCCGTGAATATGCAATGGCACTAATGACGAGAGACCTCTAACATGGTAGTGTGATGTTGTTTGCATCTTGCATATGATTTATTCTTGTCTTGCTTCACATTTGTTTAAACGCCATTTATGATGAGACACCGTTAACTTGGCGAGAAGCGATATTTGTAGCATCTTTCATATGGTGTCTACCTTCCATTGCATTGCTTCTAATTTGGTGAAATGTCTTCTTCTTAGTTTACACATCATAGTTACGGTTATCTCTTCCGTCTGTTTTTCATACATATTACATCCTCCTATCATGTGGTTGTCTAACATCAAAGTTCAGTTCATCTGCATCACGCATCAATTTGTTCTGAAGAACTAAATTTTTATTCGTTTTTCTTGTCGGCTTGACTTAACATGGCACAGAGGAAGAGGAAGAAACACAAAATGGCAGGGAATGAGAAGCGGATGAATCCTGCAGATTCTGCTGGTACTGATGGTGCAATAGAAGGTCAAAGTCCAGCGGAAAATTCTACATACACGGCATCCCATGCTACACGAGTTGCAAAAAAAGCCAAACAGAAACAAATATATGCCACCAAACAAGCAGAGACAACCCTAGTTCTTGCAACACCTACCACAGTACTACCAACTGCACGACTTACTCGTGCGTCAACTGAGCTAGCAGCACATTCCCAAGCTCCCTTGCCACCTGACACTACTTCCCAAGCACTCTTGACACAAGACGAGTTGGCAATATCAGATGAACCTTGTGAGCTTCAACAACAAGAAGTAGTTGCTGGAGTCAAGTTCTGATTGCATGCTTCTTTATATGTAGTCTCACGCTTTGATGTACACTAACACTTCCTATGTTCGTTGTTGGACTAGCACCTAGGCGCAAGAGGAAACAAACATCGGGGATAATGCTCGATAGGTTAACTAAATCTAGAGGAGGAAGAATGGAGATCCGTTTTGAGGCAGGTTTAAAAAGGCCACGTGATGCTCTGAGTCGCCCAAGTTAGTATCGAGGCAACGGTTGCCGTTAGGTGTCATGTACGTATCCTCCCAACATGGATTCAAAGACAGGAATGACAAAGACGAAACCCAGTTCAACACCTTCCTCGACCATTTATCTGTAAGTATGGTTATGTATGGAAACTAGTAATATCATCTTGCTCATTCCCATACTTTCTAGGTTGTCGATAATGAGACTCCCATAATTTTCAACAGATGAGGTTCAAGTTGGATAGCCAAGATGATGCAACCGGACAAGCTTGCACCCATGTTTTCAAGTCCGCTCATGACAAAGATATCGGTATAACTTGAGGAAAACTCACTTTGAAGGCAAGGCTAACGGTGAACTTTCCCAAACATCTCCAATGGAAAATATATCGGATGAAGACCGGAGGGGCCTTGTTAAACACCGGTCCGATCCAAGTATCATGTACATTATTTATATGTGATCGGATCACATGTTGAAGTCCTATTTACGCATGTGCCACACAAATCTATCTTCTTGTAGGTGAACTGTTCAAAGAACAAGGCCAACCGTATGAAAGTGAAATTCCAACATACGACAGGATCTCGTAGCTATATTGCACATTGCGAGGCTCTTGTAATTAGGCTGTTTCACTCTTTTCGTTGTACCATATTATCAGATCTATATTGACTTGTTCGAAATGCAGAGGAAAGCCCGCAAGGACCAAAAAGTACCTGGACCAAATGCTATGGAAATCTTCAAGGACTGTCACACCAGCAAGAAGAAGGGCATGACTACACCAGTCAAAGCCGCCGTTGTAAGTTCTTAATCCTCATGCCTTTTAACTACTACTTACTCTGACTTGTGCCTTGAACTGCATGGTTTGCAGCCAATGTCTATTACTCTTTTCAATTTTATACACAATTGTCTTAGCGTATCATTGCACCTTACAAGGTTTAAAAGAGAGGAGTGATGTTCCTTTGATCTTGACCCGTGCTGGACTTGCCCACACAACGTTACAATTGCCTGTTTGTCTGTTCTCAGCTGTTTTGTGATATGAATGATGTCATACTATGCTTACCATATTATAAACTTCGTCTCTTTATCCTTAGCCCTCAATACAATGTGAAGAAATAGACAATACATTAGCGATGGTACATGGTCATATGTTTGGAACCTAGTTTTATTATGTACTTTGCAATAAAATACAACTAATATTTTACATGGTTCACCAGAATAAGTTGTGTATATAGACCAAAGCTATTTTGTTTGGTTTTGCTGCCTCCTTAATATCTTACGCTCGGTACTACTAATGTAAAACCTCAACTTTTCAGCGAGCTATGAAAAAATGGTGGAACCTCCACCTTCTGAAGGTGGCGAGGCAACTATAACCGCAATGTCAGCTCTTGCTGCAGTGGGTCAGTACCTGTCCACTAACAGTGCCAAAAGCACGTTCCTGCGTAATATTGGGTTGGTTGCTAAGGCAATATCGTCCAAACTGCCTCATTGTCAAGATATGCAAGCTCAAAGCAATGTTGTATCTGCGCTCCAGACACAAGTCCATTCCCTAACAGAGACCCTTTGTGAAACAAGGAGAAACATTGCTCAATGTCGTCAAGATATGCATGGTTTTGAAACCAGACTATCAGACAGTTGCTATGTTGTTCAGGAGCCTAGGGGAAATGAAGGCGAGGGTTATGGTGCTCCATCGGACAATACAACATGAAAATGTAACAGTCAGGTCAAATGAACTGAGCTTCTGAACTTCACGGTGGTGCATTTAGGCGCTAGACTGTTAAGTTTTATGCCAACCTTCCTTTTGTTATGTAGTTGTAATTTGTTTTGGTGCGATACAAAATTTATTCTTAACGTGCAGCCACCGGTCAAGAAAACAAACAAGCCATTTTTGTATAGTGTAGAGTGCTCCCTATATTTGCATTGGTGGCGATCTTTGATGCCGAGTGGATGTAATCTGTGCAATCGCCTTAATAGCCTAGCGTTAGTTTCGGCCTTATTTATTTCCTAGTCTTCTTTTCCCTGGTTTGCTAGTGGCCGCAACTACCATGGGCCATATACGGGCCGTAGGATCCATGGGTCTCCTACGGGCCGTCGATAAATGGGCCTGTAATCGGTGGGCCTCGGGCTGTCGGATAAATGGGTCTACATGGGCCGTAATTGGACGTAATTGGTATCGGCCCAGCACGGTAACAGGCTGTTAACAGGCGTAGGACGGCAAAGGCTTAATTCTTTCACAGGCATAACGGGTCGTTAATGGGCCAGAATATAGGACGGGCTGGAATCTGCGCAACGGGTTAACGGGCCAGAAACGGGCCGACTCTTGCCATGGGCCGAATTTGGCCCATTAGGGTAACAGCCAAGAACGGCCGACTCTTGCCATGGGCGAATTTGGCCCATTAGGGAACGAGCTAGTAACGGCCGACTCTTGCCATGGGCCAAATTTGGCCCATTAGGGAACAGCCAAGAATGGGCCTAAGTAATCGAGGGCGAAAAGGAGCCCAAGAACGTATGGGCAATAATAGGCCGAAAGCTAACACGGTGAAACGGCCCATGTAAATCACGGGCCGTTAACGGGTATAAAGAAAATTACCGTTCATTATGGGCTAGAGTCACCGTGGGCACGTAAGGGCCGAAAGATACGAAGGCCTCATATGGGCCGAAAGACGTCGTGGGCCATACATGGGCCAAAAGTGAAATGGGCTGGTGTTATATCGACGGCCCACATGACGTTGTTGGGCCGATTTCCTTTAGGGCCTAACGGGCCGTGAGTTAACGGGCCGTAAAATGGGCTATTTGCGAAGAGACCGTTAACAGGCTTTTCATGGGCTAACTTTTAACCAAGTCAAACGGGCGGCTTTGTAAGCTAAATGGGCGATGGTGAAATTTGGCACGTGTCGACATATCATAGGCGCCTACCTGACCCACTAACGAGCTGACACGTGTTTCGTCCGACCAATAAGAATTTTACACGTGGAAATTTCCCATTGGTCGGGGCTGTTAACGGGTTATCAGATCCAAAACCCGACCCGATAGCTTAACGACGTTCCGTTATGGTGGATGCCACGTGTCGGTCACCCTTGACGAAAGCACTTCAGGACGTGGCGATTTATCATCATGGAAGTGGACACTTGGTGATGATAATTTTGGTAATGTCATGGAACACTTCTACGACAAAGACAGTATGACTATCTTGATTCTGTCATGAAATCGTCATGGATGTACATGCATGACAAAAAACGCGACCTACTGTGACAAACACGTATCATCACGGAAGTGTATTTTTTTTGTAGTGTAGCCAGGTCGCACTTTGTAGCTGAAACCGAAGAGTGGGCCGCAAAGTGGAGCGTACAGTTCTTGGACTTTAGGGAGTAGGTTCGAGCGAACAAATATTTAGTTGGACAGTGACTAAACCCATGGGGGCAAGGACCAGCCCCCGGGCGTCGCCGAGGAGGTCTGAACTTAGCGCGTCGGGCGTAGGTCACCCACCAGGTGTGGGCCTGAGCAACTCGTAAATGTGTAAAAACAGAAAGCGTAAGTGTGACTTGGTTGTTTTTATGCCCCAAGCGGGGATGCAGTCCGGGTCATTGAAGCAGCGGCGGCCGAGTCTGTGGGGCCGAGCGAGACCGAGGTGGAGCCTGAAGAGGTTGACCCAGATGTTGTCGGGAAAAGCCTGAAGAGGCAGAGCCGAATATTGCCCACTAGGTCCTAAGGAGGCGAACGACCAGACGTGGTCGGGGCGGAGCATGAGGAGGCAAAGGAGGCTGGAGACTAGCCAGCCAGAGGGTTGCACACTAGCAGCCAGCAGCCTGCCGCCGCCCAGGATCAGCTAGCAGACGGCCAGGAGCGGCCGGCAGTCCGCAACTTGCAGTCGGCCAGGAGCAGCCAGCAGCCTGCAAACGGCCAGGATTATGCATCCGGATGCAGCTGGCCAGGAGGGTGCAACAGTCTAGGAGGCTGCAACCGACCAAGATGCAGTCGTCCATGGGGAGCCAAAGAACCTCTGGCCAGGGAGAGCCAGCACAGAGTCGGCCAGAGTCTGATCGGTCAGAGGAGCCACCTTACGCGGAAGGTCGTAGTCTTCCCCGACCTACTGGAGCCATTGACGGTTGTGTGTATTGATAGAGTGACAGACGGCAACCACTGGAGCTCAACAGAGCCGCGACGCCTATTGTCTTGCGCGCGCCTGACCCCAGCTACGAGCGCGCTAGAGAGTCTCTGGTCGGGCCTACCGGACGGCGTAAACCGCACGCCTGAGGAAGACAGTGGTAGGGCTGGGGTCGAAGGCAGACGGAGAGGATGCACCATCCCGCACGGTCGCGCAAGGGGCATGCTGATGTCGAGCCCCCGAGTGGTGATAACAAAGAGGGTCCCGCCCGGACCGTGATTTGAACCGCAACTTACCCCTTGATGGGCGCCAAGTATCGTGGTATTTGCACCGCGGATGCCATGGGATGGCTTAGAGAGGTGAGAGCAAGGCTATGGTGAAGATCAGGGATGGGATTGGGCAACATCACACGATGATATACCTAGGTTCGGGCCCTCGTGTGGAGGTAACACCCCTACTCCTGCAAGGATTTCAATGATGAACTCATGATGTACAAGGTTGCTCTTGGAGCTGTATCGACGGAGGAAGAAGAAGAAGAGGCTCTGAGCTCTGCCCTCTCTTTCCAGTGTGTGTGTAGAATGAATCCTCTCCTCTCCTCTCGTGGGAAAGCTCCCTGGGTCACCTTATAAGCATGGTGCCCAGGGGACAAGAGAGTGAGGTAGGGAGTAAAAAGGGTTCCTCATGGGACCCAAATGCACTCCATCTTGTCCCGTGAGGTCAGGCAGTGGGTGGCACTATTTGTTAATACTGACCGATTATAGCGGTATGTCCGACTTTGCAGTCTGTCATCCACAGTGTCTTCTTCTCATGTTCGATGTTGACTTTGCGGGGCTGCAGCCAGCCGGGCAGCATCCGGCTGGGCTGCAGAGCCCCAGCTAGCCAGGCTCCAGCCGCCCGGCCTGCAACCTATCTCTGGCCGGCTTCTTGGCTGTGCTCCACCCAAAGGCTGACCAGATGGCCTCCAATCTTGTTGTGTCCTTACTCTATGACAGGAGCCGCAAGGCACATATTGTATTGTTGCTACTAAGGATAAAATGATGGAGTTCGAACATATTGCTTGGTCTTACTTTCTCTATTATGTCATCTAGCTTAATGCATTACTCTATTTGGCATGAACTTAATACTTTCATATGCATGTTGGATAGCGCTCTTGGGGTGGACTAATAGTAGTAGATGTAGTTGGATTAACGGTCTATTTGTCACATACGTAATATCGTGCAGGTACCGTTCACGTAGTTTATGTGTTGTCTCCTTCTGGTTGGATAAACCTTGGTTCTTAACTGAGGAAAATACTATCTACTACTATACTACATCACCCTTCCTCTTCGGGGAATCCCAACACTATCACAAGTAGCAGAAGAATTTCTAGCGCTGTTGTCGGTGAGGCTTCACCAAACTATCCAGGTGCCTTTGCTCACATTTAGCAATTTGCTTGTTCTTACTTTTGATACGTCTCCGTCGTATCTACTTTTCCAAACACTTTTGCCCTTGTTTTGGACTCTAACTTGCATGATTTGAATGGAACTAACCTGCATCGACGTTTTAAAGCAGACTTTCCATGGTGTTATTTAGGTGCAGAAACAAAAGTTCTCTGAATGACCTGAAACTCCACGGAACGTCTATTTGGAAATAATAATAAAATCCTTGCAAAAGATGAAGACCAGGGGGCCCACACCCTAGCCACGAGGGTGGGAGGCGCGCCCCCTACCTCGTGGCCCCCCTGGAGCTCCTCTGACCTCAACTCCAACTCTATATATTTGCTTTCGGGGAGAAAAAAATCAAGAAGAAGGATTCATCGCGTTTTACGATACGGAGCCGCCGCCAAGCCCTAAAACCTCTTGGGAGGGCTGATCTGGATTCCATTCGGGGCTCCGGAGAGGGGAATCCGTTGTCATCAACCATCCTCCATCACCAATTTCATGATGCTCACCGCCGTGCATGAGTAATTCCATCGTAGGCTTGCTGGATGGTGATGGGTTGGATGAGATCTATCATGTAATCGAGTTAGTTTTGTTAGGGTTTGATCCCTAGTATCCACTATGTTCTGAGATTGATGTTGCTATGACTTTGCTATGCTTAATGCTTGTCATTAGGGCCCGAGTGCCGTGATGTTCCTTGGTATGTGACTCCTCCATTGGTTCAATTAGTTTTTGTTCTAGTGCTTTATTCATTACAAATTTGTGCTGCCTAGGTGACCATGTTCTTGAGCTTGCATGTCAAATTTATATGGTTCCAAGTAGTTCTAATGCATGATATAGGCTCTAGGCACTTGTAGGAGTAGTTGCTATCAATTTTATTGAGCTTGGTTCACTTTTGTTTGAAGTTACTAAAAATTTCAGAAATTTTCAGGAAATAATGAAGAGATTTTTGAGGGGCTCATCGAGCCGAAGCTCGAAGGAAAAGCAGAATGAAGAAGCACAGAGGCCCAAATATAATTTGCCTCGCACCGCGGAGGTTCGGCCGTGTGAATGGCCTTCCGATGATTTCTTGAGAGAAGCCGGGATTTATGATGATTTCTATTCATTGGCTGAGAATGCTGGCCTCACCGATTTCCTCCGCGACCAACGTCATCAGTATCTCTTACTCACCAATACTTTTGTGCAAAACTTCTACTATTTTCCTAAAGAACCACCTCCTTCAGTAGAATTTCATTTATATGATGTTGTTAAGAAGATGCCACTAGATGAATTTTGCAAGGTTTGCAAAATACCCTTCGAGGGTACCTTAGATGAACCACATCGTAAAGATATGGACGGGTTTATTGACACCATTACTGTGGGGGGACCAGGAAGGTTTCTGATGCAAGAATCACTAGCATGCATTTTCCTGTTTTACGCTACTTTGCCATATTTGCTAGTCGTTGCTTGATTGGTCGCGGAAACTGTGGAAACCTTAGTGTTCCTGAAATTATCATTTTGTTCCATGGTTTATTTTCCGATAACACTGTTAGTATGGGCGGTATTATTGCTAAACGGTTAAGTTTGAACCGTACAAAGGGCCCCATCTTTGGAGGTATTTATGCTTCACGCCTTGCTGCACATTATAACATACCTATTAGGCACTATGAGAAAGAAGAAAAATTGCTGCCCAATGCTTATTTAGATTATAAGAGTATGGTAGCGCATGATTTCATTGTTAAGAACAAGGAAGGGGAGCTTAAATACAAATTGTTCTTTGATAAACATCACCCTGAGACTATTACCTTGCCTGCTTCTTCCTTGTTTAATTTATATGAAGGTCTGTATCTCGTTCCGTGGGAGGCCATTTACGCTTACCGGAACCCTACACCAGCCCCGGAGCCGGAACCACAATTTGAGCCTCCACAACAGTCTGATTACTTCTGGGATCCAGAGACAACTGCCAGCCAGTGGCAATCGGAGTCTTCTTCATCTCAGTACGACTCTGGCTACAACTATGGATATCAGCCAGGCCATCCGTGGCAATAAACCAACTTATGACAAAATCCTAAGCTTGGGGGAGTACGTATCTCTCACCGACATTACATTTATGTTCACACACTCATTGCTAAATGTCGGTGCTCAGACTTTTTCACTGTAATATCCATGCTAGTTTATTTTCTTTTTCTTGCTTTCTTCTTGTGTGTTTAATAAACCTTAAGAAAAAAATAGTGTAGCTTTTAGTTAGTTTACTTTTCTTACTGTAGTAGTAATAATTAAAAAGAAAACCCAAAAATATTTCCTGTTCTTCTTTTGCTTGTTGGGAGCTTTCCCGTGTAAATAGTTTTATTTCTTTTCTTTTCTTTGGGGGTCGATAAGAGAAGACTATAACTAAATTGTTGAAGTGGCTCTTATATGCATTATTGTTGATTTAACCAAGAGCCCATATTGCCTTGTCTTCTCCTGTTTATTGAATGCTCGCAGATTCCAGCTTAGTCCAATGCACGTGCAATCTTATTATTTTTATATCGTTCGGTCGTGCAAGTGAAAGGCAATTATGACGATATATGATGGACTGACTGAGATGAGAGAAGCTGGTATGAACTCGACCTGTCTTGGTTTTGTAAATATGATGAGTTCATCGTTCCTGATTCAGCCTATTATGAATAAACATGTTTGTAATGACAATTAGAGATCATAGTTGCTTATGCCATGCTTGATTAGCTATGAGTTGTAATGGTTTACCTTGCGTGCCAACATGCTATTAAAATGGTTGTGATGTGGTATAGTGGGGTGGTATCCTCCTTTGAATGATTTAAGTGACTCGACTTGGCACATGTTCACACATGTAGTTGAAACAAATCAACATAGCCTTCACGATATTTATGTTCATGGTGGATTATATCCTACTCATGCTCGTACTCAATGTCTATTAATTTTAATGCATGTTCATGACCTGTCGCTCTCTAGTTGGTCGCTTCCCAGTCTTTTGCTAGCCTTCACTTGTACTAAGCGGGAATACTGCTTGTGCATCCAATCCCTTAAACCCCAAAGTTATTCCATATGAGTCCACTATATTTTCCTATATGCGGTATTTACCTGCCGTTCCAAGTAAACTTGTATGTGCCAAACTCTAAACCTTCAAATAAACATTCTGTTTTGTATGCTCGAATAGCTCATGTATCAACTAGGGTTGTCCGTATCTTCCATGCTAGGTGGGTTATTCTCAAGAGGAGTGACTCCGCTCCTCATTCACGAGAAAATGGCTGGTCACCGGGATGCCCAGTCCCATGCTTTATGCAAACTAAATCAAAATATTTGCAAACAAAACTCCCCCTGAGACTGCTGTTAGTTGGAGGCACTCGTTGTTTCGAGCAAGCCATGGATTGATGCTTGTTGGTGGAAGGGGAGTATAAACTTTACCATTCTGTTTGGGAACCGCCTATAATGTGTGTAGCATGGAAGATATCACCATCTCTTGGTTGTTATGTTGACAATGAAAGTATGCCGCTCAAAATATTATTTATCTCTATTTCAAAATCGAGCTCGCACCTCTACAAATCCCTGATTCCCTCTGCGAAGGGCCTATCTATTTACTTTTATGTTGAGTCATCACCCTCTTATTAAAAAGCACTAGCTGGAGAGCACAACTGTCATTTGCATCCATTACTATTAATTTATATTGGGTATGACTGGATCTCTTTTACCATGAATTACAATGTCTAGTCAGTCCTTGATCTTTAAAGGTGCTCTGCATTTATGTTTTGCGGTCTCAGGAAGGGCTAGCGAGATACCATCTTATTATATCATATCATGATTGTTTTGAGAAAGTATTGTCATCCGAGATTTATTATTATCGCTCGCTAGTTGATTATGCCATTGATATGAGTAAACATGAGACCTAAGAGTTATTGCAAATGTGGTTAGTCATAATCTCTGCTGAAAACTTGAATGCTGGCTTTACATATTTACAACAACAAGAGCAAACAGAGTTTGTAAAAGTTTTTCTTTATGACTTTCAGTTTATCAACTGTATTGCTTGAGGACAAGCAAAGGTTTAAGCTTGGGGAGTTGATACGTCTCCGTCAGATCTACTTTTCCAAACACTTTTGCCCTTGTTTTGGACTCTAACTTGCATGATTTGAATGGAACTAACCCGATCGACGCTGTTTTCGGCAGACTTTCCATGGTGTTATTTATGTGCGTAAACAAAAGTTCTCGTAATGACCTGAAACTCCACGGAACGTCTATTTTGAAATAATAAAAAATCCTTGCAAAATATGAAGACTAGGGGGCCCACACCCTAGCCACGAGGGTGGGGGGCGCGCCTGCCCCCCTAGGGCGCACCCCCTACCTCGTGGGCCCCCTGGAGATCCTCCGACCTCAACTCCAACTCTATATATTTGCTTTTGGGGAGAAAAAATCAAGAAGAAGGATTCATCGCATTTTACGATACGGAGCCGCCGCCAAGCCCTAAAACCTCTCGGGAGGGCTGATCTGGAGTCCGTTCGGGGCTCCGGAGAGGGGAATCCGTCGCCGTCGTCATCATCAACCATCCTCCATCACCAATTTCATTATGCTCACCGCCGTGTGTGAGTAATTCCATCGTAGGCTTGCTGGACGGTGATGGGTTGGATGGGATAAATCATGTAATCGAGTTAGTTTTGTTAGGGTTTGATCCCTAGTATCCACTATGTTCTGAGATTGATGTTGCTATGACTTTGCTATGTTTAATGCTTGTCACTAGGGCCCAAGTGCCATGATTTCAGATCTGAACCTGTTATGTTTTCATGAATATATGTGAGTTCTTGATCCTATCTTGCAAGTTTATAGTCACCTACTATGTGTTATGATCCGGCAACCCCGAAGTGACAATAATCGGGACCACTCCCGGTGATGACCTGTAACATCCCAAATTTCCCATTTGGAATGTTTTACAATTATAGCTAAGCATCTATGCATTATTGTTTGAATTGAGTGACATTTGAAGTATTTCAGAGGCTTTTGAGTTTGTGGAATTTGAATTCAAATTGGCGGTTGAAATTTATTTCAAAACAATGCACGACAAATACTTGAGAAAAGTATGAGAGGAGTAAACATGACACTCCAAAAATATCAGATGAAAAATGTTGCCAAAAAGTTTGAATTCAAATTTGATTTTATTTGGGATTTTTAGAAAATGTTTTTTTTAAGTTTGAGTTTTGCCCCTGGAAAAATGTTCAAATTGTAGGATAAATTCTCCTGATCATTTTGATATATATATATGTCCTATATAAAAATATATATATTTTATATATTTTCCCTCTCCCTAATTCAAAAAAAGGAAAAAAGAACACGCGCCAGCCAGCTAACTGCCCACCAGCCGGTGGCCAACAGCCAGCCCAGGCAAGCCCGCCCACGCCCAGCGAGCCAGCCGTGAACTCCTCCCCATCGGTCGCTCGCTCACCTCCCCCCTCTCTCACCGACGCGCATGCCCCACCCTCCTTCTTTCCTCGCCCACGCCGCCACGCCAACCACCGGCCGTCGCGAATCCCGAAGATCCCGGATCCTCTCCGATCCGCCTCCTCCAAGCTGGCCGCCCCTATAAATACCGCGCTCCTCAAACCGTTTCCCCATTTTCCTCGCCTAACCCCTCTACCTCGCCGCAATCCCTCGCCGGAGCTCGACGCCGCCGCCGCCATTGCCATCGCCTTGCCGCCCGACCCCGAGCTCCACCGACCCCACCTCGACCTCCCTCGTTCCGCCAAGACCACGGACGCTTCCGCCTTCTTCCCCGACCACCGAGCCACCGCACCGTTGCCGCCTCGAGCCGCCATCGACCGTCGCTTGCTGTCGCCACCGCGGTGAGTCGCCGGAACTCCCCTTCGCCGTCCGATCTATAATCTAGGGTTTAGATTAGATCTAGCGAAGGGGTACGGTTTATTTTAAATAAAGCCCGGTTTAGTTTTGATTTATTTGGTTTAGTTAGCGGTTAGTTAGACCGGCCTGAATCGGTTTATTCCCTCGGGCGCGTTTTAGTTATTTGTCGCCCGAGCGTTAGATAGGCCCACTAGCGACAGTTTTTCTTTTTAGTTTTATTTTTCGTTTCTGTTTTTAACAGAATAGTTTCAGTTTTGTAAAATCCATATCTTTTAGGTTACTTAATATTTTTCATTGATTCTTTTTTTTAGTTTGCAAATTTGTAATAGTTTCTGTAGAAAATATGTTTGGCCATGTTTAAATAATTAGGAATTGTTTTATTTTAGTTTTAGACAGATTAGTAATTCTGCTATAAAATGAGTTAGGATTATCTTATTTTAGTGATTCTTTTTGTCACTGCTTTGTTTTAACTTTGCTTAGCAGTAGGAATTTATTTGGGTATTTTAGATCTAATAAAAAAATAGTTTTAGTCGAAATCATGTATTTCTTGATTATTTAACTAGCTACTGTTTTCCTATTGTTTTATTTAGTAAATAATTTTATTTTTACTATGTTATAGTTTATTTTAGATTAGTTTCTGTAGCTACAGAGGATGAACTTTTATTTACAGTAGAATAAAAATTTTATTTTATTTTTCTTTGCTAGGATTGTTATAGGCATAATAGGAGTTCTATAATAGCTTTTGATGTGATTCTTTTTGCTCCTAGTTGGTGTTTTCCCTTCTGTTAGTTAGCAAAACCCATGCTTAGGTTCTGTTAAGAAAAGTTTTAGTTGTGTAAAACTATTTGTTGCTTGATGTGGTGAAAACCATGATTTGATTTCTCCGAGTTTTCTTTGGATTTTGGTTTGAGTGCTTGGGTGTTTTGTTTCCAACTTGCTGTTATGTTATATTGTGCCATACTTATTTGTGCTATTGTTTGATTCGGTAGAATTTCCGGAGTGCGAAGCTTGCTATCACGAGTCCCTAGCTTTCGAAGACCGTCAGCCAGGCAAGTCATTTGATCATGATTTCCTTTACAATACCTATGATTTTATTGCATTAGAATTATACCTCCCCACCATGCATGCAGAAGTAGAATATTAAGATATGTTCTTGAGTAGTAGCATGAGGTAGGATGACACCAATTTCCCTTGTTACCATGGCCCGGGACGAAGTAGTTTAATTTTGCTATGCTCGTAGACGGGGTTGGTTGAGTGATTCATAAGGGAGATGTGAGAGTCAAGATGATGACAACGCCATGACTTCAAGCTCAAGATGGACTTCAAAATTCACTACTGGGTGGAGGATTTGTTGACGGGCACTCGAGAACCCAATGGTTGGTCGGGATGCATGGAGAAGTGCCATGACATCTTGCGGAAAGCTTCACCCAGCCACGAAGAGACGGATGGATACCCCATTGATCGAAGCTTACTCAGGCAGCCGCAAGCCATTATGGGCTCGCTTGGTCGACCCTAGGCGTGACTCGCCGGGCGGTGCTACGAGATGTAGAAGAACGGTAGGATTGGATGGGCACCGCAAAGGGCCTGTGGGAACTCTTCGAAGACCCTGTTGCTCGTCCGTCTTCAAACACCGTGAAGTGCGAAGACTTAAAAGGAGGAACGATTCTTGCGGGTAAAGTGCGCAAACCTTTGCAAGAGTGAAGATCTAATCGGTTAGCCGTGTCCCGATTACGGACAATTTGAGCCTCGGAACTTGGAGTATTTCGGATATCTCAACACCAAACTTAATAAATTAATTGAGGGGATTATTTAATAATTGGGAATGAGACATTGGTTGGCGGAACCATCTCAATAACTACCAACATTTTTGTAGTAATTGCAAACAAGTCCTTGATATAGGGAAAACCGGCTTTTTCAAGAAAACAATGAAACTTAGAGCCCCACAGCCCAAATTGCATATAGTGTTAGTACTTTTATCGTTGTTCTCTCTTTGACTTGCGGCATATTCAAAATGCTGACCTACACGGCTGCAACGCCTTATGTTGCAGAGGAGTTTTCCGATCGTGAGTGAGGCTACGATCCACGCTTGGCGATTGCCCTATGGAGTCGGATGGACTCGCTATTCTTCTACGCCCGCAACTTTATTTAGTTTATTTCTCATGAGTTGGCCTTCGCCGAATTTATTCTATTGTAATAAAGACTCGATATGAGAATCGTGTAATAAATTCAGGTGTGATTGAACTTTGATTATTTCATCAATGTACTGTGTGTGCCAGCATGATCTTGGGATGGTACAGCTACACAGAGACTTGACCAAATTTGGGTCGGGTCTCTACAGAGATGGTATTCAGAGCACACGCTGACCGTAGGACGTAACCCCTAGGATCGGAAAGCCATAGGAAGAGACTATTTATTTTATGTCCTTATCATTCCGTAATTCTCCCATGTTCATTTCTGACTTCTCTCCGATTTTCAACATTCTAGATGGTCACGAGTTCACCCCAGTTCTGCACGGAGTTTTGCCACCAGATGAGACGATGCCTCTCGGCAAGAAGCTGGTTCAGATCGTGAAGAAGCTGAAGATTGCTCTGCCCTCAATCACCGGAAGCCTACCAATGCACTTCCGACGGATACTGCCATGTGATTAAGGTGCACATTCCGTGGAGGACCTTCGAGGACATACAGAGCCCATTGACTTTGAGTTTACCGATTTCAATTGGATCCTCGGAAGAGACATGGCGATATATCGTGCACTTGGACATCTCCGAGAAGAGCATGAGGCCGAGCTCGACCCATCGAGACCTCGCCATGATTTCCCGCAGAGCTAGGAATGGAGATATCATCCAGATCGTGAGAGGACGACTCCATTCTCTCATATGTCCAAGACTTGGAGAGTCTCCTCAGAAACGGAAATCCAGACTCGCCAGAACGCGAAGGTACAGGAGGCTGTTGTTCCGTGAACTGAACTGGAGGAGAAAGCACACGCGGACTTCCTTGACCATGAAGAAGAAATCAAGGATTTCATGGAGAGAGTCGACAAGCTGAAGATGGATGTTGCCGCATTAGAGGAGAAGATGGACCTGGAGAAGACCTTTTTCCGAGTGGAGATGACGGACCCCTCTTGAGCAATGACCGGGATTATGAAGAGAGCTCCACCAAGGAAGCCGCAAGAGGAGGCGCCACACCGGAGGACGCCGCCTGGAGGACGCCGCACTGAGAGGACGCAGGATAATTGATGAAGACATTTAGTCGACCGCCATGTTATTTTATTTTTCCGTCGATCAGTTAGGGCCGTTATTTTCGATTAGTCGTGAGAATTTGTAATCCGAGATTGAACCATGTTTGAGATGATTGAATAAATGATTGGTGTGATTATGATTGTGCATTCATATGGGTAGTGATATTTTCTCATTAGACCCTTGTTCTATTCTAATTTTCTCATCCACTCCAAAACACCAGATGCCTCCAAGACGTGACCCCGGTTTCAACTTTCCACGGAGCTCACCTAGCTGATCCAGCAGAGAATGCCCTTATGCGTATGCTCATCCGTAACCGTAACAACAACAACAACAACAACAATCCACCGCCACCACCCCATGTTGACAACTTGACCTGCTCCCTAAAGGCTGAATCCGGAGTGTTCTCTAGCAAAGACCGAGCCGATTGTGGCCGATGATTGGCTCCGCAAGGTCGGAAGGGAGTTAGCCACTGCTGGATGCACGGATGCAGAGAAGGTGCGCTTTGCCGCACATCAGCTTGATGGACCTGCAGCCTCTTGGTGGGAGAACTACACCGCCACTTATCCCATCGCCACCATCACATGGGATCAGTTCCAGCAGGCCTTCCGCACCGCTCATGTCTCAGCTGGAGCCATGAGTCTGAAGAAGCGTGAGTTCCGCAACTTACGCCAGGGGAACCGTACTGTGGGACAGTACGTGGATGAGTTCAGCAAGTTAGCTCGCTATGCCCCGGATGAGGTGGCCACAGATGCCGCAAAGCAGGAAAAGTTTCTCGAAGGACTCAATGGCGAGCTAGGAATGCAGCTAATGGTGGCTACCTTCAATAACTACCAGGAGCTGGTAGACAAGGCCACCATACTCGAAGGCAAGCAGCAGCAGATTGATAGCCGCAAGCGGAACTATGGCCAGGGGAAGTACAACTCTGGAGCTCAGCAGAAGCCCCTTTATGCCCCATACTCGGGAGGGCATACCCATCACACCCATGGAGGACATAATCATGGAGGACACAACCATGGAGGGAATGGGAACAACCGCAACCACGACAACAAGTCAGGCAATGGAAACGGCAATGGCAACCAAAGATCGCCCCGCCCGCTCGTAAGGATCTCGAGTCACATCACTGTTTCAAGTGCCGGAAAACAGGGCACTATGCCACCGACCGCCCGGAGGCCAAGCGGAGGAATGGAAACGGCAATGGAAGCTTCAGCAAGAAGCCCAACCCTTTTCCTCGTGCTCGGGTGAACCACATTGACGTGGAGGACGTCTATGATCAGCCGACATAATCGTGGTTGGTAAGTTTTTATTAAATTCACATCCAGTATTGGTACTCTTTGATTACGGTGCAACGCATTCATTCATATCAAGGGTAGTTGTGGAAAAGTACGGGTTGCCCACTAGAACCCTTAGAAGCCCTCTTCACGCCGGGCCGCAGGAGGAGAAATGATGGCGAGCTTAGGCTGTCATGCAACCCTTAACATCGAAACCATAAATTTCCGCAGACCTCATAGTATTGGAAACCCAGACCTTGGATGTAATCCTAGGCATGGATTGGTTGACGAAGTTTGAAGGAAACATAGATCGTGCTCAAGAAGACGATTCTCGCTCACCACTCCGGAGCGTAAGAGGATCAAGTATGTATCCGACGCATCCCGATGAAGAATCGGTGAATTCCCTCACGGAGTTGTTCAGAGGAAGTGCCGGTGGTGCAAGATTTTACGGATGTGTTTCAAGGAATTACCAGAATGCCACCGGACAGAGACATTGAATTTCCGATTGAGTTATTGCCAGCACAGCCCCAATATCCAAGAGACCCTATCGGATGCCCCGAACGAATTGGAAGAGATCAAAAAGCAAATTAATGAGCTATTGGAGAAGGGATATATTCGCCAAGCTCATCACCTTGGGGAGCCCAGTTCTTTTGGTAGAGAAGAAGGATGGAAGCACGAGAATGGTTGTGGATTATCGTTCGTTGAACGATGTGACCATCAAGAACAAGTACCCTCTGGCGATGATTAATGATCTATTTGATCAGCTAGTTGGAGCCAAGGTATTCTCCAAGATCGATCTTCGATCAGGGTATCATCAGTTGAAGATCCGTGAAACGGATATACCCAAAACAACATTTACCATCAGGTATGGTTTATATGAGTATACCGTCATGTCATTCGGATTGACTAATGCCCCTGCATCATGAATTTGATGAACAAGGTATTTATGGAATATCTGGACAAATTTGTCGTGGTGTTCATCGATGATATACTGATTTTCTCCAAGAGCGAGGAAGAGCATAAGGAACATTTGCGTCTAGTTCGAGAAACTCCAAGAACATCAGTTGTATGCCAAGTTCAAGAATGTGAATTTTGGCTAAAGGAAGTCGGATTCCTCGGACATGTTATTTCAGGAGAAGGAATAGCAGTTGACCCCACCAAGGTTGAATCAGTCACCGATTGGCAGTCACCCACCTCAGTCAAGGAGATCCGCAGTTTTCTCGGACTCGTAGGCTATTATCGGAGGTTTATTGAGAATTTCTTGAAGATTGCCAAGCCCATGACTGAGCTGTTGAAGAAGGACACCAAGTACATCTGGACCGAGGATTGTGAAGCCAGTTTCCAGGAATTGAAGAAACATTTGGTTACAGCCCGATCTGATTTTGCGGACATACACAAGGATTACCGGGTATATTGTGACGCTTCTCGCCAGGGACTCGGAGGAGTACTCATGCAGGAAGGAAAAGTTGTAGCTTATACCTCCAGACAGCTACGACCTCACGAGATGAATTACGCCACACATGATTAGGAGTTAGCGGTAGTAGTGCATGCACTCAAGACCTGGAGACATTTCCTTATCGGAAATAGTTGTGATGTTTACACAGATCATAAGAGCTTGAAGTATATTTTCACGCAGAAAGAGTTGAACCTCAGGCAGAGGAGATGGCTAGAGTTAATAAAGGACTATGACATGAGATTGCATTACCACCCAAGAAAGGCTAATGTTGTAGCAGATGCTTTGAGCCGTAAGAGTTATGTGAATACTCTTATAGCGGGAGGATTACCCTGTGAGTTAGCCGATGGCCTCGTAGATCTCCGAATCGGAGATAGTTACGAGAGGATATGTTGCAGCTCTGGAAGTTCAGTCCACTTTGGCGAAAAGGATTCGTGAAGCCCGTAAGTCGGACAAGGAAATTGATGAGATAAAGAAAAGGATGAATGAAGGAAGAGCTAAAGGGTTTCGTAAGGATGAATACGGAGCTATATGGTACGAGGACCGTATTTATGTGCCCAATGATCCCGAACTCGTAAAGCTAATTCTTCAGAGGCTCATGATTCACCGTACTCGATTCACCCGGTAACACCAAGATGTATCTGGATTTGAAGGAAAGTTTACGGTGGACAGGTATGAAGAAGGATATTCTTGAGTACGTAGCAATATGCGATGTCTACCAAATGAGTAAAGGCGGAACATCGAAGCCGGCCAGGTTACTTCAACCCTTGCCGATTCCCGAGTGGAAATGGGAAAAACTTGGAATAGATTTTATCACAGGATTACCCAGACCCGTTCGGGTTATGATTCCATCCGGGTAGTGGTTGATCGATTGACCAAGGTAGCTCATTTCATTCCCGTGAAGACTACCTATACCAGCGCTAAGTTAGCCAAGATATACATGACCAGGATCGTATGTCTGCATGGAGTTCCGAGGAGTATCGTGTCAGATAGAGGAACACAATTTACCTCAAAGTTTTGGAATCGGTTGCATGAAACTTTGGGTACGAGGCTGGAGTTCAGTACAGCTTTTCATCCGCAGACAGATGGACAGACCGAGAGAGTCAACCAGATTCTGGAGGACATGTTGAGAGCTTGTGCGCTAGACTATGGATCTAGCTGGGATGATAATTTGCCATACACGGAGTTCTCGTACAATAACAGTTATCGAACCCGGTCAAGATGGCCCCTTCGAAGCTCTATACGGAAGGAGGTCCAGAACACCATTGCTGTGGGATGGTGTTGGAGATCGAAAACTTTTCGGTCCCGATCTTATCAGAGATTCCGAAGAGAAAGTCAAGCTGATTCGAGATAGGCTCAAGGTAGCTCAGTCGAGACAGAAGAGTTATGCCGACAGTAAACGCAAGGAAGTAACATACGAAGCAGGAGACCGGGCATATCTTCGTGTGTCCCCACTTCGTGGAATCAAGAGGTTCGGTGTTAAAGGAAAGTTAGCACCCCGGTTCATTGGCCCCTACAAAATTCTCGAACGTCGTGGAGAAGTTGCTTATAAGTTGGAATTGCCGGAAGGATTGTCCGGAGTTCATGATGTCTTCTATGTTTCTCAGCTGAAGAAATGCCATGCCGAGATGGCCGATATTCCGTTAAGAGATACAGTGCCCCTAGAGGCCATACAGCTCGACAGTGATCTGACTTATGAGGAGAAACCCGTCCGAATTCTCGAGACTGCGAACAGAGTCACCCGCAGCAAGATCATCAAGTTTTGCAAGGTCTTTGTGGAGTCATCATTCCGAGGAGGAAGCCACACAGGAGCGAGAAGACGACCTCCGCCGAGACCACCCGCACCTATTTGCTAGCCAACCCGAATCTCGAGGGCGAGATTCATCTTAAGGTGGGTAGGTTTGTAACATCCCAAATTTCCCATTTGGAAAGTTTTACAATTATAGCTAAGCATCTATGCATTATTGTTTGAATTGAGTGACATTTGAAGTATTTCAGAGGCTTTTGAGTTTGTGGAATTTGAATTCAAATTAGCAGTTGAAATTTATTTCAAAACAATGCCTGACAAATACTTGAGAAAAAGTATGAGAGGAGTAAACATGACACTCCAAAAATGTCAGATGAAAAATGTTGCCAAAAAGTTTGAATTCAAATTTGATTTTATTTGGGATTTTTAGAAAATGTTTTTTTTAAGTTTGAGTTTTGCCCCTGGAAAAATGTTCAAATTGTAGGATAAATTCTCCTGATCATTTTGATATATATATGTCCAATATAAAAATATATATATTATATATATTTTCCCCCTCTCCCTAATTCAAAAAAAGGAAAAAGAACCCCAGGCGCCGGCCAACCAGCTTGACCAATACGACCAATGGCAGGCCCAGCCACCAGCGCCCAAGCCGGCCCACGCTTGAGCCCTCCCCATCGGCTCGCTCACCCTCCCCTCTCTCACCGACGTGCAGGCCCCACCCTCCTTCTTTCCCCTTGCCCACGCCTCGCCACGTCAACCACCGCCGCCGTCATTTGGAATCAAGATCCGGGATCCTCTCCGATCCGCCCCTCCTCCAAGTGGCCGCCCCCATAAATACCGCCCCTCGACCCGTTCCCCCATTTCCTCGCCTAACCCCTCCACTCGCCGCAATCCTCGGAGCCAGCCTTGCCATTACGCGTCATTACCTGCCCGGCCCGACCCCCGAGCTCCACCGACCCCACCTCGACCTCCCCTCGCTCAGACTCACGGGACGCCTCCTGTCTTCCCCGACCACGAACCACTGCGTCGTCGCCTCGAGCATGTCGACCGTCGCCGTAAATGCCGCCACATGGTGAGTCGCCGGAACTCCCCTCCGCCGTCCGATCTATAATCTAGGGTTTAGATTAGATCTAGCGAAGGGTGCGGTTTATTTTAAATAAAGCCCGGTTTAGTTTCGGTTTATTTGGCTTAGTTAGCGGTTAGTTAGACCGGCCCGAATCGGTTTATTCCCTCGGGCGCGTTTTAGTTATTTGTTGCCCGAGCGTTAGATAGGCCCACTAGCGACAGTTTTTCTTTTTAGTTTTATTTTTCGTTTCTGTTTTTAACAGAATAGTTTCAGTTTTGTAAAATCCATATCTTTTAGGTTACTTAATATTTTTAATTGATTCTTTTTTTGTTAGTTTGCAAATTTGTTGTAGTTTCTGTAGAAAATATGTTTGGCCATGTTTAAATAATTAGGAATTGTTTTATTTTAGTTTTAGACAGATTAGTAATTCTGCTATAAAATGAGTTAGGATTATCTTATTTTAGTGATTCTTTTTGTCACTGCTTTGTTTTAACTTTGCTTAGAAGTAGGAATTTATTTGGGTATTTTAGATTTAATAAAAAATAGTTTTAGTCGAAATCATGTATTTCTTGATTATTTAACTAGCTACTGTTTTCCTATTGTTTTATTTAGTAAATAATTTTATTTTTACTATGTTATAGTTTATTTTAGATTAGTTTCTGTAGCTACAGAGGACGAACTTTTATTTACAGTAGAATAAAATTTTTATTTTATTTTTCTTTGCTAGGATTGTTATAGGCATAATAGGAGTTCTATAATAGCTTTTGATGTGATTCTTTTTGCTCCTAGTTTATATGATGTTTTCCTTCTGTTAGTTAGCAAAACCCATGCTTAGGTTCTGTTAAGAAAAGTTTTAGTTGTGTAAAACTATTTGTTGCTTGATGTGGTGAAAACCATGATTTGATTTCTCCGAGTTTTCTTTGGATTTTGGTTTGAGTGCTTGGGTGTTTTGTTTCCAACTTGCTGTTATGTTATATTGTGCCATACTTATTTGTGCTATTGTTTGATTCGGTAGAATTTCCGAGTCTAAGCTTGCTATCACGAGTCCCTAGCTTTCGAAGACCGTCAGCCAGGCAAGTCATTTGATCATGATTTCCTTTACAATACCTATGATTTTATTGCATTAGAATTATACCTCCCCACCATGCATGCAGTAGGAGAATTTTAAGTTATGTTCTTGAGTAGTAGCATGAGGTAGGATGAAACCAATTTCCCTTGTTACCATGGCCCGGGACGAAGTAGTTTAATTTTGCTATGCTCGTAGACGGGGTTGGTTGAGTGATTCATAAGGGAGATGTGAGAGTCAAGATGATGACAACCCCATGACTTCAAGCTCAAGATGGACTTCAAAATTCACTCTTGGGTGGAGGATTTGCCGACGGCACCTGGACAACCCAATGGGTTGGCCGGGATGCATGGAGAAGTGCCATGACATCTTGCGAAAAGCTTAACCCAGCCAGAAGAGACGGATGGATACCCCATTGATCGAAGCTTACTGTGCAGCCGCAAGCCATTATGGGCTCGCTTGGTCGACCCAGGCGTGACTCTGGCCGGACGGTGCTACGAGATGTAGAAGAATCCGGTAGGATTGGATGGGCACCGCAAAGGCTGTGGGAACTCTTCTAAGACCCTGTTTCGTTAGTCCCGTCTTCAAACACCATGAAGTGCGAAGACTTAAAAGGAGGGAACGATTCTTGCGGGTAAAGTGCGCAAACCTCTACAGAGTGAAGATCTAATCGGTTAGCCGTGTCCCCGGTTACGGACAATTTGAGCCTCTGGAACTTGGAGTATTTCAGATATCTCAACACCAAACTTAATAAATTAATTGAGGGGATTATTTAATAATTGGGAATGAGACATTGGTTGGCGGAACCATCTCAATAACTACCAACATTTTTGTAGTAATTGCAAACAAGTCCTTGATATAGGGAAAAACTGGCTTTTTCAAGAAAACAATGAAACTTAGAGCCCCACACCAAATTGCATATAGTGTTAGTAATTTTTATTGTTGTTCTCTCTTTGACTTGCCGGCATATTCAAAATGCTGACCTACACGGCTGCAATGTCTTATGTTGCAGAGGAGTTTTCCGATCAGGAGTGAGGCTATGATCCACGCTTGGCGATTGCCCTATGGAGTCGGATGGACTCGCTATTCGTCTACGCTTCCGCAGCTTTATTTAGTTTGTTTCTCATGAGTTGGCCTTCAGCCGAATTTATTCTATTGTAATAAAGACTCGATATGAGAATCGTGTAATAAATTCAGGTGTGATTGAACTTTGATTATTTCATCAATGTACTGTGTGTGCCAGCATGATCTTGGGATGGTACAGCTACACAGAGACTTGACCGAATTTGGGTCGGGTCGCTACATGACCATAGTTTGAGGAGTTCATGTATTCACTATGTGCTAATGCTTTGTTCTGGTACTCTATTAAAAGGAGGCCTTAATATCCCTTAGTTTCCATTAGGACCTACAAGAACGGGAGGGTAGGACAAAAGATGTCATGCAAGTTCTTTTCCATAAGCACGTATGACTATATTCGAATACATGCCTACATTACATTGATGAATTGGAGCTAGTTCTGTGTCACCCTATGTTATGATTGTTACATGATGAACCGCATCTGGCATAATTCTTCATCACCGATCCAATGCCTACGAGCTTTTCACATATTGTTCTTCGCTTATTTACTTTCCTGTTGCTACTATTACAATCACTACAAGACACCAAAAATATTACTTTTTCTACCGTTACTTTTGTTACTGTTATCACTACTATCATATTACTTTGCTACTAAATATTTTGCTGCAGATACTAACTTATCCAGGTGTGATTGAATTGACAAGTCAACTGCTAATACTTGAGAATATTCTTTGGCTCCCCTTGTGTCGAATCAATAAATTTGGGTTGAATACTCTATCCTCGAAAACTGTTACGATCCCCTATACTTGTGGGTTATCAACTTTCTTTGTTGTTTGCCTTTTATTTTCCTTCTCTTTTTCATCCCCACCCTTCGCTAAATTTTTTAAAATACCAAAAAAAATTGTGTTACTATCTTTGCTTGAGTCGCTATCATGGAAACTAGCCTTCCTACTCCATTTTTTGGAGAGGGCTCTATGGTCCTAAACTTTATAAAATCACATGATGAATCCTTGAGGTGATCCTGACACAAAATGCTAGAGATATATGAAAGGGCTACCCGAAACTGTCATATCCGAATTTTGCTTAAAAGCTTTTATGTTGGTTCGTCCCTTCGTCATAGACATATTCTAGACTTAATATTTGAAGGAGATTTTATTTGGAATAATGCCTTTGACTCATTTGAAATACTTAAAATCTGCTAGACGAACCAAGAATAGAGATTGTTGAACCCCCCCATACCATGCAAAAACAAAAAGTTTGGCGTCCGGTGCATGAATATACGTTTTGTATCGGAAAGTGCTTAAATTATGAAATTTTTACACATTAATGATATCCAAAAGAATTACATTGTCCTAATTTTTTAGAAATGTTGGAGTTACAGAAGTATGATAAAAAATTGCATCATTACATATTGTTCTGTTTTAGGAAAATTCTATTTTTATTGCATAGTGTGCTTATTTTAAAGTTTCTATGGATTGTACCGGGGGTATAAGTCATGGAGATGATAGAATATGAGGTATTATGTAATAACAATTATGAATCTTGGTTTGGCAATGTCTAGGTTAATGATTTATTTTATTATACTGAGGGGTCTCATGAGGTTTTGTTAAGTTTTGTGTGGTTGAAGTTTTCAAGTTTTTTGATGGGATGACGATTGAAGAAAGAATAAGGAGCGGAAAGCGATAAGCTTGGGGATGCCCAAGGCATCCCAAGATAATATTCAAGGAAGACTCTAGTGTCCAAGCTTGGGGATGTCCCAGAAGGCATCACCTCTTTCGTCTTCAATCTATCGGTAGCTTCACTTGGAGCTATATTTTTATTCGTCACATGATATGTGTTAAGCTTGGAGCATTGTGTGTTTTTGTTTTATTTGTTTGCTTGTTGCCACAATCATTGTTTTTTAGGACATTGACACATGTTTCCGTTTATTCAAAGTGTCGCCTCTGATGGGTTTTTGTTGCCCCCATGGAATCTTCAGCGCAAAATTTTGAACCCACGAAACATAATCCTCGGTCATATAATGGGGAAGGTGGAGCGCATATCCCTATTTAGGGTCACCATCTGCTGCTCCCGTGGTAGTGTCCATATCATCCTCGTGTTGTGTCCGACTTACGCCAGAGTCATCGTTGGATGCACCTTGAACTGGCTTTGGACAATTCGTAGGGTCTTAGCTGCTTGATCCATCTTGGGCCTTAGATGCTTCTTGGCAGCCTGAACCTCGCCCACAAAGGCGGTGGTCTGCTCTTCTGTTCAGAGGGAGTGTTATGTGTTACCATTTACTATTATGACATCGTGCGGCCCTGGCATCTTTAGCTTTAGATAAGCATAGTGAAAACGAGAAAAGGTTGTTCTCCCAAGGAGTCATGATAGCCACTGCTAAAAGGGACGATGTCGAAGACTCTTCATTTCATAAAAATCAGGTGTGCCAAAGACTACATCTAGGGTCACCCTTCCTGAGCATTGTACTTCAATTCCCGTTATGATGCCCTTGAAGGTGGTATTGCTGGGCTTGATCCTTGCTGGGTCTATATGCATCTTCTTGACTGTATCTGCATATATCATGTTGAGAATGCTGCCTCCGTCCAATAGGACTCGGGACACCTGAAAGCTGTCAACTATGGGATCGAGTACCAATGACGCTGTGTGTCACCATGGTGGATCCTGGTTAGGTGGTCTCGTTGGTCAAAGATAGGATTTTCGACCATGAATTATAATTCAGTGTAGAGGGCTCCACAGTGTACACATCACGGAGCGCGTGCTTCCTCTCCCTTCTGGTGACGTGTCTGACATATATCGTATTCACGTCCTTGACCTCAGGAGGGAACTGCTTTTGGCTGGAATCACTCGACCCTTGGTGGTCTCAATCCTCATTACGAGGTTGAACTTTCCCTTGGTTGTCGGTCGCAATCTTTCCGGCCTGCTTGATGACCCAACAGTTTCGGTTGGTATGTGTGGCTAGCTTGTAGGGACTGCCGTGGATGGCACATGGTTTATCCAAAATCTTGTCCAATTGAGTTGGATCATCCTTGTGAAAGGATCGAGAAGAGGTGTCTAGAGGGGGTTGATTAGACCCTCAACAAGCAAAAGTAGCAGTTTTTTAAGTTCTTCAAGTTGAGGTCGAGTTTTAGCACAAGTTTAAGCATTCACAATACATTTCAAGCAAGCATGACAAGAGTATAAGCAGCGGAGAGAGTAAAGCATGCTAGTTGCAAGAAAGTACAGGGATGGGATTGGAGTGTGCAAACGCAATGAAGACACAGAGATTTTTGGTGTAGTTCTGGTAGGTGGTGCTATCGTACATCCACGTTGGTGGAGACATCAACCCATGAAGGGTAGCGGTTGCGCGAGTCCACGGAGGGCTCCACCCACGAAGGGTCCACTAAGAAGCAACCTTGAATATCCCACCATGGCCATCGCCCATGAAGGACTTGCCTCACTTGGGTAGATCTTCACGAAGTAGGCGATCTCCTTGCCCTTACAAACTCCTTGGTTCAACTACACAATCTTGATGGAGGTTCCCAAGTGACACCTAACCAATCTAGGAGACAACACTCTCCAAAAGGTAATAGATGGTGTGTTGATGATGAACTCCTTGCTCTTGTGCTTCAAGTGATAGTCTCCCCAACACTCAACTCTCTCTCACAAATTTGGCTATGGTGGAAAGATGATTTGAGTAGAAAGCAACTTGGGGAAGGTTAGAGATCAAGATTCTTGTGGTTGGATTGGAATGTATTGGTCTCAACACATGAGTAGGTGGTTCTCTCTCAGACTCCCTCAAATGGAGAAGGGGGTGGAGGGGTATATATAGCCTCCACAGAAGATCCAACCGTTACACACATTTGACCCAACTCGGTCAAACCGAATAGAAGAACTCGGTGAGACAGATTCAGTTCAAAATGTGAATGTTGGGAATCTCGGTGGGACCGATGTGCTAGGGCTAGGGCAAAACCTCATCTGGTGAGACCGATTTCAACAATGATCAAATAGAGAGTTGGTCAAGCAAACTCAGTGGGACGGATCGCTTCTTTCGGTGAGACTGAAGCGTTACGAAAGGGAAACATAGAGTTTGCAATGCGAACTCAGTGGGACCGATCGCTCATTTCGGTGAGACCGAAATGTTACGAAGGGAAACAGAGAGTTTGCAAAGCCATCTCGGTGAGACCGAGAGCCGTATCGGTGAGACTGAATTGACTAGGGTTTCTGGCAGTGGCTATGTCAACAGAACTCGGCGGCGCCAGATGGATCAAATCGGTGGGGCCGAGTTTGACTTTAGGTTTGGGCATATGTGGAAATGAGAAAGTGGTTGAGGGTTTTGGAGCAATATCACTAAGCACTTTGAGCAAGTAGACCATTAAGCAACACCTCATCCCCTTTTAATGGTATTGGCTTTCCTATGGACTCGATGTGATCTTGGATCACTAAAATGAAAATGAAGAGTCTTGAGCCTTTGCCAATCTTTGTCCTTAGCATTTTGAAGGGGTTCCACATCCTCTTGTCCTTGCCATGCCATTGTTGAACTTATCTGAAATATACTAGATAATAGTATTAGTCCAACAAGAGATATGTTGTCATTGATTACCAAAATCACCCAGGGAGCACTTGTGCTTTCAATCTCCCCCTTTTTGGTAATTGATGACAACATACATCAAAGCTCTTACATAAAGATATGAAGAGTAACAAGTAAAGCTTTGGAAGGACATGTAACATGCATAGGCTCCCCCTACATGTAGGCAATCATGTAAAGATGGAATATAAGAACACGTGAATGCATAGGCATGTCAGAGCAAGCAATGAGTTACATGTATCTTGGATATATGCATCAAAGCAAATGTTGTAGATAGAATAGGTATACTTACATGTTCATGAATCCTTCTTGCAAACAATATGTGCAACAGCAAGAGATCATCATGCACATGAGTGTGATGTTATACTTACCTTGTGGTCTTGAGCTGGATTTGGAAGAGATGAGCTTGAGAAAACAAGGTTAGATAACGCAAGAACACTCTAAATAAATCAAGTTCAGAAAACCACAAGAGTACCAAGACTGGGATGACATGTAATGAGTGAGTACTTAGTACTTGATGTCTACTACGCAACCTTCTTCTTGTAGATGTTGTTGGTCCTCCAAGCGCAGAGGTTTGTAGGACAGTAGCAAATTTCCCTCAAGTGGATGACCTAAGGTTTATCAATACGTGGGAGGCGAGGGATGAAGATGGTCTCTCTCAAACAACCCTGCAACCAAATAACAAAGAGTCTCTTGTGTCCCCAACACACCCAATACAATGGTAAATTGTATAGGTGCACTAGTTCATGAAGAGATGGTGATACAAGTGCAATATGGATGGTAGATATAGGTTTTTGTAATCTGAAAATATAAAAACAGCAAGGTAACAAGTGATAAAAGTGAGCGTAAACGGTATTGCAATGCTAGGAAGGCCTAGGGTTCATACTTTCACTAGTGCAAGTTCTCTCAACAATAATACATAATTGGATCATATAACTATCCCTACACATGCAACAAAGAGTCACTCCAAAGTCACTAATAGCGGAGAACAAATGAAGAGATTATGGTAGGGTACGAAACCACCTCAAAGTTATTCTTTCCAATCAATCTGTTGGGCTATTCCTATAAGTGTCACAAACAGCCCTGGAGTTCATACTAGAATAACACCTTAAGACACACATCAACCAAAACCCTAATGTCACCTAGATACTCCAATGTCACCTCAAGTATCCGTGGGTATGATTATACGATATGGATCACACAATCTCAGATTCATCTATTCAACCAACACAAAGTACTTCAAAGAGTGCCCCAAAGTTTCTACAGGAGAATCAAGACGAAAATGTGTGCCAACCCCTATGGATAGGTTCATGGGCGGAACCCGCAAGTTGATCACCAAAACATACATCAAGTGAATCAATAGAATAACCCATTGTCACCACGGTTATCCCACGCAAGACATACATCAAGTGTTCTCAAATCATTAAAGACTCAATCCGATAAGATAACTTCAAAGGGAAAACTCAATCCATTACAAGAGAGTAGAGGGGGAGAAACATCATAAGATCCAACTATAATAGCAAAACTCACGATACATCAAGATCGTGCCAAATCAAGAACACGAGAGAGGGAGAGAAATCAAACACATAGCTACTGGTACATACCCTCAGCCAACTACTCCCTCCTCGTCATGGAGAGCGCCGGGATGATGAAGATGGCCACCGGTGAGGGTTCCCCCCTCCGGCAGGGTGCCAGAACAGGGTCCCGATTGACTTTTGGTGGCTACAGAGGCTTGCGGTGGCGGAGCTCCAGATCTATTCTGTTCCCCGAAGTTTTTAGGGTATATGGATATATATAGGCGGAATAAGTACGTCAGGGGAGCCACGAGGGGCCCACGAGGGTGGAGGGCGTGCCCTAGGGGGGTGGGCGCGCCCCCTACCTCGTGGCTCCCTCGTTTCTTTCCTGACGTGCACTCCAAGTCTTTCGGGTAGCTTTCCTTCCAAAAATAACGTCTCCAGAAGGTTTCGTTCCATTTTGACTCCGTTTGATATCCCTTTTCTTCGAAACACTGAAACAAGGGGAAAACAGGAACTGGCACTGGGCTCTGGGTCAATAGGTTAGTCCCAAAAATAATATAAAAGTGCATAGTAAAGCCCATAAAACATCCAAGATAGATAATATAATAGCATGGAACAATCAAAAATTATAGATACGTTGGAGACGTATCAGCATCCCCAAGCTTAATTCCTGCTCGTCCTCGAGTAGGTAAATGATAAAAACAGAATTTTTGATGTGGAATGCTACCTAACATATTTATCCATGTAATTCTCTTTATTGTGGCAAGAATATTCAGATCCATAAGATTCAAGACAAAAGTTTAGTATTGACATGAAAACAATAATACTTCAAGCATACTAACAAAGCAATCATGTCTTCTCAAAATAACATGGCCAAAGCAAGCTATCCCTACAAAATCATATAGTCTGGCTATGCTCTATCTTCATCACACAAAATATTTAAATCATGCACAACCCCGCTGACAAGCCACGGAATTGTTTCATACTTTTGATGTTCTCAAACCTTTTCAATCTTCATGCAATACATGAGCGTGAGCCATGGACATAGCACTATATGTGGAATAGAATGGTGGTTGTGGAGAAGACAAAAAGGAGAAGATAGTCTCACATCAACTAGGCGTATCAACGGGCTATGGAGATGCCCATCAATAGATATCAATGCGAGTGAGTAGGGATTGCCATGCAACGGATGCACTAGAGCTATAAGTGTATGAAAGCTCAAAAAGAAACTAAGTGGGTGTGCATCCAACTCGCTTGCTCACGAAGACCTAGGGCATTTTGAGGAAGCCCATCATTGGAATATACAAGCCAAGTTCTATATGTTAAATTCCCACTAGTATATGAAAGTGACAACATAGGAGACTCTCTATCATAAAGATCATGGTGCTACTTTGAAGCACAAGTGTGGTAAAAGGATAGTAGCATTCCCTTCTCTCTTTTTCTCTCATTTTTTTATTTGGGCCTTCTCCTTTTTTATGGCCTCTCTTTTTTTAGTCCGGAGTCTCATCCCGACTTGTGGGGGAATCATAGTCTCCATCATCCTTTCCTCACTGGGACAATGCTCTAATAATGATGATCATCACACTTTTATTTACTTACAACTCAAGAATTACAACTCGATACTTAGAACAAAATATGACTCTATATGAATGCCTCCGGCAGTGTACCGGGATATGCAATGAATCAAGAGTGACACGTATGAAAGAATTATGAATGGTGGCTTTGCCACAAATACAATGTCAACTACATGATCATGCTAAGCAATATGACAATGATGGAGCGTGTCATAATAAACGGAACGGTGGAAAGTTGCATGGCAATATATCTTGGAATGGCTATGGAAATGCCA
Organism: Aegilops bicornis; assembly: GCA_021605145.1. Taxonomy (NCBI): domain Eukaryota; kingdom Viridiplantae; phylum Streptophyta; class Magnoliopsida; order Poales; family Poaceae; genus Aegilops; species Aegilops bicornis. Next base: position 264,362,434 of record CM038674.1, on the reverse strand, counting down.
TAATAGGTAGGTATGGTGGCTGTTTTGAGGAAGGTTTATGGTGGGTGTATGATACCGGCGAAAAGTGCACGGTATTAGAGAGGCTAGCAATGGTGGGAGGAAGAAAAGTGTGTATAATCCATGGACTCAACATTAGTCATAAAGAACTCATATAATTATTGCAAAAATCTACAAGTTATCAAAGCAAAGTATTACGCGCATGCTCCTAGGGGGATAGATTGGTAGGAAAAGACCATCGTTCGTCCCCGACCGCCACTCATAAGGAAGACAATCAGTAAATAAATCATGCTCTGACTTCATCACATAACGGTTCACCATACGTGCATGCTACGGGAATCACAAACTTTAACACAAGTATTTCTCAAATTCACAACTACTCAACTAGCATGACTCTAATATCACCATCTTTATATCTCAAAACAATTATCAAGCATCAAACTTCTCATAATATTCAACACACTCATAAGAAATTTTTTCTATTCTTGAATACCAAGCATATTAAGATTAAGCAAATTACCATGCTGTTTAAGACTCTCAAAATAATATAAGTGAAGCATGAGATTTCATCTATTTCTTCAAAATAAAACCACCGCCGTGCTCTAAAAGATATAAGTGAAGAACTAGAGCAACAACAAACTACTCCGAAAGATATAAGTGAAGATCAATGAGTAGTTGAATAATTATGTAACTATGTGAAGACTCTCTAACGTTTAAGAATTTGAGATCTTGGTATTTTATTCAAACAGAAAGCAAAGCAAAAGAAAATAAAATGACGCTCCAAGCAAAACACATATCATGTGGTGAATAAAAATATAGCTCCAAGTAAAGTTACCGATGAACGAAGACGAAAGAGGGGATGCCTTCCGGGGCATCCCCAAGATTAGGATCTTGGTTATCCTTGAATATTACCTTGGGGTGCCTTGGGCATGCCCAATCTTAGGTTCTTGCCACTCCTTATTCCGTAGTCCATCGAATCTTTACCCAAAACTTGAAAACTTCAGAACACAAAACTTAACAGAAAATCTCGTGAGCTCCGTTAGAGAAAGAAAACAAAACACCACTTAATGGTACTGTAATGAACTAATTCTTTATTTATATATGTGTTAAACCTACTGTATTCCAACTTCACTATGGTTTATAAACTATTTTAGTATCCATAGATTCATCAAAATAAGCGAGCAACACAATGAAAACAGAATCTGTCAAAAACAGAACAGTCTGTAGTAATCTGTATCAAACGTATACTTATGGAACTCCAAAAATTCTAAAATAAATTGGTGGACCTGAGTAATTTTTCTAGTAATCATCTTCAAAAAGAATCAACTAAATAGCACTCTCCAGTAAAAAGTTGAAGCTAGTCTCGTGAGCGCTAAAGTTTCTGTTTTTTACAGCATGATCATAAAGACTTCACCCAAGTCTTCCCAAAGGTTCTACTTGGCACAAACACTAATTAAAACATAAAACCACATATAAACAGAGTCTAGATGGATTATTTATTACTAAACAGAATCAAAAAGCAAGAAACTAAAATAAAGTTGGGTTGCCTCCCAACAAGCGCTAACGTTTAACGCCCCTAGCTAGGCATGATGATTTCAATGATGCTCACATAAAAGATAGGAATTGAAACATAAAGAGAGCATCATGAAGAATATGACTAGCACATTTAAGTCTAACCCACTTCCTATGCATAGGGATTTTTCGAGCAAACAACTTATGGGAACAAGAATCAACTTGCATAGGAAGGCAAAACAAGCATAACTTCAAAACTTTAAGCACATAGAGAGGAAACTTGATATTATTGCCATTCCTACAAGCATATATTCCTCCCTCATAATAATTTTCAGTAGCATCATGAATGAATTCAACAATATAACCATCACATAAAGAATTCTTTTCATGATCTACAAGCATATAAATTTTCCTACTCTCCACGTAAGCAAATTTATTCTCATCAATAGTAGTGGGAGCAAACTCAGCCAAATAACTATCATGTGATTGAAAATTAAGATCAAGATGATAAGTTTCATGGTTATCATTAATCTTTATAGCATACGTGTCATCACAATAATCATCATAGATAGGAGGCATGCTTTTATCATAATAAATTTGCTCATCAAAACTTGGGGGACAAAAAATATCATCTTCATCAAACATAGATTCCCCAAGCTTGTGTATTTGCATATCATTAGCATCATGGATATTCAAGGAATTCATACTAACAACATTGCAATCATGCTCATCATTCAAAGATTTAGTGCCAAACATTTTAATGCATTCTTCTTCTAACACTTTGGCACAATTTTCCTTTCCATCATACTCACGAAAGATATTAAAAGATGAAGCGTATGAGGCAAACTCAATTCCATTTTTTTGTAGTTTTCTTTTATAAACTAAACTAGTGCTAAAACAAGAAACAAAAAGATTCGATTGCAAGATCTAAAGATATACCTTCAAGCACTAACCTCCCTGGCAACGGCGCAAGAAAAGAGCTTGATTGACGGGGTGTGAGTGCCGCTTACCTAGCCTCCCCGGCAACAGCGCTAGAAAAGAGCTTGATGTCTACTACGCAACCTTCTTCTTGTAGACATTGTTGGGCCTCCAAGTGCAGAGGTTTGTAGGACAGTAGCAAATTTCCCTCAAGTGGATGACCTAAGGTTTATCAATCCGTGGGAGGCGTAGGATGAAGATGGTCTCTCTCAAACAACCCCGCAACCAAATAACAAAGAGTCTCTTGTGTCCCCAACACACCGAATACAACGGTAAATTATATAGGTGCACTAGTTCGCCGAAGAGATGGTGATACAAGTGCAATATGGATGGTAGATATAGGTTTTTGTAATCTGAAAATATAAAAACAGCAAGGTAACAAGTGATAAAAGTGAGCGTAAACGGTATTGCAATGCTAGGAAACAAGGCCTAGGGTTCATACTTTCACTAGTGCAAGTTCTCTCAACAATAATAACATAATTGGATATTATAACTATCCCTCAACATGCAACACAAAGTCACTCCAAAGTCACTAATCTTTGGAGAACAAACGAAGAGATTATGGTAGGGTACGAAACCACCTCAAAGTTATTCTTTCCAATCAATCCGTTGGGCTATTCCTATAAGTGTCACAAACATCCCTGGAGTTCGTACTAGAATAACACCTTAAGACACACATCAACCAAAACCCTAATGTCACCTAGATACTCCAATGTCACCTCAAGTATCCGTGGGTATGATTATACGATATGCATCACACAATCTCAGATTCATCTATTCAACCAACACAAAGTACTTCAAAGAGTGCCCCAAAGTTTCTACCGGAGAATCAAGAAGAAAACATGTGCCAACCCCTATGCATAGGTTCATGGGCGGAACCCGCAAGTTGATCACCAAAACGTACATCAAGTGAATCAATAGAATAACACATTGTCACCACGGTTATCCCAATGCAAGACATACATCAAGTGTTCTCAAATCATTAAAGACTCAATCCGATAAGATAACTTCAAAGGGAAAACTCAATCCATTACAAGAGAATAGAGTGGGAGAAACATCATAAGATCCAACTATAATAGCAAAGCTCACGATACATCAAGATCGTGCCAAATCAAGAACACGAGAGAGAAAGAGAGATCAAACACATAGCTACTGGTACATACCCTCAACCCCCAGGGTGAACTACTCCCTCCTCGTCATGGAGAGCACCGGGATGATGAAGATGGCCACCGGTGAGGGTTCCCCCCTCCGGCAAGGTGCCGGAACAGGGTCCCGATTGACTTTTGGTGGCTACAGAGGCTTGCAGCGGCGGAGCTCCAGATCTATTATGTTCCCCTCAGTTTTTAGGGTATATGGATATATATAGGCGGAATAAGTACGTCAGGGGAGCCACGAGGGGCCCACGAGGGTGGAGGGTGCGCCCTAGGGGGGTGGGCGTGCCCCCTACCTCATGGCTCCCTCGTTTCTTTCCTGACGTGCACTCCAAGTATTTTGGGTAGCTTTCCTTCCAAAGATAACTTCTCTAGAAGGTTTCGTTCCGTTTTGACTCCGTTTGATATTCCGTTTCTTCGAAACACTGAAACAAGGAAAAAGCGAGGCGGCCTTGGGCTCTGGGTCAATAGGTTAGTCCCAAAAATAATATAAAAGTGCATAGTAAAGCCCATAAAACATCCAAGATAGATAATATAATAGCATGGAACAATAAAAAATTATAGATACGTTGGAGACATATCAGTACTCCATTTGGATATAGACACGTCCCCAAAGATTAAAGATATGCAATGAATTCCAAAGATTTTCTTCCCTTAGATATGAACTCTTTCTCCCCCTGAATCTGATATTGGATAATGGGAGAAGGTAGGGTAAGAGAAAATCAGAGCAAGAACCATTAAAGCAAGAAATGGTACAATCAATCAAATATTGACATGTCTTTCCCCTCTTGAAGACATGTGACTTCTCTCCTCTATTGATAACAAGCATCTGGGGAAGCTATGGTGTGCTTTCTCTTCCATCCGATAAGCTTTGATGTGCTCTCTCTCCCCCTTCGACATCAATTTGCAAGAAGGGATCTTCTGGAGCATGAGTCAATTAGGTTTGGTCCTTGAGACACATTACAAAGTAGCATGTAGATTATGATGCGGGTAGAGGATAAGAATCATTGAGTGGAGCTGGAAGAAATGTGCAAAATGCAATGGCAAAACGTTTTCTTCAGCAATGAAATCGGTGACACCGAGTGGTTTTCAAAGGCAACTCCAAGAGATCATTGCCACTGAGAGTGCGAATCGGTTAGACCAAGCTAGTCCTTTTCGGTTGAGCCGATGAACTATATACAAGGAACCCTTGTAATTCGGTTTAGCCAATTTGCTGGACTCGGTGTGTCCGAGTTAAAGAAAACTTGTCAACTAAGCTCACTTGGCAAGTGAAATTTCACAAAGATTTGCACGGCATTTACTGAAAGATTTGCAAAGAATTAGATGCAGAGAATGCGAAGAAATACACAAAAGAAAAGTCTTGGCGTCCTGGGACCGGGGGTGCCCAGATTTGCCTGCCTGCGGCCCACGGCGTGGCTCTACCGATGGCCCGATACGGTCCAGTTTGACAACAACGACTCCAAACCCTCGCGAGGGGCCAAGCCTCGCAAGGCGGACGACACAAAGACCTCCCCGGGGGGCGGCCTCCCCAGGCTGGCTCCCGAGGAGCGGAGATATCTATGCAAGCAACACCTCGCGAGGTTCATATGACGTGAGCCATGACGACCAAGGCCAGGCGGGCGCCCAGTGACGCCTGTGCAGTTTCCTCTTGGTGCTAAGGAGGCGGCGCAGCGAAGAGTCCCGAGGAATCAAGCAAAGTTTTCCATTCCGTGCAACAAGACCAAGACCACTAGGACGGCAGGGGCGGAGGTCACTACAGAGCCCACCGCAGCGTCACCACCAGAGGCTTTGGCAGGCGAAGACTACTTTTGTCAGGATAACTTGTACTAGTTGTCTTCCTTCAAATTTGGCCATTGTGGGATCCCTTCCCGCCTACATTTGGGAAGAGGACCAAGGCCACTATAAATAGGACTTAGCCATCACCATATGGACTGCACCCTGGGGGGATCGATTTCACCCAGGACGGATCCATTCCACCCTGACCAGCTCACTAGCTCGTCGAGCACAAGAACACCTCACCTCCTGAGGCTGTTCGACCACTGTACTAGCTCATCCAGCCCCTCGAGGCAATCCACCACAAAGCTGGAGTAGGGTATTACTCCGCAAGGTGGCCCAAACCATGATAAACTGCTGTGTCTCTTGTCCCTTGGGGTTCGTTGACCTAGGCCGTGGAATTGTTGAGCAGGCGGACTGGGGGAGACAAGTTTTTCGCACGCACCCTAGAGTTCGAACCTCGCAAGGGTCCGCGGAACCCCGAATCTGACATTTGGCATGCCAGGTAGGGGTGCGTCGAAGCTTTGCCTCTTTGTTCGCTTCGCTTCTCCGTCCAGCTCCCATGGTGAGCACGGCTCCGCCGGCTGGATCGACAAGCGCGCACGGAGGTGCAGTGGGCCTCCGGGACTTCACCTCGCCTTATGCAAGTACAAAGGCTCCGCCCAAGTTCAAGCCAGAGATGCCGCCTCGCTACGATGGCACGGCGGACCTTGCGGCCTTCCTCTAGGCGTACGAGGAGGCCGTTCGGGCAGCCGGTGGCGACGACAAGGTCATGGCCGACTGGTTTCTGATTTGTCTCCAACTTATCTATAATTTTTCATTGTTCCATGCTATTATATTATCTGTTTTGGATGTTTAATGGGCTTTATTATGCACTTTTATATTATTTTTGGGACTAACCTATTAACCGAAGGCCCAGTGCAAATATCTTTTGAGCTAGATAATTTTGCTCTAGTGCTTCGCTTATATATTTTAGAGCACTGTGGTGGTTTTATTTTGTAGAAATTATTGATTTCTCATGCTTCACTTATATTATTTTGAGAGTCCTTTAGAACAGCATGGTAATTTGTTTGGCTATAAAATTAGTCCTAATATGATAGGCATCCCAGATGGGTATAATAAAAACTTTCATATAGAGTGCATTGAATACTATGAGAAGTTTGATACTTGATGATTTTTTTGAGATATGAAGATGGTGATATTAGAGTTATGCTAGTTGAGTAATTGTGAAATTGAGAAATACTTGTGTTGAAGTATGCAAGTCCTGTAGCATGCACATATGGTAACCGTTGTGTAACAAATTTGAAACATGAGGTGTTCTTTGATTGTCATCCTTATGAGTGGCGGTCGGGGACGAGCGATGGTCTTTTCCTACCAATCTATCCCCTAGGAGCATGCGCGTAATGCTTGGTTTTTGATGACTTGTAGATTTTTGCAATAAGTATGTGAGTTCTTTATGACTAATGTTGTGTCCATGGATTATATGCACTCTCACCCTTCCATCATTGCTAGCCTTTTCGGTACCGTGCATTGCCCTTTCTCACCTTGAGAGTTGGTGCAAACTTTGCCAATGCATCCAAACCCCGTGATATGAGACGCTCTATCACACATAAACCTCCTTATATCTTCCTCAAAACAGCCACCATACCTACCTATTATGGAATTTCCATAGCCATTCCGAGATATATTGCCATGGCACTTTCCACCATTTCATTTATTATGACACGCTTCATCATTGTCATATTGCCTTGCATGATCAAGTAGTTGACATCATATTTGTGGCAAAGCCACCATGCATAATTTATCATACATGTCACTCTTGTTTCATTGCCCATCCCGGTACACCGCCAGAGGCATCCACATAGAGTCATATTTTGTTCTAGTATCGAGTTGTAATCATTGAGTTGTAAATAAATAGAAGTGTGATGATCATCATTAATAGAGCATTGTCCCATGAAAAAGAAAAAAAAAGAAAGGCCAAAAAAAGAGAGAGGCCAAATAAAAAAAGAAAAAAAAAGGAAAAGAAGGGACAATGCTACTATCCTTTTTCCACACTTGTGCTTCAAAGTAGCACCATGATCTTTATGATAGAGAGTCTCTTGTTTTGTCACTTTCATATACTAGTGGGAATTTTTCATTATAGGATTTGGCTTGTATATTCCAACAATGGGCTTCCTCAAATGCCCTAGGTCTTCGTGACCAAGCAAGTTGGATGCACACCCACTTAGTTTCTTTTGTTGAGCTTTTATACATTTATAGCTCCAGTGCATCCGTTGCATGGCAATCCCTACTCCTCGCATTGACATCAATTGATGGGCATCTCCCTAGCCCGTTGATTAGCCACGTCAATGTGAGACTTTCTCCTTTTTGTCTTCTCCACACAACCCCCATCATGGTATTCTATTCCATCCATAGTGCTATGTCCATGGCTCACGCTCATGTATTGCGTGAAAGTTGAAAAAGTTTGAGAAATACTAAAGTATGAAACAATTGCTTGGCTTGTCATCGGGGTTGTGCATGATGTGAGCATTTTTGTGTGACGAAAATGAAGCATGACCAAACTATATGATTTTGTAGGGATGAACTTTCTTTGGCCATGTTATTTTGAGAAGACATAATTGCTTAGTTAGTATGCTTGAAGTATTATTATTTTATGTCAATATTAAACTTTTATCTTGAATCTGTCAGATCTAAAAATTCATGCCACAATAAAATAAATTACATTGAAAATTATGTTAGGAAGCATTCCACATCAACAATTCTGTTTTTATCATTTACCTACTCGAGGACGAGCAGGAATTAAGCTTGGGGATGCTTGATACGTCTCCAACGTATCTATAATTTTTTATTGTTCCATGCTATTATATTATCTGTTTTGGATGTTTAATGGGCTTTATTATGCACTTTTATATTATTTTTGGAACTAACCTATTAACCGAAGGCCCAGTGCAAATTGCTGTTTTTTTTGCCTATTTCAGTGTTTCGCAGAAAAGGAATATCAAACGGAATCCAAACGGAATGAAACCTTCGCGAGGATCGTTTTTGGAACAAACACAATCCAGGAGACTTGGAGTGGACGTCAAGGAAGCCACGAGGTGGCCGCGAGGCAGGAGGGTGCGCCCCCACCCTCGTGGCCCCCTCGTCGCTGCACTGACCTACTTCCTTCGCCTATATATACTCATGTACCCTGAAAACATCCAGGAGCACCACGAAACCCTATTTCCACCGCCGCAACCTATACATGCCGTGAGATCCCATCTTGGGGCCTTTTCGGCGCTTCTGCCGGAGGGAGTCGATCACGGAGGGCTTCTACATCAACACCATAGCCTCTCGATGATTTGTGAGTAGTTTACCACAGACCTTCGGGTCCATAGTTATTAGCTAGATGGCTTCTTCTCTCTCTGGATCTCAATACAAAGTTCTCCTCGATTCTCTTGGAGATCTATTCGATGTAATACTTTTGCGGTGTGTTTGTCGAGATCCGATGAATTGTGGGTTTATGATCAAGTTTATCTCTGAACAATATTTGAATCTTCTACGAAGTTCTTATATGTATGATTTGATATCTTTGCAAGTCTATTCGAATTTTCAGTTTGGGTTGGCCTACTAGATTGATCTTTCTTGCAATGGGAGAAGTGCTCAGATTTGGGTTCAATCTTGCGGTGTCCTTTCCCAAAGGATGAGGGCAGCAAGGCACATATTGTATTGTTGCCATCGAGGATAAAAAGATGGGGTTTATATCATATTTCTTGAGCTTATCCCACTATATCATGTCATCTTGCCTAATGCGTTACTCTGTTCTTATGAACTTAATACTCTAGATGCATGCTGGATAGCGGTCGATGTGTGGAGTAATAGTAGTAGATGCAGAATCGTTTCAGTCTACTTGACACAGACATGATGCCTATATACATGATCATGCCTAGATATTCTCATAACTATGCGCTTTTCTACCAATTGCTCGACAGTAATTTGTTCACCCACCGTAGAATTTGCTATCTTGAGAGAAGCCACTAGTGAAACCTATGGCCCCCGGGTCTATTTCCATCATATAAGTTTCCAATCTACAATTCTAGTTTACTATTTATTTTGCAATCTTTACTTTCCAATCTATACAACAAAAATACCAAAAAAAAATTATCTTATTATCTTTATCAGATCTCACTTTTGCAAGTGGCCGTGAAGGGATTGACAACCCCTTTATCGTGTTGGTTGCAAGGTTCTTATTTGTTTGTGCATGTACTAGGCGATTTGCGTGTAACCTCCTACTGGATTGATACCTTGGTTCTCAAAAACCGAGGGAATACTTACGCTACTTTGCTGCATCACCCTTTCCTCTTCAAGGGAAAACCAACGCGTGCTCAAGAGGTAGCAGTTTCCCATGGCCCTCGCTGGCATGTCACGCGCCTAGCTGCTCAACCTGCCGGGATCTTCTGGGGCCTCCTAGGAGGAGCTTCGCAGTCTCTTCGTCGTGTGCTTCGTGGCACAGGCACCCCTCGCCGCCGCAGCCCTCCTCGGCGGTTCGCAGGCGCCGCCCTCGGACCGCCACGTCAAGCAGTTCTTTCGCCAATCGGGTGCTGCCCACGTGCAGCAGGGGGCTCCTCCGGGATGGGCGGCGCCCAAGGCCGACCTCACCTTCCACTCGAAGGACCATCCAACAACCACCACGGGCTCAGGTGCGCTCCCGATGCTCTGCACCCCCACCATCTGCAACGTGGCGGTTACCAAGACCCTCATCGACGGTGGGGCTGGCCTCAACATGCTCTCTATGGAAGCTTTCGGCTTGCTCCACGTGCCACACGGCCGGCTCCGCCCCACCAAGCCCTTCTCTGGAGTTGTTCACGGTTCCACCAGCCCTCTCGGGCAGATCCGCCTCCCCGTCACCTTTGACCCCACGACAACTACCGCACCGAGCTTCTCGACTTCGACATCGCCCGCATCAGCCTCCCGTACAACGCCATCCTCGGGTACCCAGCCCTGGCCAAGTTCATGGCAGCGACTCACCCTACCTACAACCTCGTGAAGATGCCGGGGAGCAGCGGCGTCCTCACCGTGGCCGGAGACACCAAGGAGGCCCTGACGGCCCTCAAGCTCGCCTTCAGGGCCGCGTCGGTAGCATGCCCAGCTGATGGAGGAGCCCCTGAGGTCCCGGGGGCAGCACCGGCGAATAAGAAGCAGTTGTTCTCTCAGGATCGGGCCGAAATAAAGCAGGTGCCGGTTGACGCGGATGGCGCCTCAGGATCCACCTTCACCATAGGCGCCAACCTCGCCCCAGACCAAGAAAAGGCATTGGTCGATTTATTGCGCGCGAACAAGGAGGTGTTCACATGGGAGCCCAAGGATTTGATTGGAGTCCCAAGGGGGTAATCGAGCACCACCTGAGGGTGTGCCCCAATGTGCGCTCGGTTAAGCAGAGGGCGAGGCGGCAGTCCACGGAGAAGCAGGCGTTCATCGTCCAAGAAACCCGCAAGCTGCAGGATGCTGGCGTCATTCAGGAGGTGCGGTACCCAGAATGGTTGGCAACCCGGTCATTGTCCCCAAGAAAGGCAGAAAGGAACGCATGTGCTCGATTTTACCAACCTCAACAAGGCCTGCCCTCAAGATCCCTTTCTGCTTCTGCGCATCGACCATATCGTCGACTCCACCACCGAGTGCGACCTGCTGTGCTTCCTGGATGCATTCTCAAGGTATCACCAAATCAAGATGGCGGTGCAAGATGTTGAGAAGACGGCTTTCCTGACACCATGCGGGGTGTATTGCTACACTTGCATGCCTTTTGGACTGCGTAACATCGGGGCAACCTTTCAGCGGTTGATGCACTGTAACGCCCAGATAATTAAGCTATAGTGAAACTCTGCTAATGATGTCACATCACCTCCGTTACTGTTGCTAATCTCTCATTAGTTCAAAACCGGTTCAAAAGTCAAATTCAAAACATGTCAAATAACAAAAATTTCAGACTTTAAAATTAAAATGTTTGGAGTGTGCCAATTAATGTTTAGGTATTTAAGGTGAAGGAAACACACTTTACAGAATGCATAAATACATTAAATTGAACTAAAACAGAAAAGGAAATAAATAAAATAAAATGAAAAAAGAAAAGAAAAAACAAACCTAACAAAAATAAAGAGAAAAGGAAAACCCCCCAAACCCCCTAGGCCAACTAGCCCAGCTAGCCAACAGCTAAGCCGGCCAGTTCAACCGGCCAGCCCGGCCGCCCCTAGTCTCCTTCCTGTTCCCTCGACGAGGTGAACAGGCGTGTTCCTTGACCAGCTTGCGGCACCAAGACCGACGCCGGGAGGGGATAAGGCCGCCACGCCCCCGCCTCCTCGGTTCCTTCCCCCACTCACCCCCGTTCTCCCTCTCGGCCCCTGCGCCTCCCCTCCCCTAAGATCCACCTCGCCACTTCCTCCTTCCCCACCGCATCCGAGCGCCGCCATGGACTCGCCATCGTAAAACGTGCGGCCACAGCCATCGCCTTGCCAACGTGTTCGTCGTCTCCGCCACTGTCTTCCTCGTCGACCGGTGGCCGTAGCTGGAGCTCGGAGGCGCTGCTGCATCGGTTCCCCTTCTTCCTTATCTCCGGTCGCCGCCGCTCATCCTCGGATCCGATGACGTCTCTATAGCTCCTAAACCACCACGGGCCATCATGTGAGCCACTCGGTGAGCCTCTCTTCCTCCCTCATCTCTCTGGCCGTCCTCGCACGCGCGCTAGCTGCTTCTCCCACGGCGTCCGAACGTGCTCGTTGCGTTGCGTAGCACCTCCCGCGCCCGTTACTTCAAGCTTTAGCGCGCTGCTGCTCCGTTGTGTCGAGTGCCCGAACCCCACCGCCACCTCCACTCGTCGCTGGTGCAGTTCCGGCCAGCCACGAGCCCAATCGACCACACCACGCGACACAACTGAAAGTGCTAGTTATCGACTAGAGGGGGGGGGGGGTGAATAGGCGATTTTTATGAAAGTCTTCAAAACATGGGTGTTTCAAAGACAAACAATAGAAATGAACCTATTGACATGTAGCGGAAGGTAGACTACACTAGACAAGCCATAGTCAAGTAAGTAATGAAGTGAAAGCACGAAGACTATTAGCAACTAGGTAGTATAGATCAGGATGGAAGATAGTATGAAGCCAAACAACAATAGTCGTCACACAGTGAAGTCAATCAGATCAGACAAACAGGCAAATGACTTCATGAAGACAAACGGTAAATAGAGAGAGAGAGAGAGAGAGAGAGAGAGAGAGAGAGAGAGAGAGAGGAGATAGAACCAGTTGCTTGGTGAGGACAGGGACTTGTTGGACCAGTTCGATTCTTTGTGACAAGCTGTCAGACGTGCAGTTAGGGAGGCTGAGATTTAACTCAGAAGACCACGTCTTCACCTTATTCCCCTTGAGCTAAGAACACCTAGTCCTCGCCCAATCACTCTGGTAAATCTTCAAGGTAGACTTCTGAACCTTCACAGACTTTGTTAACCGGCAATCCACAATGACTCATGGATGCTCAGAATGCGACGCCCAACCGGCTGGAGGATTCACAGTCCTCAAGTGTAACAAGTCTTCAGATCACGCGGACAGAAAGACTTCAGTGATGCCAAACAGTCTTTGGGCTCTGGGTGTTTTGGGCTTTGTCCTCGCAAGGATCTCTCTATCAAATGCTTTGGAGGTGGGTTGCTCTCAAACGACAAAAGCCGTGCACTAACTCTGAGCAGCCACCAATTTATGGTGTAGGGGGTGGGCTATTTATAGCCACTAGGCAACCCAACCTGATTTGTCCGAAATGACCCTGGGTCACTAAGGAACCGACACGTGTTCCAATGGTCAGATTTCAAACACACACGATAGCTTGACTTGGGCTACAAGTAAAGCTCACTCATCCAGCTCTGGATAAGATTTGCTCTCATTGCCTTTGCTCGAAGACATAGGATTTGGTTGAGCATCACTTCAGTCACTCTGACTTTGTTCACTTGGACCCCACTTAACAGTACGGTGGTTCCTATGACTCAACAAAGAAGAAAAGGAAACACGAAACAGCTATGTCTTCGCGCTCCAAAGTCTTCATGCGATGTCTTCTCATGTCATAGTCTTCTATGTGAATATCTTCTGCACCACCATTGTCTTCAGTGTCTTCACACATTTTTAGGGGTCATCTCTGGTAGGTAAACCGAATCAATGAGGGACTACTACCTGTGTTATCCTGCAATTCTCACAAACACATTAGTCCCTCAACCAGGTTTGTCGTCAATACTCCAAAACCAACTAGGGGTGGCACTAGATGCACTTACAATCCCCCCCTTTTGGTGATTTATGACAAACTGGTTGAAATTTTCAACGGGGATAAAAGTATGTGAAATTGTAGGGGTTGAGGTATTGCCTTCATAAGTAGCAAAAGGCTCCCCCTGAAGATGTGCATATAAGTATTTTGCTTTTGAATGCAAATGCACATGGCAGGTTGTACTTGTGGAGATCATCTTCAACTTAAGAAGACAATTCATCATGCATGAAAAGATATAACAAACATAATGACATGCATAATGAAAAATGGACGTCTGCGGAATGACTTCGTGCGGAATTTATCATCGCACATGCGGAATTTATCGTTGCATCACATAGTTGACAGAAAAGGTAGCAGACGACCATCAAGTTTAATGTTACAAGTCAAAGAACCAAATGTATCAAAAGCGAGAGTTGTAAACACTTGGAAAAAAGTGTAGCAACCACCCATAAGGACCCGCTTGAAGACTATCAACTCATATGCTTCTCCCCCTTTTGTCAGTAAGGACCAAAAAGGTTTGAAGACATAGAGCTTCTACTCGTTCCCATGAGGAGTAGGTGAAGGTGCAGGGTCGACGTTGGAGTCCGGTGGTGCAGAAGAACTTGGTGCAGTGTCAATACACGGTGAAGTTGTAGTAGGTGAAGTAGCATCGTCTTTGTCATCGATGACTCTAGCATTGACAGTGGTCGCCGATGAGTACTCAGAGTCTTCAAGAGAGGGAGTCCAACGTAAGACAACGTTCCTGGGAGGGGTGGTATCGAATTTGAATCGCTCTGTGAAGCCATCCTGTTGAAGATCATCTTCAGAGCTTAGCAGTGTCAGACTCTTCCACGACCGCTGACAAGTTTCATGTGTGACAAATGCATTCTTGGTGGCTAGATTGCGAATGCGATTGACATCCACCAAGAGGCTCTGCATCTGATGCTTCTGCCAGTAATGATGCTTATCCTGTTTTTGATGCAATGCACGAGAAGCTCTGGTCATTGAGAACGCGAGATTGCTTCCGAGGCCTTTGAGCAATAGTGCTTTCAGTGGCTTGAATTGTTGCACGATGAGGTGCACGTGTAGTACCAGCCAAAGGATAAACACGAGTTGCAGCAAGAACACCCTCAATTGATTGTGAGAAACTTTGGCGATCAACATTGTGAAGATAAATTGGCTCCTTAGCAGGCTCTGGGTAGATAGCTTCGACAGACATATCAACCTCTGGCAGGAAGATAATATGGTTGCGCGCAGAGGGCTGATAGTTGACAGAAGAGTGGAGCTTGATGAGGTGCATTACCCATGGAGCATAAAACTTCATACCAAATAGATCAAAGCCAGATGCAACAAGTTGCCCGATGAAGAAATCCTGAGCATTGAAGCTGATGCCATTGAGAATATAGAAAACCAATGTCTTCATTGAGCCTTCAAGCTTTCTTTGCAGGAGAATGTCCTTTGACAGGCCATAGTGTTCTCCTTATAATATGATAGATGGTGCGGGGCAGATACTCTAAGTCTTTGACAAAGAATTCCTTTGGATATTCAGCATCTTGTGGCAATGGCTTCATCATGCTCAGCATTTGGCTCATATTAGGCTCAGGCTTCTGGAATAAGCTCTCCAAAGCATTGCGGTGAAGCTGACAACCAGGTTCAAACAATTCACCTGGAGTGGGCAGGGCAGTAAGCTCAATTATATCTCGGGCTTTGGCTTCATGGTGTACATTGCCTGTCATCCACTCAAGGACCCAAGTCTTCGGATCCCTGTTGTAGCCGCGAACGTGAAGAGTGGCATAGAATTGTAGCGGAAGCTCCTCATTCCAATTTTCTTTGTCGGTCACAAACTGCAGAAGGCCAGCATCTCTGAAGCAGTCTAAGGCTTCTTCCAAGCTGGGCAGGCCAGCAATGGCTTCACAGTCTAGACGCATATGGGGAAAGATGCGCCCTTGATTGTATAAGATACAAGAGTAATAACTGCGCTGCTGATAGCTCCAAAACCGATCAGATGAAATTCTTGGCTTGGAATATGGGTTCTTGGCACTATCAAAGAAGGTGTTGTGTGCTTTGAAGCTATTCACATTGAACGATCCTGGCGAAGGCGCGATGCACTGAAACCTTGGTAGCTGGGCTTGACCACGGACTGAGGCATGTGCTCCACATGATAGTCAAACTGCGGTCCGGGAGCAGGCGGAGGAACCAGAATTGACCATCGAATTGTGACAAGCTGGCCACGATCAAATTCTTGCTCAATGGTGTGAGGCCTTGGAGGTGGTACATGAGCATTGGCATTGACATCGGCTTCAAGCTGCACATTGGCTTCAGGTGCAACATTAGCTTCAGGCACCATATTCATTTCAAGCGCCACAATATCTTCAGCCATGACATGTCATTGGCTTCAGTGATGTTGTGGGTGGAGGCCTCAATGTTTTCAACCTCCACTTGAGTAGCTGGAGGGTCGGGCACAGACTCGTTCTCCTCGAGAACAACTTCTTGGTTGGTAAGGGGTGTGGCAACTCGCTCTTCTTCTTGACGGGGTTCTTGGTGATCATCGGCTGATGCAGCCGGAATTTCTTCAGCAGCCTTTGCTTCAGACTCAGAGATGTTCGCAGTTGGAGTGGCTTCAGGAAACACTTGACGTGCCACTGAGCTTTGTTGCACTTCTCCTTCTGGAACGCTCGGCAGAGCGACTTGTGGCCTTGGTCCTTTGCGAAGCCTGCGGAATGCGGGCGATGCTTTTGGAAAGGGAGTTGGCTGTACCACATAGTCGTCATCGTCAAGCACCGGAGTGGTGACTTGAGGTGGTGGAGTACTTGGTGTCTCATCTTGAAGGGGGGAGTCTTGAGGGCGATCTGCCCATTAATCATCCTGAGCAATTGGCGTCAAGGGACGACCAATGCTGATGAGTTCGCTGTTCTTGAGAACAGGCGATGATACCGTTTGGTGCTCTGTCTGAGGAAGGACTTCATCATCATCTACATTGTCTTCGTGACCAATGTCTTCAGCTGTGGTGGGGTCAACAGCTGGAACTTCTTTAGCTTCAGGAGCCTCTGTGAAAGCAGGCTCGTGGATCACTATCTGATGCTCTTGGTATGCGTATGCAGGCTGAGCAGCTGAGATAGGCTCAACATCAAGGGGCTCTGAGGGAGCAGCCCGATCTTTCTTTGAAGACTTCGTCTTCCTCTTCTTGGTCCGTGGAGCATCGTCAGTGGCATTCTTGTTCTTGCGCTTTATGGCTTTGGCTTCAGCTGCCCTTGTTTTCTTCAGTTCTGAAGCTACTATGGGGACCTTAGGCTTCGAGCCTGTCATACTGGCAGGGAAGACAATGTGAGGTGCTTCCTGCCTTGAAACTTCAGTTTCAGCCACAACAGGCTTCGTCTTAGCAGCCATCTTGGGGTCGATGCCAGGACGGCCAAGTGCCTTGTGCTTTTCAGCTTCATTATGAACTTGAACACATTTGCTTGCGAAGAGTTTCATCCGTTCTCTTGATCCTTAGCTTCTTCACGTTTCTTGTGAAACTGCTCCTTGAGTTCATGTAGCATCTGCTTGAATCTTTGAACATCAGCCACACTGAGATTTGCCATGTTCCTCTTGAATTGAGCTTTCTCATGTTCAATCTTGTTCTTCAGCTCGACGATCTTCTGAGCCAGAGCCAGCTCATTAGCAATGGCACTGTGGAAAGAGACACTGATGCCAATTGGAAGCTGAAGATCATCAATGCTGAGGCTCGGGTTGTCAAACCACTCATCAATGAAGTTATTCAAGATGTCCACATCAAAGAGGGGCAGATCGTTGAAGATCGCTGCCTCTTGCTTGCTCTTTATCAGCAGCTCAAGAGCATCATCACCAAGATCGGCGTCACTTGACATATCAATGGTTTCATCTTCGTTCCTCAGAACGACAGCGGGGGTCAGCGCATGCCCAGAACTCTTGATGGGCATCTTCTTCTTGGACTTCTCTGTCTTCCTGGAGACACGGGAAAGATCTCCTGATTGCACACTGGTTTCAGGAGGTGCAGTGGCCAATGGCTTCAGACACGAAGCTTTAGGTGCAGCAGAGGGGTTTGAAGCCTTTGTTTTCTTCTACTTCTGTGGCTTTGGTGGAGCTGGCGCTTCATCGATGTCGGCATCATCCGCATGATTGATCCACTATAGCCCTCTCGAGCGGCGATTAGGAGAGGAAACCATCAAAGTTGTCGAAGGGCTGATGACATTTGGATTGGCATCACGTGTGCCATCGACTCACAGGTGCGAAGGACACATGTTGAACTTACATCCAAGATTCTTCTTGTTCTTCACAGTAGAATCCTTGGCAAACTTATAGTTGCGCTTGAACAGATTGTCTTCGCGACACCATAGCAGAGAGGATGCACTACCAAAAAAAGACACATCCGTGACATTTTGGGCCGAACAATTTTTTTTCTGTCATACATATGACACTTCTATGACGATAATTGTAACAAAACCCGGTATCATCATAGATGTGGTGGGCTCCTACTTCTATGACAAAAGTTCATGATGAGAAAATGGGCTTTTCGTCCTAGGCGGGCCGGAGACGCAGCTGCATGACATTCTTTGGGCCGTCCATGACGGAAAAAACCGTGGTAGAAGCGAGGGGGGGGGGGAATTTTGGGGAGTTCCAGGTTACGGTGGGAGGTCGGGGGCCGAGCGATCGCGCTGCTTTCTCTCATACACGTGACGCACGCGTGTGTGCGGCGTTAGCTCTAATTGAACCCGGCGAGGCGTTGGGCTCTAACTAAACCCGGCGATTGCACTGCAGAGCTAAGCGTTACTAAACCCGAGCGATCGATCGATGGCTGTTAATCGAACCCGACCGAAGCGATTCTTCGCCATCGCCGCTAATCAAGCCGATCGATGCTGCCTGGGATGAACAAGTGAGTGTTGCGGGGGTTGGATGAACAGTGGCGGTGGCGGTGCCTTTCGATGAACAGGACCCAGTGGTGTGGTGGAGGGGTGCCTGTGGAGGGGTGGTTGAACAGGACCCCGTGGTGTGGAGGGCTGGATGAACAGTAGACGATGGAGGGGTGCCCGTGGAGGGGTGGCTGAACAGGACCACGTGGTGTGGAGGGCTGGATGAACAGGTAGGCGGTGGAGGGGTGCCCGTGGAGGGTGGTTGAGCGATGGCCGGTGGAGTAGCGCGCGGTGGAGGCTGGATGAACAGGAGCCCGTGGAGGATGGAGGAGGTCGACGGTAGCCCGTGGAGGCTGGAGGAGGTCGACGGTGGAGATGAGCAGTATCCCGTGGTGTCCTGTTTTGCGGTACGCCACACCCCTCCCAATGAACAAGACCCCCGTTTCAACCGTAGGAGGTCCGTTTCGTCCGTTTTGCGGTACGCCACACCCCTCCCGATCAACAGGACCCCCGTTTCGACCGTAGGAGGTCCGTTTCATCCGTTTTGCGGTACGCCACACCCCTCCCAATCAACAGGACCCCCGTTTCGACCGTAGGAGGTTCGTTTCCTCCGTTTTGCAGTACGCCAGACCCCTCCCGATGAACAGGATCCCGTTTCGAACGTGGCCGATCGAACACAAGGTCGTTTCCTCCGTTCTGCGGTACGCCAGGCCTCGTTTATCTCGCCTGTTCCGTCCAAGCCCTCCCGATGAACATGACCACACATTCCGTTCTGACCCAGCCGGTTGGCTCTCACACGTTCCGTTGCCTCCTGATGAACACGACGCATTCCATTGCCTCCCCATGAACACGACGCATTCCGTTGCCTCCCCATGAACACGACGACGACACTGTTTCTCCGTTCCGACCCAGCCATGTACACGAGCCCTGGCCAGACGACGTATGTGCGTAGTAGGCGTCGAGACCCTGCCCGTATGTAATGCGACGTGTCCGTATTTTCTTTCTTGCACCACGGCGTATGCGTGCGTGTACATACTACGTGCGGCGCCTCTACTACGACGCGTCTGGCGCCTCTACTACGACACGTGCGGCGCCTCTACATCGACCAAGATATATGTACGTACATCGTCGCGACAGTAATGACAACGCTACGTACGCTTCGACTAGGTGGGTCCCGACTGTCAGGCACTTCCTTGCCTGCGAAGATGTAGCTGGTGGGCCCCAACAGTCGGAGGGGCGAATCGTTTTGTTTTTTTTTCAGGACGCACTTCCTTGCGTGCGAAGGTGTAGCTGCTGGGTCCCAGCAGTCAGGGGGGAATCGTTTTTTTTTTGCTCGGACACACTTCCTTGCGTGCGAAGATGTAGCTGGTGGGTCCCAGCAGTCAGGGGGGCGAATCGTTTTTTTCGGACGCACTTCCTTGCGTGCGAAGATGTAGCTGGTGGGTGCCCAATAGTCAGGGGGGCGAATCATTTTTTTCGGACGCACTTCCTTGCGTGCGAAGATGTAGCGGTGGGTCCCAGCAGTCAGGGGGAAATGTTTTTTTCGCGAAATACGGTGGCCCATCCAGTGGGTCCCCGCTGTCAGGTGGAGGAATAATTATTTTGCGCGTAATAAGGAGGCACTTCCTTGTCATGACGTGGACCCAAATGTCAGCCTCCACGTCTGATCCACGTCCGATGGAAGCCATTCCTTGACCACGTTGACCACGCCTGCCGAGAGCACCAGGGCGGTGGACGACGTGGCGAGGCCTAGGAAGGGGACGACGCGAGCCGAGGAAGATGCGGCGATGGATGCCCACGCCAGAGGAGTATGAGGGTTCACTGCTCGTTCATTGCGGTTTGAGGCTACCGCCGCTGAGAATAACAGGGGTGTGGGTGCGTAGAGGATGGCCTGGCCAGCGGTGGGAGTAGTAGGGGCGGTGAGGCCTCCGCGGCATCCTGACCCGACCACGGGCGGCGAGGAAGCAAAGCGACACGACCGGCGCTGCTTTGGACGGCTGGAGCAAGAAGACCAGAGGTTGAAGAAGCACTACGGCCGTTGGATGGACATCGTACGGTCACTGGAGCAAGAATCATTCATACTATATTGACTAAAGTTGACAAAGGCCTCTGTCCCATTCTACTTAGTAGGCCCACAAGTCAGCCTCCCACCAAGGTGGGTCCCAGCTAGCAAGGGGTATTCATTTTTTTGTGCGTAATAAGGAGGCACTTCCGGTGGGTCCGAGATGACAGCGGGGGGAAGATTTTTTCGCGAAATATGGTGGCCCGTCCTGTGGGTCCCAGCAGTCAGGGGGAAACGTTTTTTTTCGCGAAATATTGGTGGCCCGTCCGGTTGGTTCCTGCTGTCAGGTAGATGAATAATTATTTTCCGCGTAATAAGGAGGCACTTCCTTGCGGCTGTCGTGGACCCAGCTGTCAGCCTCTCCACGTACAGTACTCTTCCGATGGAAGTCGGTTGTTGACCACGCCGCGCCGAGAGCACCATGGCGGTGGACGACGGCGAGGCCTAGGAAGGGGACGACGCAGAGCCGGGGAAGACGCGGCAGTGGAAGCCCGCTCGGAGAGGAGTATGAGGGTTCACCGGTTCGGCTGCGGTGTGAGGCTGCCGTCGCCGCAGAATAACAGGGGGTGTGGGTGAGTAGAGGGATGCCCTGGCCAGCGGTGGGAGTAGTAGGGGGCGCTGAGGCCTGCGCGGCAACACAGCCGGCCACGGGAGGCAGGAGTAGGCCGTCCCGCCAGCCCTGCTTTGGCGGCTGGAGCAAGAAGATCAGAGTTTGAAGAAACACGACGGCCGTTGGATTGACATCCAACGGTTACGTCTGCTAGAATCGTTTGTTGACGTATATAATAACTAAAAAATCTTGCATACGCGTCAACTAAACAGGCCCACAAGTCAGACCACTCCCTCTTTTTTTTAGTAATTTATATATAGCTCATGGCAACTTCTTATGCAATTTATTGCAGTCGTTTTTTTGTTGGCCAGGGCCAATTTCGCATATTTCTTGCGGTTCCAAACTATTTTTAATACCGAAATGTCAAGCCAGATTTAAAGTACTTTGAAGATATATTTAAATTAGGTTAATGCCCAGTGAAATAGGAATCTGAAAATGTGAAAACATTCAGAAATTATAAAGTAATTGCCAATTTGTCATCTGTTTTTATATTTACAACCCATTTCATATTACTTTCAAGATTTGTAGGCGTCTTGAAAGAGTTGCAGCCCATCAGGGCATAGAAAAATAAGTAGGCCTGGATTGGGTATTCTTTAGAAAAAATAAACTGGGCTCATTTTAACAAAGAAAAAATAGCTGGGCTGGTCACATGGTGAACATAAAATTTAAGTGAGGGAGTCCTGGATTAGGGGGTGTCCGGATGGCCGGACTCCTGGACTATGAAGATACAAGATTGAAGACTTCGTCCCGTGTCCGGATGGGACTTTCCTTGGCGTGGAAGGCAAGCTTGGAGATACGGATATGTAGATCTCCTACCATTGTAACCGACTCTGTGTAACCCTAACCTTCTTCAGCGTCTATATAAACCGGAGGGTTTTAGTCCGTAGGACGAACAAAAATCATACCATAGGCTAGCTTCTAGGGTTTAGCCTCTCTTATCTCGTGGTAGATCTACTCTTGTACTACCCATATCATCAATATTAATCAAGCAGGAGTAGGGTTTTACCTCCATCGAGAGGGCCGAACCTGGGTAAAAACATCGTGTCCCTTGTCTCCTCTTACCATCCGCCTAGACGCACAGCTTTGGGACCCCTACTCGAGATCCGAGGTTTTGACACCGACATTGGTGCTTTCATTGAGAGTTCCTCTGTCATCATCTTTAGGCCCGATGGCTCCTCCGACCATCAACAATGATGCGGTCGGGTGAGACTTTTCTCCCGGACAGATCTTCAGATTCGGCGGCTTTGCTGCGGGCCAATTAAGCAGCCATCTGGAGCAGATTGAAAGCTACGCCCCTGGCCATCGTGTCGATTTGGAAGTTTGAACTACACGGTCGACGTCCGCGGAGACTTGATCTTCGACGGGTTCGAGCCACAATAGCGCGCCCGCCTTTATCACGATGGGCATGATCTGGCTCTGCCACCGAGCAGTGGAGGCCGCGCGATGGTCCGCTCCGACCCTTAGCTCGGAGCCGACTGCGCCGATCGAGGACGGGTGGCTGGACACCGCCTCGGGGGCTGCAATCTCTACGGTGATTGAGCCGCACACCAACCTTGAACTTTGTGAAGCTCGTGACTCCAAGGTGCCGGACTCCTCTCCGGACTCCGAACCTTCCGCGCCCCTGCCAATCGAATCCGATTGGGCGCCGATCATGGAGTTCACCGCCGCGGACATCTTTCAGCACTCGCCCTTTGGCGACATCCTGAATTCACTAAAGTATCTCTCTTTATCAGGAGAGCCCTGGCCGGACTATGGTCAGCAAGGTTGGGATGCGGATGACAAAGAAATTCGAAGCCCACCCACCACCCACTTCGTAGCCACTGTCGATGATTTAACCGACATGCTCGACTTCGACTCCGAAGACATCGACGGTATGGAAGTCCATGCAGGAGACGACCAAGAACCAGCGCCTACAGGGCACTAGACAACCACCTCATCTCACGGTGTATACATGGTGGACACACCTAAAGGATGCGACGACGAGGAACAAAGGGACGCCACGAAGGATCATTCCCTCGAAAAGCAGTAAAAACGGCGACGTAAGCGCCGCTCCAAGTCCCGCCTCGACAAAGACAGCAGCCATACAGACCCAGCCATAGAGCAGGGCGAACCGGTGGACGGCGAACATGCTATCGAGCAATCGTCCGAACAGGACAACCCGGATAAACAACCCGTCCCCGGCAAAGATAACAGTCCGGACGATCTCACGCCGGACAAGTTGCTGAGGCAGAAGAACCTCCACAAAAGGCTCGTCGCCGCCATGCGTAGCTGAAAAAAGCAGAAGCGGAAGCTCAAAACAGCGGAAGATGCACTCAGAGTTAGATGGAGCAAAGTACTCAACACCGCAGACAAGTACGGCGACAGTCGCCAAACAAAGAGCTACCCGAAGTGAAAACTACTGCCCGAATTTGATGAGGAAGCCGTAGAGCCCCCGCAATCAAAGAACAAGGAGGCCACCCGGTCAGATAGACGACCCCATGGCAAACATAGAGCGGCAAACGTCGCCGCACACAAGCCGGCACACGATCCGTACAAGGATTCGCATCAAAAAGATGGCCCAGCCAGATCTATCTACGGGCCAAGAAAGCAAGCTCCAGTATGCAACGTAATGCAACAAGTATCCGAACATCACGGCACACCCAAATATAGGGGTGCCGCACACCCCCTGTGTTTCACCGATGAGGTGATGGACCATGAATTTCTAGCGGGATTCAAGCCCGTAAACATAGAGGCATACGACGGAACAACAGACCCTGGAGTCTGGATTGAGGATTATATCCTCCACATACATATGGCTAGAGGAGATGACCTCCACGCCATAAAATACTTACCCCTCAAACTCAAAGGGCCAGCCCGGCATTGGCTTAAAAGACTTCCTGAAAACACCATTGGAAGTTGGGAAGAGCTCGAGGATGCTTTTCGGGCAAATTTTCAAGGGACCTATGTCCGACCTCCGGATGCTGACGATTTAAGTCACATAACTCAACAACCCGGAGAGTCAGCCCAGAAATTCTGGAACAGATTCCTTACTAAAAAGAACCAGATAGTCGACTGTCCGAACGCCAAAGCCTTAGCAGCTTTCAAACACAGCGTCCGAGATGAATGGCTCGCCAGACACCTCGGCCAAGAAAAGCCAAGAACAATGGCCGCATTAACAAGCTCATGACCCGCTTTTGCACAGGAGAGGATAGCTGGTTGGCAAGATGCAGCACTAGCGACCCAAGTACATCCAAAGTCAGGGATGGAAACGAGAAACCGCGACGCAGCAAGGACCAGCGCCGGACCAAAGGAAACAGCCAGAAGAGTACGGCAGTCAACGCCAGATTCAAAAGCTCGCGGCAGAACCATAAAAACTGCCCCTCAAGGATAACAGGGGCGAGCTATCTAACTTAACAAAATCTTGGACAAGATATGCCAAATCCACAGTACTCCCGGGAAGCCTGCAAACCATACCCACAGAGATTGTTGGGTCTTCAAGCAATCCGGCAAACTCAATGCCGAACACAAGGGGCTCGACACACCAAGCGAGGACGATGACGAACCCCGCAAGCAGAGCACCGGAAAACAAAAGAATTTCCCACAAGAAGTCAAAACAATAAACTCACTTCACGTGACAAAAGGGAAAAACAGAGCGGCGCCCATAGCGCGCCATACGGCCTATCCCAGAGGAGTCCCGCCACTGGTTGCTAAAACCAATCACCTTCGACCATCAGGATTACTCTAGAAGTATCCGGAATGCATGTTGGACTGCCTTGATATTAGATCCGATAATTGGCGGACTCCAATTTACACAAGTCCTAATGGACGGCGGCAGTGATCTAAACCTACTATATCAGGACACAATCCGCAAAATGGGGATACAACCAACCAAAATTCGCCATAGCAACACTTCCTTTCAAGGGGTAACGCCAGGCCCATATGCCCATTGTACGGGCTCTCTCCTGCTAGAAGTTGTGTTCGGCTTATCCGACAACTTCCATCGCGAAAAGTTAACCTTCCACATCGCCCCATTTAAAAGTAGCTATCAAGCACTATTGGGACGTGATGCTTTCACGCAATACCATATTATGCATCTCTTACACTTAAAATGCCCGGTCCGCGAGGCATCATCTCATTAAAGGGAAATATCGAGTGTTCCTCGAGCGCGGAAGATTGTGTGGCTTCCTTGACAGCCACACACTAAACCGGCTTCACTAATCAAAGCACCTAAACAGGTCGTTCAGACCCCGGACACGGCTAGACGAGTCCGGACGTAAACATACAAGGGCTTACTAGCCGCACACCCTCGTACAAGGGGCTCCGCGCATGTACAACAAGAGACAATAAAGCTCAATTTTATTCATTTTTTCTTTGAATTGTACTTTGTTTATTTAATATAACGTACATTTCCGCATGATCTTTTTCAACTATGTTCCTCTCTTTTACACATGAACAACGTGCTACACCCGTCCAGGATACGGCACAACGGAGACACAGGCGCAGACGTGCAGTAGGGACCCGTTGCAAGGATTCTTTTCAGATTAAGACCCTGCGTAAACCTTTTACTGTCTCTTGCTGATACACATCCCCGGTTTCTTGCTATAACCGAGGTGGAGATGGCGTCTGGCATGTGGCCACGTCGAAATTTTGCACGTGCACTGGACACGAGGGCTTATTACTAAGGCGTTGTTCAACCCGTTTTCATAAAGACTGAATACCTTAGGGAGTGTTCGGCGTCATGAGTTTGGCCTTATATGCATCAGCTTGAATCATGTCTTTGGTCAAATGTTGGGTTTGCACTGGCTCGTGTTTTGCTGCCTTACGTTCCGCTCTATCGGCTAAGGCGGCACCAGAGAACTCTGCGATTGTGCCCCGGTTCGGCCAAAGAGCACTTGAGAGAAAGCCGAAAATCATGTCATGATATAGCGTGAGACTGGTCAACCGCTCGATGAACCGCCGAAATCTTTAGAAATCGCCGCATTGACGAAGGCGTTTTCGATCAGGGCACACACGCACCCCGAATTCGGGTGAGCGCGGTGCCCCTAGGGGCTATATAGTAGCCCCACTGCCAAACTCCTATGGCTAAGTGAAAGTGATAAAGCATTATAGTCCGGTTGCCTAGTTTTCTGCGCTATCACCTCCTTTATAGGACCAAGACGTTGGATCAAGTGTGAAAATGCATACTGCGAACACCCGCATTATATGCGTGGGGCTGAAGCGAACTGCCATCTTCGAGTTATATACACATATACATTAACGGCCGGACATGAGGTATTTTAATTCTTGAAGGCACAAGTATAAAAAGCTTTTATATTCCATCGAAACATTGTTTTACAATAATACATGTTATTCGAACATAACATCCTTCGAGCACTGCGTCTCTATTAAACGAGCGCCCTACAGAACTTCCTGAAAATAGTGCTCGGCAGGTACTCGGCTTCCGTCCGAATCTTGGGATGCAACATCGATGGTCTTCATCTCCGCCCAGTATGTCTTGACACGGGCAAGAGCCATCCGCGCACCCTCGATGCATGCTGACCTCTTCATTGCATTGATATGCGGCACCGCACCAAGGAACTGCTGCACCAAGCCAAAATAACTCTTCGGCTCGGGCCTTTCCGGCCACAGATGACTCACGACATCCTTCATGGCGAGTCCGGATAACCTATTCAGCTCCGCCCATTCGGCCAAACGATCGGATAATGAAAGTGGGCGCTCTGGATTATGGAACTGCGACCAAAAAATCTTTTCCACTTTGTGATCCTTTTGATCTCGGAAGTGTCCGGCCGCGTCCGCGGCACTTGCCGCCAAGTCCAGATAAGCATCCGCCGCACTCCACAGCCGGTCCAATTGAGCATATTTAGGATCCCCGAATTTCATCCGCAGCAGAAAGGGCTTTCCAGCCGCGATATCTCCAGCCTGACGCAACTCCTGCTTCATAGCTCTCATTGCAGAGCGAGCATCCTTGGCCTCAGTAATGGCCTTCTTCAGGTCCTTCTGTTCTGCCCGATCTTCTTTTTCAAGAAGCTTGCAGCGGTCGGCAGCATTCTTCAACTTCACAGCCATCTCGGCCATTTCCTTCTTGCTTTGGCAGTGAGCAGCCTGTTCGGCTTTTAGCTCCTCGGTCGCCTTCAAGGCAGCCGCATCACTTTTTCTGGCCTGCTCCTTGGCTCGGGCAAGTTCCGTCCGAAGGTTCTCCATGGCAGCGGCACCATCTGCATC
The DNA here is from genome assembly GCA_021605145.1 of Aegilops bicornis. Classification (NCBI taxonomy): domain Eukaryota; kingdom Viridiplantae; phylum Streptophyta; class Magnoliopsida; order Poales; family Poaceae; genus Aegilops; species Aegilops bicornis. Next base: position 264,335,035 of record CM038674.1, on the reverse strand, counting down.
AAGCATACATGTTGTAAGGCACGAGCATCAAGCCTCCTTACCAGGTGTCCGCGGAGAAACTGCATACCTTGTGACTCGTCAAACCGCTTGTTGACAAGCGCGATGTCGGCATCCGCCACGTCAAGCTGCCGCTTTAGTTCGGCAAATTCATCGATCCAGCTAGCCATCGGACGCCGCGCTTTGCATAGGAAGGGCGACATATTATACCTGGGATTATGATCCTCGGCGCGCTGTCATTTTTGACAATGCACCGAGTCTCAGGGGCTACTATCTATATAGGGCGCATCTTATATATGCGGAACCGTCAAAAGGTACATCATTTCGTGTACCTCAAAACCCGTCAGTAAACTCTTGGCGCCCTCGTACAACCCGCTCTCCGCGGATGAAATTCTTTCAATCACCGTACCCATCAACGCACGGTGATCTTCTGAGATAGATGCCCGCCCGAGCAGATCCTTCAACTCCTCCGACCGTGCACCAGGCGGTGCCGGACTCGTCTGATGGCCTTTTTCAAAGGCCGGACACGGAGGGCTTTCGGGGGCCATACGACTGCCTTCCGGCCTTGCCGGATTCGGAGAAACCCTCCGCAATGACACCTCAGGGTCGTCTGCCTCGCTAGGCGGTACGACAGGGGGAGGCGTTCGGCTCTCCATCATCTCCGGACGAAGATCCCCTGAAAATGAGCTCTACTGAGAAGGGCTGAGATCCGAACTGCAAGGTAAAATTTCGATTATCTTCAGAAATAAAACAGGGATGTCTCTTATTTTAAAACTCCCCTCTCTACTTACGGCTCGGTGGAAGGCTGATCTCCTTGGGCACAGTGCGGCCGAGGCATCTCTCGGCGCAGGACCCTCTGACGAAGATTTCTTCCCCCGCTTTGAGACCATGGTCTCCGGGTCTTCAGAGGCGGTCCTCTTCTTCCCCTGGATGGAGGGATTCTCGATCCCTCCTTTCCTGACAGCCTCCTTCGCGGAGGCGGTAGCTTCCTTGTTCCCCCCTTCGCCTTCTCCTGATGGCGCAACCTCCAGCATCCTGGTTAACACGGGATCCGGCGTGGTCTTAGGGAGGGGGGCCGGACACCTGATTAACTTTGCTTTCGCTATCCACTCCTGTTTAAGGGACAGCTCTTTTAAGGGCAAGTTTATGATAAATATACGGATAGCGTGTCCGGGTACAGGGCTACTTACTTGAGTATCCGGGCGATTGCAGCTCAGGCCTGCGTCCTCGGTCAAGTCCGGACACATTGCTTGTGGTCCGAAGAACAATTTGTACATCTCAATGGGCGTCGCACCCGTAAAGTGTTGGAGAGCTCGTGGTCCCTCCGGATTAAACTCCCACAGGCGGAGGCGGCGTTCTGGCAAGGTGCGGCGAATCAACATGACTCGCGTCACTACGACCAGATTGATGTCTCTTTCTAGGAGATCTTGAATGCGGCCCTGCAACAAGGGCACGTCCTTGGACGGCCCCCAGTCAAGCCCTTTATTGACCCATGATGCCATCCGCGGTGGAGGACCCGAGCGAAAGGCAGGTGGCGCCACCCATTTGGTGCCCCTGGGAGCTGTGATATAAAACCACTCTTGTTGCCATAGGCTGAGCTCCTCTTGAAAAGAGCCCTCGGGCCATGGAGCGTCGGCATTCTTGCTTATAACAGCCCCTCCGCACTCCGCTTGCTGCCCCTTGATCATCTTCGGCTCCACTTTGAAGGTCTTAAGCCACAATCTGAAGTGAGGGGTAATGCGGAGGAAGGCTTCGCATACGATAATGAACGATGATATGTGGAGGATGGACTCCGGATCCAAGTCGTGAAATTCCAACCCATAATAAAACATGAGCCCCCTCACGAAGGGGTTCGTCGGGAAACCTAGCCCCCGAAGGAAGTGAGAGACGAACACCATGCTTTCACCAGGCTTGGGAGTGGGAATAACCTGCCCTTGGGCAGGCAGCCTATGCGAAATTTCCCTGGTTAGATACCTGGCATCTCTTAGCTTTAGCACGTCTTCTTCCGTAACGGAGGAAGGCATCCACCGGCCTTGAAGGTCGGAGGCGGACATCATCGAAGGTCCGAAGCGCCTGAATCTGGAGCTTTGGGTGTTGGAACTCGAGGCGAGGGGCGGATTCGATTGAGGTTGAAAGAAAGGAGTGGGGCCTTGGTCTCTTTATAAAGAGGTTGAATACCAAGATCCCTCCCCGTGACCGTTCGGGACTCGCCTTCGATAGAGGAGACGTGCCAACGGGCACGGCTGGGTTACCCACGCCCGTATTAATGAGAATCCCAAAATAAGGGGACACGATCTCTACTTTGACAAGACGTGCCAAGGAAACCGCCTCGCTAAACGCGCTGAGGTGGGATAGTAAAAACGATTCGAATAAAGGCTTGGCCGTGGTGTGATGTCACTTATTGTGGAATACGTCGTGATTGAGTTGGTGTAAATATTATTCTCTCTCTGATTGGTATGTGGAACTTATTTTGCGAGCGGACACTATCCTTGTGTTCAAAATCTTCTATGAAGTATTCGGAGGAGGAACCCGCCTTGCAATGCCGAAGACAATCTGCGGCGCGGACTCGTCGTCATTGAAGCCTGGTTCAGAGAGCTCTTGAGGAGTCTGGATTAGGGGTGTCCGGATGGCGGACTATAACCTTTGGCGGACTCTGGACTATGAAGATACAAGATTAAAGACTTCGTCCCATGTTCGGATGGGACTTTCCTTGGCGTGGAAGGCAAGCTTGGCGATCTGGATATGTAGATCTCCTACCATTGTAACCAACTACATGTAACCCTAACCCTCTTCGGTGTCTATATAAACCGGAGGGTTTTAGTCCGTGGGGCGAACAACAATCATATCATAGGCTAGCTTCTAGAGTTTAGCCTCTTTGATCTCGTGGTAGATCTACTCTTGTACTACCCATAGCATCAATATTAATCAAGCAGGAGTAGGGTTTTACCTCCATCGAGAGGGCCCGAACCTGGGTAAAAACATCGTGTCCCTTGTCTCCTGTTACCATCCGCCTAGACGCACAGTTCGGGACCCCCCTACTCGAGATCCGCCGGTTTTGACACCGACAATAAGCCTGGGCTAGACGGGTCACAACCCAGTTCAAACCCTGCTCCGTCTCAACAATACCAAACAAAAAAAATACTGCTCGAGTAGCTACGTCCCAGGTGTCAGCCGATCTTGTGCTGTTCTTTTGTCTATTGACTATATACGCTCACAATGTCATGGGTCCTAGATGTCAGGAAAACACTTGGAGGAAGAATTTTATTTTTCCATACACTGACGTGGTGGGCCCCTACTGTCATCCTCTCCACGTACATCTGCCGATTCCTATTGTTTGTTGACCATGTTGACAACGCGAGAGGGCGGCGCCGCGGCGAGCGCATCAAAGCGCGCGGAGGACGTCGGCGTTAATGATTTAGGATACGGTGGGGCGGTGATGCGTCTTGTTGGCGCAACCAGCCGTGGGAGGCGGAAGCGGCGGCCTGCCGCTGGTTTGGTTTTGGCGGCTGGAGGAAGGCGATCTTGAAGAAACACGACAGACTGTAAAAGCAGCAGGAATACTTAACAACCTTAACTGAAACAAGCAGGGGCACTTAACAACCAAAGCTGAAAGCAGTATGAGTACTTATACAGGTTCAACCGTACAAAGCACGCCTCGAAGAGTGCTACTTTGCCTACAGTCAACCAAGGTTGAGGCCACCAAGCCCCAGGACAAGGCCCAGGCGCCACCCCCCGCATCCATAACCTTCTGAAAGCGTCTTCATCTCGCAACGTGGTCAATAAACAGGATATTCGCTTTAGAGCCATGGAAAAGCATGAACATAATCTTACATCCTATTCTCCAAGATGGGCGGGCCTTCATTATTTGAGACCACCCATGAATAAGTATCTTTTCACCTCAAGGGGAATTGAGTAGGTCGACATAAACATCATGTTGTGACCAAGCGCAGGTCTGACCCGACCATGGTGGGGCATACGTATAGGAACAATAGAACTCGGCAGTTTCTGTTTCAAGAAGATCACAATTGTAAAACTGTGTATAAGCAATAGTTTATGAACAACATATATAACAGAAAACAGCTCGTACCATAAGTTTCTCGACACAGTTGGACCTGTTCAACGAGTGCAGTAGTGGCACACATATCCCACGTGGCCTTCCACCATTGAAACGCATACAAGGACCTCAAGGCGATCAATAAAGTGTAGGAACTTGTGGATGTCGATCCGATCAACTTGATTGCCATTAGTAACAGCTGAGTTATTACAGAGTAACAAACGAGCAGACTGCTTAACTCTGAAAAAACCTACACGTGCCACCAATTATAAGAAAATATTAGTTAGAAGTAGCATCTTCGTGAGAGATTCGTTGCTACTTCTGAAGTTAAATTGTGATTAGTTAGACAGATAGGTGGATTAAGAAGTAATCAAGGCAACAAGCAAGAACTAGATACAAAACTAACATGGATGAACAATTGGAACGACGTCGGGGTGGAAGATCGCGGTGAAGATGAGACCAGGTTCTGCTATTTCCATCAACATTTGTGCGCCAACTTTCAGTCCGTAACACTTGAGAAAGTTTATCCAAGTTCGGCCATAAAAAAATTAGCGATCTTCTTGGTTCATGAACCCAACTCGGAACTTATATCCATGGCTTGTCTTCACTGTGACCATTAAACTAGTGTATTCAGTTATGGCAAGGCCGAGCATCTTGAGTACATGTGTTCTGGCAGAGCAAATAATACACTGCAGGAAAAATAATATGAGAACACAGCATGTTCAAAAAAAACCACCCTCCCGGATAGAAAAGAGGATTCTAGGAACATACTGTGCGCCTTTCAAAATGATGTGTTACGATGAGAAGGAACAAGTGTGGCGTCTCGCCGAGGCGCAGAAACCTGTAGGGTACTCGCACTTTGGGCACTGCAAATGAAACACACTAGATTCAGTAGGAACAAAAATGCTTCAACGGCGGCGGCTGCCATCCTAGGATTACCTGCGACCAAGGGACTTGGATTTATCGGGGATGGATGAAGAATTCGTACCTGGTTCTCCACGAGAAAACCCTATGCAATCGCCGAGAGGGGGTTTTCTCTGAACAAGCGAGCGAGGGAGAAGGGGATTCAAGCCCGGTGAAATATTGCGCCGTCCATCCGACTTCTGCTAAAGCTGGAAGGGGGTTGTGATTTGTGACTCATTGGGCATTCTGCGGCGCTTCTGACCGGGGTGTGTCTACCGTGAAGTTGTGCACTCTAATTTGTGCATATGGCACGTGGACCCGTTGCGGTTGCCCCACATATCTTCTAAAGTAAGTAGAAATACTGGAGTAACTATTTACACATAAATATATAATTTGAAAGAGCTATACTACCTATGTAAAGATATATACAAACCTTTTATATCACAGGCTCACCTTGCCGAAATATACTCCCTACGCAGCGCATACGGGCATTATGGGGTTCAGCTTTTTTATGGGGGTTCAATTTGAGAATATAATACTCGAGATAGGCTCACGATTACGGACTTTGGGCATGAGCCGACCACGCATGTTTGGGGGCCCATGTGTTCTACCTCGGCGCTTTTCATATTGCAAGCGATCGATGCACGACGCTGGTTTTAGATGCCGTCGGAAGGCGAATACACAAAATTGAATAAAGCACGGCAATTTGTTGGAATGAAATCGAGCAGCAGGTTCTTAACCGACAATCGAGTTGCAATTCTATCAACGATATACCATGTGATAAATAATACTGTCGTACTACTTATACACACAGGACACTTGTTTCACCATGCCAAATTATTACATCAAAATCTCTCGGAGGATAGATCAGTTCGGCAATTGCGTGCTGCTACTGAAGAATTTCAAAGTTGATTTGGACCATCTCTCCTTGCCGAGAAAGTTCGATTTTGACATCATCCCTTACCGTAAGATATGATTTAGATTTGAACCTTGACCATCCTTTAGCATCAATCATCATGCGATCATCCTTTGTACTTACGGTATATTGAGCATGTTCATTCACACCAAGGCTGCACATGGTAATAGAAACTTGGCCGCGGTCGCCTGGATTGTTGAACGACTCCCTCGTTGCTCTAGGAATTATCTGTTTGCAAACAAGAAGACATACCCAAATAGTTAGATCAACACAGTGAATCATTTGAAACAACATGGAAAGAAAAAAGAAGGAAGCACTTGGGCGGCCAATGCTTACCAAGAAGGTGGACATGTCGGTTTTTGTAAGGACTTTGGTATATGAAGTGCGAACTGCAGCCTGATCATTCTTTGGTGCAACTGCAGGCGGAGCAGATGCAAGTGCAAGTGTTGGTGCAGTGTCGAAGCGCTGCTTCTTGCCGGAGATGGTGCTCCTTGTAGAGCTGGTGCCGGTGTCGGGCAGGTGCGGTGTCGATGCCCGATCCTTGATGGTAGATCGGTGATCCGTGGCAGTCGGTGCCCAATCCTCAGCTGGATCAGACTGAGCTGCTGCCGCTGTCAGTGCTAGAGCAACTGTCGGTGCTCGATTTGTGCGAGACAGCGGCGATCGTGTCTGGTCTGCTATGATCAGCTTTCTAACTCACTAGGATCCGTGACCGTGATCCAATTTTTTTCTTCATTTCTTTTAAACGCGAGAAGGACTAATTGTGGCGTTTTTGTTAAACCAAACTGCAGTTCATCATAGGGATTCAGCTTGTACTCAGACAACGGTGATCCAATTTTTCCGATAATATAAGTGATGGACAGTGCCTTCGTTACTGACACGATATAAGAAGTGAAACCTGCAAAAATAGCCATCATAGAGCAAACCAAACGGTTTATTCTGCGATGATTGTCACATGGCAAAACCTGCATTGTAAAATTGCAGGAAAAGAAAGAAAACATGACATTAAATCAATAAGATTTAGACAGTAAATCAATAAGATTTACTTGATGTGACACAAGTGAATCCTTACTAGGAAATCACTATGTTGCAGTACTAAGCAGAAGATTGATCGTCCAACTATGCGAGGCATGCGAGGGCCCGCCTACTCCCACAAGCAGACGGTCCAAAGGTTGTGACAAATCGTATGGACCGAACATCCATGGAATTGGAAATCCTGGTGGGTGCGATAAACCTGCAATGCATACAGATATTGGAGTGTAACCATAATTGATAAACCGTCCTCACAAAAAATATGATCTGGATACTTCAAAATATCTGGTGAATTGAGTGGACAGACATTAACATAGACATTAACATAGACCGTTCACACACCAAAAGCGGTAGTACTAATAAACAATACAGGTTCACAAACACAAATCAAATCTTGAACAATAGTAGTTACTCTGAGATAAGCAAAGTTGCACTAACTAAACTCTGCAGACTATTTCTTGCCACCGACCTACGGGATGAACCCGCATAAGCGACTAGGCCATGGACTTCGTGTGAGATGTCTACATGCACCATCACCATCTTGTCAACCTTGGAGAACCCTAACAGTGGTCTTTCCACTCATAAACATGATGATGAAGGCAGGGCGCATCAGATTTGTTGGGAAGCTTTACAAGAACCACACCCTTCGTGTCGAAGGCGAGCCGAGAAATTGTTGTGGTCAAGTACAGCCTCGAGAACACGCTGACGACAACAATGCTACTGGGAAAACACTAGTTCAGGACACATGGCGACAAGGACACATCAGCTGGATAGTTCAGCAGTAGAACTCATCATCAGGTCTTCCAGTTCACACGACATGACTTTGAGAACTTCATCTCCACCGCGGACCTGGTTCTAATTCAAACCATATTTTATTACTACCTCCGTTCAGAAATATAAGATGATTTTTGATATTATACTCCATATATGACTACATATACGCACAGAAATGAGTGAACAAAGACACTAGAACATGTCTTCAAAGGCATGAGAGCAGAGACATTACATGCAATATCCATAACACAAGTTACTGAGGCAACTATACCCTCTTAAAAGGTAGCATTGATGTTCATAAAGTACTCCCTCTGTCCCAAAATTCTTGTCTTAGATTTGTCTAGATACGGATGTATCAAGTCACATTTAGTATTAGATACATCCGTATCTAGACAAATATAAGACAAGAAATTTGGGACGAGAAAATAATTAATAATCTATAAGAAATCGGTGTCAACCTCTCGCATGTTTTGGTCAAAGAGGAATTTAGAACCGTCATTTGGCACACTAAAATCACATGCAAGATCACCCAGAAAGTTGTATTACCGATTACTAGTACTGCGTGTTAGATGAAAAAACACGATCAAGATCGAGAAAAAGATAGTCAACAAGAGACATTACGGACTTGCTTAATGAGGGATCCGGAGAGGGGGCTTGGACAGGCGATGACTTTGAGCTTGTCTGCGGTAGTCTCGGCGGGGTGCTTGCGCTTCTTTGTACCATGAGCCTCGACGGTTTTGGCTAGAGCCATAGACATCACGTCGGCCGGTGCTCCGGCATCCATCCAAGAGAGGAAGCTGAGAGAGAAGAGTGAAAGGAGGAACGAGATGAGGGAGAAGCGAAGCGAGTGGGGGTTTTCTTCAAGAGAGGAAGGCTGAGAGAGAAGAGTGAAATGATGGTTGCTTCGTCCAGTCAACTTCTTCTTTGGAAAGGAGGGTTTTGTGATTTGACGGCTCATTGGGCATTACTACGGCGGTTCGATCGGGGTAGTCTACCGTCACTCTACTACGGAGTAATTTAGTGCATGGCTGGTGGACCCGGTGCTGGTTGTCCCTGCGTCGTGAAAGTGAGTAATTTAGTGCATGGCTGAAGGAGGATCCGCACGGTGAAGCGTGTCCTGTTTTTTACGAAGAAAAAAATGATTATAGCAAGTTCCACTCTTCTGACGGAGGAGTCTGAAACCACGGCAGCCACTTGAACATACACGGTGCTCCTACTACTAGGCATGTGCGATTGGTTCATCGTCGATACTACACAATCTTGTTGCTAGTGTAGTAAGATATGACGATAACAAATGATGTTGTGCGCATGTCAACTACTCCTATATCTCTGTCTCTACTACTATAGTGTAGAAGTTTTGAATTTGGATTTACCACTTCCCTCCCAGCTTCCCACCAAAACGCTTTTGAGGTGCTTGGAGCCATTGATTTCCCACATTACGTTGACATCTACCGTTCATCAATAAATCGGCGCTATGTATCCAATGGCTAGCATGTGCGGATTCGCCTCTCTGTCGTGAGTCGCAGGTCCACACTAACCCAGCTGCAGGAACCACCTAGAGGCTATACAATATTTCCCTTAAAAATATAGAAGCTAGAAGGCTGTTCTAGAAACTTACCCATCTGCGGTCTGGCCGGTCCCAATGGATGGATTTTTAGCTGACCAAGGCAGTGGCTTGTCTTGTCACATCACTAGGAGCACTACGATTTTGATGTCAAAAAAGGAGTACTACGATTCACCATACATAGAAAAAGGGTATGCGGGCAATTAATCTAGCTAAGCGTGTACAAGTCATATTTTTCTAAGCAAAGAGAGAGATTTCTACCAATCCATAAACATAGAAGAAACTAAATAGATGCTTCACATTATTCTAATATGCTCACCATCTCATACTTCCTCCGCTCCTAAATATAAGTCTTTTTTAGATAATCCAATAAAAACAACATACGGATGTATATAGACATATTTTAGAGTGTACAATCACTCATTTTGCTCCGCATGTAGTCCACATTGAAATCTCTAAAAAGACTTACATTTAGGAACTAATGAAGTATTTTAGATGGTAAAGGTTTTATTAAGGAAGGCTAAAGCTTTGCCTTTTCATTAAATGAGCAAGGAGTAAAGAGCACGTACAAGGTCGTATTCAAAAAGGAGCAAACAGATTACTCTCCAGGAAATTCACAAAAAAAACTACTCTCCAGGAATGATTTCCCCTAAGTGTTTCACCCCGGTGATATACCACAACCTAGCCTCTCTCTTGATATTGCCAAATCTGGGGCGTAGGCAAAGATGCAAAATTGCGAAAAACTCGAGCATTCCTCATTCAAAATCTCCTATGACAAGCGCTTAAGAAGATAAGCCATGGCATCGTTTGGTTTCTCATTTGACTCAACTGCTTTGGTCCACCAAAGGTGGGTGGAGTTGAATGATGCCAATTTCGGGGGTCGAGGTCCTTTTTTCCAAGCCAATCTTTAATCATGCACCAAATTCTTTGTGTATATTTGGATTGGAATAGGATGTGTCCCAAGGTTTCCATGTGACATTTGCAAAGATGGCAAAAGCTACAATTAGGCTATCCTCTTTTTTACAATTTATCATTTGCCAAGCAAAAAAATTGCACTTCGAAGGTGCCCAAGCTTTCCAAACTATGAGCTTGATCAAAGAAAAAGGCAAAACAAGAAAATGGATTGGAAGCCGAGACAGTGGAGTAGCAAGCATTGGAGGTGAGCTTCCAAATGCGAACATATAAAAATCTCCAATGTGCTCCATGGATAATCCATCAGTCAAGCGCATGCTTTACAAGTTAGCGTGCAAAGCACGTGCAACTTACTAGTGTAACATAGTACCGCTTTTTCGACTGTCCGATCGAGAATGAACGGTGAGATCAATGTTAACAGAACTAGGTCCACAGCGCATGGAGAGTATGGTGCTACAGTACTCCACGAAACATGAACCATATGAAGCACGAATAGTGTTAGGCAGGGTGTATGAAGGGTGCACGGGATGGGAGCAAAAGTTCCCTTCTCGACCCACTTTTGGGTGTTTCGTAGAGTGCATGAAGGGTGCATGAGTCCACACTAGTAGGTTGACAAAAATACTCGAAGAGGAAACAACTATATTGAGATGAGAATGCAACCAAACACAACCACACGCTTTGTGCTACAGTGACTGATCTGCACCGTTTGAGTTTGATCCAACGGTCATGTTGCGTCGAGACATGGACATGCCCATGCGAGGCGCCTAAACACCACCGAAGTCCCTCTCGCTTCTCGAGGTGCACGGCGTTGGTGATGCAGGTGCAACCGCCCTTGAGCCCGCTCGGTCGTGGGAGCCCGGCTCGTCAAGCGGCGTCAATGGCACGAATGGATTCGGTGGCGGAGCCCTGAAAGGATTCGCCCGACAGCGGCGGCGGCAGCCCGCAACCCCTCCTTGTCCAGCTCAGCCCCCACCATCGCCAGCGGAGGCGGCTCGGCTCCTCGAGATATAGGTGAAGAAGGAGACCAGGTCGAGGAAGCCGCAGCTCGTTGAAGTCGGCCGGGTGGTCGAGCGGGTTTAACCCGATGCGGCATCGTCGCGGCAGCACGACGGTAGGCATCAGCGCAGCCGCAACTGCGTCGCGTGGCAACTTGGTTCACCAAGTGGCTGAGGCGATCTGGACCTCGTAACGATCAGCCGCTCGCGCTCGGCCGGCTCCCGACAGCCTATCGTATCTCCCGTTTCTGCGGCAACACCGCCCGGCGCCTCGAGCATCTTTGTGGTGGACGCCTGCCGCTTTTGAAGCTCCATGAACTCCCGCACATAACGGAGGAGCATGGCACTCCTCTCCTCCTTGAGCTCACGGAGCTCCACGTCCTTGGCCTTGAGCTCCGCATCCTTGGCATGGAGCTCCTGTGTCAGACGCCTCACCTCTGACTCCGTGATCTACTGTGCTGCCATGGCACCAGGTAGAAGCAATGGGGAGAGGAAGCAAAGGGGGCGAAACGGCTGAAAGGCAATGCAATCTACGGGAAGGCGGAGGGAGCGGGGAATCTTTTGGTTTTCACCATGGTAAAACACCCGATCGGCGACTTCTCACATCGAGGGAAGCGGTGGGTTTTTTACAGGCGGAGTCATCGTGACTAATTGCTACAGCGCTGCTCCGTCAATCAAAAATTAAAAATCCTGCAGCGCTGCTCCGTCATTCAAAAATTAAAAATCCGGCCGCACCCAAACACCAAAGCAACGCGCGGTGGATATTTAAATTTACACCGGCAAGTAGATAAAAAGGGTGAAAAAAAACAAATGTGGCGGCGGCCTAGCTAATCGGTTGAACTAGCCCAACTAGCTAGCCACCGTGCTTCACTTTGATGTACTTTCGGCGGGAAAGGTGGTCTTCGTGATTTGACGACTCATTTACTTGCTTGGCGCTTCTGACCGAGGAGGACCCGAAAAGCAGCGGTAGGGTGTCCCACGTCGGGAAGAATATGTCGTGCACCACCGGGAGGACCCCCAAACCAGCGGTAGGGTGTGCCACGCGTCTCGACACGGAGGAAAAATGCGTGTAAAATATATCTGTATGTCGGGCGTAGTACCTATTGTTCGACCTCGGGACCCAGCCAGTCATTCGAAAACACCCCACTAGCCACACAGCTTCATCATGCAAACGTGGCACGGAGGATAGATGTGGTTAGCTCCGTCTCGACCAGCCACAACGTCTCTTGTTCTAGGCGATTCTTCTATTTTCCAAGCTTTTATTTAGTTGTAATAACACCACGGCAAGCTAGCGCCGCTCTTCGTGTGTGCCCGTGCAAAGGTTAGACGATGGAGAGAAGAGAGATTGAGATCGCAGACCTGGGACCCACCAGTAAGTGAGGCAACGGTCATGCACGTGTTGACGAGGCACTCCCTCTACTCTACTCAGCGCAAGTACTATATAAAATCAAGTTATGGGACAAACCCAACAACCGTTTGTTTTTTCAGGCTAGCGACTTACACTTTGTAGTCCAGGTTGCCAGTTCAAATCTCGTCTTTCAGATTTGTTAGTTTTAGGTCCAAATTTGATTAATGACAAGTGGGACCCCCGTGTGTTGTTCCGATATTTCAGTGTAGGATGGTTTTTGAACAAACACTTTGCTTGGCGGTTAGACAAGTAACGGCACGAGTTACACGTATTTTGCAAGTTTACTGAACAAATATGACAGCGGCATAGAATATCACATCCACCCGCAGCTTAGATACTATGGTGATCGAGTTTTTACACCGTTGGAAGTGAGATCAATGGCTTGGGAGTAGTCTTTGTAATTATGCACAATTTCCAAACTCTCCAAAGGTTTTTGCAAATAAAACATTCAGGCCTCGTGTGTGCTGCTGCATCTTCGATCCAACGGCTCCCCGGTGCTCATATTAGGTGCTCCTCGTAGCTTAATTACCCGCTACGGTGATATGAGCATCTAGGTCGTATCATCAGTGATCAAATGGCACATGCGTAGTACTTGTACTTTCTGCGCATTTCCCAAACTCTATCAGGCGTATATTGCAAAAACATTCAAAGCTCCTACTGTGGGCCGTTAGATCTCAGTGAACTCGTATCTACATAGAATCTACCGTGCGGGAGCACCTCATACTCTCCCGTGCGAGAAAACATAAGGTGCTATCGCAGCTTGGATGCTACGGTGATACGAGCTTGGAGGTCGTTTGATCTGAGATCCAATGGCATCTAAGCAGTCTTTGTGCTTGTAAGCAGTAGCCAAACTCTTTTGCGGCTTTTCTGCAAAAAAACCATTCGAACCACCGAGGAGGTGTTGGGTCACAAATCCAACGCCTACGAAGAGCTTGTATCACCAAAGCATCTAAGGTGTGGTAGCACATGATATTCTTACATACAGGAGAATATGATGTCCTCCTTCATCTTAGATGCTACGGTGATCTGACTTGAGGTTATTGGATATGGGATCAAAGGGCATCTAAGTAGTTTTGTACAAATTGTGTGCAATTCTCAAACTCATCAAGGTTTCTGCCAAAATATTAAGACACATCATGTGAACTGCCATATCTCAGATCTACAAGCTCCAAGCAATTCGTATCGGCATATAGCATCTAAGGTATGGGGGCACATGTTATTCTCCCGGGGAGAAGGGGTGGGGGTGCACAACCAAACGGTGGTTGGGAGGGTGGGGACAAATATAATCTAAACAACCCTAAACAGAGCTCCACAATTTTATCTAAGGTCGAGGGGTTGACCCCGACAATCATAGCTCCACCTAAACACAAAATTTGCATGTCTTTGTAGTACTAGACTTAATATTCATGTTTTAGTTTCATGTTCATTTTAAATATTGAACTGAGGACCATGGATGTCTTACATTTTACTCCCTTCGTTCCTAAATATTAGTCTTTTTAGAGGCTTCAAATGGACTAGCACATACAGATGTATATAGACATATTTTAGAGTCTAGATTCACTCATTTTGCTCCATATGTAGTGACTTGATGAACTCTCTAAAAGACTAATATTTAGGTATAGAAGGAGTATTTTTGAATTCGTGTCATACATGCATGGTTTGGAAAAATAGATGCACTATACTTATTGGATTGTTGTGTGTTCATGCGTGTATGTCTGTGTGTGTGTGTGTGTGTATGTGTGTGTGTGTGGTGATATGCTTGATACATACAAAGTTTTCTCACCTCCATATTGTTCATCTTTTAAATTTGAATTTGCATTGGAAAACTTACTAGGGATACCATGAAATGTGAAATCCACGTTGAGATCACTATATCACAAACTCACTCTAATTCAACAACTCGTCATAAATCAATTACCATGTTGAGATTAGTATTTGCAAGGAAAATACGGGTATTGTAATACACATAGATTAGATTCGGCAATTTAAAAGGTTCCTTCGTATTCTCAAGCGGTAGGACCCAGTGGCGTACCAGCCAGACCTTGGCTCGTGTTGATCCTAAAAAAACCGGGCTCGTGTCCTTCGGTGGTGTGCGTGGTACGCACATTAGGCAACCCCAACCAGTCAAGCCTCGGCGTTTCAAGTCGAAATATCTGGCGGCCAGAATTCCAGCCCTAGGAAATTCCCCTCATGTCCCCGGTCCATAATGACTACCGATGAACAACAGAGGGATGCTTTAGTAACTAGACAACGTTACCTACCGTGCCGAGCACGGTTTTGTTCCCTCGGTCGCCGCTCGTCAAGGTCACCCGTCAACTGCATTGCCTAGTACTACTACTACTACTACTACTACTACTACTACTACTACTACTACTACTACTACTACTACTACTACCACTACTACTACACCAGGATGAGCACAGAATTGAGCCCGTTTGTTCGTGCCTAGTACTTGAGTTAATATATCAGGCAATGCCTTTGATGCGGAGGGATTATCCTTTTACTCTGCATATATAACATGGAAGTCTAAATAAGCAAAATGTTTGAACAAATCCTTTCTTAAGAAATACAACAGGGACGGATGTACGGCTTGAAAATTTATTGCATGATGCATGTTATGATATTGTTTGAATCACGGATCTTAAATTTCAGAAAATCCAAAAGTGAGCATAAATTCTTGAAACTAAGCATGGTCACGTGATATGGCACAAATATTACTTACGTAAGTTTTTTCTTCAATTTGAGACAAGCTGCTTATGACAAGTTGCACAAATGAAGAGCCAAGGTATTTTGGAACAAAGACACATCACGTTAAAGCGACGCTTTCACTATTGGAAACCGTGGGCGTTCACGTGCCTCCACGAGTCCTGCTTCTCATCGGCGGGTGCCGTATGAAACAAGCGTGTGAGTCTATGGGGCGTCTTGGCGCAGAACCGCTACGGCCATTTGGCGAGGCGTGCAAGCAGACCGCTGTGCAGGCTCACCGGGAGGCGAGCCCTTTGACCAGGCTCCGCTACCCACCGTCGTCCCAACTGCTCCCACTTTTAATGTCGCTGGCGCCACAGTTTAAAATCAACCCCGCACTACCCCGTATCGCTACAATCCTCTCTCTTCCTCTCCGATTCTCCTGTCGTCTACCTCCAACTTGCCTGACCTAAACGTACGCCATGCCGCATCACGATGGTCTGGCCTTAGTGTTCGATTTCTGAGGAAGACACCCGGTAGGAGTCTCAAGAACATAAAGGCGCTTTGGGGCGAGCTTGAACTGGTCTTGCGGGAAGGCGCGCGCTGTCCCCGCTCCCGTTCCGGCTCCCGTCGCCCCGATTGCGCCAGCACCCATCCCCGTGGCATTGATGGGCTGGGAGCCGCACATTGTCGCCGAGCTTGATCCCACGGGGTTCCATGAGGTCCCCGCCGACTTTCACATGCCCGTGCACCTGCCAGCGCATGCGCTTCTTGGCGTCTGCAGCAGCGTCGCTGTGCACCTGCTGGCGCATGCGCTGCTGCGTCTGGCAGCGTGCGCGCCGTGCGGTGCCCGTGCACCACGAATGTCTCCGCCGCCTTGTTGGCGGCGCTTTGTCCCTGTAGCGGGTGCAGTGCCCTCGGCGGCATGGATGGCCACCGTCGACCGCTTCCTTGCACCAACGCCGATTGCCTCCTCCCTTGATTGACTTCGCTCGAAGTCGAACATTTTGGCCTTCCTTGAAGCTAGGCCAGCGTCGAGAAATCGCTAACAACGGCGCAAGATACGCCCGTCGCCCGTCGGTCGATGGCCCGGCGACACATAGAGCATGGCGGAAGGAGCCGCTTCCCACGCGAGCGCCCCCCCTCCCCCGCGCGTAATCTAAATTTGCCATGAAAAGCGTTCGGATTGCCATGCTTAAAATCCGAGCGTTTATCATTCCGTTTATTTTATATCGATCGTCATTATAATTTAAAGTCGGAGTCAGACTGAGCGAAATGTATGGTTTGATCGATTGAATGTTACTGCTAGAGCCGTATCAAATTAAATATAAAACGTCATCAAGCCACATGTATTTCTTGTCATCCAACAACCTAGACTGCTTCAATGTCGAGCGCTCAACACGTTTAGCGTGCAGTTAATTTCATGCCAAAAATAGTGCTAATCACATGACAACACGCAAATAATATCCTAGTAGTTAATATCCGCATGCACTTAATATACTTCCAAATTAACGTGCATTGCACGCATTACCTGTGACTAGTGCTGCTAGTACGTGAAACTGGTGCCGTGACTTGTGAACGCGTCCAGATATGGTCAACGGCAACATCACCCGCGAGTTCTTCCTGTTTGCCCGTGCGTCTAAACGCAGAAGGGAAGGAGAGAGAGAGCACACATGGAACCCACCAGTAAGTGAAGGCGAATAGTACTAAAAATAATATTACATGTTATCCATTAATTAGGTTGTGGTAATATAAAAATATTATGTGAACAAGGGGGTACAACAAACATTGCTATTCTACGTATGTTGCCTATTGACGTGTGGCATGAAGGCCCGGTCGCATATTCGATCCTCGTCCTTTATTTTTTAATTTGTATATGGGTCCAAATTTGTTTCATCACATGTGGGCCCCTCGGTGTGTAGTTTGTAGCACTTTAATTTGTGGGTCGAAATTTGTTCCATTCCAAGTGGACTATCGATTGTGTAGTTTTGTAGCTTATTTATAATAATTAAAGAGAACAACATAGTTTTCAATAATACCATGGTGCGGCGTTGAAGGCGAGAAAGGGCGTGCGAGAGGCGATGACCGAGCTAGAGGAAATCAACTAGGGAGTTCTTGGCGGGTTGCACCGGTGTTTGGAGTAGTTGTGGGCTGGAAGCTACGAAAAATATAATCTAAACCGACCGGAATAAATGCCTACACAAATTAATCCAAGGTTGGAGTGCCCCTCGCAATGTAAATAGCTCCGGCTTTGCAAGGGATGGAGAGGTAGTAGCTTCAACGCGTGGAAGATACGGTGTGAGAGAAAGCAAGGTCAATCGAGAGACATATAGATAGAGAGACAAAGTGAGTTGGTCCAACATTCATTGAACAAATATATATATGCTCTAGAGAGATATTGTCCGATTGAGCTTTTTGGCAAGGGTGAGGGCTGTAAGATAGAGCTTGAGAGATGATCCGATCCGCAGGCGTGTCGATATATTTTGTGCTTGGGAGGAAGCAAGGTCAACCCGATCACATAGGGTCGCCGATGCGATCGATAGAGTGAGAGCGGGTTGGAGAGAGTGACCTAGATAGGCGATGTGCGTGAGAGAGTATACAATGTGAATAGGTTGAATTGGGCTCAAAGATGGTGATATATCGTTTTTTCCGAGAAAAGCGAGGTCAATCGATACATCTGAGAGAGAGAGAGAGATTGAGTGGCGTGGCCCACCATGAGGTCGAAAGAGTGGCGGCGGCTTGGATGGACTGACCTAGATAGACAATCTGCGTGAGAGAGTATAGAGTGTGTCGATCGAGGCCCGAGCGAGGAGATATATCATTTGTGTGTGAAAGAAAAGCGAGGTTAAGCGAGTCTCGGATAAAGAAGGCGAGATTGAGCGAGTGTGGCCCGCCGTCTTGGAAGAAAGAGTGAGACAGTCTCGAGGAGTGACCTAGATATACAACGTGCGTCGCGTCTTACGAGAGGTTGGGGGGCTAGATAGGCAATGCATGTATTTAAGCGAGAGGGTGAGAGGAGAGGGGGAGAGAGAGCTCGGCATGGGGTGAAATGGCGTGTGTGTTAGGTAAATACATTTGGTAACAGAGTGGAAAAAGGGGTTGTGTAGTTGAGAGATTTAGAGATCGAAACATGGAGAGAAAGAATGAACATGTGTTGGAAACCGATAGCTTCCTAAGGTGGTTAGGAGAGGAAGATTGACTGATATAGGAAGTATGTAGCGTTTGTGCGGGGGGGGGGCTAAAAACAACATTTGAATGTACATAGTACGAGACTTGATATCGATGTTTCAATTTGGTGTACATTGTAAGATTTGAACCGAGGACCAGGCATACAGGTAATTATTCCGAATGCGTGCCATACTAAGTATCGAAAAGTTGTCATTGACTCAGTTTGTTGTGCTATTTTGTAGGTCATATGTTTGAATCCATCCAAAAGTTTTCTCACTACCATGGTGTTCATCATATACATATGATTTTGTATTAAAAAAGTAGCATGGATACAGTGAAATGCGAAATCCACATTAGAATTGGAGATCGCTACGTGACACACACTCTAATTCAAATAACTAACTACGTGACACACACTCTAATTCAAATAACTAATTATGTGACACACACTCTAATCCACGTTAGCATAGGTACCGTTTCGATTTTTTTTCAAATAACTCCTCATTAATTAATTTATAGTACTCCCTCTGTTCACTTTTATAAGACCTTGAAGACATTTCAGACAATGTGCAAAACAATTCATTTTAAGTTATGCAAGCGACTTAGAAAAGTGAGCGGATGGAGTATCTCGTTCGAATGACTAATTATTGCAAGGAAAACACGGGCATGGTAATACATACAGATTTGTTTGCAAATGAAAGAAGATTCGTTTGCATTCTCAAATGTAGGTGCACCAGGCGAGACGAGAATAAATGTCGGGGTGGGCAGCTGCTTGGTGCCTTAAAAGGCAAGCTGCGTTTGGAGTCAGCGACATGTGGGCAAGCCACTGTTGGGCCCACAAGTCATGGACACAAAGGCAGGTGCCTTAAGGCACCAGCATAATCTGTCGGGGTGGTCGCGTGTGTCGGACGGATGCGTAGCACCCAGTCACCCACCCCTCCCCCAAAAAAGGGCAGCGACAATATAAGTTCGCGCTTCCACGTTTCGGATTGAAATATCTGGCGACCCCAATTCCAGCCCTGCAAAATCTCTCTTCTCCACCGTCCCCTTCCATGCCCAGATTGCTCAAATCCCTAATTCGCCTCCAACCCTCGAATCGACCCTCGTCTCGTCTCTTTCCCCACCGTTCCCCACCTACATGCGGACGATGGCAGCGAAGGCAGCAGTCACGCTTCACCACCGCACGGAGCTACCTCATCTCGCCCTCGTCCACCCACGGGTGGTCCACCGACAACGTCGGCCGCCCGTAACCAGTGCCTCACAGACACCAAGTTCCACCGCATCAGGTGCGCTTCACCGACGCCGTCTCCCAGCTCACCGGGGCTACTTCACTGAGCACATCGTCGCACCTCCACCCCCCGAGGCCGTTGGGGCTTCACCAACGGTCTCGTCCACCGCATCGTAGCGCTCCGCTGCCACTCAAGATCCGCATTCGTGCGCGGCCAGCCAACGCCAGCGCATCACCCTCAACGGCTCTGAAGTGACACGCACTCTAGCTAGGCGAGCATGCCCAAACGCTGACCCAAACTAGGTATCCACACATCACTCCCTTGTGCACTGTTCCGACGATGTTTGGATATCCTTTCACTGCTCTCTTAGCTTACATGCCTATGCAACTCTGACTTTAACTCTTATTTTTCTAGATATATCATCTGAAACAAGCAAATCCATTTTTTAGCGAAGCATGACGGCGCCACGGGATCTGGTACACATCCTGCACACTCATATAACCTTGTAAGTATCTGTCCTCTGGTACAACATCAAGGTCGATTCCTCTTATTTGATCAACCATTCACCGTGTCAAAAATGCAGAGGGGGATGCAAGGAGCACAAGGCCTGCACATCCAAGCAAGTGGTAACATGGACTTGTACATGGAACATACCAAGTGCAAGCAGAGCTGCAGTGAGCACATACAACGAGCTAGCGTAAGTCCCTGCATTTCATTTAATTAAATCTTGGCATTCGTGTATGATTTGTGTGCGTTGGCTGATCCACGAATTCAAGTTACCGAGGCGAACATTTAACTTAAAAAATCTGAAGGCACTTGCACTCGAAATCAACATAACTTGAGAAATGTGAAGCTACATGCACTTTGAAAACCAGCTAATGATCCAAAGTAGTTCAGATTATAAACACTAAATGATGCAAGCACCAAAAACACAAAATGCAACATGGTGTACAAGGACTACAAACATAGTGCATACCTGCTTGAATTATTCGTTCTCTGGCTGAAAATATCGAAGTGTAATTGCACGTATAACCAGTGTGCAAACTGCATATCAATATATCTATCCTGCACAAGTATGTCAATAGTTTCAAATAACAGATTAGAAAATTATTTATGCTATGTTGTCATGATACGGGGACTTTCTGGTAGATGGCCTCGACGTTTCCTCAAGCTATGAAAATGCACTATAATTTGCTTATCATCAATGCCTGCAAATCTTTGTCTCTCTCAACATAGTAGATCATCATTAGACACTAAATCCTTCAATGAGCTTGCAAAATGCTTGCATTAGATCCCTCATTAGACACTATATGTTCATCACCGGGAGCATGTAAAATGTTTGCATCAAATCCTTCATTAGCGATGCATTCATTAGACACTTTAGGCTCAAGAACAACATGAGCTTGTATGTTTGCACGGAAACTTGATTAGATACATCGATTGATCGATTCGGTATTGATTGGGGGAGTTATAAAATAAGTAGAAATTGGTTTCATTTTCTCATAGATTCCCTACATACAAGCAGTTTTACAACACCGTCAGGTTTAATTATTGGCCAGAAATTGAAGAGTTGAATTAGATATAATTAGGGATGTGATGTACCTGCTCATTGCACATGCTACTCTTGCAAGCTCATGTTGTCCGTTATGCATAAGCTTCGATGCCATGCCCGTCTTTGCCGCCGCTGCCTCCCATGCTGAGCTACACGAGGTTGGATCTTCATCTTCTTATCCTTCCGTTCGCTTGAAGCCGGCGACCGCCCTCCAACGAGGGCGCGAGGAAATCTTGTGTCGGTCTATCCGGTGGCGGCTAGGTTAGGAGCGAACAGGACTAGAGGTGGAAGCGAATGAATTGGGATTTTCTGCTTGTGGATCGATATGGGAGGCGCTCGTTTGGGCCTTGAGCTTGCTATAGGGCCTGCCTTGCACTTATGTTATTGGCCCATCCAAATTGAAACATTTTTCTTCATTTTTACATTGCTGCCAAATGTATTTGAGACGAACAAAACTAGCATGGGCCAACCTGGGCGACTCAAACTAGGTGCACACTTTCCGGCCACCGAGGCGGCCGCCCATACCAGCCCCTATGGTGGCGTCGCCCCTTTTTGCGTGTATGATTGGATAGTGAAAAATATTCGATGGCGCTTTTGATTTACCCACAGAATGGTTGAATTGCTTGTTTCTATGAACTGAGTTACGCCAATAATGTGAAGGATGCGATCTTTTCATCCTATTGTAGATTGCTTAGATCTCGATATGCCAAAAGTAATCGCATGAAATATATAGTAAAAGCCAGTGTGATGTGTTTGGCTACAACTAGTCTGACTACACATCCTCATATAACATATCAAGGACGCACCATCTTACCAGATTAACCATTCGACTTACCCATGCAGCGTGGGAAGAAAGAAGTATTGGGACTGCGTATCCAAGCAATTGATGCCATGAACTCCTTCGTACAACCTTGTAAGTAAAAAAGAAGTTGCAGTGTGCCTGTACAAAGTACTAGCGTAAGTTCGATTACACCTTCTCGGAATTTTAGTTAGCCACTTATTGCAAAATTGTTCAATTATGTTGCTTGGCTTAATTTAGTTTGCTCTTGATTACATAATGGCATAGCCTTGTTAATCATATTGTAGACTGTGCCTATCTATGTGTTTGATACTTCTTGTTAAGAATTACCTGTTTGCCTTACCTTAAATATCTACTTGTTTGTTTAAGCGCTTTCTTTGCTGCAATGAGTTACAATGATGTTAATAACTACTTTTCAGCATCCAACTGAAACTCTTTAATTCCTTGTTTGTTTAAGCGGTTTGCTGTTATAACTCCCAGATGAGATGTTTTGCTAACTTCAACTTTTACGAATCCAATCGAACTTTAATGGCAAAACAGGTTAGCCCAAGATCAAAGAGCGAGGTCCCCATGGACGTTGCATCATCCCACATGATGGCACCGACCCAATCGTGCATTTTGAATTGCCAACTGCTGATGCTCTAGAGGCTAAACTAGTGGTAGAAAGAGATTACATACGCACTTAGAGATGAAGTTGACATGTTGAGGAAGAAAATAGCATAATCACAAGTAGTACTCAAGACAACCATTAAATATTTGGTGGATTTCAAAAGCGAAGCAAAATTTGAGGCGACCAGATTATTAAGGTCTGAAGGAAAAAAGGAAATTAAACTCCTACTTGGTAAATCATAGGTGAAATGTTCTTTCCATAGTTGAATAACCTTTGTGTTGTCTGTTCATGTAATCAATCAAACCATTTGTTTTAGAGATCATGTAATAATTGTTTTTTTTGGTTTGTAATTTTATTTGAGCACAAGTCTGTATTAATTGATAAGACACGGAGACATTTCATTTGGATTGTTGTGCTAGACCTACAAATATGCCAATCGGGCTGAATGTGCATTCAGCAATAGTAGTAGTATAGATGGACCATAAGTGGCATGCATCGGAAAGGCCAAGATCTTTGGCTAAAAAAGAATGCTGTTGTAGCCAAAAAAAAATCTGACTTTGGCTTATGTATGTTAGTTGATATTATTCATCCATATACTCTATAAGTGTTTATATATGCATTAGTTCTGTACATTCTTGGTTGATTGACTCGGTATTTGAATCTTGATACATCGCTTGTGTACATATCTAAATGGGAGTACACATTATGCTGCGTGTGACATTTGAGTTGGACATGAAGTGTTCCAAATATTAATTCACGTTAAAGCTGGATTCTAGTTTACGAATTTGAGTATCGGCATTTGTAAACCATATTCATATATGACAGTGGAATACATCTTTGTCGTCCTTTTGAAGATATATAAAAACACATAGAATGATTTATAAAGATTCGTATAGGAATACAAAATGGATTCGAATTTAGTTGCCAGGGTAAACATGGATGCTTATTGTCCCAAAATTCGAAAGAAGCGACAAAATGTCCACTCCCACGTTATGCGCGAAGCCAAGTGTTTGGGAGATGGAAATTATTGTCTACCCATTACGGACAATCCATCGGCCCGATTTCCACTGCTCTAAATAGGGGTAGGTTAGTAACTTCAATTAGACGTGACACGACCGCCTCTGAGCCCATTCCGACACGGTGGGTGTCAAACATGGGCGGCAAAACTCATTTGATTCAAGCTCGTCCGAAAGACCTCTGTTTATCCCTCCATTCCCCATTCATACACGGTGGGCGGCAAAACAAACTCGACTCGGCCGAAATCGATGTAGGCAAATATTTTCAATAGGGGCAAGTTTGTAACTTCACTCAGACGTGACACAACCGCCCTACCTGTCAGCCCCGTTCATATACCATGGGCGCCAACCATGGGCGCCAACCACCCTCTCCTACAGAAATCGCTCTGGCAAATATTGGCGAGATCTTGAGATTACCGCCCTATCCCCAACCGGCAGAGGCGTCCAAATTTTAAATGGGGGCTAAGTTCGTAACTTTCCCATATTTCAGACAGGCGCGTCCCAGAAACATGGTTCCTCGTACCTCTCCCTCCATTTTCCCATTCATACACCGTCTGCGCTAGAACACCCCATCCCCACACCAGCCTCTGTTCGCCACCCCATTCATCACCGCCGTCCTGCACCACATCCATCGCCACCGTCCTCCACCATGCCGGAGCGCCTACCAAGACCGCGTCGTCACTGCTAGAGATGGACCTTTCTCATCCACGGCGACGGACCAATAGCCTTGCATCGCGTCCTCTCGCTTCATAGGCGCCGTCGTCCTCTTTGCCGGGGCCGCTCACACGACCTTCTCTTCCACCGCAACGGGACTTATCCCTCGATGCACCCGTCTACCGTTGCAGATCTGCTTCAACGCCACCGACAGCCATCGCACCCCCGATGCCTACAGCGCCCGCAAGAGGTGGTACTTCATATCTCCTCAACTTTTTGGTCTCAACCAGAAAATAGATCTTAACTTGGTTACTCTACTTTCTTTTCAGCTCTTAGAATTTAGTTCTTTGTTCGAAGCAAACAATGGATGCTAAATATCATTTCTCCCGTTTGTAGCTTCAAATCTGCCATGGCACAGTTTAATTGATCATGCTTAGGGTTTAATTGATCATGTTGGTTCCGTGGTAGTTTCTTTAATAGAAATCGGAGGGGAAACCCTCTTTTACTAAAAAAATATGCTTAGAGTTTCCCCCTTTTATGATCACTATACAATCAGAATACGTGCTTCGTGTCATAATAACACTGCTCCACCCATCAAGCTAAACAAGCTTAGTTGTTCAAATACGAATCTGATATTATTAAAATAGAGTTGTTTAATTGATCAGCTAAATGTTCCTAAATTAGTTTCGAAAATGCATGTTACTTGGCTCGGGTGTGTATCTCTGAGGTGCCCACGGTGGGCGGCACACCACAGGATTTTGGGTCGTCGGGCCCGATTCCCCTTTGTTACGCTGCGCTTCGATCTCTACTGCTTGACCGCATGCCTCATGGCGACATGCCGTCCACGGGCGACATGACTCTAGGAGGAGGCATTTGGACTAACAGGAGGCCGAGGAGCTCGTCCAACAGCGTCACCGCTGCCGGGCGCGCCGCCGTGCCTACCTTCCCGATCCGTTCAAGGCTCGGGCGTGCAGCACCCACCAAGCCAACCCGATTTATCTGAGATATGTCCTCAACACTCGTGACCACTCCTCATCACCCATTTTCTAATTGATTCATTACTCATTAGGCAGGACTGTCATTAGGGTTTGTTGTGTGCTTAGTGCTACTTACACTTAATGGTTCAGATGTATTTCGGTAATCTTTAGTACCTCTAAATTTCCCAGGGTTTTCAAAATTCCGGCCCTCGGAACAGAAACTAGTCATTTTGGATTGTTGGTCGTAGTGACATTGACCCAGATTACTACTGCAAGCCAGGTTTGTTGGCAATTTTACTTTTCTTTCTTACTCATTTGATATAATATCCAATTATTCACGTCGATTAGTTGTAAAAAATAAGTGCTAGACAAACTTCTTCATTCAGATTTTGGACGGTCTCTTACTGCAGTTACAATTCTGCATACTTGTCCTAGTAAGCTCACAAGTAAATGATTGATTCACTACATCTATGCTTGCCTTGCCATATTTGTTGTCAATATTCTTTTAGGGTGGACCACCTGTTTCTAAATCTTTGGAACCGTAGACATGAGTGAATAGTATTTCTCTATGTGATCTCTTCCATCATGTGTGGAGTAACGAACACTTGCATTGTATAGAAAGAAAGTGTCATTTCCAGCTTATACATAGGTTTCGATCTTTTACATGGAATACAATCTGCCTACTTGCTTTGTGTCGCACTACCAACACTCCACCCTTGAAGATAAACATTACGCCACTCATAATTGCTTAGTTTATTTGTTCAAATACGAATTTCATATGATTCTAATGTTCCTACTTCAGTTTTGAAATGTGTGCTTGCACATTATAGAGACATAAGGGGTTTGTATTTACGTGTGTGGTGCTGGTCACGGTTGGGGAGGTGAACTTTGCATGTGAAGGGGTTTATAGGGAGACACTCTCCGAGTTGAATCCATAATGCATTCCATAGATAATCTGACTACTTTTTATGTTTTCATGAATCTCAGATTCTGAATAGCATCATAATGATTATGAGCTTGCTTGGCATGAAAAGAATAAGCGAGAACAATGCCATGGCTGTCAAACTTGGCATTAAGGAATGGAATCAAATGCGGATGCAATGCAATGCAAGCGCTCTCCACCTCTGATTCACGCTTAGAATATGATCCTAACAGTGATTACGAGCTACTGAGGAGACCTAAGTCAATGTAGCTCCCTAGTGGAGGAGTCGGAGGAAGATGCCCTATCTTATTCACCCATCAAGGTACTTGCTCTAACTTTCCAAGGTTACATCGCCGCACATATCTTGCAAGCGATGCTTTGCATTGCTTCTACTTTGTTGAACTGCCATTAGCTTAGTTTACACATCGTGTATGTGAATCATACTGCCTATCCATTTTGATTACATATTCCATCTGTCATCATACCATATTTATCCATTCAAATGTTGTTCTTGTGTATCGACGTTCAAAAGGAAGAGGCGATTGCTGATCGTGGAGGAGCACAAGCAAAGTATTTGGAAAAGGTAGTGGCACCGATAAATCAAATAGCCCATTAGGTGTAGTTGCAATATCACGACCCACAAAATACCCCAACTCTAGCAGACTCTAGCCCTACTACCTTTGGTCATTTCGATGCCCTAACTCAGAGACCCCAAGCTGCGACAAACAGTATGATTATGCCAGTTGACACAAAGCACCGATTATGCGGCCTTAAAACCCCATTCCGTGCAAAAGTACACCAAATCCAGTTGCCAAATCCTTTTCGAACGGAGAGAGCCCCAATTGCAACAAATAGGACTCATGTTCTATTTCTTCCCAGTTTAGAAGACAAAGCTTATGTTGTTGTCAGGAACTTTGTGCGCATCTTTCCTTCATGGAAAGATTATACCGCAGACACAGAATAATTTTCAGTCTTCCTCCGCAACTTACGCGTAAGTAATGTACTAATGTTATTCATGGTCATTACTGCATATGTTTTTGCTTTCAGAAGACACAAGATTTCATTCTTTTAAATAGGCGAGGAGCAAACTGGATTGTGATGACGAGCAAGGGTTCGTTGCGCTTTTCAAGCACTCGTTGATGGAGTATCGTTCCTACCTGAGGCAAGCGCACTTCGATGGCAAGCCTCTGAACGAAATTTTTGTAAAGTCTCCGGTGCTACATTTATCCAACGGTGACTGGAATAATCTTGTTACACATTGGTCTCGGCTGCAGCATAAGGTACTGTTTATGATATCACATCACAATTTGAACTACATTTCTGCATTTGCCTTAATGTCTCACTTGTACGAAAACTGTTAGCAGAAGAACATTCATTCTCAAGGGACCACAGAATCTCGCAACTATCTGCTTTGCATTGCTCTTGTGAGTACCTCTTGCCCTGTATGACCATACTTACTTTCATAGTTGTTTGATTATGTAGCATCACTTCACATGTTAGCCTCGTAATCGTCCATTTGGTGGACATTATAAGATCCGTATGGACTCTTACATAAATTTAGAATCAACCCAATGCTTTTGAAGAGGTTTAGCTCTGCAGTCCTCTTATAAGGACTGAACGTGGTCTATCACTGTACTTACATTAACAGCTACTCCCTCCGTCCCATAATATAAGAATGTTTTGCACGGTACACGGTGTTCAAAACACTCTTGTATTATGGGAAGAGGGATTTGTTCATTCTGTAGCATTCTGCATCTTATCTCCCCTGCCCACCATTTACTAAAAAAGATCAGATCTATATTTAATCTTACCAACAAGTAGAATACAGACAATGCCAGTGCAGAAGTGTAGCCCATTGCTCTTGTCAGTACATTTTGTCCTGTAAAGCTTGTACTTCCAGGGATTGGTAGTTGATAATGTAGCATCAATCTGCATCTTATCTTCATTATCCTCTATCCCTTCCAGTATTATAATATCTATAATTACTCTCAACAAAATGTAGAGTACAGGCAATGCTTATGAAGAAGATTATGTGCTGAAATTCTTGAGTTATCCTTCCCTTGACATGGAGAAGGGCATTATAAAGCCGGTGTTAACTATTAATGTAAGTCAGTCCTTCTAAAGCCTTTATCCTCAACTGATGTTTAATTTTCTCATACTCCCTATCGTTTACTGATGTTTAGTTTGTTGTTTCTACCAAAATGCATGTTCGTAAGAACCGTAAGTTCTAAGTTTTACTTGTGAAACCAAATTCCTTATTCATACCATGCACATTACTTAATACTCCCTATATGTATGCTTGTTTTGTGGATCTATAATCCAGTGTGTGGTGAAGCAGCCCACGTTTGCACCTTGTCATCTCCTGTTTTATCTTACTGATGTGGCTAATGATATGAACAACATGCCATGCACATTACCCAAAATAGATACAATGATTTTCTTTGCCCTTCATCTATGCTTGTTATGTTGACATGGTAATCTAGTAGTGTGGTGAAGCTCCCCGCATTATGAACAATGCCAAATTATCCTATTGATATTTTGAACTTACTCTTTATTTTCTAATTTGAATTTGGATAGTATTGAAAGATCAGTTATCATCTTTGTTTATACACGTGCACAACCTGTCATCTCTCCGCTTTGTTTCAGGGTGATATGCCTTATGGCATGCACAAGTCTCTTTGAAGGCTGTGAGACAAACCCAACATATATTGCAGCAAAGAAGGCAAAACATCTTGAAGATAGCGAGACAACCCCAAAGTCTTGTCTTGATGCAGTGTTCAAGTTACTTGAGACTAACAGTCAGACAAGCTCACAGAATTCGTTGTGTGAATCAGTTCGACTTCTTCGGTCCCAAGTTCTAGTAGAAAGGCATTCTGCAACTCAACTTCGACTTGTAGTCCTATCTCTAAGAAAGATTGCGGAGAACACCAATGAGAACCTCATCGCTAAACAGCTACACCTGGAAGCTAAGACCGACATGCTAGGCCGGTCTCACAGCCTTGCTTTCGGCTGACTTGCGCAGTTCCCTCGCAAGGCTAACCTTTCTTGAACTGTCTCGGAAGTGGTCTCGGTTCGGTATTATTTTGTTATGCTGCAATGGTGCCCGATTTTGTAATCTGCTTCTTCGTTGCGCTTTATGATCCTTTGGTGGCGAACTTCGATGCCCAATGGATGTAATATACCTTAAATCCTTTATTGTATAGTGTAGGTTTATTCTTAGTTACTATGCCGTAATTTCTTTATTGTATAGAGTAGATTTGTTCTTAATTCCTACTAGTTCTCGCCATCATTCGCTATCTGAAAAAAATCAGATGTAGTCGTGGGACGAAACACTCGACTCTAACGGGCCAAGTTTTTAGTGGGCCACAATTGGGCCGGCCTGCGTATTTCTTGGGCCCGAATGATTGGGGCCTTCACACATTGCGCCAGGCCCAAAACTTACACCGGCCTATATTTTAGTTGGGCCTTTTTTCGACCCAGCGCTTAGTTTGGCCCAGGTAGTGTTGGGCCATTAACAGGCAGAATATTGTACTGGCCTGTTATGGCCGAGATGAAACCACGGGCCTTTAGCAGGCCAAAATGCATGTTGGGCCTCAAGTTTCACTAGTCGTCGACGGGCCTTCAAAGCGAAATGTAGACCGGGCCGTTTTGGGCCCGATTAGCTCACGGTCGTTACCGGGCGAAACATATCTCGGGCCTTAGTTGGCCCACTGATATCATGGGCCTTTAAGAGGCGAAAGCTTAGCATAGGCATCAACGGGCCGAATTACGACAGGCCTTTAACAAGCCCAAAGTCACGTTGGGCTTAACTGTTGCCACCTTTAGCATGGGCCGTTAGTGGGCCCGATGTCCCGTCGGACCATATATGGCCCATGGGCAAGACGGGCCATTCGGTCGAAATTCACACCGGTGAAATGGGCCCATGTCTACATCGGGCACATAACGGGCCGAAAGTCAGGCTGTAGTTGGGCCCAAATATTCGGCGAACAATTAACGGGATAGATCTGGCTTTGGGCCACAAATGGGCCCAAATATTGGGCGAACAATTAACGGGCCAGATCTGGCTTCGGGCTGTAAATGGGCCCAAATATTGGGCGAACAATTAACGGGCCAGATCTAGCTTCAGGCCGTAAATGGGCCTTTATTAAGCAGGCCGTTATTGGGCTGGCCCACTAGTAGCTGATTAAGTTCTACGGGCCTTTATTTGGGCGGCCTTTTTAACCTATATGGGCCTCTGTTGGGCCCGCCACGTGTTGACGTATCATAGGCATGTCTCTCCAATGGACGGGCGACATCTCGCCATCGACGAGTGATAGGTGTTCCTTGACCAATCAATTTTACACATGGAAATTTCCCATCGGTCGGTACATTAGCAGGTTATCGGATCCAAAATCCGACCGGATAGCTTAACGGCGTTCCGTTACGGTGGATTCCACGTGTCGGTCACCCTTGTGAAAGCAATTACGTGACGCGTGATTTATCGTCATGGAAGTGGACACTTCCGTGATGATAATTTTGGTAATGTCATGGAACACTTCTACGACAGCACATGTATGACTATCTTGATTACGTCATAAAATGCGTCATGGATGTACATGCATGAAAAAAAAACGCGACCTACTGTGACAAACACGTATCATCACGGAAGTGTTTTTTTTTTGTAGTGATGGGTCGTCATTTTCAGGTGTGGTCCTCGGACCATGCAAGGATAGAAGCCTTGAGCAATGGCTTCGGACTTGGACTTGGGTTGAAGATTTTTGTATAAGATATCTCCCCAAGGTCGCTTGATGGCATTTTTCTCAGCATACTCAGCAGTGACAAATCTGTACTTGAACCGTTCCTCTGCCCAATATCTTCGAATCCATTGGATTCGAGTCTTGCGATGGCCATAGCTTTCTTCAGGATCTGTTTTGTACAGCTCATATAGATCAGGAGGTAGATCCTTGGATTTATTCCCACAGCACTGTCTGTCGCCCTTCCTTGTAGATTTTTCCGTTGCCATAATATTCAGACTGAGAGGCTTCAGAACAGTGAATGGCTTCCTTTTGCTGGTCAGACAGGAACTGGCTTCAGGAGAATTGATGTGACGCTGTAAGAATTCTGCAAATGAATGCAGACTATGAGAACCAAGGGATTCTCCCACGGATATGTACCTGTGATAGCATTAGAGGTGCGAGGGAAGGGGAAGAGGTCATATGCATTCTCAGAAGATTTTGAAGATAAACTAGTTTGAAGACATTGACCTCATAGTGCGAGGACATTCGCTTATTTGGTGAGAGTTGGTTCCAGATTTGTACGAATCCAAGAATAAGTACAAGTGAGGAATCTAACTAGTTGTGAAGCATAAGTGAATATATTAGGCATGATATGGATGCAGAATAGGATAGATCCAATTTTGTAGGTTTAGAAACCACTTTTGGTGGAGAAGGATGGATCTATCGGATCAAAAAGGCAGTAAAAAGTAAGTTTTAATTACCACACGAAGAAATGCTAGACGAAATGGAGTGGGAGGCCGAGCAGTTCAATCTCCCGTGCCCTAACTTGGTGACGGAAGACATCTACGGCGGCGGCGGAGGAGACAAGGTTCGCGGCCGGCGTGAGGACGGCGTCGGTGAGGTCGCGGTAGCTAAGCGCTTCATCGCCGGCGTCGTCGAGAGCTAGCGGTGGCGCTAGGGTTTGTGCGAGGTGGAGAGGTGGGAGAAGGATAATGACCGCGATGGATGTGTATTTATAAGGAAAGGGACAGCACAGCGCAATTACGCAGGTGCCCCTCGCGGTTCACATCTGAGGGACACGTGGCAAACATGCAACACATTGGAAGTTGTTCCATGTTCCCACGCACGCTTGTACTGTCGGGTTGCCGTTCCGACTTATCCGGGTTTCAGGCAAAAAGGATATATCATTTAGAATAGATTCAACTTTTGTCTCTATATCTTCTGCTGACAAGGATGCAGAGAAGACATTAGACAGTTTCAATAGAATGCATATGATTTGGATAGACAGAATTTGAGGTAGAAGCATAGAAGAAGTTAGGGTTCGATCACATTCACTTAGATCAAAAGATTCAAGCATGAAGACATAGCTATAAGTGAATGTTGTAGAGGACAGAACACAAATATATATATATATCTGAATAAGACCAAATCAATATTGTGAAGATAAACATAAAGTCAAATCAATGTTGAAGACAAATCAAATGCGAATACTTTGCAAATGACACGCCAGATGAAATACTTCAAACAAAAAGTTTGGTGGTGGCGTTACCCACCGTATAGGAAGTATTAGACCCAGACACAACGCACAATTATCATGGCGCTCCGAAGTCAAATTCTGCGTTAATGTATTCGCACTTAGAGTGTATGTCATCATTGATTGAAGATATACATTACGTCATGTGTTGCACATCTAAGTCATCTACATGCACAAGTGTTAGGATGTGTGTCCAATCACAGGACATTTGAGGATTCTAAGATATTTAGCTCACACCGCAACTTGCAAAACCTTTTCTCATCCAAGGGCTTTGTGAAGATATCGCCAATTGCTCTTCAGTGTTGGCGTGAATGATATCAATATCTTCCTTCATGACATGATCTCTCGAGAAAGTGATGATGAATTTCAATGTGCTTTGTCTTCGAGTCTTTGAAGCGGGTTGTTGGCAATCTTGATGGCGCTTTCATTGTCGTGATGAGAGTGGCACATGCTTGGTGGACACCATAGTCCTTGAGAGTTTGCTTCATCCGGAGAAGCCGAGCTGCAAGATCCAGCAGCAATGTATTCAGATTCAGCAGTGGAGAGAGACACATAGTTCTGCTTCTTTGAAGACCAACAGACAAGTGATCGTCCCAGAAAGTGACATGTGCCTGATGTGGACTTGCGATCAACCTTGTCACCAGCATAATCCGCATATGAGAATCCAATTAGATCAAACTCTGAGCCCTCTGGATACCATAATCCTAGTGTTGGGGTGTAAGCCAAACATCGAAGAATTCGTTTCACAGCTAATTGATGCGATTCCTTTGGTGCCGCTTGGAATCGGGCACACATGCAAACACTAAGCATTATATCTGGCCTAGATGCACATAAATAAAGTAAAGAACCAATCATGGAGCGGTATACCTTTTGATCGAACTCTTTACCATTGGCGTCGGGACTCAGATGACTCTTGGTTGGCATTGGCGTCGTGTACCCTTTGCAATCTTGCATTCCAAACTTCTTCAGGCAATCTTTGAGGTATTTTTCTTGAGACATGAAGATGTCGTTGCTCTGCTAACGAATTTAAAGACCAAGGAAGAACTTCAGCTCACCCATCATGGGCATCTAATACTGCTCTTGCATCATGTGTCCAAACTCATCACTGTATCTCTTGTCAGTGCAGCCGAAGATAATGTCATCCACATAGATTTGGCACACAAATAGTTATCCATCATATGTCTTTGTGAAGAGTGTAGGATCTAGAGAACCAGGTTTGAAGCCTTTGCTCTTCAGGAAGTCTTTGAGAGTGTCATACCAAGCGCAAGGAGCTTGTTTGAGGCCATACAGTGCCTTGTTGAGCTTGTATACCATATCAGGATGTTTTGGATCTTCAAAGCCAGGTGGTTGTGCAACATACACTTCTTCTTCAGGACCTGTTTGGTTCAGCTGTGGATTTTTAAAAGCAGTTGTAAAAAATCTGTTGTGGAAAAATAGCTGTGGAAAATCTGATGTGAAAAAGATGTAGGTCATTTGGCAAACCAGCTGATACAGCTTTTTCAGATTTTGGCCCACAGCGGAATCAGATTTTGGAAAGCACGTCCTAGGCTGCTTCCGTTTTTGGTTCAGATTTTGGCAGCGGATTTCTGGAATCGGATTCTGCTGGGTTCGTCCTTTGGTTCAGATTCGGCTGCGCGGCAGCGGAATCCGTTGATAAAAGCTGAACCAATCTTGCCATTGAGAAAGGCACTCTTCACATCCATTTGGTACAGAAGGATGTTGTGATGGTTGGCATAGGCTAGCAGTATGCGAATGGCTTCAAGTCTAGCCACTGGAGCGAATGTTTCATCAAAGTCAATCCCTTCAACTTGAGTGTATCGTTGAGCAACGAGACGAGCCTTGTTTTTGAAAACTTGACCATGCTCATCTTGCTTGTTGTGATAGTGATACGTCTCCAACATATCTATAATTTACGAAGTATTCATGCTATTATATTATCTATTTTGGATGTTTATGGGCCTTTCTAAACACTTTTATATAATTTTTGGGACTAACCTATTGACCCAGAGCCCAGTGCCAGTTTCTGTTTTTTCCCTTGTTTAAGTGTTTCGCAGAAAGGGAATATCAAACGGAGTCCAAACGGAATGAAACCTTCGGGAGAGTTATTTTTGGAACGGAAGCAATCCAGGAGACTTGGAGTAGACGTTAGGGAAGCTTCGAGGTGGCCACTAGGTAGGGAGGCGCGCCTGCCCCCCTGGGCACGCCCCCACCCTCGTGGGCCCCTCGTGGCTCCCCTGACCGACTTCTTTCGCCTATATATGTCCATATACCCTAAAAACATCGAGGAACAGAATAGATCGAGAATTCCGCCGCTGCAAGCCTCTGTAGCCACCAAAAACCAATTGGGACCCTGTTCTGGCACCCTGCTGGAGGGGGATTCCTCACCGGTGGCCATCTTCATCATCCCGGCGCTCTCCATGACGAGGAGGGAGTAGTTCACCCTCAGGGCTGAGGGTATGTACCAGTAGCTATGTGTTTGATCTCCCCCTCTCGTGTTCTTGAGATGGTACACGATCTTGATGTATCGCGAGCTTTGCTATTATAGTTGGATCTTATGATATTTCTCCCCCTCTACTCTCTTGTAATGGATTGAGTTTTCCCTTTGAAGTCATCTTATCGGATTGAGTCTTTAAGGATTTGAGAACACTTGATGTATGTCTTGCATGTGCTTATCTGTGGTGACAATGGGATATTCACGTGATCTACTTGATGTATGTTTTGGTGATCAACTTGCGGGTTCAGTGACCATGTGAACTTATGCATAGGGTTTGGCACACGTTTTCGTCTTGACTCTCCAGTAGAAACTTTGGGGCACTATTTGAAGTTCTTTGTGTTGGTTGAATAGGTGAATCTGAGATTGTGTGATGCATATCATATAATCATACCCACGGATACTTGAGGTGACATTGGAGTATCTAGGTGACATTAGGGTTTTGGTTGATTTGTGTCTTAAGGTGTTATTCTAGTATGAACTCTTGAATAGATCGATCCGAAAGAATAACTTTGAGGTGGTTTCGTACCCTACAATAATCTCTTCGTTTGTTCTCCGCTGTTAGTGACTTTAGAGTGACTCTTTGTTGCATGTTGAGGGATAGTTATATGATCCAATTATGTTATTATTGTTGAGAGAACTTGCACTAGTGAAAGTATGAACCCTAGGCCTTGTTTCAATGCATTGCAATACCGTTTTCGCTCACTTTTATCATTAGTTACCTTGCTGTTTTTATATTTTCAGATTACAAATACTCATATCTATCATCCATATTGCACTTGTATCACCATCTCTTCGCCGAACTAGTGCACCTATACAATTTACCATTGTATTGGGTGTGTTGGGGACACAAGAGACTCTTTGTTATTTGGTTGCAGGGTTGCTTGAGGGAGATCATCTTCAACCTACGTCTCCCATGGATTGATAAACCTTAGGTCATCCACTTGAGGAAATTTGCTCTTGTCCTACAAACCTCTGCACTTGGAGGCCCAACAACGTCTAGAAGAAGAAGGCTGCGTAGTAGACATCAAGCTCTTTTCTGGCGTCGTTGCCGGGGAGGTTAGTGCTTGAAGGTATATCTTTAGATCTTGCAATCGAATCTTTTAGTTTCTTGTTTTATCACTAGTTTAGTTTATAAAAGAAAACTACAAAAAATGGAATTAGTTTGTCTCATACGCTTCATCTTTTTAATATGTTTCGTGAGAATGATGGAAAGGAAAATTGTGCTCAAGTGCTAGGAGAAGAAATCTATAAAATGTTTGGCACTATATCTTTGAATGATGAGCATGATTGCAATGTTGTTAGTATGAACTCTTTGAATATCCATAGTAGTAATGATGATTGCACTAGTCATTATGAAAATGTCTCTTATAAGCATGTCGATTTCTGTGGAGTGCATAGAGTTTGCAAATACATACCAAAAAGGGAAGATAGATTTTGTAAGAGGCATAAGTATTTAGAAACCAAATGGTTGCAAGAAAGGCTAGATGTTTGTGCTGAAAAATTAAATTTTTCTTAGTCATCCTTGTGAGCTTTGCAACGAACATGGTCATTTAAATATCCAATGCAAATTGTTTCATGATCGTATCGTGTCCAAAAATTGTGATGACTTGATTTCCCTTGCACATCATTATGAACTTAGTTTGCTCTTGGGTTATGAAGAAATGAAACATATAACTAAGGTTATTCCAGAATTTGCCCTTGAAAGAGTTCTTGATTTTGATATAGAGGAAATTTATATGTATTGTGTGGTGAATTGCATTGAAAATCCTTATATTGCCAATTACATAAAGAAAAGGAAACAAATAGAAGATGAAGAGAATACTAATGAAAGGAAAGATACTTCCCAATATCCTCCTATTATTTCTTATGATGAATCAGGTAACGAGGAGGAGCCTTCTATTCAACCAATCTCATTAATAAGGAGCTCCAAAAAGAGGATTGAACCCACACATAATGTGAAGAAGAAAAAGAAAAGAAGGAGAAGAAAAGGTAGAAAGGTATCCCTCCCAAATGATGTTACTCCTACTACTCATTATGATGATGATAATTGCTATACTATTGGTGCTATCCATACTATTAATGATGAGAGAGATTATGCTTATGATATGAAAAGGCCCAAGCTTGGGGATGCTATGTTTGATGAGAATGACATGTCTGAGAATATATTTGCTGAAATTAATGTTTGTCCCAAGCTTGGGGATGCTATGTTTAATGAAGATGATGTTATTAGCCTCCCAAGTTTTGATATGCAAATTTGTTATGATAGCATGCCTCCTACTTATGATGATTATGTTGATGAAAGTGGGTTTGGAAGAGTGTCAACTTTAGGAAGTAATGATCCCACTATTTTGGAGGATGTTGAATCTTATTGTGATAATTATGAAAGTGGATTTGGAGAGGTCATGACTTTATTTAGTGATGAATCCACTATTTCGGAAGAGGTTTCAATTGATTATGATGAGAACAAAGTTGCTACTTATGATGATTATTGTGATGATACTTATGCTATAAAAAGTAGTGATGATTACATTTATAAAACTTCTCATGATTATGATTACCCTTTTCATGAGCATTACTCTTTTAATATGTAAACAATTTATAGTATTCGAGTTTCTTATGATACTCCCACTATTCCGAATGAGAAGAATTTTGCTTATGTGGAGAGTAATAAATTTTCTATGCTTGTAGATCATGAAAAGAATGCTTTAGGTGCTGGTTATATTGTTGAATTCATTCATGATGCTACTGAAAATTATTATGAGGGAGGAATATATACTTGTAGGAATTGCAATAATATCAAGTTTCCTCTCTATGTGCTTAAAGTTTTGAAGTTATGCTTGTTTTGCCTTCCTATGCTAGATGATTATTGTCCCCATAAGTTGTTTGCTCACAAAATCCCTATGCATAGGAAGTGGGTTAGACTTCAATGTGCTAGTCATATTCTTCATGATGCTCTCTTTATGTTTCAATTCTTATCTTTTATGTGAGCATCATTGAAATCATCATGCCTTGCAAGGGGTGTTAAACGTTAACGCTTGTTGGGAGACAACCCAATTTTATTTTTGTTTCTTGCTTTTTATTACTGTTTAGTAATAAATAAATCATCTAGCCTATGGTTAGATGTTTTTTTATGTTTTAATTAGTGTTTGTGCCAAGTAAGACCTATAGGATCTTCTTGGATGATAATTATTTGATCTTGCTGAAAAAGACAGAAACTTTATGCTCACGAAAACAATTGTTAAAAATCACCCGAAAGTGATAAAATACTGATTCCAATTGAAGTAGATCAATAATCAAATTATCTAGGTCTTCCTATTTTGGAAGATTTTTATGAGTTCCATAAGTTTGCGTTTGATACAGATTACTACAGACTGTTCTGTTTTTGACAGATTCTGTTTTCTATGTGTTGTTTGCTTATTTTGATGAATCTATGAGTAGTATCGGAGGGTATGAACCATATAGAAGTTGTAATACAGTAGGTTTAACACCAATATAAATAAAGAATGAGTTCAGTACAGTACTTTGAAGTGGTGTTTTGTTTTCTTTCGCTAACGGAGCCCACGAGTTTTCTGTTGAGTTTTGTGTTGTGAAGTTTTCAAGTTTTGGGTAAAGATTCGATGGACTATGGAATAAGGAGTGGCAAGAGCCTAAGCTTGGGGATGACCAAGGCACCCCAGGTAATATCCAAGGACAACCAAGAGCCTAAGCTTGGGGATGCCCCGGATGGCATCCCCTCTTTCGTCTTTGTTCATGGTAACTTTACTTGGAGCTATATTTTTATTCACCACGTGATATGTGTTTTGCTTGGAGTATTTTGTTAGGATTTGCTTGCTGTTTGAATAATATACCAATATCTGAAATTCTTAAATGAGAGAGAGTCCTCACATAGCTAAATAACTATTTAACTACTCATTTATCTTCACTTATATCTTTTTGGAGTAGTTTGTCATTTACTCGTGTGCTTCACTTATATCGTATGAGTAAATGGTTGAATGATTTGGATGTCATAAATCTGAAATTATATATGTTTCATATGCTTATACCATGGGGAGTAATGACTTTACATATAAGAAGTAGAGGTGGTAAATTTATTGAAGGTTAGCAAACATTGATTTGGTCACTTGAACAATTCATGAAAGAATATTGAAGGAAGAGAGATTTCACATATAAATATATTATCTTGGACATCTTTTGCAATTGTGAGCACTCATTAAAATATGACATGCTAAAAGGTTGATGTTGGACAAGGAAGACAACGTAATGGGTTATGTTTTCTTATATCCGAAATAAAGTATATTGTCATGGATCGCCCTACACGTTGAGCTTGCCTTTCCCCCTCATGCTAGCCAAATTATTCGCACCAAGTAGAGATACTACTTGTGCTTCCAAACATCCCTTAAACCAGTATTGCCATGAGAGTCCACCATACCTACCTATGGATTGAGTAAGATCCTTCAAGTAAGTTGTCATCTATGCATGCAATAAAAATTGCTCTCTAAATATGTATGATCTTTTAGTGTGGAGAAAATAAGCTTTATACTATCTTGTGATATGGAAGCAATAAAAGTGACAGACTGCATAATAAAGGTACCTATCACAAGTGGCAATATAAAGTGACGTTCCCTCGCATTAAGATTTTTTGCATCCATCTATAAAAGCGCATGGCAACCTCTGCTTCCCTCTGTGAAGGGCCTATCTTTTATTCTTGTCTTTTACCTTATGCAAGAGTCATGGTGATCTTCACCTTTCCTTTTTACATTTTATCCTTTGGCAAGCACATTGTGTTGGAAAGATTCTGATATATATATATATATATATATATATATATATATATATATATATATATATATATATATATAATCCTTATATATATATATAAGGCATCATGAACTATTATTGTTGACATTGCCCTTGAGGTAAAAGGTTGGGAGGCGAGTCTATAAGCCCCTATCTTTCTCTCGTGTACGATTAAAACTTTGAACCCATAAATATCGCGTGAGTGTTAGCAATTGTGAAAGACTAAAAGATAGTTGAGTATGTGGAGTTTGCTAAATCAAATCTCTGACATAGACTCTTCCTAAAATAAGATGAATTGTAATTGTTTGATGACTAATAACACGGTTTGTTAGTTTTCAAGAAAGTTTATGATCTATACTTTAACATGTGAATAGTTTGTTACTTGACCATGCAAAGTTTATGAGACGAGCTACTGTTATGACATATGATGATGCTAGAAAAGGTGATTGAAATTATCATTGATCAAACTTGTGCACCTGCTAGCATTCACACTACATAAATTATTTCTTTTATCATTTACCTACTCGAGGACGAGCAGGAATTAAGCTCGGGGATGCTGATATGTCTCCAACGTATCTATAATTTATGAAGTATTCATGCTATTATATTATCTGTTTTGGATGTTTATGGGCTTTATTAAACACTTCTATATTATTTTTAGGACTAACCTATTAACCCAGAGCCCAGTGCTAGTTTCTGTTTTTTTTCCTTGTTTCAGTGTTTCGCAGAAAAGGAATATCAAACGGAGTCCAAACGGAATGAAACCTTCGGGAGAGTTATTTTTGGAACGGAAGCAATCCAGGAGACTTGGAGTAGACGTCAGGAAAGCTTCGAGGTGGCCACGAGGCAGGGAGGCGCACCTGCCCCCCTGGGCGCGCCCCCACCCTCGTGGCTCCCCTGACCGACTTCTTTCGCCTATATATGTCCATATACCCTAAAAACATCAAGGAACAGAATAGATCGGGAGTTTCGCCACCGCAAGCCTCTGTAGCCACCAAAAACCAATCGGGACCCTGTTAGGCACTCACGGGAGGGATCCCTCACCGGTGGCCATCTTCATCATCCCGGTGCTCTCCATGACGAGGAGGGAGTAGTTCACCCTCGGGGCTAAGGGTATGTACTAGTAGCTATGTGTTTGATCTCTCTCTCTCTCTCTCATGTTCTTGAGGTGGTATGATCTTGATGTATCGCGAGCTTTGCTATTATAGTTGGATCTTATGATGTTTCTCCCCCTCTACTCTCTTGTAATGGATTGAGTTTTTCCTTTGAAGTTATCTTATCGGATTGAGTCTTTAAGGATTTGTGAACACTTTATGTATGTCTTGCATGTGCTTATCTGTGGTGACAATGGGATATTCACGTGATCTACTTGATGTATGTTTTGGTGATCAACTTGCGGGTTCAGTGACCTTGTGAACTTATGTATAGGGGTTGGCACACGTTTTCGTCTTGACTCTCCGGTAGAAACTTTGGGGCACTATTTGAAGTTCTTTGTGTTGGTTGAATAGATGAATCTGAGATTGTGTGATGCATATCGTATAATCATACCCACGGATACTTGAGGTGACATTGGAGTATCTAGGTGACATTAGGGTTTTGGTTGATTTGTGTCTTAAGGTGTTATTCTAGTACGAACTCTTGAATAGATCGATCCTAAAGAATAACTTTGAGGTGGTTTCGTACCCTACAATAATCTCTTCGTTTGTTCTCCGCTGTTAGTGATATTGCAGTGACTCTTTGTTGCATGTTGAGGGATAGTTATATGATCCAATTATGTTATTATTGTTGAGAGAACTTGCACTAGTGAAAGTATGAACCCTAGGCCTTGTTTCAACGCATTGCAATACCGTTTTCACTCACTTTTATCATTAGTTACCTTGCTGTTTTTATATTTTCAGATTACAAATACTCATATCTATCATCCATATTGCACGTGTATCACCATCTCTTTGCCGAACTAGTGCACCTATACAATTTACCATTGTATTGGGTGTGTTGGGGACACAAGAGACTCTTTGTTATTTGGTTGCAGGGTTGCTTGAGAGAGACCATCTTCAACCTACGCCTCCCATGGATTGATAAACCTTAGGTCATCCACTTGAGGGAAATTTGCTACTGTCCTACAAACCTCTACACTTGGAGGCCCAACAACGTCTACAAGAAGAAGGTTGCATAGTAGACATCAGATAGATCGATTTGGTGCCAATGATATTGTGCTTGCGAGGATCAGGACGCTTGACCAATTCCCACACATTGTTCAGCTCGAACTGTTGAAGCTCTTCTTGCATAGCTTGAATCCATTCAGGTTCCATGAAAGCTTCAGCAACTTTCTTGGGTTTAGATATTGAGACGAACGCCAAGTGCCCACAGAAATTTGCTAGCTATGTTGCTCTTGAACGGGTGAGTGGTCCAGGTGCATTCATGCTATCAATTATCTTATCAATCTGTACTTCATTTGCAACACGAGGATGAGAAGGACGAAGATTTTGCTCTTGCTGATCATTGTCTTCATCTTGAGTATTGGCTTCAGGCTGAGCATTGTCTTCAGGTTGACTAGGCGTAGAAATAATGAGTTCTTCTTTAGCCTGAGCTTCTGAAGGTATGATTTCTCCAGTACCCATAAGCTTGATTGATTCACTAGGTGGGACTTCATCTAGCACATTTGGCAGGTGCTCTCTTTGCGAGACGTTAGTCTCATCAAATGTAACATCCCAAATTTTCAATTTGGCATGTTATACATAGGTCATCCATGCATATCATATTTTATTGCATTCTCGTTTGCCATCCTCGAAATCCTAAGCAACTCAAGGACCCTCGGAGAGAGTTGGGGATTTTCCGATTTTCATATTTGAATTTTTATCAAATAATGAAGACGAGGATTTTGGATTTTATTATTTTTCTCTTCGGAAAATATTTCATGTTTAAAAATAAATGAGAGGAGATAATATGACTTCTCCAAAAAATTATTGAAATATCGGAGGAAAAATGTTAAAATCATTATTTGGATTTTATTTTATTTATTTGGAATTTTATTTGCCCAAAGAAAAATTTGCGTATATTTAAAATTGCATTTTAGGGGCCAAGAAAAGTTCATCTTGTTCTAAATATTTTGTTTAGGCAAAGAAAACTTGTTTTGGCATTTTTAGATTTTTATTTATTTTTCTAGGGTTTTTACAATTTTCGGTGGAATGTTTAAAGAACTGCAGGTCTGATCGGGCTAAAGGCCCACTGAAAGCAGGCCGCCAGCCACCGCCGCCTCAAGACGCCCGCCGCACCGGACAGAGTCCGAGCCGGACTCCCCTCCCGCCGCCTTGCCCCTCCTCCAAGCCACCGCGACACCCCCCTCTTTAAATAGCGCCCCCTCTCTAACCACCGGCCGCCGCCGCCCACCTCGGACCAGGCAGCGCCGCCGCCGCCGCCTTAGCCGTCGCCGCCCGCCTCACGCGCCCGCCCGCCCCTCGCCCGAGTCGCCGAGCCGTCGCCGCCCCCTCGCCGG
This sequence comes from Aegilops bicornis, assembly GCA_021605145.1. Taxonomy (NCBI): domain Eukaryota; kingdom Viridiplantae; phylum Streptophyta; class Magnoliopsida; order Poales; family Poaceae; genus Aegilops; species Aegilops bicornis. The sequence continues at coordinate 264,291,832 of CM038674.1, read as the reverse complement.
ACCCCGCCGGAGCCGCCCGCCCCGCCGGACGACCTCGCCGGAGGTAGCCCTCGTCGCCGTTTTGTTTTAAAAGAACCCTTCGGTTTTTTTAGAAAACCCTAGCCTTTTTTTATATAGATCGATTTTTTTGGTTTATTTATTTTGCGAGCGTTCACCCGTTCGTTCATTTTTACGAACCGTTCGTCGTTTAGTTTCTGCTAACGAACGTTCGTTCGTTTAGCCGTTCGTCGTTTTCTTTTATCGGATTTATTCCGCGATTACTCCGATAGCGATTTCTGATCCGGTGTTCGAATTAGTATAACTTTTCGCTCATTTATCGGAATCAGACGATTCAAGCGCCTGGAGTTTCATCTCGAAACCCTCTTTCCGAATAGCCAACTTAAAATCGGTTTTTGCCTCTGTAAAATTTGACCCTAGTTCAGATTAGTAAACGGATCTTGTTTCTCTCGCCGTTTGAGTTTCGTTGCTCCGTTTGGTTTGATTTTTTTTTGCAAACCGGAGTTCTTAAGTTGAACTCTCCGGTCAACCTCTTTCAGTTGAAGTTTCGTTTGTGCATCTTTGTTTGTTGCTTATGTATGTATTGTTTACTTGCGATAGAATTCCCGTAGTGCGAAGCGTGTTACTACGAGTCTCTAGGATTCACGGATCGTCAGCAAGGCAAGTAACACTTGATCATACTCTTTTCATACCCAGTTTTTATGCATTATCTAAATCCTCAAACATTGCATGGTTAGGATGTCATTAATTTGTGGGTTGGGAAGTAGATGATGAGGTAGGAACCTATTGCCCTGTTACTATCAAACCCTTGGGTGTTACTTCTACGTTATGCTTGTATTGCTATGCTATGCTCGTAGACGTGGTTTGGGTTTGAGAGATATTCATGACAGATGTGAGATTGTAAATTAATGGTTTACTTTAAGGTGGCAACTTAAATACACATCTGGGTGGATTGAGGCACTGGGAACCCAGTGTTGTCTGTTTTATTTTGGAAATCCTGGGTACCCGTGAGATCTTCCTATGGACCGCCACCAGGGCTCAAAGGGAATCGAGATTATTCATGTTAGAAACTTCCTGTGCAGCCACAAGCTATTATGGGCTCTAGCATAGTTGAGTAAGTTACGTGAAGCTCTCGAAGAGGTAGATCAGCAGGTAGTGGGTTTTATAGGTTTGGTATGATCTATCCGGAGTAGAGAGTTAATGTTTCTGAAAGACTGTGTCTCGGTCATCAGTTTCTCAAACACCATGTAGTGCGAGAAATAAACGGAGGCGATCGAGTCTTGTGGGGAAAAGTGCGCAAACCTCTGCAGAGTGTACAATCTAATCATGGTTAGCCGTGTCCCCGGTTATGGACAATTACGAGTATATAGTACTTGAGTATTCACATGTATCTCATCACTCTAAATTAATACTGTTGGGTTGTTAATTACTTTAATTGGGATTGAGTTGGGGTTATACCTTCTCAATGATGTTTCAACCACCATGATAGTTAAATTAAAATTTATTCCTTTGATGTAGGGAAAAATTGGCTTTTTTGCAAAATTGTAACCATAGAGCTTTCCACCAGCCGTATATGCATATAGTATAGCTTATTCTTTCATTACTCTCTATGTGTTACATTGCCAGCATATTCCATGTGCTGACCCGTTTGAACTACAACGTATTATGTTGCAGACTTTTCAGAGGCGTAAGGTTCGATAGGTCGCTGTCAGGCAGCTCGATTATGCCGTTGGAGTTGATGGACTCACTTTATCTTCCAAGCCTTCATTGTTATCGCATTAGATGGCCTTCAGCCATATTATTGTAATAAGTTCTCTTTTGAGACATTCGTTGTAATAAGTGTGTCATTGCTACTCTGTTATAAATCCTTCGAGTACTGTGTGTGTCAGCATTACCGATCCAGGGATGACACGGAAGCACAAAGACTTGACCATCTAAGGTCGGGTCGCTACATCAAACCGCACATCCACAGTTTCAACCACTTTGTAGTGAAAGAGGTTAAAGACTCTATAGGAGTGCGAATCCTTTCCGTAACCAAGCATAAAACCTTCATGTGCTTTCGGTGCAAATTTTGAAGTGTGATGTGGATCCTTGATCCAGCACATAGCACCAAATACTCTGAAGTAATGGCGACGTTTGGCTTCTTACCAGTTAGGAGCTCATAGGATGTCTTCTTCAGAAGCTTGTGAAGATAGACATGGTTGATGACATGGCATGCAGTATCAATGGCTTCAGGCCAGAACTTTCTTGGAGTCTTGTACTCATCAAGCATCGTCCGAGCCATCTCGATAAGTGTTCTGTTCTTGCGCTCCACGATGCCATTCTGCTGAGGTGTGTAGGGAGCAGAGAACTCATGAGTGATACCCAATGTATCAAGATAAGTGTCGAGGCTTGTGTTCTTGAACTCTATGCTGTTGTCACTTCTGATGTGCTTGATCTTGATGCCATAGTTCGTCATGGAACGATTGGTGAAGCGTCTGAAGACATCCTGTACTTCATTTTTGTAGAGGATTATATGCACCCATGTATATCTAGAATATTTATCAACATTGACGAAGCCATAGAGGCAAGCAGTGGTAGTAAGAGTAGAGTAGTGAGTAGGGCCAAAGAGATCCATGTGAGGCAGCTCGAAGGGTTGAGATGTAGTCATGATTGTCTTCGAGGGATGCTTGGCCCTTGTCATCTTTCCAGCTTCGCAGGCACCGCACAGATGATCCTTCTTGAACTTGATGCCCTCGATGCCAATGACGTGTTTCTTCTTCGCGAGTGTGTACAAGTTCCTCATGCCCGCATGTCCTAGCCTATGATGCCAGAGCCAGCACTCTGAAGCTTTTGCTAGAAGACATACGGCCAATTGTGGTCCTGCTGAGAAATCTACCATATACAGATCATCTTTTTGATACCCTTCAAAGACTAGAGACTTGTCAGATTCCATTAGAACCAGGCAACGATATTTTCCAAATATCACAATCATGTTAAAATCAAAAAGCATCAAAACAGACATTAAGTTGAAACCAAGGGATTCAACAAGCATCACTTTATCCATGTGCTGATCCTTTGAGATTGCAACTCTACCTAGACCCAATACCTTGATTTTACCAGTGTCAGCAAACATGATGTGACTCTTGTCACATGGACGTAGTGTTGAGTCCATCAGAAGACTTCGATCGCCAATCATGTGGTTAGTGCATCCACTGTCCATAATCCATTCTGAAGACTTTGGTGTCATACCCTCTGATGCGATTAGGGATAGACTTCACCAAGGGTATTGTGAAGCATAAACATTTGACGAACAAGCGGATTATCAAAGCTTAGATCCAGGTTAGGACTAATAGGATGTCTGGCAAGCGATTCAGGAACAAAATACATAGTAAGACCATTTGGGCATTTTATCTTGCGCCCTACAAGATGTTTTAGGTCCCCAGCATAAGCATCGAACGCCTTTGATTTCCGGCTAGAGACCTTTCCCTGCAAAAGAGAGTTAAGTTTTCTTAACCACCCACATCTTCAGGGGTGGCTTAGAAGCATTGAGTCTAAGTGCAGCATATGAGAACTTCGGCTTTGGAGCCCTAGCAAATAGACTTGCAGGAGGTGAATAATACTCATATGAATAAGCAGAAAAGTTTTTAGTTTTATGAACGTAGCGGTTTGAAGAAACACGCTCATATTCATAAGTCTGAGTATGACTTCCCTGCAAAACATTCGCGTTAGGGTGACTCTGGTGAGTCCTATGTCTATATGGAGCCTTTGGACCATATGAAGCCTTTGGTCTGGTGTTTGTCTTATTCCCTTGTGGTATCATGATGACATTCACAGGAAGATTCTCAAGACACCTTTTGGGCACCCAAATCTTCTTCATAGGTGGCCCATTCCTACAGTTAGTACCAATATACCTGGCAAACACTTCACCTTTCTGATTCTTAAACAGTTTATAGTTTGCATCAAAGGATTCATCAATGATAATCAAGTTAGCAGAAGTGAAGCCAGATAAGGTGGATGAATCCACTGAAGGTCCCTTTGCAGCAACCCACGTGGTTTTGGGGTACCGCTTCGGGGCTTCCAAAGAAGAACCATCAACATTCATTTTCCTCTCGAACCCAACACCCTCTTTCCTAGGGTTTTGGTTCAGAATCTGCTTTTTGAGGACATCACATAATGTCTGATGCCCTTTGAGACTTTTGTACATTCCTGTCTCAAGCAATGTCTTCAACCTGGCATTTTCATCAACAATAGTAGTGGTATCCTCAGCAGAGGGGTTAGTTACCACATCAGCAGTTGAAGATATTGTAACAGTGGTAGCAGTGGAACATTCAGCAACAGAAGTAGCGTTATCACGCTCAAGGCATTTTAGACATGGTGGTTCAAATCCTTCCTGAGCGGGACTGATCTGTTGAGCGCGTAGTGACTTGTTTTCCTTTTGAAGATCTTCATGAGCCGCTCTCAATTTCTCAAGCTCTTGCTTCCTTTGAAGATAATCGTAGGAAAGCTTTTCATGAGTTGTTGAGAGCGTTTCATGATGACTTTCAAGTTCCTCGTACTTAACATGAAGATTTTTGATGTCTTCAATTAAGGACTGAGATCGGGTCATTTCCATGTCCAACAGGTCATCACTTTTGTCTAGCAATTTTTGAATATGTTCCATAGCTTTGTGTTGTTCAGTTGCAATTTTAGCAAGTGTTTTGTAGCTAGGTTTGGATTCACAATCAGAGTCATCTTCACTTGATGTTTGTGTCGGATCACGGGTTCCGGCAGACCCTTAAGGTTCGAACTCTAGGGTGCGCGCGGAGATCCAACCCTCCACCGTCTCGTACCTCGCCGAATCGCAGGGATCTAAACTACTAACAAGAACAACACAAGAGATGCAAGATTTATACTAGTTCGGGCCACCGTTGTGGTGTAATACCCTACTCTAGTTTGTGGTGTGTGGATTGCCTCTGGGGCCGACGAAGAACAGTACAGGGAAGAACAGCGTCGCGAGGGTCTGTTCTTGGTGGGTGTGATGAACTGCTAAGTGGTGCCCCGTCGCTCTAGCTTGAGGAACGGGTTTCTCTCTCTCTCTGGATTCCGACCGCTCGATCCCATCGTCCTCTCCCTCTCTGAGTGTGGCTACCCCTATTTATCAGCGAAGGCGCTGGGCCTCTTCCCCAAATATTGAGCGGGAAGGGCGCCAACAATTGGCCATTTGAAGGGGAACAACGGGTACACTTATCCTGACTAAAGTTGGTCCTCGCCTGCCAAAGGCTCACAGTGATGGCCTTTGCTTGGGCTCCACGATGATCGCATTCCAGCCGTTGGGGCTGGTCTTGGTCTTGTTGCAGAAATGGATGCATTTGCACGATGCCCTTGCTCGCGCTTGCCCCTTTGCACCAAAGAGGAAAGGAGGATGGCGCGGGCTGGCGCCTCGATCGCGCCCTTGGTCGTCATGGCTTACGTCCACGGGCACCTCGCGAGGCACCCCGCCTTGAACTCTCCGCCTCGTGAGCCAGCCTGACGAGGCCGTGCTCGAGGAAGCTCTTGGTCGTCCGCCCCGCGAGGCTTGGCCCCTCGCGAGGGTCTTGAGCTTGTGTTGATGAAGATGGGTCGTCCTGGGCCTCCTTCGAGCCACGCCGCAGGCCGCAGGCAGGCAAGTCTGGGGACCCCCGTTCCCAGAACGCCGACAGTAGCCCCCGGGGCCACGACGCGCCCGGACTTGGCCGTGCAGAGAGGCGAAAGGGCAAGTGCGAAGCATCGTGGGCCCTAACAGCCTGTGGCCTTGGGCGCCGCGTGGCGGTTGATTGGACGTGGTTGCTTGTTCCCCCACGACGCCTTGGTAACCGCCCGGATTCGACAGGTCCTCGCATGCAGAGTTCGGCATGATGACTGGTGATCATGGAGGCCGACGGTTGGCCTCCGCCGGCTATAAGTACGGAACGGCGTGCGCTCCTCCAGTCCATCCTTCTGCTTCTATTCTTCCTCGTCTCGTCTGGTTGCCATGGCTCCGATCCGCCGGTTCTCCAGGGAAGAAAAGGGAAAGGCTCCTCAAGAGGATCCTGACCCGCTCCCCCCAAAGAAGCGGCTTGCTCTCTGGTGTCAGGGCAGGAGCGCGCGCGAGGAGGCGCCTGTGCCCTGGTGCGTGCAACCGCCACCAGGGTTTCCTCTTCCCTTGTACGCACGGATTGGTGGCCCTGAAGGAGGCGACGCTGGGCGCCACGAGCGGCGCCGTTGACGACGCGGCGGGTCACGAAGGTGTGCGTCTTCCCCCCTGGAGTCCACGTCGAGGGTTCCTGCCGGGAATTCGTGCTCCGCGTCGCCGCGCCTCCTAAGTCTTGGATCCGACTTCCTTCCTTCTTCGCCTCCATCGTCCGGCAGGGGGAGCCTCGACTGGCTGCAAAGACGCCGGCTGCGGCACCTCGCGACCGGGCAGAGGTCGCAGATGTTGCCCCGGCGAGGTCTTCATGACTTCGTGGCTGGAGCGAGATTGCCCGGTTTGCGGTGGCGAGGGCGCCCTCACGATCCACCTGGAGTACGACGGCGCTTCGGTGATGTCCTTCAAGCTCTTCGACGCGGAGGGTCGCCGGCTGGAGTGCTGCCCCAGGAGAGGTGGTTGGGGTTCTACTGTGGTGAGACAGAGGTCAACCGCCCGCTCCCTTGGCAGCTTCCCATGCGACGAAGGCGCCAGGGGATCCAGCGACTCCGCCGAGCTCTTCGCGACGCCAGAGACAAGCGACGACAGCTACGAGCCCCCGAGCTGCGCGCGCTCCCGAAGCGAGGCGAAGCTCTGTCGTCGCCGCCTCGACCTGGATGGGGTTGGCTCCGGACCGGTGGCCCATCGCTGATGATGGCGTTCGCCGCGGTGGTCCCTGTAGATAGGACTCCTTAGGATTCGCGTCTTTTGTTCTGCGAAGAGCCAAGAAATGTACTGGGGGCTTGTAAGATATTTGTAGCTTCGTTTATCAATATGATCCTTGTTATGAGGCAATGCGGGATGCTCATTCCGTTCTAGCTCAGTTCCTTCCTTTCAGACCTCGTGAGGGCTTGGTGCTCTGTGCCGACAGGTCCCAGTCCCAAGGCGGCTTCAGCCGTCGCTGGTATGCCAGGTCACGATGCCCTGGCCAAGGCCAGGAGGTGAGCGGCCCGAGGTCCGGTAAGAGCCTCTGAGTCGCGATGCTCAGGGGGTCCCCCTTGGCGCTCAAGCAGCCATCATTCGGTGAGAAAGGAGAGCCACGTTGCTAACACGGAGTTGCATTGAGTGTGGGGATGGTGTTGCAATGACTGGTGTGTCCGGAGGGTGACTTATCTCGAGGGTTAGGGTGATGCTTCCTGGCGCGGCGCTAGGTCCGTGCCCTGGCTGGCGAGAGATTGCGTGGCGAGGTCGTTCCGTGTTCCTCGAAGGGGCCCTGCAGGTTCACCACAAAGGGAACAAGAGCTCGCCGGGGCGATTGTTAGTCCTGCCATTAGTTGCTTTGGAGCGGCGCGAGAGGCCTCGCGAGGTGTGTCGGGGCACTCGTGAGCCAGCACGGGATTCACGAGGTACTACCTCAAGGCGGGTTGCGCCTGGCTCTGGGCCTTATCTTCGAGTGTGTTCCTGCAAAAATGGCTAGATGTCGGTGCTCTACGTCTTCGGGTCCCGGCTCTCGGGCTGGTTTCTACCGCCGCTGGCAAGCCAGGTCGCGATGCCATGGACAAGACCAGAGGTTGAGGGCCGGAGAGCCGGTAGGAGCCCTGAGTCGCGATGCTCGGGCACCCCCCTTTAACGCGCAAGCAGGATTAGATGACACAACTCTACGTCCTCGGGTCCCGGCTCTCGGGCTGGTCTCTACTGTCGCTGGCAAGCCAGGTCGCGATGCCATGGACAAGACCAGAGGGTGAGGGCCGGAGAGCTGGTAGGAGCCCTGAGTCGCGATGCTCAGGCACCCCCCCTTTAACGCGCAAGCTGGATTGGATGACGAAACTCTACGTCCTCGGGTCCCGGCTCTCGGGCTGGTCTCTGCCGTCGCTGGCAAGCCAGGTCGCGATGCCATGGACAAGACCAGAGGGTGAGGGCCGGAGAGCCGATAGGAGCCCTGAGTCGTGATGCTCAGGCACCCCCCCTTTAACGTGCAAGATTTTGCCACCCAGGAGAAGGCACCAAATAACAAGCATGGTGGAGCATAATCCTAAGGAAAACGCATGAAGGATACATGTCGTTGGGACTGGCCCGAGCGGCATGGGGATGATGCAGCCCGAGGGGCGCCCCCAACAGGGTAAGCTAAGGACATGAAATAAAAGGGATACATGCCGCAGGGACGGACCCACGCGGCCTGGGAATAATGCGCCCTCAAGGCGCCCCAAATGTAAATAAAACTTAAAGATGTCACTGGTGATGTTGGGGATGAAGGGTTGTTGATGTAGCAGACTCGGTGGGCTGCGGGAGCCGATCCTCACGAGCCCCCGTGCCTGGGGGCCTCGGGAGGCTCGAGGCGCTGGCGGCCCCTCACGGGCCATCTCCATCTCCGCCAGGTGGCTGCGGGCGTGCTCGACCTCTTGAGCCTCGTGATGGTCCTCATGAGACGCTGGTGTGCAGCAGCCCGCGTTTGGCGAGCCATAAGGCATGCGTCACGTAGGCTGTGGGGCGGGCCTACATGGCGTCCCCACTCGCGAGGGGCCAGAGGCACTCTTGAGATGCGGCTCGGTTGAGCCTGGTACATCGATGCACAAGCAGCCCACCATCCTCGCTGGATGGGGGGCCACAATGGCGGGCGGCGGCTGCCCCTCATGACCCTTGACTCCTGTAGCTCTGAATGGCCTTGCCGATGAACTCTTGAGGGTTCTGTTCTCCTGGTCTTGCTCACGCTATGGGAAACGTGCTTCGAAACACGCCTCCACGTGGTGCCCAAGCGCCTCCCTCGAGATCTTGGCGAGGTCGGTGGCCCTCCAGGGGAGAGCCCCCGAGCCCTGCCTGGGGAGGGCGCCGGGCGCGCCTTCCTATGCGATGGAAGGAGGCTCCCCCTGGCCCGGCGCGGGCCCTGAGGGGCCTGTCTCTTGATGAGCCGGGTCGGCCGATGTCTTCTTCTTCTTGGGTGCTGCCTCGAGAGGCGTCCTGCCGTAGTGCAGGTCTTCCAAATGATGCGGCTGAAAAGCTTCGCTTCCAAGGAGCACTTGCATCTCTCTCTTCACAGGGCACCATGATGACCCCGCCGCTTCTCGGCATCTTGAGGATGTTGTAGCCATGGTGGGTCACGGCCATGAACTTGGCCAATGCTGGGTACCCGAGGATGGCGTTGTCTGGCAAAGTAATGTGGGCGACATCGAAGTCGATGAGCTCGGTGTGGTAGTTGTCGCGGGCCCTGAAGGTGACAGGAAAGCGGACCTGCCCGATCGGGACCGTGGAGCCGTCGGTGACTCCGGAGAAGGGCTTGGTTGGCTGAAGCTGACTGTAGGGCACTTGAAGATTGTTGAATGTCTCCATGGACAGGACGTTGAGCCCTGCTCCGCCGTCGATGAGGGTCTTGGTGACCAGCACGTTGCTGATGATTGGGGAGCAAAGCATTGGGAGAACTCCGACTGTGGCTGCGCACTTGAGCTGATCCGCTGAGCTGAACGTGATGGCGCACGCCGACCACCTGAGAGGGCGCGTGGACTCGAGCTTGGGGAGGACTGCATTCACTTCACAAGCGAACTGCTTGAAGATGCGGTGGGAGGCTGGGGCTTGGCTCCGCCAGGATGCGACGATCGCGCAAGGCCTCGGAAGCCCCAGCCCCTAGTCCCGATGACGGTCTTCGATTCTCCTTGGTGGCGGCGGCAATGGAGGGAGGCCTGCGTTCCTTGCGGACGATCCTCACGAGGCTGATCCCTCCAGCCCTCGCGAGGTGGGTCTTGCCAGCCGGTCCTCGCGAGGTTGGTCGCGCCACCCTTGGCGCTGGCCGCGATCTTCCCAGCGTCTGCATTTCTTCCTCCTCCTCGGCCGTAGCCCGGTCGCTGCGCCAGGCGTCTGCCGACCCTTCCTTCAGCGCCTGACGGCCGGAGCTCTTGACATTCATTGGTGTTGTGGGTGCGGAGGTCGTGGTACACGTGATACCGGCTGCCCTTGGAAGACTCGGGCTGACCTCTGCCCGCTTGGTGTCCGGTTCGGCCGAGTACGGCAGCCCCTTGCGCTTTACATCCTTGGCCTTGGACTTCTTCTCTTGGGATCCGCAGCGGGCAGCTCGAGGAGGAGAGGCGCCTCCTCAGCCCCGGGCGCACTTGGTCGCCAAGTTGAACAGCTCGTGGAGGTGCACAGATCTTCATGCATCACCAGCTCCTCCTTCATCTTAACGCCACAGACGCCACGGGAGAAGGCAGAGATGATGGCCTCCTCCGTCACCCTGGGGATCTTGAGGCACGCGTTGTTGAAGCGCTGGATGTACTTTTGCAGGGTTTCCCCTGGCTGCTTCTTGATTCTGCGCATGTCGCTCACGGCGGGTGGCCGGTCGCGAGTACCTTGGAAGTTGGCGATGAAGCGGGTGCGCATCTCGGCCCAGAGGAGATCGTGCCTGGAGCCAGGTTCAGGAGCCAGGTGCGGGCCCCGTCCTTGAGCGCCATGGAAACCAGTTCGCCATGACCTTTTCATCTCCGTTGGCAGCCTCGATGCCCAGCTCAGAGCTGGTGGAACTGAGGGTCTCGCCGTGCTGTCGTAGCGTGCAGGCAAGTCTGGCTTGAACTTGTCGGGCGAGGCAACGCGGCGCAGCTCCTGGTGAAGGCGCGGCAGCCCGCCGTGGCCGCTGGGGCCTCGGACGGCAGAGAGCTTGGTCTTGCAGAGCCTCCCTGCGCCTTGGCCGGGGCAGCACAGGGTCTTGACGTGCTGGAGCGGGGAGCGCTCGGGCAGCTTCTTGTGGGCGAGGAACTTCTTGGCAGCTCTGCTCTTGCCGCGCCGGCGCCTGGCGGAGCGGGTTCCGCCCAGGGGCCGCGCGCCTTGGGGCCAGGGCGCCGTCTTGAGGAGGAGGTGGCTGAGGCGCCCCGGGAGCTTCATCGCCCGCGCGGGGCGGGGTGCGGTGCATCAAAACGGACGGCACGGGGTCGCCTCCCGCAGCGTGACGAGCTTCAGCGACGCGTCGATTCGTGAGACGTCTGCCGACGGGCGGTAGTGCAGGAGTTCGTTAGCGCGATGAGTGCAGCTCGGGCCTTCGGCAGCGAAGCGCGCGCGACGAAGAACCAGCGGGTGAGCGAAAGCGTGGCGGTGCGGCCGTCCCGCCTCATGGACGGAGTGCTTGGGGCGACGCTTGTCGCCGTTCCCGCCGGCCGGTGGCGGCGTTGACAGCCGGTGACGAGAACGACGAGGGCGCCCGCCGGCGGAGCCGTCTGGGTGACGTGGGAAGCGAGGTGGCTCGGCGCCGGCGCGAGCCCGGCAGTGTCGGTTATGGTTGCGATGGTCGGGGAAGAACGAGGCGACAAAAGGCAGATTCCGGCGCACCCCTACCTGGCGCGCCAAATGTCGGATCACGGGTTCCGGCAGACCCTTAAGGTTCGAACTCTAGGGTGCGCGCGGAGATCCAACCCTCCACCGTCTTGTACCTCGCCGAATCGCAGGGATCTAAACTATTAACAAGAACAACACAAGAGACGCAAGATTTATACTAGTTCGGGCCACCGTTGTGGTGTAATACCCTACTCTAGTTTGTGGTGTGTGGATTGCCTCTGGGTCGATTTAAGAATAAGACAGGGAAGAACAGCGTCGCGAGGGTCTGTTCTTGGTGGGTGTGATGAACTGCTAAGTGGTGCCCCGTCGCTCTAGCTTGAGGAACGGGTTTCTCTCTCTGTTGATTCCGACCGCTCGATCCCATCGTCCTCTCCCTCTCTGAGTGTGGCTACCCCTATTTATCAGCGAAGGCCCTGGGCCTCTTCCCCAAATATTGAGCGGGAAGGGCGCCAACAATTGGCCATTTGAAGGGGAACAGCGGGTACACTTATCCTGACTAAAGTTGGTCCTCGCTTGCCAAAGGCTCTGGTGATGACGCCTTTGCTTGGGCTCCACGATGATCGCATTCCAGCCGTTGGGGCTGGTCTTGGTCTTGTTGCAATCAAAGCGGATGCCTTTGCACGATGCCCTTGCTGCGCTTGCCCCTTTGCACCAAAGAGGAAAGGAGGACGCTGCTGGCTGGCGCCTCGATCGCGCCTTGGTCGTCATGGCTTACGCCACGGGCACCTCGCGAGGCACCCCGCCTTGAACTCTCCGCCCCTCGTGAGCCAGCTGACGAGGCCGTGCTCGAGGAAGCTCTTGGTCATCCGCCTCATGAGGCTTGGCCCCTCGCGAGGGTCTTGAGCTTGTGTTGATGAAGATGGGCCATCTGGGCCTCCTTCGAGCCACGCCACAGCCGCAGCAGCGAGCAAGTCTGGGACCCCTGCCCTGCAACGCCGACAGTTTGAAAGTAAGCATCGCGTGAGTTTACCTTGGCACCACGTGCCATGAAGCATTAGGTGGGAGCAGAGTCGTTCTTGTCCTTAGCATCGGCGTTGGTGATGGAGCCATTGTCTCCAGTGTTGAAGATGGACTTGGCAACATAGGCTGTAGCTAGACTCCTCCTTAGACTCCACCTCGGCCTCCTCAGAAGCAGACTCCTCCTCTGAATCCATCTCCTTGCCAACAAAAGCACGAGCCTTGCCAGATGAGCTCTTCTTGTGTGATGAAGACTTCAATGAAGACTTGGAAGAAGACTTTGAGGATTTCTTCTTCTTCTTGTCATCAGAATCATATTCCTTGCTCTTCTTCTTGTTGTTGTTCTCATTGTCCCACTGTGGACACTCAGAGATGTAGTGACCAGGTTTCTTGCAATTGTGGCATGTTCTCTTCTTGTGGTCATGAGTAGAAGCTTCATCATTTCTTGTGCTGGACCGTGAAGACTTTCTGAAGCCTTTCTTCTTAGTGAATTTCTGGAACTTCTTCACAAGCATAGCAAGTTCCTTTCCAATGTCTTCAGGATCACCAGAACTGCAGTCAGATTCTTCTTCAGATGAGGAAACAACCTTTGCCTTCAAAGCACGAGTTCGGCCATAGTTGGGACCATAGATGTCTCTTTTCTCAGATAGCTAAAACTCATGTGTGTTGAGCCTCTCAAGTATGTCAAACGGATCGAGTGTCTTGAAGTCAGGGAGTTCTTGAATCATCAGGGCTAGGGTGTAAAATGAGCTATCAAGTGATCTCAGGAGTGTCTTGACGATTTCATGCTTGGTGATCTCAGTGGCGCCGAGCGCATGAAGCTCATTTGTGATATCAGTGAGGCGGTCAAATGTGAGATGGACATCCTCATTGTCTTTTCTCTTGAAGCGGTTGAAGAGATTGCGAAGAACACTGATCCTTGAGTCTTCTGGATTGAGATGCCTTCGTTGACCTTGGAGAGCCAGTCCCAGACTAGCTTCGATGTTTCCAGAGCACTCACACGGCCATACCGTCCTTTGGTCAGATGACCACAGATGATGTTCTTGGCAGTAGAATCCAGTTGAATGAACTTCTTGACATCAGCAGGGGTGACACCTTCACCAGTCTTGGGAACGCCGTTCTTGATGACATACCATAGATCGACATCAATGGCTTCAATATGCATGCACATCTTATTCTTCCAGTAGGGGTAATCAGTGCCATCGAAGACATGGCACGCAGCGGAGACTTTGATTATCCCTGCAGTCGACATAGCTAAAACTCCAGGTGGTTAAACCGAATCACACAGAACAAGGGAGTACCTTGCTCTGATACCAATTGAAAGTGCTAGTTATCGACTAGAGGGGGTGAATAGGTGATTTTTATGAAAGTCTTCAAAACATGGGTGTTTCGAAGACAAACAATAGAAATGAACCTATTGACATGCAGCGGAAGGTAGACTACACTAGACAAGCCATAGTCAAGTAAGTAATGAAGTGAAAGCACGAAGCCTATTAGCAGCTAGGTAGTATAGATCAGGATGTAAGATAGTATGAAGCCAAACAACAATAGTAGTCACACAGTGAAGTCAATCAGATCAGACAAACAGGCAAATGACTTCACGAAGACAAACGGTAAATAAAGAGAGAGAGAGAGAGAGAGAGAGAGAGAGAGAGAGAGAGAGAGAGAGAGGAGATAGAACCAGTTGCTTGGTGAAGACAGGGATTTGTTGGACCAATTCCAGTTGCTGTGACAACTGTACGTCTGGTTAGGGAGCCTGGGATTTAACTCAGAAGACCATGTCTTCACCTTATTCCCCTTGAGCTAAGAACACTCAGTCCTGGCCCAATCACTCTGGTAAGTCTTCAAGGTAGACTTCCGAACCTTCACATACTTCGTTCACCGGCAATCCACAATGACTCTTGGATGCTCAGAACGCGACGCCTAACCGGCTGGAGGATTCACAGTCCTCAAGTGTAATAATTCTTCAGATCACGCGGACAGAAAGACTTCAGTGATGCCAAACACTCTTTGGGCTCTGGGTGTTTTGGGCTTTGTCCTCGCAAGTATCTCTCTCTGAAATGCTTCAGAGGTGGGTTGCTCTCAAACGACAAAAGCCGTGCACTAACTCTGAGCAGCCACCAATTTATGGTGTAGGGGGTGGGCTATTTATAGCCACTAGGCAACCCGACCTGATTTGTCCGAAATGACCACGGGTCACTAAGGAACCGACACGTGTTCCAACGGTCGATTTCAAACACACGCGGCAGCTTGACTTGGGCTACAAGTAAAGCTCACTCATCCACTACGGATAAGATTTGCTCTCATTGTCTTCGCTTGAAGACATAGGATTTGGTTGAGCATCACTCAGTCACTCTGACTTTGTTCACTTGGATCCCACTTAACAGTATGGCGGTTCCTATGACTCAACAAAGAAGAAAAGGAAACACGAAACAGCTATGTCTTCGAGCTCCAAAGTCTTCATGCGATGTCTTCTCATGTCATAGTCTTCTATGTGAATATCTTCATAGACCACCATTGTCTTCAATGTCTTCACACATTTTTAGGGGTCATCTCTAGTTGGTAAACCGAATCAATGAGGGACTACTACCTGTGTTATCCTGCAATTCTCACAAACACATTAGTCCCTCAACCAGGTTTGTCGTCAATACTCCAAAACCAACTAGGGGTGGCACTAGATGCACTTACAATCTCCCCCTTTTTGGTGATTGATGACAAACTGGTTGAAGTTTTCAACGGGGATAAAAGTATGTGAAATTGTAGGGGTTGAGGTATTGTCTTCATAAGTAGCAAAAGGCTCCCCCTGAACATGTGCATATAAGTATTTTGCTTTTGAATGCAAATGCACATGGCAGGTTGTACTTGTGGAGATCCTCTTCAACTTAAGAAGACAATTCATCATGCATGAAAAGATATAACAAAGATAATGACATGCATAATGAAAAATGGACGTCTGTGGAATGACTTCGTGCGGAATTTATCATAGCACATGCGGAATTTATCGTCGCATCACATAGTTGACAGAAAAGGTAGCAGACGACCATCAAGTTTAAGTGTTACAACTCAAAGAACCAAATGTATCAAAAGCGAGAGTTGTAAACACTTGGAAAAAAGTATAGCAACCACCCATAAGGACCCGCTTGAAGACTATCAACTCATATGCTTCTCCCCCTTTTGTCAGTAAGGACCAAAAAGGTTTGAAGACATAGAGCTTCTACTCGTTCCCATGAGGAGTAGGTGAAGGTGCAGGGTCGACGTTGGAGTCCGGTGGTGCAGAAGAACTTGGTGCAGTGTCGATACGCGGCGAAGTTGTAGTAGGTCAAGTAGCATCATCTCTGTTAGCCCCACTGTCTATGACGAGTGGGCCCCACTGGTTATTTTGACCAGTCAACCAGTGTGTTGACTGCTGACGTCATCCCAACGCAATGCTGATGTCACAATTCCATTTCTGTTAATTTAGATAAATTCAGAAAATGATTAAAACTTTAGAAAAACATAGAAAATAAACCGTAGCTCAGATGAAAATACTTTGTACATGAAAGTTGCTCAGAATGACGAGACGCCACAGCCCATTCATCTGCCACACATCCCTAGCATAGCAAACACACAAATTTCCCCCTCCGGTTCATCTGTCCGAAAACGCGAAACACTGGGGATACTTTCCCGGATGTTTTCCTCCTTCGTCGGTATCACCTTCTACTGTGTTAGGGCACACCTGGCACCGTTACTTGTCATGTCATGCATCGTTATGCATCTGTTTGCATTGTATTCATTGTTTCTTCCCCCTCTTCTCTCCGGTAGACTATGAGACTGACGCTGCTGCTGGTGCCCCGATCGACTACTATGTTGAAGACCCCTCCTTCTTGCCAGAGCAACCAGGCAAGCCCCCCCCCCTTGGTCACCAGATATCGCCTATTCTTCTCTCTACTGCTTGCATTAGAGTAGTGTAGCATGTTACTGCTTTCCGTTTATCCTGCGAGTGATTCACGGATTGGGACCGAAAGGACGTTTGTCCCGACGGCCCTCTGAGTGGATCTTTGTGGCGGAGCGACAGGGCAGGTTGAGACCACCTAGGAGAGAGGTGGGCCTGGCCCTGGTCGGTGTCCGTGGTTACATCAATTAACATGCTTAACGAGATATTGGTATTTGATCTAAGTATGGCCACTGGCCTATACGCACTAACCAACTACGCGGGAACAGTTATGGGCACTCGACGTCGTGGTATCAGCCGAAGCCTTCTTGACGTCAGCGACTGAGCGGCGCGCCCCGGATTGGACTGGAATGCCTGCTCTTGTATTAGGGAGGCTAGATCTGCTTCTAGCTGCGTACATAACATGCAGGTGTGCAATGGGCGATGGGCCCAGACCCCTGCGCCATAGGATTTAGACCAGCGTGATGACCTCTCTATTGTGCCTAGGTGGGGCTGTGACGTGTTGATCTTCCGAGGCCGGGCATGACCCAGGAAAGTGTGTCCGGCCAAAGGGGATAGAGTGTGTTGGGTAATGTGGTGCACCCCTGTAGGGAAGTTTATTTATTCGAATAGACATGTCCCTCGGTAAAAGGACGACTCGGAGTTGTACCTTGACCTTATGACAACTAGAACCGGATACTTAATAAAACACACCCTTTCAAGTGCCAGATACAACCCGGTGATCGTTCTCTAACAGGGCGACGAGGAGAGGATCGCCGGGTAGTATTATGCTATGCGATGATACTTGGTGAACTTACCATCTACTCTCTTCTACATGCTGCAAGATGGAGGCTGCCGGAAGCGTAGTCTTGACGGGACTAGCTATCCCCCTCTTATTCTGGCATTCTGCAGTTCAGTCCACAGATACTACCCATTTCATTGATACCAATGCATATGTAGTGTAGATCCTTGCTTGCGAGTACTTTGGATGAGTACTCACGGTTGCTTTTCTCCCTCTTTCCCCTTACCATACTACCTGGTTGTCGCAACCAGATGCTGGAGCCCAGGAGCTTGACGCCACCGTCGATGACGACTCCTACACTAGAGGTGCATACTACTACGTGCAGGCCGCTGACGACGACCAGGAGTAGTTTAGGAGGATCCCAGGCAGGAGGCCTGTGCCTCTTTCGATCTGTATCCCAGTTTGTGCTAGCCATCTTATGGCAACTTGTTTACTTATGTCTGTACTCACATATTGTTGCTTCCTGAAAGGATCGAGAAGAGGTGTCTAGAGGGGGGGAGAATAGACTCTAATCAAGAAAAGTTGCAATTTTTAATCTCTTGAGTTGAAGTGGAGTATTAGCACAAGTTTAAACATTCACAATACATATCAAGCAAGCATGCAAGCATACAAAGAGTATATGAGCAGCGGAAAGTAAGGCATGCAAGTTGCAAGAATGTAAAGGGATGGGATTGGAGTGTGCAAACGCAATTTGGAGACACAGAGATTTTTTATCCGTGGTTCCGATAGGTGGTGCTATCGTACATCCACGTTGATGGAGACTTCAACCCACGAAGGGTAACGGTTGCGTGAGTCCACGGAGGGCTCCACCCACGAAGGGTCCACAAAGAAGCAACCTTGTCTATCCCACCATGGTCGTCGCCCACGAAGGACTTGCCTCACTTAGGTAGATCTTCACGAAGTAGGCGATCTCCTTGACCTTACAAACTCCTTGGTTCAACTCCACAATCTTGTCGGAGGCTCCCAAGTGACACTTAGCCAATCTAGGAGACACCACTCTCCAAGAAGTAACAAATGGTGTGTTGATGATGAAATCCTTGCTCTTGTGCTTCAAATGATAGTCTCCCCAATACTCAACTCTCTCTCATAGGATTGGATTTGGTAGAAAGAAGATTTGAGCGGAAAGCAACTTGGGGAAGGCTAGAGATCAAGATTTATGTGGTTGGAATGGAATATCTTGACCTCAACACAAGTGTAGGTGGTTCTCTCTCAGAAAATATGTGTTGGAAGTGTAGGCATGTTCTGGTGGCTCTCTCCATGAATGAAGAGTGGGTGGAGGGGTATATATAGCCTCCACACAAAATCTAACCGTTACACACAAATCACCAAACTTGGTGGGACCGATTCAGAGAACTCGGTCGGACAGATTTAGTTCAAAATGTGAACGTTAGGATTCTTGGTGGGACCAACTAGATCAACTCGGTGGGACCGATGTGCTAGGGTTAGGGTAAATCCAAAACTCAGTTTGACCGATTACTCAAACTCAGTGGGACCGATTTGTGTAATAAGTGAAACAGAATGTTGGCCAAGCAAACTTGGTGGGGCCGGTTGCAAATCTCGGTGGCACCGAAATTATTGCAATAGACAACAGAGAGTTTGCAAGCCCATCTAGGTGAGACCGAGATTCCATCGGTGAGACCGAACTGATTAGGGTTTCTGACAGTGGCTATGTCAACTGAAGTCGGTGGCTCTGGATATGAAATTTCGGTGGGGCCAAGTTTGACTTTTTGGATTAGGACATATGTGGAAGTGAGAAAGTGGTGGAGGGTTTTGGAGCATATCACTAAGCACTTTGAGCAAGCAAGCCATTAAGCAACACCTCATCCCTTCTTAATAGTATTGGTTTTCCTATGGACTCAATGTTATCTTGGATCACTAAAATAGAAAATGTATAGTCCTGAGCTTTGAGATTGAGCCAATCCTTTGTCCTTAGCATCTTGAAGGGGTTCCACATCCTCTTGTCCATGCCACTCCATTGTTGAACTTATCTGAAACATACTAGGTAGAACCATTAGTCCAACAAGAGATATGTTGACATTAATTACCAAAACCACCCAGGGAGCACTTGTGCTTTCACTTCCGCTGACTCGTCTATGATCGAGCTCTTGTATTCGAGCCCTCGAGGCCCCTGGCTTGTAATATGATGCTTGTATGACTTATTTTTTTTAGAGTTGTGTTGTGATATCTTCCCGTGAGTCCCTGATCTTGATCATACATGTTTGCGTGCATGATTAGTGTACGATTGAATCGGGGGTGTCACATGCACATCGCTCTGGGCCAGTAGCTCAGGAGAAACGCTGAGGCCTACGTCGACGACATAGTGGTGAAGTCTCGGGAGGCAGGGACCCTCATCGAGGACCTGGAGGAAACATTCGCCATCCTGTGCAAGGTGGACCTACAGCTCAACCCGGAGAAATGTGTGTGTGGCGTCCCCTCCGGCAAGCTGTTGGATTTTTTGGTATCTCACAGGGGAATCGAGGCAAACCCGGAGAAGGTCAAGGCAATAGAAAGGATGAGTCCCCCGCAGACTCTTAAGGAAATGCAGAAGCTGGCGGGCTGTGTGACCTCGCTGGGGCGCTTCATCTCCAAGCTGGGGGAGCGCGCCCTCCCGTTCGTCAAGCTGATGAAGAAGAAGGGGCCGTTCGAGTGGACTGTGGAGGCTCACGCTGCATTTCAAGACCTCAAGAGATACCTCACCAGCCCACTAGTGATGGTGGCTCCGCGGCCTCTTGAGCCCCTGGTGCTTTACCTGGCCGCCATGCCACATTCTGCCTGCGCGTCGCTAGTGGCCGTCCGAGAGGAGCACCAAGCCAGGGACCTGCCACGCGACGCCGTACACCATGACAAGACAACGCAACTCCAGGACGATGCTCCTGAGGCTCCAGCGCAACTAGCAGAGGACCAGGCTCCTCGGGACGGCGCTCCTGAGGCCCTGGCTACCCCCGCAAGCGGCCAAGCTCCTGACGACCCCTAGCCTCAGGAGGTACAAGACCCCACCAGCGCTCCTACCTTCGTCGAGCACCCGGTGTACTTCGTCAGCACGTTACTTGCTACGTCTTGAGCTTGCGTTGGTTTTCCCCGAAGAGGAGAGGATGATGTAGCACAATAGTGTAAGTATTTCCCTCAGTTTTTGAGAACCAAGGTATCAATCCAGTAGGAGGCCACACTCAAGTCCCTCGTACCTTCACAAAACGATAGCTACTCGCAACCAACGCGATTAGGGGTTGTCAATCCCTTCACGGTCACTTACGAGAGTGAGATCTGATAGAGATAATATTTTTGGTATTTTTGGTAGAAAGATGCAAAGTGAAAAGTAAAAGCAAAGTAAAAACAAAGCAAGTAATGAAGTGATGGAGGTTGATATGATGAGAATAGACCCGGGGGCCATAGGTTTCACTAGTGGCTTCTCTCAAGAGCATAATTATTCTATGGTGGGTGAACAAATTACTGTTGAGCAATTGACAGAATTGAGCATAGTTATGAGGTTATCTAGGTATGATCATGTATATAGGCATCACGTCCGAGACAAGTAGACCAAAACGATTCTCAAGATCTACTACTATTACTCCACTCATCGAACGCTATCCGGCATGCATCTAGAGTATTAAGTTAAAAACAGAGTAACGCTTGTAAGCAACAAGACATGATGTAGAGGAATAAATTCATGCAATATGATAAATACCCGTCTTGTTATCCTCGATGGCAACAATACAATACGTGCCTTGCAACCCTTTACATCCTTTGGGTAAGGACACCGCAAGATTGAACCCAAAGCCATGCACTTCTCCCATTGCAAGAACTACCAATCTAGTTGGCCAAACCAAACGGATAATTCGAAGAGACTTGCAAAGATAACTCAATCATACATAAAAGAATTCAGAGAAGATTCAAATATTATTCGTAGATAAGCTGGATCATAAACCCACAATTCATCAATCTCAACAAACACATCGCAAAAAGAAGATTACATCGAATAGATCTCCATGAGAGAGGGGGATAACATTGTATTGAGATCCAAAAAGAGAGAAGAAGCCATCTAGCTACTAGCTATGGACCCGAAGGTCTCAAGTAAACTACTCACACTTCATCGGAGGGGCTATGGTGTCTATGTAGAAGCCCTCCATGGTGGATGCCCCCTCCGGCAGAGCTCCGGAGCAGGCCCCTAGATGGGATCTCGTGGATACAGGAAGTTGCGGCGGTGGAATTAGGTTTTTGGCTCCTGTTCTGATCGTTTGAAGTGCGAGGTATATATAGGAGGAAAGGGTACGTCGGTGGAGCTTGAGGCCCACGAGGTGGGCGCGCCCTAGGGGCGCCCACCTCGTGACCGCCTCTCTGGTTACTTGGCGTAGGTCCAAGTCTCCTGGATCACGTTCGGTGAGAAAATCACGTTTCCGAAGGTTTCATTCCGTTTGGACTCCGTTTGATATTCTGTTTCTTCGAAATACTGAAAAAGGCAAAAAAACAGCAATTCTGGGCTGGGCCTCCGGTCAATAGGTTAGTCCCGAAAGTGATATAAAAGTGGAAAATAAAGCCCATTATAGTCCAAAACAGTAGATAAAGTAGCATGGAGCAATCAAAATTTATAGATACGTTGGAGACGTATCAGGCATCCCCAAGCTTAATTCCTGCTCGTCCTCGAGTAGGTAAATGATAAAAAGAGAATTTTTGATGCGGAGTGATACTTTGGCATAATTTCAATGTAATCTTTTTAATCATGGTATGAATATTCAGATCCGAAATATTCAAGACAAAAGTTCATATTGACATAAAAATAATAATACTTCAAGCATACTAATCAAAGTAATCATGTCTTCTCAAAATAGCATGTCAAAAGAAAGTTCATCCCTACAAAATCATATAGTTAGGCTATGCTTCATTTTCACACACAAAGATGTTCCCAACTTCTATACCCCCGATGATAAGCCAAGCAATTGTTTCATACTTAAATAATCTCAAACTTTTTCAACCTTCACGCAAAACATGAGCATGAGCCATGGATATAGCACTATGGGTGGAATAGAATATGATGATGGGGATTGTGTGGAGAAGACAAAAAAGGAGAAAGTCTCATATTGACGAGGATAATCAATGGGCTATGGAGATGCCCATCAATTGATGTCAACATGAGGAGTAGGGATTGCCATGCAACGGATGTACTAGAGCTATGAATGCTCAACAAAAGAAAACTAGTGGGTGTGCATCCAACTTGCTTGCTCATGAAGACCTAGGGCATTTTGAGGAAGCCCATCGTAGGAATATACAAGCCAAGTTCTATAATGAAAAATTCCCACTAGTATAAAAGACAACTTATGAGACTCACTATATGAAAAACATGGTGCTACTTTGAAGCACAATATATGAGACTCGCTACATGAAGAACAAGGTGCTACTTTGAAGCACAATATATGAGACTCACTACATGAAGAACAAGGCGCTACTTTGAAGCACAAGTGTGGAAAAAGAGATAGTAGCATTGCCCTTTTTATTTATTTATTTTTTGGGCCTTTCTTTTTTCTTTTTGGCCTTTCTCTTTTTTTGGGCAATGCTCTAATAATGATGATCATCACACTTCTATTGATTACAACATAAGGATTACAACTCAAAACTAGAACAAGGTATGACTCTATATGAATGCCTCCGTGATGTACCGGATGGTGCAATGAATCAAGAGTGACATGTATTAAAAATAATGCATGGTGGCTCTGCCACAAATACGATCTCAACTTCATGATCATGCAATGGCAATATGACAAAAGTAAAGTATGTCATGATGATGATGATCGGAACGGTGGAAAGTTGCATGGCAATATATCTCGGAATGGCTATGGAAATGCCATAATAGGTAGGTATGGTGGCTGTTTTGAGGAAGATATAAGGAGGTTTATGTGTGATAGAGCGTATCATATCACGGGGTTTGTATGCACCGCGAAGTTTGCACCAACTCTCAAGGTGAGAAAGGGCAATGCACGGTAATCAAGAGGCTAGCAAAGGCGGAAAGGTAAAAGTGTGTATAGTCCATGGACTCAACATTAGTCAAAAGAACTCATATACTTATTGCAAAAATTTAGAAGTCATCAAAAATCAAGTACTACGCACATGCTCCTAGGGGATAGATTGGTAGGAAAAGACCATCGCCGTCCCCGACCGCCACTCATAAAGATGCACAAGCCAGGTACACTTCATGTTTCAAATTTGTTACACAACTTTAACCATACGTGCATGCTACGGATTTGCTAACTTCAACACAAGCATTTCTCAAATTCACAACTACTCAACTAGCACGACTTTGATATTATCACCTCCATATCTCAAAACAATTATCAAGCATCAAACTTATCTTAGTATTCAACGCACTCAAAAGAAAGTTTCACATATCTTGAATACCAAGTATATAACATTAAGCAAATTACCATGCTATTAACGACTCTCAAAATAATCTAAGTGAAGCATGAGAGATCAAGTTTCTTTAAAACAAATCCACCATCATGCTCTAAAAGATCTAAGTGAAGCACTAGAGCAAAATTATCAAGCTCAAAAGATATAAGTGAAGCACATAGAGCAAAATTGTCAAGCTCAAAAGATATAAGTGAAGCACATAGAGTATTCTATCAAATTTCAATTCATATATGGCTCTCTAAAAAGGTATGTACAGCAAGGATGATTGTGGTAAACTAACAAGCAAAGACACAAATAATACAAGACGCTCCAAGCAAAACACTTATCATGTGGTGAATAAAAATATAGCTCCAAGTAAATTACCGATGGAAGTGGATTTAAAGAGGGGATGCCTTCCGGGGCATCCCCAAGCTTTGACTTTTTGGTGTCCTTGGATTATCTTGGGGGTTCCATGGGCATCCCCAAGCTTAGGCTCTTGCCACTCCTTGTTCCATAATCCATCAAAAAGAATTCACCCAAAACTTGAAAACTTCACAACACAAAACTCAATAGAAATCTCGTGAGCTCCGTTAGAGAAAGAAAACAAAAGACTACTTTAAGGTACTGTAATGAACTCATTTTTTATTCATTTTGGTGTTAAACCTACTGTATTCCAACTTCTCTATGGATCATAAACTATTTTACTAGCTATAGATTCATCAAAATAAGCAAACAACACACGCAAAACAGAATCTGTCAAAAACAGAACAGTCTGTAGTAATCTGTAACTAACGCAAACTTCTGGAACTCAAAAAATTCTACCAAAATTAGAAGACCTGGACAATTTGTTTATTGATCGGAAGCAATTAGAATCAATATTTTATCACATTCTGGTGATTTTTAACAATTCGGGGACTGAGCGCAAAGATTCTGGAAATTACAGCAAGATCAAATAAATATCACCCAAGAAGATCCAATAGGTTTAACTTGGCACAAACACTAATTAAAAGATAAAACCACATCTAAACAGGGGATAGATGGATTATTTATTCCTAAACAGAAGTAGAAACAAAAAACTAAAAATAAAATTGGGTTGCCTCCAAACAAGCGCTATCGTTTAACGCCCCTAGCTAGGCATAAAATCGAGGATAGATCTAGGTATTGCCATCTTTGGTAGGCAATCCATAAGTGGCTATCATGATAGATTCATATGGTAATTTTATTTTCTTTCTAGGAAAGTGTTCCATGCATTTCTTTAAGGGAAATTGGAATCTAATATTTCCTTCCTTCATATCAATAATTGCACCAATCGTTTTAAGGAAAGGTCTACCAAGAATAATAGGACATGAAGGATTGCAATCTATATCAAGAACGATAAAAATCTACGGGCACATAATTCCTATTTGCAACAATAAGAACATCATTAATTCTTCCCATAGGCTTTTTAATAGTGGAATCCGCAAGATGCAAGTTTAGAGAACAATCATCAAAATCACGGAAATCTAGCAAATCACACAAAGTTTTGGGAATAGTGGAGACACTAGCACCCAAATCACATAAGGCATGAAACTCATAATCTTTAATTTTAATTTTGATAGTAGGTTCCCATTCATCATAGAGTTTCCTAGGGATAGAAACTTTCAACTCAAGCTTTTCTTCATAAGATTGCATCAAGGCATCAACAATGTGTTCAGTAAAGGCCTTATTTTGACTATAAGCATGAGGAGAATTTAGCACGGTTTGCAACAAGGAAATACAATAAATTAAATAGCAATTTTCATAATTAAATTCCTTGACATCCAATATAGTGGGTTTAGCAACATCTAGATTTTTATTTCTTTCAATCCCACTTTTATCAATTTCATCATCAAGATCTAAAAACTCCGAATTCTTAGAACGCCTTCTAGGTAAAGGAAGATCATATTCAGTTTCATCAAGATTCATATAGCAAAACAAAGATTTAATAGGGGACACATCAATAACTTTTAGATCTTCATCTTGATTATCATAGGAATTAGAAGAACACGCTTTAATAAAGGCATCTTTGGAAGCACGCATCCTAGCGGTTCTTTCTTTGCACTCATCAATGGAAATTCTCATGGCTTTGAGAGACTCATTGATATCATGCTTAGGAGGAATAGATCTAAGTTTTAAATAATCAACCTCGAGAGAAATTCTATCAATGTTCCTAGCCAAATCATCAACTTTAAGCAATTTCTCTTCAAGCAAAGCATTAAAATTCTTTTGTGAATTCATAAACTCTTTAACACTACTCTCAAATTCAGAGGGCATCTTATTAAAATTTCCATAAGAGTTGTTGTAGGAATTTCCATAATTATTAGAAGGATTACAAGGATAAGGCCTAGGATTAAAATTCCCTCTATACGCGTTGTTACCAAAATTATTCCTACCAACAAAATTCACATCCATAGATTCACTATTATTCTCAATCAAAGTAGACAAAGGCATATCATTAGGATCAGAAGAAACACTCTTAGCAAATAATTTCATAAGTTCATCCATCTTTCCACTCAAAACATTGATTTCTTCTATAGCATGCACTTTTTTATTAGTAGATCTTTCAAGATGCCATTGAGAATAATTAACCATAATATTATCTAGGAGTTTAGTAGCATCTCCTAAAGTGATTTCCATAAAAGTGCCTCCCGCTGCCGAATCTAAAAGATTTCTAGAAGCAAAATTCAATCCATCATAATTTTTTTGTATAATCATCCATAAGTTCAAACCATGAGTAGTACAATTACGTATCATTAATTTCATTCTCTCTCAAGCTTGTGCAACATGTTCATGATCAAGTTGCTTAAAATTCATAATATCGTTCCTAAGGGAGATAATCTTAGAGGGAGGAAAATACTTAGAGATAAAAGCATCTTTGCACTTGTTCCAAGAATCAATACTATTTTTAGGCAAAGATGAAAACCACGCTTTAGCACGATCTCTAAGCGAAAAAGGAAATAGATTCAACTTAACGACATCATTATCGACATCTTTTTTCTTTTGCATATCACATAAACCAACGAAGCTATTCAGATGAGTAGCGGCATCTTCACTAGGAAGGCCGGCGAATTGATCTTTCATAACAAGATTCAACAAAGCAGTATTGATTTCACAAGATTCAAGATTGGCAAGAGGAGCAATCGAGTGCTAAGGAAATCATTATTATTGGTATTGGTGAAGTCACACAATTTGGTAGCATCTTGAGCCATCGCGACAAACAAGCAATCCAACACACAAGCGCATAAAAGGCAAAGGGAAAAGAGGAGGAGCTTGGGAAAGAGAGGGCGAATAAAGCGGCAAGGGTGAAGTGGGGAGAGGAAAATGAGAGGCAAATGGAAAATAATGTAATGCGAGAGATAGGGATTGTGATGGGTACTTGGTATGTTGACTTTTGCGTAGACTCCTCGCAACGGGCGCCGAAATCCTTCTTGCTACGTCTAGAGCTTGGGTTGGTTTTCCCGAAGTGGAGAGGATGATGCAGCACAAGATGGCGTAAGTATTTCCCTCGCTTTTTGAGAACCAAGGTATCAATCCGAGGAGGCCACGCTCAAGTCCCTCGTACACGCACAAAACGATAGCTACTCGCAACCAACGTGATTAGGGGTTGTCAATCCCTTCACGGTCACTTACGAGAGTGAGATCTGATAGAGATAATATTTTTGGTATTTTTGGTATAAAGAAGCAAAGTGAAAAGTAAAAGCAAAGTAAAAACAAAGCAAGTAATAAAGTGATGGAGGTTGATATGATGACAATAGACCCGGGGGCCATAGGTTTCACTAGTGGCTTCTCTCAAGAGCATAATTATTCTACGGTGGGTGAACAAATTACTGTTGAGCAATTGACAGAATTGAGCATAGTTATGAGGTTATCTAGGTATGATCATGTATATAGGCATCCCGTCCGAGACAAGTAGACCGAACGATTACGCATCTACTACTATTACTCCACTCATCGACCGCTATCCAAAGCATGCATCTAGAGTATTAAGTTAAAAAGAGTAACGCCTTAAGCAAGATGACATGATGTAGAGGAATAAATTCATGCAATATGATAAATACCCCATCTTGTTATCCTCGATGGCAACAATACA
The DNA here is from genome assembly GCA_021605145.1 of Aegilops bicornis. Taxonomy (NCBI): domain Eukaryota; kingdom Viridiplantae; phylum Streptophyta; class Magnoliopsida; order Poales; family Poaceae; genus Aegilops; species Aegilops bicornis. The sequence continues at coordinate 264,264,270 of CM038674.1, read as the reverse complement.
ATACGTTCCTTGCAACCCTTTACATCCTTTGGGTAAGGACACCGCAAGATTGAACCCAAAGCCATGCACTTCTCCCATTGCAAGAACTACCAATCTGTTTGGCCAAACCAAACGGATAATTCGAAGAGACTTGCAAAGATAACTCAATCATACATAAAAGAATTCAGAGAAGATTCAAATATTATTCGTAGATAAGCTGGATCATAAACCCACAATTCATCAATCTCAACAAACACACCACAAAAAGAAGATTAAATCGAATAGATCTCCACGAGAGAGGGGGAGAACATTGTATTGAGATCCAAAAAGAGAGAAGAAGCCATCTAGCTACTAGCTATGGACCCGAAGGTCTGAAGTAAACTACTCACACTTCATCGGAGGGGCTATGGTGTTGATGTAGAAGCCCTCCGTGGTGGATTCCTCCCATGTGAACTCCTAACCTGCCCCAAGATGGGATCTCATGGATACAGGAAGTTGCGGCGGTGGAATTAGGTTTTGGCTCCTGTTTTGATTGTTTGGGAATGCGTGGGTATATATAGGAGGAAAGAATGCGTCGGTGGAGCTTGAGGGCCACGAGGCGGGGCGCCTTGGGCGCCCCACCTCGTGACCGCCTCTCTGGTTCCTTGGCGTAGGGTCCAAGTCTCTGGATCACGTTCGGTGAGAAAATCACGTTTCGAAGGTTTCATTCCGTTTGGACTCCGTTTGATATTACATTTCTTGAAATCTTGAAAAAGGCAAAAAACAGCAATGCAGGTTGGGCCTCCGGTTAATAGGTGAGTCCCAAAAGTGATATAAAAGTGGAAAATAAAGCCCATTATAGTCCAAAACAGTAGATAAAGTAGCATGGAGCAATAAAAAATTATAGATACGTTGGAGACGTATCATTACTGCGTGACGCGCGGGCACGCTACCGCATGCCACAAAAGCTCATGCTCGCGCTCCTTGTCGCCTCCTGCAAGCTGCGCCACTACTTCCAAGGCCACCCCATTAAGGTCGTCTCGGCTTACCCAATCGAGAGGGTGCTCCGGAGCCCCAATGCTGCGGGGAGAGTCGCTGATGGAACATCGAGTTGCAGGCATTCCAGTTGGAGTTCAACACAACCAGGGTCATCAAGGGTGCGGCGCTCGCCGACTTTGTGGCAGAATGGACCGACACCCCCAGCCCCGAAGCGAGTGAGGGCCGACCCCTCTCACCAGGAAGCGAGGCACCAGACGGCTGGGTCATGTACTTCGACGGCGCCTTCGCGCGCCAGGGCGCAGGGGCCGGAGTCGTGCTCATCTCGCCCACCCAGGACAAACTGTACTACGCCATGCAGCTCTGCTTCCAGCAGGGCGAGAAGGTCTCCAACAACATCCCAGAGTACGAGGGCCTGATCGCCGGTCTCAAGGCTGCGGTAGTGAAGCGCCTCACCATCAAGGGCGACTCCCAGCTCCTCGTCAACTTCTCCAACAAAGTATACGAGCCGAAGGACAAGCATATGGAGGCGTATCTTGCGGAGGTACGCAAAATTGAGAAACAATTCTTGGGCCTGGAACTATAGCATGTGCCTCGCGGCACGAACAAGGAAGCCGACGATATCGCCAAGAGAGCGTCCAGGCGCCTGCCTCAGGAGCCTGGCGTCTTCGAGGAGAGGTTCTTCAAGCCTTTAGCAGCCCCGCCTGCCACGGAGGCAACGCTGCCTCAGGAGGAGCTCCCCCTAGCACCAACCTCGGGAGCTCCCGCCTGTGGCCCGACCTCAGGAGCGCGTTTGCTCCTCGCATTCGAGCCTCGGAAGGGGTGCTGGACTAAAGAGTTCAAGGCATACCTTCTTCAAGGAACCCTGCAGGAGAAGGAAGAAGATGGCGAACGTGTGGCTCGACAGGCCACTGCCTACTGCATTCGAGACGGTGAGCTCTACCGGAAATGACCAAACGATGTTTCTTTATGATGTATCTCCAGGGAACAGGGGTGTGAGCTGTTGACTGACATACATGGCGGGGACTATGGGCATCACTCGTCATCGCGCGCCCTCGGGGGCAAGGCGTTCTGCAGTGGATTTTACTGGCCCACGGCGCTCAACAACGCCACCGAGCTGGTCAAGTCCTGCGAAGCCTGCCAGTTCCACGCCAAGCAGATCCACCAGCCCGCCCAGGGTCTCAAGACCATTCCACTCTCGTGGTCGTTCACGGTCTGGGGGCTGGACATCTTGGGCCCATTCCCTAGAGCGCCCGGGGGCTACCGCTACCTCTACGTCGCCATCGACAAGTTCACCAAGTGGGCGGAGGTGGAGGCTGTCCGCACCATCCTAGCAGGCTCGGCAGTCAAGTTCATCGTGAGCCGGTTCGGCGTCCCAAATCGTATCATCACCGACAACGGCTCGCAGTTCACTAGCAACCTCTTCAAAACATATTGTGCTAACCTTGGAACGCAGATATGCTACGCCTCAGTGGCACACCCCAGGAGTAACGGGCAAGCTAAGCATGCTAACACGGAAGTCCTGAGAGACCTCAAGACAAGAACCTTCAAGAATAAGCTTGACGCCTGTGGCATGGGCTGGCTGGACGAGCTCCAGTCCGTGCTCTGGTCCATCCGCACCACCGCGACCAAGCCAATCGGTGAAACCCCGTTCTTCCTCGCCTACGGAGCCGAAGCAGTTCTCCCACATGAGGTCAAGCATCGGTCCGCGCGGGTCTTGGCGTTTGACGAGGCATGCCAGGACGCCACGCGGGGAATGGACCTGGTGCTGGGGGAGGAACGCCGCCGTCAAGCCTCGCTCCGGGCGGCAAGGTACCAGCAGGCGCTGCGGCGGTACCACTGCCCACAACATCTGCTCCAGGACGCTCGAGTTGGGCGATCTCGTCCTAAGGCGGGTGCTCTCCAGGGAGGGGCTGCATAAGGTCTCTCCCATGTGGGAGGGCCCGTTTAGGATTGCCTGCGTCTCTAGGCCTGGCGCCGCGCACCTAGAGACGCAGGACGGGATCTCCATCCAGAACACCTGGAACATCCAGCACCTTCGGAGGTCCTACCCATGAAGCAAGGCCCAGTGCCTGTGAAGGTCTCCGCTCGTGACACTCTCACATAATAATGAGTGGGGCTGTACACGCCCTGGAGTCTCCGGAGTGCCGCCCTTGAGCCTCGGTGGCTCCCTTCCACGTCCTAGTGGCAGCACTTAGCTCCGTGCTGGTGAGAAGACTAGACTAGGTGCCGGACGCGGCTGTTCATTTGCTTGCTTTCTGTAGCTGGTTTTCAATCTTTTTAATGGAAGTTGGAGTTCTCGCATTTTCAGTTGCCAAGTTGGATTTCCCCTTCGTCTTCTCCCTTGCCCTTTGGTCTTGGCTCAGGTGGAGCAGTAGTTGCCCGTCGCTCTTCCTCGCGCGTCTCGCGCGGGGGGCTAGGCAGGTGTATGCGTGTGTCAGGCCCGCCCCGCGCCGCAAACACACTTCGCCATAGCCTTGTTCCCCCAGAGCCTTGGCTTTTTTCTATCCTTGCGAGACACTCTCAAATGAGCTCGTGATTTGCGCACCCCCTTAAGTCCGTGCCCCCCGGGTACCGTGACGCGGTGCACTAAGCCACGACTAGCCCATACCTGAGGGCTCACTCAAGGAAGAACAAGACACCCAACGAGTTTTCTAACAATCCTGCAACTTCATGATGCCTCCTCAGGCCAGCAGCTCCTGCAAGAGGGCCTCACCAGATGCTGGAGGGCGTGCCCTCGCGAGGTGGGAAACTATCGCAAGTGTACCAAGCTAAGTTATCCTACCGCACCTACTCGGAGCATGAACATCATAGCATAACATGAGAACAATAAACATAGCATAGTGGCATAAGTACCATGGTTCATTACACGCCCTAGCAGGGCCCTCTACTTCTTTCAAAATGCAGGAGAAAGGAAGGGTTAAACAAAAGCGGCCCGCATGACCGCAACAGCTCCCGAGGCTCGGCTCCATAGGCCCTCCGGGCTCAGCCTGAGCCCTCCTCCCGCTTCACTGGGGCGTGGCGACAAGAAGATCGGCCACCTCCCTCGAAGCGGTCCCGACGACATGGCGGCTAGTCCTAGCCGCCGCTGCTTGTGCTCTCGCTGGAGGAAGAGCCGCCGCTGCTGAGCGAGCCGCGGCCGTCGCCAAGGGCAAGCTCACCCTCAACGTCACCACGGCTGTCGTCAAGGCGAAGCTCATCGTCGTCGCCGTCGTCTTCCGGGAAGCACCCTGCGCGACGGCCATCTTCCCCAAACACCCTCACGTAGAGGGTCGCGACGCCGTCGTACATGAAGTGGAGGGTGTACCTCCCGCTCAGGCCGTGCGCGCAGGCAAACGCCTGCCAACCGCGGGTCAAGGCCACGTTCCCGGCGGTGGAAACTTCGACCCCGACCCATGAAGCCTTGCTGCAGTAGCCGTCAGCCTGCAGCCAGAGGCTGTCAAGGCCAGCGACCGGCAGCTCTCTCAGAAAGAAGCACAAAAGCGAGAGCCAGGTGTCGGTCGGCCTCTCCGACCACATGACAAACTCTGGATGCACCTCCGCCGAATGGAAGCGCGGCCGAGGAGGCCTAGCAACCATGGCATGCCTCCCCTCGTCGCAGGGGCTGCCTCGCCCCTGGCGGCTCCCGCCGCGAGAAGAAGCGCCGCCGCGGCCACTCGAGGCACGCCCGCACCCCCGAGGAGCCACAGCAGGAGTCGCGGCATGCTTGCGGGGGCGACCTCACCCTCTCTTGGGCGGCGGTGAGCCGGGCCCCTCCTTGGGGGGCCTTCCCTTTCTCGGCAGCGGAGAACTTCCTCGTCGGCTCCATGAGAACTACAGCAAGATGACAAGGCGAGAAGGAAGAAGAAGGAACGAGTGGCGAGAAGACGGAGATGAGCAAGGGGGCTCTGCCCCTCCCCTCATTTATAGCCAGGGGGAGGCCAACCGCCGACCTCCACGATCCCACATAATGATGTGTTTCTCTGCATGAAGCAGGGTCTTGTCAAGTCGAACGATTGCTGAGGCGGCGTGGGGAAGTGGAGACGCCCACGACCCAGCAAGCGCCACGTATTGACCAAGGCCGCAGGCAGTTAGGGCCCGTGGCGCTCCGCACTTGCCCTTTGGCTTCGCCTCGAAGCCAATTTCAACCGCGGCTTGAGCCTGGGGGCTACTGTCGGCGTCCTAGGACCGGGGCTGCCCAGACTTGCCCGCCTGCGGCCTGATGACCCACAAGTATAGGGGATCAATTGTAGCTCTTTTCGATAAGTAAGAGTGTCGAACCCAACGAGGAGCAGAAAGAAATGACAAGTAGTTTTTAGTAAGGTAATGTCTGCAAGTGCTGAAACTGTAAGTAGCAAGTAGTTTGATAGCAAGATAATTTGTAACGAGCAAGTAACGATAGTAGCAATAAGTATGCAGCAAGGTAGCCCAATCCTTTTGATCCAAAGGATAGGACAAAACGGTCTCTTATGATAAGCAAAGCGTTCTTGAGGGTGCACGGGAATTTCATCTAGTTACTTTCATCATGTTGGTTTGATTTGTGTTCGCTACTTTGATAATTTGATATGTGGGTGGACCGGTGCTTAGGTGCTGTTCTTACTTGATAAAATCTCCTACTTAGGATTAACCCTCCCGCAAGCATCTGCAACTACGAGAAAAGTATTAAGGATAAATCCTAACCATAGCATTAAACTCTAGGATCCAATCGGTCCCTTACGGAATAGTGCATAAACTAGGGTTTAAGTTTCTGTCACTCTCGCAACCCACCATCTATTTACTACTCCACAATGCATTCCCTTAGGCTCAAATATGGTGAAGCGTCATGTAGTCGATGTTCACATGACACCAGTAAGGAAATCACAACATACATACTATCAAAATATCGAACACATATCAAGTTCACATGATTTATTCCATGACCTCAAGAACAAAAGTAACTACTCACAAATAATAAACATGCTCATGATCAGAGGGGTATTAATATGCATAATGGATCTGAACATATAATATTCCACCAAATAAAGCATATAGTAATCAACTACAAGATGTAATCAACACTACTAGTCACCCCCTAGGGACAATCTATAGTTCCGGTAACAAGATTGAATATAAGAGATGAACTAGGGTTTGAGATGAGATGGTGCTGGTGAATATGTTGATGGAGATTGCCCTCCCCAAGATGGGAGAGTTGTTGGTGATGATGATGACGACGATTTCCCCCTCTGGGAGGGAAGTTCCCCAGCAGAATCGCTCCGCCGGAGGGCAAAAGTGCTCCTGTCCAAGTTCCGCCTCGAGACGGCGGCGCTCCATCCCGAAAGTTTTCCCCTCGTTTTTTCTAGGTCAAAATCGCTTATATACCAGAAGATGGGCACCGGAGGTGGTCCGAGGAGGCCACAACCCACCAGGGCGCGCCACGGGGGCCTAGAAAATCAATGCATATCATATTATTTATTGCATTTTGTTTGCGATCCTAGAAAATCCTAAGCAACTCAAGGACCCACGGAGAGAGTTGGGGATTTCACGATTTTCATATTTGAATTTTCTCAAATATCGAAACGGGGATCATTTTGATTTTAATTATTTTTCTCTCCAAAAATATTTCAAAGTAAAAATATATGAGAGGAGATAATATGACATCTCCAAAATAAATGAAACATTGGAGTAAAAATGTTAAAATCAAATAAATAATTTTATTTGAATTTTATTGATATTTTATTTGAATTAGAAAAATATGCTTTTTTAAAATTGCATTTTTAGCCCAAATAAATGTTCACTTTGTCTGAATTATTATTATAGGACCGTGAAAATTTATTTCAGGATTTTTGGACTTTGTTTAGTATTTCTTTTATTTATTTTACTCTGTCCGTTTAAAAAAAACGAACCGACCTACGGGCCGTGCCCGAGCTGGACTTCCCCGGCCGGCCCCTTTAAAAGGCGAGGCCCGACCGCCCCGCCAGCCCAAGCCGCCGCCCTAACCCTAACCCTTGTCACGCCACATGACGACCACGCCATGCCGGCCGCCGCTTCCGAGTCAGCCGCCCAAGATCGTCTTCGCCAAGACCGGATCTCACCGGAGCCGCCGCCGTTGACCCCATTGACCGGTCGGTTTTCTCTCAGTTAACCCCCGTTTTTTTAGTTTCCGGTTTATTTTCTTAGATCGGTTCGGTTCTCGTTGGTTTAGTTTATTTAGCGGACGTTCGTCCGTTCGTTTGTTTTAACGACCATTGTTCGCCGATTAAGTTCAGACAGCAAACGTTCGTTCATTAGTCTTTTCTTTTTTATTTTATTTTCGGCCAGGGACCTATCCACAATTACTTTTATCGCAGATTAGCCCCTGATCTTCAAACCCTCATAACTTTTCAACCGTTTGTCCAAAATCCAGTGAAACCAACGCCAAAATCTTCGTCTCGAGCCTCTCTTTCTGTTTAGTCAACTTGAACAAGGTTTTGATAATTTAAATTTTGGTTTCAAGCAGATTTGAATTCGAAGTTCTTTTGGCCGTAGTTTCAGTTCCATAGCTCCGATTCGATTGATTCTTTTTGCAGATCGGATCTCTTCAGTTGAGTTTTCAGATTCGATCTTCTTATTTGAGTTTTACCTGTACATATTTGCTTGATTTCTTATGTATGCTATTGTTTGTTTGCGATAGAATTCCCAGAGTGCGAAGCGTGCTAGATTCAAAATCTTTTTTCTTCGGACTTTCCCAAACACAAAATACCTCCTTGTATTCGCACTCTACTACGAGTCTCAAGGGTTTGCGGATCGTCAGCAAGGCAAGTAACACATTGATCATACTCTTTTCATACCCCGTTTTTATGCATTAGTTACAATCCTCAAACATTGCATGATTAGGATGTGATTAACTTGTGGGTATTGGGAAGTAGATGATGAGGTAGAACCTATTGTCCTTTACTATCAAACCCTTGGGTGTTACTTCTACGTTATGCTTATATTGCCATGCTATGCTCGTAGACGTGGATTGGGTTTGAGTATATCCATGACATATGTGAGATTGTTAATTAATGGTTAACATAAGGTGGCTACTTAAATACACATCTGGGTGGATTGGTTGCGGGCACCTAGAGAATCCAGTGTTGTCCTAGGATATCCCGGAGGACCCGTGTGATCATCCTATGGCTCGCCACCTAGGCTCAAGGGGGTCATAAGATTATTCATGCTAGAAACTTCCGTGTGCAGCCACAAGCTATTATGGGCTCTAGCATAGTTGAGTAGGTCGCATGACCTCTTCCAGTGGTAGGCTAGCAGATGTAGGGGATGTAGGTTGGTACTGTCTACCCAGGGTTAGAGTTAATGCTTCTGAAAGACTATGTCTCGGTCATTCGTTTCTCAAACACCATGTAGTGCGAGAAATCCAACGGAGGAGATCGAGTCTTGTGGGGAAAAGTGTGCAAACCTTTGCAGAGTGTACAAACTAATCATGGTTAGCCGTGTCCCCGGTTATGGACATCTTGAGTATCTGGTACTTGAATTATTGATTTGATCTCATCACTCTAAATTAATTTGTTGGGTTGCTAATTATTCTCTAATTGGGATTGAGTTGGAGGAACCTTCTCAATGTTTCAACCACCATGATAGTTAAATAAAATATATTTCTTTTGTTGTAGGGAAAAATTGGCTTTTCAAGAAAACAATATAACCATAGAGCCTCCACCAGCCATATATGCATGTAGTGTTAGCATTTGTTCTATTCATTGCTCTCTTGTGTTATATTGCGGCATATTCCATGTCTTTGACTGTTTGGGCTGCAACATATCATGTTGCATTTTTCGCATTTAAGAGTAAGGTGTGCTAGGTCATTGTCGTGCACTCAGCTATGTCGTTGGAGTTGATGGACTCATTTATCTTCCATGCCTTCCGTTGTTATCCTTTAGATGGCCTTAAGCCATATTTATTGTAATAAGTTCTCTTTTGGGACTATCGATGTAATAAGTGTGTGATTGCTACTCTGTTATAAATCCTTCAAGTACTGTGTGTGTCAGCATTACCGATCCAGGGATGACACTTAAGCACAGAGATTCGACCATTTGAGGTTGGATCGCTACATTACGAAAAGCACCATGAATAAAGTGTGAACCACCATCAGTCATTAAACTAGGGACTCCAAACCTTGGGAAAATAACTTCCTTCAGCATTTTAATAGAGGTGTTGTGATCAACACTACTGGTTGGAATAGCTTCTACCCATTTAGTAACATAATCAACAGCAACCAAAATATGTGTATATCCATTAGAGGAAGGAAAAGGTCCCATGCAATCAAATCCCCAAACATCAAATGGTTCAACAACAAGAGAATAGTTCATAGGCATTTCTTGATGCTTACCAATATTACCTATTCTTTGGCATTCATCACAAGAGGAGACACACTTACGAGCATCCTTGAAGAGGGCAGGCCAATAAAATCCAGATTGCTATACCTTGTGAGCAGTTCTATCTCCAGCATGATGCCCTCCATAGGGTTTGGAGTGACATTTCCGTAGGATTTTCCCTATTCATGCTCAGGTACACAACGTCTAATAATACCATCTACTCCTTCTTTTTAAAGATGTGGGTCATCCCAAAAGTAATGTCTTAAATCATAGAAGAATTTTTTCTTTTGTTGGTAAGTAAAGCTAGGTGGAAAATATTTAGCAACAATATAATTAGCATAGTCAGCATACCAAGGAGTACTATTAGCAACATGTATTGCAGCTAACTGCTCATCAGGAAAACTATCATCAATAGGAAGTGGGTCATCAAGCACATTTTCAAGCCTAGTCAAGTTATCAGCCCCTTGGTTCTCAGCTCCTTTTCTATCAATGATATGTAAATCAAATTCTTGTAACAAGAGAGCCCAACGAATAAGTCTAGGTTTAGCATCTTTCTTTTCCATAAGATATTTAATAGCAGCATGGTCTGTGTGAACAGTTACTTTGGAATCAACAATATAAGGTCTAAACTTATCACAAGCAAAAACCACTGCTAAGAATTCCTTTTCAGTAGTAGCATAATTTCTTTGAGCATTGTCTAGAGTTTTACTAGCATAATGAATAACATTCAACTTCTTATCAACTCTTTGTCCTAGAACAGCACCCACAGCATAATCACTAGCATGACACATAATTTCAAAAGGCAAGTTCCAATCAGGTGGTTGAACAATAGATGCAGAGATTAAAGCTTTCTTGAGTGTTTCAATGGCTATAAGACAATCATCATAAAAAACAAAAGGAATATCCTTTTGCAAAAGATTAGTAAGAGGCCTAGAAATTTTAGAAAAGTCCTTGATAAACCTCCTATAGAAACCAGCATGGCCTAGGAAACTATGAATACCTTTGATGTCCTTAGGACATGGCATTTTCTCAATAGCATCAACCTTAGCTTGGTCCACTTCAATACCTTTTTCAGAAATTTTATGACCCAAGACAATGCCTTCATTAACCATAAAGTGGCACTTCTCCCAATTCAAGACCAGATTTGTTTGTTCACATCTCTGCAAAACTCGATCAAGATTGCTTAAAAATCATCAAAAGACTTCCCATAAACAGAAAATTCATCCATGAAAACCTCAACAATCTTTTCACAAAAGTTAGAGAATATAGCCATCATGCATCTTTGAAAAGTAGCAGGTGCATTACATAAACCAAAAGGCATACGTCTATAAGCATAAGTTCCAAAAGGACAAGTAAGAGTGGTATTTTCTTGATCAGGTTGGGAAAAAGGTATTTGTGAGAAGCCAGAATATCCATCAAGGAAGCAAAAGTGTGTATGCTTAGATAATCTTTCAAGCATTTGATCAATAAAAGGCAATGGGTAATGATCTTTTCTAGTAGCTTTGTTTAGTTTTCTGAAATCAATTACCATTCTATAGCCTGTAACAATTTGTCGGTGTACTAGAGTAGGGGTACCCTAGTATCCCGTACTGCACCAGACGATTCTTGACACCAGCGGCAAGGTTTGCCTCACACCGCTAATCTCCTCCGTGGCTCCCTTGGAGCCATTCAAGAACAAAGTATTAGATTGAGAAGACAAGGCCCGACAAGAGGAGCTTGTCGGAAGGCCACCCAGGCACACAGAAGACAAGGCCCGGCAAGAGGAGCTTGCCGGGAAGGCTCGAGCGACAAGTCTCCGGGCGCGACAAGGATTCGGCGCGGCAAGGCGCTTGCCGGCATGCAGCTTTCTCTCCGTCTGCTCCAGCTCACCCAATGACGTGTCGCCATGGGACCGTTCCATGGGCGGCGTGTCGAGCAGCTGTGCAGCCAGCGGAGAGCAGCGATGAGCTGACAGGCTCGCCATCGTGGCGGCGGAGGCGCACTGACGGTCTCTGTTACACTTGTTTGGGCGACAACGACAGGCATTTATTGCTTTTGTCCCTTGCCGTCGAGTTAGGTATTTTGCACCGTAATCTGCTCAAGTAGGTGTACCAACTCCTGTTTTTACATTTGTACCCCCGCCTATGTTGCCACCTGTCGGAGACCCCTTGAGCATATAAAAGGAGGCCCGAGTGCAACGTAGAGGGGGTTCGGTTCGCGTCTTTCGCAGGGTTCGGATCGCGTTTTCCGCAAGGTCCGTCTCGCATAGACTCACGCTAGGTTTTGTAGCCCTCATTGCTCCCTAGCAAGAACACAATAGATCAGACAAGCAGCAGTAGGAGTTTTATCTCTCCTGAGAGCTCCGAAGCTGGGTAAACCGCTCGCGTGCATCGCCTCGATCCGCTCTTCGCGCGACCTCCGCCCCCCTCCGAACCACAAAGGGGCCCGCTCCGCCGGCCCCATAGGTGTCCGTGGGTACGATCAGCCTCCCCGACACAATTATTTGTGGAATAAGTTCATTCTTATCATTAGGAACAACAGTTATACCTCCTTTCTTAAGGACACAATGAACAGGACTTACCCATCTACTATCAGCTATAGGATAGATTATACCTGCTTCCAGAAGTTCTAATATTTCCGTTCTTACCACCTCTTTCATCTTCGGATTTAACCGACATTGGTGATCAACAACTAGTTTAGCATCAGGTTCCATATTAATTTTGTGCTGACATAGAGTGGGACTAATGCCCTTTAAATCATCAAGAGTATATCCAATAGCAGCTCGGTGCTTCCTTAGAAAATAATCTTTCTTCTTCATGTTCTGAAAGGTTAGCACTGATAATAACAGGATATATTTTCTTTTCATCAAGATAAGCATATTTCAAAGTGTTTGCCAATTGTTTTAATTCAAACACGGGATCACCCTTAGGTGGAGGAGGACCTCCTAGAGTTTCAATAGGCAAATTGTGTTTAAGTAGAGGACATTGTTCAAAGAAAATATTATCTATTTCATTTCTTTCATGCATACGTAAATTATTTTCATGCTCTAGCAAGTATTGTTCTAAAGGATCAGTAGGTGGTACAGCAATAGAAGCAAGACCAATTAATTCATCTTTACTAGGAAATTATTTTTCATGATGATTTCTACTAAACTTGGAAAAATTAAACTCATGAGACTCATCACCAAAGCTAACACCCACAATTTGTTTACGGCAATATATCTTAGCATTAATCGTGTTCAAGAAAGGTCTACCAAAGATAATGGGACAGAAGTCATCTTGTGGGGAACCAAGAACAAGAAAATCAGTAGGGTATTTTACTTTCCCACACAAGACTTCAACATATCTTCCCACAATATGATATGGTGTCTCTGTTTGCAAGTTTAATAGTAACATCTATGTCTTCTAACTCTATAGGTGCTATGTCTTCCCTAATTTCTTGATATAACTTGTAAGGAATAGCACTCACACTAGCGCCCATATCACATAAACCATGATAACAGTGATCTCCTATTTTGATTGAAATGATAGGCAGGCCAATAACTGGTCTATTTTTATCCCTTTTATCGGGTTTAGCAATTCTAGCAGCTTCTGCACAGAAGTAGATAGCATGCCCATCCACATCTTCTTCTAAGAGATCTTTAACCATAACGATTTTAGGTTCGACTCTAATTTGTTCATCAGGTTTAGGTGTTCTAACAAAGCTTTTGTTAACCACAGTTAAAACTTTAGCATGCTCCTTTATCCTAACAGGAAAAGGTGGTTTCTCAATATAAGCAGTAGGAACAACTGGATCAACATTATAGAGTAAAGTTTCTTCTTTAACTGGTACCGGTTCTTTAGTTTCATCTTTAAGAGGTGGGTGATATTTAAACCACTTCTCTTTAGGGAGTTCAGAAAAGGAGGCTACTATCTCAGAGTCAAGTCCATATTTAGTGCTAAACTTTTGAAAAGCATTGGTATCCATAAAAGATTTAACACAATCATACTTAAGCTTTATACCTGACTCTTTACCTTCATCGAGTTCCCAATCTTCAGAGTTGCGTTTAATTCTTTCCAAAAGATCCCACCGGAATTCAATAGTTTTCTTCACAAAAGAACCAACACAAGAAGTATCTAGCATGGTTTGATCATTACGAGAAAGCCGAGCATAAAAGTTCTGAATGATAATTTCTCTTGAGAGCTCATGATTGGGGCATGAATATAACATTGACTTAAGCCTCCCCCAAGCTAGAGCAATACTTTCTCCTTCACGAGGCCAAAATTTTTATATATAATTCCTATCACGATGAACTAGATGCATAGGATAATTTTTTTGGTGAAACTCCAATTTTAAACGATTCCAATTCCATGTTCCAATATCATCGCATAGGCTATACCATGCCAATGCCTTTCCCTTAAAAGATAAATGGAAAACCTTTTTCATCACCTCATCTCCGGGTAAACCTGCAAGCTTAAACAATCCACAAATTTGTTCTACATATATCAAGTGCATATCAGGATGTTCGGTTCCATCTCCTGCATAAGGATTAGCTAGCAGTTGTTCTATCATACCAAGGAATTTCATATTCAATATTTTCAGTAGGTGCAGTAGGTTGAGGGGCAATTAATTGTGGTTCCGGACGAGGTGAATATACCTTAACAAACCCCTCAAAGGATTGTTTTCCATAGTAGCAAGTGACAATAAATTTCAGCACACTATATAAATGTTTCCTCATCAATTCCACTTACCAAAGGCGCTTCACTCCCCGGCAATGGCGCCAGGAAATAGCCTTGATGACCCACAAGTATAGGGGATCAATTGTAGCTCTTTTCAATAAGTAAGAGTGTCGAAGCCAACAAGGAGCAGAAGGAAATGACAAGTAGTTTTCAGTAAGGTAATGTTTGTAAGTGCTGAAACTGTAAGTAGCAAGTAGTTTGATAGCATGATAATTTGTAACGAGCAAGTAACGATAGTAGCAATATGTATGCAGCAAGGTAGCGCAATCCTTTTGAGGCAAAGGATAGGCCAAAGCGGTCTCTTATGACAAGCAAAGTGTTCTTGAGGGTACACGGGAATTTCAACTAGTTACTTTCATCATGTTTGTTTGATTTGTGTTCGCTACTTTGATAATTTGATATGTGGGTGGACCGGTGCTTAGGTGCTGTTCTTACTTGAACAAACCTCCTACTTAGGATTAACCCTCCCGCAAGCATCCGCAACTATGAGAAAAGTATTAAGGATAAATCCTAACCATAGCATTAAACTCTAGGATCCAATCGGTCCCTTACGGAATAGTGCATAAACTGGGGTTTAAGTTTCTGTCACTCTCGCAACCCACCATCTATTTACTACTCCACAATGCATTCCCTTAGGCTCAAATATGGTGAAGTGTCATGTAGTCGACGTTCACATGACACCACTAAGGAAAACACAACATACATACTACCAAAATATCAAACACATATCAAGTTCACATGATTACTTGCAACATGATTTCTCCCGTGACCTCAAGAACAAAAGTCATGATGCTAGGGGTATTAATATGCATAATGGATCTTAACATATAATCTTCCACCAAATAAACCATATAGTAATCAACTACAAGATGTAATCAACACTACTAGTCACCCCCTAGCAACAATCTATAGTTCCGGTAACAAGATTGAATACAAGAGATGAACTAGGGTTTGAGATGAGATGGTGCTGGTGAAGCTTTTGATGGAGATTGCCCTCCCCAAGATGGGAGAGTTGTTGGTGATGATGATGACGATGATTTCCCACTCCGAGAGGGAAGTTCCCCCGGCAGAATCACTCCGCCTGAGGGCAAAAGTGCTCCTGCCCAAGTTCCGCCTCGAGACGGCGGCCCTCCGTCCCAAAAGTCTTCCCCTCATTTTTCTAGGTCAAAATCACTTGTATACCAGAACATGGGCACCGGAGGTGGGCCGAGGAGGCCACAACCCACCAGGGTGCGCTAGGGGGGCCTGGCGCGCCCAGGTGGGTTGTGACTACCTGGCGGCCCCCCCTCTGGTGTTTATTCGCTGCAGTACTTCTTAAAATTCCATAAAAAATCCTCGTGTAGTTTTAGCTCATTTGGAGTTGTGCAGAATAGGTGGCCTGACGTAGCTTTTTCAGGTCCAGATTTCCAGCTGACGGAATTCTCCCTCTTGGTGTGTACCTTGCAAATTATGAGAGAAAAAGCATTAGAATTGCTCCAAAAGCATTATTATGGATAAAAACATTATAAATAACAGTAAGAAAACATGATGCAAAATGGACGTATCACGGCCCACGGCGTGGCTCTGTAGACGGCCCGGTACAGCGCAGCTTTGACAACAATGACTCAAAACCCTCGCGAGGCGGACGACACCAAGACCTCCCCGGGGGGCGGTCTCCCCAGCCTGGCTCCCAAGGACCGGAGATATCTATGCAAGCAGCACCTCGCGAGGTTCATATGACGTGAGCCATGACGACCAAGGCCAGGCGGGCGCCAGCGGGCGCAGTGTACCAGTTTCCTCTTCGGTGCTAAGGAGGCAAGCGCAAGCGCAGAGTCCTGAGGAATCAAGCAAAAGTTTCCATTCTAGTGCAACAAGACCAAGACCACCAGGACGGCAGGACGGAGGTCACCGCGGAGCCCACCGCAGCGTCACCACCAGAGGCTTTGGCAGACGAAGACTACTTTTGACAGGATAACTTGTACTAGTTGTCTCCCTTCGAATTTGGCCGTTGAGGGATCCCTTCCCGCCTACATTTGGGAAGAGGACCAAGGCCACTATAAATAGGACTTAGCCACCACCATAGGGACTGCACCCTGGGGGATCGATTTCACCCTGTACGGATCCATTACACCCTGACCAGCTCACCAGCTCATCGAGCACAAGAACACCTCACCTCCTGAGGCTGTTCGACCACTGTACTAGTTCATCCAGCCCCTCGAGGCAATCCACCACAAAGCTGAAGTAGGGTATTACACAGCAAGGTGGCTCAAACCAGGATAAACTACTGTGTCTCTTGTCCCTTGGGTTCGTTGAGCTAGGCAGTGGAATCGTTGAGCAGGCGGACTGGGGGAGACGAGTTCTTCACACGCACCCCAGAGTACGAACCTCTCAAGAGTCTGCGGAACCCCGAATCCGACAAAAAGAGATCTAGATGAAGTTTTTTTAAATGGGAGTAAGATAGCAAGAACCATATGCAAAAACACAAAGCAAAGAAACACTAGAGAACTTCATCTATAGGGGGGTCGGCGACAAAGTCACCTATGTTAGAGTATATTGACTTAGGAGTCAAGTGAGGTCACTTGATCATAGGTCATACTCATCACTTAACCTCAAAATAGGGTTACCATTTTTCATTTAAGCACTTTGATGTATTCACATCTCGTTGAGTTGCTTTAACTCATGACTTGGGTCAAAGCTTCTCTAAGACAGAATAGCATACCTTGGGTTGTGTTGATCTTGGTCATGTAGTTGAACTTGTGTTGGATGCTCAAGGTGGATGTAGTCCATCAAAAGTTGAGAGCAGCACTTGTAGTTGGAGTTCATCTTCCTACATGAGTTAGTCTTGCGAGGTAGAGCACTTGTGTGTCCAAAAATGACAATCATGAAATTTGATACCAAATGAAACTAGACATATAGAAATTGTCAAAGGATATGTTGAGTGAGGTCTTCCTTCCTTGTATTCCACAACCATATAGTAAAAGCTTGGTGAAGTTGAGATTGCTTAAGATGTGAGTGGCTTGCAATCTCATAGATTTGGCTTCATCCAAGTACCTACAAGGGTTATATAGCATGCAAGGGTACAAGTATAGATCCAAGACACGTGACTATCATCATAAGAGAAATATCAAGGATTAGCCAAAAAGGTTCATGCCTTGCATGCATCTAGATGGAGTTCCTACTCCAAGTTTGAGGCATCAATGATGTTCAATTCACCTCTCAAACAGCAAAACACTTTCTCATCAAGCGGTTTGGTGAATATATCCGCCAATTGCTTATCGGTACGAACATGCTTAAGATTGTGTCTCCTTTAGCAACATGATCCCGAATGAAATGATGACGAACTTCAATATGCTTAGTCCGAGAATGTTGCATGGGATTGTGAGCAATCTTAATAGCACTTTCATTATCACAAAGCGGTGGAACATGTTTCACATGTATCCCATAATCCTTAAGGGTTTGGGTCATCCAAAGTAAATGAGCACAACATGATCCAGCAACAATATATTCCGCTTCAGCGGTGGATAAGGATACCGAGTTTTGTTTCTTGGAGGACCAAGATACAAGAGATCTACCAAGAAATTGACAAGTACCCAAAGTGGACTTTCTATCAACCTTGTCTCTGGCATAGTCCGAGTCAGAGTAGCCAACAAGATCGAAAGAAGACCTCTTAGGATACCAAATACCAAAGTTTGGTGTATGAATTAAGTATCTCACTATCCTTTTCACAGCCTTAAGATGACATTCTTTTGGGTCCGCTTGATATCGTGCACACATGTACACACTTAGCATAATATCGGGACGGGAGGCACATAGATATAACAATGAACCAATCATAGAACGGTAAACCTTTTGGTCAGCCGGTTTGCCATCCTTAGTCAAGTCAAGATGTCCACTAGTAGGCATGGGTGTTTTCATACCTTTGCTTTCTTGCATATTGAACTTCTTGAATAAGTCCTTGGTATACTTTCTTTGGGAAACAAAGGTACCCTCCTTAGTTTGCTTGATTTGCAAACCAAGAAAGAATTTAAGTTCACTCATCATAGACATCTCAAACTTCTCCGACATTAGCCTTCCAAACTTTTCACTAAAATGAGGGTTAGTCGAACCAAATACGATATCATCCACATAAATTTGGCACACAAATAATTCACCATTAATCCTTTTAGTAAAAAGTGTAGAATCAATTTTCAATTTCGAAGCCTTTTTCAATAAGAAACTTAGTCAAGCATTTATACCATGCTCTAGGAGCCTGTTTAAGACCATAAGGAGCCTTGTGAAGTTTGTAAACATGATCAGGTTTCTTAGGATTAACAAAGCGGGGAGGTTGTTCAACATAATCTTCCTCCTCAATTTCACCATTTAGAAAAGCACTTTTTATGTCTATTTGATATAAAGTAATGTCATGATGATTGGCATAAGCAAGTAAGATGTGTATGGACTCAAGTCTAGCAACGGGGGCATATGTCTCACCATAGTCCATACCTTCGACTTGAGTGTAGCATTGAGTGACGAGACGAGCCTTGTCGTGTACAACTTGTCCATCTTCATCTTGCTTATTCCAAAACACCCATTTGGTTCCAATGACATTGTGTTTCTCGTCGGGCTTTTCAACAAGCGCCCATACTTGATTCCTCTCGAAATTGTGTAGCTCTTCATGCATAGCGTTTACCCAATCCGGGTCATCAAGGGCCTCTTAAACCTTCATAGGTTCAATACTATAAATGAATGAGTTTTAGAGCGAGTAATTCTCCCGGTTTGAAAATCATCGAAGATTTGTTCGACGGGATGATCTCTTGAGACTCTTGCTCGAACTCGTGAGAGCTTTTGTTTGGGTCGGGGTGGAACATCTTCTTCATTGTCTTGTTCTTCCTCTTGTCTTTCTACATTGTCGTTGGCATCATTGTTCTCTTGTGGAGGTGGAGAGGGAGGTCGATGAGGTTCATCTTGTTGTACATCCTCGTTTCCTTCATCTTGGCATGTTCCACTCGTGGATGCCTCCAAGTCAACTTGTGGTTCACCTTGTTGTGAAGTTGAGGCTTCCACTTGAACGGACGAGGTACTCTCCTTCACCTCCATTGGGCGAATCTTGCCAATAGACAAGTCCTGAATCGCTTCCGAGGGATCTTTATCTCCTGCATCAATTGGCAATTGCTCTACTTGTGAGCCGTTAGATTCATCAAACTTCACATCTACGGTCTCTTCAACCTTTTGGTGAAATTGTTGTAGACACGGTAAGTGTGAGAGTTTGAGCCGTAACCGAGTAGGAAACCTTCATGATACTTAGGGGAAAATTTTGAACGACAATGCTTATCAAGAATGTAACACTTTGAGCCAAATACTCAAAAGTATCCAACTTGGGGTTTGTTACCGGTGAGAAGCTCGTATGTCATCTTGCCGAGTAGCTTGTGAAGATATAGTCGATTTGTTGCATGACAAGCTCACTCAACCGCTTCCGCCCAAAAGTGTCATGGCGTCTTGTATTCATCAAGCATCGTTCTCGCCATCTCAATGAGTGTCCGGTTCTTCCTCTCAACAACTCGATTTTGTTGAGGTGTGTACGTAGCCGAGAACTCATGTGAAATCCCTTCTTCATCAAGAAAGGTATCCACATTAGCGTTCTTGAACTCCGTTCCGTTGTCACTCCGAACCTTCTTGATCTTCACTTCAAATTGATTTTGGGCCTTCCTAGCGAAGTTCTTGAAGATATTTTGGACCTACAATTTATCATCAAGAAAGAACACCCACGTAAATCTGGAAATCGACAATGACCAATCCGAAGGAGTTATCACCGAGACTCTTGTATGCGTTGGGACCAAAAAGATCCATATGAAGCAACTCGATTGGTCTTCTTGTGGTCATAATGTTCTTCATGGGATGACTTCCTCCAACTTGTTTTCCTGCTTGACAAGCACTGCAAAGTCTATTCTTGTCAAATACAACATCTTTAACACCAACGATATGATCACCTTTAATAAGCTTATCAAGATTTCGCATGCCCACGTGGCCTAACCTTCTATGCCACAACCAACCTTTAGAAGATTTAGCAATTTTTTTTTGCATGGTAATACGTGTCTCATTCATATCATAAAGATTAAAGTACAAGCCACGTAAGGATCAACATGACAAAACTGAAAAGATAGCAGAACATCTCTGAGCTTGACACCAACGCCCATCACCTGCCTCCGGCACCACGACAGCAGCCACCGAAGAAAAGAATGATGGATCACCTCACCCGAGCTCGACGCGGCTCCATCACTGATATGCAGCTTTGCGGACCTCCAAGGTGGCTCACCAAAAGTGAAGCCCTTACCGTTGAACGAATCAGACCGGGGAAACACCCCGGACACGTCATCGAACTCCAGATCTGGCACCCCAACGTGACTAAGACGTCGCGGAAGGAAACCATACCTGCCATCAACAAACCACGAACCCAGCACATGTTCCGTCTTCCAGATGTCGTCGATGCAGACCACAATCTGCATCCGCTCCTGGACTACCTCCCAAGCTCCGCGCCGATGCTGGAGCAAACGCCGTCGCAACGGCGGAGCCCGAGGACACATGTCCACCACGAGGATGCCGCCGCCGCCACGCCATCCTTGCTTGAACAGACTGGTTTCCAAATCCATCCCCAACCATAGGACCAATGGATTTGTCAAGGAAGGATCCGAAGAATCTTTATTCAGCGTTGTCATCGTCGCCGTCGAAACAAAGACGATGAACAACCTAAAAATCTAAAACTACGAGGGAGTAAAAACGATCCACACGCGTGGATCCGGCGACCCCCCTCACCACCGACGACCGAGGTTGTCGGCGGAGGGGAGCCGCCGGAGGACGGCGCTGAAAGATTGGGTCTCCTGGCGACGGCTAGGGTTTCTAGGCGCCAGAGTACATACGTGCCTCCATTAAAAAGACGTACCTGGGAGCATTCGAACACACGCCGTAGTGGTTCAGCATGCAACATCATAACCACCCCGCCTCTCAACGTTTTTAGCAATTAAGCAAGTTCTAGGTTGAGCCTTTTTAGTGAAGTCAACAATGTATAGATCACCTCTACGTATAGCGGCAAAGACCATATTATGATTATCTCTTCGAAACACTTGGCAATCTACTTCAATAAATAGGACATTGAAACCGAAATCAGCTAGTCTAGATACGGAAAGTAAATTGTAGCCAAGAGATTCAATGAGTATAACATTTTGGATGGAGCTGTTATGTGAGATGGCCACCTTACCAAGGCCAACCACCTTACCCTTTGAGTTATCACCAAAAGTGACATACTTTCGGGGACCATTGTTTTCAGCAAGCTCTCGAAACATGTCCTTACATCTGGTCATGCGATCGGTACATCCACTATCAAGAACCCATTCCTTTCCTCCAGCCATGTAACCACGAAGGTTAGCCATAAGACCAAAGTGTCTCATAGACTCATCAAGATCAAAGTCACTATCATCATCCTCGTCATAATATCCAGGTTCAACATCGTCTTGTGATTGATCATCACCTAGAGAGAGTGATTCATTAGATTTATGATCATGACAATGTGCATCTTTATGAATTCTAATGACTTGAGAAATGATGCTACTAATGAATCCAACATCTCCTTTGGCACGCATGAGATCACGAAGCTCAAATAGGCAATCATCAAATTTAGGATCACTAGGTTTCATTTTATGAAAAGCAATGGACTTTTGAAGAATCTCATCTAGATTTTTCAAATAATAGTTTGGAAAGCGTTCCTCAAGATATCTCCATATAGTGTAAGCACATTCAAATGTAGGCAAGCATGCAAGCAAATTTCTAGGCAGTCCTCTGATGATAAGATTAATAGCTCTAAGATTGCGGGTCATTTCAAGATACTCATCAGGGGTAGGATGCAAGGGATCAATAGGAGGCTCACAAGGGCTAGTAATATACTTGTTCAAATTATATTCAATGAAAAACTCAAGCTTCTCATTTTTCCAAGCACTATAGAACTCATCAGGGGTAGGATGCAAGGGATCAATAGGAGGCGCACAAGGGCTAGTAATATACTTGTTCAAATTATATTCAATGAAAATCTCAAGCATCTCATTTTTCCAAGCACTATAGAACTCTACGTCTAATACTCCTAATCGTAGACTCATCCATCTTCCTGCAATGAAAATTAAACCAAAGCAATGGAGACCAAAGCTCTGATACCAAATGAAAGGATCAAGAACAGGTGTCTACAGGGGGGGTGATTAGACCCTCAACAAGCAAAAGTAGCAGTTTTTAAGTTCTTCAAGTTGAGGTGGAGTTTTAGCACAAGTTTAAACATTCACAATACATTTCAAGCAAGCATGGCAAGAGTATAAGCAGCGGAAAGTGTAAATCATGCTAGTTGCAAGAAAGTAAAGGGATGGGATTGGAGTGCAAACGCAATGAAGACACACATATTTTTGGTGTGGTTCCTATAGGTGGTGCTATCGTACATCCACGTTGGTGGAGACTTCAACCCACGAAGGGTAACCATTGCGCGAGTCCATGGAGGGCTCCACCCACGAAGGGTCCACGAAGAAGCAACCTTGTCTATCCCACCATGGCCATCGCCCATGAAGGACTTGCCTCACTTGGGTAGATCTTCATGAAGTAGGCGATCTCCTTGCCCTTACAAACTCCTTGGTTCAACTCCACAATCTTGACGGAAGCTCCCAAGTGACACCTAACCAATCTAGGAGACACCACTCTCCAAAAGGTAATAGATGGTGTGTTGATGATGAACTCCTTGCTCTTGTGCTTCAAATGATAGTCTCCCCAACACTCAACTCTATCTCACAGATTTGGCTATGGTGGAAAGATGATTTGAGTGGAAAGCAACTTGGGGAAGGCTAGAGATCAAGATTCTTGTGGTTGGATCGGAATGTCTTGGTCTCAACACATGAGTAGGTGGTTCTCTCTCAGAAAATGAGTAGTGTAAGTGTAGGCATGTTCTGATGGCTCTCCATCAAATGGAGAAGGGGGTGGAGGGGTATATATAGCCTCCACACAAAATCCAACCGTTACACACATTTGACCCAACTCGGTCAGACCGAATAGAAGAACTCGGCGAGACCGATTCAGTTCAAAATGTGAACATTAAGAATTTCGGTGGGACCGCTGAGATCAACTCGGTGGGACCAATGTGCTAGGGCTAGGGCAAAACCTCATCACGGTGAGACCGATCGCATGAACTAGGTGAGACCGATTTCAACAATGATCAAACAGAGAGTTGGTCAAGCAAACTCGGTGGAACCGATCACTCCTTTCTGCAAGACCGAAACGTTACGAAAGGGAAACAGAGAGTTTGCAATGCGAACTCGGTGGGACCGATTGCTCATTTTGGTGAGACTGAAATGTTACGAAGGGAAATAGAGAGTTTGCAAAGCCATCTCGGTGAGACCGAGATCCGTATCGGTGAGACCGAATTGACTAGGGTTTCTGGTGTTGGGGAACGTAGTAATTTCAAAAAATTCTCCTACGATCACGCAAGACCATGGTGATGGCATAGCAACGAGAGGGAAGAGTGTCCGTCCACGCACTCGTGAGACCGAAAGCGGAAGCGTTATAACAACGCTGTTGATGTAGTCGTCGTCTTCACGATCCGACCGATCCAAGCACCGAACGACGGCACCTCCGAAGTTACGCACACGTTCAGCTCGATGGCGATCCCGGACTCCGATCCGGCAAAGTGTCGGGATGAGTTCCGTCCAACACGACGGGCGTGGTAGCGATGTTGATGCTCCATCGACGCAGGGCTTCGCCTTAAGCTCATGACGATATGACTTCTCCGGTAGCGAGGCTTCGCCTAAGCTCATGACGATATGACCGAAGTGGAATATGGTGGAAGGGGCACCGCACACGGCTAAGGAAAGATCCAGAGATCAACTTGTGTGTCATGGGGTGCCCCCTGCCCCGTATATAAAGGAGCCAAGGGGAGGTGGCCGGCCCAAGGGAGGAGGCGCGCAAGGAGTCCTACTCCTCCGGAGTAGGACTCCCCTCCAATCCTAGTTGGATTAGGATTCCTGAGGGGAAAGAGAGAGGGGCGGCCCACCTTTCCTAGTCCTAATAGGACTAGGGGAAGGGGGGCAGCGGCCACCTAGGGCTGCCCTTCTCCTTTCCTCCAAGGCCCACTATGGGCCCATGTAGTTCAGGGGGTTCGGTAACCTCCGGTACTCGATAAATTCGATTTCACTCGGAACCTTTCCGATGTCCAAATGTAGGCTTCCAATATATCAATCTTTATGTCTCGACCATTTCGAGACTCCTCGTCATGTCCGTGATCACATCCGGGACTCGAACAAACTTCGTGCATCAATACTTATAAACTCATAATGAACTGTCATCGAAGCGTTAAGCGTGCGGACCCTACGGGTTCGAGAACTATGTAGACATGACCTAGAACCATTCTCGGTCAATAACCAATAGCGGAACCTGGATGCCCATATTGGTTCCTACATATTCTACGAAGATCTTTATCGGTCAAACCGCATAACGACATACGTTGTTCCCTTTGTCATCGGTATGTTACTTACCCGAGATTTGATCGTCCGTATCCAATACCTAGTTCAATCTCGTTACCGGTAAGTCTCTTTACTCGTTCGTAATACATCATCTCACAACTAACTCATTAGTTGTAATGCTTGCAAGGCTTAAGTGATGTGTATTACCGAGAAGGCCTAGAGATACCTCTCCGACAATCGGAGTGACAAAACCTAATCTCGAAATACGCCAACCCAACAAGTACCTTTGGAGACACCGTAGTACTCCTTTATAATCACCCGATTACGTTGTGACGCTTTGGTAGTACCAAAGTGTTCCTCCGGTAAACGGGAGTTGCATAATCTCATAGTTATAGGAACATGTATGGGTCATGAAGAAAGCATTAACATACTAAACGATCAAGTGTTAAGCTAACGGAATGGGTCATGTCAATCAGATCATTCAACTAATGATGTGACCTTGTTAATCAAATAACAACTCCTTGTTCATGGTTAGGAAACATAACCATCTTTGATTAACAAGCTAGTCAAGTAGAGGCATACTAGTGACATACTGCTTTGTCTATATATTCACACATGTATTATGTTTCCGGTTAATACAATTCTAGCATGAATAATAAACCTTTATCATGATATAAGGAAATAAATAATAACTTTATTATTGCCTCTAGGGCATATTTCCTTCAGTCTCCCACTTGCACTAGAGTCAATAATCTATATTACAAAGTAATGATCCTAACACCCATGGAGTCTTGGTGCTGATCATGTTTTGCTCGTGGAAGAGGCTTAGTCAACGGGTCTGCAACATTCAGATCCGTATGTATTTTGCAAATCTCTATGTCTACCACTTGGACTTGGTCCCGAATGGAATTGAAGCGTCTCTTGATATGCTTGGTCCTCTTGTGAAATCTGGATTCCTTTGCCAAGGCAATTGCACCAAAGATTGTCACAGAAGATCTTCATCGGTCCCGATGCACTAGGTATGACACCTAGATCGGAAATGAACTCTTTCATCCAGACTCCTTCATTCGCTGCTTCCGAAGCAGCTATGTACTCCGCTTCACATGTTGATCCCGCCACGACGCTTTGTTTAGAACTGCACCAACTGACAGCTCCACCGTTTAATAAAAACACGTATCCGGTTTGCGATTTAGAATCGTCCGGATCAGTGTCAAAGCTTGCATCGACGTAACCATTTACGACTAGCTCTTTGTCACCTCCATATATGAGAAACATATCCTTAGTCCTTTTCGTGTATTTGGTATTTCAGGATGTTCTTGACCGCTGTCCGATGATCCATTCTGGATTACTTTGGTACCTTTCCCGCCAAGCTTACTGACTAAGCATACGTCAGTGCGGTACACAGCATTGCATACATGATAGAGCCTATGGCTGAAGCATAGGGAACATCTTTCATTTTCTCTCTATCTTCATTGTGGTCGGGCATTGAGTCCGACTCAATCTTACACCTTGCAACACGGTAAAAACCTTTCTTTGCTCGATCCATTTTGAACTTTTCAAAACTTTATCAAGGTATGTGCTTTGTGAAAGTCCAATTAAGCGTCTTGATCTATCTCTATAGATCTTGATGCCCAATATGTAAGCAGCTTCACCGAGGTCTTTCATTGAAAAACTTTTATTTAAGTATCCTTTTATGCTATCCAGAAATTCTATATCATTTCCAATCAATAATATGTCGTCCACATATAATATCGAAATGCTACTGAGCTCCCACTCACTTTCTTGTAAATACAGGCTTCTCCAAAAGTCTGTACAAACCCATATGCTTTGATCACACTATCAAAGCGTTTATTCTAACTCCGAGAGGCTTGCACTGGACCATAAATTGA
Source organism: Aegilops bicornis (assembly GCA_021605145.1). Taxonomy (NCBI): domain Eukaryota; kingdom Viridiplantae; phylum Streptophyta; class Magnoliopsida; order Poales; family Poaceae; genus Aegilops; species Aegilops bicornis. The sequence continues at coordinate 264,237,988 of CM038674.1, read as the reverse complement.
TCGCTGGAGCTTGCACACTTTGTTAGCACCTTTTGGATCGACAAAACCTTCTGGTTGCATCATATACAACTCTTCTTCTAGAAATCCATTCAAGAATGCAGTTTTACATCCATTTGCCAAATTTCATAATCATAAAATGCGGCAATTTCTAACATGATTCGGACAGACTTAAGCATCGCTACGGGTGAGAAAGTCTCATCGTAGTCAACCCCTTGAACTTGTCGAAAACCTTTCACAACAAGTCGAGCTTTGTAGACAGTTATATTACCATCAGCGTCAGTCTTCTTCTTAAAGATCCATTTATTTTCAATGGCTTGCCGATCATCGGGCAAGTCAACCAAAGTCCATACTTTGTTCTCATACATGGATCCCATCTCAGATTTCATGGCCTCCACCATTTTGCGGAATCTGGGCTCACCATCGCTTCTTCATAGTTTGTAGGTTCGCCATGGTCAAGTAACATGACTTCCAGAATAGGATTACCGTACCACTCACAGTGCGTATTTTACTCTGGTTGACCTCACGCGGTTCGGTAGTAACTTGATCTGAAGTTTCATGATCATCATCATTAGTTTCTTCACTAATTGGTGTAGTTGTCACAGAACCATTTCTTGTGATGAACTACTTTCCAATAAGGGAGCGATCTGATTATCTCATCAAGTTCTACTTTCCTCCCACTCACTTCTTTCGAGAGAAACTCCTTCTCTAGAAAGGATCCGAATTTAGCAACGAAAATCTTGCCTTCAGATCTGTGATAGAAGGTGTACCCATGATCTCCTTTGGGTATCCTATGAAGACACATTTTCCGATTTGGGTTCGAGCTTATCTGGTTGAAGTTTCTTTACATAAGCATCGCAGCCCCAAACTTTAAGAAACGACAACTTTGGTTTCTTGCCAAACCACAGTTCATAAGGCGTCGTCTCAACGGATTTTGACGGTGTCCTATTTAACGTGAATGCGGCCGTCTCTAAAGCATAACCCCAAAGCGATAGCGGTAAATCGGAAATAGACATCATAGATCGCACCATATCTAGTAAAGTACGATTACGACGTTCGGACACACCATTTCTCCGTGGTGTTTCGGGTGGCGTGAGTTGCGAAACTATTCCACATTGTTTCAAATGTAAACCAAACTCGTAACTCAAATATTCTCCTCCACGATCAGATCGTAGAAATTTTATTTTCTTGTTACGATGATTTTCCACTTCACTCTGAAATTCTTTGAACTTTTCAAATGTCTCAGATTTGTGTTTCATTAAGTAGATATACCCATATCTGCTCAAATCATCTGTGAAGGTGAAAAATAACGATACCCAAGGCGTGCCTCAACATTCATTGGACCACAAACATCGGTATGTATGATTTCCAACAAATCAGTTGCTCGCTCCATAGTTCCGGAGAACGGCGTTTTGGTCATCTTGCCCATGAGGCACGGTTCATAAGTACCAAGTGATTCATAATCAAGTGATTCCGAAGCCCATCAAGATGGAGTTTCTTCATGCGTTTTACACCGATATGACCTAAACGGCGGTGCCACAAATAAGTTGCACTATCATTATCAACTCTGCATCTTTTGGCTTCAACATTATGAATATGTGTATCACTACTTGTCGAGATTCAACAAGAATAGACCATTCTTCAAGGGTGCATGACCATAAAAGATATTACTCATATAAATAGAACAACAATTATTCTCTCGATTTAAATGAATAACCGTCTCGCATTAAACAAGATCCAGATATAATGTTCATGCTCAACGCTGGCACCAAATAACAATTATTTAGGTCTAAAACTAATCCCGAAGGTAGATGTAGAGGTAGCGTGCCGACCGCGATCACATCGACTTTGGAACCATTTCCAACGCGCATCGTCACCTCGTCCTTAGCCAATCTTCGCTTAATCCGTAATTCATGATTCGAGTTTCAAAAATTAGCAATGTAACCAAAGATTATCAAATACCAGTGTACTCTGCGAGTATTAGTAAGGTACACATCAATAACATGTATATCACATATACCTTTGTTCACCTTGCCATCCTTTTTATCCGCCAAATACTTGGGGCAGTTCCGCTTCAAAGGTCCGTCTGCTTGCAAAGAAAACACTCGATTTCAGGCTTAGGTCCAAACTTGGGTTTCTTCTCTTGATCGGCAACTTTCTTGCTGTTCCTTTTGAAGTTTCCTTCTTCTTCCCTTTGCCCTTTTCTTGAAACTAGTTGTCTTGTTGATCATCAACACTTGATGCTCTTTCTTGATTTCTACCTCCGCAGCTTTTAGCATCGCGAAGAGCTCGTGAATTGTCTTAGTCATCCTTGCATATTATAGTTCATCACGAAGCTCTTGTAGCTTGGTAGCGGTGATTGGAGAATTACATCAATGACACTATCATCCGGAAGATTAACTCCCAGCTGAATTAAGTGATTGTTATACCCGGACATTTTGAGTATGTGCTCACCGACGAACTATTCTCCTCCATCTTGCAGCTATAGAACTTATTGGAGACTTCATATCTCTCAATCCGGGCATTTGCTTGAAATATTAACTTCAACTCCTGGAACATCTCATATGCTCCATGACGTTCAAAACGTCGTTGAAGACCCGGTTCTAAGCCGTAAAGCATGGCACATCGAACTATAGAGTAGTCATCACCTGCTTTGCCAGACGTTCACAACTTCGGCTCAAGCATCTCTGACAGGCCTGTCACCCGGCGGTGCTTCCGGGGCGTAATTTTTACGTGCAGCAATGAGGATAATCCTCAAGTTACGGACCCGATCCGTGTAATTGCTACCATCATCTTTCAACTTTGCTTTCTCAAGGAACGCATTAAAATTCAACGGAACAACAAAGACGAGCCATCTATCTACGTAAACATAGACAAGCAAAATACTATCAGTACTAAGTTCATGATAAATTTAAGTTCAATTAATCATATTAAAAACTCCCACTTAGACAGACATCTCTCTAGTCATCTAAGTGATCACGTGATCCATATCAACTAAACCGTGTCCGATCATCACGTGAGGCGGAGTAGTTTCAATGGTGAACATTACTATGTTGATCATATCTACTATATGATTCACGTTCGACCTTTCGGTCTCCGTGTTCCGAGGCCATATCTGTTATATGCTAGGCTCGTCAAGTTTAACTCGAGTATTCGCGCAACTGTTTTGCACCCGTTGTATTTGAACGTAGAGCCTATCACACCCGATCATCACGTGGTGTCTCAAAGACGAAGAACTTTCGCAGAACGGTGCATACTCAGGGAGAACACTTCTTGATAATTTTAGTGAGAGATCATCTTATAATGCTGCCGTCAATCAAAGCAAGATAAGATGCATAAAGGATAAACATCACATGCAATCAATATAAGTGATATGATATGGTCATCATCATCTTGTGCTTGTGATCTCCATCGCCGAAGCACCGTCATGATCACCATCGTCACCGGCGCGACACCTTGATCTCCATCGTAGCATCGTTGTCGTCTTGCCAACTATTGCTTCTACGACTATCGCTACTCCTTAGTGATGAACTAAAGCAATTACATGGCGTTTGCATTTCATACAATAAAGCGACAACCATATGGCTCCTGCCAGTTGCCGATAACTCGGTTACAAAACATGATCATCTCATACAATAAAATATAGCATCACGTCTTGACCACATCACATCACAACATGCCCTGCAAAAACAAGTTAGACGTCCTCTACTTTGTTGTTGCAATTTTTACGTGGCTGCTACGGGCTGAGCAAGAACCGTTCTTACCTACGCATCAAAACCACAACGATAGTTTGTCAAATAGACTCCGTTTTAACCTTCTCAAGGACCGGGCGTAGCCATACTCTGTTCAACTAAAGTGAGAGAGACAGACACCCGCCGGTCACCTTTAAGCAACGAAAGTGCTCGGAGCGGTGAAACCAGTCTCGCGTAAGCGTCTGGCGTAATGTCGGTCCGGCCGCTTCATCTCACAATACCGTTGAACCAAAGTATGACATGCTGGTAGGCAGTATGACTTGTATCGTCCACAACTCACTTGTGTTCTACTCGTGCATATGACATCAACGCATAAAACCAGGCTCGGATGCCACTGTTGGGGAACGTAGTAATTTCAAAAAATTCTCCTACGATCACGCAAGACCATGGTGATGGCATAGCAACGAGAGGGAAGAGTGTCCGTCCACGTACCCTCGTAGACCGAAAGCGGAAGCGTTATAACAACGCGGTTGATGTAGTCGTACGTCTTCACGATCCGACCGATCCAAGCACCGAACGTACGGCACCTCCGAGTTCTGCACACGTTCAGCTCGATGACGATCCCCGGACTCCGATCCAGCAAAGTGTCGGGGATGAGTTCCGTCAGCACGACGGTGTGGTGACGATGTTGATGCTCCACCGACGCAGGGCTTCGCCTAAGCTCCGCGACGATATGACTTCTCCGGCACAGGGCTTCGCCTAAGCTCATGACGATATGACCAAGTGGAATATGGTGGAAGGGGCACCGACACGGCTAAGGAAAGATCCGTAGATCAACTTGTGTGTCATGGGGTGCCCCCTGCCCGTATATAAAGGAGCCAAGGGGAGGTGGCGGCCCAAGGAGGAGGCGCACCAGGAGTCCTACTCCTCCGGAGTAGGACTCCCTCCAATCCTAGTTGGATTAGGATTCGGAGGAGGAAAGAGAGAGAGGGGGCCGGCCCACCTTTCCTAGTCCTAATAGGACTAGGGAAGGGGGGCGGCGGCCACCTAGGGCTGCCCTTCTCCTTTCCTCCAAGGCCCACTATGGGCCCATGTAGTTCCCGGGGGTTCCGGTAACCTCCGGTACTCCAGAATTCCGATATCACTCGGAACCTTTCCGATTTCCAAATGTAGGCTTCCAATATATCAATCTTTATGTCTCGACCATTTCGAGACTCCTCGTAATGTCCGTGATCACATCAGGGAATCCGAACAACCTTCGGTGCATCAATACTTATAAACTCATAATGAATCATCATCGAAGCGTTAAGCGTGCGGACCCTACGGGTTCGAGAACTATGTAGACATGACCTAGAACCATTCTCGGTCAATAACCAATAGCGGAACTCGGAACCTGGATGCCCATATTGGTTCCTACATATTCTACGAAGATCTTTATCGGTCAAACCGCATAACGACATCGTTGTTCCCTTTGTCATCGGTATGTTACTTACCCGAGATTCGATCGTCCGTATCCAATACCTAGTTCAATCTCGTTACCGGTAAGTCTCTTTACTGCTCCGTAATACATCATCTCACAACTAACTCATTAGTTGTAATGCTTGCAAGGCTTAAGTGATGTGTATTACCGAGAAGGCCTAGAGATACCTCTCCCACAATCGGAGTGACAAAACCTAATCTCGAAATACGCCAACCCAACAAGTACCTTTGGAGACACCTGTAGTACTCCTTTATAATCACCCAGTTACGTTGTGACGTTTGGTAGTACCCAAAGTGTTCCTCCGGTAAATGGGAGTTGCATAATCTCATAGTTATAGGAACATGTATGGGTCATGAAGAAAGCATTAACATACTAAGCGATCAAGTGTTAAGCTAACGGAATGGGTCATGTCAATCAGATCATTCAACTAATGATGTGACCTTGTTAATCAAATAACAACTCCTTGTTCATGGTTAGGAAACATAACCATCTTTGATTAACAAGCTAATCAAGTAGAGGCATACTAGTGACATCTTGTTTGTCTATATATTCACACATGTATTATGTTTCCGGTTAATACAATTCTAGCATGAATAATAAACCTTTATCATGATATAAGGAAATAAATAATAACTTTATTATTGCCTCTAGGGCATATTTCCTTCATCTGGCAGTGGCTATGTCAACAGAACTTGATGGCGCCGGATGGATCAAATCAGTGGGGCCGAGTTTGACTTTAGGTTTTGGACATATGTGGAAATTAGAAAGTGGTTGAGGGTTTTGGAGCAATATCACTAAACACTTTGAGCAAGTAGACCATTAAGCAACACCTCATCCCCTTTTAATAGTATTGGCTTTCCTATGGACTCAATGTGATCTTGGATCACTAAAATGAAAATGAAGAGTCTTGAGACTTTGCCAATCTTTGTCCTTAGCATTTTGAAGGGGTTCCACATCCTCTTGTCCTTGCCATGCCATTGTTGAACTTATCTAAAATATACTAGATAAAAGTATTAGTCCAACAAGAGATATGTTGTCATTGATTACCAAAATCACCTAGGGAGCACTTGTGCTTTCACCTTGCCTCCTTGAAACGGCTTCCGTTTGACGTCACACTGATTGCTGAAGCCGGCACTAATTGTGGTCTCGTCAGCGTCACTGTAGCTTCCTCTATTGTGTCGCTTATTATTCCTGTTACACCGAGATTCCCTGTTTCCATCATGCACTTCAGAGGTGTCAGGGTCACCGCTGTGGCTACTTTCCAGTTGTCCGCATCAGCGCAAAATCGAGTCATGAGCTGTGTGAGGGAAACCATTGTTTTTGGCTTCTCTTGTCTTAGTTCTCTGACCAGCCTCCTCCTCCTCGCGCCCCACAACATCTCGCCGCTCGATGTTGGCCCGCTCCTCAATGAGCCACTTGCTGTTCGAGTGCTCGTGTGGTCGCCTCCTCCTCCGTCGGCGCGTCGAAGTGGACGGGACACGTGCTCACCTACTCACAGATCACGTCGGTCCATGAGTACGGCTCCTCGGGCCAAGTGGGCGGCGACGGCGAGCGCTTACGCGTGGACATGGGCACGGGCTCGGCGTTGGGCTCGAGGGCAAGCTGCGGCGGTGGGTGCTACTCGTGAGCCGCGTTGGGATTTCCCCGAAGAGAAGAGGATGACGCAGTACAGTAGAGATAAGTATTTCCCTTGGTTAAGAACAAAGGTTATCAATCCAGTAGGAGAATCACACAAAGCCTCGTGAACAACACCTGCACACACAAAAGCAAATACTTGCACCCAACGCAAACAAGAGGGTTGTCAATCCCCTTGGCTATTATTTGCAAGGATTAAATCTCGTAGTGGTAGATGGATAAATTATAAAGATAAAATAAAATAAAATAGAAAATTGCAGCAAGGTATATTTGTGTTTTTATATGATAAAATTAGACCCAGGGGTCATAGTTTTCACTAGAGGCTTCTCTCTCGAACACATAGCATACGGTGGGCGAATAAATTATTGTTGGGCAATTGATAAAAAAAAGCGTGTAGTTATGACGATATTCAAGGCAATGATCATGTATATAGGCATCACGTTTGAGACAAGTAGACCGACTCCTGCCTGCATCTACTACTATTACTCCACCCATCGACCGCTATCCAGCATGCATCTAGGGTATTAAGTATAAAACAGAGTAATGCCTTAAGCAAGAAGACATGATGTAGACAAAATAAACCCAATCAATATGAATAAACCCCTTAATTTTCCCCTTAATGGCAACAATACAAATATGTGTCTTGTTCCCTACTTTATCACTGGGATATAGAGCATCGCAAGATTGAACCCATTAAAAAGCACCTCTCGCACTGAAGATAAATCTATCTAGTTGGCCAAACCAAACGAATAGACCGGAGAGAAATACAAAGCTATAAAAATCATGCATAAAAGAGTTCAGAGAAAACTCAATTAACATTCAGAAATATTCAGATAATAAACACACAATTCATCGGATCCCAACAAATACACCGCAAAAGAAGATTATATCGAATAGAACTCCAAGAACATCAAGGAGAACATTGTATTGAAGACCAAAGAGAGAGAATAATCCATATAGCTATTAGCTATGGACCCGTAGGTCTATGGTGAACTACTCACCCATCATCAGAGGGCAGCAAGGATGATGTAGAAGCCCTCCGTGATCAATTCCCCCTTCGATAGAGTACCGGAAAAGGCCTCCAGATGGGATCGTGCAAGAACAAAAACTTGCGGCGGCGAAATAAGTGTTTTGGGTGGCTCTCTGTTGGTTTTCCAATTTTAGAGAATTTATAGAGGTGAAATTAGGTCAGACGGAGCCACGAGGGGCCCACAAGGCATCAGGGCACGCCCTGTTGCCTTGTCGTCTCCTTGCTTGCTGTCTGGTCTCCTCCTGAAGCTACTAGGGTCTCTCTTGTCCAGGAAAAAATCGTCAAAAACTTTTGTAACGTTTGGACTCCGTTGGTACTAATTTCCTGGAAAACCAAAAACAAGTATAAAACAACAAATGACACTTGGCACTGGGTTAATAGGTTACTCCCAAAAAATGATATAAAATACCACAAAAAGTTATATAAACATCCAAGATTGATACTATAATAGAATGAAACAATCAAAAATTATAGATACGTTGGAGACGTATCAGCGGGGCGTACAGAGGAGCGTGGACGGAGTCCCCCACCGCCAACAGGGCAAGGGCCTGCTCCAGGCCTTCGGAGTGCGCGTCCTCCTTGCGTTAGTGTTCCTCCAGTGCGCGTTGCAGGGCCGCCTCGAGTGTGGCCTAGTACGCGGCCTCCTCCTCCTCCAGCTTGATCTCTTGGGGCGGCGGGGTGATGCCGGGATTGACCTGCACGCCACGGTGGCGCTCCTCTTCGTGATTCAACGTGAACTGCACCTCCTGATTGGGAGAGTCCGACGCCAGACAGACGGAGAAGGCGCCGCCCAGCGTAAGGAGCTCGTGGCACTGCAAGACCTCCTAGGCGTGCGCCCACGGTGAGCGCAGCACCGCCGAAATCGGGATTCGCTGCGGGTCTAGATGCCAGCTGTGCAGTGGGCTAACATCTGGGTATGGGAGGGGCCGGTGGTACTGCTAGCTCCACCACGCCTAGTGGACTGGGATGTATAGCATATCCCGCTCCCGTGGCGGCCCGCCGCGTCGATGAGCCCGCGTCAGCGGAGGAGGAGGCACATGGGACGAGCTCGCACCAGGGCAGAACTTCCCCTTGCCCTTGCTGCTGAAGAACCCCATGGCGAGCTAGGATTTGGATGTCGCTGCGAGGGGGAAAGCTAGGCTAGATGTGGACGGGGGGATGGAAGTGGATGGGGATGCCCCCACCCCGCACGCTTGCATTAAAAGGACGATGGCTCGGTGCTTCCACCCACTGCCAGGCGGGCCCGAGGTTGGTGGTCGCATTTAATAAGACCACGGGCGGTGGTTGGGCGGCCGACAAGCAGGGCCGCGGCCGACACCGAGTGGACGCGTGACGTGTCCATTTGTGTCCGTGTGGATGTAAACTGGGCGCAAATTTGGGCCAGAAATGCGTCTAGACGGACACCGAGCGGACACGTTTTGGGTTTGGGTCCGCGCGTTGGGCCGGCGCTTTGGTCCGTATCGACCCAAAAGAACACGCGCGCACAGTCTGGGTCGGCTGGTTGGAGTTTCCCTGAGAAAGCCTTGAAGGCTGAGTGCATCGAAAGTCGGCCCGTTCATTGGAGGCACGGGGGATGAGCTATGGCGGGGCATCACCATGGGAGCATGCGGATAGTTGGAGTGTTGGGTTGGAGCACGGCGAGGCAGACACAAGAGAACGGGCAGCACGCCGTGGAGGAAGGATGGCAAGGTGGTGACCACCGGCCGCCCATGTGCTGGCCACAAAGGAACCGTCCACATTCAAAAGCCCCCACCCCGCGCGTTGTCCTCCCTGGGCGACTCGGGGGCAAAACCCTAGCCTGAGGCCACAAGCCCACCTCCCTGCTCTCCCTCCCCTGCGGTCACCAGCAGCCAACACCAGGCCTGGCCCGCACAATGGTAGGCAGCGAGGGAGCGTCCCCACGTGCCATCTGTGCTGGTTAATCCCCGCGCTCCCTGGCCGCCTTTGTGGGTTCCGTCGCTCCCTGTTCTACGTGGGCGCTCTTCCTCGACTCAGGCTGTGACAGACCTCGTTGGTTACCCCAGGCGCAGTCCCATCTGCTGGATTCAGCGCTGGTTGTGGCTCTGGTGGCAGCGGGCCGCTAGTTCCGGTTACCTGCATTGGGCCAGGGCGGTGGTTATGCGCCTGCTCAGCCTTGCCGCAGCCATCCTAGAGTCACCGGATCCGGGGCACTGGCCGTTGCTGGCCAAAGATTCAAGATGGATCTGGCTAATGGGGACGTTGCATATGCAACTTTGTTTTCCCGGGAGGTTCATGGTGGCCTCGGTGGTTGTGGTCGGGCCGTCAGCTGGCTACAGATGTGATGCGCCTGGTGGGTGGATGTCGTGGCGACGGCCCTGGAATGTGCGAACGACATTGTCTCTGCGGTGAGCGACGACCATGGGTGCTAGTCCGTTACTGCGGCCGTGTGGGCAGCGAGGTTGCGGCGGGTGTGTACTACGGTGGCGGAGCGCTAGTCGGCCGGCATTTCTGCTTTTGATGAAGACCTTTGTCCCTCTCAGTTGGCTTGCGCCTCTCTGGTCAGGTCTGCGGCCGTGTGGGCGGGGTGTGGACCGAGACCGGGGGAAACCCTTGGTCATCGGCGGCGGCCACGACATTGACGTCGCCAATTTTTTGGCGTCAGCTCCCTCCTTGAAGGCCTTGTTGAGGTCCCCTCTCGCTCGCTGCCTTGCATCCTGCTGGCGAAAGCTCTCGTTCCCCTTGCGGATGGCAGCGGCATGCTGTTGTAGCATCCCTTCCCGGAGGCATCGTCCGGGGTGCGTGGAAGCAAGGTTGGTGCTTGCTACTTGTTTGAGGGCAAATGCTGGCGCCTTCCTTTACATATTCTTCTGTCGTTCTTCATCTTATGATATCATTCTTCAACTCGCGTTTGGATGTGCGGTTGGCTGTGCTCGATGGTGAGGTTGTGGGAGCCCTACAGTTGTGGTCCGAGCTCTAGTTTCTCATGTACGGGATGCTCCGTTGGTTTTGTTCATGTAGCTCTCGATGAGCTTTCTACCTTTCGACGTTATGGCGCCCTTCGAGTCAGGGCGAGAGGATTGTGGTCCTCTTCGGAGGTTGAATCAGATGGCGTGCTAGCAGGCTCTGTAGGAGGAGGCGATGGCGATGGCCACTGATATTGGTGTTGTTTGTTGTTCTCACCCGATGCCAGTGTACATGTTGCTCCAAACGTTTGGCTTTGGCAATTCAGGCTGGGCTCCTTCTTCTACTTTTCAATTGCTTGTATTGTTGTTAGGTTTTGAGTTGTTCTAGAGCTCTATATCTTTGTCGTTTTCCTTGTAAGTTGTTCGTTTGTAATCCTGGCCGGTTGATGGCTTTGTTAATTCAAAGTCGGGCTAGGTTCGAGCCTTCTCTCGGGCTCGGTCGACGCCTTTTCTCTAAAAAATGGCGAGGTGGCAGCGTTGTTTTTTCCTCTCCCCCTGTGTCAGGGCATCTCCAACGCGGACCCTCAAACCTCCACTGTATGTCCGGACCACTTTTGTGATCCAATAGGGACATGTATATGTCCGCTTAGTAGTCTGAACTTACGGATTCCGGTATCCAAGAGATAAACATGAGAGGGCTTTACCGGAGTCCGGACATGCACTTAACCAATCACATGCATGGTCCTCCTCTTCTCTCTCCTCCCAACCGCACATGCATGGACACTAAGGGCATGGCCAATGCATAGCCCTATGGTGATGCCTCGCAGGCCATGTACGATCGGATGTCAGGAAAGTAGGTTCGGATAGTGTAGCGGTATGTTCGGCAGGAGGCGGGTGCTTGGGGAGAAAAATTGTGGTCCGATGCATAAAGCTGAAAAAGTTGAAGTGCTAGGGACGCATGTGTAGTGAGAGTCTACTTTCTATTCTTTGATGAGGCCCACAAGTAGTAGCTTGCGCTGGGAAGAAAAAATCAATATAGATGCTCAAGCTACTTTTTCTCATGGAAAATCTATATCCATATGCCACCATTGTACGCCGTAAACCATAAATATCCCATCATATACATGGTCTGCACATACATTTTCGCCTTCCAACTGCATACTTTGTAATTACCATTGGATGGTTATCTTCCGTATCATGTCCACGAACCACATTCGGACAGAAGAACATACATCAGAGACATTTGCGGGTTAGCCTTGTAGATGCCCCTCATGGCTGCTTTTGCTCAGTGAGATTCAATCTAACCAGAGAAACAGGCTGAAGGGCAAAATCGTCCTCAATAGTTTGACATGTGCGCCCAGGCCAGAAAATAGAGAAAACTGATCACTTTATGCCTTTTGTTTAGCTATCAACTTGTAAGTGTGTCATTTTATCAAAGAAAATGAAATGTGTGCTATAGGATCAAAGTATCATATGAGAAACGTGCCATTTTGTCAAATTTATCTTCCTTCTTTGTACATTTTGCAAATATTACTTTATTTATATTCATATTTAATAGAAAAATATTTGGTTCTGCGGTTCCCACATCCGAAAAAATACATCGGCAACTCATAGCAATGACAGAACTTATTTTTCAAGAGGATAAATCAAAAAGTTTCCGCTCCATTTTTGGCACGCACGACTAGATTAGATATTTTATGCAGAAAGAAAAGTCTTGTTTTGGCTCTTTCAAAAAAGAAGTCAATGTGTGAATAGTTCTTCACCTCGCATCTCGTTACATGCTCTCGCTTCAGTCAAGGTAGAATATTATTCCAAAACTCCGTGTATCAACCAACACCTAATACATGACGCTTCTTGATTTTAGAGGCCCTCCATTCAATTGAGGTGTTTGTAAATTTGATTTACCATTTTGTCAGGGCCAATAATTTTTCAAGGATCACTCGTTCAGTTCAGGTATTAGTGGATTTAATTTATGATTTTAACTGGGTAATAATTTCTCAAATTCGTCAGCAACAAGCAACCTAAAAACACATCAGTCCCGTGCATTATCTCTATCGCCTAAAAAACGTTAACATATGACACTGTAACACCAATAAGATACGGCCACCAGCCCAAGAAACTTCCCACATAAGTCGTAGATAACACAAAATTACACTGCCAAAAAAGCACAACAACACACCGCAGTATATATAAAAAAATAAAAAACACATCATCTTTTTCACTCGCCAAACCAAAACAATAATCTCTCCCTATTAATAAAGCACGGACTGCTTCTGGTCGTCCATCACTGAGATTGCCCTAGAAGTTACTAATAATTACCTGTCATGCCACCGGTAAGTGAAGAAAAAAGATTCGGTTTTAAAAAAGCCCACCACCGCAATCTATTTATGATACACTATTGTAACACAAGCATGCACACGTCGTGATGGTAAGCTACAACTCTCCACAAGGGAGACCAGGGATCGATCCCTGGTTCCGCCCCTTCTTTTTCTCACCGCCAGGTCGTGGCTCCCCCTTCTATTCCGTTTTTACTTTTTAATTTCTGTTTTTTTTCTTCTCTAAATTAATTCGGGGTCATTAAAGGACCAAATTTGAAAAGGATGAGAGTTTTCAAAAAAATATTGAGAAATCATAAACTGTTTCAAACAAATCATAAAATGTTCATAATTGCACAAAATTGTTCACATATTCTAAAAAAATCACAATTTCAAATAAATGTTCATGAAATAAAAATCATATTTTTAAAAAATGATACAATATTCGAAACATGTTCGGCAATTTAAAAAAATGTCCATAAAATTTTAAGAAATTTTCACAAAAACTAGAATAGATCCATAAATAATGAACAAAACGAACCATCGCTTACATAGAGGTTTTATTAGAGGATCTGTAGAGGTTATTTTATGATTTATTTAGTCTCTAGCGTTGGGTAAAATAAATGTTTCCATGTTTTGTACAGCGTGGAGCCCAAAAAAATTGACACAACTTTATATGTGTTAGTTTTCGTAAGCCATATGAAGATGACTAAATGTCTATTTTGCATCTATGCACAGCTATGTTTATTTTGGTACTCCCTCCATTTTTATATACAAGGCCACAAACACATATTACAGATACCAAGGCAAAAGTAAATGTGTGCTTAAGTCAATATTGCAAGCTAGGTTGTCTCCTTGTTTGTCGTGTTAATTAATGCATATTTTTTGTCACACCTACAACAAGCCAATGCCCTCACTCCTTTTGGTTGATTAATGAGGTGCATGCATGACAACCTTTCCATACTCACATGCATGCAAGCGATATTTAATGTTCTCTTCTATTCCGTTTTTACTTTTTAATTTCTGTTTTTTTTTCTTCTCTAAATTAATTCGGGGTCATTAAAGGACCAAATTTGAAAAGGATGAGAGTTTTCAAAAAAATATTGAGAAATCATAAACTGTTTCAATTAAATCATAAAATGTTCATAATTGCACAAAATTGTTCACATATTCTAAAAAAAATCACAATTTCAAATAAATGTTCATGAAATAAAAATCATATTTTTAAAAAATGATATAATATTCGAAACATGTTCGGCAATTTAAAAAAATGTCCATAAAATTTTAGGAAATTTTCACAAAAACTAGAATAGATCCATAAATAATGAACAAAACGAACCGTCGCTTACGTAGAGGTTTTATTAGAGGATCTGTAGAGGTTATTTTATGATTTATTTAGTCTCTGGCGTTGGGTAAAATAAATGTTTCCATGTTTTATACAGCGTGGAGCCCAAAAAAATTGACATAACTTTATATGTGTTAGTTTTCGTAAGCCATATGAAGATGACTAAATGTCTATTTTGCATCTATGCACAGCTATGTTTATTTTGGTACTCCCTCCATTTTTATATACAAGGTCACAAACACATATTACAGATACCAAGGCAAAAGTAAATGTGTGCTTATGTCAATATTGCAAGCTAGGTTGTCTCCTTGTTTGTCGTGTTAATTAATGCATATTTTTTGTCACGCCTACAACAAGCCAATGCCCTCACTCCTTTTGGTTGATTAATGAGGTGCATGCATGACAACCTTTCCATACTCACATGCATACAAGCGATAATTAATATTCTCCTTTGCTAGTACGAGACAAACATCATTAATTTTGTCTTTATTAGTGTTTGTGGCCTTGTATAGTTGTAGATTGTAATTTTGATTGTGGCCTTGTATATTTTCTGCAGAAAGAAAAGTCTTGTTTTGGCTCTTCCAAAAGAGAAGTCAATGTGTGAATAGTTCTTCACCTCGCATCTCCTTACATGCCGTTGGTTCAGTCAAGGTAGAATATTATTTCAAAACTCCGTGTATCAACCAACACCTAATACATGACGCTTCCTGATTTTAGAGGCCCTCCATTCAATTGAGTTGTTTGTAAATTTGATTTACCATTTTATCAGGGCTAATAATTTTTCAATGAGCACTCATTCAGTTCAGGTATTATTGGATTTAATTTATGATTTTGACTGGCTAATAATTTCTCAAATTCTCTTTCAAAAAAAGAAAGTTAGAGTTCGTGTCTCTAGTCGGCGCCAGCGCAGGTCCGCCTCGTCTCTGGTGGCCCTAGGGTCATGAAGGTATGGTGGATCCTGGCAAGGGCCGATGAGAGGGCTCGGTTTTTTAGTCGTTTTTTCAATTTTGTTATCGTTTTTTCAATTTTGTTAGGGTTTGTGTCCTGTTTAGGAGGGCGAGACGGCGGCGACTCTCTGAAGATGGAATAAAGGGTCTCCTCGCCCAGCTCCCGTTCCGACGATGCGTCTAGCATCGTTGGTTGGCGTGTGGAGATGTGTCTCCGGCAGATCTATCTTTGGTGGATTTACTTGAATCTCGTCATTATTCGTCTACGTTTGTATATCTTCGGTTTGCATCATTCCCATCTACATTATTGTTCATCAGCGACAGTTGTTGTTCTGTGGTGTTGGTCCTATGCGGCCTTAGCAGCACGACGATTTACCGACTGTTTACTATAACAAGTTGTGCCCAATTCCGGCGATAGAGGGACGATGACGGAGGCGTGTCTTCGGCTCGCTTCAGTGCTTATAGTTGTTGTTAGATGGTCTATGAATCTAGATGTAATTTTTATTTTTAAAGTTTATTATACTGCCATGATTGAAGATGAATAGATTAAAAGTTTTCCCGCAAAAAAGTTATTTCTCAGCAACAAGCAACCTAAAAACACATCAATCCCACGAATTATCTCATCAGCTAAGAAAAGTCAAACATATGACAATGTAACACCATATAGATACGGCCACCAGCCCAAGAAACTTCCTACGCAAGTACTCCCTCCGTCCCAAAATATAAAAACGTTTTTTACACTTGCTAGTGCCAAAAACGTTTTTATATTTTGAAACGAAGGAAGTAGTAGATAACACAAAATTACACTGCCAAAAAAGCCCAACAACACACCGCATTATATATAAAAAATAAAACACACATCATCTTTTTCACCCGCCAAACCAAAACAATAATAAAAATAAAACGCATGCCATCTTCTCACCGTGCCGAGCCAAATAACAAATTTTTATTGAAATCTCAACAACAACAACGACCTAACCCTTCTAGTATTAGATGACATCTTAACTACGGGGCTATTTGGTTCCCAGTCATAGATTGCCACGCCAAAGCTGTTACGGGCAAACCTCCCTAGGCAGGTGTTTGGTGCAGTATGCAGGTTTGGCTCGCCACAGCGCAAAGGAGCAGATGTGTGGCGCCCATTTTGCCCGCCACACTTCCTGTGGCGTGCCCACAGGTGTGGCTAACAACCTCAACTTAGGTGTGGCAATTTTAGTGTGCAATGCACATCAAAGACAGAACTCATCATAGACGACAGGTTAGCACGATATGATGGCCAACATTCGGAACAAATCAAATGGCGACAGGTTAGCACGATATGATGGCCAACATTCGCCAACATTCGGAACAAATCAAATGCTGCACATGGAAAAATTAATGCAACGCAGTTGCTCCTTTCGGGGCCAAGATTCTCGATCCACATGGAACACAAAGATGTTAAGAACTGATCAATGGCATAAAAAGTGAACAGCACGACACCACACCCCTCTGTACCACCTAAATGGAATCATCTAAAATTAATAACCCGACAGATCACCCAAACAAATTGCATACAGTCGAATTCAATGGCAAGATTTGCTCACTTGCTGTTCCGGGTAGTATTGCTGAACAGGCAAAGCTATTCAGCAACCTTGGAAACCTTGGGAACATCCACCGGGAATGTGTCGATCTCGTCCATCCAGGGGTTGTTCTGCTCCTTCGCTGGGTTCACTGACCTCAGCGCCTTCCAGACAGCGCTGTTGCACTTGAACCCCGAACCGAACGCTATCTGCCAGATCCTGTCACGCCTCCTGATCCTCCCCTTGGCCTCGCTGTAGGCCAGCTCATACCAGAGCGAGCTGCTGGACGTGTTGCCGAACCGGAAAAGAGTCATGCGGGACGGCTCCATGTGCCAGTCGGTGAGGTCCATGTTCTTCTCTATCTCATCAAGCACAGCACGCCCACCAGCGTGGATGCAGAAGTGCTCGAATGCCAGCTTGAAGTCAGGAATGTATGGCTTGATCTTCATCTTGAACAGCTTCTTGCCAACCAATGTGACCATGAACAGCAGCTGCTCCGAGAATGGCAACACAAGCGGGCCAAGCGTTGTGATGTTCGTCTTGAGCGCATCCCCAGCCACCGCCATGAGGTCCTTGGACAGTGCCACGCCAACCTTGCCGCTATCATCCTCCTCCTGGGTGACACAGCTGAAGCACTTGTCATCTGCACCCTTGTGAGTCCTCACAGTGTGTACCAGCTCGTACTTGGACCTCCTCCTGTCTGACCGCTTGTTCGACAGAAGGATCGCAGCGCAGCCCATCCGGAACAGGCAATTTGACACAAGCATCGACCGGTTGTTCCCAAAATACCAATTCAGGGTAATGTTCTCCGTGCTGACCACCATTGCATACGAGTTGGGGTGCACCTGGAGCAAATCCTTGGCCAGATCTATCGACAGGAGCCCGGCACTGCATCCCATTCCTCCCAGATTGTAGCTGACTATGTTCCCTCTCAGCTTGTAATGGTTCACCACCATGGCGGACAGTGACGGTGTTGGGTTGAACAGGCTGCAATTCACAACAAGAATCCCAATGTCCTTGGGCTTCACCCCGGTCTTGGCGAGCATGTTGTCGATGGCACCGAACATGCAGACCTGCGCCTCCTGGCGCGCCAATTCCATGGAGGGGTTGGGCGGCACGGTGACCAAGGCGGGAGGGATGTAAGTGTCCTCGCCCAGACCCGAGCGCTCGAGGATCTTGCGCTGGAAATCGAGGTTGGCTTCGGTGAAGTTGCCGGTGAGCTTGGAGCAGCGCATGAAGGTTTCACGCGAGCACCGGCGCTCCGGGCCGGGCTTGTAGCAGCCGAAGTCGACGAGGTAGACGGAGCGCGGGCGGGTGAGGAAGTAGACGGTGGAGAGGAAGACGAGGAGCGTGGAGCAGGCGATGACGGAGAGGAGGTTGAAGCGGAGGTGCGTCCACAGGTCGGCGACGTCGCCCGGAGAGAGCGTGGAGAGGTGGACGGCGATGAGCACGATGAGCGGGGTGAGCAGGAGGTACATGCCGTGGGTGATGAGGTAGTGGTACCCCAGCTTGACGTACTTGAGCCGCACCGACTGCAGGAAGTCCGGCAGCCGACGCGACGGCGACGGCGAGCTCGCGCGTTCGCCGGCGCTGGCACCGGCACCGGCCGGCGGCGTGCTGTCCTCCATCGACATGGTGCCCCTGCGGATCGAGGAAACGCAGATTTCCGTGGGTCAGATAAACGGCGGAATAAATTCAAAATGCGAGATCTGGCAGCTGAAAGTTTTAACCCCTGGTAAATTCTAGACGGCAAAACGAATCTTGTATCGCCCCGGCACGAAGGTGCGAATCGAGATGCGTTTCGAGTTCATGGCCGCCTACCTCCCCTCCCTCCCTCGGCCACCCACGAGGCAGTCCACGGCCGATAATAATAATAATACAATAAAAATACAGTATGTAATTCAGAACGGAAATGACACAGACGGATTCCGAAGCATACCGCTCAAATGGCCGGAGCGACGATCAGCGCCGCCGGACTCGGCCTCGGAGACGGCGCCGGGTCCTCCTCCTCCGCCTTCGCCGCCGCCTTCTCGCGCCGCACTCGTCTCTCTCCTGACCTTGCCGTCGCGAGCAACACGGGAGGGGGGAGGAGGAGAAGGGAAACGGAAGCCGGCATTTAATAGATGGCACGAGGGGGAATAATCGTGGTGGCCCACCAGTCGGCGACGGGGACGGCCAGCTTGGATGCAGCCGGCGGCTCGCGACGGACGGCTGGATCGTGGGGCGACGACCGGGCGCCCCGCGTCTGACTGGGCTGTTTAGTTGGGTACAGTTTAATGTACCCGTAAGGGCGATCTGTTCCGCGGCCACGTGGGGCCTCGCATGCGCTGGTTTGCTGGGCTGTGCGTGGGGTGTCAGTGACAGCTGTGCGTGATTCGCTGCTTTGGAGGAGCTGGGGTATGGGTTTGGCGGAGAGAACGTGGTGGGAGCGAGCGAGCGATTGGAGTTTTCCGGCGGAACGGCCGGCCCGCGTTGGAACGAGATGTAACGACATCCGCGAATATTACTGAGCTGACTGTATTTTTTAAAAACAAAACACAGTGGTTCCCATGTTCTCTTTTTACTCTGCATATTTCAGGGACAGCTCGCCACATGCTGCAACCTCTGCATTCCAGCGTATTTTGAGAACAATATCACGGACCAACATATTCTTCTTTTGAAAAAACACGTCTCCCTTGCCACACTATGTCACAAAATTATCAGAGCAACTTCAATGGTGCAATCCATTTCGTGCGCCGCGGTTCGTTTGGGTCGGCGTGAACACAAAAGGTGGCCCAACGCATCGACTCAAACGAACGCGTGTTTGCTTGGCGTCCGCATGCTGACTCATTTCCGGCCCATTTTTAAATTGGATTTGCGTCGGCCCGGACACGAGACGGACACGCGCGCGCTTCTACTCCTCTTCCCGAGCCCGCCGGTCGGTGGCAGCCACCACCATTTTCTTTTCTTTTTTCACAAAACCCTCCCGCCCGCGTGCGCGCGTGATACGTCTGCAATATATCTATAATTTTTTATTGTTCCATGCTATTATATTATCTGTTTTAGATATTTAATGGGCTTTAATATGCTCTTTTATATTATTTTTGGGACTAACCTATTAACCGAAGACCCAGTGTAAATTGTTGTTTTTGCCTATTTCAGTGTTTCGCAGAAAAGGAATATCAAACAGAATCCAAACGAAACGAAACCTTCGCGAGGATCTTTTTTGGAACAAACGCAATCCAGGAGACTTGGAGTGGAAGCCAGAGACACAACGAGTCGGCCACGAGGCAGGAGGGCGCGCCCCCCACCCTCGTGGGCCCCTCGTAGCTCCACCGACCTACTTCTTTCGACTATATATACTCTTATACCGTGAAAACATCCAAGGGAGCCACGAAACCACTTTTTCACCGCCGCAACCTTCTGTACCTGTGAGATCCCATCTTGGGGCCTTTAGCGGCGATCTGCCGGAGGGGGATTCGATCATGGAGGGCTTCTATATCAACACCATAGCCTCTCCGATGATGTGTGAGTAATTTACCACAGACCTTCGGGGCCATAGTTATTAGCTAGATGGCTTCTTCTCTCTCTTTGGTTCTCAATACAAAGTTCTCCTCGATGTTCTTAGAGATCTATCCGATGTAATACTCTTTTGCGGTGTGTTTGTCGAGATTCGATGAATTATGGGTTTATGAACTAGATTATCTATGAATATTATTTGGTTCTTCTCTGAATTTTTATATACATGATTTGATATCTTTGCAAGTCTCTTCGAATTATCGGTTTAGTTTGGCCTACTAGATTGATCTTTCTTGCAATGGAAGAAGTGCTTAGCTTTGGGTTCAATCTTGCGGTGCTCGATCCCAGTGACAGAAAGGGAAAGGACACGTATTTATTGTTGCCATCGAGGATAAAAAGATGGGGTTTTATATCATATTGCTTGAGTTTATCCCTCTACATCATGTCATCTTGCCTAATGCGTTACTCCGTTATTATGAACTTAATACTCTAGATGCATGTTGGATAGCGGTCGATGTGTGGAGTAATAGTAGTAGATGCAGAATCGTTTCGGTCTACTTGACACGGACGTGATGCCTGTATTCATGATCATGGCCATAGATATCATCATAACTATGCACTTTTCTATCAATTGCTCGGTAGTAATTTGTTCACCCAACGTAATACTTGCTATCATGAGAGAAGCACTAGTGAAACCTATGGCCCTCGGGTCTACTTTACATCATATAAGTTTCCAATCTACAATTCTAGTTTACTATTTATTTTACAATCTTTATTTTCCAATCTATACAACAAAAATACCAAAAATATTTGTCTACTATCTTTATCAGATCTCACTTTTGCAAGTGGCCGTGAAGGGATTGACAACCCCTTTATCGCGTTGGTTGCAAGGTTCTTGATTGTTTGTGCAGGTACTAGGCAAATTGCGTGTAGTCTCTGTTGGGGAACGTAGTAATTTCAAAAAAAATCCTACGCACAAGCAAGATCATGGTGATGCATAGCAACGAGAGGGAAGAGTGTTGTCCACGTACCCTCGTAGATCGAAAGCGGAAGCGTTATAACAACGTGGTTGATGTAGTCATACGTCTTCACGGCCCGACCGATCAAGCACCGAAACTACGGCACCTCCGAGTTCTAGCACACGTTCAGCTCGATGACGTTCCCCGGACTCCGATCCAAAGAAAGTGTCGGAAGAGTTCCACAAGACGACGGCGTGCAGGACGGTGATGATGTTCTACCGACGCAGGCTTCGCCTAAGCAATCACCGCGATATGACCGAGGTGGAATATGGTGGAAGGGGCACCGACACGGCTAAGAAACGATCATGAAGATCAACTTGTGTGTCATGGGGTGCCCCCGCCTCGTGATATAAAGGAGGGAGGGGAGGTGCGGCGGCCCCTAGGGGTGCGCTGGAGGAGTCCTACTCCCACCGGGAGTAGGACCCCCTCTGCCTTGTTGGAGAAGGAAAGGGAAGGGGAAAGAGGAAGGGGCGCCCCCTTCCTTGTCCTATTCGGACTAGGGAGGGGGCGCGCCTGCCCCGCCGGCTCCCTCTTCTCCCTTAGGGCCCATGTAGGCCCATTAACCCCGAGGGGTTCGGTAACCTCGCATCTAAGAAAATCTCGATTTCACCCGGAACGATTCTGATATCCAAATATAGGCTTCCAATATATCAATCTTTATGTCTCGACCATTTCGAGACTCCTCATCATGTCCGTGATCACATCCGGGACTCCGAACAACCTTCGGTACATCAAAAACTATAAACTCATAATATAACTGTCATCATAACGTTAAGCGTGCGGACCCTACGGGTTCGAGAACTATGTAGACATGACCTAGAGCTGTTTCTGGTCAATAACCAATAGCGGAACCTGGATTCTCATATTGGCTCCTACATATTCTACGAAGATCTTTATCAGCCAAACCGCATAACAACATACGTTGTTCCCTTTGTCATCGGTATGTTACTTGCCCGAGATTCGATCGTCGGTATCTCAATACCTAGTTCAATCTCATTACCGACAAGTCTCTTTACTCGTTCCGTAATCCATCATCCCGCAACTAACTCATTAGTTGCAATGCTTGCAAGGCTTATAGTGATGTGCATTACCGAGAGGGCCCAGAGATACCTCTCCGACAATCGGAGTGACAAATCATAATCTCAAAATACGCCAACCCAACAAGTACCTTCGGAGACACCTGTAGAGCACCTTTATAATCACCCGATTACGCCAGGACGCTTTGGTAGCACACAAAGTGTTCCTCCGTAAACGGAGTTGCACAATCTCATAGTCATAGGAACATGTATAAGTCATGAAGAAAGCAATAGCAACATACTAAACGATCAAGCGCTAAGCTAACGGAATGGGTCAAGTCAATCACATCATTCTCCTAATGATGTGACCCCATTAATCAAATGACAACTCATGTCCATGGCTAGGAAACTTAACCATCTTTGATTCACGAGCTAGTCAAGTAGAGGCATGCTAGTGACACTATGTTTGTCTATGTATTCACACATGTATCAAGTTTCGGTTAATACAATTCTAGTATGAATAATAAACATTTATCATGAAATAAGGAAATAAATAATAACTTTATTATTGCCTCTAGGGCATATTTCCTTGAGTCTCCCACTTGCACTAGAGTCAATAATCTAGTTCACATCACCATGTGATTTAACACCAATATTCATATCTCAGATATGATTAACACCATAGTTCACATCGTCATGTGCCCAACACCCAAAGGGTTTACTAGAGTCAATAATCTAGTTCACATTGCAATGTGATTAACACCCAAAGGGTACTAAGGTGTGATCATGTTTTGCTCGTGAGAGAAGCTTAGTCAACGGGTCTGTCACATTCAGAGCCGTATGTAATTTTGCAAATATTCTATGTCTACAATGCTCTGCACGGAGCTACTCTAGCTAATTGCTCCCACTTTCAATATGTATCCAGATTGAGACTTAGAGTAATCTGGATCGGTGTAAAAGCTTGCACCTATGTAACTCTTTACGACTGGCTCTTTTATCACCTCCATAATCAAGAAAAATTTCCTTAGTCCTCACTAAGGATATTCTTGACCAATGTCCAGTGATCTACTCCTAGAAAACTATTGTACTCCCTTGCCAAATTCAGAGCAAGGTATACAATAGGTCTGGTTCATAGCATAGCATACTTTATAGAACCTATAACTGAGTCATAGGGAATGACTTTCATTCTTTTTTTCTATTTTCTGCCGTGGTCGGGATTTGAGTCTTACTCAATTTCACACCTTTGCAAATACGCATAAGAACTCTTTCTTTGACTGTTCCATTTTGAACTACTTCAAAATCCTGACAAGGTATGTACTTTTTGAAAAACTTATCAAGCGTCTTGATCTATCTCAATAGATCTTGATGCTCAATATAAGTAGCTTTACTGAGGTTTTTCTTTTTAAAGAACTCCTTTCAAATACTCCTTTATGGTTTCCAGAAAAATTCTACATCATTTCCGATCAACAATACGTTACTCACATATATTTATCAGAAAGGCGGTAGTGCTCCCACTCACTTTATTGTAAATACAGGCTACACCGCAAGTCTCAGATAAAACTATATGCTTTGATCAACTTATCAAAGCGTATATTCCAACTACGAGATGCTTGCACCAGTCCATAGATGGATCATTGGAGCTTGCACATTTTGTTAGCACCTTTAGGATTGACAAAACCTTCCGGTTGCATCATATACAACTCTTCTTTAAGAAAACCATTAAGGAATGCGCTTTTGACATCCATTTGCCGATTTCATAAAATGTGGCAATTGCTAACATGATTCGGACAGACTTAAGCATCGCTACAGCTTGAGAAAATCTCATTGTAGTCAACACCTTGAACTTGTCGAAAACCTTTTGTGACAAGTCGAGCTTTGTAGATAGTAACACTACTATCGCCGTCTGCCTTCCTCTTGAAGATCCATTTATACAATATGGCTTGCCGATCATTGGGCAACTCCACCAAAGTCCATACTTTCTTCTCATACATGGATCCCATCTCAGATTTCATGGCCTTAAGCCATTTCATGGAATCTGGGCTCATCATCGCTTCCTCATAGTTCGTAGGTTCATCATGGTCTAGTAACATGACTTCCAGAACAGGATTACCGTACCACTTTGGTGCGGATCTTACTCTGGTTTACCTACGAGGTTCGGTAGTAACTTGATCTGAAGTTACATGATCATCATCATCGCCTTCCTCACTAATTGGTGTAGGAATCATCGAACTGATTTACGTGATGAACTACTTTCCAATTCAGGAGAAGGTACAAATTACCTTATCAAGCTCTACTTTCCTCCCAATCACTTCTTTCGAGAGAAACTCCTTCTCTAGAAAGGATCCATTCTTAGCAACGAATGTTTTGCCTTCGGATCTGTGATAGAAGGTGTACCCAACAGTTTCCTTTGGGTATTCTATGAAGACGCACTTCTCTGATTTGGGTTCGAGCTTATCAGGTTGAAAACCTTTTTCACATAAGCATGACAACTCCAAACTTTAAGAAACGACATCTTAGGTTTACTGCTAAAACCATAGTTCACACGGTGTCGTCTCAACGGATTTAGATGGTGCCCTATTAAAGTAATGCAGATATCTCTAATGCATAACCCCAAAACGATAGTGGTAAATCGGTAAGATACATCATAGATCGCACCATATCCAATAAAGTGCGGTTACGATGTTCGGACACAACATTATGTTGTGGTGTTCCATGTGGCGTGAGCTGTGAAACTATTCCACATTGTTTTAAAATGAAGGCCAAACTCGTAACTCAAACATTCTTTTCTACGATCAGATTGTAGAAACTTTATTTTCTTGTTACGATGATTCTCCACTTCACTCTGAAATTCTTTGAACTTTTCAAATGTTTCAGACTTGTGCTTCATTATGTAGATATACGCATATCTTCTCAAATCATTTGTGAAGGTCAGAAAATAACGATACCCGCCACGAGCCTCAACACTCATCGGTTCACATACATCAGTATGTATTATTTCCAATAAGCCAGTTGCTTGCTCCATTGTTCCGGAGAACAGAGTTTTAGTCATCTTGCCCATAAGGCATGGTTCGCAAGCATCAAGTGATTCATAACCAAGTGATTCCAAAATCCCATCAGCATGGAGTTTCTTCATGCGCTTTACACCAATATGACCTAAACGGTAGTGCTACAAATAAGTTGCACTATCATTATTAACTTTGCATCTTTTGGCATCAATATTATGAATATGTGTATCATTACGATCGAGATCCAACAAACTATTTTCATTGGGTGTATGACCATTGAAGGTTTCATTCATGTAAAATGTAACAACAATTATTTTCCGACTTTAAATGAATAACCGTATTGCAATAAACATGATCAAATCATATTCATGCTCAACGCAAACGCCAAATAACATTTATTTAGGTTTAACACTAATCCCGAAAGTATAGGGAGTGTGTGATGATGATCATATCAATCTTGGAACTACTTCCAACACTCATCGTCACTTCCCTTTCAACTAGTCTCTGCTTATTCTCAGAACTCTGCTTCGAGTTACTAATCTTAGCAACCGAACAAGTACCAAATACTCAGGGGCTACTATAAACACTAGTAAGGCACACATCAATAACATGTATATCAAATATACCCTTGTTCACTTTGCCATCCTTCTTATCCACCAAATATCTGTGGTATTTCCGCCCAAAGGACCATTTCCTTTGCAATGTAAGTACTCGCCTGTGCTTTGGTCCAGCTTTGGGCTTCTTCATGTAGTGACAACTTGCTTGTCATTCTACTTGAAGTTCCCTTTCTTTCCTTTGCCCTTTTCTTGAAACTAGTGGTCTTGTCAATCATCAACACTTGATGCTCTTTCTTGATTTCTACCTTCGTCGATTTCAACATCACGAAGAGCTCGGGAATCGCTTTTCGTCATCCCTTGCATACTATAGTTCATCACGAAGTTCTAGTAACTTGGTGATGGTGACTAGAGAACTCTGTCAATCACTATCTTATCCGGAAGATTAACTCCCACTTGATTCAAGCGATTGCGCATCTGCACAATCTGAGCACATGCTCACTAGTTGAGCGATTCTCCTCCATCTTTTAGCTATAGAACTTGTTGGAGATTTCCTATCTCTCAACTCGGTATTTGCTTGAAATATTAACTTCAATTCCTGGAACATCTCATATGGTCCATGACGCTCAAAACGCCTTTGAAGTCCCGATTCTAAGCCGTTAAGCATGGTGCACTAAACTATCAAGTAGTCATCATATTGAGCTAGCCAAACGCTCATAACGCCCGTGATCCGCTTCCCGCAATAGGTCCGCTACCTAGCGGTGCATCAAGGACATAATTCTTCCAGGCAAAGAATGAGGATAAACCTTAGATCACGGATCCAATCCGCATCATTTCTACTAACATCTTTCAACACAGTTTTCTCTAGGAACATAACAAAATAAACATATGAAAGCAACAACACGAGCTATTGATCTACAACATAATTTGCAAAATACTACCAGGACTAAGTTCATGATAAATTTAAGTTCAATTAATCATATTACTTAAGAACTCCCACTTAGACAAACATCTCTCTAGTCATCTAAGTGATCACGTGATCCAAATCAACTAAACCATGTCCGATCATCACGTGAGATGGAGTAGTTTTCAATGGTGAACATCACTATGTTGATCATATCTACTATATGATTCATGTTCGACCTTTCAGGTCTCCGTGTTCCGAGGCCATATCTCAGATATGCTAGGCTCACAAGTTTAACTCGAGTATTCTGCGTGTGCAACTGCTTTTGCACCCGTTGTATTTGAACGTAGAGCCTATCACACCCGATCATCACGTGGTGTCTCAAAGACGAAGAACTTTCATAGAACGGTGCATACTCGGGAGAACACTTCTTGATAATTAGTGAGAGATCATCTTAAAATGCTACCGTCAATCAAAGCAAGATAAGATGCATATAGGATAAACATCACATGCAATCAATATAAGTGATATGATATGGCCATCATCATCTTGTGCTTGTGATCTCCATCTCTGAAGCACCGTCGTGATCACCATCGTCACCGGCGCGACACCTTGATCTCCATTGTAGCATCGTTGTCGTCTCGCCAGTCTTATGCTTCTACGACTATTGCTACCGCTTAGTGACAAAGTAAAGCATTACAGGGCGATTGCATTGTAGACAATAAAGCGACAACCATATGGCTCCTGCCAGTTGCCGATAACTCGGTTACAAAACATGATCATCTCATACAATAAAATATAGCATCATGTCTTGACCATATCACATCACAACATGCCCTGCAAAAACAAGTTAGACGTCCTCTACTTTGTTGTTGCAAGTTTTACGTGGCTGCTACGGGCTTAGCAAGAACCGTTCTTACCTACGCATCAAAACCACAATGATAGTTCGTCAAGTTAGTGCTGTTTTAACCTTCGCAAGGATCGGGCGTAGCCACACTCGGTTCAACTAAAGTTGGAGAAACTGACACCCGCTAGCCACCTCTGTGCAAAGCACGTCGGGAGAACCGGTCTCGCGTAAGCGTACACGTAATGTCGGTCCGGGCCGCTTCATCCAACAATACCGCCGAACCAAAGTATGACATGCTGGTAAGCAGTATGACTTGTATCGCCCACAACTCACTTGTGTTCTACTCGTGCATATAACATCTACGCATAAAACTTGGCTCTGATGCCACTGTTGGGGAACGTAGTAATTTCAAAAATATTCCTACGCACACGCAAGATCATGGTGATGCATAGCAACGAGAGGGGAGAGTGTTGTCCACGTACCCTCATAGACTGAAAGCGGAAGCGTTATAACGACGTGGTTGATGTAGTCATACGTCTTCACGGCCCGACCGATCAAGCACCGAAACTACGGCACCTCCGAGTTCTAGCACACGTTCAGCTCGATGACGTTCCCGGACTCGATTCAGCAAAGTGTCGGAAGAGTTCCACAAGACGACGGCGTGGTGACGGTGATGATGTTCTACCGACGCAGGGCTTCGCCTAAGCACCGCTACGATATGACCAAGGTGGAATATGGTGGAAGGGGGCACCGCACACGGCTAAGGAACGATCATGAAGATCAACTTGTGTGTCATGGGTTGCCCCCTGCCCCCGCATATAAAGGAGGGAGGGGGAGGTGCGGCCGACCCCTAGGGGTGCGCCTGGAGGAGTCCTACTCCCACCGGGAGTAGGACCCCCCCTCTTGCCTTGATGGAGAAGGAAAGGGAAGGGGAAAGAGGAGGGGCCCCTTCCTTGTCCTATTCGGACTAGGGGAGGGGCGGCGGCCTGCCCCGGCCGGCTCCCTCTTCTCCCTTAGGGCCCATGTAGGCCCATTAACCCCCGGGGTTCCAGAACCCCTGCATCTAAGAAAATCCCGATTTCACCCGGAACGATTCCGATATCCAAATATAGGCTTACAATATATCAATCTTTATGTCTCAGCCATTTCGAGACTCCTCATCACGTCCGTGATCACATCCGGGACTCCGAACAACCTTCGGTACATCAAAAACTATAAACTCATAATATAACTGTCATCGTAACGTTAAGCGTGCGGACCCTACGGGTTCGAGAACTATGTAGACATGACCTAGAACTGTTTCCGGTCAATAACCAAGAGCGGAACCTGGATGCTCATATTGGCTCCTACATATTCTACGAAGATCTTTATCGGTCAAACCGCATAACAACATACGTTGTTCCCTTTGTCATCGGTATGTTACTTGCCCGAGATTCGATCGTCGGTATCTCAATACCTAGTTCAATCTCGCTATCGCAAGTCTCTTTACTCGTTCTGTAATCCATCATCCCGCAACTAACTCATTAGTTGCAATGCTTGCAAGGCTTATAGTGATGTGCATTACCGAGAGGGCCCAGAGATACCTCTCCGACAATCGGAGTGACAAATCCTAATCTCGAAATACGCCAACCCAACAAGTACCTTCGGAGACACCAGAGAGCACCTTTATAATGACCCGATTACGTTGTGACGCTTTGGTAGCACACAAAGTGTTCCTCCGTAAACGGAGTTGCATAATCTCATAGTCATAGGAACATGTATAAGTCATGAAGAAAGCAATAGCAACATACTAAACGATCAAGCGCTAAGCTAACGGAATGGGTTTGTCAATCACATCATTCTCCTAATGATGTGACCGTTAATCAAATGACAACTCATGTCCATGGCTAGGAAACTTAACCATCTTTCATTCACGAGCTAGTCAAGTAGAGGCATGCTAGTGACACTATGTTTGTCTATGTATTCACACATGTATCAAGTTTCTGGTTAATACAATTCTAGCATGAATAATAAACATTTATCTTGAAATAAGGAAATAAATAATAACTTTATTATTGCCTCTAGGGCATATTTCCTTCAGTCTCCTACTCGATTGATACCTTAGTTCTCAAAAACTGAGGGAAATACTTATGCTACTTTGCTACATCACCCTTTCCTTTTCAAGGGAAAACCAACGCATGATCAAGAGGTAGCAAGAAGAATTTCTGCTGCCGTTGCCGGGGATATCTACGCCAAGTCAAGACATACCAAGTACCCATCACAAACTCTTATCCCTCGCATTACATTATTTGTCATTTACCTCTCATTTTTATCCCCCCAACTTCACCTTTGCCGTTTTATTCGCCCTTTTTCGTTCGCCTCTTTTCGCTTGCTTCTTGTTTGCTTGTGTGTCACAATGGCTCAAGACAATACTAAATTGTGTGACTTTTCCAATACCAACAATAATGATTTTATTAGCACTCCGATTGCTCCTACTACCGATGCTGAATCTTGTGAAATCAATACCGCTTTGTTGAATCTTGTTATGAAAGATCAGTTTTCTGGCCTTCCTAGTGAAGATGCTGCTACCCATCTAAACAACTTCGTTGATTTGTGTGATATGCAAAAGAAGAAAGATGTGGATAATGATATTGTTAAATTGAAGCTATTTCCGTTTTCGCTTAGAGATCGTGCTAAAACTTGGTTCTCTTCTTTGCCTAAAAATAGTATTGGTTCAAGGAAAAGATGCTTTATCTCTAAGTATTTTCCTCCCGCTAAGATCATCTCTCTTAGAAACGATATTATGAATTTTAAGCAACTTGAGCATGAGCATGTTGCACAAGCTTGGGAGAGGATGAAATTAATAATACGTAATTGCCCTAGACATGGTTTGAATTTATGGATGATTATACAAAAAATTTACGCTGGATTGAATTTTGCTTCTAGAAATCTTTTACATTCGGCCGCGGGAGGCACTTTTATGGAAATCACTTTAGGAGAAGCTACTAAACTCCTAGATAATATTATGGTTAATTATTCTAAGTGGCACACCGAAAGATCCACTAGTAAAAAAGGTTCATGATATTGAAGAGATTAATGTTTTAAGTGGAAAGATGGATGAACTTATGAAATTATTTGCTAGTAAAAGTGTTTCTTCTGATCCTAATGATATGCCTTTGTCCACCTTGATTTAGAATAATAATGAATCTATGGATGTGAATTTTGTTGGTAGGAACAATTTTGGTAACAACGTGTATAGAGGAAATTTTAATTCTAGGCCGTTCCTTAGTAATTCCTCTAATAATTATGGCAATTCCTACAACAACTCTTATGGAAATTTTAATAAGATGCCCTTTGATTTTGAGACTAGTGTTAAAGAATTTATGAATTCGCAAAAGAATTTCAATGCTTTGCTTGAAGAAAAATTGCCTAAGATTGATGAGTTGGCTAGGAACGTGGGTAGAATTTCTCTTGATGTTGATTCTTTGAAACTTAGATCTATCCCCCCTAAGCATGATATGAATGAGTCTCTCAAAGCCATGAGAATTTCCGTTGATGAGTGCAAAGAAAGAACCGCTAGGATGCGTGCTAAAAAAGATTGCTTTGTGAAAGCGTGTTCTTCTAGTTTTCATGATAATAATGATGAAGATCTAAAAGTGATTGATGTGTCTCCTATTAAATCTTTGTTTTACAATATGAATCTTGATAAAGATGGGACTGGAGATGAGTCAACTTTAGTTAAAAGGCGTCCCAATGATTCGGGGGTTTTAGATCTTGATGCAAAAATTGGTAAAAGTGGGATTGAAGAGGTCAAAACTTTACATAGCAATGAACCCATTATTTTGGATTTCAAGGAATTTAATCATGATAATTGTTCTTTGATAGATTGTATTTCCTTGTTGCAATCCGTGTTAAATTCTCCTCATGCTTATAATCAAAATAAAGCTTTTACCAAACATATCGTTGATGCTTCAATGCAATCCTATGAAGAGAAGCCTGAATTGGAAGTTTCTATCCCTAGAAAACTTTATGATGAGTGGGAACCTATTATTAAAATTAATATTAAAGATCATGAATGCTATGCTTTATGTGATTTGGGTGCTAGTGTTTCCACGATTCCAAAAACTTTGTGTGATGTGCTAGGTTTCCGTGAATTTGATGATTGTTCTTTAAATTTGCATCTTGCGGATTCCACCATTTAGAAACCCATGGGAAGGATTAATGATGTTCTTATTGTTGCAAATAGGAATTATGTGCCCGTAGATTTCATTGTTTGTGATATAGATTGTAATCCTACATGTCCTATTATTCTTGGTAGACCTTTCCTTAGAACGATTGGTGCAATTATTGATATGAAAGAAGGAAATATTAGATTCCAATTTCAATTAAGGAAAGGCATGGAACACTTTCCTAGGAAGAAAATTAAATTGCCTTATGAATCTATTATGAGAGCCACTTATGGATTGCATACTAATGATGACAATACCTAGATCTATTCTTGTTTTTATGCCTAGCTAGGGTCGTTAAACGATAGCGCTTGTTGGGAGGCAACCCAATTTTATTTTTGTTCCTGTTTAGTAATAAATAATTCATCTAGCCTCTGTTTAGATGTGGTTTTATGTTTTAATTAGTGTTTGTGCCAAGTAGAACCATTGGGAAGACTTGGGTGAAATCTTTGCGATCTTGCTGTAAAAAATGTAAACTTTTATACCACGAGATTAGATGCCATTTTTTTACTGGAGAGTGCTTTTAGGTTGATTCTTTTTCACATGATTAATAGACAAATTCCTCACGTCCACCAATTTATTTCAGAATTTTTTGAGTTACAGAAGTATACGTTTGATACAGATTTCTACAGACTGTTCTGTTTTTGACAGATTCTGTTTTTTGTGTGTTGTTTGCTTATTTTGATGAATCTATGGCTAGTATCGGGGGGGGGGGGGGGTGAACTATAGATAGGTTGGAATACAGTAGGATTAACACCAATATAAATAAATAATGAGTTCATTATAGTAACTTAAGGTGGTGATTTGTTTTCTTATACTAACGGAGCTCATGAGATTTTCTGTTTGAGTTTTGTGTTGTGAAGTTTTCAAATTTTGGGGTAAAGATTTGATGGATTTTGGAACAAGGAGTGGCAAGAGCCTAAGCTTGGGGATGCCCAAGGCACCCCAAGGTAAAATTCAAGGACAACCAACAGCCTAATCTTGGGGATGCCCCGGAAGGCATCCCCTCTTACGTCTTCATCTATCGGTAACTTTACTTGAGGCTATATTTTTATTCACCACATGATATGTGTTTTGCTTGGAGCGTCTTGTATGATTTTAATCTTTGCTTTTTAGTTTACCACAATCATCCTTGCTGTACACACCTTTTGGGAGAGACAGACATGAATCCGAATTTATTATAATACTCTATGTGCTTCACTTATATCTTTTGAGCTAGATAATTTTGCTCTAATGCTTCACTTATACCTTTTTAGAGCACGGTGGTGGTTTTATTTTATAGAAATTATTGATCTCTCATGCTTCACTTATATTATTTTGAGAGTCTTTTAGAACAGCATGGTAATTTGCTTTGGCTATAAAATTAGTCCTAATATGATAGGCATCTAAGTATCGAGTTGTAATTCTTAAGTTGTAAGTAAATAAAAGTGTGATGATTTTCATTATTAGAGCATTGTTCCATGTGAGGAAAGGATGATGGATACTATGATTCCCCCACAAGTCGGGATAAGACTCCGGACGAAAAAAAGAGGCCAAAGAAGCCCTAATAAAAAAGAGAGGCCAAAGAAGCCCAGAAAAAAAAATGAGAGAAAAAGAGAGAAGGGGCAATGTTACTATCCTTTTTCCACACTTGTGATTCAAAGTAGCACCATGATCTTCATGATAGAGAGTCTCTTATTTTGTCACTTTCATATACTAGTGGGAATTTTTCATTATAGAACTTGGCTTGTGTAATCCAATGATGGGCTTCCTCAAAATGCCCTAGGTCTTCATGAGCAAGCAAGTTGGATGCACACCCACTTAGTTTATTTTGATGAGCTTTCATATATTTATAGCTCTAGTGCATCCGTTGCATGGCAATCCCTACTCCTCGCATTGACATCAATTGATGGGCACCTTCATAGCCCGTTGATTAGCCGCGTCAATGTGAGACTTTCTCTTTTTTTGTCTTATAACACAACCTCCATCATCATATGCTATTCCACCCATAGTGCTATGTCCATGGCTCGCGCTCATATATTGCGTGAAAGTTGAAAAGGTTTGAAAAGGCTAAGTATGAAACAATTGCTTGGCTTTTCATCGAGGTTGTGCATGATGGGAGCATTTTGTGTGACGAAAATGAAGCATGGCCAAACTATATGATTTTGTAGGGATAATCTTTCTTTGGCTATGTTATTTTGATAAGACATAATTGCTTGGTTAGCATGCTTGAAGTATTACTATTTTTATGTCAATATTAAACCTTTGTCTAGAATCTTTTGGATCTAAATATTCATGCCACGATAAAGAGAATTACATTGAAAATTATGCTAGGTAGCATTCCACATCAAAAATTCTATTTTTATCATTTACCTACTCGAGGACGAGCAGGAATTAAGCTTGGGGATGCTTGATACGTCTCCAACGTATCTATATATTTTGATTGTTCCATGCTATTAGATTATCTGTTTTGGATGTTTAATGGGTTTTAATATGCTCTTTTATATTATTTTTGGGACTAACCTATTAACCGAAGGCCCAGTGCAAATTGATGTTTTTTTTCCTATTTCAGTGTTTCGCAGAAAAGGAATATCAAACGGAATCCAGACGGAACGAAACCTTTGCGAGGATCTTTCTTGGAACAAACACAATCCAGGAGACTTGGAGTGGAAGTTAGAGATGCAACGAGGCAGCCACGAGGCAGGAGGGCGCGCCCAGGGGGGTAGGCGTGCCCCCACCCTCGTGGGCCCCTCGTAGCTCCACCGACCTACTTCTTTCGCCTATATATACTCTTATACCCTGAAAACATCTAGGGGAGCCACAAAACCACTTTTCCACCGCCGCAACCTTCTGTATCCGTGAGATCCCATCTTGGGGCCTTTTCAAGCGATATTCCGGAGGGGGATTCGATCATGGAGGGCTTCTACATCAACACCATAGCCTCTCCGATGATGTGTGAGTAGTTTACCACAGACCTTCAGGGCCATAGTTATTAGCTAGATGGCTTCTTCTCTCTCTTTGGTTCTCAATACAAAGTTCTCCTCGATGTTCTTGGAGATCTATCCAATGTAATACTCTTTTGCGGTGTGTCTGCCGAGATCCGATGAATTGTGGGTTTATGAACTTGATTATCTATGAATATTATTTGGTTCTTCTCTGAATCTTATATGCATGATTTGATATCTTTGCAAGTCTCTTCGAATTATCGGTTTAGTTTGGCCTACTAGATTGATATTTCTTGTAATGGGAGAAGTGCTTAGCTTCGGGTTCAATCTTGTGGTGCTCAATCCCAGTGACAGAAAGGGAAACGACACGTATTGTATTATTGCCATCGAGGATAAAAAGATGGGGTTTATATCATATTGCTTGAGTTTATCCCTCTAAATCATGTCATCTTGCCTAATGCGTTACTCCGTTCTTATGAACTAAATACTCTAGATGCATGCTGGATAGCGGTCGATATGTGGAGTAATAGTAGTAGATGCAGAATCGTTTCGGTCTACTTGACACGGACGTGATGCCTATATTCATGATCATTGCCTTAGATATCATCATAACTATGCACTTTTCTATCAATTGCTCGACAGTAATTTTTTCACCCACTGTAATACTTGCTATCATGAGAGAAGCCACTAGTGAAACCTATGGCCCCCGGGTCTACTTTACATCATATAAGTTTCCAATCTACAATTCTAGTTTACTATTTATTTTGCAATCTTTATTTTCCAATCTATACAACAAAAATACCAAAAATATTATCTTATTATCTTTATCAAATCTCACTTTTGCAAGTGGCCATGAAGGGATTGACAACCCCTTTATCATGTTGGTTCCAAGGTTCTTGATTGTTTGTGCAGGTACTAGGCGACTTGCGTGTAGTCTCCTACTGGACTGATACCTTGGTTCTCAAAAACCGAGGGAAATACTTACGCTACTTTGCTGCATCACCCTTTCCTCTTCAAGGGAAAACCAACGCATGCTCAAGAGGTAGCAGCGCGCTCCCGCCCCAAACCCGCCATGGACGACAACCTCGACCTGGACGTCGTCGCCGGCCTCGCCTCCCTCGCCTCGTCCGTCATGACGACCGCCCCCTCCGGCAAAGGCAAGCCTCGTGCCCTGCGCAAGACTGCCACCACGCCCAAGCCAAAGAAGGCGCGTACGCCCGAACAACGGGCAAGGGAATCGGCCAAGAGGAAATGCCGGAGGCGCGCTGCCAACGCGAGGGATGAAGCCATCACGGCTGTCGCCGTCACCGCCACCGCGCAGCAGGAGGTCACCAACGCCCGCGTCGCGGCGGCAACGAGGGAGGCTCTCTATATGCTAGGGTTGAACCCTAGCCAGCACGGCCTCGTCAACACCGCCGTGAGCGCCGCGGCCAGCACCGGCTCATTCGCGTTCCCTCGGATGGTGCTGCCCGACTCGCCCCGCGCGTCGGCTTGCAACCCGATGCCCGACTTCCACGTGTACCCACAGGCCTCCCGCCTCTCCGGGGAGTGCTCGCCCTACGTGAGCGTGGTGCCGCCTTCCACGCCCGCGCCCGCGCCCATCGACCTCAACGCACACCGGTGGCTGGTGGCTCGTCATCGGGAGGCGCGAGGAAACCCGCGAGGCAGATGCCGGCCAACGTGCTACCGGACGCCCGCAACGTGTTGGAGGGATTGCCGGCTACCGGCGACGAGGACTACATGTAGAACCTCATCTTCGAGGGTGGTGCGCCGGCCGCTGGCTACGATCCGGAAGAGACACAAAGCCAGGACGGCCGCTGGCTATGATCATGATCAGGGGCTTTCATGCGTGATGAGGTCGGCATGGACCTGGACGGCTTCCCACTTGACCATGAGTTTCCGGACGACTACGGGCAAGAGGAAGAGGACGAGTGCGACATCGAAGTGGAGCCTTTGTTCGAGGACGAGCACGCCAACCAAGCCGCCGGTCCGAAGCCAAAGCGCAAGAGCAAGCGGACGAAGGCATACACGGCGGATGAGGACAAGCTTCTTTGCGAGTGTTGGCGAGACATTGGACAAGACCCCAAGACCGGCGCCGAACAAAAACATTCAACTTTTTGGATTCATGTCCACCGGGAGTTTCATGTGTGCAAGAAGTTTCCGCCTTACCAAATTGTGAGCATGCGCGGGTGGGTGTCCATTTTAAAGCATTGGAGGGTGATCCAACAAGAGTGCAACAAGTTTTGTGCCACCCTTGAGAGCGTCAAGGCCCGGCCCGTGAGCGGCATCGTCATGCAAGACATGGTATGCTAGCAAGCCGCTCTCTTTTGTGTCATCAAGTTTATGCTTGCATGTTCATTTGCCTACCATTTGCCAATATGCTTGCATGAAAACGTTTGTAGGCATTTCAAGCTTTGGAGGCATTCAAGGTCCAACACAATGGAAAGTGCTTCAACCTCTCCCATTGCTTTAGGGTCATCAAAGACGAGGAGAAGTTCAAGGTGCAATATGCCGCTCTCAATTTGCGTGGGGGGAAGCAAGCCGTGGAGGAGGTTGGGGACGGCGAGCCGACACGACCGCGGGGGAAGACCAACTCCAAGAAGGAGGACAAGCGGGATGCGGCATCGAATGCCTTGATCGCAAGCGTGGAGGGCATGATGAACAAGAAGGACTCAAGGAAGGAGGAGCGCCAGCCAAAGAAGAGAAAATGAACGCCTTCATGGAGATCCAAAGGAGGAGGCTTGAGATGGATGCGGAGAAGCAAGGCAAGATGCTTGAGATGGAGGCGGAGAAGCAAGCCAAGATGCTAGAGATCGAGGCCGCCAACGCCAGGACCAAGGCGAAAGAAGTGGCTCTCGCGAGCATGATGACCGGGGTGGAGATCATGAAGGTGGATCTCAACACCGTGTCGCCCAAGGAAGAGGCCGTGGTTCGAGAAGATGCAGGCCGACATGATCAAGTTCACCGACGAGTGATCTCGTGGCCGCGAGCACCTTCCTTTTTTGTATGCCGGCTTGTGTGCTGGCATGACCACGGGGCCGCGATGGTGTGGTCGAACTCAAGTCCCACCCCTTTTTGTGTGCTAGCATGTGTGCTGGCCGCTGGTGAGTGCGCCAGCATTAACTGCGGTGATATTTTTTGAAGCCGGCAATGTATGCCGGCGCTGGCATGGTGCCGACATGATCTATGGCCGCTGGCATGATCTATGGCCACGGGCCTTTTTTTTAAATTGAGTGCGGACATGAAATGGGTCAGTGCGTTGGGCACACTGCCGACCCAAATGCAAACCTGGGCGGACACCGGGTGGGCGGCCGACCCAAACGGACAAAAAGCCGATAAATGCGCCGTCCGTTTGGGTCGGCCCGTTGGAGTTGCTCTTATTGTCTTGCTTGTGGACCCACCTCTCAGTCAGCAGAACTATAACCCCGCTTGTGGCAAACTTGTGGGCCTTCTTCCGCTACGAGAGTACATGGAGAATGCCAACACGTCTCCCATGGGGGCTTCCCTCTTGCCACGGTCTAAAGAGATGTTGCTACTTGAAACGAAAGCATCGTTGCTCCAAAGTCCGGTTGGGGTGAGGTAAAAGCTCGTAGCTCACGAGTTCGATGAGCGATTTGTAGCTCAGCTACCTAAAACTCATAGCTTGTTTTTAATGAAAATAGTGAATCACTAGTTTTGGCCCGACAAACTTAAGCTACAACATTTTATAGCATCTTAACCCATCTATCCATTCTAAGGGCGTGTTCGGATCCTCTCCAGCTTCACAAAACTCCACAGATTCAACTTCTCATCCTCGCTTCTAGCTTCAAGCAGCGATTCCTGGAGCGTTCGGGACATCGGCAGCTTCTCCCACAGCTGCAGCCCAACTGAGAGGGTTGTGGCCTGTTAGGCATAGGTTGGGCCGACTGGATGCAGCCCAATTAGGAGGGGGTAGCGGTACAAGCGAGGATTCACATAACGATTCGAGAGGTTCTACTTTTTGAGGGGAGCCAACGAAGCGGTATCTTTGGCGGTGGCACTGGCCAGAAAGAGTGAAAACTCCATGCTTCACGTTTAGGTGGATCTGGGCTGGCCTTGCTTCTCTTTTTTACACGTAGGGAACGAGCAGCTTTGTGAATCCGGCTTCTCAGGCTAAAACCGTTTGGGACAATTTCATTTGTGAAGTTTTTGAAGCGTGGAACCGGAGGACATCAGAACAGGCCCTAAGTGTCCCGACTCAGCCCATAGGATGAAGCAACTAGCACAAATCCTCCCATGGTCACCTTCTCACTTCCATAGAAAATCACGGCCGCACTCGCTCATAAGCCGCAACACCCCATTGCTGAAGCAGAAGAGTTAATGATGTTAACAAACGGTTGTAAGCTTAACGAGCTTCAAACGAACCGATTTGAGCATGGTTTTTTACTTGTTAAGCTTATCGAGACGAGACTCAATGAGCCAAGGAGCGCGTTAATCCACCTGACAATACCAGAAACCGATAGTAGTCCCCATAGGGTAGTATGCGGAACCGGAAATACCAGAAAGGGTCGCATGCGAGCCGTTTACCCAAGTTAGGGCCCTCATCGTCAAGGTAATACCCTACTCCTGCTTTAATTTGGATTGATATGCGGCGGTTACCTCATATAGGGGGTTACAATGGTGGTTGAGATGGATCTATCGAGACTATGATTGAGAAGGTAATGATCCTCGAACTACCCCTTGGCCTTGTCATAGGGTTACACGGGTTGCTACCGGCTTAGAGCCACGATCGGAGTAGGAGTCCTCAACTTGCACGCCAAGATGATGATCTTCTAGAAGGTGGCATCCTGCAGGGCAAGGGGCCTGGGCCAGGTCGTGGCCTATTGGGCCCCGAGGCTAGTCTAGTGAGCGGCTTCCTAGCCGGTAGGCCACCCTGATACTATACACCGTCCATAGCCCCTAAGCTTGTCAAGAATTTGCTCGCTCATTCCTCTATGTCGCCTGGGACGAAACCATGATGAGCTCCTTTTTTTGTTTGGGTAGTGTTGTGGATATAGTCCTAACAATATTAGAGGGGTATGAATGTAGAGACAATCATATCTAGCGAACAGTGCGATTGGGAGTAAGCTCAAGGAACTATACAAGTTTGGGCCCTCTGCGGGGGAGGTAATACCCTACTCCTATGGTGCTCTTCGCTTGAGTTGGGTACAACGTGTGCGTTAGGAAACTGAAAGTGCAACTAATACCCTGGTGGTTTTGGTAATTCATAACAACATATATCTCATTGAACTAATATCCATTAATTCAAGATAAATATTTCAGGATGTTCAGCGCATGGCATGGCATGACATAGAGATGTGGACCCCTCAAAATGCTAAGGACAAGGATTGGCAAAAGCTCAAGAATCTACGTTTTTGTTTAAGTCATCCAAGATCACATTGAGTTCATAGAAAGCTAATACTATTAAAAGGGGATGAGATGTTGCTTAATGGTCTACTTGCTCAAAGTGCTTAGTGATATTACTCCAAAACCCTCAGCCACTTTCTCTATCCAAGTATGTCCAAAACCTAAACTCCAACTCGGCCCCATCAATATTTCTATCCGGAGCCACCGAGTTCATCTTGACATAGCCACTTCCAAAAACCTTACCAGTTCGATCACACCGATATGGAT
Organism: Aegilops bicornis; assembly: GCA_021605145.1. NCBI lineage: Eukaryota > Viridiplantae > Streptophyta > Magnoliopsida > Poales > Poaceae > Aegilops > Aegilops bicornis. The sequence continues at coordinate 264,197,524 of CM038674.1, read as the reverse complement.
CTCAGTCTCGCCGAGATGGCCTTATCAGTGCTTTGTGACTTGTTGCAATCACTTTGGTCTCACCGAGATGTTGCAATCGGTCCCATCGAGTTGGCTTGACTGATTCTCTGTTGCTCATTGCACCCACTTCGGTCTCACCAAGTTGATGCAATCGGTGCCACCGAGATGAAGTTTGCCTAAGCCTAGCACATCGGTCCCACCGAGTTGTTCCCGTCGATCCCACCGAGTTGTTCCCGTCAGTCCCACTGAGATTCCTAACGTTCATATTTTTGTACAGAGCGGTGCCACCGAGTTTTCTGATCGGTGCCACCGAGATGTGTCAAAAGTGTGTAACAGTTGGATTTTGTGTGGAGGCTATATATGCCCATCCACCCCTTCTTCTCATTGAGGAGAGCCATCAGAACGTGCCTACACTTCCACCATTCATTTTCTGAGAGAGAACCGCCTAATCATGTGTTGAGATCAAGAGATTCCATTACTACCATTTGAACCTTGATTTCTAGCCTTCCCCAAGTTGCTTTCCACTAAAATCCTTCTTCCACCATAGCCAAATCAGTGAGAGAGAGTTGAGTGTTGGGGAGACTATCATTTGAAGCACAAGAGCAAGGAGTTCATCATAAACACACCGTCTATTACATTTTTGGAGAGTGATGTCTCCTAGATTGGTGTCGCTTGGGAAGTCCGACATGATGTGGAGTTGAACCAAGAAGTCTGTCAGGGCAAGGAGATCGCCTACTTCATAAAGGTCTACCCAAGTGATTATTCATGGACCCTTCATGGGTGGAGCCCTCCGTGGACTCACGCAACCATTACCATTCGTGGGTTGAAGTGTCCATCAACGTGGACGTACTAGTATTTAACCAAATTTTAATATAAAGTGCACTCCCACTCAAATCAGCATCTCTCATAATTGAAAGCGAGTGATTCAAGATCCAAATCTAGTTCTTAGGCATTCATGTGTACATCATTGATGACGAGAATTTTGACCAATGGGCAAACTATTGTCGATCATATCTATGACTCTTGTTCATCTTTCGTTGCTTTGTGCTCCGATCTCAAAACGATTTTGCTAGAACTTCTAGGTAACCGATTGTTATCTGCACATATGGTTTGATCATCTCCTTCTTACATCTCTCATCTCGTTTGAACTCATATGGACATGACGAACTTCGAGATGCTATAATGTCCTAGACGGTTGCATCACTAGGAAGAGCACCTTTTACTTGATATTTACTGTAAGGGATTGCCCTAATAATTTACTATTGCGCAATCAAAGGGTGCAAACAACAAAGGGATAAACATCTCAGGCAGTTCATAAACACATGATATGGTATAGCCCTGGGCGTCGGGAATCTCTGTGTTTATCTTCAATCTCCAGTTGAAGCCTCGTGACGGCCAATATTTCTTTGTCGTGGCAACCGTTTCAAAAACGTTACCATGGCGGTAATTTCGGAAAACATTGCCATGGTGATCGTTTCAGAAAACGTTGTCGTGGCACCAAATTATAGCTCCTCGTCCCACGCAAAGTACACCTTCTCCACACCAGGGTCCTTCGTGTATGGTTGCCATCATCACATGTAACCTGTATGCTAGTTATCTCTACGATATTTACATTCATGTGGTAATCTCATGGCTCCAGCAATCATGTCGTGACACGCAGGCCACTTAACATTAGAACATATAACCATCTTATACATAAACTCATTATCACGACGGAGGCGATACCACATCATATGCATATCCTGCAAAACCAAGTTAGACGTCCTCTAATCGGTTTTAGCAAAATTTTGGTTACGTGGTTGACCAATTTTAACAAGTAATACTAGCTACCTACGTCCACAATTTAGGCAATCATTCTTGATGATAGAATTAAGTTTTGGGGTGTGTGAAACAAGAGATTAATTAAAAATCTCTAGCCCCACACTAAACTTCATCAAATACGCGTGACCCCATAGAAAATCATCCATCTTTGGCACCCTCTTGTGTACGCGAGGGTTCACTATTCTCAACTATGGTGAAGCCCAAGGAACAATTAGCAGATCATCGACAGCCAGAGCCGATTGATTGTCAGAACCTTGTAAGAAGCAACACCATGCCTTTGATGAATTGAACCGAAGCAACACTCAAGGGAAACATAACAAGAACATCAACCCTCACAATCACATGTGATCTACTCCCTCCGTAAACTAACATAAGAGTATTTAGATTTCTATTTTAGTGATCTAAATGCTCTTATATTTGTTTACAGAGGGATAGATCGCAACCTACATCTACTCATAAAACCGCTCATGATGCCACTATTGGGAAACATAGTAGAAAACAAAAAAACACCTACGATCACCTAAGATCAATATGAAGATGCATAACGGTTTGGGGTCACGATAGTTACCGTCACCGAGTTGCAGCGGAAGAAGAAAGTGTTGATGTAGTTCATACTTGGAGTCCCTCGAACCATTGATGAATGATCTCTCGTACCGCCCAAGAACAATCCCTCGAACTGAAGACCGAAAGCAAGACCTCTCTACTTCGTTGCAAGCATGCAACCTTCACGATCCGGCAGCGCTTCGCCATCCATAGCTAATCGTCGCTGAAGAATTAGAGGGAGTAGATTAGAACCATAGTAGGCTACTAATTATGATGACAAGAGGATTAGCCAAGCTCTAATTAGTCAACTAGGGCCAACTAGAATAAGAAGTAAATGAACTAGAGGAGGCTCCAAAACTTGTATATTAAAAGGAGCAAATCCTCATGTATATAGAGGTTGGAGGGGGGGGAGATGGTAGACACCAAGGGGGAAAGTTTCCCCCTTGGTGCCTTTAACCTAGGAGGGAAGGAGGATTCCTCCTCCTTGTAATTCGGCCTCCTTCCTTTAGGAAGGGGCACTTTGCCACTTGGGCCTTTTTGGCCCAAGTTGCCTTCCACGTATTGGCCTTTTAGGCCCGTTGATATTTAAATTAAATATAAAAAATGTTCCAAATACTTATAGACCATTATATATATATATATATAAACATCTTTGGAAACTTTTTCCACCTATATATAATTTATCGGTAATACCCGGCATTATCTGATATTCACCGAAACCCTTCCGATGACCCCAAAACGCTTTCGGGTCCTCTCGGAACTATTCCGAATTGTAACACCCGGTTACGCCTGGCGGGATCAAGACTGGCCCCACAAACCAACACTAGTCTTTCCTGCGCACTTTGTCCTCACTCATGCGCACCCGGGAGCTACTTCCCGATCGGTCACCCATCTTAGAATTACCCCAAGCCAAGCCTTTTCGAATGGGCTCTCGAAAAAGAAGGAATTCCTTGTTGATATGAGTAGTCTATCATTCCTATTAAGCCAGGCTCTCACACAAATATTCATGAAATAATTCCATAAATATATTGTCATGACACCCATCCTACTAACACTCAGCAAATCGTGATTGCCTTAAGCTTGTGACCTTGTAGGTTCGGTAACTCACACACATGGACAAAATGGTTCGTTCAATGACCGATAGCGGGACCATGGACGTCCATATTAGTCCCTGTGAGCACACAGATAATATTCGAGGGTACCTTTGGTTATCATGTGATGTTCCCTTTGCTTCGCGATACTTCACAAAACCCGAGATGCATCGTTATCCTCCCGAGTCATCACCATGCTCATTATACTGAAATCCTCGTTACCGGTTTTGTTCTTCTTTCTCATTATTTTGTTCTGCCATCCCTATGACGAAGTCACCTGTGATTGCCAGACGATGATTGATGCCATCACACCGAGAGAGTCCTAAGAATATCTCTCCATCATCTAAGGAGCAAATCCCACTCTTGAGTTATCCGGTCACTTGTCAAACTTTTCGATGAACCTGTAAGTTGACCTATGATCACCATGTTACATGTGATGTTTGAGCAACCCCAAAACCCATCGTACGGTAAGAAGTCGCCATGATAGTCTCATGGTCTAAGGACCAATACCACACATTTAACACTCCGTGTTATTAAAATTGAATGCAGACGGTATTAACTCAATTCATAACAAACAAGATTGGGTCGATTCAATATGATCGTTCTTCTAATGTCAAATCTTAACGTTGTTTTAGGATCATCGTTACACTTGATTATATCGTAAAATCCAGAAAACATGATCTCTGATACGTCTCCAATGTATCTATAATTTTTTATTGTTCTTTGCTATATTATATTCGATTTTGGACTAACCTATTAACCGGAGGCCCAGCCCGAATTGCTGTTTTTTTGCCTATTTCAGTGTTCCGCAGAAAAAGAATATCAAACGGAGTCCAAACGGAATGAAACCTTCGGGAACGTGATTTTCAGAACAAACGTGATCCAGACGACTCGGAGTCCACGTAAAGCAATCAATGAGGAGAGCACGAGGCACGGGGGCGCGCCTACCCCCCCAGGCGCGCCCTCCACCCTCGTGGGGCCCATGTTGCTCCACCGACGTACTTCTTCCTCCTATATATACCTATGTACCCCCAAACTATCAGATATGGAGCCAAAAACCTATTTCCACCGCCGCAACCTTCTGTATCCGTGAGATCCCATCTTGGGGCCTTTTCCGGCGCTCCGCCCGAGGGGGCATTGATCACGGAGGGCTTCTACATCAACACCATAGCCTCTCCGATGATGTGTGAGTAGTTTACCTGAGACCTTCGGGTCCATAGTTATTAGCTAGATGGCTTCTTCTCTCTCTTTGGATCTCAATACAATGTTCTCCTTGATCTTCATGGAGATCTATTCGATGTAATCTTCTTTTGCGGTGTGTTTGTCGAGATCCGATGAATTGTGGGTTTATGATCAAGTTTATCTATGAACAATATTTGAATCTCCTATGAATTCTTTTATGTATGATTGGTTATCTTTGCAAGTCTCTTCGAATTATCAGTTTGGTTTGGCCTACTAGATTGATCTTTCTTGCAATGGGAGAAGTGAGAAGTGCTTAACTTTGGGTTCAATCTTGCGGTGCTCGATCCCAGTGACAGTAAGGGAGACGACGCATATTGTATTGTTGCCATCGAGGATAAAAAGATGGGGTTTATATCATATTGCGTGAGTTTATCCCTCTACATCATGTCATCTTACTTAAATCATTACTCTGTTCTTATGAACTCAATACTCTATATGCATGTTGGATAGCGGTCGATGTGTGGAGTAATAGTAGTAGATGCAGAATCGTTTCGGTCTACTTGTCGCAGACGTGATGCCTATATACATGATCATACCTAGATATTCTCATAACTATGCTCAATTCTATCAATTGCTCGATAGTAATTCGTTTACCCACCGTAATACTTATGCTATCTTGAGAGAAGCCACTAGTGAAACCTATGGCCCCCGGGTCTATTTTCCATCATATTAATCTTCCAACACTTAGTTATTTCTATTGCCTTTTATTTTTCTTTGCATCTTTATTTCTCTTTATCATAAAAATACCAAAAATATTATCTTATCATCTCTATCAGATCTCACTCTCGTAAGTGTCCGTTGAGGGATTGACAACCCCTTTATCACGTTGGTTGCAAGGTTCTTATTTGTTTGTGTAGGTGTGAGGGACTCGTGCGTGATCTCCTACTGGATTGATACCTTGGTTCTCAAAAACTGAGGGAAATACTTACGCTACTTTACTGCATCACCCTTTCCTCTTCAAGGGAAAACCAACGCAGTGCTCAAGAGGTAGCAATCTCCAACAACACTTGAGCTAGCCCTAGAGGCGAGACTAGGAACCTATTATTTACCGTTTATCATTCCACACGTGCATGTGAGTTTTCCACTGAATCGCATATTCCAGGGACATAGCGGTTATAGCATAGAATATAAACTCTTAATTGTGAATATGGAAATATAATAATACAAATATTATTGCCTCTAGCATATTTCCAATAGTGTGGATGTTCAACCATCGGCCTGTGGCTTCCCTCCCGGCTTATATAGAGTGTGCCGTGTAGGGGTACATAATGGGCTGGTATTAATCCTATTCATGGCATGGGGTGTGTCCGATTGTTTCATGGCATCTACTACTGGTTAACTGCCGTATTAATTAGATCATATAGCCGTTAGGTAACCGTCACCATTGTAACGTCGTGGTCGAGAGGCATCCTAGGTAGTCGCCGACTGATGGACTAGCTGAGTGCTCCTTTTGTCTCCGACCGAGTGCTTGATGATTAACAGTCGGGTGGTCTTGTATCTAACTGCTAGGACTTAGGGGCTATTTGGTTGCTACCCTGAGACAAACTAGCCTGGCCTAGCGCTTTCCTGGAATCTGCAGGTGCCATGTTTGGTTTGCATCCTCAGCGATTCACTCTTGCCTGCCCTGGAGAGTGTCAAAGTATGATTAGCATGGTTGACTTTCCTTAGCCTGGCCCAGGCAACCAGAATTAGATGCCTGGGTGCATCCTGGCATGCCGATTCATTATTTGATGTAAACAGGAGAAGCGAGACGTGGTATAACATATTTTAATTAGCTCACCAGGCGTGCTCTCCAACCAAACAACACTAGCCTGACCAGGCATAGAGCAACCATTTCCCAGGCCAGTCCCAGGCGCATGATTTTCTCAGGCAAGACATGGAGGACACGAACCAAACAACCCCTCGTGTGGGATCTGTTGGGAAACGTAGTAGAAAAGAAAAAAATTGCCCTACAATCAGCCAGGAACACTGTGAAGATGCAATAATGGTTGGGATCAGATCGTTACGAACTCCGAGTTGCTACGGAAGAAGACAAGTCGGTGTAGATCGTACTTGATGTCCCTCAAACCATCGATGAATGACCCCTCGAACCATCGATGAATGAATAGTCCCTTGAATGGAAGACCGAAAGCACGCCTCTCCATGGATTGCAGGCATACGGTCTTCATGATCCGGCAACGCTTCACCTTCTAGAGCTAACCGTCGCCGGAGAATTAGAGGGAGGAGATTAGAACCACACTAGGCTTTCTAATTATGAGGATCAGAGGATCTAGAGGCAATAATAAAGTTGTTATTTGTATTTCCTTATATCATGATAAATGTTTATTATTGTAGAATTACATTAACCAGAAAATTAGTACTTGTGTGAATACATAGACAAACAGAGTGTCCCTAGTATGCCTCTACTTGCACTACAAAAAAAGACACATCCGTGACATTCTGGGCCGAACGAAATTTTTTCTGTCATACTTATGACACTTCTATGACAATAATTGTGACAAAACCCGGTATCATCATAGATGTGGTGGGGTCCTACTTCTATGACAAAAAATCATGACAGAAAATGGGCTTTTCGTCCTGGGCGGGCCGGAGACGCAACTGCATGACATTCTTTGGACCGTCCATGACGGAAAAAACGTGGTAGGAGCGAGGGCGAGGAAAATATCGGGGAGTTCCTGGTTAAGGTGGCTGGTCGGGGGCCGAGCGATGCACGTTTCTCTCAAACGTACGCGCATGTGTGCGAGGCGTTGGGCTCTAACTGAACGCAAGCGAGGCGTTGGGCTCTAACTGAACCCGAGCGATTGCACTGCAGGCTACACGTTAGTGAACCCGAGCGATCGATCGATCCCTTGCTGTTAACTGAATCCGAGTGATTCCTTCGCCATCGCCGCTAATCGAAGCCGATCGAACATCGCTGCCTCCTTCCACGGATGAACAAAGTGAGCGTTGTTGAGGGGGTTTGGATGAACAGTTACCCGGTGGGTGGTTGGATGAACAGGACCCCGTGGTAGTAGAGGCCGTTGCCGCTGGATGAACAGTACCCCGATCAATCGAGCCGGTGGATGAACAGGACCCCGTGGAGGGCTGGTTGAACACTAGCCGTGGAGGGCTGGTTGAACAGTAGCCGGTGGCGGGCTGGATGAACAGTAGCCCGTGGAGGGGTGGTTGAACAGGACCACGTGGAGAGGGTTGGTTGAACAGTAGCCGGTGGAGGAGCGTGCGGTGGAGGCTGGATGAACACGAACCCGTGGATGAACAGTCACATGTGGAGGCTGGAGGAGGTCGATGATGGATGAATGATGACCCACAAGTATAGGGTATCTATCATAGTCCTTTCGATAAGTAAGAGTGTCGAACCCAACGAGGAGCAGAAGGAAATGATAAGCGGTTTTCAAAGAAGGTATTCTCTCGCAAGTACTAAAATAAGTGGTAACAGATAGTTTTGTGATAGGATAATTTGTAACGAGCAACAAGTAACAAAAGTAAATAAAGTGCAGCAAGGTGGCCCAATCATTTTTGTAGCAAAGGACAAGCCTGGACAAACTCTTATATAGAGAAAAGCGCTCCCGAGGACACATGGGAATTATCGTCAAGCTAGTTTTCATCACGTTCATATGATTCGCGTTCGGTACTTTGATAATTTGATATGTGGGTGGACCGGTGCTTGGGTGCTGTTCTTACTTGAACAAGAATCCCACTTATGATTAACCTCTATTGCAAGCATCCGCAACTACAACAAAAGTATTAAGGTAAACCTAACCATAGCATGAAACATATGGATCCAAATCAGCCCCTTTACGAAGCAACGCATAAACTAGGGTTTAAGCTACATCACTCTAGCAACCCATCATCTACTTATTACTTCATAATGCCTTCCTATAGGCCCAAATAATGGTGAAGTGTTATGTAGTCGACGTTCACATAACACCACTAGAGGCTAGACAACATACATCTCATCAAAATATCGAACGAATACCAAATTCACATGACTACTAATAGCAAGACTTCTCCCATGTCCTCAGGAACAAACGTAACTACTCACAAAGCATATTCATGTTCATAATCAGAGGGGTATTACTATGCATATAGGATCTGAACATATGATCTTCCACCATATAAACCAACTAGCATCAACTACAAGGAGTAATCAACACTACTAGCAACCTAGTAGTACCAATCCCGGACTTGGAGACAAGAATTGGATACAAGAGATGAACTAGGGTTTTGAGGAAGAGATGGTGCTGGTGAAGATGTTGATGGAGATTGCCCTCTCCCGATGAGAGGAGCGTTGGTGATGACGATGGCGATGATTTCCCCCTCCCGAAGGGATGTGTCCCCAAGAAATAGCTCACGGGAGCCCTAGATTGGTTCCGCCAAGGTTCCGCCTCGTGGCAGTGAGTCTCATCCCGAAAGGTTGCTTCGATTTTTCCTCAACGAAGACCTCATATAGCGTAAGATGGCCACCAGAGAGCTAATCAGGGGCCCACGAGGCGGGGGCGCCTGGGTAGGGCGCGCCCCACCCTCGTGGGCTGTGTGGGGCCCTCTCGACATACTTCTTCCGCTCAATATTTTTTATTATTTCCAAAATGACTTTCATGGAGTTTCAGGACTTTTGGAGTTGTGCGAATAGGTCTATAATATTTGCTCCTTTTCCACCGAATTCTAGGCAAGGCATTCTCCCTCCTTATGTAAACCTTGTAAAACAAGAGAGAATAGGCATAAGTATTGTGACATAACGTGTGATAACAGCCCATAATGCAATAAATATTGATATAAAAGCATGATGCAAAATGGACGTATCAACTCCCCCAAGCTTAGACCTCGCTTGTCCTCAAGCGGAAGCCGGTAACGATAAATATGTCCACATGTTTAGAGGTAGAGGTGTCGATAAAATAAAATACGGACATGAGGGCATCATGATTATTTTCATAACAGCAACGTATATAGATATTGTCATATGATTTCTTATGCTCAAGTAATAATCCCATCACAATGCAAAAGTACGAATCATAAACTTTATTGAGAACCAACAAACTATAATCTCAGTCATTGAAGCAATTGCAATTTATCATAACATCAGAAAGAGTCTATGTCAGAGCTTTCTAGCTAGTCCACATACTCAACTATTGTTTAGTCTTTCATAATTGCTTACACGTGGTTACGGAGTTTTAATCAGACAAAGAGAAAGATAGGGGCTTATAGTTTCGCCTCCCAACCTTTTACCTCAAGGGTAATGTCAACAATAATAACTCATGCTGACTTACATCCAATTAGATATATCTATCAGGATCTTTCCAACAGCCTGTGCTTGCCAAAGGATAAAATGTAAAAAGGAAAGGTGAAGATCACCATGACTCTTGCATAAGGAAGAAGATAATAATAAAAGATAGGCCCTTCGCAGAGGGAAGCAGAGGTTGCAATGCGCTTTCAGGGTTGGATGCACAAAATCTTAATGCGAAAGAACGTCACTTTATATTGTCACTTGTGATATGAACCTTTATTATGCTGTCCGTCGCTTTTATTTCTTCCACATCACAAGATCGTATAAAGCTTATTTCCTCCACACCAATCAATCATACATATTTAGAGAGCAATTTTTATTGCTTGCACCGATGACAACTTACTTGAAGGATCTTACTCAATCCATAGGTAGATATGGTGGACTCTCATGGCAAAACTGGTTTAAGGGTTTTTGGAAGCACAAGTAGTATATCTACTTGGTGCTAAGAATTTGGCTAGCATGAGGGGGAAAGGCAAGCTCAACATGTTGGATGATCCATGACAATATACTTTATCTCAGATATAAGAAAACATAATCCATTACGTTGTCTTCCTTGTCCAACATCAACTCTTTAGCATGTCATATTTTAATGAGTGCTCCCGATCACAAAAGATGTCCAAGATAGTATATTTATATGTGAAACCTCTCTTTCTTTATTACTTCCTATTAATTGCAACGATGACCAAAGCTATGTTTGCCAACTCTCAATAATTTTAATCATCATACTCTTTCTATGTGAAGTCATTACTCTCAATAAGATCAATATGATCTCTTTATTTCTTTTTATTATTTTTCTCTTTTCTTTTATTCACTCAAGATCATAGAAAGATAATCAAGCCCTTGACTCAACACTAATCTTTATTATATAGCTCACGGACTCGATTACATAGAGGGATCATAAAGCAAAACTCAAAAACTGGATCATACCAAGACTTTTATTCCACTAGATCAAGGTACTACTAAATAGGGTCGAACTAAGAAAAACGGTAAAGATAGGAGTGTGATGGTGATACGATACCGGGGCATCTCCCCAAGCTTGGCAGTTGCCAAGGGGAGTGCCCATACCCATGTGATTATATCTCCTTCTTCGTTGGTGAAGAAGGTGGTGGTTTAGTTGATGGCGTAGTCTTCTTCCTTAATTTGCGCTTGAGGACAGAATTTTGATCCCTCAAGTCATCAATCTCCTACTCCACGCTTAATATCTTTTTGCATATAATTCCTGCTTGTTTTCCTGCAAGAGACGAAAAGGGATAAACTCGATCTTAAATTTCTTTGCTCTATCAGGGAGGCTTGACTTTTTGAACTCCACATGCATGTCCCCAAGTTGAGGAATGGGGCTTCATCTGCATATGAGCTTGTCTCCTCCTTCCTCTTGGGTTCATAGTCCTCTTCTTCCTCCGTAGTCCAACCACAATGCTCCACATCTCCATAGACCTTAGGATCTGCAAGGTAATCATCAACATAGCTTTCTCCTTCCGAATCCTGGGACGACATGTTGCTCTAATCTGCAGCAGGACAGCTCGAAACAAGAACAAAGGATAATTGCGTGATACAGGAGTCAAAACCTTCGGGAGATTATATAATGAATTTTTACCGACCAAAATATGTATCGTGCAAGAAAATGGAGTCCGGAGAGCGCACGAGGTGCCCACGAGGTAGGGGGGCGCGCCCAGTAGGGTAGGGAGCGCCATCCACCCTCGTGGAGGCCTCGTGTCCTTCCCGGACTGCCTCTTATTTTTCTATTTTTCTAAATATTCCAAAACGGTGAAATATTGCCTTAAAAACTGTTTTGGAGTCGGTTTACTTACCGTACCACATACCTATTCCTTTTCGAAGTCTGAAACATTCCGGAAAGTGTCTCTTATGTATCCCTTCGGGGTTACGGTTTCAATAACATTGGTTTCAACATTTATAGGATTACCTGAGATATAATGTTTAATTCTTTGACCGTTCACCACCTTCGGGTTTGTGCCTTCGAAGTTGTTGCTTTTTATGGCATCGAAATGATAGACCTCCTCGATAACGTAAGGGCCTTCCCATTTAGAGAGAAGTTTTCCTGCAAAAAATCTTAAACGAGAGTTGTATAGCAATACATAATCACCTACATTAAACTCACGCTTTTGTATCCTTTTGTCATGCCATCTTTTAACTTTTTCTTTAAACAATTTGGCATTTTCATAAGCTTGGGTTCTCCATTCATCAAGTGAGCTAATGTCAAATAACCTCTTCTCACCGGCAAGTTTGAAATCATAATTGAGCTCTTTAATAGCCCAATATGCCTTATGTTCTAGTTCGAGAGGTAAGTGACATGCCTTTCCATAAACCATTTTATACGGAGACATATCCATAGGATTTTTATATGCAGTTCTATAGGCCCATAATGCATCATCAAGTTTCTTGGACCAATTCTTTCTAGATCTATTGACAGTCTTTTGCAAAATTAATTTGAGCTCTCTATTACTCAATTCTACTTGACAACTAGACTGTGGGTGATAAGGAGATGCAATTCTATGGTTAACATCATACTTAGCAAGCATTTTACTAAAGCACCATGAATAAAATGTGAACCACCATCAGTCATTAAATATCTAGGGACTCCAAACCTCGGAAAAATAACTTCTTTAAGCATCTTAATAGAGGTGTTATGATCAGCACTACTAGTTGGAATAGCTTCTACCCACTTAGTAACGTAATCAACAACAACTAAAATATGTGTATATCCATTAGAGGCAGGAAAAGGTCCCATATAATCAAAGCCCCAAACATCAAATGGTTCAATAATAAGTGAATAATTCATAGGGTTTTCTTGATGTCTACTAATGTTATCAATTCTTTGACATTCATCAGAAGATAAGACAAACTTACGGGCATCCTTGAAGAGAGTAGGCCAATAAAAACCGGATTGCAATACCTTATGTGCAGTTCTATCTTCAGCGTGGTGTCCTCCATAAGCCTCGGAGTGACACTTGCGTAGGATCTGTTCCTGTTCATGCTCAGGTACACAACGTCTAATAACACCATCCACTCCTTCTTTATAAAGATGTGGGTCATCCCAAAAGTAATGTCTCAAATCATATAAAAACCTTTTCTTTTGCTGGTATGTGAAACTAGGTGGTATAAATTTAGCAACAATATAATTAGCATAATCAGCATACCATGGAGTACTACGAGAGGCATTTATGACATTTAATTGCTCATCAGGAAAGCTATCATCAATAGGTAGTGGGTCATCAAGAACATTTTCTAACCTAGACAAGTTGTCTGCAACGGGGTTCTCAGCTCCCTTTCTATCAAACAATATGTAAATCAAATTCTTGTAGCAAGAGAACCCATCTAATAAGTCTATGTTTAGCATCTTTCTTTTCCATAAGATATTCAATAGCAGCATGATCTGTGTGAATAGTTACTTTAGAATCAACAATATAAAGTCTGAACTTATCACAAGCAAATACAACTGCTAAGAATTCTTTTTCAGTAGTGGCATAACTTCTTTCAGCATTGTCTAGAGTTTTACTAGCATATTGAATAACATTTAATTTCTTATCAACTCTTTGCCCTAGAACAGCACCTACAACATAATCACTAGCATCACACATAATTTCAAAGGGTAAATTCCAATCAGGTGGCTGGACAATAGGTGCAGAGATCAATGCGTTCTTAAGTATTTCAAATGCTTCTACACAATCATCATCAAAGACAAATGGTATATATTTTTGTAATAAATTAGTCAGAGGCCGAGAAATTTTTGAGAAGTCCTTAATGAACCTCCTATAAAAACCGGCGTGACCAAGGAAGCTTCTTATACCTTTGATGTCCTTGGGACATGGCATCTTTTCAATAGCATCAACCTTGGCTTTATCAACTTCAATACCTCTTTCAGAAACTTTATGCCCCAAGACAATACCTTCATTAACCATAAAGTGGCACTTTTCCCAATTCAAGACAAGGTTAGTTTCTTCACATCTCTGCAAAACTCGATCAAGATTGCTCAAGCAATCATCAAAAGAGGATCCATAGACGGAGAAATCATCCATAAAAACCTCACAAATCTTTTCACAAAAGTCAGAGAATATAGCCATCATGCATCTTTGAAAGGTAGCATGTGCATTACATAAACCAAAAGGCATACGTCTATAAGCAAAGGTACCAAAAGGGCAAGTAAAAGTAGTTTTTGATTGATCATTGGCTGACACAGGTATTTGAGAGAAACCAGAATAACCATCTAGAAAGCAAAAATGTGTATGTTTGGATAATCTTTCTAGCATTTGATCAATAAAAGGTAAGGGGTAATGATCTTTCTTAGTAGCCTTATTTAATTTATGAAAATCCGTTACCATCCTATAACCTATAATAATTCTTTGCGGAATCAATTCGTCTTTATCATTAGGAACGACAGTAATACCTCCCTTCTTAGGGACACAATGGACAGGACTTACCCACTGACTATCAGCAAGGGATAAATTATACCTGCCTCAAGAAGTTTTAGTATTTCTTTTCTTACCACTTCTTTCATCTTAGGATTCAGCCTTCGTTGATGATCTCGAACCGGTTTGGCATCTTCTTCCAAATTTATTTTATGTTGACATAGAGTGGGACTAATGCCCTTAAGATCATCAAGACTATATCCAATAGCAGCACGGTGCTTCTTCGGAGTTTTCAATAGTCTTTCTTCTTCATGCTCTGAAAGGTTAGCACTAATAATAACAAGATATATCTTTTTCTCATCGAGATAAGCATATTTAAGAGTATCAGGTAAAGGTCTGAGCTCAAACACGGGATCACCTTTGGGTGGAGGAGGATCCCCTAGGATTTCAACAGGCAAATTGTGTTTCGGGATAGGTTCCTGTTTAAAGAACACTTCATCTATTTCCCTTCTTTAATTCATAAACATATCATTTTCATGGTCTAGCAAATATTGTTCTAACGGATCACTAGGAGGTACGACAATAGAAGAAAGACCAATAATTTCATCCTTACTAGGCAATTCTTCTTCACGGTGTTGTCTACTAAATTTAGAGAAATTAAACTCATGAGACATATCACCCAAGCCAATAGTAACAACACTCTTTTCGCAGTCTATCCTAGCATTGACGATGTTCAAGAAGGGTCTACCAAATATAATGGGACAAAATCTATCTTGTGGGGAACCAAGAACAAGAAAATCAGCAGGATATTTAGTTTTCCCACACAAGACTTCAACATCTCTAACAATTCCAATGGGTGATATTGTATCTCTATTAGCAAGTTTGATAGTAACATCAATACCTTCTATCTCAGCAGGTGCAGTTTCATGCATAATTTCTTTGTATAAGTCATGAGGTATATCACTAGCACTAGCACTAGCACCCATATCACATAAGCCATGATAACAATGATCTCCTATTTTAACAGAAATAACAGACATGACTACCACAGGTCTATGTTTATCTTTAGCACAAGGTTTGGCAATTCTAGCAGTTTCACCACAGAAATAAACAACATGCCCATCAATATTATCAGCCAAGAGATCTTTAACAATAACAATATTAGGTTCAACTTTAATTTGCTCAGGAGGTGTGTAAGTTCTAATATTGCTTTTACGAACCACAGTTGAAGCTTTAGCATGATCCTTTATCCTTACAGGGAAAGGTGGTTTCTCAACATAAGAAGTAGGAACAACATGATCATTATAAGTTATAGTATTTTCTTCAACTTTAACAGGTGCAGCTACTTTTACTTCTATGGGAGGATGATATTTAAACCACTTCTCCTTGGGGAGATCAACATAAGTAGCAAAGGATTCACAGAAAGAAGCTACTATCTCAGAGTCAAGTCCATATTTAGTGCTAAATTTACGGAAAACATCGGTATCCACAAAAGATTTAACACAATCAAACTTAGGTGTCATACCTGACTCCTTACCTTCGTCGAGATCCCAATCTTCAGAGTTGCGTTTAATTCTATCCAATAAATTCCATTTGAATTCAATATTCTTCATCATAAAAGAGCCAGCACAAGAAGTATCGAGCATGGTGCGATTGTTATCAGAAAGCCGAGCATAAAAACTTTGAAGAATTATTTCTCTTGAGAGCTCATGATTGGGGCATGAATATAACATTGATTTAAGCCTACCTCAAGCTTGAGCGATGCTTTCTCCTTCGCGAGGCCAAAATTATATATATATATATATATATATATATATATATATATATATATATATATATATATATATATAATTGCGATCACGATGAACAAGATGCATAGCATAAAATTTCTGATGAAATTCCAATTTCAATCGTTTGTAGTTCCATGATCCCGTATCATCACATAGCCTATACCATGTCGATGCATCTCCCTTCAAAGATAAGGGAAGACCTTCTTCTTAACAACATCATCGGGTATACCTGCAAGCTTAAATAATCCACAAACTTCATCCACATATATTAGGCGCTCATCAGGGTGCTTTGTTCCATCTCCTGCAAAAGGATTAGCTAGCAGTTTTTCTAACATACCCGAAGGAACTTCAAAGGGAACATTTTCATTTTCAGAAGGTTGAGTATGTTGAGGAGAAACTCTTTGCTCTACGGGTCGGGGTGAAGATACCCCAAACAAGCCCCTCAGAGGATTACTTTCCATAGTAACAAGTAACAGCAAATTTCAGCACACTATATAAATTTTCCTTACCAAATTCCACCTACCAAAGGCGCTTCACTCCCGGAAGCAGGCGCTTTAAAAGAGTCTTGATGACCCACAAGTATAGGGGATCTGTCGTAGTGCTTTCGATTAGTAAGAGTGTCGAACCCAACAAGGAGCAGAAGGAAATGATAAGCGGTTTTCAGCAACGTATTCTCTGCAAGTACTGAAATAAGTGGTAACACATAGTTTTGTGATAGGATAATTTGTAACGAGCAACAAGTAACAAAAGTAAATAAAGTGCAGCAAGGTGGCCCAATCCTTTTTGTAGAAAAGGACAAGCCTGGACAAACTCTTATAGAGAAAAGCGCTCCGAGGACACATGGGAATTATCGTCAAGCTAGTTTTCGTCACGTTCATATGATTCGCGTTCGGTACTTTGATAATTTGATATGTGGGTGGACCGGTGCTTGGGTGCTGTTCTTACTCGAACAAGCATCCCACTTATGATTAACCTCTATTGCAAGCATCCGCAACTACAACAAAAGTATTAAGGTAAACCTAACCATAGCATGAAACATATGGATCCAAATCAGCCCCTTACGAAGCAACGCATAAACTAGGGTTTCAACTTCTGTCACTCTAGCAGCCCATCATCTACTTATTACTTCCCAATGCCTTTCTCTAGGCCCAAATAATGGTGAAGTGTTATGTAGTCGACGTTCACATAATACCACTAGAGGCTAGACAACATACATCTCATCAAAATATCAAACGAATACCAAATTCACATGACTACTAATAGCAAGACTTCTCCCATGTCCTCGGGAACAAAAAGTAACTACTCACAAAGCATATTCATGTTCATAATTAGAGGGTATTAATATGCGTATAGGATCTGAACATATGATCTTCCACCAAATAAAGCAACTAGCATCAACTACAAGGAGTAATCAACACTACTAGCAACCTACTAGTACCAATCCCGGACTTGGAGACAAGAATTGGATACAAGAGATGAACTAGGGTTTTGAGAGGAGACGGTGCTGGTGAAGATGTTGATGGAGATTGCCCTCTCCCGATGAGAGGAGCGTTGGTGATGACGATGGCGATGATTTCCCCCTCCCGGAGGGAAGTATCCCCTGCAGAATAGCTCTGCCGGAGCCCTAGATTGGTTCCGCCAAGGTTCCGCCTCGTGGCGCTTGGAGTCTCGGCCCCGAAGGTTGCTTCTGATTTTTCCTCAACGAAAGACCTCATATAGCGTAAGATGGCCACCGGAGAGCCAACAGGGGCCCACAAGGCAGGGGTGCACCCCCACCCTCGTGGCTGTGGGGCCCCTCCGACGCACTTCTTCCGCTCAATATTTTTATTATTTCCAAAAATGACTTTCGTGGAGTTTCAGGACTTTTGGAGTTGTGCAGAATAGGTCTCTAATATTTGCTCCTTTTCGGCCCGAATTCCAGCCGCCGCATTCTCCCTCCTTATGTAAACCTTGTAAAATAAGAGAGAATAGGCATAGGTATTGTGACATAACGTGATAACAGCCCATAATGCAATAAATATCGATATAAAAGCATGATGCAAAATGGACGTATCAATGAACAAGAGTCTGTGGAGGCCGGAGGAGGTCGACGGTGGATGTCTGATGGCAAGTGGAGTCCCGTTTTGCGGTACGCCACAGCCCTCCCGAAGAACAGGACACCCGGTTCGACCGTAGCGCCCAACACAAGTCCGCTTTCCTCCGTTTTGCAAAGACGCCACACCCTCCCCGGTCAATAGGACCCTGCTTATCAGTAGGAGGTCCAACAGAAGTCTGTTTCCTCCATTATGCGGTACACCAGACCCCTCCCGATGAACAGGATCCTGTTTTGACCGTGGTCGGTCAAACACAAGGCCGTTTTCTCCATTCCGTGGTATGCCAGGCCTCGTTTCCATCGGATGTTCCGTCCAAGCCGGTTAGCTCCCGATGAACACGATGATGCATTCTGTTCTGACCCAGCCGGTTGGCTACCCATGAACATGACGACGACGCAGTTTCTCCGTTCCGACCCAGCCATGTACACGAGGCCTGGCCGTACGTATGCGCGAGAAGGCGTTCGAGACCCCGCCCGTATGTACGTACGTGGCCATATTTCTTTCTTGCACCTTGGTCACTGTATGTACGTGTACATGCTACGTGCGCGCCTCTACTACGACACGTGCGCGCCTCTACATCGACCAATATGTACGTACACATTCACGACCAGAATGACAAAGCTACGTATGCTTCGACCAGGTGGGTATCGACTGTCAGGCACTTCCTTGCGTGCGAAGATGTAGCTGGTGGGTCCCAGCAGTCAGGGGGAATCATTTTTTTGCCTGTAATATGGACGCACTTCCTTGCGTGCAAAGATGTAGCTAGTGGGTCCCAGCAGTCAGGGGGAAACGTTTTTTTTGTGAAATACGGTGGCCCATCCGGTGGGTCCCTACTGTCAGGTGGAGGAATGATTATTTTGCGCGTAATAAGGAGGCACTTCCTTGCTGCGGCCGTGGACCCAGCTGTCAGCCTCTCTGCTACCTCTTGAGCACTGCGTTGGATTTCCCCGAAGAGGAGAGGATGATGCAGCAAAGTAGTGTAAGTATTTCCCTTAGTTTTTGAGAACCAAGGTATCAATCCAGTAGGAGGCCACACACAAGTCCCTTGTACGTACACAAAACGATAGCTCCTCGCAACCAACGCGATTAGGGGTTGTCAATCCCTTCACGGTCACTTACGAGAGTGAGATCTGATAGAGATGATAGATAATATTTTTGGTATTTTTGGTATAGAGATGCAAAGTTAAAAAGTAAAAGACAAAGTAAAGAGCTAAGCAAATATAAAGTGATGGAGATTGATATGATGAGAATAGACCCGGGGGCCATAGGTTTCACTAGTGGCTTCTCTCAAGAGCATAAGTATTTCTAATTGGGTGAACAAATAACTGTTGAGAAATTGGCGAAATTGAGCATAATTATGAGAATATCTAGGTATGATCATGTATATAGGCATCACGTCCGAGACAAGTAGACCGACTCCTGCGAGCATCTACTACTATTACTCCACTCATCGACCGCTATCCAGCATGCATCTAGAGTATTAAGTTAAAAAAGAGTAACGCCTTAAGCAAGATGACATGATGTAGAGGGATAAATTCATGCAATATGATATAAACCCCATCTTGTTATCCTCGATGGCAACAATACAATACATGCCTTGCTGCCCCTTATACATCGGGAAAGGACACCGCAAGATTGAACCCAAAGCTAAGCACTTCTCCCATGGCAAGAAAACCAATCTAGTAGGCCAAACCAAACTGATAATTCAAGAGACTTGCAAAGATAACCAATCATACATAAAAGAATTCAGAGAAGATTCAAATATTATTCATAGATAGACTTGATCATAAACCCACAATTCATCGGTCTCAACAAACACACCGCAAAAAGAAGATTACATCGAATAGATCTTCACGAGAGAGGGGAGAACATTGTATTGAGATCCAAAAAGAGAGAAGAAGCCATCTAGCTAATAACTATGGACCCGAAGGTCTGAGGTAAACTACTCACACTTCATCGAAGAGGCCATGATGATGTAGAAGCCCTCCGTGATGACGGCCCTCTCCGTCGGAGCTCCAGAACAGGCCCCAAGATGGGATCTCATGGATACAGAAAGTTGCAGCGGTGGAATTAGGTTTTTGGCTCCGTATCTGATCGTTTGGGGGTACGTAGGTATATATAGGAGGAAGGAGTACGTCGGTGGAGCTCCGAGGGGCCCACGAGGCAGGGGGCGCGCCCTAGGGGGGGGCACCCCCCACCCTCGTGACCGCCTCTTTGATTCCTTGGAGTAGAGTCCATGTCTCCTGGATCACGTTCGGTGAGAAAATCATGTTCCCGAAGGTTTCATTCCGTTTGCACTCCGTTTTATATTCCATTTCTTCGAAACACTGAAATAGGCAAAAAAAAGCAATTCTGGGTTGGGTCTCCGGTTAATAGGTTAGTCCCAAAAATAATATAAAAGTGGAAAATAAAGCCCAATATAGTCCAAAACAGTAGATAATATAGCATGGAGCAATCAAAAATTATAGATAGGTTGGAGACGTATCGAGGCATCCCCAAGCTTAATTCCTGCTCGTCCTCGAGTAGGTAAATGATAAAAGAGAATTTTTGATGCGGAGTGCTACTTGGCATAATTTCAATGTAAATCTTCTTAATTGTGGTATGAATATTCAGAGCCAAAAGATTCAAGACAAAAGTTCATATTGACATAAAAATAATAATACTTCAAGCATACTAATAAAGCAATTATGTCTTCTCAAAATAACATGGCCAAAGAAAGCTATCCCTACAAAATCATATAGTCTGGCTATGCTCTATCTTCACCACACAAAGTATTTAAATCATGCACAACCCCGATGACAAGCCAAGCAATTGTTTCATACTTTAACATTTTCAAAACTTTTTCGACCTTCACGCAATACATGAGCGTGAGTCATGGATATAGCACTATATGTGGAATAGAATGGTGGTTGCGGAGAAGACAAAAAGAGGGGAAGATAGTCTCACATCAACTAGGCGTATCAACGGGCTATGGAGATGCCCATTAATAGATATCAATGTGAGTGAGTAGGGATTGCCATGCAACGGATGCACTAGAGCTATAAGTATATGAAAGCTCAACGAAAGAAACTAAGCGGTGTGCATCCAACTCGCTTGCTCACGAAGACCTAGGGCAATTTGAGGGAGCCCATCATTGGAATATACAAGCCAAGTTCTATAATGAAAAATTCCCCCTAGTATATGAAAGTGACAAAATGAGAGACTCTCTATCATGAAGATCATGGTGCTACTTTGAAGCACAAGTGTGGTAAGCGGATAGTAACATTGTCCCTTCTCTCTTTTCTCTCATTTTTGGGCCTTTTCTCTTTTTTTATGGCCTCTTTTTTTTTCGTCCGGAGTCTCATCCCGACTTGTGGGGGAATCATCATCTCCATCATCCTTTCCTCACTTGGGACAATGCTCTAAAAATGATGACCATCACACATTTATTTTTCTTACAACTCAACAATTACAACTCAATACTTAGAACGAAATATGACTCTATGTGAATTCCTCCGGCGGTGTACCGGGATATGCAATGAATCAAGAGTGACATGTATGAAAGAATTATGAACGGTGGCTTTGCCACAAATACGATGTCAACTACATGATCATGCTAGCAATATGACAATGAGGGAGCGTGTCATAATAAACGGAACGGTGGAAAGTTGCATGGCAATATATCTCAGAATGGCTATGGAAATGCCATGATAGGTAGGTACGGTGGCTGTTTTGAGGAAGGTATATGGTGGGTGTATGATACCGGCGAAAGGTGCGCGGTATTAGAGAGGCTAGCAATGGTGGAAGGAAGGGACAAGTGCGCATAATCCATGGACTAAACATTAGTCATAAGAAACTCATATACTTATTGCAAAAATCTAGAAGTTATCAAACCAAAGTATTACACGCATGCTCCTAGGGGGATAGATTGGTAGGAAAAGACCATCGCTCGTCCCCGACCGCCACTCATGAGGAAGACAATCAATAAATAAATCATGCTCCGACTTCATCACATAACGGTTCACCATACGTGCATGCTACGGGAATCACAAACTTTTACGCAAGTATTTCTCAAATCACAACTACTCAACTAGCATGACTCTAATATCACCATCTTCATATCTCAAAACAATTATCAAGCATCAATATTTTCTTAGTATTCAACGCACTCAAAAGAAAGTTCTACAAATCTTGAATACCAAGCATATTATTATTAAGCAAATTACCATGCTATTAGAGACTCTCAAAATAATCTAAGTGAAGCATGAGAGATCAATAGTTTCTATAAAACAAATCCACCACCGTGCTCTAAAAGATATAAGTGAAGCACTAGAGCAAAACTATAAAGCTCAAAAGATATAAGTGAAGCACATAGAGCAAGACTATAAAGCTCAAAAGACATAAGTGAAGCACATAGAGTATTCTATCAAATTCCGATTCATGTATGGCTCTCTCAAAAGGTGTGTACAGCAAGGATGATTGTGGCACACTAACAAAAAAATACACAAATAATACAAGACGCTGCAAGCAAAACACATATCATGTGGTGAATAAAAATATAGCTCCAAGTAAAATTACCGATGGAAGTAGATTTAAAGAGGGATGCCTTCCGGGGCATCCCCAAGCTTTGACTTTTTGGTGTCCTTATATTATCTTGGGGGTGCCATGGGCATCCCCAAGCTTAGGCTCTTGCCACTCCTTGTTCCATAATCCATCAAAAGATTTCACCCAAAACTTGAAAACTTCACAACACAAAACTCAATAGAAATCTCGTGAGCTCCGTTAGTGAAAGAAAACAAAAGACCACTTCAAGGTACTGTAATGAAATCATTCTTTATTTATATTTGTGTTAAACCTACTGTATTCCAACTTATCTATGGATTATAAACTATTTTACTAGCCATAGATTCATCAAAATAAGCAAACAACACACGAAAAACAGAATCTGTCAAAAACAGAACAGTCTGTAGTAATCTGTAACTAGCGCAAACTTCTGGAACTCCAAAAAATCTAACAAAATAGGAAGACCTAGGCAATTTGTTTATTGATCATCATCAATTGGAATAAGTATTTTATCACGTTCTGGTGATTTTTAACAATTCGGGCACTGAGTGCAAAGTTTCTGGAAATTACAGCAAGATCAAATAACTATCAACCAAGAAGATCCTATTGGTTTAACTTGGCACAAACACTAATTAAAACATAAAACCACATCTAAACAGAAGGTAGATGGATTATTTATTCCTAAATAGAATAAGAAACTAAAAACTAAAAATAAAATTGGGTTGCCTCCCAACAAGCGCTATCATTTAACGCCCCTTGCTTCTTTTATTATAAATCTGAATTCATGAGCCAAAAAGATTGTAGCGGCACGCTTAACAGAGGAGTGTTCGATATTAGAAAATTCTAGGAAAATTCTTTGTATAGAAGGGTGCATATGCATAAATTGCCTTTCAAGTTCAACGATAAGCATGGCAACAACGTCCGCAAGACTACTAGTTCTAAGAAGAATAGAACCGCCCATAGAGGGCAAAGCACTGGCACAAGTAAAGAAATCTTGAATAACTCCTTTTCCAATAATACTACCACTACCGATTTGAAATCTTTTTGTATGATAGGTAGGGGATTCTTCAGCAGGAGCTTCAGAATTTTCTATGATATTATTATCGCCCATATCGACAATAACTTCCCCAATTTCAGACATAACGACAAGCAAGCGAGAAAAAGGCAAACGGAAAAGAGAGGAGGAGAAAGAGAGGGCGAATAAAACGACAAGGGTGAAGTGGGGGAGAGGAAAACGAGAGGCAAATGGCAAATAATGTAATGCGAGAGATAGGGATTGTGATGGGTACGTGGTATGTTGACTTTTGCGTAGACTCCCTGGCAACGGCGCCAGAAATGTCTCGTTGTTGGGAGTCCAAATCTTGACTCGACCTTGCGTAAGCCACCCCGGCAACGGCTCCAGATATTCTTCTTGCTACCTCTTGAGCATTGCGTTGGATTTCCCCGAGGAGGAGAGGATGATGCAGCAAAGTAGCGTAAGTATTTCCCTCAGTTTTTTAGAACCAAGGTATCAATCCAGTAGGAGGCCACGCACAAGTCCCTCGTACCTACAAAAAACGATAGCTCCTCGTAACCAACGCGATTAGGGGTTGTCAATCCCTTCATGGTCACTTACGAGAGTGAGATCTGATAGAGATGATAGATAATATTTTTTGGTATTTTTGGTATAGAGATGCAAAGTAAAAAGTAAAAGGCAAAGTAAAAAAGCAAAGCTAATATAAAGTGATGGAGATTGATATGATGAGAATAGACCCGGGGGCCATAGGTTTCACTAGTGGCTTCTCTCAAGAGCATAAGTATTTCTACGGTGGGTGAACAAATTACTGTTAAGCAATTGATGAATTGAGCATAGTTATGAGAATATCTAGGTATGATCATGTATATAGGCATCACGTCCGAGACAAGTAGACCGACTCACCTGCATCTATTACTATTACTCCACTCATCGACCGATATCCGAGCATGCATCTAGAGTATTAAGTTAAAACAGCAGTAACGCCTTAAGCAAGATGATATGATGTAGAGGGATAAATTCATGCAATATGATATAAACCCCATCTTGTTATCCTCGGTGGCAACTGTCGTGCCTTTTGCTGCCCTTCACATCGGGAAAGGACACCGCAAGATTGAACCCAAAGCTAAGCACTTCTCCCATGGCAAGAAAAACCAATCTAGTAGGCCAAACCAAACCGATAATTCAAGAGACTTGCAAAGATAACCAATCATACATAAAAGAATTCAGAGAAGATTCAAATATTATTCATAGATAGACTTGATCATAAACCCACAATTCATCGGTCTCAACAAACACACCGCAAAAAGAAGATTACATCGAATAGATCTCCACGAGAGGGGGAGAACATTGTATTGAGATCCAAAAAGAGAGAAGAAGCCATCTAGCTAATAACTATGGACCCGAAGGTCTGAGGTAAACTACTCACACTTCATCGGAGAGGCTATGATGATGTAGAATCCCTCTATGATGACGGCCCTCTCCGGCGGAGCTCTGGAACAGGCCCCAAGATGGGATCTCATGGATACAGAAATTTGCGGCGGTGGAATTAGGTTTTTGGCTCTGTATCTGATCGTTTGGGGGTACGTAGGTATATATAGGAGGAAGAGTACGTCGGTGGAGCTCCGAGGGGCCCACGAGGCAGGGGGCGCGCCCTAGGGGCGCCCCCACCTCGTGACCGCTTCTTTTGTTCCTTGGAGTAGGGTCCAAGTCTCGTGGATCACGTTCGTTGAGAAAATCACGTTCCCGAAGGTTTCATTCCGTTTGGACTCCGTTTGATATTCCGTTTCTTCGAAACACTGAAATAGGCAAAAAACATCAATTTTGGGCTGGGCCTCCGGTTAATAGGTTAGTCCCAAAAATAATATAAAAGTGGAAAATAAAGCCCAATATAGTCCAAAACAGTAGATAATATAGCATGGAGCAATCAAAAATTATAGATACGTTGGAGATGTATCACTCTCCGCGTATAGTACTCTTCCTACGGAAGTTGTTCGTTGAACACATTGACCACGCCACGCCGAGAGCATCAGGGCGGTGGACGACGGTGAGGCCTAGGAAGGGGACGACGTGGAGCCGGGGAAGACGCGGCAGTGGATGCCCACGCGGAGGGGAGTACGTGGGTTGACTGCTTCGACTGCGGTGTGAGGCTGCCGTCGCCGGAGAAGAACAAGAGGTGTGGGTGAGTATAGATGGATGGCATGGCCAGCGGTGGCAGCACAGTCGGACACAGGAGGCAGGAGCAGGCGGCATGGTCGACGCTTGTTTGGGCGGCTAGAGCAAGAAGACCAGAGGTTGAAGAAGCACTACAGCCGTTGGATGGACATCATACGGTCACTGGAGCTAGAATCGTTCATATTGACTAAGTTGACAAAGCCCTCCGTCCCCGTCATCTTAGTAGGCCCACAAGTCAGCCTCCCACTATGGTGGGTCCCAACTAGCAGGGGGTATTCATTTTTGTGTGTGTAATAACGAGGCACTTCCTTGCATGCGAAGATATAGCTGACGGGTCTGACCTGTCAGCGCGGGAACGTTTTTTTCGCGAAATACAGAGGCCCTTCCGGTGGGTCTCAGCTGTCAGGTGGAGGAATCATTATTTTGGGTGTAATAAGGAGGCATTTCCTTGCGTGCGGCCGTGGACCCAGCTGTCAGCCTCTCCACATACGGTCCACTTTCGATGCATGTCGTTCGTTGACCATGTTGACCACGCCACACCGAGAGCACCAGGGCGGTGGACGACGGTGAGGCCTAGGAAGGGAACGACACGGAGCCAGGGAAAACTTGGTAGTCGTTTCCCACGCGCAGGGGAGTGCGAGGGTTTACTGGTTCGTTTGCCGTCGCTAGAGAATAACACCAGGTGTGGGTGAGTAGATGGATGACTAGGCCAGCGATGGGAAAATGATGGGGCGGTGAGGCCTACGCGGCAGCATAGCTGACCGCGGGAGGAGGGAGCAGGCAGTCCCGCCGGCGCTTGTTTGAGCGGTTGGAGCAGGAAGAGCAGAGATTGAAGAAGCACGACGGCCATTGGATGGACATCCAATAGTCACTGCTCACGTGTGTTGACTAAGTTGACACGGTGTTGCGTGTGCGTCAACCTTATTTTTTAGGAAAGCATACGTGTCAACCTGTAGTAGGCGCACAAGTCAGCCTCAAATCTGTGGAAAACAGCATACTGCCCATCTGCCATTATTTTCTAATAATTTACAGCCCATTTGCCAATTCTTAAGAATTTTTTTTGCAGCCCATCTTCTTTTTGTTAGCATTACACCCCATATTGTGGCCACAGTTAAAAATTATACGAAATTTTGCATATTTCGGTGCGGTCAACTGTTTTTAATCCTGAAATATCGAGTCACATTCAAACTATTTTGAAAAATAATTTATATAAATATAAAATCCAAATAATTGTCCAGGCCTAAAAATCAATGGAATTTAAAATATTGTAATTAAAAAAATGAAACTAATTCCCGGTTTGATGTGTTCTAAAAATGTACAACTCATTTCTGGGCAAACCGAATGGAGCTCTCTCCTCTTCTTGAAAGATTTGCAGCCCAGCAGGGCTAATAAAGCAAGTAGGCCTCGTTTGGGTATATCTTAAAAAAGATGGAACTGGGCTAGCCATTTTCAGCAAGAAAAAAAGCACAAATGGGCTCATGATGTGGTAAACATAAATAAAACCCTGGCTAGACGGCCCACAGCCCCTGAACAGCCCCGTTGTTACCCTGATTCGTCGCTAAAACTAGTATAAATAACAACTGCTTGTTCCTAAAAAAAGTAAATAACAAATGTGTGACCTGCTGGGTCCTTGGTGTCAGCCGCTCATTGTGTAATTCTCTCGTTTATTGACTACATTGACAATGGCGTGAGCCCCAGATGTCCAACCATTAGGAGGAACCATTTTTTGGGGCTTGTAATAACGAAGCACTTGCTTGCGTACTGCCATGACGCTGGTGGGTCCCTACTGTCATACTCTCCACGTACAGTCATATCCTTGTTCCTCTCGGTTGTTGACGGCGTTGACAATGCAAGAGGGCGGCGCACCACGTACGGCGAGCGAACCAAGGCCGAGGACGATGGCGAGGCCTCGGACGGAACGAACAGGAGCCGTGGAAGATGTGCCGGTCCAGTTGCAGGCGGAGGGGAGTACGAGGGTTTACTGGTTTGGGTGCAGGTGCATGTTGGGGATTACGTAGCCGGAGAATAACAGGACATGTGGGGGAATAGCGGGAGGGACCGGCCAACGTTGGAGGGTACGGTAGGGTGGCGGAGGCGCAGCCAGCCATGGGAGGCGGGAGCAGGCAGAGCTGACGGGGTGGTTTGGTTTGGGCGGCTGGAGGAAGAAGACCAGAGATAGAAGATACACGACAGATGTTGGATGTCAATCCAACGGCTGGCCAGCAGAAACGTTTGTTGACTAGCTAGTAATTCGACACCACCTTGGATAGGCTATTTCCTCGTGGGTCACAAATGTCAGAATCCAAATCTGTCACGGTCATGCAGCCTTTCCTATGAAAATTTATAGCCCATTTGGTGTGCTGGTTCGAAATAAGTTTGTGGGTGCTGGTGGGGGATAATCACTCGGCTTATGTAATGCACAGTGAGCTCGAGCAGCCGGCGAGAGTGATGTTATTTCCCTTGGTTGGGATTTGTTACAATATTTCACTCTAAATTAAATGAATGGCAAGCCATTTGCTTTGTTTCAAAAAAATATGTGATCACAGCCGAGTTGAAAAGGGCAAGAACATCTAACTCCAGCTTACAAACTGTAAAAAAGCACGAGGGTTACTTGTCCATCAGGTTTAGACAAAACCCAGGTTGAAAAGTGCAACAACATCTAACTCGAGCACAATTTTCGGCAGTCACAGTCAAATGGATCGGTCAGGTCCATAGAATGAACATCCTGGGTCGTAAAATTTACTGGATTATGACCACGATATGTTGTAAATAGAAGCCCGACATGTTCAGAAGCTCTTTTGCCCACCTGAAACTCCTTTTTTTTGCTCTTCAACATACCCATCCGTCAATACCATGCTGCTAATAAACTTAAGCCTGATGGACAATAGTAACCTCGCATTCAACATGAAGAATGTGACAAATCTAGTGTTTGCATGGTTGGCTACATATCGTTCTAGCGTTATTGTCTTCAATCGAATGTCATGAGAAGATGAGAAAATCCCGGTGCTTATGAATCCACCGATTGGTTATAAATTTCTTACCCCGTCCTGTTGCCTAAATAGACATGAAGATTGAAAACAGTTAAGGTCTAAAAAAAGAGTGTGGAAAGAGCAACAGCTGAACGGTTAATTCTAGTACACTACATGCGGGCTTCCAATGTGCGTGAAATTATCACCTTTATATACAACTTTTCCAGACATGGAAAGCATTGCAACAAGCCAATAATCTTGTTCAGATCAAACTATTCATTTGGATATATAAGATCTTGACAGAATCCAACATCATTGATAGGCTATCCATGGGGAAACTCTTCATTGAGCATAGAACATAATATTAGTACAAAATGTGTACTCCGAGATGATATATAACTTATGCGCAGAAATTTAAAATGCAGCTTATGGTTACAAGTGTAGATGATAATATAAAGTACCTGAAGAACTGTGGAGCCAAACACCATCTTGAAATGAGCACAAAGATCATGTATTACACCCAAGGTCTCTAGTTTAGGCACAGAGAGGACGGTTATTTGTGATGGTGAATAACTAGAATTAAGGATCAACCTTTGAAGCGAAGGGGCATCTTGGATGATGAGCTGCCTTCCGTCGAAAGAAATTCCAATTCTTACAAGGTTAGGCGACTTTATTTGGAGACAACCGATTCTAACTTTGAAAACAAGCACCAAGCACTCTAGGGCAGGGCAACAGGAGTGGATGATGTTGTGCAATGAGGCCTCCGATATACGAACCCGCACAAGTGAAAGTTTCTTGAGAAATTGGAGTCGAAGGTTTAGTACCAGATTGTGTGGTAGGTAGCACAGGGCAAAGGTGGAGGTATGGAGAGAGGAGGACAACCGCGAGATGGACATCGGTGCTGAGGGCACAGGTAGATGGCGTTCGGTATCTGGTAGGTGATTTCAGGAATAGTAGAACTCAAGCAAGCTGTAGTTACGTGAATTCGTGGGATTTTAGCCAAAGGCGTCCACTGCGGGCATGGTATCGATACGTCTCCAACGTATCTATAATTTTGATTGCACCATGCTACTTTATCTACTGTTTTTGGACTATAATGGGCTTTATTTTCCACTTTTATGTCACTTTTGGGACTAACCTATTAACCGGAGGCCCAACCTGTAATTGTTGTTTTTGCCTTTTTTCAAGATTTGAAGAAACAGAATATCAAACGGAGTCCAAACGGAATTAAACCTTCGGAAACGTGATTTTCTCACCGAACGTGATCCAGGAGACTTGGACCCTACGCCAAGGAACCAGAGAGGCGGTCACGAGGGTGGGGGGCGTGCCCCCCCTAGGGCGTGCCCCCTGCCTCGTGGGCCCCTCGAAGCTCTACCAACATACCCTTTCCTCCTATATATACCTCACGCACTTCAAACGATCGTAACAGAGCCAAAAACCTAATTCCACCACCGCAACTTCCTCAGTATCCACGAGATCCCATCTTGGGGCCTGTTCTGGAGCTCCGCCGGAGGTGGCATCCACCACGGAGGGCTTCTACATCAACACCATAGCCCCTCCGATGAAGTGTGAGTAGTTTACTTCAGACCTTCGGGTCCATAGCTAGTAGCTAGATGGCTTCTTCTCTTTTTGGATCTCAATACAATGTTCTCCCCCTCTCTCGTGGAGATCTATTCGATGTAATCTTCTTTTTGCGGTGTGTTTGTTGAGATCGATGAATTGTGGGTTTATGATCCAGCTTATCTACGAATAATATTTGAATCTTCTCTGAATTCTTTTATGTATGATTGAGTTATCTTTGCAAGTCTCTTGAATTATCCGTTTGGTTTGGCCAACTAGATTGGTAGTTCTTGCAATGGGAGAAGTGCATGGCTTTGGGTTCAATCTTGCGGTGTCCTTACCCAAAGGATGTAAAGGGTTGCAAGGCACGTATTGTATTGTTGCCATCGAGGATAACAAGATGGGGTATTTATCATATTGCATGAATTTATTCCTCTACATCATGTCATCTTGCTTAAGGCGTTACTGCTTTTTTAACTTAATACTCTAGATGCATGCTTTGGATAGCGGTCGATGAGTGGAGTAATAGTAGTAGATGCGTAATCGTTTGGTCTACTTGTCTCGGACGTGATGCTGTATACATGATCATACCTAGATAACCTCATAACTATGCTCAATTTCGCCAATTGCTTAACAGTAATTTGTTCACCCACCGTAGAATAATTATGCTCTTGAGAGAAGCCACTAGTGAAACCTATGGCCCCCGGGTCTATTCTCATCATATCAACCTCCATCACTTTTATACTTGCTTTGTTTTTACTTTGCTTTTACTTTTCACTTTGCATCTTTATACCAAAAATACCAAAAATACTATCTTTATCAGATCTCACTCTCGTAAGTGACCGTGAAGGGATTGACAACCCCTAATCGCGTTGGTTGCGAGTAGCTATCGTTTTGTGCAGGTACGAGGGACTTGAGCGTGGCCTCCTACTGGATTGATACCTTGGTTCTCAAAACCCGAGGGAAATACTTACGCTACTGTGCTGCATCATCCTCTCCTCTTCGGGGAAAACCAACGCAAGCTCAAGACGTAGCATATGCTTGCTCAAGTAGCATGACGGGATGCAGAGGCTTTGAACGGAGCCCTGGTGGGAGGAGATGATGGCTCTGGGGATTTCAAAATCATTGAAGAGAGATAGCTGACGACAGTCGAGATTAAGGGGCACGACGCGCCATAGAGGGCACCAACGAATTGAGAGGACTTGGGTGCGGCAGCAATCCTTGGTGGGGAGAAGCGAGATGATCTCCCCAAGGACGGCGTCCAAGAGATCGCTGATGCGGTCCAACCGAGATTCTACGGGTTCCTGGGATCCGGTGGGGGCGGGGTCGCCGCTTCTCCCCGCGCTGCCGGGTGCGGGATCTACAACAGGCGTCGCCGCTGGCGGGAGCCTCATCTTCTTGGCGCTGGGGTCAGCCGACTCCATTTTCCTCGAGGGCGTCGCGTCGCGCTCACGGATTTGAGCAGAGTAACGAATGATGAGCCTAGTTGTAGTGCGAGTGAAGAAGAAGGGGAGCTGAGGTTTTTCTGTAGTAGTGAGGAAGAAGGGGAGCTGGGGTTTTCTGTAGGATTGAGGTGAGGAATTGGGGGTACGAGTGGAGCGAGCTAACGTGAGGCGGGTGGGAGTGAGGAGGAAGAAGAGCACCCAAGTTTTTTTGGGGGGCGGTGTGCTGGGTGTGGTTAGTGCCTCTCATTAAGTAAATATATGGGCTTTTGAATTGATTTTATTATTTACTAGGGTGGATGGGCTGTTTTGTCTTGGGCCCAGAGAAACAATTACTACTAGTACAGTGGAGAAACTCTACAGTTACCAGAAAAACAATTACTACTAGTACAGTGGAGACACTCTACAACTACCAGAAAAACAATTACTACTAGTACAGTGGATACACTACTGCTTCTGGCTCCTCTGGTCATCGAAACATCTCCCTCTACCGAATGTTGTTTTACTTTTGTTCACCGACATGCGGGCCATGCCGCGCGCGGGCCCAAATGCCATCCACCAAATTAGAAGGCGATGCGGTGAGAGTCACCCAGTCGTTAACGGCGATGTAACGAGCCGTCGTATCACAAAACCCCACCTCCCCGCAGTCTAAGTTTCACGGACGAAGCAACCATCATTTCACTCTTCGCTGAATCCCCTTCTCCCTCACCGTATTCAAGAAAGCCAACACTCACATCTGCCACTGTT
The DNA here is from genome assembly GCA_021605145.1 of Aegilops bicornis. Taxonomy (NCBI): domain Eukaryota; kingdom Viridiplantae; phylum Streptophyta; class Magnoliopsida; order Poales; family Poaceae; genus Aegilops; species Aegilops bicornis. The sequence continues at coordinate 264,164,852 of CM038674.1, read as the reverse complement.
CTTCCCTCCCAATGAAGGGAACGTAAGCGGATCCATGATATTGGTATATTTTCGTTCAGAGAAAAAAAAGAACTTTTGCAAAGCAGTAACCGATCCTCACTCCCTTTTTTGTTTCATTTTCATTGCGATTGTGTTTTCCTTTCAGTGGTCTCCTAGTATTCGTCAGTGTCATGATGGACCAAGGAGAACCAGGCAAAGATCTGTCGATATTGGAGCAGACGCGGGAGGCTGATCCCCACGAGACAGAGAGCTCCAAGAAGATGGAGGCAACCAACGAGCCGACCCCAGATACGCCACGGCCACTCTTGATCCGGTCAATGCCCCGTTTGAGGTTACAGCCCCTTGGCGCTGCAGAGCAGTTTTCCCCTTCGAGGATGTGTACCTCCCCCCATCGAGGCTGCCCAAGATGATTTTCTTCTTGGTCAATCTCGAATGTGGTTTTTCATCTAAGTATGTGGTGATGAATAATGCAAAATTTTATTATCTTCGGTACCATGCTATACATAGTGGTTTAAATAACTTCTGTTTCTTATACTGGAAAGTAATTCAGAATCCGTTTCTGTTTCATATAGAGCCTTGATGCAGACAAGGATTGTGTGGTTGTACATGTCACTCGCTATTAGGTGGATGACCTGAATATACGCACTGGGAAAACATAGCTCTTAGGTTGTTGGATCCTGGAAGCCATTTGCGCTTATACCGATGTCGAGTTGTATTCCAGCCTCACTGTTGTCAGGCGTGTTGTCCAGGGTGTACTGAAGCACAAGAAGTTCAAAGCTACTCCTTCGTTTGTGAGGCATACTGTTCTTGTCAAGCTTACGTAGGAAGATGACGTGGCATGCCTCCACAAACAAGTTTATGAGTGGCAAGGCCACAAGGTTATCTTCATGAAGGTTCATAGGATTGAGTTGCTGCCGGACGTCCTCAATGATGTTCATGGCAAGGTCCGTATTGTGTCCAGCCCAAATTAGATCGAGGCATGAAATAGTTGCCCCAACTAGTGTTAATACTAGTTTGGATTGCGTCTACTTATCCGAACCTTGCCTATTATCAAGCCCTCTGGGGCTAGTACTCTGTTTCAATCCGTCTATGGGAACTGCTGCTACTTTTGTGTGCCCGTGAATCATGTGAGGACCATCATAATTGTTGCCAAAACAGATGCGTCCTCACTAGTTTTTCATGAATATTGCATGGTAAGACATAAGTTGTCACGGTTTTTATCATACGAGCAGTGTGTGTTTGATGAACTAGAGTACTCGTTCAAGAAATGTGTGCTGACGTATACATAAGTACTTGTAAACACTGTTGGTGCTACCCCACTTGTAAGCAGTTGTGAAAAACACGACACATTGGCTCAGCTCGCTTCAACACTAGGCTATCGACCAGCTAACAATCAATAATCTGTTGTCTGACATATAAGCAACTACGTATCTTGTTACAGTGGTTCATGCAGTTAACTGAGGCCACAATGTAAATTCCAAACGTTCACACGCTCCAGCGTTCATGTGGAACACTCACATTAAACTCGGCTTCATAAAAAACTTGAAAAGCATAAGTTAAGCAATTTTATACATCTCAATGATTCATAGAACATAACAAACATATACTAGTTCACAGCAAAAGACAAAGTTCTGAGAAGGTTTACAAATTAGGAAAAAACAAGCAAGGCTTCTCTCGACAAAAGGGCCTCCGGCGAGCTTAAATTTCCTGGAGTTCACTCTAGTTTTTTCTTGTTGCCACCATCCAGGGTTAGGTTCTCTCATTCCAGAATAACCAATTATAATTGTGTTCTCAACTGGAATGCTGAACTGAACCATGTAGTGTACTGACCAGCTGAAATTCTTGTGCATTCCACTAAATTTAAGCACCGCTATTTGCAGAAATAAGCAGACCACAACGCCTCTTGTCCGCGCACCTGTCCCAAAAACCTTCGTGCAGCCGTGCCAGCTAGTCCTCAGTCCATGGATGAACTGGAAGAAAGTGCATTCCAGACTAGGATGCAGTTGTTTTCGCTCGTCCCTGCACTGCAATCAGGAAGTAAAACATACGAATCAGCTTCTTTTAGATTGCGTTGGTCATTCTACCTACTTAGAACCAATGTAGGAATACCTGGAACACTGGTGGTTAGAGGGAGGCAACTAGGAATAACCATCTCATTTTGTGCAGTTGTACTAAAACTGAGGTGTGTACTTTTGATTGCGCAGATAGAAACGATATGGAGACAAACATCCCTGTTTGCGCAAATACGAAATATGGTTATTTAAGCAGTGACAAATATTTGCAGTGGAGTATGATTAACAGCAGCATCTATTGTGTTATAATTGGCACTAGATTGACAGTATGAAAGTGCCCTTAAGAAAGCAGCATCACATCATATCAACACTACCATTAGATTAACATGCAGAACAATAGCATTAGTATTACTGTCATGAGAGTAGCACATGGTCAGTAAATGTGCAATCAAATTTGTGCAGTTCCACTGGTATGAAGCAATGTTAGCGGTGTGAGATTTAAGTGTAACTGCAAAAACACAGTTCATGGGAAATAAAGCAAGACAGAAGCACTTCATAAAATGGTGGTGGCATTGCTTCAATTTATCGACGGCACTAGACCATTACTTATAGTGACATTAGGTGGCATTGATTAATGCTTCATGTGATTTTACATTAACGATAGCGATATGGGCGTAGGGACAGCAGGGGCATAAAGTGGTGAGGCAGATGTGGTTGCCGAGAGCGAAAAACACTCAGGCAGCATGTCTGCATTTGTCCCATTTTTTATATCCTCGGCGACATCTTCCTATGTGAGCATAGGAAATCTAGACCTGCTCATTCTCATTTGCGTTGTCCCCCAACACCCCTCACTTTCTTTCCTTTTTCAACCAAGAGACGGGTCCACTTCCCCCCACCCTTCGCCATCCACCATGCTTTCTTCGCCTTGTCAACCAATAGACCTGTTGGGTAGCCAGTATATACTACTTTCCCCCCTTTCCTCTTAGAACCAAGTCCTAGATTCATGCTACAGCTTTCCCAGTTTCTTCCCTGTTTGAACCAACTCCTAGATTCGACTGTATGAACTAGCTTTACCACTAATAATAGTAAAAGTCTAGGTGGCTTTGGAATAGCCGACGGAAGTAAAAAAACATCCACATGCAACCACGTGGGGACCTGGGGCAGTAGAGCAAGGCAAGTTTCGAAGGAATATATACATGAGGGTCGTCGACATGTGGAAAACACGGCGTCGGGAGGCCGCATCTTGGCCACAATACCACATGGAGGAAGAAGGGGTCGGAGGCCCTCCCAAGCCGGCACGGCCGCCGATCGGGACGCGCGGGCAGCCGTTGGTCTCCTCCCTCGCCGTTGACGACAGCGTGAATGATGCACCTACACCCCTGCCCCGGTCGAGGTGGTCCGGCCAGATTTGTGACCAGCCGTGAGTAGAGAGAGAGTGTGGCCACCTATGTCTTGCTTAGATCTAGAGAGCATGAGAGAGTGAAAGAGAGGAACCCTAGTAAAGCAAGTGCTAAGGCTCCTGCTTATATATATAGTGGAGTGATTTTGTTGTACCAGCTTCAAAAAATGCGCTCCTACGTGTACCCGCGAGTGGGTGTGAGAGAACTAGTGCGTGCGTGCACCGCTTCTTTTCGTGAGAGTACAATATACTATGCCCAAAGAATGTTCACCACAAGAGTAATAGTATAAGTGTGTGACGTGTGAGCTAAAATAAAAGGTGCACGACGTCTTTTGTTTTTTAGAAGTTCCGAGGGTAGGGTGTGAAGAGCACATATGTCTGTGACGTCTACCTGCAGATAGACGGTGGGTGCGAGAGGACTCGGGAGAGTCGTGACTCGTGAGGGTGCGTGTGTGCATGAGAGAGAGGGGGCACGTATCAATGCAATGCATGTGTTCGTAAATCGTTATCCGACAAACGCTCGCCACAAGCCGTTTCCTGACGAACACCGTAAGAACCGTTTGATCGGCATCCGACAGTGTTAGTTTTGCCATGTCATTTAACGGAGCAGCCACTCCTCCTACACACAAATCTTCCACGTGAGTGTTAGCAACTGCCGTATGCTCCTCCCTCCGTTCCAAAATGCAGTGCATATAGCTTTATTGAAAATTCGAACCTCGCAAACTTTTACCGAGTTTTCGTGTACCAAAATGCACATATAGAATACCCAGTATATATCATTTCATTCATGTTCGAGAGGTAACTATAAAGATGGAGGAGGAGTCTACAAAGAAAGACCGCCGTATCACCTGCAGCAATTTCAACCATCCTTTGGTGTGGAGGAATATCATAGGAACTCTATATGATATGATTTTTATAGGATTTTTTTCCTTTAGAGCCAATTGGTTCATAGGAATAGATTCATATACTCCACATTTCAAAGGAAATAAACATGATATCATTTTTATAGCTTTAGAGCCACTTGGTTCATATGAATGGATTCCTATACTCCCATAATTTCAAAGAAAAATAAACATTAGCGTATATTCAATAGAAAAGTTCCTATGATGTGAACCAAATGACATCTATTTTCTAATCCCTCCTCATAGGAATTGAGATACATGTCATCTCTAGATTCAATAGAGAAGTTCCTATGATGTGAACCAAATGACATCTCTTTTCCAATCCCTACTCGCGGGAATTGAGATACATGTCATCTCTTTCCCTACAACTTCCATGTATACATATTCTATTCCTAAATAGCTAGTACAACCCACTAGTAGCTTTTTTCCTAGACATGCAACTATGGCACAAGAACACATCATGCATGCAAGTCATGAATCACATTGTTTTTCTACTCTATGCATGCAAGCACCACATCATCAATTCGTGCATGTTACTCATAAGTTATTTCTTTCATTAAATTTTGCATTGACAATGTATGTGCTGGTCACGTGCACACATATGTAGTTCAAATTCACATTTTTGTTAGAAATGCCATTCTTTTAACTGCAATTCATTTTTTCTTTGTACTCCCTCCGTCTAGGTGTGTAAGTCATCTTCCGAAAACCAAATAATCCCAAAACACTTTGGCACAGTACATTAACTCCCTCCTCGTTTCTTATTTCGTGACATATCAACCGATAAGAGATATGGGCCGTGCATGCTTTCCCAAAACACAAGCACTTCTCCTTTGTTCTAGAATCTTTCTTATCATAATTCCCCAAACTTTTTTTCTAAATGAATTACCATTATTTTTTTTTTTACTTTATGCTTTACAATGCACAATCCCATGAATCTTAACCTTTTTATAAAACTAATTGATTTTGAATGAGATTAACTATAAGAACTAAACGAACATCTACATCATGCATATATGACTCAAAGCTTTACATGCTATAGTGTGTATTTATTCATAATTTGGTTTCCAAATCTCATGCGTTCAATGCATGTACCTTACTAGTTTTGAGTAGAGTAGCAAATTTCACGTGATCGCGGGTATATCAAAATGCAGGGCCCATGCATCATTGCCTTTTGGTCGAACCTACATCCACAATTTTTTGTACGTATATCTCCACTGGTCCCCGAACCCAAAATGCTTCCTCGTTCCCGTATAACCAAGCGGCCCACACATATTAAGGCGTCGACTCGAACTCAATCCCTCTCCTATTTACTACGACGTGGCCCCGCACGCCGTAGTACTCCTACAAACCCTACCGCCGCACGCATCATCGGTTTTCTTCAAGAGGACGAGGGAGAAGCGGATTTGTAGTGGGGGCGCTTAAAAAAAAGGATTTGTAGTGGAGGCCCCTACCCTAGGGTGCCCTAGGTAGCTGCCGCACACATCATTGGTTTTCTCTTTTCTTTATGCTCTTGCGCCCTAGAGCGAAATGATGGTTGCTTCGTCCGTCCAACTTAATGCGGGAAAGGTGGAGCTTTGTGATTTGACCCCTCATCGCTTATTTACCACTACTACTGCGCTACGACCGGGGTGCCTCCAAGTCCAACCGCTGCTCCGAACTGTAATTTGGTGCATCTCACGTGGAACAAGACGGTGGATGAGCCACATGTCGGCCAAAGGGGTCCTGTTAAGTGTGTCACCATTTCGTGTGCAGACTGACCCTGCTTGAGTTGCTACGCCAACACGACAGGAGCAGCCTACCAGTTGGTTTTGCTCCTCGGTGAATCCGGCTATATTGATGTAAAAAGATACGTCTTTGTACTACCCTCTCTGTCTCGGTTTATAATTCTCTCATTTTCTCCTCCTTCTTGGTTACGGTGCACAACCTAAGATGACTTATTCACCTAGACCGAGGGAGTATTGTTCATCACATATATAGCCAGTTAAATTCTCAACCTAGAACGATGTGCATGCCCTGTAAACCAATACAGAGGAAGTAGTAAAAATGAGGTGATTTTACCGAGCGATGGGCGGGGGAGCATGGCCTGTCATGCGGTCCCACGTGTCATGATGTACCAAGGCGATGCGCATGTCCATCTTGAGGTAGAACAATGGTAGAAGCAATACTACGTGGTTTTCTTGAAGGAGATGATGGCGAAGCGAAGTGTGAAATAATGGTTGCTTCGTTCGTCTGGGAAGGTGCGGCATTATGATTTGACATCTCTTTGCTCATTACTACTACTGGGGCGGTACGACTGGGGTGCGTCCCCCCTGCTGTTCTGCACTGTTAGTTGGTGCATGACACGTCGACCCGGTTGCTATATGTCCCACATGTCGGCGAGAGGAAGTACATAATTCATGAAAGCGAGCATCGACGGAGGAGTACAAGACACGGCTTGGTTTTTGATGCTTCGCGCTATCCATTGATACAAACCCAGACTAAAAAAGGAGAGGGTGGGTCTTTTCCCGCGCGGCAGGCAGGGGAGTTTGGCATAGTCTGTTCGAGGCAACGAGGCAGGAAGGGAAACAAGCAAATAAAGGTTGAGCGACTTAGTTTTGGGTAAATCTGATTTTACGGAGTACGTACCCACTATGGAGGTAGTATACTACTTACTACTCCCTCCTTTCCGGTTTATAGGGCTCATCTAAAAAAAATTGTTTTTCCGTTGTATAAGTCTCAATTCTAATAGTAGTAGTACCATCACATGTTGGATTTCGAGGTGCGTTAAATCACCCGATGCAAGCATTGTCAAGAGAAAACTCACTAATGCATGTAGAAGTTCATGGAAATTTAGTGGTCATGCATGCATTCGTTCTAATTAATGCCTCGGTAAACATACATTCTTGAGAAAATCAAGCGTACGTTACTTGTGCAAACTACGAAATTAATTCCACCACTCACCGTCTACCTTGGTTGGATAGATTTTGAAATTGAGCCATAAACTGGAAAGGAGAGAGTAGTAACATAGCCTAGGGTAGCTTGCTGCACCACGGACTCCAAGGAAATTGATGTAGTAGTACTACTCCTATATACTACTCCAAGGAAATTGAGCCATAAACTGGAAAGGAGGGAGTACTACTAAAGGACATATATCCCAAACAATATGATAATCTCTCTAACCAAGGTAGGGACGAGGAGTAAATGGACAGAGTAGTAAAATTTTCTCCTCGTCCTGTGAGCCACCGCACGCGTGGGCGAGGGAGCGGGCGTAAGGCTTAGTACTACTACCTCCGTCCTGGTTTATAGGTCACCTTTGTAGTTCGTGCCAAATTTTTACCAAATATTTAGCTAACAAAATGTTAATGCATGTCAACAAAAATTATATCGTTGGATTCGTATTTCAACATAGTTTTCAATGATATAATTTTTGTTAACATGCACGAACGTTTTGTTAGTTCAATCTATAGTCAAAATTTGACACAATATACAATGGGGACCAATAAACCAATATACAATGAGTAGTAGTAAACAAGCTTCACCTCGTCCTGCGAGCCACCGCGCCCGTGGGCGGGGGAGATGGCGTAGTAAGCAAGCTTCTCCTCGTTCTGCGAGTTGATGGGACACATCAAAAGTAATACGTACAAAGCATCTTGAGTGTATAGAACCTTGCCTCTAAGGTAGGCCCCACATGGTTTGCCTCTTTTTTAACATAACGCGTCAAGTCACACTTTGTTTGTTCACCCGTGGTAGACGATCCTCCATCAAGTGGACAACCAAGACACGTGTCAAATTACCACGTGGGCTGCCTTTTTGCATGTAAAAGAGCTCCACCGTGTACCCGTCTTGGGTGTGGTTGGGAAAGAGGCGGAGAATCGTGTGCCGTGCGTGCACCTCTTCTCTTTGTGCACGCCCCCACCTACGTGGGTGTGTGTGAGAGAGGTACAAACCTAGACATAATGCGCCATCCATCCCCATGCCTCCGCCTCACCCGCCACCACCACCACCACGCCCCACTCCTCCTCACCTTATCTCTCATCTTTCTCGAGACTAGCAATGTGCCTCGTATGCTGCAACAGATCCAAAGTAGAATAGTACTTGTTCACAAACTTGAAAGAAAACACTCTTGTTTTGATATACATATATACCACTAAAAATATATTATGTTTCACTCAAAATATATTTCTCAGGTTGTTTTAATGTGGCGAGGGAGGGATGTGGTTGCTTTCAAGATAATAAGGGGGTTTCTTCAAATTGGAGCATAGAAGTGGGCTATTGTTGCAAAAATGCCACAACTTACCTCGCAGCCATTAGGTGTAGATCTAATGGTGAGAAATGACGGATGGCAGACACACCATCATCACCAACCGAGTCTTTTATAGGAGTAGAGATATCATTTTTTTGATGAAATTCTCGAGATACTATTTTTCCGATAAAATTATCGAGATATCATTAGTTTTTACACATGGGATTACTCCTGCATGGGTCAACCACAACAGGTGTTTTGTAAAAAAAATGCATCTTGATGTTCCATGCAATGCACTGGCATCTTGCTAGTCCATGAAAACAACACATGGCAAAATTTCACGGCGAACGAGGGATTTGAATCTATTGGGAGGGGTTGTTTGGATTTTGCCCGGGGTAGCCAAAATATTGGCGACCCTTTTGTCCACCGGTGCCTTTGCAATCGATGAACGAGGAATGGCTCGGGTGCTCATGCATCCTCCAACGCGCACGTTGGACACGAGCTCGCACGAGCTGTGCTTTTTTTGTCCCACCACGCCGCCCGAGCCGGCCGCAGATTGACCGGCGACCCGCATATTACGCCATCCAACTGTAGCCGCACACATTCTGACAGCAACTCAACAAACCGGACGAAATTCATGCAAACATGGTGATATCTCTCATAAACAATGACATAATTCATATAAAATACCAGATTTTCATACAAACATGACGTATTTCATTACATTCAAATCAACTAAGCGATGCTAGTTCTGGACAGCACATGTATATAATACCTGGCCTAAATGGTCGCCCGCCGATCCATTTGTGTTCCTCATGTCCGGCAGCACGATCACCGAACTGTCGGGAGCCCAGAGGTAGATGCTTCAAGACAAAGGACGGCTCGCTTCCCCACCGCCAAAGCCAAGATGATGGTGGAGGGGTTCTCCGCCTGCGGAGCCCATGCGGGGTCGACGAAGGTCCTCGCAACAAAATGATCCGGCAAGACACCTGCTGTGTACGCCAGCGTCGCCTCCGCGCTGGCCTTCATGGGACCCAAGCGGCGGCGGCCTCCCGTGTTCTACTTCTCCTCGATGATGGCGGCGGACGCGGAGGCGCTGGCCACTGACTCGTCGCTCTCCGTGCACCTGACTTTTGTCTCTGCTTGCATGGCGTGGCCGCCGGCATGGGAGTCTCGGCCACAGAAACGGGAGACATGGTCGCAGACACGGGAGGCGCGGTACGAGGCGGCGGCGTGGGCGGCAGCAACGACGCCCGTGGGCTGCTCCTCGTCGAGTAGGCCTGGAGCGGTGAGTTGTGGAACCATGCACCGGCTTGAGGCGGCAACTGGCTCCGTCGGGCGAGGGGAGGGAGGTGGGTCAGCGAGCTGCATAGCTCGTATCCGGCGGGCTTGGCGGGCCACCCAGCCGGCTTGGATGCGGGATAACTACTCTTCGTAAGCCATTGTAAGAGTGGACAAAATGGTGAAGGAGGAGATAGGGGAGCGGCGGAGGGGTGCGATTCTTGGCCGGCGTTTGACCACATTTAAATAGGAGATTAAATAGACGGCAGACAGGAGGAGCTCGGTCGGCGTTGCATTTAATGCCGGCCCGGTCATGAACGGACGTGTGTGTTTCTCGGCTTCCACACGGGTTTCATGGAGGCGTTTGAATGCGGCAAGGAGGCGTGTTCAGCCGGGCGTGCATCAAGTGGCGCCCTCGACTCTGACGTACGACACAACGTCGTTCTTTCACTGGCGTGTGGGCTCTTTGGGTACATGGCCTGCATGTCAGTGACCCAACGCAGGCAGCGCACGGCAGAGGAAATTTGGTGGGCCAGGGCGGTCAGAAGCGGGCATTTCATAAACCGATGATTGTTCACTGAGTGTGACGTCATCTATTTCATCTAGATAAGCCTACTATATAATGTAAGAGAATTTTAAAATTTTCATATATATGTTGATAGCCTGTTCGATACGTTGTGATTCATAAAGACTGCTGCAAATATCAATGTTCTGCTTATCACACACAAGATTTATTAAACCTTGCAAAAAAAGATAAGATTGATTAATACCCGTAACAATCCATGTCCTTAACAAAGGGTGCATGCACGTATAGGTTGAGCGTGTGTCTTGCGTCGTGTGCGGTGTCGCCGGTGTGCATGCAGGCGTGCGAGTGTTGCGTGTGTACATGTGTACATTTCAGTGTTGCATGCATGTGTGCGTACGTGCGTGTGTTTGTGAGTGCATGTGTACGTGTCAGTGTTGCACGCCTGCATGCGTGCATGTGTTCGTTATGTGTACGTGTCAGTGTTGCACGCCTGCATGCGTGCGTGTGTTTGTGCGAGTGTTGCGTGGGTGCATGTGTACGTGCGGGGTGAGGCTACACGTCAGTCGACTGACTTTTTCATCTCTGGTCGGTAGATTTTCCAGCCGTTGGATACGAAATCAAGGGCCTGTAGTTTATCTTCAACCTCCACCCCCTGAGCCGCCAGCCACCGCTGGCCGAACCGCCGTCCGCTGCCGCCCGCCTCGAAACCACTCCCTCCCGCCGGTCCGCCGTCGCCCCGGCCATCCCTCTAGGCCCCCGTGCCGAGCTTTTTCTCCGATGATCCCCACGCCACCGCCCAATCACCGCGCCCCCCATCGCCGGTGACTGCCAACCAGAGGTCTCACGATTTCGAATCCCCACCGACCACTAATTTATTACCATTTCTGTCCTTCATATACGTGCTGACAGGTGGGCCCTATGGTAATGTGCGCTGCTGAATGTGGACCGTATGATCACCCTAAAATGTATTTTATTAACACAGTACAGACTCAAACTACCATTTATTTCTTTCATATACACGCTGATAGGTGGGCCCCACGGTTACGCGCCCTGATGGTGCAACACTAGTTGCGCCACATTGAACATTTGACTGGTCAATTGATTGTGTCATCAACAAAATACGGAGTTGTACGAGTGAGCCAAAGGATCGTATAATCATGACATGTATTTTTAACACAGATGCATTTAAAAGCGCTCATATATATGCGCAAGCACTCACCGCTATAAGAGCACACACACAGACCCTACCCCTATGAGCACCTTCAAGAGAGTGAGCCAGCATATGATCTTGAGATTTTATGAAGTCACCATAGGTGCCTCGTAGTCGAGTGGAACGTCTCCTCCCACTGAACGCATATCGCTGGAAAAATACTGAAATTAACCCAGGATAAACGCGAGCACCAGGACTTTAACCCTGGTGGGATCAAGAAACTACTGTCCTCCTAACCATCCAACCACAGGTTGGTTAGCATCACAAAATGTATGTGCTGACTGTGATGAGCTTATTCTGAAGTCCAGTGACCATATCGTGCTTTCGCTTCAAATACAATGACCGTAAGTGTCGTAAAAAAATACAGATCATGCATCAAATACAATGTCTGTCAGTGTCATCAACAAAATACAGAGACGTATCGTGAGCTAGATACCGTATGATCACCACGAGAATATATACGGTGACCGTAATGAGCATATTCTAAAGTCCACCGACCGTATAGTGCTTTCGCTTGAAATACAGTGACCGTCACGTGTGAATGTGTCATGGGCATGCATACTTTTAGAGGGTCGAGAGATAGTTTGTGTGCGTACGTGGAAGTGGTGTAGAAAGAGGGGGTGTTTGGTGGAGACAAGGAGAGATATGCCCTTTGTTTCTCTTTCCCGTGACTAATATTTTAGGAGAAAATATAAACATTCACAATGCAGAACAAATATTTTTGGATGCACCATGCAATTAACTTTCATGTATTAGTGTCCGATTGCATGTGTGGTGTGGTGGGCACACCATTCTAGTTGGGGTGGGCACATCATTTCTAGTTATGGTGGGTCAACATGAGGACGCATGGGTCGGTTCCATCCTGCGCCATATAGGTTGGACCGAGACGCATTACACGAAGACCCATGTGGAGGACTCGGCGTACAACACAAAGCTACTAGAGTCGTGGAGGACTCTATCCCCACTAGTGATAAGCCGACTATGTATGATTTGTAACCCTAGGCCCCGAGTATGTTATAGAAGCCTGGGGGCTAGTTCGTCGATAGTATACACACACGCACAATGCCTTGTATTCATGTGTACTTTGTACACACCCCTATCACTAATATACAGTACAGGAGTAGGCTTTTTCCTCAACTGCAAGGGTCCGAACTTGGGTAAAACCTTGCCTCGTATTACCATCCAGCCTAACAGTCAGGGATATCCTACCGAATGATCTAATGGAATCATATGGGCCAACTACTAAGAGACAGGTGTGTCTGTGGGGGGGGGGATGTGTGCGAGAGAGGCCTAAAGATAATGTGCGTGCGGGAGACACGTAGGCACATATATGTGCGTATAGAGGGCTAGTAGAGACCGTGCATGTGTATATATGCTTGTGAGAGAAATAGTGTTTTCCAACTGAGATTAGTGAAAAGAGTGGTACATAGTAGTCAAAAAGAGAGAGAGAGAGAGAGAGAGAGAGAGAGAGAGAGAGAGAGAGAGAGATGCAGAGAGAGTGTGTGCGTGAGACACCCCGGCACCCCGGGAAAGATTGTGAGCATGTGTGAAAGAGAAATGCCGATGTATATAAAGTGTGTGCACTTATGCGTTAGATAGAGAGATATATAGCACGTTTGTGAGAACGGGCCGAGGCATAGTGCATCTACGTGTAAAAGGTAGTTCTACGCATTAAATTAAAATATAAATGGCATTATTATTTTTGGATGAGATCATGAATTTTGCAATTGGTCTATCAGACACCCATACTCTATTGAATTCTAACATGTGCATGTGTTTATTTCATATTATTGATCCATAGAGTGAGAGCGGTTTGAAATACAGGCAATGCATTACTTTTGCAATTCATATATAAACATTAATTAGTGCACTCCATGTTGTTAGTGTGAAGCACTTTATACATTTGTCAGTTACATGGATACATTCCAAATTGCTAGCTACGAAATAGAATACATGTTGAATTCAACATAAAGGAGGGTTTCGAAGATTCGAATTCGTAGGAAGTGCATTCATCTATTTGAACCCGAGATAATGGCATTTGTAAATCAGATCTAAAAGGGGGCATCAATCTTTGTTGGGCGTTTGAACATGCTATATATTCATACGCATGTCTAACTATTTTTTTGCAACCAAGGAGATTATATCTGGAACCATGCATGAACTGAGGTCAGTTGCATATTTTTTTAATATATACTCGTGTACAATGTATATTCAAATGTACCCCATCCATTCAAAAATAATCATAGTTTTAGGACTTTCAAGAGTAAAGATTTGTGAAGTTTGACAAATCCTGAAAGTTCAATTCAAGTGAACCAAAAACGTTAATGCTTCTGCTCCCAAATATTGAACGAAGTGCCAAATAAGCCTCTGGTCACCCGGAACCGCGTGAGACTAATGTTTGGTGGTAGGAAATTACTATCCTGACTCTGGCACGTGTAGCCTATCGGCCCGATGTCCAAAGGTCTAAACGGGGGTAGGTTTGTAACTTCACCAACATGCCCGTCTCAACCGCCTCCTAGAAGCATTCATACGCCGTGGGCGCGTAAACACCCATGCGCTCGGCCGAAATCTATCTCGCCCACCATTTGGGACACCTGAGATTATTGTCCTAACCCCAACCCGCAATATGTCCCAAAATTTTAGATGGGGGCAAAGTTTGTAACTTTCCCCAAATTTCAAACAAGCGCGTCCCAAACCGAAACATTGTTCACCCTTAGTTCCCCCTCCCTCCATTTCCCCATTCATACTCCGTGGGCGCCAAAACGCCTTCTCCACCAGCCGCGAAACCCCAGCCTCCTCCGTCCTCCACCCCTTCGCGCCCAATCCACCGCCACCCTCCTCCATCACGCCGGGCAGTACCCGACGCGTCATTCAACGAATCGCTGCAACCGCAACGCCCTCAAGGACTTAGTAGCTGAAGCCGAGGCAAAGCTGCCTCCACGACGCCCACGCCGACGTGCGCCGTACCAGAACCACTTCGACCACACCGTCCTGCGCCTCACCGCTGCCGCTCCACTGTTGCAACCGACCACAGCACCGAAGCTGTTCCCGCTATGCCGTCGTTCGCCGCCTCGGATCTGGTTCCCCGCCGCCGACAGACGGCCACCGCACCACACTCAACAACTTGGCCATGGGTTCGTCCAAGGCTCCACCATCCTCCACAACTTCTCGTTTCCAGCGAACCACAAGAAGATCGTTGGAAAAACAGAAGGAGGACACAACACTGCCAGCAGAAAGAGGTACTCCTCTTCCCTTATTTGTGCAAATCTTACGTCTGTGCTCACACAATATTCATCCCATGAAAGAAACTAGTTGAGCGCTTCATACCACATCTTCTTTGTGATACTAAATGCACAAGGTTTCCTCCCATTTACTATTTCACCTTTGCTAGAGGTCTGTAGCCCACCTGGATTTCAATTCAGGGTCAGTCGAATCGCAATTAAAAGAAGCAACGCCCGCTTAGGTGCGCGGAGCACCTAGTCCGCCTGTTCGCCGGGGAAGTGGCGCATTGGTGTCTACCATAGGGGTGTGGGGCACAGGAGCTGCTTGCGCCCGATCTGGAGGTTGGCGGGGCTTGAAGGGATGGCCGGGGCGGTGCCAAGCACGGCGGTGCGGTGAGGTCAAGGGGAGGGCGGAGGCAGGGGACTGGGCCGGTGGTCGCTGGCATTTCGAGTTAGATCGTAACACTGACTGGATGGAGGTAGATGAAGGCGATCTGCCCATTCTTTGTACATCGGACGGTGCAAAAAAAATGGACTGACCTATTTGTTTTCAGTCGACTGTTATTTTCATAGGACCACACCTTGTGGTGTGCTGGAGGAGCATCTGCATTTCCAACCATCCTGTGCTCATATTTCAAAATCCAGAATCTAGTACTTTCGTGTGCCATGCATGTTGTAGAGCTATCATAGGTCTCCCATCATTTATTTCTCACCGACCTGCTATCTGCTACCTTTACACTGTACTACTTGTGCACACACTTCACCCATACTCACACGATTGTTTTTTTATGCATGGGTATTTCAGACTTTGACGCAGTGTTGATGAATACAAAAAAGAAAAGATGTAAGTCGCTCAGTGTAATTCAAGATAAGCACTAAGCGTCTCAGCGCTCTAAAGGGTGCAGTGCCAGCAGATGGAGATAGTAAACGTAGCTCTGCAGTTGATGATCTCAATTGCCACACACAACCATCACAGGTGCTTGCTTTAACTTTGCGCTGTCAAATGTGGTTGCATGTTGCATATGGTGTCTAGCTTGTATTGCTTCCAATTTGGTTAAATTGCATCAGCTTACTTTACACATTATACCTTTGATAATGGCATGCCTTCTTGATTTTGATAGACACTACATATGTCTATTAACCATGTTCGTACATCAAACTAATGCTCTTTTGTATCCCTCATCAATCACTTATGACGAGACAGTCACCCGAGTGGGTTACTATGAGACGCGCTACTCGTTTAAAGAGTGCAATGTCATCCTCCCACATGATTCTCAAGAAACAGCAAGGCTAAATGAAGATAGTCAACGTAGCTCTAGTTGATGACCGCAATTCCCCCACACCACCATCGCAGGTGCTTGCTCTTACTTGGCAGTGTGATATGTGGTTGCATGTTGCATATGGTGTCTACCTTGTAATGCTTCTAATTAGGGTAAATTGCATCTGCTTAGTTAACACATTACACCTGTGAATATGACATGTGTTCCTGTTTTTGGTACATATTACGTCTTTGTATTAACCATGTTCTTAATGAAACTACTTTTCTTGTGTATCCTCATCAATCACTTACGACGAGACACCTTCAAGTTGACAATGTAATATTGGTTGCATCTTGCATATCATTTCAAACATGTATTGCCTCTAATTTGTTGAAGTGCCACTTATAATGAGACACATCTAACTTGGTAGAGTGATTTTGGTTGGATCTTTCATATGGTATCTAGATTGCATTGCTTCCAATTTGTTGAAATGCCTTCTGCTTAGCGTTTTTCGTACATATTCCATCCTCCTACAATGTAGTTGCCATACATAAAAGTTGTGTTCGTCAGTATCATGCATCAACGAATTTGGGAGTGCAAATTTCATTCCTTTTTCTTGTGTGTTTACTTGACAAGGCAAAATCTAAAAGGACGAAGGCACGGAATGATGGTGGTCCTCTGGAGCAACCGAAACAGATGATATCTGTAGATTCTCCTGCTACTCCTACTGCAGTGCAAGTTCCAAATCTCATCTCCCTACTCCACAACCCCAGGTGCTGGCTCTAACATGGCAGTGTGATATCTGGTTGCACGTTGCATATGGTGCCTAGCCTGTATTGCTCCTAATTTGTTAAATTGCATCTCCTTAGCTTACACATTATACATGTGAATATGACACACCTTCCTGTTTTTGGTACATACTACATCTGCCTATCACACCATGTTATTACATCAAACTACTGTTCTTGTGTATCCTGCATCTATCGCTTATGATGAGACAGTCACGCCCATGGGTTAGTATGAGACGCGCTACTCTTATAAAGAGTGCAGTTTCATCCTCTCCACATGATTCTCAAGAAACAACAAGCCTAATTGAAGATATTGAACGTAGCTCTGTACTTGAAGACCGCATTTCCCCTACACCACCATCGCAGGTGCTTGCTCTAACCCAGCGATGTGATATGTGGTTGCATGTTGCATCTGATGTCTAGCTTGTAACACTTCTAATTAGGGTAAATTGCATCTGCTTAGTTCACACATTATACCTGTGAATATGACATGCCTTCCTATTTTTGGTACACACTACATCTATGTGTTAACCATGTTCTTACATGAAACTACCTCTCTTCTGTATCATGCATCAATCACTTACGATGAGACACCTTTATTCGTTGCATATTGCATATTATTTCTAGCCTGTTGCGATGTATTGCTTCTAATTTGGTCAAATATATTTGTTAGGCCACCCTTTTAATTTGGCAGAGTGATATTGGTTTCATCTTTCATATGGTTTATAGCTTGCATTGCTTCTAACTAGTTCAAACACCTTGTGCTTAGTTTACACTTTATACATCATACATGTCAATATGTCATGCCATCCTGTTTTTCATACATATTCTATCCTCCCATCATGCGGCTGTCTTACATGAAAGTAGTGCTCACAAGATCATGCATCAATGAGTTACAAGAGCAAATTTTATTCCTTTTTCTTGTGGGTTTGACTTGACAAGGCAAAATCAAAAAAGAGGAAGGAAAAGAGTAAGAAAGGCGATGATGGTGGTCCTCTGCAACAACGTAAACGGAGCATCTGTATGGATTCTCCTTGTACTACTAGTGCATTACAAGTTCCAAGTCTCCGCTCCCCTACTCCACCATCCAAGGTGTTGCATATGGTGTCTAGCTTGTATTGCTCCTAATTAGTGTAAACTACATTTGCTTAGCTTACACATGATACGTGTGAATATGACACGCTTTCTTGTTTTTGGTACATACTATATCTGTCTATCACACCATGTTCTTACATGAAACTACTCTTCTTGTGTATCCTGCGTCAGTCACATATGATGAGACACCTTTAAGTTGGCAGTGTGATATTGGTTTGCGTCTTGAATATGACTTCTAGCATGTAGTGCTTCTAGTTTGATGAACGCCACTTCTACCTCTTGAGCACTGCGTTGGTTTTCCCTTGAAGAGGAAAGGGTGATGCAGTAAAGTAGCGTAAGTATTTCCCTCAGTTTTTGAGAACCAGGGTATCAATCCAGTAGGAGGCCACACTCAAGTCCCACACACCTACACAAACAAATAAGAACCTCGCAACCAACGCGATAAAGGGGTTGTCAATCCCTTCACGGTCACTTACGAGAGTGAGATCTGATAGAGATGATAAGATAATATTTTTGGTATTTTTATGATAAAGACTAAAAGTAAAGAAAGCAAAATAAACGGCGACAGAAATAGCTTGTTGACGGGAGATTAATATGATGGAACATAGACCCGGGGGCCATAGGTTTCACTAGTTGCTTCTCTCAAGATAGCATAAGTATTACGGTGGGTGAACAAATTACTGTCGAGCAATTGATAGAACTGAGCATAGTTATGAGAATATCTAGGTATGATCATGTATATAGGCATCACGTCCGTGACAAGTAGACCGACTCGCCTCGCATCTACTACTATTACTCCACACATCGACCGCTATCCAGCATGCATCTAGAGTATTAAGTTCATAAGAACGGAGTAACGCTTTAAGCAAGATAACATGATGTAGAGGGATAAACTCATGCAATATGATATAAACCCCATCTTTTTATCCTCGATGGCAACAATACAATACGTGTCGTTCCCCCTACTGTCACTGGGATCGAGCACCGCAAGATTGAACCCAAAGCTAAGTACTTCTCCCATTGCAAGAAAGATCAGTCTAGTAGGCCAAACCAAACTGATAATTCGAAGAGACTTGCAAAGATAACCAATCATACATAAAAGAATTCAGAGAAGATTCAAATATTGTTCATAGATAATCTTGATCATAAACCCACAATTCATCGGATCTCGACAAACACACCGCAAAAAAGAAGAGTTACATCAAATAGATCTCCAAGAGAATCAAGGAGAACTTTGTATTGAGATCCAAAGAGAGAGAAGAAGACATCTAGCTAATAACTATGGACCCGAAGGTCTGAGGTAAACTACTCACACATCATCAGAGAGGCTATGGTGTTAATGTAGAAGCCCTCCGTGATCAATGCCCCCTCCGGCAGGACGCCGAAAAAGGCCCCAAGATGGGATCTCATGGGTACAGAAGGTTGCGGCGGTGGAATTAGGTTTTCGTGGTGCTCTTCGATGGTTTAGGGGTACGTAGGTATATTGTGACGCCCCCGATTCAATAGTACACTAATCATGCACGCAAATGTGTACGATCAAGATCAGGGACTCACGGGAAGATATCACAACACAACTCTAAAACATAAATAAGTCATACAAGCATCATAATACAAGCCAGGGGCCTCGAGGGCTCGAATACAAGTGCTCGATCATAGACGAAGTCCGGGAAGCAACAATATCTGAGTATAGACATAAGTTAAACAAGTTTGCCTTAAGAAGGCTAGCACAAACTGGGATACAGATCGAAAGAGGCGCAGGCCTCCTGTCTGGGATCCTCCTAACTACTCCTAGTCATCGTCAGCGGGCTGCACGTAGTAGTAGGCTCCTCCGGTGTAGTAGGAGTCGTCGTCGACGGTGGCGTCTGGCTCCTTGGCTCCATCGTCTGGTTGCAGCAATCAGACAGAGATAGGGGGAAAAGGGGGAACAAGGCAACCGTGAGTACTCATCCAAAGTACTCGCAAGCAAGGAGATACACTACATATGCATGGATATATGTGTAAAGGGCCATATCAATGGACTGAACTACTGAATGCCAGAATAAGAGGGGGATAACTAATCTTGTCGAAGACTACGCTTCTGGCAGCCTCTGTAGCGACCCGACTCGAATGGATCAAGTCTCTATGCTCAGGTGTCATCCCTGGATCAGTAATGCTGACACCACACAAGATTTCAAGGATTTATAACAGAGTAGCAATCACACACTTATTACATCGTTGTCCAAAAGAGGACTTATTACAATAAATATGGCTTAAGGCCATCTAATAACGATAATGTGGAAGACTTGGAAGATAAGTGAGTCCATCAACTCCATCGGCATCACCGAGTATAGAACCACGACCTAAACACCTTACTGTCGTTGCGAAAAGTCTGCAACATGAACGTTGCAGCCCGAAAATGGGTCAAAGACATGGAATATCTTTGGCAATGTAACACATAGAGAGTAATGAAGGATTAAGCCTATACTACATGCATATATGGCTGGTGGAAAAGCTCTCTGATTACAGCTTTTGCATAAAGCTGGTTTTTCCCTCATCGCAAAGGAATAAATTTGTTTAACTATCATGGTGGTTGTTAAACATTGAGAATGGTTGATGACATCCTCAATCCCAATTAAAAAGTACTCATTAAAAACCCAATAACATTATTTAGAGTAACATGTTGAGATTCACATGACATTCAAGTACTAGATACTCAATATGTCCATAACCGGGGACACGGCTAATCATGATTAGTTTATACACTCTGCAGAGGTTTGCGCACTTTTCCCCACAAGACTCGATCGCCTCCGTTTGGTTCTCGTGACTACATGGTGTTTGAGAGAGCGGATGAACGAGACACGATCTTCGTAAGCGCTTAGCACCTTACGATGGGTGGACCGGTACACCTACATCCCCTACATCTGCTAGTCCACCACTATAAGAGTTCGCACGACTTACTCAACTATGCCAGAGCCCATAATGGCTTGTGGCTGCACACGGAAGTTTCTAGTTTGAATAATCTTATGATCCCTTCGAGCTGGGTGGCGGTCCAAGAAAAACAGTAAGTCCTCGATAGAAACCAGGTGCCTCAATCCACCCAGATGTGTGTTTAAGTTGCCACCTTAGATAAACCATTAAATTAACAATCTCACATCTGTCATGGATATCACTCACCCAATCCACGTCACGAGCATAGCATGGCATAATAAGCAAACGTAGAAGTAACTCCCAAGGTTTCATAAGTAATACAGGTAATAGGTACTACCTCAATCTACTTCCCATCCCATAATTTAATTAGATCCTAATCATGCAAGTGTTTGAGGATTGATCTAATGCATAAAACTGGGTAGTAGAAAAGGTTATGATCAAGTGTTACTTGCCTTGCTGACGATCCGCGAAACCTAGAGACTCGAAGTAACAAGCGGCGACCTCGGTGATCTATCGCAGACAAACAACAAGCATACAATAAGTACTCATCTAATGCATAGGTAAAACTCGAGTAAAAGATCTAACCAGAAAGTTCAACTTAAGAACCCTGGTTGCAAAAAGAATCGAATCAAATAAAGCAACAAAAGTCAAATGTCGAAAGAAAACGACTCGGTTCTAGCAATTTGAAACTAGGTCAAATTTTATAGTAGCAAAACTTTGTTTAAGTTGATTAGTCGGAACGGCGGTTTCGAAACGAAACTCCAGGCGCTTGAATCACCTGATTCCGATAAACGAGCGAGAAATTAAACTAGATTGAAGATTGGATCTGAAATCGAGATCGGAAAATAACGGATTGAATCCGGTTAAAAAGAAAAACGACGAACGGTTAAACGAACGGGCGTCCGTTAACAGAAACTAACCGATGAACACGTTCGTTAAAACGAACGGATCGGTGAACGTTCACTAAATAACTAAACCGAAAGAAAAAAAATAAACCGATCTAGGGTTTTCAAAAAAAACCGAACAACAAAAAGAAAAAGAAAACCGGAACGGTTTTTTTTTAAAACAAAACCGGACCGGGGAGGCGCGGTGGCTACCTCCGAAAGGTCGCCGTGGGCACCGGGCTCCGGCGAAGGTCGGGGTGGCTCGGCGGGCGGGCGGCGGGTCGGCGAGGGTGGCGGCGGCACGGCGTCAAGCGGCGTCGGTTGCTCGGCGGCGTGGGCGGCGGCGGCGACGTCTGCTGGCGTCAGGCGGGGCTCGGGTGGCGGCGGGCGGGCGGGTGGGTCGAGTGGGGGCGTCGGCTTTTAAGGGGAGGGTGGGTGCCTTGGAGGGGGCGGCGGCGGCGTGGCCGAGCCGGACTCAGCGGGTGGCGGGTGGGGACTCCCAAGCGGGAGGCTACAAGGGTGGGCCGTCGGCTGGGCCTGGCCCACCAAGCGGCAGTTTTTTTTTATAAATGTAAAAATGAACTAAAAAATCTAAACGAACCCCAAATTTAATAAACTAAATTTTCCCCGACTCCTAAAAATGAGTCGAACAAAATGAACTTTAATACGGGGCAAAAATGCAAATTTTTAAAATACGCATTTTTTTCCTAAAGCAAATAAACTCCGAAAAATTCAAAAATTGATTTATTATTAAATCTTCATTTTTCCTAAATTTTGGGAAAGTCATATTATTCCCTCTCTTAATTTTTTATTGGAAAAATATTTGAAGATAAAATATATAAATCCAATGATCCTCTTTTCATAGTTTTGAGAGAAATCAAATATGAAAATTTGAAACCTCCAACTCTCTCCGAGGGTCCTTGAGTTGCGTGAAATTTCTAGGATCGGCAAAATGCAAGAAAATATGATATGCATGATGACTTAATATATAACATTCCAAATTGAAAATTTGGGATGTTACAAACCTACCCCCCTTAAGATGAATCTCGCCCTCGAGATTCGGGTTGGCTAGAAAATAGGTGAGGGTGATCCTTGAGCAAGTCTTCTTCTCTTTCCCAGGTGGCTTCATCCTCAGTGTGGTGGCTCCACTGAACTTTGCAAAACTTGATAACCTTGCTGCGAGTAACTCACCGGCATAATCAAGAATCTCGACTGGTTTCTCCTCATATGTCAAATCCTCCTTCAATCGAATCGCTTCAAGTGGCCTTTGTATCTCTTAACGGGTACCTCTGCCATCTCGGCGTGACATCTCTTCAGCTGAGAAACATGGAATACATCATGAACTCCTGACAGTCCCTCTGGCAATTCCAGCTTATAAGCAACTTCTCCCATGCGTTGCAAAACCTTATACGGTCCAACGAAACGTGGTTCTAATTTTCCTTTAACTCCGAAACGCTTAACTCCTCGAAGCGGGGATACTCTAAGATAAACTCTGTCTCCAACTTCATATTCCATCGCCTTGCGTTTTGAATCCGCATAGCTTTTCTCTGCAGGACTGGGCTACCTTGAGCCTATAGTGAATCAACTTAACCTTCTATTCAGACTCCTTAATCAAATCTGGTCCAAACAATCGACGGTCTCGGCTTCGTCCCATGATAACGGTGTCCCGCACCTCCTTCCGCATAAAGCCTCGAAGGTGCCATCTTCAAGCTGGTTTGGTAACTGTTGTTATAAGAAAACTCTGCATACGGCAGGTTATCATCCCAACTAGATCCATAATCTAGTGCACAAGCTCTCAACATATCCTCCAAAATCTGATTGACTCTCTCAGTCTGTCCATCGGTCTGTGGGTGAAAAGCCGTCTTTGAATTCCACTGGTTCCCAATGTTTCGTGTAACCGATTCCAAAACTTTGAGGTAAATTGAGTTCCTCTATCCGACACGATACTCCTCGGAACTCCGTGTAAACACACAATTCTGGTCATGTATATCTTTGCCAACTTAGCACTGCTATAGGTAGTCTTGACTGGAATGAAATGAGCTACCTTCGTCAAGCGGTCGACTATAACCCAAATCAAGTCATAGCCTGAACGAGTCTTTGGCAAACCTGTGATGAAATCCATGCCTAGTTTATCCCACTTCCATTCGGGTCTTGGCAAAGGCTGCAACAATCCTGGCCGCTCGATGCTCGCCTTTCACTCTCTGACATACATCGCAAACTGCTACATACTCAGCGATATCCTTCTTCATTCCGGTCCACCAGAATGTTTCCTTCAAATCCAAATACATCTTGGTATTTCCTGGGTGTATCGAATATGGTGAATCATGTGCCTCTTGCAAAATCAACTTCCTGATCTCCGGGTCATTTCGCACATAAACACGGTCCTCAAACCATAGGGTATCGTGCTCATCCTCACGAAATCCCTTAGCTTTTCCTTCGCTCATTTTCTCCTTTATAGAGGCAACTTCCTTATCGCCTTTTGAGCTTCTCTCGATTTTGTCCATCAACATAGACTGAATCTCCAATGCTGCTACATAGCCTCTCGGAACTATTTCTAAACATAGCTCTCGAAGATCCTCGGCTAACTCCTTGGGTATTCCTCCCATTATTAATGTATTGACGTGGCTCTTACGACTCAACGCGTCTGCTACAACGTTAGCCTTTCCGGGGTGATAATGCAATCTCATATCATAATCCTTTACTAGCTCCAACCATCTCCTCTGTCTAAGGTTTAATTCCTTCTGCGTGAAGATGTACTTCAAACTCTTGTGATCCGTATACACCTCACAATGATTTCCAATGAGAAAATGTCTCTGTGTCTTCAATGCATGCACAACAGCTGCTAATTCCAAATCATGGGTGGCATAATTCAACTCATGAGGCTTAAGTTGTCGTGAAGCATACTGAAACAACTCTTCCTTCTTGCATAAGCACCGCTCCAAGTCCTCGACGTGAAGCGTCACAATACACCTCATAATCCTTGGTCCGATCCGCAAAATTAACACTTTGGTGAGGTAACCAATCTTTTCTTCAACTCCACGAAAACTTGCCTCACAATCCTCATTCCATATGAACTTGGTATCCTTTTTCAGCAATTCCGTCATAGGCGTTGCAATCCTTGAGAAATTCTCAATGAATCTTCGGTAGTATCCTGCTAGTCCAAGGAAACTCCGAATCTCTCCAACTGTCATGGGTGCTTCCCATTTGGTTACGGTCTCAACCTTTGTGGGGTCAACTGCTATCCCTTCTCCGGATATAACATGTCCAAGAAATCCAACTTCCTTTAGCCAAAACTCACATTTCTTTGAACTTGGCGTATAATCGATGTTCCCTTAGTTTCTCCAAAACCAATCGCAAAATGTTCCTTATGTTCCTCTTCATTCTTCGAGAAAATCAAAATATCATCTATGAACACCAATGCGATTTAACTTATCCAAAAACTCCCTAAACACTTTGTTCATCGTGTTCATGAAATAGGCGGTAGCGTTAGTCAGTCCAAATGACATAACGGTGTACTGATATAGTCCATATCTCGTGGTAAATGCTGTCTTAGGTATGTCCTGTTCTCGAATCTTCAACTGATGGTACCCTGATCGCAAATCGATCTTGGAAAACACTTTAGCTCCTTGCAAACGATCAAACAGATCATTTATCATTGGTAGTGGGTACTTGTTCTTGATTGTTACTTCATTCAATCCATGATAATCAACAACCATCCTTAACGATCCATCCTTCTTCTCCACTAACAGCACGGGTGATCCCCAAGGCGAAGAACTTGGGCTATAAAACCTTCATCCAATAGCTCCTTTATCTGCTTCTTGATTTCCGCCAAATCCTGCGGGCATCCTGTATGGTCGCTCGATATTGGGCCTATTCCCCGCAAAAGTTCAATCAAAACTCAATGTCTCTATACGGTGGCATTCCCGGCAATTCCTCGTGAAATACATCGTGGAAATCCTTTACCATCGGCACCTCTTCCCGCACCACTCGATAGGCAATTTACATGAGCTCTCCTACCGATGTCGTGATACATACTTAATCCTTCTTCCTTCCGGTGTTGTGAGCAAAATCGTCTTACTTGGCGCAATCGATGTTCCCTCCGTACATCGACAGCCAATCCATACCGAGAATCACATCAAATCCTTGGGATTCCAAAATGATCAAATCCGTCGGGAACACATGCCTTCCTATACTTAATGGCACTTGAAAACATCCTTGTTCCGCCATATACTCGCCTCTGGTGAGCTTACTAGCAAAGGGTTTTAAGAATCCGAGTAGGTAGACTATACTTCTCTACAAATCCCTTGATATGTATGAATGCGATGCACCGTGTCGAAAAGAACTAGTGCAGTAAATGACTTAACTAAAAACTTACCGCTTACTGCATCGGGCTGATCTTCAACCTCCTCCACATCAATGTGGTTCACTTGTCCCCTATTGAAAGGGTTTGGCTTCTTTCCAGAGCTTCCATTGCCACCTTGGCCTTACGGACGATCATTTGCATAATGCCCGGTCTTGGAACACTTGAAACAGGTGACATGGCTTAGGTCTTTCTTGGTTGGGGTTGATGGTGTGGTGCGGTTCTGTCCATTGCTTCCTCCATTCCCTGCTCCCATTCTTGGTACCATTATGGTTGTGTGAATTACTTCCTCCGTGGGTATGTCAAACTGAATTCCTTGTTTAGGGGTATAACGAGGCTTCTGCTGAGCTCCAGAGTTATACTTCCCCTGTCCATACTTCCTCTTGTGATTCTCAATTTGTTGTTGCTTTCCTTCAATCATGAGGGCACGGTCTACCAACTCCTGGTAGTTATTGAAACTTGCTACCATCAACTGCATGCTTAACTCATCATTCAGTCCTTCCGAAACTTCTCCCGCTTAGTGCATCCGTAGCAACGTCATCCGGGGCATAACGTGCTAACTTACTAAAATCATCCACATACCGCCAACAGTCCTTCCTCCTTGGCGTAAGTTGCGAAACTCACGCTTCTTCATGGCCACATGACTCCCGCTGAAACATGGGCAAAGGCGGAAAGCTTGTCAAATCGATCCCATGTGACCGTGTCTCTGAGGTAAGTGGCTGTAAAATTCTCCCACCATGCTGCTTTGGGTCCTTCAAGCTGGTCCGCAGCAAACTTCACCTTCTCTCCATCTCGTACATCCTGCAGTGATCAACTCCCTTCCTACCTTACGGAGCCAATCATCCGCTACTATCGGCGGTGCTACTCTTGGAAAATACTTGGCGGATTCAGGTCTTAAGAAAGCGTGTCAAGTGATCCGCGGTGGTGGTGGTGGCGGTGGGTTGTTGTTGTTGTTGCCTTGATTCTGCACCAATGTTTGTATCAAAGTGTTCTGCTGCTGAATCAAGTGGGTGATCTCTGGCGGGAAAACAAATCCGGGGTCGCGTCTCGGAGGCATCTGATGGGTTTAGAAAAGATGAGAGATTAAGAATAGAGTGGGGTCTAGGGAGAAACACTACCCAAATGTATATGAGCGAATGCACACAAAATCACTTCATTCAATTCAAACAAAAGGGCTTACAACGGTCTAACTATCGCAAAAGTGCGTGAAAAAAAGTTACATGGAGGAAACACTACTAATATGTGGGGTCATCTATTAATTTGAACCGTGGAAGACTCCATGATGTCTGCTCCAGCCTTCATCTTCAAAGTCGGGTTCACTTGGATCCGAATCGGTGTCGTCGATGTTGATGTAGTCGCTTGGACAACCGACGTACTGGTCTTCATTCTTGAGTGCCAATTTCTTCTTGAGTTCTTCAATCTCATACTTAAGATCGTTATTGTGTCTTGCTAGAGCTACGATCTCGTCCATGTAGTCCTTACGTGTAGACTTTAGTTCTTCTTCAAGTTCGATTATCCTTCCCTTCGCATCCTTCCATTCTATCATATCATTGCACATCCGGTTCTCCTGGCGTCGAATGTGCTGGTTTAACTCCTGGATAAAAGCTGCAATGGATCTATGCTTCTTGGTGCTGACTATCTCCCATTGTTCATCTCGGCGTCCACAAATCTGATAGATGGTATCTTTGAGGTCTTCTTGGTAAACTTCTCCAATGCGTCCCATGGTGATATGAGCTGCCATGCTCTTTCCTGCACTCGAGTTGGTGCAATCAAAACACTATCTATAGGCTTGGTGATTGGGGCGTAACGTCCTTCTGGTACATGAGCTTGAATCTTCCAGCTCCTCTTCAGTGCAGAGTGGCGTTGGAAGTCCGGTGAAACTTGGTAGTCCAATGTTCGGTACTTAGTGACTTCCTTCAAGTGAAATCCAAAAGGTGTGCCTTCATCCGGTTGGGTGTACTTGATCTTTGCGTCCTTCATCCTAAAAGAGTGGAAAAGATGAGGAGTTAGAAATTGAGAAGAGAGTAGTGATCTATGGCTTTAACTTAGTGGTCGTGTCCTACAGTCAACAGGTGCTCGATACCATCTCTCAGAAGCGACCCGACCGAATGGATCAAGTCTCGTGCTCAGTGTCATCCCCGGATCAAGAATGCCGACACCACACAAGATTTCAAGGATTTATAACAGAGTAGCAATCACACACTTATTACATCGTTGTCCAAAAGAGGACTTATTACAATAAATATGGCTTAAGGCCATCTAATAACGATAACAGCGGAAGACTTGGAAGATAAGTGAGTCCATCAACTCCATCGGCATCATCGAGTATAGAACCACGACCTAAACACCTTACTGTCGTTCGAAAAAGTCTCGCAACATGAACGTTGCAGCCCGAAAATGGGTCAAAGACATGGAATATCTTTGGCAATGTAACACATAGAGAGTAATGAAGGATTAAGCCTATACTACATGCATATATGGCTGGTGGAAAAGCTCTACGATTACAGCTTTTGCATAAAGCTGGTTTTTCCCTATCGCAAAGGAATAAATTTGTTTAACTATCATGGTGGTTGTTAAACATTGAGAATGGTTGATGACATCCTCAATCCCAATTAAAAAGTACTCATTAAAAACCCAATAACATTATTTAGAGTAACATGTTGAGATTCACATGACATTCAAGTACTAGATACTCAATATGTCCATAATCGGGGACACGGCTAATCATGATTAGTTTATACACTCTGCAGAGGTTTGCGACTTTTCCCCACAAGACTCGATCGCCTCCGCTTGGTTCTCGTGACTACATGGTGTTTGAGAGACGGATGACCGAGACACGCCTTCGTAAGCGCTTAGCACCTTACGATGGGTGGACCGCACACCTACATCCCCTACATCTGCTAGTCCACCACTATAAGAGTTCGCACGACTTACTCAACTATGCCAGAGCCCATAATGGCTTGTGGCTGCACACGGAAGTTTCTAGTTTGAATAATCTTATGATCCCTTTGAGCCCGGGTGGTGGTCCAAGAAAACAGTAAGTCTGATAGAAACCAGGTGCCTCAATCCACCCAGGATGTGTGTTTAAGTTGCCACCTTAGATAAACCATTAAATTAACAATCTCACATCTGTCATGGATATCACTCACCCAATCCACGCTCACTGAGCATAGCATGGCATAATAAGCAAACGAGAAGTAACTCCCAAGGTTTCATAAGTAATACAGGTAATAGGTACTACCTCAATCTACTTCCCATCCCACAATTTAATTAGATCCTAATCATGCAAGTGTTTGAGGATTGATCTAATGCATAAAACTGGGTAGTAGAAAAGGGTATGATCAAGTGTTACTTGCCTTGCTGACGATCATCCGCCAAAACCTAGAGACTCAAGTAACAAGCGGCGCACTCGGGTGATCTATCGCAGACAAACAACAAGCATACAATAAGTACTCATCTAATGCATAGGTAAAACTCGAGTAAAAGATCTAACCAGAAAGTTCAACTTAAGAACCCTGGTTGCAAAAAGAATCGAATCAAATAAAGAAACGAAAGTCAAATGTCGAAAGAAAACGACTCGGTTCTAGCAATTTGAAACTAGGTGAAATTTTACAGTAGCAAAACTTTGTTTAAGTTGATTAGTCGGAACGGCGGTTTCGAAACGAAACTCCAGGCGCTTGAATCACCTGATTCCGATAAACGAGCGAGAAATTAAACTAGATTGAAGATTGGATCTGAAATCGAGATCGGAAAATAACGGATTGAATCCGGTTAAAAAGAAAAACGACGAACGGGTTAAACGAACGGGCGTTCGTTAACAGAAACTAACCGATGAACACGTTCGTTAAAACGAACGGATCGGTGAACGTTCACTAAATAACTAAACCGAAAGAAAAAAAAACCGATCTAGGGTTTTCAAAAAAAACCGAACAACAAAAAGAAAAAGGAAACCGGAACGGTTTTTTTAAAAACAAAACCGGACCGGGGGAGGCGCGGTGGCTACCTCCGGAAGGTCGCCAAGGGCACCGGCTCCGGGTCGGGTGGGTGCCGGGCGGCGGCGGGTCGGCGAGGTGGCGGCGGCGGCGCACGCGCCGGGCGACGCCGGTTGGCTCGGGCGGCGGGCGGCGGCGTGGCGACGCCGGCAAGGCTTAAGTGGGCTCGTGGCGGCGGGTAAGCGGGTGGTCGAGGGGGCGTCGGCTTTTAAGGAGGGAGGGTGGGTGCCTTGGGAGGGGGCGACGGCGGGCGTGGCCGAGCCGGACTCGGCGGTGGCGGGCGGGTGGGTGGGCTGGTTTACGGGCCTTCGCTTAGTCGGGCGCGGTTTTTTTTTTTTTTATAAACAGAAAAAAGAACAAAAAAAAATCTAAACAAACCCCAAATTTAATAAAATAAATTTTACCCGACACCCAAAAATGAGTCGAACAAAATGAACATTAATACGGGTAAAATGCAAATTTTAAAATACGATTTTTTCCTAAAGCAAATAAACTCGAAAAATTCAAAAATTGATTTATTATTAAATCTTCATTTTTCCTAAATTTTGGGAAGTCATATTATTCCCTCTCTTAATTTTTTTATTGGAAAAATATTTGAAGATAAAATATATAAATCCAATGATCCTCTTTTCATAGTTTTGAGAGAAATCAAATATGAAAATTTCGAAACCTCCAACTCTCTCCGAGGGTCCTTGAGTTGCGTGAAAATTCTAGGATCGGCAAAATGCAAGAAAATATGATATGCATGACGACTTAATATATAACATTCCAAATTGAAAATTTGGGATGTTACAGCCTCCGTCTTGCAGCATGTAGAAGAGAGTAGACTGGAGTCCTCCAAGTAGCATCGCATATCATACTACCCGACCGATCCTCTCCTCGTAGCCCTGTTAGAGAGCGACCACCGGGTTGTATCTGGTACTTGGAAGGGTGTGTTTTATTAAGTATCCAGTTCTAGTTGTCATAAGGTCAAGGTACAACTCCAAGTTGTCCTGGCATCAAGATCACGGTTATTCGAATAGATTAACTTCCTGCAGAGGGTGCACCACATAACCCAACACGCTTGATCCCATTTGGCCGGACACACTTTCTTGGGTCATGCCCGGCCGCGGAAGATCAACACGTCGCAGCCCCACCTAGGCACAACAGAGAGGTCAGCACGCCGGTCTAAACCTAAGCGCACAGGGGTCTGGGCCCATCGCCCTTAGCACACCTGCATGTTGCGTGGGCGGCCGGAAGCAGACCTAGCCTAGCAGGCGTTCCAGTCCAATCCGGCGCGCGCCGGGCCGACGACGTCACGAAGTGGCGTTTCGGCCGATACCACGACGCCGAAAGTGCCCATAATCGCTCCTCACAGTAGTTGGTTAGTGCGTATAGACCAAATGGCCGACTCGGATCAAATACCAAGATCTCAAGAGCGTGTTAAGTATCCGCGAATGCCGGGCCAGGCCGTGCCCACCTCTCTCCTAGGTGGTCTCAACCTGCCCTGCCGCCCGCCACGAAGTAACAGCCGGGGGCCGTGGGAACCCAGCCCACCTCTACCGGGATGGAGCCACCGCCCTTCAAATTTCCCCATCTCCTAACAAAGATCACAGTACCGTAAAGGTAAAGTATATAGTATATGCCCGTGATCACCTCCCAAGTGATCACGGCCCAAAGAGTATAGCATGGCAGACGGACAAGAGTGTAGGGCCACCGATGGAACACTAGCATCCTATACTAAGCAGTAGGATAAAGGTAAAGGTAACAACAAGAGTAGCAAGGACAAAGGCTATGCAAAGAAAGTATAGGATTAATCAAAACAAAGTAATATGCTACACTACTCTAATGCAAGCAGTATAGAGAATAATAGGCGATATCACGGTGATCAAAGGGGGGGCTTGCCTGGTTGCTCAGACAAGAAGGAGGGGTCGTCAACTCCGTAGTCGTACTGGGTAGCAGCGGCGTCGGTCTCGGTGTCTAGCGAGAGAAGAGGGGGAAGAAACAATGAACACAATGCAAACATAAACATGACGATGCGTGACGTGATAATGAACGGTGCTAGGTGTGCCCTAACGCGGTAGTAGGTGATACCGTGAAGGGAAAACATCCGGAAAGTATTCCGGTGTTTCGCTTGGCGAGGAGCCGGAGGGGAAAGTTGCGAGTTTGATATGTTATGGGTGCGTGGCGGACGAACGGGATGCGTATCCGGGTTCGTCTCGTCGTTCTGAACAACTTTCATGTTGAAAGTATTTTCATCCGAGTTACGGATTATTTTATATGATTTTCTAAAGATTTAAACATTTTCTGGAATTTATTTATTATTTAAATCCAACATTATCCAAAATAGTAAATGATGACGTGAGCATGACATCATGCCGACGTCAGCAGTCAACTGTGCAGTTGACTGGGTCAACTAAGTGTGGGGCCCACATGCCATTGGTTGTTTGATTAGCAGGCTAATTAAACAGTGTCAATTAGTTTAATTAGTGGTTAGGTTAATCTAATCAGGTTTAATTAGTTTAATTAATTCTTTAATTAATTAATTAATTATCATTTTAATTAATTTTAATTATTATTTATTAATTCATTTTCATTTTATTTTCATTTTCGTTCAAGGGGTGGGCCCTGCTTGTCTGTGGGGCACGAGGCCTTATGGGGGCGGGCGCTAGCGGTGGAGTCGGCGGGCGTCGTGGCGCTAACGCCACCCGATTGGGTCATGGGCGCTGGTCGCCGGCCAGGGCGCCGGAGCAAGGAGGCTGACCGGGGGGCGGTGAGGGGCGAGAGCAGGAGGCGAGCGGGCGCAAGGATCGCCAGACAAGCGCTGCCAGGCGCTGGCGCCGATGGGCAACGGCGTCAGCGACGGCCCGGGTTGGCAAGGGGCCACCATGAGGTGCGATGACCAGGGGTCGCGGGTCGGGCGAGGGGAGCGGGCGGGTGCAAGGGGAAAGAGGCGGGCGTGAGGAGGTGGCGCGGCCTGGGTGGCCGCAGACGGTGAGGCGACGGTGGGGACGGCTCGGGCGCGATGGCCATCCAGAGGGGGCGCGAAGCTGGGAGGTCATGGCGAGCACGGCCTCGGGCGCGCGGTGACAGGGGAAGAGGGGAGAGGAGCATGGGGAGGCGCTCATAGTGGTCGTAGGGGTTCGGGCAGCGGGGCTCGAGGGGGAGGTCGGAGACGTGCGCCGGAGGAGAGGCAAGCCGGCGGGGAAGCGCTCCGGGTGGCGGTGGCCAACGGCGACGGGCGGTCTGGGCGGCGTCGAGCGGTTCCAGGCGGCGGTGGCCTCCTCTCGATCCCGATCCAGATCGAGAGAGAGAAGGGGAGGAGATATTTTATGGGAGAGGAGTGGGGTGTCGGTGGCTAGTGGGGAAGTGGGGAGGTTATGGCGGCGGGTGGGGTGGGCCTGGCTGGGTGGTTTGCGGCCTGGTGGGTCAAGCTCAAGGGGGGTTTCTCCCCTTTTTAGTTTTAGTTTTAGTTTTTTCTTTTTTGTATTTTCTTTTCGCTTAATTTCATCTTAAACCATTTAGCCATTTTATAAAAATGTGTTTGTTGCACCATAATCACCCTTGTAATATTCGCAGCCAATTTAACATTTTTGTTTCAATTTTTGAAAACCTTTTTTGTTGACATTAATTTGAATTTGAATTTTGAACAGTTTCGAATTATTGCGAGGATAGCAACAGTAACCAAGGTGTCATGGCACGATTAGCGTGGGATTACTGTAGCGTGATTATCCGGGCGTCACAATTCTCCTCCACTACAAGAAATCTCGTCCCGAGATTTAAGTGGTAGTGTAAGGGGGAAAGATTTGGTTACGAAATTCTAACGAGTATCCTCGGCCTTGGTTGCTCTTCTCGAAGAGGCCTATGCATTACGTTGATGTCTTCATTTCTCTGCTTCAGGTCATCATGATGAAGTCGTCATCTTTCTTCGGAGTCTTCATCGTACATGCGAAGGATAAGGGGTAACTTGGAAGAACGGACCACTACAATGTTACTTATTTGGTAGATAACATCAGGAAAGGTGGCGGAAAGTAACTCTAGAATTGAAACTTAAGAAAACATCGAGAGCAAGTAAGACGGTGCAATAAGAAGTTCCGAGAGGATAGGCAATCGTTCGTTTCCTGAAACAAAGTGTGAAACGGGTCCGGAGCAACAAGAATAAGTATTGCGTCTGATACCGTGAGTAGATCATCTCAGAGGACGGTGACTAGTGAATTACATACGAAGCTAAGTGCAAAGGATACTTCAGAATTGACGGAGGTACAAGAGAGTCGGGGTTTCGATCCCGGGACACATGGGTTATGGGCCCACCATGTGGGTCAAAAGTATGAAGTCGATGACGTCTTACACGATCATGTAAGCAAGGCATGTCAGAGGATAGCCTATCAGTTATGTCGACAACAACATCGATACCAAGGGCGAGGGACGAAGAGAACCACTTTCCTGCTCGTTGAAACGAGGCGGACCAATAGGCAAGGTTCCCGTCCATCGATGGTTACCGGAATGTCATCAACAATAGTAACAAGGTCTTACTGACATAGTTGTACATCGAGGTGTTTGCACAAGCAGTGGATTATTACTGCTTATATCATATAGATCATAGAAAAGGTTTAAACAAACCAATGGAAAGGACAAGTGTTTATCAGATTTAATCAGAACAATGGAAAGGAAAAGTGTGTTTAAACACATATTTCGTGAGTATATCCTTCCCAAGGACAAGCAGAGCAAAATATCCACGACAGGAGATAATGTAGAAAACCCTTTAGGTAAGGGGAGAGAAATTTCATGACATTACCCATACAACGGTGTTTGGATAATTGAGCAAGAAACATTTAGCATTGGGCTTCAAATGTTCTTATTGAAGATCGAGTACCACGTACATGCTTCGAGATAGCATTGACATGGTCTTCAAGCAAAGGTCAGACTTTGGATACACAAAGGATCCATCAGGATAACTTATTAAACAAGGCATTCAAGTTCCTCATGGAAAATTGGTTAACCTTGTTAAAAAAAGAAACTATAACAATAGGCCCTTCGTCCAGGTGTGCTAGGCATGACATCACCTTACCGAGTCATATAAAAACCAATGTTATAACTCTTGGAAATATGTTCCAACCATCATATCTGACCGAGGTTCAGATCTGATTGGTGTCAAGATACCTTCGACTTAGTATGCCTGAGAAGAAAAGGTGCAACACAATTGACGAGATGACAATGTAAGATTCTCGGGAAATGAACTATGAAGTGATTTCCGTTAACAAGAGTTCATCATTAACCCAAGGAGAGGACAAGGAAGTGTCCGTGAACTCAACGGCAATTCATCGAGATTTCCAAAAGATGGATTTCCACAATTAAGTGAACAAGGAGATAACATTTGTCAGATCAAATGATATAAGGAAGTATGCTCGAGGAAAACATACACAATTAAACGTTGGTTGAAAGGTGCACCCAAAATATGGGTTGGGTTGCACGACCAATGTCAGAATGGTGATTCAATAAGCCATAGTCGTAGAATGAAACTATAGACCAATAACTTCAAAGCAAGAGGGTTGCTCAAGTTTAGAATTTACACATCATGCACCATTTGTCGGTATTCCGGTTAGAAACATCACGGGGACCAAGAAAAGAATGGTGGTGTTAATAAGTATCACTGGTATCAAGAATTCTTAAGGGTGGTGAATTTCTCACAACATTGAGGACATAAGAGATGTTAGTGTTCCAAGGTAAAGAAGAACAATTACTGGATAGCAAGGAACTCAAGGTATAACACCAAACACGAACAAGCTTGTGTTGGTGGGAAGGCAATAAAGTGGTCGATGATAACGCAGATCATCGAGGGCAAGGATGGTATTTCTCATTATGAACTCATTTGATATCCTGGAAGAGCTCATAAGGTTGATGATGATTACGACACACTTTGTCGAGATATTTCAAGATGTAATCGATCGGCGATGACATCAAGTCAAATGAATGGTGAAGCGAAAGGTTATTGGAACCAAGGGTACGAAACAAACTCGAAACCAAGCTTGTTGTCCAAGGCGAAATGATATGATGAGGAAGATCAACGTAAGCTTAGCTCATCGTCAAATAATTGTGCTACGGGAAGAAGGACCGCAGCACAGTTAAAATTTAACATGGTAATGATATAGCTGATCAGGCTAGGAATGACTTGAAGGATTATTAAACTCATAAGCAACAGAGATTACTTTATTGAATCGGAGTGTGGAATTGATTCACTTATCAATGTCCTTGAGTGTCTAACAACTCAGAACCCGGGGAAAATTGGAACCAGTGAGAAATAATACTTGAAGAACTCATAATAAGTTATGCAATTCCATGATATTCTTGAGATACCAGAGCTTAATACTCAACGGTAGAGCAAAGTAAAGGTTGGACAGGTGGAATGATCTGCAGAAGACAAGTACTTCAACTTGTCCAAGAAATGGTATTTAAAAGGAGAACATGGCCGGAACCACGATTGCAAACGGCCGAATCCCAGATATAAGAACTTATACCAAAGAGGGTTTAAGAGGAGCATCCATGATAAGATTAGCATCGTGCCCATGGGCATGAACACAAAGTTCAAGGTCGACTCCCACTTCTCCAATGCATGACCATTCATTCACTTCTCTATTAAAATGATTTGAGTGTGAAACCTACCTAGTGAATTACCAGAGGAGTATGACCCGCGAAAAATTTCGGGTTCACAAAGATTAAGGAAGGCATATGTTCAACCCCTCGGGGCATCGTGGAAACATATACCACAAGCTTCAATAGTAAATATCACCAGCTCGAAAGCAGAGCATGGTTGGCCAAATCAGAGAATATGATTTACCAACGACATTATGTATCAGGGAAAGAACTTCCAAAGTGATTGAATATGAGGGACGTTGTCGGATAAAATCCAACAAAGGATCCGATGGTTCTCAAGGGATCTGATGTAAGCATCGGTACTCAAACAGAGGAAGAAACAATGCAAAGGCATTTGATTCTAGAAACAACTAACTAATTAAAGCTTAATGCAAAGAAATTTTATGATTTCCAAATCAAGGGATCAGAAGCAATCGTTCTGATTGAAAAATGAATAAGTTCAATAGACTTAGAAGCACAACCGATCAAGGCATTGATTGGTCAAGAACCAGCTCATGTTTAAAATGACGTCTGAGCCGAAAAGATAATTTAAAAGGATCAACTGATGATTGCGTGCATTAGAACTAATGTTGAATCAAAAGGATCAAAATGACGGTGCCTAAGGATACTAACGAATATTGCCAGACATATGGAAAGCATCCATCATGCAAGCAGACAAGTATTGCAGAGCAATAAGCTACTAAGGATTTTTGGAGGATCGAATAGTATTTCGAAGACCATTGTGAAACACATGAACAACTGGGGGATGAGCGGATACTCGATAAGTGCGAGAATTATCTGTAGGGGTATTCAGTGACAAAGAACAGCAAGGCAAGAAGCTCAAAGGATTATCCAAACAACGCATTTAGTGTTTCGGGGTATCTTGTAATAACAAGACCAACTGGGGATTAATGTAAGAATAACAACTGCAAGTAGTTATCCATAAGGGTTGACGGTGGAAGGGGAATTGCAAACGTGATGAACACAAGTTCTCGGGTTAACAACGGAGAGTATCTTCAGGTTCTTCATGTGCAGCAGACGGTCATCAGTAATAAGGGGCTCTCCGGGTGAAAGTGATAACGAGATCCTAATGTTAGATTTAGCAAAATTCATTTAACCCGAATAGAAGAGAGATCAGAGTCCCAGAGTACGGATTGAGAAGTAAAAGATCCTAATACCACCCAATGGCGACGTGGGCCCATGGGCCGCACAGCCATGTCAGTAAAAGTTTTGTAAAGTCTAGACTCGACTTCGGCCAAGGAGTTGGAAGGGGATTCCTACAGTAATGGCTCGATACACCTTGTGAAGCCCCGATTCAATAGTACACTAATCATGCACGCAAATGTGTACGATCAAGATCGTGGACTCACGGAAGATATCACAACACAACTCTAAAACATAAATAAGTCATACAAGCATCATAATACAAGCCAGGGGCCTCAAGGGCTCGAATACAAGTGCTCGATCATAGACGAGTCAGCCGGAAGCAACAATATCTGAGTACAATCATAAGTTAAACAAGTTTGCCTTAAGAAGGCTAGCACAAACTGGGATGCAGATCGAAAGAGGCGCAGGCCTCCTGCCTGGGATCCTCCTAACTACTCCTGGTCATCGTCAGCGGGCTGCACGTAGTAGTAGACACCTCCGGTGTAGTAGGAGTCGTCGTCGACGGTGGCATCTGGCTCCTTGGCTCCATCGTCTAGTTGCAGCAATCGGACAGAGATAGGGGGAAAAGGGGGAACAAGGCAACCGTGAGTACTCATCCAAAGTACTCGCAAGCAAGGAGCTACACTACATATGCATGGATATATGTGTAAAGGGACATATCGCTGGACCCAATCGCAGAATGCCAGAATAAGAGGGGGATAACTAATCCTGTCAAAGACTACGCTTCTGGCAGCATCCGTCTTGCAGCATGTAGAAGAGAGTAGACTGGAGTCCTCCAAGTAGCATCGCATAGCATAATCCTACCCGACGATCCTCTCCTCGTAGCCCTGTTAGAGAGCGACCACCGGGTTGTATCCGCACTTGGAAGGGTGTGTTTTATTAAGTATCCAGTTCTAGTTGTCATAAGGTCAAGGTACAACTCCAAGTTGTCCACATCAAGATCACGGCTATTCGAATAGATTAACTTCCCTGCAGGGTGCACCACATAACCCAACACGCTTGATCCCATTTGGCGGACACACTTTCACGGGTCATGCCCGCCGCGGAAGATCAACACGCCGCAGCCCCACCTGGCACAACAGAGAGGTCAAGACGCCGGTCTAAACCTAAGCGCCACAGTGGTTCCGGGGCCCATCGCCTTAGCACACCTGCACGCTATGCGTGGGCGGCCGGAAGCGCACCTAGCCTAGCGTGCGTTCCAGTCCAATCCGGCGCCGCCACTCGGGCCGACGTCACGAAGTTTTGGCCGATACCACGACGCCGAGTGCCCATAATCGTTTCCCAGAGTTGGTTAGTGCGTATAGACCAAATGGCCGACTCGGATCAAATACCAAGATCTCGTTAAGCGTGTTAAGTATCCGCGAACGCCGACCAGGGCGAGGCCCACATCTCTCCTAGGTGGTCTCAACCTACCCCTGCCGCCTCCGCCACAAAGTAATGATCAGGGGCCGTGGGAACCTGTGCCCACCTCTACCGGGATGGAGCCACCGCCCTTCAAATTTCCATCTCCTAACAGTATCACGGTGTAATGTAACTCGTAAAGTATATAGTATATGCCCGTGATCACCTCCTCAAGTGATCACGGCCCAAGAGTATAGCATGGCGACGGACAAGAGTGTAGGGCCATTGATGGAACACTAGCATCCTATACTAAGTAGTAGGATAGCGGTAAAGGTAACAACAAGAGTAGCAAGGACAAAGGCTATGCAGCAGTATAGGATTAACTGAAAGTAGTAACATGCTACACTACTCTAATGCAAGAAGTATAGAGAAGAATAGGCGATATCTGGTGATCAAAGGGGGGGCTTGCATGGTTGCTCAGACAAGAAGGAGGGGTCGTCAACTCCGTAGTCGTACTGGGTAGCAGCGGCGTCGGTCTCGGTGTCTAGCGAGAGAAGAGGGGGAAGAAACAATGAATACAATGCAAACATAAACATGACGATGCGTGACGTGACAATGAACGGTGCTAGGTGTGCCCTAACGCGGTAGTAGGTGATACCGTGAAGGGAAAACATCCGGAAAGTATTCCGGTGTTTCGCGTTTCGAGCAGAAGGAGCAGGAGGGGGAATGTTGCGAGTTTGATATGTTAGGGGTGCGTGGCGGACGAACGGGCTGCGTATCCGGGTTCGTCTCGTCGTTCTGAACAACTTTCATGTTGAAAGTATTTTCATCCGAGTTACGGATTATTTTATATGATTTTCTAAAGATTTAAACATTTTCCGGAATTTAAGTAATTATTTAAATCCAACATTATCCAAAATAGTAAATGATGACGCCAAGATGACATCATCTTTGACGTCGGCGATCAACTATCTTGATTATTTGGGTCAACTAAGTGTGGGGCCCACATGTCATTGGTTGTTTGATTAGCAGGCTAATTAAATAGGGTCAATTAGTTTAATTAGTGGTTAGGTTAATATAATCAGGTTTAATTAGTTTAATTAATTCTTTAATTAATTAATTAATTATCATTTTAATTAATTTTAATTATTATTTATTAATTCATTTTTCATTTTATTTTCATTTTCGTTCAAGGGGGGTGGGCCCCGTTTCTGCGGGCATGAGAGGCCTAGCGGGCGGGCGCTGGTGGAGTCACGCAGGCGTCAGCGCTAACGCCCAGCCCGATTAAGGCTGGCTGGTCGCTGCCACGGCAGGGCGCCGAGCAAGGGGAGGCCGGTGACCGGGGCGGTGCAGAGGGCGAGAGCAGGAGGCGCAGTCGGCGCAATGACGCGCACAAGCTGGCTAGGGCGCGCGCCGATGGGCAACAGTGATGGGCGAGCCTGGTCATGGCGGGGCCAGCCCGCAAGGTGCGGTGACCAGGGGCCGCGGGGTCAAGGAGCGGGGGTGCGCGGGGAAAGAGGCGGGCGTGAGGAGGCAGGTGCTGGGTGGCAGCAGACGGCGAGGCGAAGCGGGGACGGGCGCGATGGCCATCCAGAGGGGCGCGGCGAGCTGGGAGGCTATGAGCAAGCACGGCCTCAGTGTGACAGGGAAGAGGGAGAGGAGCATGGGAGGCGCCACGGTGGCCGTAGGGGTTCGGGCAGCGGGGCTCGAGGGGGAGGTCGGAGACGTGCACCGGAGGAGAGGCAGGCCGGCGGGGAAGCGCTCCGAGCGGCGGTGGCCAAAGGCGACGGGCGGTCCGGGCGGCGTCGAGTGGTTCCAGGCGGCGGTGGCCTCCTCTCGACCCCGATCCAGATCGGGAGAGAGAAGGGGGAGGAGATATTTTGCGGGAGAGGAGTGGGGGGTGTCGGTGGCTAGTGGGGGATGTGGGGGAGGTTAT
This sequence comes from Aegilops bicornis, assembly GCA_021605145.1. Taxonomy (NCBI): domain Eukaryota; kingdom Viridiplantae; phylum Streptophyta; class Magnoliopsida; order Poales; family Poaceae; genus Aegilops; species Aegilops bicornis. Next base: position 264,123,741 of record CM038674.1, on the reverse strand, counting down.
GGCGCCGGGGTGGGCCGGCCTGGCGGCGGGGTGGTTTGCGGCCTGGTGGGCCGAAGCCCAAGGGGCAGGGGCGTTTCTCCCCCTTTTTTTAGTTTTAGTTTTAGTTTTTTTTCTTTTTTGTATTTTCGTTTCTGTTTAATTTCATCTTAAACCATTTAGCCATTTTATAAAAATGTGTTTGTTGCACCATAATCACCCTTGTAATATTCGGCGACCATTTTTGTTTCAATTTTTTAAACCTTTTTTGTTGACATTAATTTGAATTTGAATTTTGATCGGTTTCGAATTATTGCGAGGATATCAACAGTAACCGAGGTGTCATGGCACAATTAGCGTGGGATTACTGTAGCGTGATTATCCGGGCGTCACATATATATATAGGAGGAAGAAGTAGGTCGGTGGAGCCGCGAGGGTCCCATGAGGGTGGAGGGCGCGCCCAGGGGGTAGGCGCGCCCCCTGCCTCGTGGCCTCCTCGTCGGTTTCTTGATGTCCACTCCAAGTCCTCTGGATCATGTTTGTTCCAAAAGTCACGTTTGTTCCAAAAGTCACGTTCCCGAAGGTTTCATCCTGTTTGGACTCCGTTTGATATTCTTTTTCTGCAAAACACTGAAATAGGAAAAAAACAGCAATTTGGGTTGGGCCTCCGGTTAATAGGTTAGTCCCAAAAATAATATAAAAGTGTATAAATAAGCCCATTAAACATCCAAAACAGAATATATAATAGCATGGAACAATAAAAATTATAGATACGTTGGAGACGTATCAAGCATCCCAAGCTTAATTCCTCGTCATTCCTCGAGTAGGTAAATGATAAAAACAGAATTTTTAATGTGGAATGCTACCTAGCATATTCCTTTATGTAATTTTCTCTATTGTGGCATGAATGTTCAGATCCGAAAGATTCAAGATAAAAGTTTAATATTCACATGAAAATAATAATACTCCAAGCATACTAATAAAGTAATCATGTCTTCTCAAAATAACATGGCCAAAGAAAGTTATCCCTACAAAATCATATAGTCTGGCTATGCTCTATCTTCATCACACAAAGTATTTAATCATGCACAACCCCGATGACAAGCCAAGCAATTGTTTCATACTTTTAATGTTCTCGAACTTTTCAATCTTCACGCAATACATGAGCGTGAGCCATGGATATAGCACTATAGGCGGAATAGAATGGTGGTTGTGGAGAAGACAAAAAGGAGAAGATAGTCTCACATCAACTAGGCGTATCAACGGGCTATGGAGATGCCCATTAATAGATATCAATGTGAGTGAGTGGGGATTGCCATGCAACGGATGCACTAGAGCTATAAGTGTATGAAATCTCAACAAAAGAAACTAAGTGGGTGTGCATCCAACTTGCTTGCTCACGAAGACCTAGGGCAATTTGAGGAATACCATCATTGGAATATACAAGCCAAGTTCTATAATGTAAAATTCCCACTAGCATATGAAAGTGACAACATAGGAGACTCTCTATCAATGAAGATCATGGTGCTACTTTCAAGCACAAGTGTGGTAAAAGGATAGTAACATTGCCCCTTCTCTCTTTTTCTCTCATTTTTTGGGCCTTTTTCTCTTTTTTATGGCCTCTTTTTTCCTTTCTTTTCTCTTTTTTTTCTTATTTTTTGTCCGGAATCTCATCCCGACTTGTGGGGGAATCATAATCTCCATCATCCTTTCCTCACTTGGGATAATGCTCTAATAATGATGATCATCACACTTTTATTTTCTTACAACTCAAGTATTATAACTCAATACTTAGAACAAAATATGACTCTATGTGAATGCCTCCGGCAGTGTACCGGGATATGCAATGAATCAAGAGTGACATGTATGACAGAATTATGAAGGTAGATTTTCCACAAATACGATGTCAACTACATGATCATGCAAAGCAATATGACAATGATGGAGCGTGTCATAGTAAATGGAACGGTGGTAAGTTGCATGGCAATATATCTCGGAATGGCTATGGAAATGCCATGATAGATAGGTATGGCGGCTGTTTTGAGGAAGGTAATGGTGGGTGTATGATACCGGAGAAAAGTGTGCGGTATTAGAGAGGCTAGCAATGGTGGAAGGGTGAGAGTGCATATAATCCATGGACTCAACATTAGTCATAAAAAACTCACATACTTATTGCAAAAATCTATTAGTTATCGGAGCGAAGTACTGCACGCATGCTCCTAGGGGGATAGATTGGTAGGAAAAGACCATCGCTCGTCCCCGACCGCCACTCATAAGGAAGACAATAAATAAATAAATCATGCTCCAACTTCATCACATAACGGTTCACCATAATGCATGTCAAGGGAATCACAAACTTTAACACATGTATTTCTCAAATTCACAACTACTCAACTAGCATGACTCTAATATAACCATCTTCATATTTCAAAACAATTATCAAGTATCAAACTTCTCATAATATTCAATGCACTCTATATGATAGTTTGGGGGTACGTAGGTATATATAGGAGGAAGAAGTAGGTCGGTGGAGCCACGATGGGCCCACGAGGGTGGAGGGCGCGCCCAGGGGGTAGGCGTGCCCCCTGCCTCGTGGCCTCCTCGTCAGTTACTTGACGTCACTCCAAGTCCTCTGGATCACGTTTGTTCCAAAAGTCACGTTCCCGAAGGTTTCATTCCGTTTGGACTCCGTTTGATATTCTTTTTCTGCGAAACACTGAAATAGGCAAAAAATTAGCAATTTGGGCTGGGCCTCCGGTTAATAGGTTAGTCCCAAAAATAATATAAAAGTGTATAAATAAGCCCATTAAACATCCAAAACAGAATATATAATAGCATGGAACAATCAAAACTTATAGATACGTTGGAGACGTATCAGCCACCTATGACGAGACAGTTTTAACTTGGCAGAGTGATATTGATTGCACCTTCCATATGGTGTCTAGCTTGCAATGCTTCTAATTTGGTGAAGTGCCTTCTGCTTAGTTACCACATCATATGTGTGAATATGTCAAGCCGTCCAGTTTTTCGTACATATTCCATCCTCGTATCATGACTTTGCCTTTCATCAGAGTAGTGTTCGTCAGTATCATGCATGAATGAGTTCTGAAGAGCGAATTTTATTCCTTTTTCTTGTCGGTTTGACCTCACAATGCAAAATCAACAAAGCGGAAGGAAATTGGTAAGGCATTGGATGATGGTGGTCCTTCCGAGCAACTAAAACGGAGGGTCTCTACAGATTCTAATCTGCCATCCTCCCAACAAGATCCAGAAGACAACGCAAGGCTAGACAGTCAACGTAGTTGTGTAGATGATGAGAACATCTCCCCTACTCCACAATCACAGGTGCTTGCTCTAACTTGGCACTATTATATGTGGTTGCATGTTGTGTATGATGTCTAGCTTGTATTGCTTCTAACTTTGTTGAATTGCATATGCTTACTTTACACATAATGCCTGTGAATATGACACGTGTTCCTGTTTCTAAAACATACTATATCTGATAAAACCATGTTCTTACATCAGACTACTGTTCTTGCATGTCCCGCATTAGTCACTTATGATAAGGCAGCTTTAAGTCGCCACTGTGATATTGGTTGTGTCTTGCATATGATTTCTAGCATGTACTGCTTCTAATTTGTTGAAACGCCAGATAGTTTGAACTTGGCAGAGTGATATTGGTTGCACCTTTCATATGGTGTCTAGCTTGCAGTGCTTCTAATTTGTTGAAACGCCTTCTGCTTAGTTACCACATCATAGGTGTGAATATGTCATGCCGTCCTGTTTTTCGTACATATTCCATCCTCGTATCATGTGTTTGCCTTTCATCCGAGTAGTGTTCGTCAGTATCATGCATGAATGAGTTCTGAAGAGCGAATTTTATTCCTTTTTCTTATCGGTTTGACATCGCAATGCAAAATCAATACAACTAAAGGAAATTAGTCTGGCAGTGGATGATGGTGGTCCTTCGGAGCAACTCGAACAGAGGGTATCTACAGATTCTACTCCGCCATCCTACCAACAAGATTCGCAAGACAACACAAGGCTGGACAGTCAATGTAGCTGTGTAGATGATGAGCACATCTCCCCTACTCCACCATCACAGGTGCTTGCTCTAACTTGGCACTATTATATGTGGTTGCATGTTGCGTATGATATCTAGCTTGTATTGCTTCTAACTTTGTTGAATTGCATCTGCTTACTTTACACATAATGCTTGTGAATATGACACATGTTCCTGTTTCTAGAACATACGTGTAGATGATGAGCACATCTCGTCGAGGATATACCCAGCGGTGTAACCCGCCGGACTTGGCGACTCACTAATGACCCGCCTGGGCCGGACGACACACTAAGTGACCCGCCCGATCCTGGCGACTTAAGGGTGACACGCAAGCAGATCGAGGAGCGACAAGACCCGGGGCCTGGGAGGCTTAAGGCCCGAGAAAGGCCGGCTTACGTTATGGTAGGCCGGATTAAGAGGAAAGGCGTGAGGAATATCTTCCTTACAAGGAATCAAGACCGGACTTGTATCCGCTTGTAGTAGAAGATAGGCTAGTCCTAATCCTATTTGGACTCCACATGTAACCCGCCCCTCTAACTTATATAAGGAGGGGCAGGGCACCCCAAAGAGGGAGAAGAAACAAGAAACAATATCTAGGGCTAGACACAAAGGGGGAGCCGGCTTATGCGGCGACTCTCGATGAGCATAATGAGACCTAGCCTCAAACAGCATGTAGGGCTATTCCGGATGATGTTTCCGGGCCAAGCTGTCTAAATCCTCGTCTTGTGTGATGATCTGCCTAGCGTCTCTCGATTCCGCCCAACCCCTCTCAAGCTACCACATAGATGCGTTGGCCTCGCGACTAAGTCCTCACACTAAGGACATCTGCCGTGACAAATCCACGACAGTTGGCGCCCACTGTGGGGCTCGCGCACGGTGGTGTCGAGTTCTTGGAGGGAGCTCTTAAAGGGATCGAGAAGTTCACAAGTTTCTGGATGAAGAAGTTTGTAAAGCTCTGGCATGGAACGATCGCACATGATAATCCGGCTCGGAAAGATCTTGAGCGGAGCCGTAGCCAGGGTTAGTACAATTTGCTAGTCAGTTTTGGATCTGATAGTACAATATTTGAGTTCAAGATAAGTCACTGCCGCTCGTCTGAACAAGCGGACCGATCACAAGTCGCCAAGAACCTTGTTTTCCGCTGCTGCTTGTTTTTGTCGGCGCGTCGAGTCCGGATACGTAACTTTGTCAAGACAGCATGGATAGAGTCCCTATTTCGTCAAAGTACAGGTTGACCGAGTCAGATGAGAATACCAATTGTGCAAAACACAGGACAAGTCTGAATCGGGCTATCAAATTGTGAGTCGGACATCAGTCAAGATTACAGCTATCGCAGTTTGTACCTGGAGACAATATAAAAAAATGATCATGTAGCGCTCAAGTGGACAAATCAATCAGGGTCACATCTGACCGAAAAATTGTTGCAGCTTTTGATGGACTTCTAGACGTGTTCAAGGAAAGTACTACTGAAGAAAAGGAGTTGGATTAGCAAAACCAAGATAGACTCGGACGGGTGTAACAGCTCAATCAGGATGAATATTACTTTGACTCAAATATGGATCTAACGAAAAGGCAAGGAGTCAATTGCTACTTACTAGTAGGATACGTGGAAGCCAAATCCGAGTGGCCACGGCTCATCATGTGAAGCGTGCTAGCTATACTAGGAGTATGGATCCATTAAAAAAGTGGCAGATGGGAAGGATCAAGAAGAGATGCATGCGCCAAAAACCAGTCAAGTTCTTTAGGTGAATCTACCAACGACCCGGCTCATGCCCGGTTCTTCAGCCATCGCCCCGCCAACTTGGACTCGCCTCCGTTGTGGCACGCCACTGCCGCGGCCGTTTTCGCCCGCCCCGTAGCCGGCCTCCTCCACCTACAATGCCACTGCTACGATTCACACCGATGGGTCAAGATGGCTCCAGCTCCAAACTACTATAAGCCGGGCCGCACCAAGTCAACGGTCCGCCTCCTGTCAAACCCATCTACGCCGCGGCTGAGCCGCCCCCTGCTCTGCTGAGCCACTGGTTGCCGCCATTACTTTTGCGGACTTTTCAACGCTGCTTGGACTTGAACGGGTGCAGTGGGAGCCACAATCCGGAGGAGATGCGGTCGGGGGGACCTCGCGCCACTTGCTTCTACTATTCAAAGCCTCGTTGACGGGGCCGCTGCCGCGAGCTGCCTCCACTAACCCGCCGAGCGCATCAAATTTCCCCGATGACACGCCGGCCGGTTCAGTCTCCGAGCACCTGCGTTGAGCGCCTGCACTCGTCTACGAGCCGTCCGGATTCGTTTAAGCCAAGCGGTGTTAAAGTCTCCAGTTACTTTCAGAGACTATATAATCTGGCGAGAAGCAAGCATCCGGCAGGATACTCAAGAGGTCAATGCAAATATCTTTTATAAGCATATAAGGATCAAAAGAAATTAGGCAACCGTATTGACCAGTTACCTATGGATGCCATTTGACGGGTCATCGGTCGTCCGAGCAAAATCAGGTGAAATCCATCCAGTTTATTTTATTAAACATATTGTTTTCATCAAAAAAACAATTACTTTGGTCTATATGTTTTTATGTGCAGCAAAGGTGGTGCCATGTTGTGCCTATGAAGTGTACGTCACCACCATCACGCACCGACGTCTGCGCCCGTTTACTTATGGAATAGGTGTGCGCAAGTCGCCGCCCGTGCGGCTTGATCTACATCAACCCGCCGGAGCCACGTTGAGCCGCCCTTGCCGCTGGGGTTATATTAAGCCGTCGGTCTACCCGAGCCGCCGGAACTATATTGAGTCGCCGGTCTGCCTGGGCCACCTCTATCGTGATAAACGGATCATCCGTCGTCCAAACAAATCAGGTGATATCCATCCAAGTTTGTTTTATTAGCACGTGTTGTTTTTGTCAAAGAACAAGTTTATCTTTGCCTTAGTCTGCAATATTGTTTATGCAGGCAATTATTTATGACAAAAAGTGATATTATACCGCGGAGATAGAGGCACGCCAACATCTTTTGACACAGGTGGTTATCGTTACTCAACAGACTCCCGCACCGGCCTACAACGCCGTGGCCGTCTCTCGTGACCACGCCGGCTTACAACAAGGAGGACAACTTGCCCGTTCGCACCGGCTTACAACACCATGGCCGATTCATCAGTCTGTGCCGCCTCAGATGTTGCGGTTGTCTTTACCGTCCGTCTCTCGTGGCCTGGTCTACATCAACACATCGGGCCGCACTTGTCTGCATGAGTTGTTTATTGAGTATGAGCAAGTCACTACTTGGGAAGCCCGGTTTTCTTCCAACAAATTGGAGGCAAATTATCATGTATTATCAGCCACCGTCTGCACTGGATGGCTCAATGGGCAGGTGCACAAGTCGCCGCCACTACGATTTGGTTAACTTCAAATAGCCAGTTGGAAGGAACCATTGGCCGAGTTGCTGACACGGTTCATACGGGATCATTTATAACCCGCCGCAGTCACCTCAACCTTCTATGGATTCACATCGCGTTATCAGCGGCAATGATATACACTTTCTGCTATGGTCAAATATGGAGAATCTCAAGCCAACTCTTGAGTCATCTTGAGACTCGGGGTTACAATGGTATGGATCGGCAAAGTTAGCGGTTTCAATGGATTCAAGAACTCCGGGTCATTGGAGGAAGGTAACCCGTTCCAGAGGTTACCGCGATATTGGTGAAAAATTTAAAGGCCGTCGAGAAAATTTCCGGCTTAAAAAGAAGGACTCCGGTTTAAAATCCGGTTCAAGATACATCTCTCTCCCACAAAGCACTGACACTCTTAATATCTGGTTTAAAAACCGGTTCAAGGGAAATTTACTTACCGCAAAGTTTGAAGCTCTCAAATCCGGTTCAAATACGGCTCAAGGTAAATTCATCTCTCTCAAAGTTTGAAGCTTTCAAATGCGTTTTAAACTTCCGGTTTAAAAAGAATTAATCTCTCGCAAGTTCGAGTTCTCAGAAAGATTAAAGGGTGCCAAAAAGAACTTGCTGCCATGATGCGCGGTTCGAACATAGGTATCATGCCTTACGGCTTATCTTATTATGGTCACTTGGGGGCTTCGTGCTCATCGGGCATAGCTATCAGTACCCTCATGATCGGCGCAATGCCAAAACTTATATGGTCACTTGGGGGCTTCCTGTTCAAACATAGGTCGTATTCGAACCAAAGAGAACATAGCTGTCGATACCCTTTTGATTAGCAAACTGCCGAACCTACTTGGGGGCTTCTTGATCAGATTCGAATCATAGCTCAACCCCTTTGGGAATCGACGTGGATCGTATTGAATCAGCGTCGTTAAACAACTCTCATGGTCACTTGGGGCTTCTGTTCAAACATAGGTCGATTCGAACCAAAGAGAACATAGCTGTCGATACCCACTTGATCGGCATCGCCAAAGCCACTGGGGCTATATGATCGTATTGAATCTTAGTTTAACCCCTTTGGAACGGTTTCTTGATCGTATTCGAATCGAAGCCTCAAAATTTTGTCTGCTTCTTGTACGACTTTATACAATCGCAAGTATTTGAGTTGTCACAAATATCATATGTGCCGCTCTTACAGAGTTGAGTTATCAACTTCCTTTGTCCGGGTCACATAAGCCGGCGGTATCATTCAAAGGATCATAGGGATCTTGTGATCTACTTGTGTGCAGGATAAGACTACATTTGGGTGATTACCTGCCCTGGCTTTTGACGTTAAGTCGCAAGGGCGTATGTTGTTTAAACTCTTTGCAGGATTTGCAGAAATATGACATATAAATGATTAAGTTCAAGCTCATTACCAAAGTTGATGCTTCAAAATGATTATCCGTTCTGGATTTTTCTCAAAGGCTATAAGCCGCCGGGTTATAAAAATTCCGGCTTACAATGGAGGGGTATTAAGTCATCATCGGCCAAGAGCCGCCAGGTATTTAAACTCTGGATTTACTTGTCAACTGATGAGGTATTCAAATCTTTAATAGCCAAAACTGGCTGGATTTTCATGATGATATTGAATGATTGAGGTTTTCATACTGGATTATATTATTCAAATCTTGAATAGCCAACATGGCTGGATTTCTATTGTAATTACCAACAACCAATGTTATGATTGAGGTATTCAAAGTCGCTTTAGCGCAACAGCTATTATTTTATTAATGGATATGATTTATTCTACAATGGAAGGAATAGTCCCGAGTCGCTGCAGGCTTACGACCCGGCACTTGGGGGCTACATTATTCAAATTGAGGTTACATCAAATATGCAAGTCTCATGTCGCTGCAAGCATGCACCATGACACTTGGGGGCTAATGCAAAGTCATTTTTGCTCAACTTATTGAAGACCCGACTCATCACATTTTAAATGAGCCGGCCCTTGGGGGCTACCAATTGCTCCTGTCAAATATTCAAGGTACACAAGCATAAATCCCTTATATTGAACGGTTCCCTATTCAGTTGGTAGAGTACAAAGCTCTTAACCTTGTGGACGTGGGTTCAAGCCCCATGGTGGAGATTATATTATATGATGTTATTGTCAATTATATACAAAGTCCCAGCTCAGTATTATCTTACTAAGCCGGCCCTTGGGAGTTGCACGTTTGTTGTTCAAGTTTACATGGTTATATCTACAAAGTCCCTGCTCATTATTGCATAATGACCCGGCCCTTGGGGGCTACACGGGTTGAAGTTTTTATGAGCATAAGGCAATTACAAGTCCCAGGTTTCTGCAAGCATGACAACCCGGTACTTGGGAGCTACATATGTGGAATATTCAGTTTATGACTAATGATTGAGATGAATAACCCGGATTTCTTCAAGGTTGCAACACTTATATTGAAGCAAGTCTTAAGTTATCACTATGTTCTCCTCTTAAGACTTGGGGCTACAGGTGTATTATGCATATAAAGAAGGAACATCTTCAAAATTCCCAGCTTTGAGTAAATCGGGAAGATCAATTATATGACCCGTGTCAACAACAATTATGACTCGACATCATCGATGCTGTTATAACAGGAGATTTTGGAAATTATAACTTCGGCAAGATCTACATCTTTAAGCGGTTGAAAATCAGATGAGTATTTCAAGACTTATATTTTTTAAGCGGCGCTTTGGAAGCCGACTCAAATGGATTATTTGTTTACAATATTTCTTCTACAAGCAAATTGATTGTGAAGTCGGTCTATTGACCCGGATTTTCTAGAAGAAGGAAATAACAAGGACTTAAGGATGTTTTGGTGCGGTTTACAAGAATTCTTAACCCGGAGCACAACTTTGTCAAATTTGTTCTTGTGTTTATTTTAAAGATAAGTTTACCATGGATAAATCCAAGCTAAATTTGGGGCTAATGTCGGGGATATACCTCATGGTGTAACCCGGCCGGACTTGGCGACTCACTAATGACCATACAGGTGGGCGACACACTAAGTGACCCGCCCGATCCTGGCGACTTAAGGGTGACCTGGCAAGCAGATCAGAGGAGAGACAAGACCCGGGGGCCCAGGAGGCTCAAGGCCCAGAAGACCGGCTTACGTTATGGTAGGCCGACTTAAGAGGAAAGGCGTGAGGAATATCTTCCTTACAAGGAATCAAGACCCGGAGTTGTATCCTGCTTGTAGTAGAAGATAGGCTAGTCCTAATCCTATTTGGAATCCACATGTAACCCGCCCCTCTAACTTATATAAGGAGTGGCAGGGCACCCCAAAGAGGGAGAAGAAACAAGAAACAATATATAGGGCTAGACACAAAGGGGGAGCCGGCTTATGCGGCGACTCTCGATGAGCATAATGAGACCTAGCGTCAAACAACATGTAGGGCTATTCCGGATGATGTTTCCCGGGGCCCGAAGTTGTCTAAATCCTCGTCTTGTGTGATGATCCGCCTAGCGTCTCTCGATTCCGCCCAACCCCTCTCAAGCTACCACATAGATGCGTTGGCCTCGCGACTAAGTCCTCACACTAAGGACATCTGCCGTGACAAATCCACGACATCTCCCCTACTCCACCATCACAGGTGCTTGCTCTAACTTGGAACTGTTATATGTGGTTGCGTGTTCCATATGATGTCTTGTTTGTATTGCTTCTGATTTTGTTGAATTGCATCTGCGTAGCTTACAACTTATACCTGCAACGGTCACTTACCCATAAGACACATTTAACTTGGGGGTGTGATGTAGGTTGCATCTTGCATTGTCTTGTAGCTTGTAATGCTTCTAATTTCTCGAAATGGCACTTACGACGAGACACATTTTACCTGATAGAGTGATATTGGTTGCATGTTCATATGGTGCCTAGCTTTCATTTCTTATAATTTTGTTGAAATGCCTTCTGCTTATTGTTTTTCATACATATTACCTCCTCCTATCGTACGTCTAAATATGTAATGTTGTCTTCTTTTTGTATATATTCCATCCTCCTATCCTGCGCTTGCCTTACATAAAAGTAGTGTTTGTTTGTATCATACATCAACCAGTTATGCAGAGCTAATTTTATTCATCTTCTTTTGGTTTTGACTTCATAAGGCAATATCAGAAAATAGGAAGGAAAAGAGTAAGTTAGGGGATGTTGGTGGTCCTCCGGAACGACGCAAACAGAGACTCTCTAGATTTTCCCCTGCCACTACTAATGAAGTTGAAGTCCCAAGTCTACATGATGAGTTCATCTCCCGTACTCCACCATTGTAGGTGCTTGATCTAAGTTGACAGTGTGATAATTGGTTTCATGTTGCATATGTTGTCTAGCCTATATTTCTTCTATTTTGATTAAATTGTACCTGCTGAGTTTATACGTTATACATGTGCATATGACATGCCTTTCTGTGTCTAGAATACACTGCATCTATCAATCATACCATGTTCTTACATCAAAGTACCGCTGTTGTGTATCCCGCATCGGTCACTCATGATTGGACGCTTTTAACATGGCAGTTTGATAGTAGTTGCATTTTGCATTGATTTCTATGTTGTACTGCTTCTAATTTTTCGAAATTCCACTTATTACAAGACACTTTTAACTAGGCAGAGTGATATTGGTTTCATCTTTCATATGGTGTCTAGCTTGCATTACTTCTATTTTCTTGAAAATCCTTCTGCTTAGTTTACACATCGTAGCTGTCAATACGTCACGCTGTCCTCATACGATTGTCTTACATCAAAGTATTGCTTGTCTGTATCATGCATCAATGAGTTCTGAAGAGCAATTTTATTCTTTTGTGTTGTGGGTATGCCTTGACATGGCAAAATAAAAAGAGAGCAAGGAAAATAATATAGTAGGGAATGGTGCTACTCATCGGGTGAAATGGAAAAGGATCTGCCCTCGAGATTCTGCTGGTACTTATAGTGCGAGAAGGTCCAAGTCCACCGCTAAATCTACAAACACAAGATCACTGCTCCACCACCGCAAAGATCTGCTTCAAATCAGCAAAGATCTCAACGAGTTACTCGTTCGTTTGCTCCAGAACTGGCCAGATCCCAAGCTGCATTCACACCTAACACTACTTCCGAAGCACTACTGACACAACAGGACTTGGCAAGATCAGATGAAGCTCAGGAGCATCAACACCAAGACGGTACCTGACCGAGTCAAGTTGCAGTTGCGTGCTCCTTTATATGTACTCTCACAGTTTGATGTGCACTAACACTTTCCATATTCTTTGTTGAACTAGCACCACGGCGCAAGCGGAAACAGACATCGGGGATAATGCTTGACAGATTAACAAAATCTAAAGGAGGAAGAATGGAGATCCATTTTGAAGCAGGTTTAAAAAGCCACGTGATTCTACAGAGTCAGCCAAGTTAGTACCAGAGGCAACCATTGCCGTTAGGTGTCATGCACGTATCCTCCCAACGTGGATCCACTACAGGAATGAGAAAGACAATACCCAGTTTAACACCTTCCTTGACCATTTATCCGTAAGTAATGTTATTCATCACAATTTGTAATATTGTCTTGCTCTGTGCCATGCTTTCTAGCTTCCTCCTAATAAGACTCACATTCTTTTTTCAACAGATGAGGTTTAAGTTGGATCCGAAAGATGATGCAACTAAACAAGCATGCACTCATGTTTTTCAGCCTGCTCAGCAACAGTATCGGTACCACCTTAGAAAATCTCACTTTGAAGGCAAGGCTAACCATGAAATCGCCCAAACATATCCAGTGGAATATATTACAGATGAAGACTGGACAACCCTTGTTAAACACTGGTCTGATCCAAAGTATCAGGTAGGGTATATGTGTTTGACTGCACCACATATTGAACTTGTATTTATGTATGTGCCTACAAGTGTATCTTCTTCTAGGCTAACTGTTTGAAGAACAAGACCAACCGTTCTAAAGTGAAATTCCAACAGACAACATGATCTCGTAGCTATATTGCACACTGCGAGGCTCTTGTAAATAGCTGTTACTTCCCTCTTTTTTCTGTGCCATATTATCATATCTATATTGACTTGTTCCAAATACAGAGGAAAACCCATGTGGACCAAAAAGAACCTAAACCGAATGCAGTAAAAATCTTCAAGGATTGCCACACCAGCAAGATGAAGGGCATGAGCACACCAGTTCAGGCCGTTGTTGTAAGTCCTTACTCCTCCTGCCTTTGAACTGATTGGTACTGTGATGTGTTCATTTAACTGCTTGGTTTGCAGCCAATGTCAGTTACTCTGTTCACTTTTATACACAGTTGTCTTAACGTATCATTTCACCTTACATGGTTTAAAAGAGATGAACGATATTCTTTTGGTCTTGATCTGTAATCTAGTTGTGATGTTCATGTGCGCACACTATGATAGAATAGCATGTTTGTTTTATATCTGTTTGCCCATGATATGAATGATGTCATACTATGTTCATCCTACTTTAAACCATGTCTCTTTATCCTTAGATGTCAACGAATGTGAGGAAATAGACAATACAGTCGGCATGCTACATGGACATATGTTCCGAAAGTGATTTTATTATGTAGTTGGCACTATAATACATGCTAATGTATTACAGTAGTTCACCAAAATAAGTTATGTATAAACGTGAAACCTACTTTGTTTGTTTCTGTCTCATTAAAAACTTATCTGGTACACTAATCTACAAGTTCAAACTTTCAGCAAGCCATGGAACAAATGATTGAACAGCCACAACCACCTAAAGGTGACGAGGCTACCACATGCACAATGTCACCTCTTGCTGCAGTGCGTCAGTATCTCTCCACTAACAGTGCAAAAAGCACCTTCCTGCGTAATTCTGGGTTGGTTGTCAAGGTAACCTCGTCTAAATCGCCCTCTTGAACAAAAATTTTCCGGCCAGACAGAGTGATATATTCATGCTCCGCACACAAGTCCAATCCCTAATGGACGTTGTGTCGGAAACAAAAATAGTGGTTGACAAATGTCGTGAAGATATGAATGGTATTGAAACCAGACTATCAGACATTTTCTTCGTTGTTCAAGAGCAATGGCGGAAAAAAGGGGAAGATCGTCTTTGCTCCCTCGGATTCTGACTGAAACATAAGCACTTTCGTGTCAAATGATTTGTGCTTCTATACATCCGATGGTTCTTTTATCCGCAAGGATCGTAAACTTTATGCCAACAGGCCTTTTGTTGTATGGTTGGAATTTATTTTGTTGTGATACAACATTTATGATGCTGCCAAAGGCTGCAGTAATTATGATGCTATTTTTGTATAGTGTAGGTTTATCTTAGTAATGTATTCAGTCGAAAGCTTCTTAGGAGCCCAACATGCCAACATTCGTCGGGCCCATTCCAATTGGGCTAAAAACGATTCTGGGCCAAAATTTGCATGTAGCCCACTAAAAATATCTGGGCCTAAATCAGCATAAGATTTCATATTTTTCAGGTAGGCATGTGCCCATAGTGGGCCTTTAACAGGCCTAAGTATAATTTGGGCCCTAAGTAATAATAGGCCATTTACATGTGCAAATATCTCGAGCCCATAAAAAACATGGGCCTTTAATAGGCCGAAAGGTAGATTGGGCCCTGATTGTGCCAAATAACCCACTGGTCTCAAAGAAGTTTAAATGGTGGCCCATTTACAATGCGGATTGTCCACGGGCCGAATTTCACACGGTCGTAAATGCGTGACCTACTACATGGGCCTTTAACAGGCCGGAATTTCGGTCGGGCTTGATTAGTGTCGTTTTTATATGGGCCGTTAGGAGGCCCGATGTGGCGTTGGGCCACATATGGCCCATGGATTTCATCCGACGTTAACAGGCGAAAGTTACAACAGGCCGAATGTCAGACATGGCCGAATATGACCCAAATCCTTCATGGTCATTATGGGCCGAAAGTTTCAATGGCCTGTAAATGGGCCCAAATGAAGCAGGACCTTTAACAGGCCGGAAATACACCGGGCCGTAATTCAGCCCATATACTTAGCGGATTGTTAACAGGCCAGAAGTGACCATGGGCCGCGATGATGACAAGTTTAGGACGGGCCGTTGGTGGGCCATTTTGAAACTAGCCGTACGGGCCTTAAGTGAGAATGTTGGGCCTTTAGCTGGGTCGGCCCATTATGGTCTGCAAAATCTTGTGGGCCTTTAGCTGGGCCGGCCCATTATGGCCCGCTAAATCCTGTGGGCCATTTGTTGGGCCGGCCCATTATGGCCCGCTAAATTTTGTGGGCCTTTAGTTGGGCCGGCCAATTTAATCTTTATGGGCCACTTTTGGGCCGGTCTACGTGTCAACGTATTATAGGCGCATCTCGCCCATTGGATGAGTGACACCTGTCCCAACATATTATAGGTGCATCTCGCCCATCTCCGGCGAATGAGTATTTTACACGTGCAAAATCCCCATTGGTCCGGGCTGTTAACAGGTTATCGGATCCAAAACCGGACCCGATAGCTTAACGGCGTTCCGTTACGGTGGATGCCACGTGTCGATCACCCTTGATGAAAGCACTTCCATGACGCGGCATTTATCATCATGGAAGTGAACACTTCCGTGATGATAATTTTGGTAATGCCATGGAACACTTTTATGACAACACATGTATGACTATCTTGATTCTGTCATAAAATTGTCATGGATGTAAATGCATGACAGAAAACGTGACCTACTGTGACAAACACATATCATCATAGATGTGTAGATGTGTCTTTTTTTGTAGTGTTGACTAGCTTGTTAATCAAAGATGGTTAAGTTTCCTAACCATAGACATGTGTTGTCATTTGATGAACGGGATCACATCATTAGAGAATGATGTGATGGACTGTAACATCCCAAATTTTCAATTTGGAATGTTATACATTAGATCATCATTGCATACCATATTTTATTGCATTTTGGTTTGATCCTAGAAATTCTACGCAACTCAAGGACCCACGGAGAGAGTTGGTGATTTCATTATTTTCAAATTCGAGAATTTCTCGAATTTCGAAAAGAGGATCGTTTGATTTTAATTATTTTTTCTTTGAATATTTCTTTAAAAAAATAAAAGAGAGAGGATAAAATGACTTCCTCAAAATAAAGAAATATCGGAGATTTAATATTAAAATCAAATAAGAATTTTATTTGGAGTTTTATCGCTATTTTATTTGAATTAGAAAAAATAAGCGTTTTTCAAAATTGCATTAGAGTCCCAAATAAATGTTCACCTTGTCTTGTAGATTTTTAGAGGACGGGGAAATTTTATTTCAGGATTTTTGGAGTCCGTTTAGTATTTCTTTTATTCATTTTTCTGCGCGGAATAATTAAAAAAACGAAACCGACTGGGCCGCATTCGAAGCGGGACTCATGGGTTTTATAAGTCGCTAGCCGAGCCCAAGCCCATCAGCCCGCCGCCACCGGGCCAAGACCACCGCCGCCATTGTCTCAAATTAATTCACGGAGGTAGCCACCGCCGTCGCCTCGGTTTTCGCGAGAAAACCGATCGGTTTTTTCGAAACCCTAGATGCGTTTTTTTATTTTTAGATCGGTTTTTTCGGTTTATTTATTTAACGAAAGCCCGTTCGTTCGTTCGTTTTAACGAACGGTTTTCATCTTTAGCCGCAGACAGTGGACGTTCGTTCGTTAGCCTGTTCGTCAGTTTTTCTTTTTCTCGGATTTTCTGCGATTATTTTAGTTTATCTTTTCGCTCTTTTATCGGTATCACGCGATTCAAGCACCTAGAGTTTCGTCTCGAAGCCCTCTTTCCGTTTAATCAACTTAAACAAGTTTTTGCTACTGTAAAATTTGACTTTAGTCCAGATTAGTTATCGAAGCTTCTTTTTTTTGCCGTTTGAGTTTTGTTGCTTCGTTTAATTTGATTCTTTTTGCCAACCGGAGTTCTTAAGTTGAACTTTCTGGTTAGATCTCTTATTTGAGTTTTACCCGTGCCCTTGCTTGATTGCTTATTGTATGCTTGTTTGTTTGTGATAGAGTACCGGTGCGGCGTGCTACTACGAGTCTCTAGGTTTCACGGATCATCGACAAGGCAAGTAACACTTTGATCATACCTCTTTACTACCCGGTTTATTGCATTAAATAAATCCTCAAACAGTTGCATGATTAGGGTCTGATTAAATTGTGGGTTTGGCAAGTAGATGAGGTAGTAGCTATTCACCTGTTTATTATCAAACCTACGGGAGTTACTTCTACGTTGCTTATACTGCCATGCTATGCTCGTAGACGTGGACTGGGTTTGAGTGTATTCATGACAGATGTGAGCATTTTTAATTAATGGTTAACTTAAGGTGGCAACTTTAATACACATCTGGGTGGATTGAGGCACTTGGGGAACCCAGTGATTGCCTGTATTTTTGGAAATCCTGGTACCGTGTGATTCTCCTATGGACTGCCACCTGTGCTCAAAGGGATCATAAGATTATTCATGCTAGAAACTTCCATGTGCAGCCACATGCCATTATGGGCTCTGGCATAGTTGAGTAAGTTGTGGGAAACCTTTCCGTGATGGGCTAGCAGATGTAGGGGATTGTAGGTGTACAGGCCTATCTATCGGTTAAGGGGACCTCTTCGGAAAGACTGTGTCTCGGTCATCCGTTTCTCAAACATCATGAAGTGCGAGAAATCCAATGGAGGAGATCGAATCTTGTGGGGAAAAGTGCGCAAACCTCTGCAGAGTGTACAAACTAATCATGGTTAGCCGTGTCCCCGGTTATGGACGTCTTGAGTATCTAGTTCTTGGATTATCATGTGGATCTCATCACTCTATTACAAGATTAATTTTGATTGGGTTATTAATTACCTTTTAATTGGGATTGAGATGGGGTTTACCATTCTCAATGTTTTCAACCAACTTTGTTGTTAAATAAAATTTATTCCTTTGTTGTAGGGAAAATTTGGCTTTGCGCAAAACATATTAACCATACAGCCTCCACCAGCCATATATGCATGTAGTGATAGCTTTATTCTGTTCATTACTCTCTTGTGTTACATTGCCAGCATATTCCATGTGCTGACTCGTTTTCGGGCTGCAACGTATCATGTTGCAGACTTTTCAGACGATGAGTAAGGAGCCATAGGTCGTGGTCTTTCACTCAGTGATGCCGTTGGAGTTGATGAACTCACTTTATCTTCCAAGCCTTCCGCTGTTATCATATTAGATGGCCTTAAGCCATATTTATTGTAATAAGTTCTCTTTTGAGACATTTGATGTAATAAGTGTGTGATTGCTACTCCGTTATAAATCCTTCAAGTACTGTGTGTGTCAGCATTACCGATCCAGGGATTACACTGATGCGCAGAGACTTGACCGTCTGAGGTCGGGTCGCTACAAGATGGTATCAAAGCACACGCTGACTGTAGGACACGACCACTAAGCCAAAGCCCTAGATCACTACTCTCTTCTCATTTCTAACTCCTCTCTATTTTCTACTCTTTAGGATGGCGGATGCAAGGAACAAGTTCACGCAACCGGATGAAGACACCCCTTTTGGACGCCACTTGAAGGAAGTCACTAGGTACCTGAACATCGGAATACCAAGCTTCACCGGGACTTACAACGCCACTTTACCAGAAGAGGAGCGCTGGATGATTCAAGTTCAAGTTCCAGGAAGGACATTCACGCCAGTCACTGAGCCCATAGAGTTTTCCTTTGATGCACCAACCTGGAGTCTAGGAAAGAGTATGGCAGCCCACATCACCATGGGACACATTGGGGAAGTTTACCACAAGGATCTCAAGGATACTATGTACCAGATTTGTGGGCGCCGAGATGAGTAATGGGAGATGATCAGCACTAGGAAGGATAGATCGATTGCAGCTTTCATCCAGGAGTTAAACCAGCACATTCGACGCCAGGAGAACCAGATGTGTGCAAGCATGACAGATTTGAAGAAGGCGATGACAAGGATCCCGGAATTGGAGGAAGAACTCAAGGCTACTCACGAGGATTATATGGAGGAAATTGTCGTAGTAGTAGAGAAGAATGACGACCTGACAAGGAAGCTGGGAGTATTCATGGGAGACCCCGCGCGAGGAGGAGAAGATGACGGTTCCACTTGCCCGGAGAACTACATCATCATCGACGACACTGACTCGGATCCCGATGATAGCGATGATGACTATGTTGATGAAGCTAGAGCGGATATCGTGGAGTCTTCGACCGACCAATTTTTCTAGTCGACCACCATATCAGTAGTAGTATTCCACCATGTATATAGAATAGTCCGAGCACTTTTTTAACGATAGTTCTAGACCGATTGTATGCCCTTGTTTGATTGATTGAGCGATATGATTGTGTTTGAATCATGTGCATATGGGTAGTGTTTTCCCCCTAGACCTCATTCTACTCTGTTTTCTCATCTTTTCTAAACCCAAAGAGATGCCTCCGAGACGCGACAATGGATTTGCTTTCCCACCGGAACTCACTCAGTTGATCCAGCAGCAGAATGCATTGATGCAGATACTAGTCCAGAATCAGAATCAAGGGAACAACTACAACAACAACAACAACCCACCACCACCACCACCTGTAACAACAACAACAACCCACCACCACCACCACCTGTTGATCACTTAGCCCGTTTTCTTAGGCTGAATCCGCCGGTGTTCTCCAGTAGCACCGAGCCGATTGTTGCAGATGATTGGCTCCGCAAGATTGAAAGGGAGTTGACTACTGCAGGATGCACAGATGCGGAGAGAGTGCGTTTTGCCGTACATCAGCTTGATGGACCCGCAACATCATGGTGGGAGAATTTCATAGTCACTTACCCCATCGATACTGTTACATGGGACCAGTTCCAGCAGGCTTTTCACACTGCCCATGTATCAATGGGAGCTATGGCCATGAAGAAGCGTGAGTTTCGCAACTTATGCCAAGGAGGGCACACTGTTGGCCAGTATGTGGATGACTTTACTAAGCTAGCACGTTATGCCCCAGATGACGTCGCTACGGATGCACAAGCGGAGAAGTTCTGGAAGGACTGAATGATGAGCTGAGCATGCAGTTGATGGTGGCAAATTTCAATAACTACCAGGAGTTGGTAGATAGAGCTCTCATGCTTGAAGGGAAGCAGCAACAGATTGACAGCCGCAAGAGGAACTATGGACAAGGGAAGTACAATTCTGGAGCTCAGCAGAGACCTCGTTTTACTCCGAACTCGGAAGGACCCTTTCAGCATAACCATGGAGGTCACAATCACACTGGAGGAAGTTTGCACAATCATAGTGGCCCCAAGAACGGGAATGGTAATGGAGGAAGCAACAGACAGAACCGTTCCAACCCGACAATGCCCGCCAAGAAAGATTTAATCCACGTTACTTGCTACAAGTGCCAGAAGACCGGACATTATGCCAATGAATGTCCTGAAGCTAAGAATGGAAACGGCAATGGAAGCTCTAGGAAGAAGCCCAACCCTTTCAACAGGGGACAAGTGAACCACGTTAACATGGAGGAGGTTGAAGCTCAATCAGATGCAGTAATAGGTAAGTTTTTGGTTAAGTCATTTACTGTAGTTGTTCTTTTTGATACTGGTGCATCGCATTCATACATATCAAGGGGATTTGTGGATAAGTATAAACTGCCCACCAAAGTTCTTAGTACACCTTTGTTAGTAAGCTCGCCAGGAGTAGAGTATATGGCAAGCCAAGGATGTTTTCAGATGCCATTGACCATAGGTAGGCATGTTTTCCCCTCAGATCTGATAATTTTAGAGTCACAAGGTTTGGATGTGATTCTGGGTATGGATTGGCTATCGATGTATGGAGGAAACATCGATTGCGCCCAAGAAGACGATTCTGCTCACCACCCCAGAAGGAAGAAGGATCAAGTATGTATCCCGGCATGTGCCGAATAGGACTCAAGTAAATTCCTTATCAGGAGTTGTACGGGAGGAAGTACCAGTGGTAAAGGATTTCCCGGATGTATTTCCAGAAGAGTTGCTAGGCATGCCAACGGATAGAGACATTAAGTTTTTAATTGAGCTTTTGCCAGGCACAGGGCTTATATCTAAGAGACCGTACAGAATGCCCGCAAAGGATTTGGAGGAAATTAAGAAGCAGATCAAGGAGTTACTGGATAAAGGTTATATGCGCCCAAGTTCGTCACCTTGGGGATCGCCAGTGCTTCTAGTGGAGAAGAAGGATGGATCGTTAAGAATGGTTATTGATTATCGAGGATTGAATGAGGTGACGATCAAGAACAAGTACCCACTGCCAATGATCAATGATTTGTTTGACCAGCTTCAAGGAGCTAAGGTGTTTTCCAAAATCGATCTGCGATCAGGGTACCACCAGCTGAAGATTTGAGAGCAGGATATACCTAAGACAACTTTTACCACGAGGTACGGGCTATATGAGTATACCATTATGTCATTCGGTCTGACTAAAGCACCTGCCTATTTTATGAACATGATGAACAAGGTGTTTATGGAGTTTTTGGATAAGTTCGTTGTGGTGTTCATTGATGATATTCTGGTCTACTCGAAGAATGAAGAGGGGCATTAAGAGCATTTGTGTTTAGTACTTGGGAAGCTCAGAGAACATCAGCTATACGCCAAGTTCAACAAGTGTGAGTTTTGGTTGAAGGAAGTTGGATTTCTTGGACATGTTATATCCGGAGAAGGAATAGCGGTAGACCCCACCAAAGTTGTCACTGTGACAAATTGGGAAGCACCCACGTCAGTTGGAGAGATCCGGAGTTTTCTTGGACTCGCAGGATACTACCGGAGGTTCATTGGGAATTTCTCAAAGATTGCAAAGCCTATGACGGAGTTGTTAAAGAAGGACACCAAGTTCAAATGGGCTGAGGAATGTGAGGCCAGTTTTCAAGAGTTAAAGAAACGCTTGGTTACATCACCAGTGTTGATTCTGCCAGATCAACGCAAGGATTATGAAGTATATTGCGATGCTTCTCGTCGAGGACTTGGAGTCGTACTTATGTTGGAGGGAAGAGTTGTTTCATATGCCTCACAATAGCTTAAACCCCATGAGTTAAATTATGCTACGCATGGTTTGGAGTTAGCAGCCGTAGTGCATGCGTTGAAGACTTGGATACATTTTCTCATCGGAAACCACTGTGAGGTATACACGGATCACAAGAGTTTGAAGTATATCTTCACGCAGAAGGAGTTGAATCTCAGGCAAAGGAGATGGTTGGAACTCATTAAGGATTATGATATGAGATTGCATTATCATCCCAGAAAGGCTAACATAGTAGCCGATGTGTTGAGCCGCAAAAGTCATGTCAATACACTCATGACCGGCGGATTACCCAAGGAGTTGGCAGATGACCTACGCGAGCTATGTTTGGAAATTGTTCCGAGAGGTTATGTAGCAGCTTTGGAGATTCAATCTACATTGATGGATAAGATCAGAGAAGCTCAGAAGACGGACAAGGAGATAGCCGAAATAAAGGAAAGGATGAATAAAGGAAAGGCTAAAGGATTTCGTGAGGATGAGCACGATACCTTATGGTTTGAGGACCGAATATATGTGCCAAATGATCCGGAGATCAGAAAGTTGATTCTGCAAGAGGCCCATGATTTGCCATATTCGATTCACCCAAGAAATATCAAGATGTATCTGGATTTGAAGGATAGTTTCTGGTGGACCGGAATGAAGAAGGATATTGCAGAGTATGTAGCAGTTTGTGATGTATGTCAGAGAGTGAAGGCAGAGCATCAGAAGCCAGCAGGATTGCTACAACCATTGCCGATACCCGAATGGAAGTGGGACAAGCTAGGCATGGATTTTATCACGGGATTGCCCAGGACTCGTTCAGGCTATGACTCGATATGGGTTGTAGTCGATCGTTTGACGAAAGCAGCTCATTTCATCCCAGTGAAGACCACTTACACGAGTGCTAAGTTGGCAAAGATATACATGACCAGGATCATAAGTCTACATGGAGTTCCGAGGACCATTGTATCAGATAGAGGAACCCAGTTTACCTCAAAGTTTTGGAATCGATTGCATGAAACTTTGGGTACTGTGCTAGAGTTCAAGATCTGACTTTTCACCCTTGAGACGGATGGATAGACTGAGAGAGTCAATCAGATTCTGGAGGACATGTTCAGAGCTTGTGCGCTAGACTATGGATCTAGTTGGGACGACAATTTGCCTTACGCATAATTCTCTTATAACAACAGCTATCAAGCCAGTTTGAAGATCGCCCCTTTCGAAGCTTTGTACGGAAGGAGGTGCAGGACACCGTTGTTGTGGGATGAAGTTGGAGACCGCCAGTTGTTTGGACCAAATTTTATTAAAGAGTCTGAAGAGAAGGTTAAGCTGATTCGCGATATACTCAAGGTAGCCCGATCGAGCGAGAAGAGTTATGCGGATTCTAAACGCAAGGAGCCCGATTCTGAAGTCGGAGCGAGTGTATCTTCGTGTATCCCCACTTCGAGGAGTGAAACATTTTTGAGTTAAGTGAAAGTTAGCACCACGTTTTGTGGGACCATACAAAGTTTTGGAACGTATGGGAGAAGTTGCTTACAAGTTGGAATTACCCGAAGGATTGTCAGGAGTTCACGATGTGTTCCATGTTTCTCAGTTGAAGAAGTGCCACGCAGAGATGGCTGATATTCCTCTGAGAGATACAGTGCCGCTGGAAGCGATACAGTTGGATAGCGATTTGACCTATGAGGAGAAGCCAGTCAAGATTCTCGAGCTTGCCAGCCGAGTCACACGCAACAAAGTAATCAAGTTCTGCAAAGTTCAGTGGAGTCACCATACGGAAGATGAAGCCACCTGGGAACGAGAGGAAGACCTACGGAAGAATCACTCTCACCTATTTTCTAGCCAACCCGAATCTCGAGGGCGAGATTCATCTTAAGGGGGGTAGGTTTGTAACATACCAAATTTTCAATTTGGAATGTTATACATTAGATCACCATTGCGTATATTTTATTGCATTTTGGTTTGATCCTAGAAATTCTGCGCAACTCAAGGACCCACGGAGAGAGTTGGGGATTTCATTATTTTCATATTCAAGATTTTCTCAAATTTTGAAAAGAGGATCGTTTGATTTTAATTATTTTATCTTTGAATATTTCTTTAAAAAAATAAAAGAGAGCGGATAAAATGACTTCCTCAAAATAAAGAAATATCAGAGATTTAATATCAAAATCAAATGAGAATTTTATTCGGAGTTTTATCGCTATTTTATTTGAATTAGGAAAATATGCGTTTTTCAAAATTGCATTAGAGTCCCAAATAAATGTTCACCTTGTCCGGTAGATTTTTAGAGGACGGGGAAAATTTATTTCAGGATTTTTGGAGTCCGTTTAGAATTTCTTATATTCGTTTTTCTATGTGGAATAATTTAGAAAAAAAGAAACCGACTTGAAGTGCCAGCGGGACTCCGCCGGGGGCTTTATAAGCCGTGTCAGACGAGCCTCAAGCCCATCACCGCGCTCCACCAAGCCCTAGCCATTGCAGCCCCACGCCGCCGCCGCCACTTGCGCCATTGCTGTGCCGCCTCGGTTTTTTTCGAAACCCTAGATGCGTTTTTTATTTATTTTTAGATCGGTTTTTTTCCGGTTTATTTATTTAGCGAACGCCCGTTCGTTCGTTCATTTTAACGAACGGTTTTCACCGTTTAGTCATGAGGCAATGACGTTCGTTCATTAGCACATTAAATCGGTTTTCTTTTTCTCGGATTTTCCACGATTATTTTCGATCGTGATTTCTGATCTGATTTCCGTTTTAGCTTTTCTTTTCGCCCGTTTATCGGAATCAGGCTATTCAAGCGACCTAGAGTTTCGTCTCGAAGCCCTCTTTCTGTTTAATCAACTTCAACAAGTTTTTGCTACTGTAAAATTTGACTTTAGTCCAGATTAGTAATGGAAGCTTGTTTTTTTCGCCGTTTGAGTTTTGTTGCTTCGTTTGATTTGATTCTGTTTGCCGGTAGGAGTTCTTAAGTTGAAACTTTACGGTTAGATCTCTTATTTGAGTTTTACCCGTGCCCTTGCTTGATTGCTTCTTGTATGCTTGTTTGTTTGCATGACAGTACTGGAGTGTGAAGCGTGCTACTACGAGTCTCTAGGTTTCGTGGATCATCAGCAAGGCAAGTAACACTTTGATCATACCTCTTTACTACCCAGTTTTATTTCATTAGATCAATCCTCAAACAATTGCATGGTTAGTGTCTGATTAAATTGTGGGTTTGGGAAGTAGATGAGGTAGTACCTATTCACCTGTTTATTATCAAACCTATGGGAGTTACTTCTACGTTGCTTATACTGCCATGCTATGCTCGTAGACGTGGATTGGGTTTGAGTGTATTCATGACAGATGTGAGCATTTTTAATTAATGGTTAACTTAAGGTGGCAACTTTAATACACATCTAGGTGGATTGAGGCACCTGTGGAATCCAGTGATTGCGTGTATTTTTGGAAATCCCGGCGTACCGTGTGATTCTCCTATGGACTACCACCCAGGCTCAAAGGGGTCATAAGATTATTCATGCTAGAAACTTCCGTGTGCAGCCACATGCTATTATGGGCTCTGGCATAGTTGAGTAAGTTGTGGGAAACCTTTCCATGATGGGCTAGCAGATGTAGGGGATTGTAGGTGTACAGGCCTATCTATCGGTTAAGGGAACCTCTTTGGAAAGACTGTGTCTCGTTCATCCGTTTCTCAAACATTATGTAGTGCGAGAAATCCAACGGAGGAGATCGAGTCTTGTGGGGAAAAGTCATAAACCTCTGCAGAGTGTACAAACTAATCATGGTTAGCCACATCCCCGGTTATGGACGTCTTGAGTATCTAGTTCTTGGATTATCATGTGGATCTCATCACTCTATTACAAGATTAATTTTGATTGGGTTATTAATTACCTTTTAATTGGGATTGAGATGGGGTTTACCCTTCTCAATGTTTTCAATCAACTTTGTAGTTAAATAAAATTTATTCCTTTGTTGTAGGAAAAAATTGGCTTTTTGCAAAACATATTAACCATACAGCCTCCACCAGCCATATATGCATGTAGTGATAGCTTTATTCTATTCATTACTCTCTTGTGTTACATTGCCAGCATATTCCATGTGTTGACCCGTTTTCGGGCTGCAACGTATCATGTTGCAGACTTTTCAGACGACGAGTAAGGAGCCTTAGGTCGTGGTCTTTCACTCAGTGATGCCGTTGGAGTTGATGGACTCACTTTATCTTCCAAGCCTTCCGTTGTTATGTATTAGATGGCCTTAAGCCATATTTATTGTAATAAGTTCTCTTTTGAGACATTCGATGTAATAAGTGTGTGATTGCTACTCTGTTATAAATCCTTCAAGTACTGTGCGTGTCAGCATTACCGATCCAGGGATGACACTGATGCATAGAGACTTGACCGTCTGAGGTCGGGTCGCTACATGGACAAGACCCATCCGTTAGCTTAGCATTATGATCGTTTCGTTTTATTGCTATTGCTTTCTTCATGACTTATACATATTCCTCTGACTATGAGATTATGCAACTCCCGAATACCCGAGGAACACTTTGTGTGCTATCAAACGTCACAACATAACTGGGTGATTATAAAGATGCTCTACAGGTGTCTTCAAAGGAAGTTGTTGAGTTGGCATAGATCAAGATTAGGATTTGTCACTCCATGTATCGGAGAGGTATCTCTGGGCCCTCTCGGTAATGCACATCACTATAAGCCTTGCAAGCAATGTGACTAATGAGTTAGTTGCGGGATGATGCATTACGGAACGAGTAAAGAGACTTGCCGGTAACGAGATTGAACTAGGTATGATGATACCAACGATCGAATCTCGGGCAAGTAACATACCGATGACAAGGAGTAACGTATGTTGTTATGCGGTTTGGCCGATAAAGATCTTCGTAGAATATGTAGGAGCCAATTTGAGCATCCAGGTTCCGCTATTGGTTATTGACCGGAGATGTGTCTCGGTCATGTCTACATAGTTCTCGAACCCGTAGGGTCCGCACGCTTAACATTCGATGACAATTTGTATTATGAGTTATGTGTTTTGGTGACCAAAGGTTGTTCGGAGTCCCGGATGAGATCACGGACATGACGTGGAGTCGCAAAATGGTCGAGAGGTAAAGATTGATATATTGGAAGATTATATACGGACATCGGAATGGTTCCGATAAGGTTTGAGAATTTATCGGGGTACCGGGAGGCTATCGGAACCCCCCGGGAAAGTTAATGGGCCTATTGGGCCATAGTGGAGAGAGGGAGGCTGCCACAGGCCCCCCAAGCCCAAACCGAACTGGACAAGGGGTGGGGGCGCGTCCCTCCTTTCCTTCTCCCCCTCCCCCTTTCCCCTTTCCCCTCTCCGTTGGTTGGAAGGAGGGGGGGCGAATCCTACATGGACTAGGAGTCCAAGTAGGACTCTCCCCTTGGCGCGCCCCCTCTAGGCCGCCGGCCTCCTCCTCCCCTCCTTTATATACGGGGGCGGGGGGCACCCCAAAGGCACAACAATTGTTTCTTAGTCGTGTACGACGCCCCCCTCCGTAGTTTACCACCTCGGTCACATTGTCGTAGTGCTTAGGTGAAGCCCTGCGCGGATCACATCACCAACGACGTTGCCACACCGTCGTGTTGACGGAACTCTCCCTCGACCCTCTACTGGATCAAGAGCTCAAGGGACGTCATCGTCTTTGAGCGATGTCGAACACGGAGGTGCCGTCACGTTCGCATCGGGATCGGTTGGAGCGTGAAGTCATTCGACTACATCAACGCGTTACATAACGTTTCCGCTTTCGATCTCTGAGTGCGTGGACACACTATCCTCTCGTTGCTATGCATCTCCTAGATAGATCTTGCGTGATCGTAGCATTTTTTTGAATTACTACGTTCCCCAACAGTTTGCTGGAACGATCGATCTATGTGTTGCGAGACATGAGTTGACCTAGCCGGTTGGTTGCCTCTCGATGAACAGTGCCCGCTGCTGCCAGGCGTGCAATATACGTAGTAGATCGAGTCGAGACTTGTATTGATTGAGCCCCTTGCGCGAGACGTGGTGAGTTGACCTAGCCGGTTGGTTGGTTGTGGATGAACAATTCCCATTGCTGTCGCCCGCTCGTATGCCGCACCCGAGCCGGTGGGGGTTTGATGAATATGACCCCAGCCGTGCAGGCTGTTGGTGTTGGATGAACATGACCTAGAGGAGGTCGTGTCTCGGTACGTCACACCCCAGCCGGTTGGGAGTGGATGAACAGGATCCCGTGGAGGCCATAGGTAGTTGGCGGTGGATGAACAATAGCTCGTGGAGGCTTTAGGAAGTCGACGACGGATGGACAGTAGCCCATGGAGTCCAATTTTGCGGTACGTCAGATCTCTCCTGATGAACAAGACCCCATTTGGACCGTAGGCGGTTGAACAGAAGTACGTTTCGTCCATTTTGCGGTAAGCGAGACCCCTCCCGATGAACAGGACCCGTTTCGACCATAGGCAGTTGAACAGAACTCTGTTTCGTCTGTTTCACAGTACGCCACACCCCCAAACGATGTGGATCGATGAACAAGACCCCGTTTGGACCATAGGCGGTTGAACAGAACTCCGTTTCGTCTGTTTTGCGGTACGGCACACCCCCAGCCGGTGGGGGGTGTCAATGGATAGGACCCCGTTTCGGCTGTTCCGTCCAAACCGATTGGCTCCCAATGAACATGACACGTTCGAACCCAGTCGTTTGGCTCCTGATGAACAAGACGATGTTTTCTCCGTTCCGACTTAGCCGGTTGGCTGATGATGAACATGACGCCATTGTTGCGTACCCCCACCGTCCAGTGCAGCCGTTCGTTGCCTCTCCTTGTACATGACCCCAGTCCGTACGTATGCGTGAGTACGCGTTTGTGACCTCGCCTAGATGATGTACGTTGCTGTATTTTTTGCAGCGTGGTTGTACGTACGTGTACATGATTTAGACAGGACCACGTGGCATGCTATGTCGAGGACTCTACTACGACTCGCGCCGCTCCTTACACGGTCATAGTTCTTCATTGCAGAAAGACCGATTACATTTTCCTTTGATGGCTGCTACGGTGATGTTAGAGGCAGGTGACAAGTGTTGGAGCCATCCTCAAGGGATCGTTTGTGCAGAGGCTAGTGTTTTATTATCTATGTGGCTTGTATCTTGACCTATATTTATGAATGAGAGATGTATTACCATTAAAAAAAAGATTTCTAGAGCGGTTGTGCTTAGGTGCGAAAACACCATTGTCGCTACTTATGTAGCAATGGCATCTACCCATGTATTATATAGCCTTCCACGAACGAGCCTTAATCATCTACGCATTGGGTAATATTACATTCCGGCGGAAAAGATATGTACAAATACCATATTTCATTTTGTCGCAAAAAGTTGTAATATTTCATTTAAAAATTTCTCAAAATGTTTTGTATTACATCGCAAACAAGTCTCATATTTTATTTAAAAAATTCTCAATTATAGACTTTCATGGGTCTATTAACTCTATTTTCCCCTCTTCTAATGTATCATAGCTCTTTCATACAACTACTGAGAGAGAACACAAATTTGATCATACCACATATGCTTCTTATGATCGATCTGTCCCTCTATACGGGACTTGCAGCTCATATTGGGTATCAAGCCAACCAGCTCTAATCTACAATAGAAGTGCAGGAAGGGACATGACGGCTCGGCACCCGAGCTCATCTGCTCCCTTGCGTGAACAGTAAATTAAAAAAAATACTAGAAAAGTAACAAACCTACTTTCTTTGGCATGGAAGATATTCGAGTGCGTGATGTTTGTGCCAAATTTGGTGGTGTTTGGACATCTAAGTAGCTCTCAGCGAAAAAACAAAATTAAAAAAACTATTTCAACAGGTTGTTTGCTACTGGTGTTGTGTGTTTGTTTGGCCGGTTTTTCTTTGTCTATTTTATTTTAATTTTCAATCGTGAAATTCTTTCCAAGTTCATGAACTTTCTCAAATTTGTAAACATATTTTCCAAGTCAGTGATTTTTTAACAATGCACGAGTTTTTTGGATTAGTGAACCTTTTTTGATATGCAAAATATTTTTTTCCTGAATTCACGAACATTATACAAATTCAGAATCAGGAGTTTTTTCAAAGTTTCAAACTTTTTCAAATTAAAAATCACGAACTTTTTCCAAATTCATGTTTTTTTCGAATTTATTCCAAATGCACATTTTTTGTTTCGATGAACAAAGCCAACGGTCAATTTGGTCACCTGTAAAATTAGTCAAATGGGTCAAAGGGCAATTTTTTTGGAGGGGTAGGTTAAAGGGCAACTAGTCAATGGCATATTTTTTCTTGAGAAACGTCAATGGCTCCTATAGTGACGAGCTGGCGAACAGTCCAGCGCGCACCCGCTCTCCTCCCAAGCGCCCTATACCACCGGCCCATTAGTGAGGCTGGACGTCAACTTTTTCTTATTTCGTTTTTGTTATTTTCCTTTTTTTCTGCTTTTACTTTTCTATATCTATACCTACTAATAAAGCAAATAGGTATTCTTAATCCGTCATGCTATTTTATAGAAAACATCCTGATGTTAAACCCGCAGTACATATCAAATGTTTTTTAAAATATTCATATCTTCTAAACCGTAACTCCAAATTTAACATGTTATATATGGAATTTGATTAGAAAAATATATAAAATCTAAATATGATGTTATTTTACCTATTAACCATTAAAAAATACTATCTAGGGTGCAATCTTAATCAACAGTGCATTATTCGTCTTTCTTTCATATCGGTAATGATCTAGATTGTGGATGAACATCTCAGCAAAATCAGGATTGGAGAAGAAATTGAAGATCACTTGCTCGTTTCTTTGTACGTATTAAATCTACATGTAAGCCGTGTTTAAATAGAAGATATGTGGAATCTTGATCTTGTGCTTTTGTAGGCAAAGACCATATTTGTTTGGGTTGTAGCTACAAATACTTAGATTATAGACCATTTTTGTAAATTAAGAGCGTGTGGTATTCTTTTCTCCCATTGCAACGCACGGGTCCTTTTGCTATATATTCAAATAATTCAGGATTTTCTAAAAAAAATAGAAATCCTTAAATTTTCGGGGATTAGAAGAAAAATGTTCAGGAATTTAAAAAAAAAGTTTGTGAATTCGAACAAATATTTCCGGAATTCAAAATTTTTTCATGACTTTTTAACAAATTTTTGCAAAAATAAAAAAATGATCTTGAATTACAAAAATAGTTTATTGATTCAAAAATGATCACTGATTCAAAATGTTCATGCATTTCAAAAACAACGTACGTGAAACAAAAATGTTCATGAATTTCAATAAATGTTCATCAATTCATAAACTGTTTGCCGATTCACAAAATGGTAATTGATTAAAAAAATCACAGATCAAACAAACGTTCATCAATTCAAAAATTGTTCATTGGTCCAAAATTTCCATCGATTCAAACAAAGTTTGCTGATTCAAGAAAACTTTAAATCGAATAAAAAGAATGCCGATTCAGAAAAAGGTTCATGGATTAAAAAATCTTCACTTATTAAAAAATGTTCATAAGTTTCAGATAACTGTTCAGAAGTTTAAAAACGATGTTCGGCAAAATTAATAATAAATATCCACGAGTTAGAAAAATTGTTCAAGATTTATTATTAAACTATTCCTGTGTTCAGAAAATGTTCAAAAATTAAAACAATGTTCATTCTCTCAAGACTTTCCGTATTTTAAAAATATGTTTGCAAAAATGAAAAATAAAAAGGGAAGAATAATGATAATGAAAACAAAGAAGCAAAAAGGAAATAAAAACAAACTCAAGGAACAAAGGAAAAAAACGAAAATGAAAATTAAATAAATAAGAAAAGAAGGGAAAATGAGAAATATAAAAGAAAGAAAAGTCAAAAGAAAAAAGAAAGAAACAAAAGGAAAAACTGGTTCAGGGGAGGCTCTAGAAGTTTTCTAAAACTTGGTGGGCGAATGACCAGACTGGGACGGCCCACAGGCCTACAAGGGTATGCGCTATCTCAGTAGACTGACGGGTAAATGTTTGAATTGTCGGGTAAATGTTTGAACGATCAAACGAAAAAAATAAGAGAGGCTGTTGCCCATTAAGGGGCGCTGTGGGCAGTGCACTGACGCTGAAGTCGCCTAATAGGAGGGAATATCCACCATTTTCTATATCGCGCCTTTTGCGCCCGTTACTACTGTTTGTGCAATCCGGAGCACCCCGCCCCTCTACAATGGGCCAACCCATTTAATTTATTTTTGTTAAACTGCAAAATACGCATGTGCGATGTGATTCAAACCTGCGATCTCCTTGTTTGATAAACTGCAGTAACCACTTGGGACACCACACGTATTGTAATTACATACTCCCTCTTTTCTTCTT
Organism: Aegilops bicornis; assembly: GCA_021605145.1. Classification (NCBI taxonomy): domain Eukaryota; kingdom Viridiplantae; phylum Streptophyta; class Magnoliopsida; order Poales; family Poaceae; genus Aegilops; species Aegilops bicornis. Next base: position 264,090,999 of record CM038674.1, on the reverse strand, counting down.
TTTGTTCTTTTTTTTTACTTTTTTATTTTCTTAAATTCATGAACTCTTATCAAACTCCATGAAACATTTTCAAATCTACTAATTTTCTTTCAAAATCGATGAATGTTTTCAAATTTGTGTTTTCTTTAGAATTGATGAACATTTTTTTAAAATCAATGAACTCTTTTTTTCAAAATTGAACCATTTTACAATTTGTGATTTTTGAAAATCAATGAAATATTCTCCAATTTGTGAAAATTTTAAAAATTGATGAGCCTTTTCCAAATCAATGAGCTTCTTTTTCAAATGGATGAACTTTTTCTCATCTTTGTGATTTTTTTCATTTTTGATTTTTTATGAAGCTTTTCAAATTTTTGTTGGTTTTCATTTTTGGCGAAATCTTGAAATTTTCATTCTTTTTCATTTTGTTAGACGTATAAGTTTTAGCGAGTGAACGACTGTTTCACGTGAGATGCAATTGAGCGAAGGTTTGCCTAGGCCGCCTGCTAGGTATCGCCTTTAGGCGCCAGGGAGCTGTCGGGGCCCTTAAGGCATGGAACAGGAACTCCATCCTATTTGCCGTATTCCGTGGCAAATGGTTGACCTATCGCACATGCAACGAGCTACTTGGGTCGGCCACATACATTTCACGTTCTGATTTTTGGAACCTTCTAGACGGTTCCCTGCCAGATTTTTCTGGTATTTGGAACCTTCTAGGAGGGTCTTGAACTATTTTTCTTTCTGTTTCTTTTTTCATTTTTTTTGTTTCTTCGTTTCTCCTTTCTGCCCCTTTTCAGTTTTTTCTCTTTCTTATCTTTATCAATTTTCCCTATTTTCAAGTTTATTTTTATTTATTTGTAATAAAAGTTTGTGTTTTTAGAGAAATGTTTGTAAATTATAAAATGTTTAAGTATTTCATAAATTGTCAAAACTTCAAAAACAATTCTCATTTTTGAATTTTGTACACAAATTCAAAAAATGTTTGCTTTTTTGGAAGATATTTGGGAATTTAAAAAATGTTCAGAAGTTCAAGAAATGTTCATGTTTTCAATTTTTTGTTCAAAAAAATCAAAACATGTTTGATGCTTTAAAAATTGTTTGGAGAGTTTAAAAAATGTTTCTGTTTTCGGAAAATGTTTTATGTTTTCAAAAAAATGTGCAGATTTTATTAAATTATTCCCAGTGTTCATGATTTCAAATTTTGTTCTTGTTTTAACAAAAGATGTTCGAATTCGAAATAGTTCATATTTTCAAAATATGATTGTAATTCATAAATCATTTATGTTTTCTAAAAAATAATTATCATTTCAAAAAAACTTGTCCAGATATATTTTTATAATTTTTTTTCAAAATGCTTTTAAATATAAATCCTGCTGTGTATTATTATATATTCCGCACCATCGTGAGGTCAAGTGGCAGGTAGCATCTGTTAGGAGTGCGGGGTCACGAGTTTGATTCCTTGCAATCTCATTCTTGTTCCAGTATTTTTATGTCGCTCGATACAAAAAACAAGTGACTTCTAAAAAAAGGTAGCTCCTTTTTTTGATACGAGATGGTTGGGACTTTCTTTTTAATCTGTAGCGAGCCCGTTATTAGTGCCTGCCACTACCTCGGTCAAGCATTGGAGATGACCTAAGAGCATCTACTACGCGTCCAAGCAAATCTGAGTGCAGGCACGCCCGCGGACAACACCGGTCCGTCTCTCATTTGTCTCTATTTGTAACCACGACCCACACTTTTGAAATCTTAAATCATGTAAACACATGCACGGGATCATTACACACAACATAATGAATGACACACACAAATAAAAATTACTCGTACATAAAATACATAGTCCCAACATAAAATTTGTTCATTGTGCATAATTGAAACATAAGATACATAGTTCATCGATTTTTAGTGTGAATTCGCATATGATGCACAAGATTGCTGAGAAGTTGCATATGCACCTATAGATCGCGAAATTGTCGATGCATCTAGAAAGGTTGCAATATGCTCCGCCTCTTGTTCCGGGAGGCAGACCTGAATTTCAGGCTTCTCAAAATCATGCGTGCAAACTACCCCTTCACCCTCATTGTCCATAGTCATGTTGTGTAAGATTACACAATATGTCATGAGCTGCCAAAGTGTCTCCGTTTCCCACATCATTGTAGCTTCACAAATAATACCCCAACAAGCTTGGAGCACTCTGAATGCTCTCTTCACATCAGTCTTAGCATCTTCTTGCATTTGTGCAAATAGACATTGTTTCCTACCATGAGCATTGGATATAGTCATCACAAATGTTGCCCGTTGAGAATAGATACATTAGCAAGGTAGTACCCTATGTTGTAGTTGTGCCCATTGAAGGTGTAGTTACACGTCAGAGCCTCCCCATCACAAAGTCTCTTGAACAAAGGAGATCATTGCAGAAAATTAATGGCATTGTGAGAAATAGATGTACCCAAGAAAGCATGCCAAATCCACAAGTCCTTCGATGCTACTACTTCAAGTATGGTGGTGGCCTCTTTTGTGTGATATAAGAACTGCCCACGCTAACTTTTGGGATAGTTTTTCCATTTTTAGCGCATGCAGTCAACTGAATCGAGCATACATGATACACATGTTTGGCACATGCAGAATGCAACAAATGCTTGGGAGGCTGGCCCTGCTCCTCCACCTCCACGGCATGGGTGGAGAGTTTGGCATGTTCGTACGCCAGTACATAATCCGTGACTGGTTATGAGCGGCCCTCAATGATGGATGGCATACAAACTGCTGAATCGGGACATGATGATGGTCTACGCCTCTGGAATGAGCATGTGGCCATTATATGCTTTAATATGCAATTTTATATCATTTTGGGAACTAATATATTAACCCAGTGCCTAGTGCCACATGCTGTTTTCTGCTTGTTTTTGGTTTTCCAGAAAAACAGTACCAAACGGAGTCCAAACACTACGAAACTTTTTGACGATTTTACCCTAGAAGCTTCGAGAGGAGACCCGACGGCAAACAAGGAGATGGAAAGGCAACAGGGAGCGCCATGTTACCTTGTGGGCCCCACATGGCTCTGTCTGACCTCATTCCACCTCTATAAATTCTCAAATATTGGGAACCCCCCGGAGAACCACCCGAAACAATTTTTTCGCTGCCGCAAGTCTGTGTTCTTTCGCGATCCCATCTGGAGGCCTTTTTGGTATTCCGCTGAAGGGGGAAACGATCACGGAGGGCTTCTACATCAACCATGCTGCCCTATCGATGATGTGTGAGTAGTTCACCACAGACCTATGGGTCCATAGGTAGTATCTAGATGGCTTCTTCTCTCTCTTTGATCTTCAATAAATTTTTCTCCTTGATCCTCTTGGAGTTTTATCCGATGTAATCTTCTTTTGAGGTGTGTTTGTTGGGATCCGATGAATTGTGGGTTTATGATCGGATTATTCATTGAAAGTAACTGAGTCTTTTCTGAACTTTATTATGCATGATTATGATAGCTTTGTATTTCTCTCTGATCTATTCGTTTAGTTTGGCCAACTAGATTGATTTATCTTCTAGGAGAGGTGCTTTGTAATGGGGTCAATCTCACGGTGTCCACCTCAAGACAGAAGGGGTAGTGAGGCACATATTTGTATTGTTATCATTAAGGATAAAACGATGGGGTTTAATCATATTGCTTGAGTTTACTTTGTCTACATCATGTCATCTTGCTTAAAGCGTTACTACGTTTGTCATGAACTTAATACCATAGATGCATGTTGGATAGCGGTCGACTGATGGAGTAATAGTAGTAGATGCAAGCATGAGTTGATGTACTTGTCACGGGTGTGATGCCTATATATGTGATCATTGCCATGAATAACATCATAACTATGCGGTTTTCTATCAATTGCCCAACAGTAATTTGTTTACCCACCGTATGCTATTGTTTCGAGAGAGAAGCCTCTAGTGAAAACTTAGGCCCTGTCGGGGGTGTCGTGTGACATATGCCAAAGGCTGGCTTATCATGGAGGGGGATAAAAGTACGTCGCCGGTGCCTGGAAACGGGATAAGGCGCAAACATGCACGCCGACGCATCTTACCCAGGTTCGGGGTTCTCCTAGGAGATAACACCCCTACTCCTGCTCTGCGGGGTATTCGCATGATCACTACATCAGCAAAGGTGGCTACAAGCTTGCTCCTTGAGCTGTTTCTCTAGAGGTGGAAGAAGAACAAGGCTAGCCCTAGCTTCCCTCTCTCTATGTGTATGTGTGTGTCTCTATGTGGCTGAACCCTTCGCATGGGTGCCCTGGGGGGTTTATATAGGCCTACCCCCCAGGGGTACAATGGTAATCTGGCCGGATGTAGGACCCGGCTGTCAGTGTCTCTGGTCACCGGCTTCTCTGCCGCCTGGTGGGTCCCGCCGGCTGTCTCGTACTTGGCCGACAGGCCGCGCTCGCCGCTTGCGGGTCCTGCCGGCTGCTTAGTACTGTAGTCGTGCCTCTGATGATGCACCCTTTGTCGGGGAGAGCGCGGCTACAGTCCCGCCGCCTGGTGGGCGTTCACTGTAGCCATTCCCCATCTCTTCTGATTGATGGCGCACGAACTTTGAGGGAGGGGGAGGGCCGCCTGCTGGGAGTCGGCCTCCCCCTGTGCCGACTGGTCAGAGCTCGCTGCCTTCTGGCTTCTCACGGACAGGTAGGGCCCGTCGCCTGCGGGCCGTACCGATAGCCCATAGTGGGAGCATGGCCTTCTCTTGAAGGAAATATGCCCTAGAGGCAATAATAAGTTGTTATTTATATTTCCTTATATCATGATAAATGTTTATTATTCATGCTAGAATTGTATTAACCAGAAACTTAGTACATGTGTGAATACATAGACAAACAGAGTGTCCCTAGTATGCCTCTACTTGACTAGCTCGTTACTTAAAGATGGTTAAGTTTCCTGATCATAGACATGTGTTGTCATTTGATGAACGGGATCACATCATTAGAGAATGATGTGATGGACAAGACCCATCCGTTAGCTTAGCATTATGGTCGTTGAATTTTATTTCTATTGCTTTCTTCATGACTTATACATGTTCCTCTGACTATGAGATTATGCAACTCCCGAATACCGGAGGAACACCTTGTGTGCTATCAAACGTCACAACTTAACTGGGTGATTATAAGGATGCTCTACAGGTGTCTCTGATGGTGTTTGTTGAGTTGGCATAGATCGAGATTAGGATTTGTCACTCCGTGTATCGGAGAGGTATCTCTAGGCCCTCTCGGTAATGCACATCACTATAAGCCTTGCAAGAAATGTGACTAATGAGTTAGTTACGGGATGATGCACTACGTAACGAGTAAAGAGACTTGCCGGTAACGAGATTGAACTAGGTATGATGATACCGACGATCGAATCTCGGGCAAGTAACATACCGATGACAAAGGGAACAACTTATGTTGTTATGCGGTTTGACTGATAAATATCTTCGTAGAATATGTAGGAACCAATATGAGCATCCAGGTTGCCCTATTGGTTATTGACCGGAGATGAGTCTCGGTCATGTCTACATAGTTCTCGAACCCGTAGGGTTCGCACGCTTAATGTTTGATGATGATCAGTATTATGAGTTTATGTGTTTTGATGAACCGAAGGTAGTTCGCAGTCCCGGATGTGATCACGGACATGATGAGGAGTCTCCAAATGGTCGAGACATGAAGATTGATATATTGGAAGGTTATGTTTTGACACCGGAATGGTTTTGGATGAGTTCGGGCATTTACCGGAGTACCGGGGGGTTATCGGACCCCCCGGGGCTTAATGGGCCTACATGGGCTTTAGTGGAAGAGAGGAGGTGGCCAAGAGGTGGGGCACCCCCCCCAAGCCCGATCCAAATTGGGAAGGGGGCCGGCCCCCCTTTCCTTCCTCTCCTCTTCCCCTTCCTCTCCTCTTCCCCTTCCTTCCCCCTCCTATTAGGACTAGGAAAGGGGGGAACCTACTCCTAGTAGGAGTAGGATTCCCCCCCTTGGGGGCGCACCATGAGGCCGGCCGGCCCCCTCCTCCCCTCCTTTATATACGGGGGAGGGGGCACCCCATAGACACACAAGTTGATTCTTAGCCGTGTGCGGTGCCCCCTCCACATATTTCCACCTTGGTCATATTGTCGTAGCGCTTAGGCGAAGCCCTGCGTCGGTAACTTCATCATCACCGTCATCACGCCGTCGTGCTGACAAAACTCTCCCTCGACCTCAGCTGGATCTAGAAGTTCGATGGACGTCATCGAGCTGAATGTGTGTCGATCGCGGAGGTGCCGTGCGTTTGGTAGTTGATCGGTTGGATCACGAAGACGTTCGACCACATCAACCGCGTTACTTAACGCTTCCGCTTTAGGTCTACGAGGGTACGTGGACACACTCTCCCCGCTCGTTGCTATGCTTCTCCTAGATAGATCTTGCATGATTGTAGGATTTTTTTTGAGATACTACGTTCCCCAACAGTGGCATCCGAGCCAGGTCTATGCGTAGATGTTATATGCACGAGTAGAACACAAAGAGTTGTGGCGATAATAGTCATACTGCTTACCAACATTTCATACTTTGATTTGGCAGCATTGTTGGATGAAGCGGCTCAGACTGACATTACGCGTACGCTTACGCGAGACTGGTTCTACCGACGTGCTTCACACACAGGTGGCTAGTGGGTGTCTGTTTCTCCAACTTTAGTTGAATCGAGTGTGACTACGCCCGGTCCATGTTGAAGGTTAAAACAACACACTTGACAACAAATCATTGTGGTTTTGATGTGTAGGTAAGAACGGTTCTTGCTAGAATCCCGTAGCAGCCACGCAAAACTTGCAACAACAAAGTAGAGGACATCTAACTTGTTTTTGCAGGGCTTGCTGTGATGTGATATGGTCATGATGTGATGATAGATAAATTGTTGTATGAGATAATCATGTTTTGTAAAAGTTATCGGCAACTGGCAGGAGCCATATGGTTGTCGCTTTATTGTATGAAATGCAATCGCCATGTAATTGCTTTACTTTATCACTAAGCGATAGCGATAGTCGTAGAAGCAATAGTTGGCGAGACGACAACGATGCTTCGATGGAGATCAAGGTGTCAAGCCGGTGACGATGGTGATCATGATGGCGCTTTGGAGATGGAGATCAAAGGTACAAGATGTTGATGGCCATATCATATCACTTATATTAATTGCATGTGATGTTTATCCTTTATGCATCTTATTTTGCTTAGTACGGTGGTAGCATTTATAAGATGATCTCTCACTAAATTTCAAGGTACAAGTGTTCTCTCTGAGTATGCACCGTTGCGACAGTTCGTCGTGCCGAGACACCAGATGATGATCGGGTGAGATAAGCTCTACGTTCACATACAACGGGTGTAAGCCAGTTTTGCACACGCGGAATACTCGGATTAAACTTGACGAGCCTAGCATATGCAGATATGGCCTTGGAACACTTAGACCGAAAGTTCGAGCGTGAATCATATAGTAGATATGATCAACATAGTGATGTTCACCATTGAGAACTTCTCCATCTCACGTGATGATCGGACATGGTTTAGTTGATATGGATCACGTGATCATTTAGATGACTAGAGGGATGTCTATCTAAGTGGGAGTTCTTAAGTAATATGATTAATTGAACTTTAATTTATCATGAACTTAGTCCTGATAGTATTTGCATAACTATGTTGTAGATCAATAGCTCGCAATGTAGCTCCCCGTTTATTTTTTATATGTTCCTAGAGGAAAACCATGTTGAAAGATGATAGTAGCAATGATGCGGACTAGGTCCGTGATCTGAGGAATATCCTCATTGCTGCACAAAAGAATTATGTCCTTGATGCACCGCTAGGTGACAGAACTATTGCAGGAGCAAATGCAGACGTTATGAACGTTTGACAAGCTCGGTATGACGACTACTTGATAGTTTAGTGCACCATGCTTTACGGGTTAGAACCGGGATTCAAAAATGTTTTGAAACGCCATGGAGCATATGAGATGTTCCAGGAGTTGAAATTGGTATTTAAGACTCATGCCCGAGTCGAGAGGTATGAGACCTTTGACAAGTATTTGTGCCTACAAGATGGAGGAGAATAGCTCAACCAGTGAGCAGGTGCTCAGATTGTCTGAGTACTATAACCGGTTGAATCAAGTGGGAGTTAATCTTCCAGATAAAATAGTGATTGACAGAGTTCTCTAGTCACTATCACCAAGTTACTGGAACTTCATGATGAACTATAATATGCAAGGGATGACGAAAACGATTCCCGAGCTCTTTGTGATGATGAAATCGACGAAGGTAGAAATCAAGAAAAGCATCAAATGTTGATGGTTGACAAGACCACTAGTTTCAAGTAAAAGGGAAAGGGAAAGAAAGGGAACTTCAAGAAGAATGGCAAGCAAGTTTCCACTCCCATGAAGAAGCCCAAAGCTAGACCCAAGCCTGAAACTGAGTGCTTCTACTGCAAAGGAAATGGTCACTAGAAGTGGAACTGCCCCAAATACTTGGCGGATAAGAAGGATGACAAAGTGAACAAAAGTATATATATGATATACATGTTATTGATGTGTAGTTTACTAGTGTTCATAGTAGCCCCTGGGTATTTGATACTGGTTCAGTTGCTATGATTAGTAACTCAAAACAGGAGTTACAAAATGAACAAAGACTAGTTGAGGGCAAGATGACGATGTGTGTTGGAAGTGATTCCAAGGTTGATAAGATCACCATTGCACACTCCCATTACCTCCGGGATTAGTGTTGAACCTAAAATAAATGTTATTTGGTGTTTGCGTTGAGCATAATATGATTGGATCATGTTTACTGCAATATGGTTATTCATTTAAGTCAAAGAATAATTGTTATTCTGTTTACATGAATAAAATCTTCTGAGGTCATACACCCAAGGTGAATGGTTTATTGAATCTCCATCGTAGTGATACACATATTCATAATATTGATGCCAAAAGATGCAAAGTTGATAATGATAGTGCAACATATTTGTGGCACTGCCGTTTAGGTCATATTGGTGTAAAGCACATGAGAAACTCCATGCTGATGGGCTTTTGGAATCACTTGATTATGAATCACTTGATGCTTGCGAACCATGCCTCATGGGCAAGATGACTAAGACTCCGTTCTCCGGAACAATGGAGCGAGCAACGGGCTTATTGGAAATAATACATACTGACGTATGTGATCGGATGAGTGTTGAGGCTCGCGGCGGGTATCGTTATTTTCTGACCTTCACAGATGATTTGAGCATATATGGGTATATCTACTTGATGAAACATAAGTCTGAAACATTTGAAAAGTTCAAAGAGTTTCAGAGTGAAGTGGAAAATCATAGTAACAAGAAAATAAAATGTCTACATCTGATCACAGAGACAAATATTTGAGTTACGAATTTGGTCTTCATTTGAAATGATGTGGAATAGTTTCGCAACTCACGACACCTGGAACACCACAGCGTAATGGTGTGTCCGAACATCATAACCGTACTTTATCAGATATGGTGCGATCTATGATGTCTCTTACCGATTTATCACTATCGTTTTGGGGTTATGCATTAGAGACAGTTGCATTCACATTAAATAGGGCACCATCTAAATCCGTTGAGAGGACACCTTATGAACTGTGGTTTGGCAAGAAACCTAAGCTGTCGTTTCTTAAAGTTTTGGGCTGCAATGCTTATGTGAAAAAACTTCAACCTGATAAGATCGAACCCAAATCGGAGAAATGGGTCTTCATAGGATACCCAAAGGAGCCTGTTGGGTAGACCTTCTATCACATATCCGAAAGCAAGATATTCGTTGCTTAGAATGGATCCTTTCTAGAGAAGGAGTTTCTCTCAAAAGAAGTGAGTGGGAGGAAGATAGAACGTGATGAGGTAATTGTACCTTCTCTCAAATTGGAAAGTAGCTCATCACAGAAATCAGTTCCAGTGATGCCTACACCAACTCGAGAGGAAGCTAATGATGATTATCATGAAACTTCAGATCAAGTTACTACTGAACCTCGTAGGTCAACCAGAGCATGTTTTGCACCTGAGTAGTATGGTAATCCCGTTCTGGAAGTCATGTTACTAGACCATGACGAACCTACGAACTATGATGAAGCGATGATGAGCCCAGATTCCGCAAAATGGCTTGAGGCCATGAAATCTGAGATAGGATCCATGTATGAGAACAAAGTGTGGACTTTGATTGACTTACTTGATGATCAGCAAGCCATTAAGAATAAATGGATCTTCAAGAGGAAGACGGACGCTAATAGTAGTGTTACTATCTACAAAGCTCGAATTGTCGCAAAAGGTTTTCGACAAGTTCAAGGTGTTGACTACGATGAGTTTTTCTCACTCGTATTGATGCTCAAGTCTGTCCAAATCATGTTAGAGATTGCCACGTTTTATGAAATCTGGCAAATGGAAGTCAAAATCTGCATTCCTTAATGGATTTCTTAAAGAAGAGTTCTATATGATGCAACCAGAAGGTTTTGTCAATCCTAAAGGTGCTACCAAAATGTGCAAGCTCCAGCGATCCATCTATGGACTGGTGCAAGCATCTCGGAGTTGGAATATATGTTTTTATGAGTTGATCTAAGCATATAGTTTTTTACAGGCTTGCGATGAAGCCTGTATTTACAAGAAAGTGAGTGGGAGCACTACAACCTTTCTGATAAGTATATGTGAATGACATATTGTTGATCGGAAATGATGTAGAATTTTCTGGAAAGCATAAAGGAGTGTTTGAAAGGAGTTTTTCAAAGAAAAACCTCGGTGAAGCATAGAGATAGATCAAGACGCTTGATAAGTTTTTTCAATGAGTACATACCTTGACAAGTTTTTGAAGTAGTTCAAAATGGAACAGTCAAAGAAGGAGTTCTTTCTGTCTTTGCAAGGTGTGAAGTTGAGTAAGACTCAAAGCACAGCCAGCGAGAAGATATAGAGAGAATGAAAGTCATTCCCTATGCCTCAGCCATAGGTTCTTTATAAAGTATGCCATCTTTGTGTACTGCACCTATTGTATACCCTGTTCTGAGTTTGGCAAGGGAATAGAATAGTGATCTAGGAGTAGATCACTGGACAGCGGTCAAAATTATCCTTAGAGGACTAAGGAAGTATTCCTCAGTTATGGAGGTAATAAAGAGTTCGTCGTAAAGAGTTACTTGATGCAAGCTTTGACACCGATCTGGATGACTTTGAGTCTCAATCTGGATACATATTGAAAGTGGGAGCAATTAGCTAGAGTAGCTCCATGCAGAGCATTGTAGACATAGAAAATTTGCAAAATACATACGACTCTGAATGTGGCAGACCCGTTGACTAGACTTCTCTCACAAGAAAAACATGACCACACCTTGGTACTCTTTGGGTATTAATCACATAGCGATGTGAACTAGATTATTGACTCTAGTAAACCTTTTGGGTGTTAGTCACATGGAGATGTGAACTAATAACATAAAGATGTGAACTATTGGTATTAAATCACATGACGATGTGAACTAGATTATTGACTCTAGTGCAAGTGGGAGACTGAAGGAAATATGCCCTAGAGGCAATATAAAAGTTGTTATTTATATTTCCTTATATCATGATAAATGTTTATTATTCATGCTAGAATTGTATTAACGAAAACTTAGTACATGTGTGAATACATAGACAAGCAGTGTTCCTAGTATGCCTCTACTTGACTAGCTCGTTAATCAAAGATGGTTAAGTTTCCTGACCATAGACATATGTTGTCATTTGATGAACGGGATCACATCATTAGAGAATTATGTGATGGACAAGACCCATCCGTTAGCTTAGCATTATGGTCGTTGAGTTTTATTGCTATTGCTTTCTTCATGACTTATACATGTTCCTCTGACTATGAGATTATGCAACTCTCGAATACCGGAGAAACACCTTGTGTGCTATCAAACGTCACAACGTAACTGGGTGATTATAAAGATGCTCTACAGGTATCTCTGATGGTGTTTGTTGAGTTGGCATAGATCGAGATTAGGATTTGTCACTCCGTGTATCGGAGAGGTATCTCTAGGCCCTCTCGGTAATGCACATCACTATAAGCCTTGCAAGAAATGTGACTAATGAGTTAGTTATGGGATGATGCACTACGAAACGAGTAAAGATACTTGCCGGTAACGAGATTGAACTAGGTATGATGATACCGACAATCAAATCTCAGGCAAGTAACATACGGATGACAAAGGGAACAATGTATGTTGTTATGCAGTTTGACCGATAAAGATCTTCATAAAATATGTAGGAACCAATATGAGCATCCAGGTTCCGCTATTGGTTATTGACCGGAGATGAGTCTCCGTCATGTCTACATAGTTCTCGAACCCGTAGGGTCCGCACGCTTAACGATCGATGACGATCGGTATTATGAGTTTATGTGTTTTGATGAACCGAAGGTAGTCCGGAGTCCCGGATATGATCACAGACATGACGAGGAGTCTCAAAATGGTCGAGACATGAAGATTGATATATTGGAGGGTTATGTTTGGACACAGGAATGGTTTCTGATGAGTTTGGGCATTTACTAGAGTACCGGGGGGTTACCGGAACTCCCCGGGGGCTTAATGGGCCTACATGGGCTTTAGTGGAAGAGAGGAGGCGGCCAAGAGGTGGGGCGCCCCCAAGGCCAATCCGAATTGGGAAGGGGGCCGGCCCCCCTTTCCTTCCTCTCCTCTTCCCCATCCTTCCCCCTCCTATTAGGACTAGGAAATGGGGGAACCTACTCCTAGTAGGAGTAGGATTCCCCCCTTGGGGGCGCACCATGAGGCCGGTCGGTCCCCTCCTCCCCTCCTTTATATACGGGGGAGGGCCACCCCATAGACACACAAGTTGATTCTTAGCCGTGTGCGGTGCCCCCCTCCACATATTTCCACCTCGGTCATATTGTCGTAGTGCTTAGGCGAAGCCCTGCGTCGGTAACTTCATCATCACCGTCACCATGCCGTAATGCTGACAAAACTCTCCCTCGACCTCAGCTGGATCTAGAAGTTCGAGGGACGTCATCGAGCTGAACGTGTGCAGATCGCGGAGGTGTCGTGCGTTCGGTACTTGATCGGTTGGATCGCGAAGACGTTCGACTACATCAATCGCGTTACTTAACGCTTCCGCTTTCGGCCTACGAGGGTAAGTAGACACACTCGCGCCTGTCATTGCTATGCTTCTCCTAGATAGATCTTGCGTGATCGTAGGAAATATTTTGAAATACTACGTTACCCAACATCTCTGCCATGGGTGATGTCACGGGCTGCATGGCGACAGCGCCGCACCGGGCGAGGGATGTCCGGCCAGTACGCTGCACTGTGGCCATGCTCCGCCCTGGATTCGGGGGTGGTAGCCTGCACTGTATCCATGCCCCGTCTCGTCGTTATAATGAGGTGCTGACTTAGAGGGAGTGAGGGGCCGCCTGGTAGGAGCCGTCCTCCCTGGAGGCCGCCTGCTAGGAGTCGGCCCGTCACATGGCCGCCCTCTGGGCTCTGCCGCCTTCCAGCAGCCGGCCGCTTGGACCAGCCGGCCCAAAGAAGGCGGCTCTTTGCCTTTGAGGCTTGAGGGGCGCAGCTGGCCCTGATGTCTTGAAATACCATGGGGAGCAAATGAGGCTACCCATGGTCATTTACTCCGACAGTAGTCCCCGGAGCTGGTGGGGCGCCGCGGCTAGAAAAAGGCGAGAAGCCTCAGCAGCTTCCTACTCCGAGTGGTCTGGTGATTTTGCTTCGCCCGTCTTCCGAAGGGCCGACTGTTATGAGCCGGCCGTGTCCAGGCAGGCCGCCTGGTGATTTTGAAACGTCATGGCGGGGAGCGGTGGCATGCCGGCCGGCACCGTGTCGGTGTCAAACCGGCGGATCTCGGGTAGGGGGTCCCGAACTGTGCGTCTAGGCGGATGGTAACAGGAGACAAGGGACACGATGTTTTTACCCAGGTTCGGGCCCTCTCGATGGAGGTAAAACCCTACTCCTGCTTGATTAATATTGATGATATGGGTAGTACAAGAGTAGATCTACCACGAGATCGGAAAGGCTAAACCCTAGAAGCTAGCCTATGGTATGGTTGTTCTTAGATCCTCTGGACTAAAACCCTCTGGTTTATATAGAAACCGAAGAGGGTTAGGGTTACACAGAGTCGGTTACAATGGTAGGAGATCTACATATCCGTATCGCAAAGCTTGCCTTCCACACCAAGGAAAGTCCCATCCAGACACGGGACGGAGTCTTCAATCTTGTATCTTCATAGTCCAGGAGTCCGACCAAAGGTGATAGTTCGGCTATCCGGACACCCCCTAATCCAGGACTCCTCAAGAGCCTCGAACCAGGCTTCAATGACGACGAGTCCGGCGCGCATATTGTCTTCGGCATTGCAAGGCGGGTTCCTCCTCCGAAGATTTTGAACACAAGGATATTGTCCGGCTCTGCAAAACAAGTTCCACATACCACCGTAGAGAGAATAATATTTACACAAATCTGTTGACGTATTCCGCAGCTTGACATCACACCACGACCAGGCCTTTATTCGAATCATTTTTACTGTCCCACCTCAGCGCGTTTAGCAAGGCGGTTTCCTTGGCACGTCTTGTCAAAGCGGAGATCGTGCCCCCTTATTCTGGGATTCTCATCAATACGGGCGTGGGTAACCCAACCGCGCCCGTTGGCACGCCTCCCCTATCGAAGGCGAGTCCCAAACGGTCACGGGGAGGGCTCTTGGTATTCAACCTCCTTATAAAGAGACCAAGGCCCCGCTCCTTTCTTTCAATCTCAATCAAATCCGCCCCTCGCCTCAAGTTTCAACACCCAAAGCTCCTGATTCGGGCGCTTCGGACCTTCGATGATGTCCGGCTTCGACCTGCAAGGCCGGTGGATGCCTTCCTCCGTCACAGAAGAAGACGTGCTAAAGCTGAGAGACGCCAAGTATCTAACCGGCGAAATTAAGATTTTGCTGCCTGCCCAAGGGCAGGTTATTCCCACTCCCGAGCCTAGTGAAAGCGTAGTGTTCATGTCTCACTTCCTTCAGGGGTTAGGTTTCCCGACGGACCCCTTCGTGAGGGGGCTCATGTTTTATTATGGGCTGGAATTTCATGACTTGGATCCGGAGTCCATCTTCCACATCTCATCATTCATCATCATATGTGAAGCCTTCCTCCGCATTACCCCTCACTTCGGATTGTGGCTCAAGACCTTCAAAGTGGAGCGGAAGATGATCAAGGGGCAGCAGGCAGAGTGCGGAGGGGCTGTTATAAGCAACAATGCTGACGCTCCATGGCCCGAGGGCTCCTTTCAAGGAGAGCTCAGTCCGTGGCAACGAGAGTGGTTTTATATCACAGCTCCCAGGGGCACCAAATGGGTGGCGCCACCTGCCTTCCGCTCGGGTCCCCCGCCGCGGCTGGCGTCATGGGTCAACAAAGGGCTTGACTGGGGGCCGTCCAAAGACGTGCCCTTGTTGCAGGGCCGTATTCGAGACATCCTAGAGAGAGAGATCAATCTGGTCGTCGTAGCGCAGGTCATGCTGATTCGTCGCGTCCTGCCCTGCAAACGTCACCCCCTCCGCCTGTGGGAGTTCAATCCGAAGGGACCACGAGCTCTCCAACATTTTATGGGCGCAACACCCGTGGAGATGTACCAACTGTTCTTCGGATCACAGAGAATGTGTCCGGACTTGACCGAGGATGCAGGTCTGAGCTGCAATCACCCGGATACTCAAGTAAGTAGTCCTGTACCCAGACAAGCTATCCGTATATTTATCATAAACTTGCCCTTAAAAGAGTTGTCCCTTGAACAGGAGTGGATAACGAAAGCAAAACTGATAAGGTGTCCGGCCCCCCTCCCTGAGACCACGCTGGATCCCGTATTAACCAGGATGTTGACGGCTGCGCCTTTGGAAGAAGGCGAAGGGGGGAACAGGGAAGCTAATGCCTCCGCGAAGGAGGTTATCAAGAAAGGGGGGATCAAAAATCCCTCCATCCCGGGGGAGAAGAGGACCGCTTCTGAAGATCCAGAGACCAAGGCCTCAAAACGGGGGAAGAAATCTTCGCCAGAGGGTCCCACGCCGGGAGATGCCCCGGCCGCACTATTTCCCCAAGGAGATCAGCCCTCCAACGAGTCGTAAGTAGAGAAGGGAGTTTTACAATAAGGGACATCCCTGTTTTATTTCTGAAGACAATCAAAACTTTACCTTGTAGTTCGGATCTCAGCCCTTCTCGTGAGCTCGTCTTGGGGATCTTCGTGGGAGATGATGGAGAGTGAAACGCCTCCGCCTGCCGTACCGTCATGCGAGGTGGGCGACCCTGAGGTGTCATCGCGGAGGGTTTCTCCGAATCCGGCGGGGCTGGAAGGCGGCTGTGTGTCCCCTCGAAGCCCTCCACGTCCGGCCTTCGAAAAAGGCCATCGGACGAGTCCGGCACCAACTGGTGTACGGTCGGAGGAGTTGAAGGATCTGCTCGGCCGAGCGTCTATCTCAGAAAATCACTGTGCGTTAATGGGTACGGTGATTGAAAGGATTTCATCCGCTGAGAGCGGATTGCATGAAGCCGTCGAAGTTCTTCGACGGGGTTTGAGTACGCAAAATGATGTACCTTCGGCGGTTTTGCATATAGAATCGCCCTATATAGATAGTAGCCTCGAGACTCGATGCGTTGTCAAAAGTGACAACGCGCGAGGATCATAATCTCGATTATAATATGTCGCCTTTCCTATGTAGGTGGCGGAGCGTCCGTGGGCCGGATCGATGAATTTGCCGAACTGAGGCGGCAACTTGACGTGGCGGATGCGGACATCGCGCTTGTCAATAAGCGGCTTGACGAGTCACTAGGTATGCAACTTCTCCGCGGGCACCTGGTAAAGGAGCTTAATGTTCGTGCCTTATAACATGTATGCTTGATGCAGATGGTGCCGCTTCCGTGGAGAGCCTGCGGGTGGAGCTCGCCCGAGCCAAGGAACAGGCCAGAAAAAGTGATGCGGCTGCCTTAAAGGCGGCCGAAGAGCTAAAAGCCTAACAGGCTGCTCACTGCTGAAGTAAGAAAGAAATGGCCGAGATGGCCGTAAAGTTGAAGAATGCTACCGACCGCTGCGAGCTTCTTGAAAAAGAAGGTCAAGCGGAGCAAGAGGGCCAGAAAAAGGCCACCACCGAGGCCAAGGATGCGCGCTCGCGATGAGATCTATGAAGGAGGAGCTGCGTCAGGCCGGAGATATCGCGGCTGGAAAGCCTTTTCTGCTGTGGAGGAAATTCACGGATCCTAAATATGCTCAGTTGGACCGGCTGTGGGGTGCAGAGGATGCTTATCTGGACTTGGCGGCGGCCATGGATGCGGTCGAGTACTTCCAAGGCCAAAAGGATCGCAAAATGGAAGAGCTATTTTGGTCGCAGTTCCGTGGTCCAGAGCATCCACTTCCCTTAGCCGATCGCTTGGCCGAATGGGCGGAGCTGAATAGGTTGTCCGGACTTGCCATGAAGGATGTCGTGACTCATTTGTGGCCGAAAAGGCCCGAGCCGAGGAGTTATTTTGGCTTGGTGCAACAGTTCCTTAGTGCGGGGCGCATATCGATGCAATGAGGCGGTCGGCATGCATAGAGGGTGCGTGGATGGCTCTTGCCCGTGTCAAGACATCTTGGCGGAGATGAAGGCCACCGATGTTGCATCCCGATTCGAATGAAGCCGAGTATCTGTCGAGCAGTATTTTGAGGAAGTCCTGCAGGGCGCTCGTTTAATAGAGACGCAGTGCTCGAAGGATATTATGTTCTAATGACATGTATGATTTGTGAAAAAAAAATTCAATAGAATAAGAGCTTTTTATACTTGTGCATTCAAGTATTAAAATACCTCATGTGCGGCCGTTAATGTATATGTGTATATAACCTGAAAGATGGCAGTCTTCGGCTTCAGCCCTCACGCACATAATGCGGAGGTATTTGCAAAAAGGCGCATTTTCACACTTAATCCAATGTCTTGGTCCTGTGAAGGAGGTGATAGCGTAGCAAACTAGGCAACCGGACTATAATGCTTTATCACTTTCACTTAGCCATAGGAGTTCGATGGTGGGGCTACTATATAGCCCCTAGGGGCACCAGCTCTCCCGAATTGGGCGCGTATGTGCTGACCGGAAAGCAGTCCTTCGTTAATCTGGAGGAATTCTAAGCATTCCGGTGGGTCATCGAGTGGTTGACCAGTCTCACACTATATCATGACAGTCGGTTTCGGCTTTCTCTCGAGGTGCTCATCTGGCGAACGGGGCACAATCGCGATAGTTCTCACGGTGTCGTGTTAGCCGATAGAAGCGGGCGTAAGGCAGCAAAACACGAGAGCCGGGCAAACCCAACATTTGACCAAAGACATGATTCGAGCTGATGCATATAAGGCCTAACTCGAGACGCGAACACTCCCTAAGGTATTCGGTCTTTATGAAAAGCGGGCGAACAACGCCCTTAGTAACAAGCCCCTGGTGTCAGTCTGCAGCGCAAAATGCAGCGTGGCCGATGCCAAAACGCCACCTCCTCCTTGGTTATAGCAAGAAACCGGGGATGTGTGTCAACAAAAGACAGTAAAAAAGGTTTACGCAGGTCTTAATCTGAAAAGAATCCTTTGCGGGTCCCTCTTGCACGTCTGCTTTGTGTCTCCGTTGTGCCGTATCCTAGACGGGTTGTAGCATGGTGTTCATCTGTAAAGAGAGGAACTTAGTTGAAAAAGATCGTCTGAAAAATGTACTTTATATTAAATAAGCAGTCTGATTCAAAAAATGAATAAAATTGAGCTTTATTGTCTCTTGTTGTACATGCATGGAGCTCCTTGTACGGGGGTATGCGGCTAGTAGGCCTTTATATGTTTACGCCGGACTCGTCTAGCCATGTCCGGGGTCCGAACGACCTGTTCAGGTGCTTTGATTAACGGAGTCGGATTAGTGTATGACTGTCAAAGCAGTCTCACGTTCTTCCGTGCTCGAGTAACACTTGATACTTCCTTTTAATGAGATGATGCCGCGTGGACCGGGCATTTTAAGTGTAAGAGATTCATAATGCGGTATTGCGTTAAAGCGGGCGAACGCTTCACGTCCCAATAGTGCTTGATAGCTACTTTTGAATGGGGCGATGTGGAAGGTTAACTTTTATGGCGAGAGGTTGTCGGATGAGCGAACACAACTTCTAGCGATGAGGAGCCCGTACAATGGGCATATAGCCCTGGCATTACCCCTTTGAAGGAAGTGTTGCTATGGCGAATTTTGGTTGGGTCTATCCCCATTTTGCGGATTGTGTCCTGATATAGAAGGTTTAGATCGCTACCGCCGTCCATTAGGACTTGTGTAAATTGGAGTCCGTCGATTATAGGATCTAATATCAAGGCAGTCCATCCTGCATTCCGGATACTTCCGGAGTAATCCTGATGGTCGAAGGTGATTGGTTTTGACAACCAGTGTCGGGACTCCGCTGGGATAGACCATGCGGTGCGTATTTCTATGGGCGCTGCTCTGTTTTTCCCTTTTGTCACTCGAAGTGAGTTTACTGTTTTGACTTCTTGTGGGAAATTCTTTTGTTTTTCGGTGCTCTGCTTGTGGGGTTCGTCATCGTCCTCGCTTGGTGTGTCGAGCCCCTTGTGTTCGGCGTTGAGTTTGCCGGACTGCTTGAAGAACCAACAATCTCTGTGGAGTACGGTTTGCGGGCTTCACAGAGTCTGATGGATTTGGCATATTTTGTCCAAGATTTTGTTTAAGTTGGATAGCTCGTCGCTGTTATCCTTAAGGGGCAGTTTTTTTATGATTCTGCTGAGAGCTTTTGAATCCGGCATTGACTAATGTGCTCTTCGGGCTGTTTCCCTTGGTCCAGCGTTGGTCCTTGCTGCGTCGTGGTTTCCCATTTCCATCCCTGAATTCGGATGTACTTGGGTTGCTAGTACTGCATCTTCCCAGCCAACTATCCTCTCCCGCGCAAAAGCGGGTCATGAGGCTTGTTAATGCGGCCATTGTTCTCGGCTTTTCCTGGCCAAGGTGTCTAGCGAGCCATTCGTCTCGGACGTTGTGTTTGAAAGCTGCTAAGGCTTCGGCGTCCGGACAGTCGACTATTTGGTTCTTTTTGGTGAGGAACTTGTTCCAGAATTTGCGGGCTGACTCTCCGGGTTGTTGAGTTATGTAACTTAAATCGTCTGCATCCGGAGGGCGGACATATGTCCCTTGAAAATTTGCCCGAAAAGCATCCTCAAGCTCTTCCCAACTTCCAATGGTATCTTTAGGGAGGCTTTTGAGCCAATGCCGGGCTGGCCCTTTGAGCTTGAGGGGTAAGTATTTTATGGCGTGGAGGTCATCTCGTCTAGCCATGTGTATGTGGAGGATGTAATCCTCAATCCAGACTCCAGGGTCTGTTGTTCCGTCATATGCCTCTATGTTTACGGGCTTAAATCCCGCTGGAAATTCGTAATCCAGCACCTCATCGGTGAAACATTGGGGGTGTGCGGCGCCCCTATATTTGGGTGTGCCGTGATGTTCGGATATTTGGTGTGTTGCATTTCTTACTAGATCTTGCTTTCTTGGCCCATAGATAGACCTAACTGGGCCATCCTTTTGATGTGAATCCTTATGCGGATCGCATGCCGGCTTGTGTGCAGTGCCGCTTGCCGCTCTATGTTTGCCATGTGGTCGTCTATCCGACCGGGCGGCCTCTTTGTTCTTTGATTGCGGGGGCTCTGTGGCCTCCTCATCGAATTCAGGCAGTAGTTTGCGCTTCGGGTAGCTCTTTGTTTGGTGACTGTCGCCGTATTTGTCTGCGGTGTTGAGTACTTTGCTCCATCTGATTCTAAGTGCATCTTCCGCTGTTTTGAGCTTCCGCTTCTGCTTTTTCAGGCTACGCGCAGTGGCGACGAGCCTTTTGTGGAGGTTCTTCTGCTCCAGCAACTTGTCCGGCATGAGATCGTCCGGACTGTTATCTTCCTTGAGGACAGGTTGTTTATCCAAGTTGTCCTGTTCGGACGGTTGCTTTCGGTAGCATGTTAAATGCGTCCACCGGTTCGCCCTGCTCTATGGCTGGGTCTGTATGGCTGTCGTCTTTGTCGAGGCGGGACTTTGGGCGGCGCTTACGTCGCTGTTTTGACTGCTTTTCGAGGGATTTATCCTTCGTAGCGCCCCGTTGTTCCTCGTCGTCACTTCCTTTAGGTGTATCCACCATGTATACATCGTGAGATGAGGTGGCTGTCCAGTACCCCGTAGGTGCTGGTTCATAGTTATCTCCTACATCGTCGTCCATACCGTCGATGTCTTGAATCGAAATCGAGCACGTCGTTTAAACTTTCGTGATGGCTATGAAGTGGGTGGTGGGTGGGCGTCGAATTTCTTCATCGTCTGCATCCCAACCTTGTTGACCGTAGTCCGGCCAGGGTTCTCCTAATAAAGAGAGAGATTTTAGTGAATTCAGGATGTCGCCAAAGGGCGAGTGCTGAAAGATGTCCACGGCAGTGAACTCCATAATCGGCGCCCGATCGGATTCGATTAGCGGGCGCGCGGAAGGTTCGGAGTCCGAAGAGGAGTCCGGCACCTTGGAGTTACGCGCTTCACAAAGGACAGGGATGGTGTTCGGCTCAACCGCCGTAGAGATTGCAGCCCCCGAGGCGGTGTCAACCACGCGTCCTCGATCGACGAAGTTGGCTCCGAGCTAAGGGTCGGAGCCGGACAATCTTGACCTCCGAGGCACCGCTTCGGCGGTAGAGAGCTAGATCGTGCCCATCGAGGAGCGGTCTGGCGCGCTGGCTGTGGCTCGAATCCGTCGAAGATCAAGTCTCCACGGATGTCGGCCGTGTAGTTCAAACTCCCAAATCTGACACGATGGCGGGCGTAGCTCTCGATCTGCTCCGGATGGCCAAGTGAATTGGCCTGCAGCAAAACCGCCCGAATCTGAAGATCTGTCCGGGAAGAAAAGTCTCACCTGGACCGCATCGTTGTTGATGATCGAGGAGCCATCGGGCCTAAAGATGACGACAGAGGAACTCTCAATGAAAGCACCAATGTCGGTGTCAAAACCGGCGGATCTCGGTAGGGGGTCCCAACTGTGCGTCTAGGCGGATGGTAACAGGAGATAACGGACACGATGTTTTTACCCAGGTTCGGCCCTCTCGATGGAGGTAAAACCCTACTCCTGCTTGATTAATATTGATGATATGGGTAGTACAAGAGTAGATCTACCACGAGATCAGAAAGGCTAAACCCTAGAAGCTAGCCTATGGTATGATTGTTCTTCGTCCTATGGACTAAAACCCTCCGGTTTATATAGACACCGAAGAGGGTTAGGGTTACACAGAGTCGGTTACAATGGTAGGAGATCTACATATCCGTATCGCTAAGCTTGCCTTCCACACAAAGGAAAGTCCCATCCGGACACGGGACAGAGTCTTCAATCTTGTATCTTCATAGTCCAGGAGTCCGGCCAAAGGTGATAGTTCGGCTATCCGGACACCCCCTAATCCAGGACTCCCTCAACCGGTCTTGCCGCCCGTTGTCCGCACGCCATGCGGCGCCAGCCGGGCGGCCTGCCAGCCCACGCGCGACGGGACTTCGCCAGCTGGGGCCCGCCACAACCGGAGCCTCGGCACCTGAAGCGGATCCACTGCGGCCGGCGGGCGGTTGAGATTCAAGCGCTTGATTAATACCGCCGTTACTGCTGGTAATTGTGGGATCGTGGGGGAGTGGGTGCAGTTAATCCCACGACCCCCCATGTTCCCGTCCCCTCGGCACCGCCGCCTGGGGCTATAAGTAGGGGGAGGTGGGGGCGGCAGACGCACGCGCGCCCTCCTCTCCCTTTGCCATTTCTCTCCTTCTTCTCTCTGCCGCCGCAGCGCCCCTGCCTCTTGCCGAGACGCTGCCGCAGCCCGCCGTCGCCGAGCCTTTTCTTGCCGCGGCTTTCTCGCTCCACCGCGGTCTCGCCCGTACGCCACCGCGCCGCACCTACGACGTGCTCCCTCGTCCATGGCGCGCGCACGGGCAGGCGACTGGGACGTCTCGAACATCCACGATGACCACCTCTCTTTTCTTTGTCAAACACGGCGGCTGCCCCGGAGACACAGGTGCGGGTGCGTGCCCCTCCCAAAGCGGAAATCTTGACGGCGCCGGAGGAGGGCGAATATGTCGTCTTCCGGTCCCATTTCCTTCGTGGCTTCGGCCTTCCAGCGAGCAGCTTCCTGCGCTCTTTCCTCTATTTCTTCTGAGTCCAGCCGCACCACTTCTCACCAAATACGGTGGTGCTGCTGTCTGCTTTCGTCATCTTCTGTGAAGGACATCTCGGCACTCTCCCCACCCTCAAGCTCTGGGCGGAGTGCTTCTACCTCAAGCTCGGCACCGCCGCCAAGAACCAGGCGGCTCAGTGCGGAGCTTGCGTGGCGGTGCGATCTCCGGGTGCTGGGAACCGCTTCCCATCCATCTCTCTGCTGCAGTCGGCCAAGCTGTGGCAGAAGTCGTACTTTTACGTCAAGAACGTGCACCTGTCGAGGGACTACATCAACCTGTCCGCTTACGTAGCCGGCCCTCCTGCTGAACCGCACCCCAACTGGCATTCCAAGCCGAGTTCCCTATCGGCCGCCTCCGCCGCCGCCCTCTGCCTACTTGAGGTGATGACGGAGTCGGAGGGCCTTCGGGGCTCGGATTTTCTGGCCGCCTATGTGGCGTGCCAAGTGCTTCCCCTCCAAGCCCGCCCCCACATCATCAGCAGCATGAGTGGGCACCAGGACCCGTGTCAGATGTGCACGCGGGAGCTGCCAGGCGTGGAGGTGGTCCGCCTGGTGAACTTCTTCTCCAACTGCAAGTTGTCGGAGAAGGACTGGCGGTTTGGCAAGCAGCCGTACGACGCGCACACCCGTCGCCCGCGATGAGTTTTGTAATTTCCTTTCTTCTTTGCTTGTCTGAATTCTTTCTTTGCCGCCTGATCAGTCGGCAATGATATTGGTCTTCTTGACTCAGTCGGCCGCTGATACCCTAGAGCCGGGTCGCAAATACGCGCCGGACCACTCGAGGAGCGACGAGGAGGACCCCGACTTGGGGGCGGCCACCATGGAAGAAGACGATGCCACAGGTGGCGGAGGTGGAGCAGGGGCCCCGGAGGAGGCGTCGTCGAGGCTTGCCGGACGATGATGAAGAGGAGGCCGAGCCGCACTGCGCGCACGACGACGACAAGGCGGCCGCGAGCTCTTCAGCCGCACCGGCTAGCTGTTGTTCGGCAGCCGGCCGAAGAAGCCCAGGAACACAGCCGCCGCGAAGGCGACCCAGTTCCAGAGGACCCCGAAGCGGGCGCCGACGATGTCTGCGTAAGTGCTTGATTTCTCTCGCGTTTTCTTTTCTTCTTTCTTGTAAACTCTTTCTGAGTTTCCTCTTATCTTGCTTGAATAGGGTGATACGTCTCCATCGTATCTACTTTTCCAAACACTTTTGCCCTTGTTTTGGACTCTAACTTGCATGATTTGAATGGAACTAACCCGGACTGACGATGTTTTCAGCAGAATTGCCATGGTGTTATTTTTGTGCAGAAATAAAAGTTCTCGGAATGACCTGAAACTTCACAGAGAATATTTTTGGAATTAATAAAAAATACTGGTGAAAGAATAAAAGCCAGGGGCCCACACCCTGTCCAGAAGGGTTGGGGGCGCGCCCCCTGCCTCGTGGGCCCCATGGTGCTCCACTGACCTCAACTCCAACTCTATATATTCACGTTCGCGGAGAAAAAAATTAGAGAGAAGGATTCATCACGTTTTACGATACGGAGCCGCCGCCAAGCCCTAAACTCTCTCGGGAGGGCTGATCTGGAGTCCGTTCGGGGCTCCGGAGAGGGGAATCCGTCACCGTCGTCATCATCAACCTTCCTCCATCACCAATTTCATGATGCTCACCGCCGTGCATGAGTAATTCCATTGTAGGCTTGCTGGACGGTGATGGGTTGGATGAGATTTACCATGTAATCGAGTTAGTTTTGTTAGGGTTTGATCCCTAGTATCCATTATGTTCTGAGATTGATGTTGCTATGACTTTGCTATGCTTATTGCTTGTCACTAGGGCCCGAGTGCCATGATTTCAGATCTGAACCTATTATGTTTTCATGAATATATGTGAGTTCTTGATCCAGCTTGCAAGTCTATAGTCACCTACTATGTGTTATGATCCGGCAACCCTGAAGTGACAATAATCGGGACCACTCTCGGTGATTACCGTAGTTTGAGGAGTTCATGTATTCACTAAGTGTTAATGCTTTGGTCTGGTACTCTATTAAAAGGAGGCCTTAATATCCCTTAGTTTCCAATAGGACCCCGCTGCCACGGGAGGGTAGGACAAAAGTTCTTTTCCATAAGCACGTATGACTATATTCGGAATACATGCCTACATTACATTGATGAATTGGAGCTAGTTCTGTGTCACCCTATGATATAACTATTGCATGAGGAATCGCATCCGACACAATTCTCCATCACTGATCCAATGCCTATGAGCCTTTCACATATTGCTCTTTGCTTAGTTACTTTTCCATAGCCACTGTTACAATTACTACAAAACTGCTACTGTTACTTTTGCCACCGTTACCATTACTTCCATACTACTTTGCTACTAAATACTTTGCTGCAGATATTAAGTTATCCAGGTGTGGTTGAATTGACAACTCAACTACTAATACTTGAGAATATTCTTTGGCTCCCCCTATGTCGAATCAATAAATTTGGGTTGAATACACTACCCTCGAAATTGTTGCGATCCCCTATTCTTGTGGGTTATCAAGACTATTTTCCCCGGGGAGCATAGCTCTATTCTTTGAGTCACTTGGGATTTATATCTGCTGGTCACTATGAGGAACTTGAAAGACGAAAGAACTAAGATTTTTCCCTCAACTACGAGGGGAGGTAAGGAACTGCCATCTAGATCTGCACTTGATTCACCTTATGTTTTGAGTAAGCTTGCGACACATAAACCTGCTTCCGCTATTAATTCTGATATGTCGCATGTTATTGATGATGCCACTTCTGCTATGCATGATGCTTATGACGAAACTACTTCTATGCTTGATACTATTATGCCACTAGGTGAATTTCTTGATGAACAACTTGCTAGGGCTAGAGAGAATGAAATTATTGAAACTGATAATATTGATGAAAGTGATGATGAAGATTCTCCCCCTAGATATGAATTGACTGTTGTGCCTGAGGGTTATGTTATGGATGAAGAAACTGCTAGAGATTTTCTTTCTTGCAATGATAGGAATGATCTTAAGAAATTATTAGCTAAGCTTAAAGAAAAATCTTTGAATGCTAGAATGAAATATGACCCTACTTTTGCTACTTCACCTATCTGCGTTACTGATAAGGATTATGATTCCTCTGTTGATCCTAAGATAATTACTTGGTTGAATCTGATCCTTTTTATGGCTATGAATCTAAAACCGTTGTGGCACATCTTACTAAATTAAATGATATAGCCACCCTATTCACTAATGATGAGAAAACTCGCTACTACTATATCCTTAAGTTATTTCCATTCTCATTAAAGGGTGATGCTAAAACATGGTTTAATTCTCTTGATCCTGGTTGTGTGCGTAGTCCCCAGGATATGATTTATTACTTCTCTGCTAAATATTTCCCCGCTCATAAGAAACAAGCTGCTTTAAGGGAAATATATAACTTTGTGCAATTGAAGAAGAGAGTCTCCCACAAGCTTGGGGAGGCTTCTCCAATTACTTAATGCTTTGCACGATCATCCTCTCAAGAAAAATGAAATACTTGATATCTTTTATAATGGACTAACCGATGCTTCCAAAGACCACCGGATAGTTGTCTTTGGTTGTGTTTTCAGGGAAAGAACAGTTGATCAAGCTGAATTGCTATTGAATAATATGTTGACTAATGAAAATAATTGGACACTTCCTGAACCAACTCCTAAGCCAACTCCGAATAAAAGGGGTAACCTATTTCTCAGTCCTGAAGATATGCAAGAGGCAAAGAAATCTATGAAATAAAAAGGTATTAAAGCTGAAGATGTTAAGAATTTACCACCTATTGAAGAAATACATGGTCTTGATAACCCGACACAGGTAGTAAAGGTAAATTCTCTCTATACATTTGATGAAGGTGATATTCCTCGCGATAAGTCTGCTAGCCAATGCTTAGATGAGTTTGATAATTTTATTGTTAAACAAGAAAACTTCAATGCTTATGTTGGTAGACAATTGAAACGTAATGCTTATATGATTGAACACTTGAGTGATTATATGTCTAGAGTAAAGGTGAACTTAAACTCATTAGTAAACATGCTTCTATGGTTACCACTCAAGTAGAACAAGTGCTTAAAGCTCAAAATGATTTGCTCAATGAATTAAATAATAAGAAGAATGATAATGTTGTTAGAGTTATGACTAGAGGGGGTAAAATGACTCAGGAACCTTTGTATCCTGAAGGCCACCCTAAGAGAATTGAGCAAGATTTTCAGAGAACTAATGTTGATGCATCTAGTCCTTCTAAAAACAAGAAAAGGAAAAATGATAGGACTTTGCATGCTTCTAGAGAACCTGTTGTAGACACACCTGAAAATCCCAATGATATTTCTATTTTTGATGCTGAAACACAATCTGGTGATGAACATGAACCTAGTGATAATGTTAATGATAATGTTCATGTTGATGCTCAACCTAGCAATAACAATGATGTAGAAATTGAACCTGTTGTTGATCTTGATAACCCACAATCAAAGAATCAACGTTATGATAAGAGAGACTTCGTTGCTAGGAAGCACGGTAAAGAAAGAGAACCATGGGTTCAGAAACCCATGCCTTTTCCTCCTAAACCATCCAAGGAAAAGGATGATGAGGATTTTGAGCGCTTTGCTGAAATGATTAGACCTATATTTTTGCATATGCGTTTGACTGATATGCTTAAAATGAATCCTTATGCTAAATATATGAAGGATATTTTATAAATAAGAGAAAGATACCGGAAGCAGAAATTCCACCATGCTTGCTAATTATACTTTTAAAGGTGGAATACCTAAGAAACTAGGAGATCCACGAGTACCAACTATACCATGCTCCATTAAAAGAAACTATGTTAAAACTGCTTTATGTGATCTTGGAGCCGGTGTTAGTGTTATGCCTCTCTCTTTATATCGTAGACTTGATTTGAATAATTTGACACCTACTGAAATATCTTTGCAAATGGCTGATAAATCAACTACTATACCTGTCGGTATTTGTGAGGATTTGCCTGTTGTGGTTGGAAACATTACTATTTTAACGAACTTTGTTATTCTTGATATTCCCGAGGACGATAGTATGTCGATTATCCTTGGTAGACCCTTTTTGAATACTGTAGGGGCTGTTATTGATTGCAACAAAGGTAATATCACTTTTCATGTTAATGGTAATGAGCATAAGGTACACTTTCCGAGGAAACAACCTCAAGTCCACAACATCAATTGTATTGGAAAATTTTCAACTATTACTACTGGAGGTTTTGAATTTCCTCTTCCTACTGTCAAGAAGAAATATGATATTCTTATTGTTGGGGGTGTGCATATCCCCGTTGAGGTAACCTAGTGTTATTCGAAATTTCTCAGGTTCCATGTTATTCGAAAAGAGTTTGTTCACAAGACTTGATCAACCTTGTTAGTGGATTCCTTTTGATGAGCATGAGATGGATGAAGTTAGAAAGCACAACCTTATGTACCCTCTTTTTACCTTCTGTTATTTAGATTAAATAAAGCACAGATAGTATTTTTTGTTTGTTTTCTGAATTATCCTTGCAATAAAAAATACCACGAAAATAAAAGTTCTCCAAATGCCCTGAAAATGAAATATGATTTTTTCTAGAATACTTGAGAATATCTGGCACTGAGAACACATCAGGGGGAGCAAGCACTTGGCCACGAGGGTCCAGGGCGCGCCCCCTGCCTCGTGGGCCCCTGGTGGCCCCCTCCACTTATTCCAACAACCACACACTCCTTCTTCCTCCCCAAAAAAAATCACCAACCAGCTCAAGCACGAGTTCTAGCTCATCTTGCTGCCATTTTCGATCTCCTTGCTCAAAGCTCCACTCACAAAACTACTTTGGGGGATTGTTCTTCGGTATGTGACTCCCCCAATGGTCCAATTAGTTTTTGTTCTAGTGCTTTATTCATTGCAAATTTTTGTTGCCTAGGTGACCCTGTTCTTGAGCTTGCATGTCAAATTTATTTGGTCCCAAGTAGTTCTAATGCATGATATAGTCTCTAGGAACTTGTGGGAGTAGTTGCTATCAATATTGTTGAGTTTGATTCACTTTTATTTTGAGTTACTAAAATTTTCAGAAATTTTTCAGAGGAAGAAATATGTTTAGGAAAATGTACCAAGGTGGTTCTTCAAGGAAGGAAGGACCCAGGCCCATAATCGTGAGCGGACCACGAACTACCAAGAGAAGCTCAAGTGCGGCCTTGTGAATGGACGTCAGAAAATTTCATGGTCCGAGCAGGAATTAAGGAGGAATTTGACGCATATGTGCGTAATGCTGAACTCGAGGGCTTCCTGCTAGATAAGTGCCCTCAGTATCATCACCTAACTGATTCCTATGTGAGAAGGTTCAAATTTACATCTTCATGCAATTCTCACACTGTCCTATTTGATCTCTATGGTAAATCTTATACTATGGACTTAGAAGATTTTAATACTGCTTGTAAACTTCCGCAATCGGGTAGTGCTAGTGAACCTCGCAAATCTGAGTTTAAAGATTTTCTTGCTAGTATCACTGTGGGGGAATCTAGAGAAATAACACAAGATACCATAGGGAGCATTCATTTTCCTGATATACATTATTTTGCTCTCTTTATAGGTAGATGCATAAACGGTAAGGATGAGGCATGTCACATGTGTGTTCCAGATCTTAGTGTTCTCAAGAGTGCTGTTTTAGGAGATAAACAATATAACTTGGGGGCCATTGTTGCACGAAGGTTGCATAATAATGGTTTAAGTGGAGACATGTTTGGTGGGATTTATGCAACCCATGTGGCTAATTTCCTTGAGATACCCATACATGAAAATGATATGGAATTGCCTCCCGCTTATCTAGATTATGATGCTATGGTTCGCCATCAGTTTATTGAGAGGAATGAACAGCCTCTCTAGTACCGACTAATGTTTGACAGGCGCCGCACTTTCCATGTTGCTCTCCCTGCTCCTACTTTCTTTGACTTTCAGGCAAAAGGGAGATATATTATAACCAGGGAGGAGGCGAACGGATATAAGAGGAGGATGGATGCAGCTTGCCTCCAAGCGGCAGCTCATGAGGCAATAGCTGCTGCATCTCAGTACGACCCCAACTACAACTTTGATCCATTGGCATAGTCCAACTTAGGCCAAAATCCTAAGCTTGGGGGAGTACGTATTTCTCACCGACATTACATTCATGTTCACACACTCATTCCAGTTGTCGGTGCTCATACTCTTTCATTGTAATATCCATGCTAGTTTATTTTCTTTTTCTCACTTTCTTCTAGTGTGTTTGAAAAACCCTAAGAAAAACAAAAAAAAATTAGTTGTAGCTTTCAGCTAGTTTACTTTTCATGCTTGTAGTAATAATTGAAAGAAAACCCAAAAATATTTCTCATTCTTCTTTTGCTTGTTGGGAGCTTTCCCGTGTAAATAGTTTCTTTTCTTTTCTTTGGGGGTCGAGAGGAGAAGACCATGATGAAAATGTTGAAGTGGATCTTATATGCATTATTGTTGATTTAACCAAGAGCCCATATTACCTTGTCTTCTCCTGTGTATTAAAATGCCTGCAGATTCCAGCTTAGTCCAATAGCACGTGCACTATTATTATTATTCACACCGTTCGGTTGTGCAAGTGAAAGGCAATAATGACGATATATGATGGACTTCTTGAGATGGGAGAAGATGGTATGAACTCGACCTCTCTTGTTTTTGTAAATATGATTATTTCATCGTTCCCGATTCAGCCTATTATGAATGAAACATATTTGTAATGACAATTAGAGATTATAGTTGCTTATGCCATGCTTAATGAGCTAGGAGTTTATAATGGTTTACCTTGCGTGCCAACATCCTATTAAAATGGTTGTGATGTGGTATGAAAGGGTGGTATCCTCCTTTGAATGATTCGAGTGACTTGACTTGGCACATGTTCACACATGTAGTTGAAACAAAATCAACATAGCCTCCACGATATTTATATTCATGGTGCATTATATCCTACTCATGCTTGCACTCAATGTTTATTAATTTTAATGCATGCTCATGACTGTTGTTGCTCTCTAGTTGGTCGCTTCCCAGTCTTTTTCTAGCCTTCACTTGTACTAAGCGAGAATACTGCTTGTGCATCCACTTCCATAAACCCCAAAGTTATTCCATATGAGTCCACCATACCTTCCTATATGCGGTATCTACCTGCCGTTCCAAGTAAATTTGTATGTGCCAAACTCTAAACCTTCAAATGAAATTCTGTTTTGTATGCTCGAATATCTCATGTATCAACTAGGGTTGTATGTATATTCCATGCTAGACGGGTTATTCTCAAGAGGAGTGGACTCCGCTCCTCACTCACGAGAAAATGGCTGGTCACCGGGATGCCCAGTCCCATGCTCTAAGCAAATCAAATCGAAATAATTGCAAACAAAACTCCCCCAGGGCTGTTGCTAGTTGGAGGCATTCGTCGTTTCGAGCAATCCATGGATTGATGCTTGTTGGTGGAGGGGGAGTATAAACTTTACCATTCTGCTTGGGAACCGCCTATAATGTGTGTAGCATGGAAGATATTGAGATCTCTCGGTTGTTATGTGGACAATGAAGTATGCCACCCAAAATATTATTTATATCTATTTCAAAATCGAGCTCTGGCACCTCTATAAATCCCTGCTTCCCTCCGCGAAGGGCCTATCTATTTACTTTTATGTTGAGTCATCATCCTCTTATTAAAAAGCACCAGTTGGAGAGCACCACTGTCATTTGCATCCATTACTACTAATTTACATTGAGTATGACTGGGTCTCTTTTACCATGAGATACAATGTTTAGTCAGTCCTTGATCTTCAGAGGTGCTCTGCATTTATGTTTTGCAGTCTCAGAAAGGGCTAGCGAGATACCATCTTGTTATATCATATTACGATTGTTTTGAGAAAGTGTTGTCATCCAAGATTTATTATTATTGCTCGCTAGTTGATTATGCCATTGATATGAGTAAACATGAGACCTAAATGTTATTGTGAATATGGTTAGTTCATAATCTTTCTGAAAACTTGAATACTGGCTTTACATATTTGCAACAAGAGCAAGCGAGTTTGTAAAAGTTTTTCTTTATCACTTTCGGTTTGTCAACTGAATTGCTTGAGGACAAGCAAAGGTTTAAGCTTGGGGGAGTTGATCGTCTCCATTGTATCTACTTTTCCAAACACTTTTGCCCTTGTTTTGGACTCTAACTTGCATGATTTGAATGGAACTAACCCGGATCGACGCTGTTTTTAGCGTAATTGCCATGGTGTTATTTTTGTGCAGAAATAAAAGTTCTCGGAATGACCTGAAACTTCACGGAGAATATTTTTGGAATTAATAAAAAATCTTGGCGAAAGAATCAAGGCGGGGGGCCCACACCACATCCACGAGGGTGGGGCGCGCCCGCCTCGTGGGCCCCTGGTGCTCTAGCGACCTCAACTCCAACTCTATATATTCACGTTCGGGGAGAAAAAATCAGAGAGAAGGATTCATCGCGTTTTACGATATGGAGCCGCCGCCATGCCCTAAACTCTCTCGGGAGGGCTGATTTGGAGTCCGTTCGGTGCTCCGGAGAGGGGAATCCATCGCCGTCGTCATCATTAACCTTCCTCCATCACCAATTTCATGATGCTCACCACCGTGCGTGAGTAATTCCATCGTAGGCTTGCTGGACGGTGATGGGTTGGATGAGATTTACCATGTAATCGATTTAGTTTTGTTAGGGTTTGATCCTTAGTATCCATTATGTTCTGAGATTCATGTTGCTATGACTCTGCTATGCTTAATGCTTGTCATTAGGGCCTGAGTGCCCTGATTTGAGATCTGAACCTATTACGTTTTCATGAATATATGTGAGTTCTTGATCCTATCTTGCAAGTCTATAGTCACCTACTATGTGTTATGATCCGGCAACCCCGAAGTGACAATAGTCGGGACCACTCCGGGTGATGACCGTAGTTTGAGGAGTTCATGTATTCACTAAGTGTTAATGCTTTGGTTCTGTACTCTATTAAAAGGAGTGCTTTCTATCCCTTAGTTTCCAATAGGACCCCGCTGCCACGGGAGGGTAGGACAAAAGATGGCATGCAAGTTCTTTTCCATAAGCACGTATGACTATATTCGGAATACATGCCTACATTACATTAATGAATTGGAGCTAGTTCTATGTCACCCTATGTTATAACTATTGCATGAGGAATCGCAACCGACATAATTCTCCATCACCGATCCAATGCCTACGAGCTTTTCACATATTGCTCTTTGCTTAGTTACTTTTCCGTTGCCACTGTTACAATTACTACAAAATTGCTACTATTACTTTTGCCACCATTACCGTTACTTCCATACTACTTTGCTACTAAATACTTTGCTGCAGATATTAAGTTATCCAGGTGTGGTTGAACTGAAAACTCAACTGCTAATACTTGAGAATATTCTTTGGCTCCCCTTGTGTCGAATCAATAAATTTGGGTTGAATACTCTACCCTCAAAAACTATTGCGATCCCCTATACTTGTGGGTTATCACAGGGCCCCGCTCTCTCTTGAGTGGTCCGCCTCTGCTTCTGTGATCGGGGTGGCGGGGGGCTCCGCCAACACCCGCCGCATAGATCTGCTCACCGACCTCCAGGAGGCGACAGAGAGGAATGCACAGGAGGCGCGCGAGGAGCGAGAGGAGGCAGAATGGGAGAAGGCAGGGGCGGCCAAGGCGGCGCAGGCGGATGCGGCGGCCAAGGCGGCGCAGGCGGATGCGGATGCGGTGGCCAAGGCCCAGGCGGACGCCGTGGCCAAGGCCTAGGTGGACGCGGCCGCCAGGGCGCAAGCGGAAAAGGCCGCACGCGGCCAGACTCCGCAACTCATCATCCCTCTGCGTGCCGCGCGGCCAGCACCAGAGACCCAGGCATCGTCTGGAGGAGCCGGCGACGAATAGCCGGTCGTGGAGAGGGGAGGGGGCAATGCCATCATCTTGGGGGCGGAGGTGCCCAGGCAAGCGCCGATTGTCGAGGCCCATGGCAGTCGGCCTGACATGCCACTGGCACAGCCGGTCAGTGGCAAGCTGGTGGTGGGGCGACCCCCGTGGTCCGTACTCTGGGGCACCGTCGTTCGGAGAAGGCGGCGTCAGCGCCAAGGCCGCTGGACTTCGGGGCCGCAAGGTCTTCGTCCCCTGACGCCGAGGCCAGCAGTGTCGCCCCGCCGGAGTGGACTCATGGGGGCGGGACGGGCGTGATAAACAGGGCCACACAATACGTCCAGGACCAGCTCCAAGCCCAAGGCGCCGCCCTCCAACAGTATACGAAGGCGTTCTTGGCGACGCGAACAGCTGTCCGGGTACGTTTCTTATACTTATTTGGATTCTTGTGATCTTCCGTGGGGGCGCGCCAGTGCACCCACTGGATGTAGCCTTCGAGTTCCGGGCCGGCTGCTGAGCGGGCGGCTCGGAACTTAAAGGTAAGTTCCGATTGCTAACTTTTTTCTTTCCTTCTATTGCCTTCGTTGCAGGATTACCACAACATCCGTGCGACCGCCTTCAACTCCCATGTCCGGGAGCTGGCCAAGTGGACCACCGATTTGGCCGAAAGCCGGAGTAAGAACTCCACCCACATTCTCGCAGGGGCGCGCGAGTGCACCCTCGGGGTGTAGCCCCCGAGATTCGGGCCGACTGCTGAGCAGTCGGGCCGGATCTTCCGGCAACCACTTTTCCCTTTGTTGATTGTCTTCTCTTTCTTGTCTTCTGCAGGAGCGGCCGCCGACCTGCAGTAGCGCCTGGGCAAAGCCCAAACTGCACTATGCGCCAAGGAGGAGGAGTGCAGCAAGGCGACCCAGGAGCGTGACCGCCTGGTCAAGGAGTTGGCTGACCAAGCGGACTGGCACAAGACGGAGCTCCAGAAGGCAAAGAACGGAGAGGCCACCCTCCAGGCCGAGTTCGAGATTGAATGCTCGAGCTGGGCCGGGGGGGGGGGGGAGAAGGCTCTTTCCGACGGCTACGGCGAGATCGAGGACATGCTCGATGGTGAGTTATCTTTTCCTTTCTTTCGTCTACCGATTGTTATATGAGCCGGCTTCCAGCTTCATGCTTCTTTTTCTCTCTTTCGCAGAGTACTTCCTTGGTCACGCCGTTGCCGCCAGCCAAGCCATCGAGGCTCGCCGCGACGAGCGGAGACAGGCTGGTGCAGAAATCACACCCAACGCCCCTCGGACCCTTGGCGAGTAGCTTCTCGCCGTTCAAGCTCGTCTCCGGCCAGCTCATCGGGGGCTCCGCCGTCTGTAGCGCATCGGAGCCCAGGTGGTTTCCGCCCTCTGGCCAGGCGTTCCAGCTCCGAGCACCCCCAGTCAGACCGCTGACTGGCTAGAGGTGGTTGTTGGCCGCTTCGAGGCATGGAAGGGCTCCGTAGCCCGGGCAGGCGCACGGCGGGCCTTGGAGTTCGTCAAGGCATGGTATCCTGGGCTAAACCTAGCCCAATTGGCCACGTTCCGGCAGGAAGCCAGTGAAGAGTTGGTGGTGGTGGGGCCTGCGCTCTCTCAACGCGCGGCAGCGATCGCCGAGTACACCGATACCGGTGTCTTCCTCCCCGAGATAGACGAGGAGGGCGCCGAGATGCCGCCCAACTGGTTCGGGCTGAACCCAGAAGACGGCGAGGACTCGATGGAGGAGATCGCCTCCAGCGATGAGGGTGAGGACGAGGAAGGTGAGGATGGTGAAGACGACGCACCGGATGACGGAGCGAACAACCCGCCTCTGCTCGATCAAGCCTCGAGTATTGAGCCGCGCGTGACCGCGCCGACTGTCACCGATGCTGACCAAGCCGAGACTCGCCAGGCGGCCACTCGACCAGCCGGCGCCGCCGACTCCACCAGCCTGCCGGACCCGCCTACTGCTCCTTTGGCCTAGGCTGCCACTTTTATCTTATCTTTTCCTGCTTTTATAGTTTCTCGAACAAACTTGTTAAATTTGCGTAGTTCCCCGCTGGGGGTGTATTCAAACTCTGTTGAATGTTGGTCGAGGGCCTTTTGCTTATGTAAATTAACTTTGCCGAGTTCCGACTTGTCTAGCTTTTCCGTCCTTTTGGCTTTTTCCTTTGCCGCCTTCCTTTGGTTGCTGCCTTGCCAGCCAAACAGTCGCTCCGCGGTCTGTGGCTGGGTCAAGTACTTGGCCATTTGGGAAGACAAGTACTTTGGCCGTTTAGAACGTAGCAAGTTGAGTAGGAAGCCGGCCGGCCGGCTGCTCAGCAGCCGGTCGGTGAGGCGAGGAGCCGTCGGCTTGGCCTATGTGAGTGCTTTGGTCCTTACCATTTTTCGCGTGGGCACCATTTCCTGCCTTTAACTCTTGCCTGCTGGACAGTCGCTCTATGAGTTGCGCCTTATGGCAAGAGAGGGCTTAGATGCCGGCACACTACTTGTCTGACTGCAGGTAGCATGGACATAGTACAAGGCGGCAAGCCCCCGGGCCGATTGGTCAAACCCGGTGCCAGGTAGAAGAATGAAATAACACATTCATACGGCATAAAACTTATCATACAGATAAAAAGGGTAGCCCCCGAGTATTCCTCGAGGGATCCAATGTCTTTGCGCTTAATAAAAAAGGTAGCGTGGTACATACTGCATTAACTATAAAATCTTCGGAGGAGATTTGCATTCCAAGGACGCTCCGATTCCTTGCTAGAGTCATCTCTGTTGCGTGCTCTGGGCTTCTATGCATCGATGAGGTAGTAGGAGTCGTTGCCCAAAGCTTTGCTAATGATGAAGGGGCCTTCCCAAGGGGCCGAGGGCTTGTGCTGGTCGGCTGTTTGCTGGATCAGATGGAGCACAAGGTCTTCCTCTTGGAATGATCTTGGCTTGACCTTCCGACTGTGGTAGCGGCGCAGGCTCTGCTGGTAGATGGCGGACCGACTGAGTGCCAACAGCCGGCCCTCTTCCAGCAGATCGACGCCGTCTTCTCATGCTTCTTTTGCCTCCGTCTCCGTGTACATGGTGAAACGAGGTGAGTCGAACTCAATGTCAGTTGGGATGACGGCCTCGGCCCCGTACACGAGGAAGAAGGGAGTGAAACCGGTTGATTTGTTCAGACTGGTGCGGAGGCTCCAGAGGACACCTGGCAGTTCGTCAATCCAGCAGCCGGCCGAACGCTCTAGTGGCTCGACTAGTCGGGGCTTGATGCCGGACAAGATAAGGCTGTTTGCTCGCTCGGCCTGGCCGTTTGACTGCGGATGGGCAACAGACGCTAAGTGCAGTCGGATGCCCTGCGTCGCGCAGAAATGGGCCAAGGCGCCTTTGGTAGAGTTTGTGCCATTGCCAGTGATGATGCTGTGTGGTACGTCGTATCGGACGGTGATATCTGCAATGAAGGTCACAGCAGTCGGACCATTCAGTTTCTTGATTGGCTTTGCTTCAATCCACTTGGTGAATTTGTCCACGACGACAAGCGGATGGGTCATGCCGCCGCGTGCTGTCTTGAATGGTCCCACCATTTCCAGTCCCCACACAGCAAAGGGCCAGGTGAGGGGGATGGTCTTAAGTGCAGAAGCCGACAGATGTTGCTTGGAGCTGAATTTCTGGCACCCCTTGCAATGCTTGACCAAATCCTTGGCGTCCTCCAAAGCAGACAGCCAGAAGAAACCATGGTGGAAAGCTTTGGCGACAAGGGATCTGGAGGCCGCGTGGTGGCCGCACCCGCCTTGGTGGATGTCTTTGAGGATTGCTTGGCCCTTCTCTGGTTCTACGCAGCGCTGGAAAACCCCAGTCACGCTGCGTCTGACAAGCTCTCTGTTTACTATCGTGTAGGCTACTGCTCAGCGCTGCACTTGCCGGGCCAAGATCTCATTAGCCGGCAGCTCTCTGTTCACCGGGAAATTGAGGATGGGATGCGCCCATGATGGTGCTCTGACTTCCTCCACTGTCATTACGACCACTGGTACTAGGGAGGTTGGGTTGGGAGGCGGTGGGTTGGAGTTGGCTACCGCTTGCTGCATCGTTGGAGCCCCCGGGCCGACTGCCGCAGCCCCCGGGCCGGGTTCTGAAGTCCTTGGGTCAGCTGCTGCAGCCCTCGGGCCGGGTTGTGAAGTCCCCGAGCCGGCTACTGCAGCCCTCGGGCCAGGTTGTGAAGTCCCCGGGCTGGGTGCGACTGCTGCAGTCCCCGTGCCGCCTGCCGAAGTCCCCGGGCCGGCTGCTGCAACCCCCGAGTCGGATCCGACTGCTTTGGGAGCAGCCGGCACGAAGATGGACTCGGATTCTGGAGAAGGCTTGATTGACGGCTTGCAGAGGCACTAAAAGGAAACACCGGCTGTTATTGCTTGACAGGTGGAGCCGATCCATGCCAGGGTATCAGCTGGCTCGTTTTCGTTCCGTGGCACGTGAAGGAACTCACACCCATCAAAGTATCCGCTGAGCTGCTGGATGAGGAAGCGGTAACTTGCCATATTTGCATCCTTGGCATCCCAGTCGCCAGACGACTGTTGGACTACCAAGTGTGAGTCGCCATAGCACAGGATCCGGCGGATGCCGATCTCTTTGGCCAGCCGGAGGCCGTGTACTAGCGCCTCGTACTCGGCCACGTTGTTGGAGGTGGCAAAGTGAATTTGCAATGTCTATCTGAGCTTGTCACCTTTGGGAGAGGTGAGGACAACGCTGGCTCCCAAGCCAGTGCACATTTTCGAGCCATCAAAGTGCATCCGCCAATGAGTGGAGTCCGGAGCTGGCGGCAGGTACTGGGTCTTGGCCCTGTTGACGATGAAGTCGGCCAGTGCTTGGGACTTGATGGCGGTGCGTGGCTGGTAGAAGATGGTGTAGGGGCCAACTCGATGTCCATTTGGCCACCCGGCCAGATGCATCTTTGTTGCCTATGATCTCAGCAAGCGGGGCAGTGCAGACAACCGTGATTGGGTGCTCTTGAAAGTATGGCTTCAGCTTCTTGGCGGCAAAGTGCATGTCGTAGCACATCTTCTGGTAGTGGGGGTAGTTCTGCTTCAAGGCTGACAACACCTCGCTCAAATAGTACATAGGCCTCTGGACCGGCTGTGCTCCGCCGTCTTCCAGGCGCTCCACCACCATGATAGTGCTGACCACCCGGCTGGTGGCGGCGATGTAGAGGTACATGGGCTCTTTAGCAGTCGGGGCCGCCAGGACAGGCGGGGTAGTCACCATCTTCTTCAACTAGAGAAAGGCTTCGTCCGCCTTGTCGTTCCACTCGAAGTGAGTGGTCTTCTTCATTAACTGGTACAAGGGAAGAGCCTTCTCTCCCAGCCGATAGATGAGGCGGCTGATGGATGTCAAGCAGCCGGTGAACTTCTGGACGTCTCGTAGTCGGGTGGTCTCTCCATCCTCTCGATGGCTTTGATCTTCACAGGGTTGCACTCAATGCCACGTTCAGAGACCAGGAAGCCGAGGAGCTGGCCAGCTGGTACTCCCAAAACACATTTCTCTGGGTTGAGCTTGATCTGAAAATGGCGCAGATTGTCAAAAGTATCCTTAAGATCTTCCAAAAGGGTGCTGCGCTTCTCCGTCTTCACCAAAATATCGTCTACATAAACGTGGGCATTTCTGCCGAGTTGCTTTAGGAGGCATTTCTGCATGCAACGCTGAAACGTGGCACCGACATTTCTCAAGCCGAACGTCATGGTCGGTGGCGAAGGCTCGAATGGTGTGATGAAGGTGGTCTTGGTGGTCGGCCGGGTTCAACTTGATCTGGTGGTACCCTGAGTAGGCATCCAAAAAACTCAGCAGCTCGCATCCGGCTATGGAGTCTATCACTTGGTCAATCCGAGGCAAAGTGAACGGATCCTTGGGGCAGGCTTTGTTGAGACTGGTGTAATCAATGCACATGCGCCACTTGTTGTTCTTCTTCAGTATAAGCACTGGGTTGGCAAGCCATTCTGGAAAAATACTTCCATAATGAAGTCGGCTGCCAGCAGGCGGGCGATCTCTTCACCAACGATTCTTCTCTTCTCCTCCGACAGGCGGCGAAGGGGTTGCTTGACTGGTTTGGCATCTGCTCTGACATGTAGCTTGTGCTCGGCGAAATCCGTCGGAACACCTGGCATGTCTTTGGGAGACCATGCAAAGATGTCCCAATTCTCACGGAGGAAATCGATGAGCTCGCTTTCCTATTTGCTATCGAGGTTGGTACCTACGATAGCGTGCCTCTCCGGGTGCTCTGGGTCCAAGGGGATCTTCTTTGTTTCTTTGGCCGGCTGGAAGGAGCCCTGGGTCTCCGACTCTTTGAGCCTTGGTGGCAGTCCGGCTGCTTGCTGGCCATGGCCACCACCGATCCAGAGCTTCTTCTCGAAGCAATCACAAGGGACTCGGCAAGCCCGACTCTTGCTTGGCACAGTGACCGACTTCTCGTAGTCCCTGGCTATCGTGATAATACCCTTGGTTCCAGGCATCTTCAGCTTGAGGTAGACATAATGAGGTACTTCCATGAACTTGGCTAGAGCCGGCCGACCTAGGAGCACATGATAGGGGCTCTCCAGGTCAACCACCTCAAACCAAATCGCCTCACGGCGGAAGTGATCCTTGTCTCCAAAGAGAACATCTATCTTGATCTTGCCGATTGGTGAGCAGGAAAGGCCGGGCACAATCCCATGAAACACAGTCCGGCTGGGCTGAAGCTGCTTCTCTTTAATGCACAACTTCTCCATGGTATCGCGGTAAAGGATGTTGATGCTGCTACCGCCATCTATCAGAATCCGGGAGAAACGAGTAGCTCGCCTCTCCGTTGCAAGGGTGGCATCTAACACCAAGGCATAAGAACCCGGAGAAGCCATCACCTCCGAGTGGTCTGCACGGCTCCAGCTGATGGGCTTCTCAGACCAGTGCATGAACTTTTGGGCAGTTGAGGCAACGACGTTCACTTCACGGTGCTGCTGACGTCGGCTGCGCCTGTCAACAACCACACTGGTGAAGACGATGTACGCTCCATGTTCTTCAGGGAATTCATCCTGGATAGCACCAACTGCTGGACGGGCTATCGGCTGCTGGGGAGGCGGTGCCGGTGGGCCAGCAAGCGGAGGAGGCAGTCCCTCTCCCTTAGCAATGCGAACAAGCCAATGGCATTTCCGAGTTGTATGGTTGGATGGCTTCGCACCACTGTGGAACTTGCAGGGAGCATCGAGGGTCTGCTCAAAGGAGAAGGCGGGCAGCTAAGCGGGCTTGCCACCCTTCTGACGCTTGGTGCTGGGTTGTCCCTCAAGCTGCTGGTCTGCACCTGTTGCCACCTGCCGACTGCGGGGCCTTGCGTTTGTTGTTGTTTGGCTGCTGGCGCCGACTGTTGTCACCAGCCGGCGTTCAAGGAGCTGGAGGGAGCACTATCGATGTCAAAACCGGCGGATCTCGGGTAGGGGGTCCCGAACTGTGCGTCTAGGCGGATGGTAACAGGAGACAAGGGACACGATGTTTTTACCCAGGTTCGGGCCCTCTCGATGGAGGTAAAACCCTACTCCTGCTTGATTAATATTGATGATATGGGTAGTACAAGAGTAGATCTACCACGAGATCGGAGAGGCTAAACCCTAGAAGCTAGCCTATGGTATGATTGTTGTTAGATCCCTACGGACTAAAACCCTCCGGTTTATATAGACACCGGAAAGGGTTAGGGTTACCTGAGTCGGTTACAATGGTAGGAGATCTACATATCCATATCGCCAAGCTTGCCCTCCACGCCAAGGAAAGTCCCATCCGGACATGGGACGAAGTCTTCAATCTTGTATCTTCATAGTCCAGGAGTCCGGCCAAAGGCTATAGTCGGGCCATCCGGACACCCCCTAATCCAGGACTCCCTCAGTAGCCCCTGAACCAGGCTTCAATGACGACGAGTCCGGTGCGCATATTGTCTTCGGCATTGCAAGGCAGGTTCCTCCTCCGAATACTTCATAGAAGAATTTGAACACAAGGATAGTGTCCGGCTCTGCAAAATAAGTTCCACATACCACCGTATAGAGAATAATATTTACACAAGTTCAATCTGGCGGCGTATTCATGGCGTGACATCACACCACGGCCAAGCCTTTATTTGAATCGTTTTCTTGTCCCACCTCGGACGCGTTTAGCGAGGCGGTTTCCTTGGCATGTCTTGTCAAAGCAGAGATCGTGTCCCCTTATTCCGGGTTTCTCATCAATACGGGCGTGGGTAACCCTACCGCGCCATTGATTACGGCGCTTGGGAGATAAGCGAGTTTTACCAGGCGGGTGGGGACGCATAGCTTCGTCCGTCCATATAAGGGGATAAGGATCCACTTTTTCACACACGCCTTCTTCCTTCTTTGCTCATCCATTTCCGCGCACTCGAGCTCCAGCGCCCAATTCCGCACATCTTGCCTCAACCTTCCCCAGCCATGTCCGGAGCGAGAGGCAAGTGGATGGCCTCCTCCGTCACGGAGGGGCACATCAAAAAGCTGCGGAAGGCCGGATACTTGTCCAACGACATCGCCAGATCGGCTCACGACAAGGGCAGCTCATCCCCACCCCGGGCCCCATGAGAGGGTGGTGTTCCTCACCCACTTACTCCAGCGGACTAGGTTTTCCACTTCATCCATTTGTCCGGGGCTCATGTTCTACTACGGCCTGGATTTCCACGATCTGGCCCAATTTCATCCTCAATATCTCGGCGTTCATCGTGGGTAATGCGAAACCTTCCTCTGCATCCAACCCCACTTCGGCTTATGGCTAAAGACCTCAATGTCAAGCCGAAGGTAGTGGGCGGCCGCCAAGCGGAGTGCAGAGGTGCCATGGTGGGCAAGATGGCCAACGTCCTATGGCTTGAGGGTTCCTTCATGGAGACCATTAAGGGGTGGCAACCGGGGTGGTTCTACATCACCGAGCCACGTGACCCTAAATGGGCAGCGGCCCCCGAATTTTGATCTGGCTTCCCTACACGGCTCACTTCTTGGAAAGAGACGGGCCTGACATGGGGTAATTCAGAAGAGCTGACCGGACTCCAAACCTGCGTCCAAAACCTGGTGAACAAGAAGCTCAAGCTCGTCAACGTAGTCCAGGTCATGCTCATCCGCCGGATCCTCCCGTGCCAACAACGGGCTTTCAGCTTGTGAGAGTTTGATCCGGCACAACACCAAACCTTGAGCAGGCTCTTCGACACTACGTACTAAGATGCCTGGAAGGTGCTGTTCAAGGGCACCGAGGCTCCCGCATCCGCTACCGAAGATTGCGGATTCAGCTCGCAGTGTCAAGCCAGTGAGGTAAGCTATTTTACCCTTTACGGGACTCTTGTTTTCATAGTTTGACGCTATGCGGGATCTAAACTCCCCTACCTTTGACAGGATTGGTAGAAGACGTTCGGGCAGGTTGACTATCCGGCTCCCTTGCCAGAAGACCCAGCGGACGCCCGATTGATGGGGCTGCTGTTTCCGGCACCTCACGTGGTGCCGGAGAAGAAGGCCAAGAAGAAGGCCACGGGCACTTGAAAGAGTGCCCGGCGCCAGGTGGTGTCGGACTCATCGTCCGATGACTCTGAGGCGGACTCCTCCCGCGAAGACGAGGAGGAGGAAAAAGAGGCCTCTCCCCCAGCGGGGGGAGAGAAGAGAAGGAAGGCCGCCACTGGCGGGAGGCCGGAGGGTCAGAAGGGAAGGACCCTTCCTCCGGACTACTCCACCAACGCCGACGACGGCGAAGAGGAGTGGCCACCGAGGGCCAAGCCCCTGGCGAAATCGTAAGTGTCCGGACACCAGAATAACTCATGGCGTTCCATTTGTCGCACAGTATCTTCTAACGCCGAATATAACCATGCAGCCCGCCCAAGGCTGGGCTCGACGCTTCAACAAGCGACTCCCTGGGTTCGTCGGATGTGAATAGCACCTCACTTCCGGCTGCCTCCTCTCCTCGCGCTGCGGATGACGCCGAGGTGGGGTCCCAAAAGGGGCCCAGCCAGGAGGAGGTGGTCCAGGAGGCGCCGCAAGGCAACCTCCCGGACTCCAGGCGCAAAGGGGATAAAACCCCAAAGGGCTCTAAGTCCGGCCCTGGACCGTACTCCGCACCGGAACCTTCAGTGGTTCCGGAGTCCGACAGGCGGCCCCTTCATAAGAAGGGCAAGAATGCGACGCCGGTGACCTCCGTCCATCCGGAGGCACCGGATAATTTGCTGGAGGCGCTTAACGGCGCATCCATCAACGAGGAGCACCGCACTGTTATGAGTGTGGTGATCCAGAAGGTTCAGTCCGCCAAGAGCGGGCTGACTGAAACCTGTGCCAGCCTTCTAACACGCTTTGAGGTTTGTATTTAAGATATGTAAAAATGTTACCGCATAGACAGTAGCCCCTGATGCTCAGTTTGGTGTTCGGAAAGAAAAACTGAACTGAGGATCTAAAAGATGTACGCAGGAGTCTAACATAAGTATGTCAATATGGGAATGCAGGCTGCGCTGCTGACCTCTGCCGCACTGACTGTGGAGGTCACTGCATTGAAGCAGAGCCTCGAGTGGTCCGAGAACGAGCTCGGCCTTGCCAAAAAGCAGCTCGAGGACAAGGAAGGTAAGTAATAC
Organism: Aegilops bicornis; assembly: GCA_021605145.1. Lineage (NCBI taxonomy): Eukaryota > Viridiplantae > Streptophyta > Magnoliopsida > Poales > Poaceae > Aegilops > Aegilops bicornis. The sequence continues at coordinate 264,046,362 of CM038674.1, read as the reverse complement.
CTTATAGAAGTATATAAAAGATGTGGTTGCAAAAATTGACAGGAATAACGTGAGTATTACAAGGGCCACGAACGAGGTAGCGGCCCTGAAGGAAGCGGTGTCCAAGGCCGAAAGAAATGCGGCCACGGAGCGCACCGAGCGAGAGAAGTAGGAGGCGCGGGTGGCGGAGGTGCGGCAAGAGCTCCAGGCTCTCGTGGAAAAACACGAGAGTTTGGAGCATGACTCAAAGACTCGAGAGTCCGAGCTCGCCTCGGCCCTTGAGAGCGCCAAATCTGCTAAGGCCAAAGCCCAAAAAGCCCTCCAGGAAATTGAGGCGATAAAGAAGATAGCGGCGGGTAAGGCATTCTTTATGCAAAGCAAGCACGTGAAAGTGAATTATCTGTTACTTACCCGAATCCGGAGCTCTCCAGGAGCATTCGCAGATCTGCCCCGCAGTGTGTCCGATGCTACCGCGTTCTACCGAGCCAAGGAGGGGACCTCGACGGAGAAGGTGTTCTGGTCTCAGTATGCTGAGGCCGGACACCCGGTGCCCTTGAGCGACCAGCTGAAGCAGCTGGTCGAGCTCCATAAGGTGGCCGAACAGGCCATGAAGGGCCTCATAGTTCGGATGTGGCCTAAGGAGGCCATGCACAGGAGCTACCGGGCTGGTGAGGCGGCTGGTGAACGCATGTCCATGGATTGAAGTCGTCAAGCACTCCGTCTGTATTGAAGGTACCCGTAGGGCCCTTGCCCGTGCTAAAGTGCACTGGGGTAAGATGGACGCTGAGAAGCTTGTGACGGACGGACCACCGCCGGGCAAGGAGCATCGCAAGCCCGAGATGTATTATGAGGGCGTCCTGAAGGGTGCCCGCCTTATAGCGGGTGAATGCTCCAAAGATGTAATTTTGAGTAAACTCGCATTTGTTATCACATGCACGCTAAGAACTTGTTCATATCGCTAAAGCAACGCTTTTGAATTTAAAATATTACCTTTTGTCCGGCCGTTTATTAAATTTGAGAGATGGCGAGTCGTAAACCGCCCCCATGCCACGAGTCTTTGGGGTGTTCAGGATAGACTTGAGCGCTCTTTTCCCATTCTTGGGTCCTTCGAGGGAGGCGTTCAGCTCAACGAACGAACAAGGCAACCGGACTATAATGCTTGAACACTCTCACTTAGCCATAGAATTCTATAATTTTAAATTTCGTGAAGCCCCTAGTATTCGGAAGACCGAGTTCGAGGCGCTATCCACGCCTAGGCCGGACAAAGCCGACTCCTCGCTCTAAGCGGCATAAGTCTTTAGGGACTCGAAAACCTCTCAAACAGCGACCGGCTCTCGCCCTATCATGACGGTCAGTTTTAGCTTTCTCCACCGAGGTGCTTAACCCAGCTCAACCGGGGCACAATCGATGTGGTTCTCCCAGCGCTACCTTAGCCGATATAACGGAACGTAACGTACCAAAACATGGGAGCCGGGCAAACCCAACTATTGAACCAAGACATGATCCGGAGCCGATGCATATAATGCTATAAGTTCGGGGTGCCGCACTTGTGAAAGTGTTCGGACTTATCACACCGTATTTTAGGGTACTTAAGCCCCTGGTGTATTTGGCCGTACCAAAGTGTACGGGTACCACATGTCATTAGTGAACATATATAAAGAAAAGGAATGCAAGAATAGACAAAAGCTATGCATTGTTTATTCGAAAAGGCTGCGATAAAAGCAGAACGATACAAATAGTGCGATAAGCAAGGGGCGGGACTATTTGACATGTCCCCTCCAGGGGCGAGCTGCGGGATGAGATGTGAAACAAGTATACTGCTCGTTATAGAGACCTGGACACTCGACATAGCTTTCTGCTTCCCTGGCTGTTGCATCGTGTGTTTGGCGATTCTAATGCCGGACAGGGCTTCTGGAGAGCGGAGTCCTGAAAGTAAGAAAAAAACAGAATGACACAATCGGGAGCCCCTAGTGCGGTTGAGCCGCATTTTGGGCATGCCGTGGTCGTGCCCCTCCCCCTATGCCCATGGTATTTCCAGAGCGTAATTATGTACGCGTAGTACTGGTTTCACGATTTCGCGAGGGCTGGGGTTGGGGATGCGTTGCTACGCGTGCTCGGAACGTGCCAGGCGGTCTTGTTGTAGGTTACTCTGGGCGCGCTTGACGGTGTCCGGACATTTCATAGCCGGACTCGAGAATTGCCTTGAGAGGCTGCCTTGTACTTCCGCCGCGAGGGCCGCCGTATGCTCCTCTGTTCGGAGAGAGCGTTCGGTGTTTCCGTTGACCGTAATGACTTCTCGAGGGCCTGGCATCTTGAGCTTGAGGTATGCGTAGTGCGGCACCGTATTGAACTATTCAAATGCGGTTTGTCCGAGCAGTGCATGATAGCCGCTGCGGAACGAGACTATGTCAAAGATTAATTCCTCGCTTCGGAAGTTATCCGGGATCGAAGACCACTACAAGTGTAATCGAGCCTGTCTGATTGGCCTCTACACCTGGTATGATGCCTTTAAAGGTCGTCTTTGTGGGTTTAATCCTTGAGGGGTCTATGCCCATTTTACTGTATCCTCGATAAAGCAGGTTCAGTTTGCTGCCGCCGTCCATCGGGACTACGGTGAGGTGAAATCCGTCAATGCTTGGGTCTAGAACCAATGCGGCATCTCCGCCAGGGCGGATGCTAGTGGGGTGGTCCCTTCGATCACCAGTGATTGGGCAGGAGGACCACGGGTTGAACTTTGGGGCGATCGGCTCCATCGCATATACGTCCCTAAGTGCACGCTCCGCTCCCTTTTGGATATGTGGGTTGCGTATATCATGTTCACCGTCCGCACTTGTGGGGAAGCCCTTACATCCTCTATTGTTCGGCGGTCGGGGCTCCTCCTCGTCATCGCTATGCAGCCCCTTGTCATTGTTTTCGGCATTTAACTTGCCTGCTTGAACACCCAACAATCCCTGTTGGTGTGGTTGGCGGTTTTCGGGTGCCGTGTATCTGGCACGAGCGATCGAGTATTCGGTCCAAATTGGACGGGCTCGGAGTATTTCTTTTGAATGGCTTTTTCTGCTGACCGGGTTTAGAGCCTCTGAATCCGGCATTGACTGTCGTATCCTCAGCATTATTGCCATTGATGCGGCGCTTGTGCTTGTTGCGACGCGACCTGCCATTGCTGTCCTTGGTATCTGAATTACCAGGGCTCTTGGTCATGTTGTTACTACGAGCTAGCCAGCTGTCCTCTCCCGTGCAAAAGCGGGTCATGAGTGTTGTGAGGGCTGCCATGGATTTCGGCTTTTCCTGTCCTAGGTGCCGGGAGCCACTCGTCGCGGATGTTATGTTTGAAGGCTGCAAGGGCCTCTGCATCCGGACAGTCGATGATTTGATTTTTCTTGGTTAGGAACCGTGTCTGTAATTGTCCGGCTGATTCCTCCGCCGCTGAATTATGCGGCTTAGGTCATCGGCGTCTGGTGGTCGCACATTGCGCTCCGGAAATTGTCGAGGAATGCGGCTTCCAGTGTCTTCCCAACAACCAATTGACTCACCGGGCAAGCTGTTAAGCCAATGTCGAGCTGGTCCTTTGAGCTTGAGTGGGAGGTATTTGATGGCGTGTAGATCATCGCCGCGGGCCATGTGGATATGAAGGAGATAGTCCTCGATCCAAACCGCAGGATCTGTTGTGCCATCGTATGATTCAATGTTTACGGGTTTGAAACCCTCAGGGATTTGATGATCCATCACTTCATCTGTGAAGCATAGTGGATGTGCGGCACCTCTGTATTGGGATATATCACGATGCAGCTCAAATGAGCTTTGTCTACGGTGTTCGTCCCGGCCGGAATTGCCATATCCGGCGTGACCGTTATCGTCACGTGTCGTGGGGCGCCCACGCGATCTGTAGATCGATCTTGTTTGCCTTGCCTTGTCCTCCAATATATCTCGCAGGTCTGGCGCATTTCCCCGCGCCTTGGTATTCTTTGAGCGACGCCGGGGTGCGGCTTGAGTGGAGGGCCGAGAGGCCTCTCTGTCGTGGCCACGAGGTGGCCGGTCGGTCGTATCATGCGCTGGTGATGTAGGTTTAGGTGCTTCCTCCTCTAATCAGGGTAGCAGCCTGCGTTTTGGGTAGCTCTTGGAGGGGCGTTCAAGTTCATACTCTTCGGCCGCAAGGACTTTAGTCCATCTGTCGGCTAGCAAGTCTTGGTCAGCTCTAAGCTGTTACTGCTTTTTCTTGAGGTTGCTTGCCGTGGCCGTAAGCCTGCATTTGAAACGCTTTTGTTCGACGGGATCCTCAGGCACGACAAATTTGTCATCGTCGAGGCTTGCCTCGTCTTCGGAGGGAGGCATGTAATTATCGTCCTCTGCCTCTCTTTCTACTGCTCTCTCATGAGGGCTGGCTTCTCCATCCTCCTGCGCTGAATCCTGCTGGAGGGGGTTGTCTTCAACCTTTGTCCGGTGTTATTGTCTCCGTCTTTGGAATCACCGTTTCTTTGTGGCGGGGATTTAGAGCGGCGCCGCTGACGCCGGTGCTTAGGTTGTTTCTTGGAGGGGTCATCCCCTGTTGTTCCATCGCCATTCCCATATTTTAGGATGTCCACCATGTATATGTCGTATGACGAGGTGGCCTTCCAGTGCCCTGTAGGTGCTGGTTCTTGGTTGTCTCCTGCATCGTCGTCCATACCGTCGATGTATTCGGAGTCGAAGTCGAGCATGTCGGTTAAATCATCGACAGTGGCTACAAAGTGGGTGGTGGGTGGGCTTTGAATTTCTTCGTCGTCCGCATCCCAACCTTCCTGACCATAATCCGGCCAGGGCTCTCCTGATAAAGAGAGAGACTTTAGTGAATTCAGGATGTCGCCAAAGGGCGAGTGCTGAAAGATGTCCGCGGCAGTGAACTCCATGATCGGCGCCCAATCGGATTCGATTGGCAGGGGCGCGGAAGGTTCGGAGTCCGGAGAGGAGTCCGACACCTTGGAGTCACGAGCTTCGTGAAGGACAGGGTTGGTGTACGGCTCGATCGCTGTAGAGATCGCAGCCCCCAAGGCGGTGTCCAGCCACCCGTCCTCGATCGGCGCAGTCGGCTCCGAGCTAAGGGTCGGAGCGGACACTGGTGCGGCCTCCAGCACTGCTCGTGGCGAGAGCTAGATCATGCCCATCGTGACAAAGGCGACGCTTGGTCAGTGGCTCGAACCCGTCGAAGATCAAGTCTCCGCGACGTCACCGTGTAGTTCAAACTTCCAAATCTGACACGATGGGGCGTAGCTTTCAATCTGCTCCAGATGGCCAAGCAAATTGGCCCGCAGTGCAAAGCCGCCGAATACGAAAATCTGTCCGGGGAGAAAAGTCTCACCCTGGATCGCATCGTTGTTGATGATCGGAGGAGCCATCGGGCCTAAAGATGACAACACAGAGGAACTCTCAATGAAAGCACCAATGTCGGTGTCAAAACCAGCGGATCTCGGGTAGGGGGTCCCAAACTATGCGTCTAGGCGGATGGTAACAGGAGACAAGGGACACGATGTTTTTACCTAGGTTCGGGTCCTCTCGATGGAGGTAAAACCCTACTCCTTCTTGATTAATATTGATGATATGGGTAGTACAAGAGTAGATCTACCACGAGATCGAGAGGCTAAACCCTAGAAGCTAGCCTATGGTATGATTGTTGTTCGATCCTCTGGACTAAAACCCTCCGGTTTATATAGACACCGGAAAGGGTTAGGGTTACATAGAGTCGGTTACAATGGTAGGAGATCTACATATCCGTATCGCCAAGCTTGCCCTCCACGCCAAGGAAAGTCCCATCCGGACACGGGACGAAGTCTTCAATCTTGTATCTTCATAGTCCAGGAGTCCGACCAAAGGCTATAGTCCGGCCATCCGGACACCCCCTAATCCAGGACTCCCTCAAGCACCTTCCCGGAAGCGTCCACTCGGAGCTCCGACTTCATGGAGGAGTCGGTAGTGGCGTACTTGTCTGCTATGATCAGCAGCTCGTCGAGCGTGGCCGGCTTGTCCGAGAGGAGTCGCTGCTTGAGTAAGGTGCCCTCTCAGCACCCGGCGGTGAAGTACTCTATGGCTTGCACCTCGTGCACCCCTTCGCAGGAGTTGCGCAGTTTGGCCCACCGCGTCAAGTAGTCATGGGTGGACTCATCCGGGCCTTGAACGCATAGCGAGAGCTGGCGGGGCTTGGGCGGCCGCTTATAGGTGCTGGTGAAATTGCGGATGAAGACTTCGGTGAAATCTACCCAGCTGTTGACGCTGTAGAGCTTCAGGCTCTTCAGCCATGTCTGGGCCGTGCCCTGGAGCATGAGCGGGACATACTTCACGGCAACACGCTTGTTGCCGTTTGCTATGCCGACGGCTGTGGAGTAGTCGACCAGCCAATCTTCCGGCTTTACAGAGCCGTTGTACTTGGGCGTGTCTCGAGGGAGCAAGAACCCTTTGGGGAAGGGCTCGTCGCGAATGCGGGGGCCGAAACAAGGCGGGCCCATGGCATCTTCTTCTTCTAACGCCAGGGATCGAGCGAGGCGGTCGATCCGGTGGCGAGCGCCGTTCTCTTCGACTCCTTCTCGGCGGCGCAGCCGGTCACCGAGAATCGGGTGCTCAACAGGCGGTGGGGAGGCGCGCCTCTCCGTGCGTGGGGGAGGCGGGCGGTTGCTTTGTTGTTCCACTGCTCGCGGACAGCCGTCTTGGTCATGCTCGATGGTGATGCATGTCGGACTGCGGCTTCCAGCCGGCTCTCGATCTCTCTGGTCGCGGGCGCCGCCAGTCGGTGTCCGAGAGGTTGCTCCGTGCTCTCGGCAAGGGGGGAGGTTCTCGGCGTGCTGGCCGGGTTCTTCTGCATGGTGGGTGGCTTCTTGCTGCTCGGCAGCCACGTCGAGGAGCTGTTGGACGCGCACCGTCATGCAGTGTTGCTTGTCACCCTCCAGGTGATCTAGCTCATCTGCGGCCGCCTGGGCGGCTTGTAGGTTCACCATAGGCGTGGCGTACATAGGGTAGTCTACACCCAGCATATTGGTGATGGCCGCGCCACGCTGTCGGACCACACCCGCGTGGCTGGGCTATCCAGCAGTCGGCGTGCCGCCGACGGCGCGGTCAATCTCGCGCTGGTAAGCCTTAGAGAGGCGTCTCATGGTGGCCAACTTCTTGGCGCTCTTGATGAGTGCGACATGGCAGGCTTCTAGCGTCTCGGCGCTGGCGTCTGCCGCGATGGGTGCTGACAGGTCCTGCAGTGCCGCCTGCAGCGGGTCCTGGGCGGCCCGACCAGAGGCTCCGTCGTGGCTGATGACGAGCACCTCCATGACGGTGCTGCCGCCACTGTCCGTGTGAGGGAGCGAGTCGTCGATGACCACCATGTTGGTGGGGAAGGCGTCGAGGGATGCCGCGTCGGAGTCGACGAGAATCGGGTCGGTGGAGCCAACTGACTCTAGGTCAGAGGCTGGCTCATTGGTGATGTGGAGCTTGCCAAGGAGGTCGATGAGGCAGCTCTCGGAGCTGGCTGCTCCCACGTCGGATGTGGGCTCATTGGCGAGGCAAATCTTTCCGAGGAGATCAGCGGGGCAGTTCGCCGCGCAGGCGACTTCTGCACCATGCAGCACGACGGTGCAAACGCCATCGGGTGTGCCGGGCTGGCTGCGCTCGCTAGGGAGGAAAAGGGTTCCCGTCCAAAACAGATCTCCGGACGACGGTACACCTAGCCCCACGGTTGCCGCCAAATGTCGGGGGTGTCGTGCGACATATGCCAAAGGATGGCTTATCATGGAGGGGCTAAAAGCACGTTGCGGTGCACAGAAACGGGATAAGGCGCAAACACGCACGCCGACGCTTCTTACCCAGGTTCGGGGCTCTCCTAGGAGATAACACCCCTACTCCTGCTCTGCGGGGTCTCCGCATGATCACTATATCAGCAAAGGTGGCAACAAGCTTGCTCCTTGAGCTGTTTCTCTAGAGGTGGAAGAAAAAGGCTAGCCCTAGCTTCCCTCTCTCTATGTGTATGTGTGTGTCTCTATGTGGCTGAACCCTTCGCATGGGTGCCCTGGGGGGTTTATATAGGCCTACCCCCAGGGGTACAATGATAATCTGGCCGGGTGTAGGACCCGGTTGTCAGTGTCTCTGGTCGCCGGCTTCTCCGCCAGCTGCTGGGGCCCGCGGCCTGGTGGGTCCCGCCGGCTATCTCGTACTTGGCCGACAGGCCGCGCCCGCCGCTTGCGGGTCCTGCCGGCTGCTTAGTACTGTAGTCATGCCTCTGATGATGCACGCTTTGTCGGGAGAGCGTGGCTACAGTCCCGCCGCGTGGTGGACATTCACTATAGCCACTCCCCATCTCTTCTGATTAATGGCACACAGACTCCAATGGAGGGGGAGGGCCACCTGCAGGAAGTCGGCCTCCCCTCACGCCCGTGGTGAGGGCTTCGCCTTATACAGCTTCTCACAGACCAGTGGGACCGTCGCTGCCGAGCCATACCGGGCTGACCGTAGTGGGAGCATGGCCTTCTCTGCCATGGGTGATGTCATGGGCTGCATGGCGACAGTGCCGCGCCGGGCGAGGGATGTCCACCCACTACGCTGCACTGTGGCCACGCTCCACCCTGAATTCGGGGGTGGCAGGCTGCACTGTAGCCACGCCCCGCCTCGTCATTATAATGAGGTGCTGACTTAGAGGGAGTGAGGGGCCACCTGCTAGGAGTCGGCCCGTCACATGGCCGCCCTCTGGGCTCTGCCGCCTTCCAGCAGCTGGGCCGCTCGGACTAGCCGGCCCAAAGAAGGCGGCTCTTTGCCTTTGAGGCTTGAGGGGTGCTGCCGGCCCCGATGTCTTAAAATACCATGGGGAGCAGATGAGGCTACACGTGGTCATTTACTCCGACAGGGACCCCAGGTCTACTTAATAATATTACTAAAAACCAAAAATACTTTGCTGCAATTTATTTACTTTCCTTTTTTATCTATCTATCAGTATCAGAATAAATCCTTACAAGTAACGAGTTCAAGAGGATTGGCAACCCTCTTGCCCGCGTTGGGTGCAAGTGTTTGCTTTTGTGTGTGTAGGCACTGTTGACGAGAATTTGTGTGGTTATCCCATTGGTTCTATAAGCTTGGTTCTCACCGAGGGACATACTTATCCGCTATTATATTGCTTCACCCTTCCTCTTCAGGTAAAATCCCAACGCAGCTTACAAGTACCTGAAAGAATTTCTGGCGCTATTGCAGGGAAACATCATCAAATTCTTACCAGGTTCCTACGTACAAATTAGCAATTACTTTCTCTACTTTTTATTTTCCTTTGCCTCTCTTTTTCATCTCCCACCACTTCTCTAAAATATCAAAAAACACACAAAAAAATACTTTGCTTGTTTTCTTGTCTTGCTTGAAGTTGCTATCATGTCCGAGTTTGGGAAAGTTGTTCTTGAAAGTGCTAGTGAAGATAGTACTAGTGAGTCTCTTGAGCAAAAACCTAAATTATTCGATTTTAACAACGATCCTCTCGAGAACTTTAACATCCCAAATTTTCAATTTGGAATGTTATACATTAGATCATCAATGCATATCATATTTTAATTGCTTTGGGTTTTGGATCCTAGAAATTCTACGCAACTCAAGGACCCGCGGAGAGAGTTGGGGATTTCGTTATTTTCATATTTGAGTTTTCACAAATTTTGAGAATAGGATCATTTGATTTTAATGATTTTATCATCAATTATTTCTACTATAAAAATATGAGAGAGTGAATAAAATGACTTTCCCAAAATAAAGAAATATTGAGGATTTAATAATAAAATCAAATAAGATTTTATTTTGGAGTTTTTCGCCATTTTATTTGAATTTAGGAAAAATGTGCGTTTTTCAAAATTGCATTTAGGCCCCAAATAAATGTTCATCTAGTCCGGCTTGATTTTAGAAGACGGGGAAATTTTATTTCGGGATTTTTGGAGTCCGTTTAGTATTTCTTTCGTTTGATTTTCTGCGCGGAATTATTTAAAGAAAACGAACCGACCTACGGGCCGTGTCCGACCGGGACTCCGGCCCGCCTAGGCTTTATAAGGCGGGGAGCCAGCCCAGCCACCAGCCGCGCCTCGAACCCTAGCCGCGCCCGCCGGAGCCACCGCCCGCCGCCTACGACCCGCCGCCCGAGGTTTTTCTCGCGTCAGTTTTTCTCGAAAAACCGTTCGGTTTTTCCGTCGATTTTCGCCAGTTTTTTTATTTCCTTTTTTTATTAGATCGGTTTATTTATTTTCGGTTCGGTTAAATAGCGAGCGTTCGCTCGTTCGTTCGTTTTAACGAACATGTTCGTCGTTTAGATCTAGATAACGAATGTTCGTTCGTTAACCTGTTCGTCGTTTTTCTTTTTCTCAGATTTAATCCACGATTTTTCTGATCGCGATTTCTGATCCGATTTTCGTTTTAGTATAACTTTTCGCTCGTTTATCGGAATCAGGCAATTCAAGCGCCTGGAGTTTTGTCTCGAAACCCTCTTTCCGAATAACCAACTTAAACCAGTTTTTGTTTCTGTAAAATTTGACCTAGGTCCAGATGAGTAAAACGAAGCTGTTTTCTTCATTGTTTGACTTTCATTGCTTCGTTTGATTTGATTCTTTTTGCAAACGAGTTCTTAAGTTGAACTTTCTGGTTAGATCTCTTATTTGAGTTTTACCTGTGCATTAGATGAGTACTTATTGTATGCTTGTTTGTTTGTCTGCGATAGAATACCCGGAGTGCGCCGCCTGTTACTTCGAGTCTCTAGGTTTCGTGAATCATCAGCAAGGCAAGTAACACTTTGATCATATACTTTCCATACCCAGTTTTATGCATTAGATCAATCCTCAAACATTGCATGATTAGGATCTAATTAAATTGTGGGTTTTGGGAAGTAGTTTGAGGTAGTACCTATTACCTGATTTATATTGAAACCCTCGGGAGTTACTTCTACGTTTGCTTATTATGCCATGCTATGCTTGTAGACGTGGATTGGGTTTGAGTGAATATCCATGACAAATGTGAGATTGTTAATAAATGGTTTATCTAAGGTGGCAACTTAAACACACATCTGGGTGGATTGAGGTACCTGGCTATTCGAGATTTGCCTATCTAGGCACACAGGTAGACGGATTTGCACATTTTTATGGACCGCCACCGGTGCTCAAAGGGATCATAAGATTATTCATGCTAGAAACTTCCGTGTGCAGCCACATGCTACTATGGGCTCTAGCATAGTTGATTAAGTCGCATGAACTCTTACAGCGGTAGACTAGCTGATGTAGGGGTTGTAGGTTGGTACGGTCTACCCATTCGTAAGGTGCTAGCGCTTCTGAAAGACTATGTCTCGGTCATCCGTTTCTCAAACACCATGTAGTGCGAGGAATCAAACGGAGGAGATCGAGTCTTGTGGGCAAAGTGCACAAACCTCTGTAGAGTGTATAAACTAATCATGATTAGCCGTGTCCCCGGTTATGGACATCTTGAGTATCTAGTACTTGGATTATCAAGTGAATCTCATCATGTTACTTTAATTAATACTGTTGGGTTTTAATGATGATTACTTTAATTGGGATTGAGGATGCTGTCAACCATTCTCAATGTTTAACAACCACCATGATAGTTAAATAAATTTATTCCATTGTAGTAGGGGAAAATTGGCTTTTCGCAAAACTATAACCATAGAGCTTTCCACCAGCCATATATGCATGTAGTATAGGCTTGATCTTTCATTACTCTCTATGTGATACATTGCCAGCATATTCCATGTGCTGACCCGTTTTCGGGCTGCAACTTTTCATGTTGCAGACTTTTCGCATTTACCAGTAAGGTGCTTAGGTCGTGGTTCTATACTCGATGATCTTGTTGGAGTTGATGGACTCGCTTATCTTCCAAGCCTTCCATCGTTATCGTTATTTAGATGGCCTTAAGCCATATTTATTTTGCTAAGTTCTCTTTTGAGATATTTGATGTAATGAGTGTGTGATTGCTACTCTCTGTTATAAATCCTTCAAATCTTGTGTGGTGTCAAGACATCGATCCGGGGATGACACCGAGCACGTAGATCGATCGCTTTGAGGTCTGGTCGCTACAAAGATGGTATCAGAGCACACGCAGACTGTAGGACATGACCACTAAGCTAAAGCCCTAGATCACTACACTTTCTTCTCATTTCTGACTCCTCATCTTTTCTATTCTTTTAGGATGACGGAAGCAAGGAACAAGTTCGCACAACCGGACGAAGCTACACCCTTTGGATGCCACTTGAAGGAAGTCACTAGATACCTGAACATAGGAGTACCAAGCTTCACCGGGACCTTCAACGCCACTTTACCCGAAGAGGAGCGGTGGATGATTCAAGTTCACATTCCAGGAAGGACAATTGCACCAGTCACGGAGCCCATAGAGTTTTCCTTTGATGCACCAACTTGGAGCCTAGGAAATAGCATGGCAGCCCACATCGCCATGGGCCGAATTGGAGAAGTTTACCACAATGATCCAAGAATACTATCTACTAGATTTTTGGGCGCCGAGATGAGCAATGGGAGATGATCAGCACCAGGAGGGATAGATCAATCGCAGCTTATATCCAGAATTAAAGACATCCGACGCCAGGGAGAACGGATGTCTTGGCAGTATGGAGGATCTACAAAAGGCTATGACCAAGATCAAGGAGCTAGAAGAAGAACTTAAGGCTACACGTGAAGACTATATGGAAGAGATCATCGCTCTAGTAAGACAGAACGGCGACCTTAAGGAGAAGATTGGAGTATTCATGGGAGGTTCAGCACCCAAAGGAGAAGATGATGAATCCACTTGCCCGGATAATTATATCATCATCGACGACACCGACTCGGATCCCGACGGCAGTGATGATGACTTTGTTGATGAAGCTGGAGCAGATATCATGGAATCTTCATCGGAGCAGTTTTTCTAGTTGACCACCATAATAGTAGTAGAATTTCCCCCATTAAAAATTAGTTTTAGTCCCAGCACTTTGTAATGATAGTTAGACCATTGTATGCCCTTGTTTGATTTGATTGGAGTGATATTGTGTGTTTTTGTCTCATGTGCATATGGGTAGTGTTTTCTCCCTAGACCTCATTATATTCTATTCTCTCTTCTTTTCTACAACCCCAGATGCCTCCGAGACGCGACCCCGGATTTGTTTTCCTGCCGGAGATCACTCAGTTGATTCAGCAGCAGAATGCCTTGATTCAAACATTGGTACAGAACCAAGGCAACAACAACAACCCACCGCCACCACCACCTGTTGACCATCTGACTCGTTTCTTGAGGCTAAATCCGCCGGTGTTTTCCAGTAGCACTGAGTCAATTGTTGCAGATGATTGGCTCCGTAAGATAGGGAGGGAGTTGGCCACTGCAGGATGTACAGATGGGGAAAAGGTGAAATTTGCCGCACATCAGCTTGAAGGACCCGCAACAGCATGGTGGGAGAATTTTATAGCCACTTATCCTGTAGACACTGTCACATGGGATCAGTTTCAGCAAGCTTTCCGTACTGCCCATGTTTCAGTAGGAGCTATGGCATGAAGAAGCATGAGTTTCACAACTTACGCCAAGGAGGACGGACAGTTGGCCAGTATGTGGATGATTTTAGCAAGTTAGCACGTTATGCCCCAGATGACGTTGCTACAGATGCAACTAAGCAGGAGAAGTTGCTAGAAGGACTGAATGATGAGATGAGCATGCAGTTGATGGTAGCCACTTTCAACAACTACCAGGAGTTGGTAGATCGTGTGCTTATGATTGAAGTGAAGCAGCAGCAGATTGATAACTGCAAGAGGAAGTATGGACAAGGGAAAGCACAATTCGAGCTCGTGAAGCTACGCTTTACCCGGCCGGAGGACAATTTCAGCATACCCATGGAGGAGGTAGCTCGCACAATCATAATGGCACCAAGAATGGAAACGGGAATGGAGGAAGCAATGGACAAAACCGCACCAACCCGTCAACCCCAGCCAAGAGAGACCTGAGCCAAATCACTTGCTTTAAGTGCAATAAGACTGGGCATTATGCAAATGAATGTACTGAATCCCAAAATGGAAATGGCAATGGAAGCTCGGGAAAGAAACCGAACCCTTTCAACAGGGGACAGGTGGACCACGTTACCGTGGAGGAGGTTGAAGCTCAGCCAGATGCAGTAATAGGTAAGTTTTTGGTTAAGACTTTTACTGCAGTTGTTCTTTTCGATACTGGTGCATCGCATTCATACATATCAAGGGGATTTGTGGATAAGTATAAATTTCCAACCCAAGCCCTTAGGTCACCCATGTTAGTAACCTCACCCGGAGCGGAATATATGGCAAGTATATGTTGAGATCGACTGCCATTAAGGATTGGAAACTACTTATTTCCCTCGGACCTAATAGTTTTGGAATCACAAGGATTGGATGTGATATTAGGCATGGATTGGTTATCAAAGTACGGAGGGAGCATTGATTGCGCCAGTAAGACGATTTTGCTTACTACCCCAGAAGGAAGGAGGATTAGGTATGTATCACGGCATGAGCCAAGGAAGGTACATGTAAATACCTTATCAGGAGTTGTGCAGGAGGAAGTACCAGTGGTGAAGGATTACCCGGACGTGTTCCTAGAAGAGTTGCCAGGCATGCCACCGGACAAATACATTGAGTTTTTGGTTGAGCTATTGCGAGGCACTGGGCCGATATCTAAGAGACCGTATAGGATGCCCGCGCAAGATTTGGAAGAAATTAAGAAGCAGATTAAGGAGTTACTGGATAAAGGTTTTATTCGCCCAAGTTCTTCGCCTTGGGGATCACTTGTACTTCTAGTGGAAAAGAAGGATGGATCATTAAGAATGGTTGTTGATTACCGAGGATTGAATGAAGTGACCATTAAGAACAAGTACCTGTTGCCGATGATCAACGACTTGTTTGACCAATTGCAAGGAGCTAAGGTATTTTCCAAGATCGATTTGCGATCGGGATACCATCGATTGAAGATTCGAGAGCAGGATATACCTAAGACGGCTTTTACCACAGTGCGGGCTGTATGAGTATATCGTTATGTCATTTGGTCTGACTAACGCACCTGCCTATTTTATGAACATGATGAACAAGGTGTTTATGGAGTTTTTGGATAAGTTCGTCGTGGTGTTCATTGATGATATTCTGGTTTACTCGAAGAATGAAGAAGAACATAAGGAAAATTTGCGATTGGTACTGGAGAAGCTCAGAGAACATCAGTTATATGCCAAGTTCAGCAAATGTGAGTTCTGGTTGAAGGAAGTAGGGTTCCTCGGACACGTTATATCCGAAGAAGGAATAGCGGTTGACCCCACAAAGGTTATCACTGTGACCAAGTGGGAAGCACCAACAACAGTTGGAGAGATCCGGAGTTTCCTTGGACTGGCAGGATACTACCGGAGGTTTATTGAGAATTTCTCCAAGATAGCAAAACCTATGACGGAGTTGTTGAAGAAGGATACCAAATTTATATGGATGAAGAGTGTGAGGCTAGTTTCCGGAGTTGAAGAAAGCGTTTGGTTACCTCACGGTGTTGATTTTGCCAAACCGGACTAAAAGATTATGAGGTGTATTGCACGCTTCACGCCGAGGACTTGGAGCAAAGGTGCTCATGCAGGAGTGAAGAGTTGTTTCGTATGCTTCACGACAAGCTGAAACCTCACGAATTAAATTATGCCACGCATGATTTGGAGTTAGCGACCGTAGTGCATGCATTGAAAACATGGAGACATTTCCTTATTGGAAATCATTGTGAGGTGTACACGGATCACAAGAGTTTGAAGTACATTTTCACGCAGAAGGAGTTAAACCTCAGACAAAGGAGATGGTTGGAGCTCATCAAGGATTATGATATGAGATTGCATTACCATCCCGAAAAGGCTAATGTTGTAGCTGACGCATTGAGCCGTAAGAGCCATGTCAATACACTAATGATGGGAGAAATACCAAAGGAATTAGCCAAGGAATTCCGAGAGCTATGTTTGGAAATAGTTCCGAGAGGCTATGTAGCAGCATAGGAGATTCAGTCAACCTTGATGGATAGAATCAGAGAAGCTCAGAAGACTGACAAAGAGATTGCCTCTATTAAAGAGAAAATGACCAAGGGAAAAGCTAAGGGATTTCGTGAGGATGAGCATGATACCTTATGGTTTGAAGACCGCATTTATGTGCCAAGTGATCCGGAGATTAGGAGGTTGATTTTGCAAGAAGCACATGATTCACCATACTCGATTCACCCAGGAAATACCAAGATGTATTTGGATTTGAAGGATACTTTCTGGTGGACCGGAATGAAGAAGGATATTGCAGAGTATGTAGCAGTTTGTGATGTATGTTAGAGGGTGAAGGCAGAACATCAGAAGCCAGCGGGATTGTTACATCCTTTACCAATACCTGAATGGAAGTGGGATAAACTAGGCATGGATTTCATCACGGGATTACCCAAGACTCGTTCAGGCTATGACTCGATCTGGGTTGTAGTCGATCGTTTGACGAAGGTAGCTCATTTCATTCCAGTGAAGACTACCTCTGACGATTGCCAAATTGGCTAAGATATACATGACCGTAATTGTATGTTTGCATGGAGTTCCGAGGAGTATCGTGTCGATAGAGGAACCCAATTCACCTCAAAGTTTTGGAAGCAGTTGCACAAAACTTTGGGAACCAGACTAGAGTTTAGTACAGCTTTCCATCCGCAGACAGATGGACAGACCGAAAGGGTCAACGAGATTTTGGAGGATATGTTGAGAGCATGTGCTTTGGATTATGGATCAAGTTGGGATGATAACTTGCCATATGCGGAGTTTTCTTATAACAACAGTTACCAAACCAGCTTGAAGATGGCACCTTTCGAAGCAATGTACGGAAGGAGGTGCAGGACCCCATTGTTGTGGGATGAAGTTGGAGACCGCCAGTTGTTTGGACCGGATTTGATTAAGGAGTCTGAACGGAAAGTGAAGTTGATTCGCGATAGGCTCAAGGTAGCCCAGTCCAGGCAGAAGAGTTATGCGGATTCAAAACGCAAGGAGACAGTTTACAAAGTCGGAGACCGAGTTTATCTTCGAGTATCCCCACTTCGAGGAATTAAGCGTTTTGGAGTTAAGGGAAAGTTAGCGCCACGTTTTGTGGGACCGTACAAAGTCTTGGAGCGCATGGGAGAAGTTGCGTATAAGTTGGAACTGCCCGAGGGATTGTCAGGTGTTCACGATGTGTTTCACGTTTCCCAGCTGAAGAAGTGTCATGCGGAGATGGTTGATATACCACTGAGAAATATTGTGCCACTTGAAGCGATTCAGTTGAGTAATGACTTGACCTATGAGGAGAAGCCAGTCAAAATTCTGGAATATGCCAGCCGAGTCACCCGCAACAAGGTCATTAAGTTTTGCAAAGTTCAGTGGAGCCGCCACACTGAGGATGAAGCCACCTGGGAGCGAGAGGAAGATCTGCTTCAGGACCACCCTCACCTATTTTATAGCCAACCGGAATCTCGAGGGCGAGATTCATCTTAGGGGGGTAGGTTTGTAACATCCCAAATTTTCAATTTGGAATGTTATACATTAGATCATCAATGAATATCATATTTAATTTGCTTTGGGTTTTGGATCCTAGAAATTCTACGCAACTCAAGGACCCGCGGAGAGAGTTGGGGATTTCGTTATTTTCATATTTGAGTTTTCTCAAATTTTGAGAATAGGATCATTTGATTTTAATTATTTTATCATCAATTATTTCTACTATAAAAATATGAGAGAGGGAATAAAATGACTTCCCCAAAATAAAGAAATATTGAGGATTTAATAATAAAATCAAATAAGATTTTATTTTGGAGTTTTTCGCCATTTTATTTGAATTTAGGAAAAATGTGCGTTTTTCAAAATTGTATTTAGGCCCCAAATAAATGTTCATCTAGTCCGGCTTGATTTTAGAAGTCAGGGAAAAATTATTTCAGGATTTTTGGAGTCAGTTTAGTATTTCTTTCGTTTGATTTTCATGGAATTATTTCAAAAAAGCGAACCACGGTAGTGTCCGTAGGGACTCGGCCGCCTAGGCTTTATAAGCCGGGAGCCAGCCAATACCACCCGTGCCCCGAACCCTAGCCCACTTTTGCCCGCCGCCACGCCTCGCCGCCCACGAACCACAACCCGCGGCGACCGCGCCGAGGTGCCTCGAAATCCGTTCGTTTTTTCCATCGGTTTTCATCGGGTTTGTTTTTATTTCCGTTTTTTTATTAGATCGGTTTATTTATTTTTGGTTCAGTTAAATAGCGAGCGTTCGCTCGTTCATTCGTTTTGACGAACGTGTTCGTCGTTTAGATCTAGATAACAAACGTTCGTTCGTTAACCTGTTCGTCGTTTTTCTTTTTATCGGATTTAATCCGCGATTTTTCTGATCGCGATTTCTGATCCGATTTTCGTTTTAGTATAACTTTTCGCTCGTTTATCGGAATCAGGCGATTCAAGCGCCTGGAGTTTCGTCTCGAAACCCTATTTCCGAATAGCCAACTTAAACCAGTTTTTGTTTCTGTAAAATTTGACCTAGGTCCAGATGAGTAAAACGAAGCTGTTTTCTTTCGCCGTTTGACTTTCATTGCTTCGTTTGATTTGATTCTTTTTGCAAACCAGAGTTCTTAAGTTGAACTTTCTGGCTAGATCTCTTATTTGAGTTTTACCTGTGCATTAGATGAGTACTTATTGTATGCTTGTTTGTTTGTCTGCGAAAGAATACCCGGAGTGCGCCGCCTGTTACTTCGAGTCTCTAGGTTTCGCGAATCATCAGCAAGGCAAGTAACACTTTGATCATATACTTTCCATACCCAGTTTTATGCATTAGATCAATCCTCAAACATTGCATGATTAGGATCTAATTAAATTGTGGGTTTTGGGAAGTAGTTTGAGGTAGTACCTATTACCTGATTTATATTCAAACCCTTGGGAGTTACTTCTACGTTTGCTTATTATGCCATGCTATGCTTGTAGACGTGGACTGGGTTTGAGTGAATATCCATGACAGATGTGAGATTGTTAATAAATGGTTTATCTAAGGTGGCAACTTAAACACACATCTGGGTGGATTGAGGTACCTGGCTATTCCAGGATTTGCTTATCTTGGCACCTGGGTAGACGGGATTTGCCTGTTTTTTTATGGAACGCCACCCAGGCTCAAAGGGATCATAAGATTATTCATGCTAGAAACTTCCGTGTGCAGCCACATGCTACTATGGGCTCTAGCATAGTTGATTAAGTCGTGCGAACTCTTACAGTAGACTAGCTGATGTAGGGGTTGTAGGTTGGTACGGTCTACCCATTCGTAAGGTGCTAGCGCTTACGAAGACTATGTCTCGGTCATCCGTTTCTCAAACACCATGTAGTGCGAGGAATCAAACGAAGGAGATCGAGTCTTGTGGGCAAAGTGCACAAACCTCTGCAGAGTGTATAAACTAATCATGATTAGCCGTGTCCCCGGTTATGGACATCTTGAGTATCTAGTACTTGGATTATCAAGTGAATCTCATCATGTTACTTTAATTAATATTGTTGGGTTTTAATGATGATTACTTTAATTGGGATTGAGGATCTGTCAACCATTCTCAATGTTTAACAACCACCATGATAGTTAAATAAATTTATTCCATTGTAGTAGGGGAAAATTGGCTTTTCGCAAAACTGTAACCATAGAGCTTTCCACCAGCCATATATGCATGTAGTATAGGCTTGCTCTTTCATTACTCTCTATGTGTTACATTGCCAGCATATTCCATGTGCTGACCCGTTTTCGGGCTGCAACTTTTCATGTTGCAGACTTTTCAAACGACGAGTAAGGTGCTTAGGTCGTGGTTCTATACTCAGTGATGCCGTTGGAGTTGATGGACTCGCTTATCTTCCAAGCCTTCCGCTGTTATCGTTATTTAGATGGACTTAAGCCATATTTATTTTGCTAAGTTCTCTTTTGAGACATTCGATGTAATGAGTGTGTGATTGCTACTCTGTTATAAATCCTTCAAGTACTATGTGGTGTCAGCATTACTGATCCAGGGATGACACCTGAGCACAGAGATCAAACTGTTTGAGGTCTGGTCGCTACAAGAACGAAGTTCCTCATAATGAAACTCCCACAATCTTTAAAACTAGAACTTATCATGTGGGTAGCAGGACTATTGTTGGGAAGAATATTATTCAATAGTTCTTTAATTGCACGGGAGTCGTACCACTAATTAAAGGATCGTTTTTTGATAAGAAAAATTTCTATGTGGATGCCATTGCTATGCTTGTGGTTAAAATAGAGAGAAACTTCTTGCATATTCATCCCTCCTTACAAAAGATATTCTTTGAACTTCCCAATATTCATAATCCTAAGGCTAAAAGATTGCCACTATTATCCTTATGCATGAAGTTGACTATATAATTTGAGAAGCTAGGGATATCCTTGCCTTTTATAAAATAGGTTATGAGCATCCTCCAATAGAAGATACCCTTCATGATAAGGACACCATACGCAGGTTGGAATCTAATTATTATTTTGCTTATGCTGAAAATATTAGAAAGAAAGTTCCTTATGGTGAATTAAACAAAACTTTGTACCATAATACTTGTGATAAACTTGAATGGATCACTAAGGGAATTGATGAAGGATTTAGTGAATAGTGGTTTCAAGGAACAACTAGAGATCCTATTGATGATGAAAGACATGTTTTATATGAGGATCTCTATGGTGATCATTCGGAGTTTTAATTAATGAGCATTAAATTTACCAAACAAGGCCCCTTCAATTATTTACGTTCTCCTACTAGCAAACTAGATCATGAGAATAGAGAATTAATGTGAAAGGTTTTTGAGTATTTTGTTAAAAAGCATTTGGAAACAAAATATGACAATACTTGAAACTATGCATTATGCATAGTTAGGTGCGTAAAACAATAACGCTTGTTGGGAGGCAACCAAATAGTTATCTTAAATTTTTGCTTTTATTCAAGGGGGATAATCGGTGTAGATCACTAAATATGAAATGCATGGTTTAATTATATTGATGTGATAATATGAAAGGATATTGGTTCATGATCATTGGTTAGTAGAAATATTGGTATTAAAGCTTGTTATTAACTTCTCATCTAAGTGTTAGTCATGGCATGGCGGGGAGGTTTGAGCATTTTTATGTCTGATTGAAATCCTTGAGTGTTGTGATAATCGGTGGTGCGCGATGGTTAACTCCTACCAATCTCCTCCCTAGGGGCATGCGAGTAGTACTTTGCTTCGAGGACTACTGGGCTTTCACAATAAGTATATGAGTTCTTTATGACTAATGTTAATCCATGGATTATACGCACTCCTACTTTTCCGCAATTTGCTCGCCTCTTCGGTACCATGCATTGCCCTTTCTCACCTCGAGAGTTGGTGCAAGGTTTGTCAGTGCATCCAAACCCAGTGATATGATATGCTCTATCACACATAAGCCTCCTTATATCTTCCTCAAAACAGCCACCATACCTACCTATTATGGCATTTCCATAGCCATTCCGTGATATATTGCCATGCAACTTTCACCGTTCCGTTTTCATGACTTGTGTGTTCATTGTCATTTTGCTTTGCATAATCATATAGAGCTGACATGATATTTGTGGCATAACCACCGTTCACCATTCTTATTCATGTTACGCTAGATCATTGCACATCCTGGTACACTTCCAGATGCATTCATATAGTGTCATATTGTTTCAGTCATCGAGTTGCAAGTAAATAAAAGTGTGATGATCATCATTATTAGAGCATTGTCCCAGTGAGGAAAGGATGATGGAGACTATGATTTCCCCATAAGTCGGGATGAGACTTCGGACAAAAAAAGAAAAGAAAAAAAGGGGCCAAAAAGAGCCCAACAAAAAATGAGAGAAAAAGAGAGAAGGGGCAATGTTACTATCCTTTTTTACCACACTTGTGCTTCAGAGTAGCACCATGTTCTTCATATAGAGAGTGTTTTGAGTTATCATTTTCATATACTAGTTGGAAGTTTTCATTATAGAACTTGGCTTGTATATTTCAATGACGGGTTTCCTCAAATACCCGATGTCTTCATGAGCAAGCAAGTTGGATGCACACCCATTTAGTTTCCGTTGAGCTATCATACACTTATAGCTCTTGGTGCATCCGTTGCATGGTAATCCCTACTCCTGGCATTGATATCGATTTATGAGCCTCTCCATTGCCCGTTGATCTGCCGAGTTGATGCGAGACTTTATTCCTTTTGACTTCTCCATTGATCTCTATCACCACATTCTATTCCACCTATAGTGCTATATCCATGGCTCACGCTCATGTATTGTGTGGTGTTGAAAATGCTGAAGCGCACTAGAAGTACGATCAAATTTCCTGGTTTGACACAGGGGTGCTCATGATTTATATTTATGTGGTGAAGGTAGAGTCATGGCATGCTAACATAATCAAATGAGTTGGGCTAACTCATACGTCTCTAATGTATCTATAATTTTTTTATTGTTCCATGCTGTTATATTATCATTCTTGGATGTTTTACAATAATTTTATAGCAACTTTATATCATTTTTGGGACTAAACTATTGACATACTGCCCAATGCCAGTTGTTATTTTTGCTTGTTTTTACTTAACAGAATATTAGTACCAAACGGAGTCCAAACGCAGCGAAACTTTTTGGAGATTTTTTTGGACCAGAAGACAACTTGGGAGCCAAGGAAGCACCAGAGGGGAGGCCCGTGGGGCCCACAAGACACCAAGGTGCGCCAAGAGGCCCGGGCGCACCCTGATGGGTTGTGGGGCCCATGGGGATCTCCTCCACCGCCTCTCAGCTATATAAATACCCAAATATTCCAGAAACCCTAGGGGAGTCGACGAAACACAATTCTAGCCACCGCAAGTTCTAGAACCATGAGATCCAATCTATATCCCTATTCCAGCACTCCGCCGGAGGGGAACACGATCACAGAGGGGTTCATTATCCTCATTGGTGCTCCTCCGATGATGCGTGAGTAGTTCACCATAGACCTACGGGTCCGTAGGCAGTAGCTAGATGGCTTATTCTCTCTTTTTGATTCTCAATACAATGTTCTCCTCGTTGTTCTTGGAGATCTATTTGATGTAATGACTTTTTGCGGTGTGTTTGCTGGGATTCGATGAAGTTCGAGTTTATGATCAGATCTATATTCACGAATATTATTTGAGTTTTCTTTGATCTCGTATATGCATGATTGTTTATAGCCTCGTATTTCTTCTCCAGTCTTAGGTTTAGTTAGGCCGACTAGTTCAATTTTTCTTGCAATGGGAAGAGGTGCTTTGTGATGGGTTCAATCTTGCGGTGTCCTCACCCAGTGACAGAAGGGGTAGCAAGGCACGTATGTATCGTTGCTATTAAGGATAAAAAGATGGGGTCTCTATTCCTACATGAATAGATCGTGTCTACATCATGTAATCGTTCTTATTGCATTAATCCGTTTCTCCATGAACTTAATACA
Source organism: Aegilops bicornis (assembly GCA_021605145.1). Classification (NCBI taxonomy): domain Eukaryota; kingdom Viridiplantae; phylum Streptophyta; class Magnoliopsida; order Poales; family Poaceae; genus Aegilops; species Aegilops bicornis. Next base: position 264,022,946 of record CM038674.1, on the reverse strand, counting down.
CTAGATGCATGCTGGATAGCGGTCGATGTGTGCAGTAATAGTAGTACACGCAGAATCGTTTCGGTTTACTATTCTTGGATGTGATGCCTATATACATGGTCATTGCCTTGGATATCATCATAATTATTTGATCTTCTATCAATTCCCAACAGTAATTTGCTTACCCACCGTATGCTATTTTCTCGAGAGAAGCCACTAGTGAAATCTCATTTACCGATACGTCTCCAACGTATCTATTTTTGATTGTTCCATGCTATATTATATTCTGTTTTGGACATTAATGGGCTTTATTATACACTTTTATATTATTTTTGGGACTAACCTATTAACCGGAGGCCCAGCCCAGAATTGCTGTTTTATGCCTATTTCAGAGTTTCATAGAAAAAGAATATCAAACGGAGTCCAAACGGAATGAAACCTTCGGGAACGTGATTTTTGGAACGAACGTGATCCAGAGGACTTGGACCCTACGTCAAGACATCAACCAGGAGGGCACGAGGTAGGGGGCGCGCCTACCCCCCGGGCGCGCCCTCCACCCTCGTGGGCCCCACATTGCTCCACCGACGTACTTCTTCCTCCTATATATACCTATGTACCCCCAAACTACCAGATAAGGAGCCAAAAACCTAATTCCACCGCCGCAACCTTCTGTACCAGTGACATCCCATCTTGGGGCCTTTTTCCGAGCTCACGAGGGGGCATCGATCACGGAGGGCTTCTACATCAACACCATAGCCTCTCCGATGATGTGTGAGTAGTTTACCTCGAGACCTTCGGGTCCATAGTTATTAGCTAGATGGCTTCTTCTCTCTTTTGGATCTCAATACAATGTTCTCCCCTCTCTTGTGGAGATCTATTCGATGTAATCTTCTTTTTGCGGTATGTTTGTTCGCACCGATGAATTGTGGGTTTATGATCAAGTTTATCTATGAACAATATTTGAATCTTCTCTGAATTCTTTTATGTATGATTGGTTATCTTTGTAAGTCTCTTGAATTATCGGTTTGGTTTGGCCTACTAGATTGATCTTTCTTGCAATGGGAGAAGTGCTTAGCTTTGGGTTCAATCTTGCGGTGTCCTTTCCCAAAGTGATGAGGGGCAGCAAGGCACATATTGTATTGTTGCCATCGAGGATAACAAGATGGGGTTTATATCATATTGCATGAGTTTATCCTCTACATCATGTCATCTTACTTAAAGCGTTACTCTGTTCTTATGAACTTAATACTCTAGATGCATCTTTGGATAGCGGTCGATGTGTGGAGTAATAGTAGTAGATGCGAGGGTGAGTCGGTCTACTTGTCTCGGACGTGATGCCTATATACATGATCATACCTAGATATTCTCATAACTATGCTCAATTACATCAATTGCTCAACAGTAATTTGTTCACCCACCGTCATACTTATGCTCTTGAGAGAAGCCACTAGTGAAACCTATGGCCCCCGGGTCTATTTTCCATCATATTTAATCTCCCGACAACAAGCTATTTCTAGCACCGTTTTTATTTTGCTTTCTTTACTTTGCATCTTTATCATAAAAATACCAAAAATATTATCTTATCATTTCTATCAGATCTCACTCTCGTAAGTGACAGTGAAGGGATTGACAACCCCTTTATTGCGTTGGTTGCGAGGATTTATTTATTTGTGTAAGTGCGAGGGACTCATGCGTGGCCTCCTACTGGATTGATACCTTGGTTCTCAAAAACTGAGGGAAATACTTACGCTACTTTGCTGCATCTTCAAGGGAAAACCAACGCAGTGCTCAAGAGGTAGCAAGAAGGATTTCTGGCGCCGTTGCCGGGGAGGTCTGCACCAAGTCAAGTCAAGATTTGATTTCCCGTGAACGAGCCATTTCTGGCGCCGTTGCCGAGTCTCATAAAGTCAACATACCAAGTACCCATTTAGGGAGTCCGGATTAGGGGTGTCGGGTGGCGGACTATAACCTTTGGCGGACTCTTGGACTATGAAGATACAAGATTGAAGACTTACGTCCCATGTCCGGATGGGACTTTCCTTGGCGTGGAAGGCAAGCTTGGCGATACGGATATGTTGATCTCCTACCATTGTAACCGACTGTGTAACCCTAGCCCTCTCCGTGTCTATATAAACCGGAGGGTTTTAGTCCAGAGGACGAACAACAATCATACCATAGGCTAGCTTCTAGGGTTTAGCCTCTACGATCTCGTGGTAGATCTACTCTTGTACTACCCATATCATCAATATTAAGCAAGCAGGAGTAGGGTTTTACCTCCATCGAGAGGGCCGAACCTGGTAAAAACATCGTGTCCCTTGTCTCCTGTTACCATCCGCCTAGACACACAGTTCGGGACCCCCTACCCGAGATCCGCCGGTTTTGACACCGACATTGGTGCTTTCATTGAGAGTTCCTCCGTCGCCGCCATCGGGAAGGATGCCTCATCCCGTCTTTAAAGACGACACTGTTGCTAAAGGAGCTTTGGCTATCGGCCAAACTCTCCGGCTAGGCGGTTTTCTTATGACCGCCTGTTCGGCCGCCGCGCCGACGATGACTTCTCGGGTCATCGAAAGCAATCTTCACGTCAACTCGGAACTCGCCGAGCAGTTAGATCCGATGGAGCTCTCTTCCTTAAACGAGCTCTTGGATCGCGCCGCCCCGGTAGTCGCTTCTGGACTACGATCGATTGGGCCTAAAACCGATCTAAGAGAGATTAACTCTCCCCAGGTCACCCATCATGTTGCAGTGGTGGAGGAACAATGCGGCGACCCTTCATCTATCTTAAGGACTAGCTATGTCTGGATTCCCGATCCCTCCAAGCCGGATACCCACGGAGGGGAGGACGTCACTCAAGACCTGAACTTAGAAGAGTCAGGCAACGGGCTAGATTCATTGGACAAACTCCAAGAATCCAAACTTCCGAGTTCGGAAACTCCTTGGCCCCTGAGTCTCAGATTGGATGAGGTTTCGGATTTAATTCCACCCACCCACCCGAACATAAGAGATCTATCCAAAATTAGGCAAGAGCCCAAGGAAGCGATTACATCGTTCTTTGGGCCAGATTCCTCCTGGTTATGAACAGGATAAAGGACTGCCGCGAGGAAGACGCAATTTCATTCTTCTGCAATAATTGCACGGACAAGGGAATCCTCAACGCCATAAGTCGCCGTGAAATTACACGCTTTGCTGACTTGGCGTCCATAGTACGAAAGTACTGTGCGATGGAAAGCGCCTGGAAAACCGAAATAAAATTTTGGGACAATCCGGCCCTATATACAACCCCAGTCCGAAATAAAAGGGTGCATTATCGACAGTCACCCGGGTTAAACACCAAAAAGCAAAACCCCCCTACAGGGCATGGATCCGTACTGGAGGGATGGCTCAATGGACCCTGCAAAATTCATAGTATAGAGGGCGCCACACCAACTCATAGCCTTAGAGCATGTTGGATACTCCGGCAGGTGGCCAGAAGTGGCGAAGAGCTTCTAACTCCAAAATCCACAGAGCACCAGCCCAGGGATACCAGTACGGTATTAACAGTCTTCGATACTTTCTCATCAAATAATATGCGGAAACGAACAATCCGCAGCCTTGCCGAAGTCTACCAAGTAGCAACAATAAACCCATGGAGTGACACGACTATTACCTTTAATGCCAGTGATGAACCTAAATTCCAAACAGCCCGAGCACCACCAGACCTTTGGTCCTCAATCCAATAGTGAATGACTTTCGCCTTACCAAGGTACTCATGGGCGGTGCCGGTAGTTGAACCTCATTTATGAGGAAACCCTTGAAAAATGGAAATAGACTGGAGCCGCATTGAGCGAAGCAGCACAACCTTTAGAGGAATAATCCCTAGTCGGAAGCGTCTTTGTCAGGGAAAAATCACACTTTGGATGTGGTGTTGCACGCCCGGATAATTACAGGTCCGAGGAGGTCACGTTCCAAGTGGCCCCTGCTCAACAGCGGATACCACGCTCTATTAGGGCGAGAGGCATTCACAATTTTTCAAGCTATACCCCATTACGGGTACATGAAGCTCAAAATGCTCGGCCCAACGGAATCATCACTCTTGCTAGTGACCGGGCATAGCACTCGCGCGAAAAATAAGACAGCTGACCTTGGCCCTTGAGGCACTATCCAAGCCCTAGCGGTCGAGGAACTGATCGCTGCGCGCTCCACGGTGAACATGGACGATGTGATACTCGATAAGAGATCAAAGTCCACCTCCTTTAAACCCGGACGAAATAGTCAAATTCCAAGTCCATCCAACGGACCCTACAAAACGGCCTCCATCGGGCGCAATTAAACCATGATGTAGACGCCAGACTACGAGAATTCCTCTGCGAAAATTGGGACATTTTGCTCGGCACCCTTCAGACATGCCAGAATCCCACGCCGCTGGCCGAAAGCACAGCCTAAACATCGTAAAAGGATTCAAGCGATCAGCGAGACTCTTTGGCGTTTCTCCGAACCTAAGAGACAAGCCATGGGAGAGGAGCTAGCCAAACCATCGGAGGCCGGATTCATCGAGATATAAAACATCCGGACTGGCTAGCAAACCTGGTGATGGTACCAAAGAAGGACAAATCTGGCGCCTATGCGTCGATTTCAAGGACCTCAACAAGGCTTGCCCAAAGGATCCCTTCCTCCCCGCATCGATCAAATTATCGACGCTACGCGGACACGATTCATTGTGTTTCCTCGACGCATACTCCGGCTACCATCAAATTAAGATGGCAGAGCCAGACCAAGCCGCAACGGCATTCATCACCCCATACGGCCCATCCTGCTTCAACACAATGCCCTTCGGGCTCAAAAACGCTGGCGCAACATATCAGCGCATGATTCAGACATGTCTGGCAAACCAGACCGGCAAAACAGTGGAGGCATACGTAGATGACATGGTCATCAAATCCAAGCATGTCGAAACTCTAGTAGACGACTTGAGGCTCACATTCGATAACCTCCGAACATATGACATCAAGCTTAACCCGGAAAAATGCGTTTTGGCGTACGGTAGCGGAAAGCTCTTGGGCTTCATTGTATCCGTAGAGGAATTGAAGCAAACCCAGCCAAGATCCGAGCTCTGTCACAATTGGATATCCCAAAGGACCTCAAACAAATACAAAAATTGATGGATACGTGGCGGCTCTAAGCCGCTTTATCTCCCGCTTGGGAGAAAAGGCATTACCCCTCTATCGCCTCCTCCGACGCACCGAACACTTCGAGTGGACGGATGCCGCCACGGCCGGACTCGAAGAAATAAAAGCCATATTGGCAACAAACCCGGTCCTGGCCGCGCCTAACATCGGCGAACAAATGTTATTATACATTGCGGCAACTTATCAAGTTGTAAGCGCAGTGCTCGTCGTCGAACGAGAAACGGACGGACACAAATTCCCCCTTCAAAAACTAGTTTACTACCTGCCCACCGTCCTCACTCCATGCAAGTCACGGTACCCGCATTATCAAAAGATAGCGTACGCAGTGTTTATGGCATCCCGGAAGCTGCGACACTACTTTCAAGAGTGTTCGATAGCAGTAGCCTCCGAAGTACCTCTTAACGACATTATAAACAACCGCAACGCGACAGGCCGGATTGCCAAATGGGCCATTGAGCTCCTCTCGTTCGACATTACCTATAAGCCACGGCGAGCTATTAAGTCGCAAGTTTTGGCCGACTTCGTCGCCGAATGGACTGAAGCCGAACTCCCTAAAGAGTACGACACATATTCCAACTGGATCATGCACTTCGACAGCTCCAAAATGTTGGCTGGTCTGGGGTCAAGGCTGCTCGACGTCCCCAACAGGAGATACAGTTCAATACGTACTCCAGATAATGTATACGGACTCCAACAACGCAACTGAGTACGAGGCCCTTCTACACGGTCTCCGGATGGCAGTCTCCATGGGCATCCAACGCCTAGAGGTGCGCGGGGATTCGAACCTCGCGATATCCCAAATAAATGGAGACTTTGATGCCAAAGATCCGAAAATAGCAGCTTATCGCAACGCCGTCCTAAAAATGTCAGCTCGGTTCGAGGGGCTCGAATTTCACCATATAGCTCGGGAAAACAATTAGGCAGCAGACGTCTTGGCACGCATTGGCGCAAAGCGCGATGCCGTCCCCCCAACATCTTCCTGGAGAGGCTGTTCAAGCCATCCGTACTATGGGAAGGGGAATCCGGAAATAACAACAGCCCAGACCCAACCGCACTCCCGACACCAAACACTCTGACATAATCGGAGGCTCTGCCAACGAAATAACACCCTCAGCCCATGTAATAATGGCAGTCATTGCCCCATGGACAGAACCATTCCTAGCCTACCTAACCAGGCAGGAACTTCCCGAGGACCAAAACGAGGCACGCTGCATAGTGCGGCGATCTAAAGCCTATAAAGTCCATCAGGGAGAGCTTTATAAGAAAAGCACCACCGGAGTCCTAAGGTGTATCTTTGAAGAGGAAGGGCGGAATCTTCTGGCTGAAATTCATGCCAGACTCGGCGGGCACCACGCCGCAGCCCGGGCACTTGTAAGCAAGGCCTTCCGTACAAGATTTTATTGCCCGACGGCCTGGGCAGTTGCTCAGGACTTAGTCCAACGTTGCGTCGGTTGCCAGCTCTTTGCTAATCAAAGCCACATGCCACCCACCACCCTCCAAACTATACCCATCACATGGCCCTTGGCAGTGCAGGGGCTTGACATGGTTGGACCCCTTAAAGGAGGAACCCACAAGCAAAAATACCTCATCGGTCATGGTGGATAAATTCACCAAATGGATAGAGGCCAAGCCTGTTAAGACAGCCGAATCCGGACCGGTGATAGACTTCATATCAGGGGTCGTACACCGTTATCGCGTCCCCCACAGCATCATCACTGATAACGACTCGAACTTTACGGCCAACGAGGTCAAACTCTGGTGCAAAAACATGGGCATCAAGCTCGACTATGCTTCAGTCTATCACCCTCAAACTAACGGTCAAGTCAAGCGAGCAAATGGTCTAATCATGAGCGGCATCAAACCCAAATTAGTGCGGTCCTCAAGGAATCTAACACGCCTTTGGGTAGAGGAGCTCAACTCCGTACTGGGGGCTGCGGACCACGCCAATTGCACCACCGGATTCACACCATTCTTTATGGTATACGGTAGCAGGCAGTTACGCCTGCGACATAATTCATGACTCACCTCGCGTGCGCATGTACGAAGAAAGAGAAGCCGAACTCGATCGGCAGGACAATTTGGACGCCTTGGAGGAGGAGCGTGACGTGGCAAAAGCCCGTTCCGCATTCTATCAATAGCAGGCTCGAAGATATCAAAGCGGAGAAGTACGGGCCAAAACTTACAATGTTGGCGAATTAGTTCTCGCTCACGGACAAGAAAAGGACAAATTCAAGCCCAAATGGGAAGGTCCCTTTATTATTGACCAAGTCCTGACTGGTGGAGCGTACCATCTGCGAGATGCATCGGATAACCGACTCGAGCCGAACCCATGGAACGCAGCCCGTCTCCGAAGATTCTACGCCTAGCGCCGGACTCTGTGTTCGTCTCCTTCCTCTGTCTATTTTTTATACATTAGCTATCTTACATTTCTCTCCTTCTCCCTCCCCTTCTCTTATAGCCTTTATGGGCTCGTTCACGCCTTGCTCGCACACAATCGACGCGCTATCCGCGCTCATTATACCTGGGGGCTTCTTTAATAGAAGCTTATTTATACGGGTTTCATGCCCAACACATGTGTCACACTTCCGCATGTACCTTTTATTCACCATTATATGCATCGATATGACTTAAGTTTTGGCCAAGCTGGGTTGCCTGGCTCCTGTGCTTACCCCTACGTTCCCGATTGTTTGGCTAGGTGGTAAAGGGAGCACCTCTGCGATTATTCTTGCCGGGTCGGCGGATGTGTACCTCGATCGGTGAAGCCGAAAGCTAAGCGTTCTTAAGGGAATATTCGGTCGGTGAACTAAAGATGATTTCTCACTTATTTATTTATCTGCCCCGATGATTTTCTCGCTTTTTCGTAGTGGGACATGCACTTTAAGGCATGCCTCCTGTGGAAAGGAACCCCTAACGGAACTATTCTCCACGGAAGATGTTTCTCACTAACCATGTAATATAACATAACTAGTTGGGCACTTGTCTGTTCAAGCACTAATGACCCCTATGCCTGGTCTCCACGCATGCCCCGGTTCTTACATAACCGCGAGGGTATTCGGACACAATCCGGACTATAGGGTCCTGAGGTTGAAGCGAAAAGGTCCGCCATGACAAACGATCTACAATCCGGCTAGAAGGCATTTTTACATGTCATCTTAAATTACATATTCAATTTGACTGGGTGTATTCCTCCTCAATACCATCTAATAGGTTGTCTAGTTTACAGTCCTGTTGGGAATACTTTGCGGCCAATTCTACTTGGTCGTACACTAAGCTCACAGGGATCTCCTTCCCATCGGGCCCCACAGGTCCGACCTCGGCCATGTGGTTTGGGTCAGCCTTCGTGTACCGCGTCTTCACCATGGCCCAGGCCTCCCTGGCGCCTTGACGGCAGGCCGATATCTTCCATAATCGGAAGCGCCGCCGCGCTCCCTTAAGCCTCTCTACAAGCTCTCCAAGGCCTTCGGGCAGGGAGACAGATGGCCACAAGGCCTGGGCGATGCCTCTCATCACCTGCCGAACTCGTTCGTGCAGTTGTAAGAGCTCGGGAAGAAGGTCACCCGTAGAACCGGGCATCTCCTCTCCAGGACGACCTGTGAGCATACCTACAGACATAACTCTGTTAGTCGTCTTCCTCGCCGAACTCTTTTTCAAAGTTCGTTCAAGCACTTACTAAAAATGCCGCGTCGAAGCCGCCGATTCACCTTAACAGAGTCAGACAGCTAGGCACGAACATCCTTTAGTTCCTCGCCCAGCTGGGTGTTGGCATCTTGGAGAATATTTTTTCTCCTGCCTCACCCTCGTAAGCACGTTCTCGCCGGCCTTTAACCGACGCAAGAGTTGTTGCTTGTCCGGATCTACTCCGGCGCCATCTGCAATGTTATTGTCAGATTTATACACAAGCCGCACTTCACAACATACTTATCTTTGAAGCATATATTACGGAGGGGTCTCTTCGGCTTCCCTGTCGCGCTAGTGCGGCCTCAAGTTGGGCTTTGCACTCTTCCAGCTCCTGGGACAGTTGGGTATTCTTTTCTGTAAGATCCTGCATAACAAATGATCCTTAAATCAGTTATTCTAACTGTTTCAAGTCTCGGGGGCTACTAACATATATAACCATCAATTTTTCTCACCCGTATGTTTATCACATACTGCTCCGTGGCTCTGGCTAGACCATTTTGAGCGGCACGAAGGTACGCATCTCCCGACTTGAAGGCATCTAATGCCTCTTGGGAGAAACAAGCGTCACGAAGAACTGTCCGGCGACGCCTGTGGTTCATGGCACTCTCCACCTCGGAATTTGTGGCAGCCATCTCGTCCGCATCCTCTGTCGGAGGAGCATCCGGTGCGTGCCTCATGTTCGCCTCCGCTTCCGGACCCGGCCTTGGAGCCTGGCTGGTGGAGGCGCGAGTGGCAACCTCTCCGGATATAGTCCGGCGAGCGCTCTTTTTCCTGAAGAGAGCACGAGCATTAGTACGCCTTGAGGGAATAAAACCTGGGAATAAGATGGCACGCCATACCGCTATACCGACGTCTCAATCCGGACCGCACTTCTTTTCACTTTCTTTGAGCCTTACGCCTTGTTGGCTAGCCACCGCAGGCTCGGCCTTCCGCCTCAAGGACCTCCCCTGCGAAACACCATTGGTATACGGTGATCAAAAATAAGCACGGATGGATCATTTTCAAAGTATTGGGACTTCGGTCTCAGTTACCTCTGAGGCTGGAAGTATTCCGGGGTAATCGACCGTAATGGCGACCAAGGCATTGTCGATGCTCAGTTGGTAAAATACCCCATCAATCAGCTCCACGGATATGTCCGGATCCTCTTGGGAGGCCGGATCGAGGAACCGTTTCGGATCCTCGGGTTGTGGAGGAGGGCTGTTTATATCCTTTACGGCCTGGCACAGTTACTGCCTCGAAATCACAAGATGAGATACTTGACTACGGGAATATGGATCGGATGGGCAAAAAGAAGTGTCCTCTTACCCAGCTTGGAGGATTGTTCATAGAAAATCCGCCCTGTGGATTGACGCAGAGAAATTCCTCGTCTTCTCCCTTGTACAATGCGGACAAGATCTTCGTCAGACCGGCAACCGATCCCGGCCCCTTACGGCCGTAGCGGGTGGCATCATCCTCCCCGTTGAAATCCCACATGGGTTGGCCTCTATCTTTGAAGCGGCTGCACCCCCCGCATAATGCATGTGGCCATGACCCGGTCATGGTCATCCGGAATGAGCTAACAACCTTATCCGGCTCATCGTAAAGGACGCCCTGTCATTTTCCTTCCGAGGGCTCCGTGGACGCCAGACTTAGGCGCTTCTTCAAAGGAGCATTATTGAACTCGGGGAGGCCGATCCAACAGGGTCGGCAGGGGACATCTTCTATATAAAACCATTACGAAGGCGGTCTTCGGACGCCTTCTTCGGGGTTCCGGATAGATATCCGGTCCCGGCGATGCGCCATAGTTCGGCTCCGCCCACTTGATATATCGACCCCTCCTGAGAACGGGGCACAAGGCAGAACAGCTTCTTCCACAGCGCAAAATGAGCCTCGATGCCCAAAAACAGCTTGCAAAGGGCTACGAAGCCCGCAATATGCAAAATGGAGGCAGGCGTAAGGTTGTGCAACTGGAGGGTGTAGAACTCCAGGAGCCCCCGGAGAAACGAATGAATTGGAAATCCGAGCCCTCTAATCAAATAAGGGACAAGGCATACCCGATCTCCTTTGGAGGGATTGGGGACGCTCTCCGCTTGCTTTCCGCCATTATAGGTGGCGAGTCCGGCTCGAACCGGGACCATAAAGGCTGGGGGAAGGAATCCCTTGGTTTGGAGCGTCACTAGCTCGCTGTGCGGGACAGAACATCTCTCCCAATCTCCGGGCTGAGGGCTGGGAGAGCGAGAGGAGGAGCTGCGTCGACTAGCCACGATGGAATGGATTTCTGTCGGAGGCGCTCCGATGAATGCTCGCGAAGGGAGGATGGTGTGATTCGGATCTAGATCCTCATCTCTTTTATAGGCAGCTCATTTGCACAGCTAGGGGGGTAAATGTAAAAATACCCTGGCTTTTCGCATTCGTTTGACACGTGGAAGATGGCCATTATTGGGCGTGGAAGCCAAGGAGCGCAATATTTACGAAGCCGGACACTATTCAACAGGTACACAGAATTTGGAGAAGAACCCGCCTTGCAATGTCGAAGACAATCTGCGCGCCGGACTCATCGTCATTGAAGCCTGGTTCGGGGGCTACTAAGGGAGTCCCGGATTAGGGGGTGTCCGGGTAGCCGGAATATAACCTTTGGCCGGAGTCTTGGACTATGAAGATACAAGATTGAAGACTTCGTCCCGTGTCCGGATGGGACTTTCCTTGGCGTGGAAGGCAAGCTTGGCGATACGGATATGTAGATCTCCTACCATTGTAATCGACTCTGTGTAACCCTAGCCCTCTCCGGTGTCTATATAAACCGGAGGGTTTTAGTCCGTAGGACGAACAACAAACATACCATAGGCTAGCTTCTAGGGTTTAGCCTCTCTGATCTCGTGGTAGATCTACTCTTGTACTACCCATATCATCAATATTAAGCAAGCATGAGTAGGGTTTTACCTCCATCGAGAGGGCCCGAACCTGGGTAAAAACATCGTGTCCCTTGTCTCCTGTTACCATCCGCCTAGACGCACAGTTCGGGACCCCCTACCCGAGATCCGCCGGTTTTGACACCGACACCCATACAAACCCTTATCTCCCACATTACATTATTTGCCATTTGCCTCTCGTTTTCCTCTCCCCCATTTTATTCGCCTTCTTCCCGTATGCCTTTCTATTTGTGTTTCCACGTGCCTTTTATTTGCTTGCATCTTTGCTTGCTAAAAATCTATTGATATGGATCCACTTAAAGTGTTCCACTTGGATCATCTTCGATCCTTATGCGCTCATGCTAAAACCCCAACTAGCCTAGTTGATGGGAAATCTTTAGACGAGCATGCTCATTTTGTGCGTCACCGTTTGTCTGAAAAAGGGAAACTCTTATGGAATCAAATAAACAAATTGTTGTGTTATGCTTGGAATCTTTGTGAAATTTGTGATATTACTTTTTGCTCTAAGAACCATAAAAACACCTTCCCTACCTATGTGAGTTCAATGATAATGAAATATTATCTTCTTATGCAAAGGGTGTTTATAGCTACTATGATATCGAACAAATTGAAGAATTTGTCATTTTTAAGGGTGCTCATGAAGTTGCTTCTTTGATTGAAAAGTATGATTTTACTCTCAACAAATCTGAAAATTCCGTCATACTTATTGCAATGAAAACTTTGCTCATAATGTCTATGTCCAAGAATTTATTGAAAGAATGACCATTGCTTTGGAAGAAAATAATGATATGCATGAACCTATAGATAATGATGATTCCGATGATTTGGTTGAAATATCCCTTGATGAACATGATGCTCGCTATTCTTGTGGCCATGATGCCAATATTTATGAAGACGAATTTGCTATAGTTCCTTATGTTAAAAATGAGATTGTTGCTATTGCACCCATGCTTGATAGTTCCCTCGATGAAAAGCATGATTTCAATGATTTTACTATAAATTCTCTTGATGTCAATTGTGCTAATAATATGCAAAACCTAAGCTTGGGGATGCTAGTTTTGCTATGTCTACTACTTGTTGCAATGATCATGATTGGGGTGATAGTGCTTCTTATGATCTTGAAAATTTATTTAAGCCTCATGATGAATATGAGATTGATAATAATGTTTGCAATAATATTGAAAGAGGGTTTGGAAGAGTGTCAACTTTAGATCCCACATATTTGGAGAATGTTCAATCTTATGAAGTTTTTGATAAAAGTGGGTTTGGAGAGGTCATGACTTTAGTTAATGTTAATCCCACTATTTTGGAAGAGTGTCAACTTTACATACATGTGGATCATGTTAAGAATATGCTATGTGATAGATATTTTGTTGAATTTGCCTATGATCCTAGATGTAATTATTATGAGAGAGGAAAATATGGTTGTAGAAATTTTCATGTTACTAAATTGCCTCTCGTCATGTTGAGATTACTATCGTCTCTTTCTTCTTCCTTGCATATGCTAGTATTTGCTTGTCTTGATAAAAAAAATCGTATAAGATGCCTATGCATAGGAAGTATGTTAGACTTAGATGTGTTTTTCACATGCTATATGATGCTCTCTTTGTGCTTCAATTCTTGTCTTTCATGTGAGCATCATCGAAATTATCAATGCCTAGCCAGGGGTGTTAAACGATAGCGCTTGTTGGGAGGCAACCCAATTTTATTTTTAGTTTTTTGCTTTTTGATTCTGTTTAGGAATAAATATTTGATCTAGCCTCCGGTTAGATTTGTTTTTATGTTTTAATTAGTGTTTGTGCCAAGTTAAACCTATAGGATCTTCTTGGATGATAGTTATTTGATCTTGCTGTAAATTCCAGAAACTTTCTGTTCACGAAAATAATTGTTAAAAATCACAAGAACATGATAAAATATTGATTCCAATTGCTGCTGATCAATAAACACATTTTCTAGGTCTTCCTATTTTCTATGAATTTTTGGAGTTCCAGAAGTTTGTGCTAGTTACAGATTACTACATACTGTTCTGTTTTTGACAGATTCTGTTTTTCGTGTGTTGTTTGCTTATTTTGATGAATCTATGGCTAGTAAAATAGTTTATAAACCATAGATAAGTTGGAATACAGTAGTTTTAACACCAACATAAATAAAGAATGAGTTCATTACAGTACCTTGAAGTGGTGTTTTGTTTTCTTTCGCTAACGGAGCTCACGAGATTTTAAGTTTTGTGTTGTGAAGTTTTCAAGTTTTGGGTAAAAGATTTGATGGATTATGGAACAAGGAGTGGCAAGAGCCTAAGATTGGGGATGCCCATGGCACCCCAAGATAATCTAAGGACACCAAAAAACCAAAGCTTGGGGATGCCCCGGAAGGCATCCCCTCTTTTGTCTACTTCCATCGGTAACTTTACTTGGAGCTATATTTTTATTCACCACATGATATGTGTTTTGCTTGGAGCATCTTGTATGATTTCAGTCTTTGTTTGTTAGTTTGCCACAATCATCCTTGCTGTACACACCTTTTGAGAGAGACACACATGATTCGAAAATTGTTAGAATACTCTATGTGCTTCACTTATATCTTTTGAGTTATATAGTTTTTGCTATAGTGCTTCACTTATATCTTTTAGAGCACGGTGGTGGTTTTGTTTTATAGAAACTATTGTTCTCTCATGCTTCACTTACATTATTTTGAGATTCCTACAAAACAGCATGGTAATTTGCTTTAATTATGATACACATTCAAGATTAGTAATTTATTTTCTTATGAGTGTGTTGAATACTATGAGAAGTTAGATGCTTGATAATTGTTTTGAGATATGGAGATGATGATATTAGAGTCATGCTAGTTGAGTAGTTGTGAATTTGAGAAATACTTGTGTTAAAGTGTGATTCCCGTAGCATGCACGTATGGTGAACCATTATGTGATGAAGTCGGAGCATGATTTATTTATTGATTGTCTTCCTTATGAGTGGCGGTCGGGGACGAGCGATGGTCTTTTCCTACCAATCTATCCCCCTAGGAGCATGCGCGTAATACTTTGCTTTGATAACTTGTAGATTTTTGCAATAAGTATATGAGTTCTTTATGACTAATGTTGAGTCCATGGATTATATGCACTTTTCTTCCTTCCTTCCACCATTGCTAGCCTCTCTATACCACACACTTTTCACCGGTATCATACACCCACCATATACCTTCCTCAAAACAGCCACCATACCTACCTACCATGGCATTTCCATAGCCATTCCGAGATATATTGCCATGCAACTTTCCACCGTTCCGTTTACTATGACACGCTCCATCATTGTCATATTGCTTTGCATGATCATGTAGTTGACATCGTATTTTTGGCAAAGTCACCATTCATAATTCTTTCATACATGTCACTCTTGATTCATTGCATATCCCTAAGACATCACGGAGGCATTCACATAGAGTCATATTTTGTTCTAAGTATTGAGTTGTAATTGTTGAGTTGTAAGTAAATAAAATTGTGATGATCATCATATTTTTTTAGAGCATTGTCCCAAGTGAGGAAAGGATGATGGAGACTATGATTCCCCCACAAGTCGGAATGAGACTCAGGACTAAAAAAAGGAGGCCATAAAAAAAGAGAAAAGACCCAAAAAAGAAAAAAATGATGAGAGGAAAAGAGAGAAGGGACAATGTTACTATTCTTTTACCACACTTGTGCTTCAAAGTAGCACCATGATCTTCATGATAGAGAGTCTCCTATGATATCACTTTCATATACTAGTGGGAAATTTTCATTATAGAACTTGGCTTGTATATTCCAATGATGGGCTTCCTCAAAATGCCCTAGGTCTTCGTGAGCAAGCGAGTTGGATGCACACCCACTTAGTTCCTTTTGTTGAGCTTTCATATACTTATAGCTCTAGTGCATCCGTTGCATGGCAATCCCTACTCACTCACATTGATATCTATTGATGGGCATCTCCCCAGCCCGTTGATACGCCTAGTTGATGTGAGACTATCTTCTCCTTTTTTGTCTTCTCCACAACCACCATTCTATTCCACATATAGTGCTATGTCCATGGCTCACGCTCATGTATTGCGTGAAGATTGAAAAAGTTTGAGAACATCAAAAGTATGAAACAATTGCTTGGCTTGTCATCGGGGTTGTGCATGATTTAAATACTTTGTGTGGTGAAGATAGAGCATAGCCAGGACTATATGATTTTGTAGGGGTAACTTTCTTTGGCCATGTTATTTTGAGAAGACATAATTGCTTAGTTAGTATGCTTGAAGTATTATTATTTTTATGTCAATATTAAACTTTCGTCTTGAATCTTTCGGATCTAAATATTCATACCACAATTAAAAGAATTACATTGAAATTATGCCAAGTAGCATTCCACATCAAAAATTCTATTTTTATCATTTACCTACTCGAGGACGAGCAGGAAATAAGCTTGGGGATGCTTGATACGTCTCCAACGTATCTATAATTTTTTATTGTTCCATGCTATATTATATTCTGTTTTGGACATTAATGGGATTTATTATGCACTTTTATATTATTTTGGGACTAATCTATTAACCGGAAGCCCAGCCCAGAATTGCTGTTTTATGCCTATTTCAGAGTTCCACAGAAAAAGAATATCAAACGGAGTCCAAACGGAATGAAACCTTAGGGAACGTGATTTTCGGAACGAACGTGATCCAGAGGACTTGGACCCTACGTCAAGACATCAACCAGGAGGGCACGAGGTAGGGGGCGTGCCCTCCACCCTCGTGCGTCCCCTGTTGCTCCACCAACGTACTCCTTCCTCCTATATATACCTACGTACCCCCAAACTACCAGATACAAAGCCAAAAACCTAATTCCGCCGCCGCAACCTTACATGCCGTGAGATCCCATCTTGGGGCCTTTTTCCGAGCTCACGGGAGGGGCATCGATCACAGAGAGCTTCTACATCAACACCATAGCCTCTCCTATAATGTGTGAGTAGTTTACCTCAGACCTTCGGGTCCATAGTTATTAACTAGATGGCTTATTCTCTCTTTTTGGATCTCAATACAATGTTCTCCCCCTCTCTTGTGGAGATCTATTCGATGTAATCTTCTTTTGCGGTATGTTTGTTGAGACAGATGAATTGTGGGTTTATGATCAAGTTTATCTATGAACAATATTTGAATCTTCTCTGAATTCTTTTATGTATTATTGGTTATCTTTGCAAGTCTCTTCGAATTATCAGTATGGTTTGGCCTACTAGATTGATCTTTCTTGCAATGGGAGAAGTGCTTAGCTTTGGGTTCAATCTTGCGGTGTCCTTTCCCAGTGACAGTAGGGGCAGCAAGGCACGCATTGTATTGTTGCCATCGAGGATAACAAGATGGGGTTT
Source organism: Aegilops bicornis (assembly GCA_021605145.1). Classification (NCBI taxonomy): domain Eukaryota; kingdom Viridiplantae; phylum Streptophyta; class Magnoliopsida; order Poales; family Poaceae; genus Aegilops; species Aegilops bicornis. Next base: position 264,005,846 of record CM038674.1, on the reverse strand, counting down.
ATATCATATTGCATGAGTTTATCCCTCTACATCATGTCATCTTACTTAAAGCGTTACTCTGTTCTTATGAACTTAATACTCTAGATGCATGCTTTGGATAGCGGTCGATGTGTGGAGTAATAGTAGTAGATGCAGGTGAGTCGGTCTACTTGTCTCGGACGTGATGCCTATATACATGATCATACCTAGATATTCTCATAACTATGCTCAATTCTATCAATTGCTCAACAGTAATTTGTTCACCCACCGTAATACTTATGCTCTTGTGAGAAGCCATTAGTGAAACCTATGGCCCCCGGGTCTATTTTCCATCATATTTAATCTCCTGACAACAAACTATTTCTAGCGCCATTTTTATTTTGCTTTCTTTACTTTGCATCTTTATCATAAAAATACCAAAAATATTATCTTATCATTTCTATCAGATCGCACTCTCGTAAGTGACCGTGAAGGGGTTGACAACCCCTTTATTGCGTTGGTTGCGAGGATTTATTTGTTTGTGTAGGTGCGAGGGACTCGTGCGTGGCCTCCTAATGGATTGATACCTTGGTTCTCAAAAACCGAGGGAAATACTTACGCTACTTTGCTGCATCACTCTTTCCTCTTCAAGGGAAAACCAACGCAGTGCTCAAGAGGTAGCACCCCCGGGTCTATCTTTTATCATATTGTTTTCAGATCTATATTTCCAAAAACCCAAATATACCTTTCTGCAATTTTTATTTACTTACTTTATTTTGTGCTCTTGCTAGATCTATTTATCCAATCTCATACAATTTAATCTATCTTTTTACCGTGGAGGGATTGACAACCCCTCTTATGCGTTGGGTTGCAAGTATTTGTTCTTTGTGTGCAGGTACCGTTTACATAGTGTTGCTTGGTTCTCCTAATGGATTGATAACCTTGGTTTCATAACTGAGGGAAATACCTACCGTAGTTGTACTGCATCATCCCTTCCTCTTTGGGGAAATACCGACGCAGTTTCAAGCCGCATCAAAAGGAATTTCTAGCGCTGTTGCCGGAGAGACATCATCAACATATATCTGGTTCCTAATCACAAATCTCATATCCTTGCAATTTACATTACTTGCTGCTACGCCTTGAGCTTATGCTGGTTTTCCCTCAAGAGGAGAGGATGATGCAGCACAAGAGCGTAAGTATTTCCCTCGCTTTTTGAGAACCAAGGTATCAATCCAAGAGGAGGCCACGACAAGTCCCTCAGACTGCACAAAACGATAGCTACTCGCAACCAACGCGATTAGGGGTTGTCAATCCCTTCACGGCCACTTACAAGAGTGAGATCTGATAGAGATAATATTTTTGGTATTTTTGGTATATAGATGCAAAGTGAAAAGTAAAAAGCAAAGTAAAAACAAAGCAAGTATAAAAGTGATGGAGATTGATATGATGAGAATAGACCCGGGGGCCATAGGTTTCACTAGTGGCTTCTCTCAAGAGCATAAGTATTCTACGGTGGGTGAACAAATTACTGTTGAGCAATTGATGTAATTGAGCATAGTTATGAGGTTATCTAGGTATGATCATGTATATAGGCATCACGTGCGTGACAAGTAGATCAAACGATTCTCGCATCTACTACTATTACTCCACTCATCGATCGCTATCCAAAGCATGCATCTAGAGTATTAAGTTAAAACAGAGTAATGCCTTAAGCAAGATGACATGATGTAGAGGAATAAATTCATGCAATATGATAAATACCCCATCTTGTTATCCTCGATGGCAACAATACAATACATGCTTTGAAACCCTTTCTGTCACTGGGTAAGGACACCGCAAGATTGAACCCAAAGCCATGCACTTCTCCCATTGAAAGAACTACCAATCTAGTTGGCCAAACCAAACGGATAATTCGAAGAGACTTGCAAAGATAACTCAATCATACATAAAAGAATTCAGAGAAGATTCAAATATTATTCATAGATAAGCTGGATCATAAACCCACAATTCATCGGTCTCAACAAACACATCGCAAAAATAAGATTACATCGAATATATCTCCACGAGAGAGGGGGAGAACATTGTATTGAGATCCAAAAAGAGAGAAGAAGCCATCTAGCTACTAGCTATGGACCCGAAGGTCTGAAGTAAACTACTCACACTTCATCTGAGAGGCTATGGTGTTGATGTATAAGCCCTCCGTGGTGGATGCCACCTCCGTGAGCTCTAAACAGGCCCCAAGATGGGATCTCGTGGATACAGGAAGTTGCGGTGGAATTAGGTTTTGGCCCTGCTCGACTGCTTGGGGGTGCGAGGTATATATAGGAGGAAGGAGTACGCGTCGGTGGAGCATCAGGGCCCACGAGGTCGGGGGCGCCCTAGGGGGCGCCCCACCCTCGTGACCGCCTCGATGTTCCTTGGCGAGGGTCCAAGTCTCCTGATCATGTTCGGTGAGAAAATCACGCTTCAAGGTTTCATTCCGCTTTGGACTCGTTTGATATTTTGTTTCTTCAAACACCGAAAAAAGGCAAAAACATCAATTACGGCTGGGCCTCTGGTTAATAGGTTAGTCCCAAAAATAATAAAAGTGGAAAATAAAGCCCAATATAGTCCAAAACAGTAGATAAAGTAGCATGGAGCAATCAAAAATTATAGATACGTTGGAGACGTATCACTTGCCATTTTCCTCTCGTTTTCATCTCCCCAACTTCACAAAAAAAATTGCCTTTTTATTTGCCTTCTTTTTGTTTGCCTTTTCTTGCTTGATCTCTTCTTTGCTTGTGTTGCCATGTGCCTTCTATTCGCTTGCATCTTTGCTTGCTAAAAATCTATTGATATGGATCCTCATCCACTTGCTAATCATTTTAAAAGATCCAATCATGATGAACCAATTGCTAGTGAGTTGAGTTCACTAGACTATCTCTATGAACTTTTGCTTGAGATTCGTGAATCTAAAAATTGTGTTGAAATGTTAAAAGAAGAAATTTATAAGGTGATTCACGGCAGCTCCTTGAAATAAAATCATGATTGCAATGATGTTATTATAAATTCTATTAATGTCAATTGTGCTAATAATATGAAAACCCCAAGCTTGGGGATGCTAATTTTTCTATGTCCACTACTTGTTGCAATGATCATGATTGGGGTGATAATGATTCTTATGATCTTGAAAATTTATTTAAGCCTCATTATGAATATGTTTGCAATAATATTGAAAGTGGGTTTGGAAGAGTGTAAACTCTAGGTAATAATGATCTCACTACTTTGGAGAATAATCAATCTTATATATTTTTTGATAAAAGTGGGCTTGGAGAGGTCATGACTTTATTTAATGATAATCCCACTATTTTGGAAGAGTGTCAACATTGCATGCATGTGGATTATGAAGAGAATATTCTACGTGATAGTTATATTATTGAATTTGATTATGATCCTACATGTAATTACTATGAGAGAGGAAAATATGGTTGTAGAAATTCTCAAGTTACTAAATTACCTCTCGTTATGTTGAGATTGTCAATGTTTTATTCCTCTCTTTTGCATATGCTAGATATTACTTGTCTTGATAATTTGTTTGCTTATAAAATGCTTATGCATAGGAAGTATGTTAGACTTAAATGTGTTTGTCACGTGTTTATGATGCTCTCTTTGTGTTACGATTATTATCTTTCATGTGAGCATCAATAAAATCTTATGCCTTGCTAAGGGCATAAAACAATAGCGCTTGTTGGGAGGCAACCCACTTGAGTGTTGGAACAATTATGCTACTGTTATGATTTTTTTTCATGTTTTAGTTAGTGTTTGTGCCAAGTAAAGCCTTTGGGATCATGTTGGGTGACAGTCGATTTGATCTTGTTGAAAACAGAAACTTTTGCGCCCAGTAGCAGAATTTTCAAAATTCACAGAAGCGCGATAAAATACTGATTTTTATATACAAGATTGATATACAAATTTCCTAAGTTGTCCTAATTTTTCAGAATTTTTGGGGTTACAGAAGTATGGTTAGATTTCAGATTACTATGTACTATTCTGTTTTTGACAGATTCTGTTTTTGTTGCATTGTGTGCTTATTTTGATGAATCTAGGGATTGTATCGGGGGTTATAAGCCATGGTAAAGTTGGAATAAAGTAGGTATAATGCAATAATAAAATATGAATGGGTTTGCAACAGTACTTAGAGTGGTGATTTGCTTTATTATACTAACGGATCTCATGGAGATTTTGTTAAGTTTTGTGTGATTGAAGTTTCAAGTTTTGGGTGAGATCACGATGGATGAAGGAATAAGGAGTGAATAGAGCCTAAGCTTGGGGATGCCCATGGCACCCCAGGTTAATATTCAAGGAGAACCAAGCAAATAAGCTTGGGGATGCCCCGGAAGGCATGCCCTCTTTCTTCTAACAACCTTCGGTAATTTTACTTGGAGCTATATTTTTATTTGTCACATATCATGGACACACTTATATGAGAGAGCCAAAATTATGCCATGATTTGTTACAATTGATCTATGTACTTCATTTTTTTTGAGCTATGGAATTGCTCTAGTGCTCACTTATATCTTTTTGAGCATGGTGGTGCTTTAATTTTTGAAGAAATACTCTCATGCTTCACTTAGATTTATTTGAGAGTTAGTATTTTTTTTGAAAAAATTCTCTCATGCCTCACTTATATTATTTTGAGATATGAAAATCTTTATGCTCATGTTCTTCACTTAAATTTGTTTGAGCTTGTCAAAAGCAATTGCAATATATGAAACTAGTCCCAAAGTGATAGATATTCAAGAGGGATATAATAAAAACTTTCATGAAGATCATTGGACAAACTAAACTTGATTCTTTGTAATAGTTTTTAGATATGATGATAGTAATATGTTAGTCATGTTGGTGAGTAATTATGCTTATGCAAGAGTCAAAGTACTTCTCTCTATTCCTTTTTATTTTCACTTTTGGCAAGCATCATGTGGTGAGGAAAGATCTAGGCACATATATCCAGTTGGATATGGGCAGCATGAGTTATTATTATTGACATCACCCTTGAGGTGAATATGTTGGGTGGCGAAACTATAAGCCCCTATCTTTCTATGTGTCCGGTTGAAACTTTTTGCTCATGTGTATGCGGTGAGTGTTAGCAATCATAGAAGGCTATATGATGGTTGAGTAGGACTTGCCCAAAGGCTGCGATACGTGACCCTTCCTGAAAAGATGATGAATTGTAGTTGCAAAGTTGACTAAGAACATAGTTTGTTGATTTTCAATAGAGATTATGCTTTATACTTCGATGTTGTGATGAATTGTTACTTGTTCATGAGAAATTTATGATAAAAGTTATGTGATAAAAGTTCTATGATAAAGTTTGTTGATGTTATAATAATATACATGGTGCTTCTATGTCCGTATCTTGTTTTTATCGACACCTCTCTCTCTAAGCATGTGGACATGTTTTCAATTTCTGTTTTCGCTTGAGGACAAGCGGGGTCTAAGCTTGGGGGAGTTCATACGTCCATTTTGCATCATGTTTTCCTACTATTATTTATATTGTTTTTATGTATAATAATGCTTTTTGGAGTAATTCTAATGCCTTATCTCTCATAATATGCAAGGTCCACACAAGGAGGGAGAATACCAGCAGCTGGCATTCTAGACCTGGAAAAGCTACGTCAGGCTACCTATTCTGCACAACTCCAAATGAGCTGAAACTTCATGGAGAATTTTTATGGAATATATAAGAAATATTGGAGCAGGCGCGCACAACCCACCTGGGCGCACAAGGAAGCCCAGGCGCGCCTTGGTGGGTTGTGCCCTCCTCAGCCCACCTCCGGTGCCCCTCTTTTGGTATATAAGTCATTTAACATAGAAAAAAAATAAGGAGAGGACTTTCGGGACGAAGCGCCGCCGTCTCGAGGCGGAACTTGGGCAGCAGCACTTTGCCCTCCGATGGAGCGATTCCGCCGGGGGAACTTCCCTCCAGGAGGGGGAAATCATCATCATCATCATAACCAACAACTCTCCCATCTTGGGGAGGGCAATCTCCATCAACATCTTCAACAACACCATCTACTCTCAAACCCTAGTTCATCTCTTGCATTTAATCTTTGTACCGGAACCTTAATTGGTGCTTGTGGGTGACTAGTAGTGTTGATTACATCTTGTAGTTGATTAATATATGGTTTATTCGATGGAAGATTATATGTTCAGATCCATTATGCTATTTAATACCCCTCTGATCTTGAGCATGATTGTCATTTGTGAGTAGTTACTTTTGTTCTTTAGGTCACGGGAGAAATCTTGTTGCAAGTAATCATGTGAACTTGATATGTGCTTGATATTTTGATGGTATGTATGTTGTGATTCCCTTAGTGGTGTCATGTGAACGTCGACCACATGGCACTTCACCATATTTGTGCCTAAGGGAATGCATTGTGGATTAGTTATTAGATGATGGGTTGCGAGAGTGACCGAGGGAGTCCCGGACTAGGGGGTGTCCGGATAGCCGGACTATCGTCACGGCCGGACTCCAAGACTATGAAGATACAAGATTGAAGACTTCGTCCCGTGTCCGGATGGGACTTTCCTTGGCGTGGAAGGCAAGCTTGGCGATACGGATATGTAGATCTCCTACCATTGTAACCGACTCTGTAACCCTAACCTATCCGGTGTCTATATAAACCGGAGGGTTTTAGTCCGTGAGGACTAACAACAATCATACCATAGGCTAGCTTCTAGGGTTTAGCCTCCTTGATCTCGTGGTAGATCTACTCTTGTACTACCCGTATCATCAATATTAATCAAGCAGGAGTAGGGTATTACCTCCATCGAGAGGGCCCAACCTGGGTAAAACATCGTGTCCCTTGTCTCCTGTTACCATCCGCCTAGACGCACAGTTCGGGACCCCTACCGAGATCCGCCGGTTTTGACACCGACATTGGTGCTTTCATTGAGAGTTCCTTCCGTTGCCGCCATCGTAGGATGCCTCATCTCGCCTTTTAAAGGCGATACCATCGCCAAAGAAGCCTTGGCCATCGTCGACTCTTCGCTAGGCGGTTTTCTCATGACCGCTAGTTCGCCGCTACCGACGATGACCTCTCGAGTCATCAAAACCAATCTCCATGTTAGTTCGAAACTTGCCGAGCAGTTAGATCCGATCGAGCTCTCCTCCATAAACGAGCTCTTGGATCACATCGCCGCCACCGGAGTCGCCACAGACACGACCGGATCGGGCCTAAAACCGATCCGAGAGAGATCAACTCTCCTGTGCTACCCATCATGTTGCTGTGATAGAGGAGCAATGCGGCGATTCTTCTTCTATCTTAAGGACTAGCCACGTCCGGATTCCCGATCCCTCCATGCCGGATTCCCGCGGAGGGACGGATGTCGATCAAGCCCTGAACTTAAAGTCAGGCGGCGGGTCGGACTAATTGGATAGCACAAAAATCCGAACTTCCGAGTTCCAAAACTTCTCGGCCCTTGAGTCCTAAATTGGACGGGGTTCCGGATTTAGTGCCACCCGCCAACCCAAACATTAGCGATCTCTCTCGAATTCGGCAAGAGCCCGCTGAAATAGTACATCATTACTGGGCAAGATTCCTCCTGGTTATGAACAGGATAAAGGACTGCCGAGAGGAGGATGCAATCCCAATTTTCTGCAATAATTGCACGGACAAGGGAATCCTAAACGCCATAAGTCTTCGCGAAATTACACGCTTTGTTGACTTGGTGACCATAGTACAAAAGTATTGTGCGATGAAGAGCGCCTGGAAAACCGAAAGTAAATTTTGGGATAATCCGGCCCCGAATACATCCCTAGTCCGGAACAAAAGGGTGCATCATTATCAAGCACCTGGGTTGAATACCAAAAAACCAAAACCCCCTAAAGGGTACGGAACCGTACTGGAGGGTTGGCTAAACGGACCTTGCAAAATTCACAAAGACAGAGGGCGCCACTCCAACTCATAGCCTTCGAGCATGTTGGATACTACAGGTGGCCAAAAGTGGCGAAGAGCTTCTAGCTTCGAATCCCAGCCCAAAGAACACCAAAGACGGTGTTAATAATCTTCGAGACTTTCGCATCAAATAAGCGAAAACGAACACTCCGCAACCTTGTCAAGTCTACCAAGTAGCAACAATAAATCCATGGAGTGACACGGCTATTACCTTTAATGCCAGGATTTAACCTAAATTCGAACTGCCTGTGCACCACCGCATTGGTCCTCGGCCCGATAGTGGATTTGCCGCTTTTACTAAGGTACTCATGGATGGCGGCAGCGGACTAAACCTCATCTATGAGGAAACCCTCCGAAAAATGGAAATAGACTGAACCGCATTGAGCGAAGCAGCACAACGTTTAGAGGAATAATCCCCAGCCGGGAAGCATGCTGCATAGGACAAATCATCTGGGCGTAGTGTTCGCCCGGACAATTACAGGTCCGAGGAGGTCACATTTCAAGTGGCCCCGCTCAACAGCGGATATCATGCTTTATTAGGACGAGATGCATTCACAATTTTTCAAGCTATACCCCATTATGGGTACATGAAGCTTAAAATGCCCGGACCTAATGGAATCATCACTCTCGCTAGTGATCCGAACATAGCACTCCGCGCCGAAAACAAGACAACAGACTAGCCCTCGAGGCACTATCCGAAGCCCTAGCGGCCGAGGAACTCACCGTGATGCGCTCCACGGTGAACAGGGACGATGTGATACTTGATAAAAGATCCAAGTCCACTTCTTTTAAACCAGCGGATGAAATAGTCAAATTCCAAGTCCACCCAACGGACCCTGCAAAGACGGCCTCCATTGGGGCACAATTAAACCCTGATGTAGACGCCACACTACAAGAATTTCTACAAGAAAATCGGGACATCTTTGCTCGGCACCCTTCGACATGCCAGTATCCCACGCCGATCGGCCGAGCACAGCCTAAATATCCTAAAAGGATTCAAGCCACCAAACAGTTTCTTCGGGCGCTTTTCCGAACCCAAGAGACAGGCCATGGGAGAGGAGCTAGCCAAACTTTTGGAAGCCGGATTCATCGGAGATATAAAACATCCGGACCGGCTAGCAAACCTGGTGATGGTACCAAAGAAGGATAAGTCCTGGCGCCTATGTGTTGATTTTAAAGACCTTAATAAGGCTTGCCCAAGGATCCCTTCCCTCCCTCGAATTGATCAAATCATTGACGCTTACAGCAGGACACGACTCATTGTGCTTCCTCGACGCTGCATCGCGGCTACCACCAAATCAAGATGGCGGAGCTGCACCAAGCTGCAACAGCATTCATCACTCCATACGGCCCGCTCGCTTCAACACAATGCCCTTTGGGCTCAAAACGCCGGCGCAACATATCAACGCATGATTCAAACATGTCCGCAAACCAGATCGGCAAAACAAAGGAAGCATATGTAGATGACGTGGTCGCCAAAACCAAGCACGCCGAAACTCTAGTAGACGACTTGAGGCTCACATTCGACAATCTTCAAAATATGACATCAAGCTCAATCCGAAAAATGCGTCTTTGGTGTTCCAGCGGAAAGCTCCGGGCTTCATTGTGTCCGTAGAGGAATTGAAGCAAACCCAGCCAAGATCCGAGCTCTGTCACAATTGGATATTCCAAAAGACCTCAAACAAATACAAAAATTAACGGGATACGTAGCGGCTCTAAGCCGCTTTATTTCCCGATTGGGGGAAAAGGCGTTACCCCTTTACCGCCTCCTCCGCCGCACCGAACACTTCGAGTGGACGGATGCTGCCACGGCCGGACTCGAAGAAATAAAGGCTATTTTGGCAACAAATCCGGTCCTGGCCGGCGCCCAACATGGGTGAACCAATGCTATAATATATCGCCGCAACACATCAAGTTTTCAGCGCGGTGCTCGTTGTCGAACGAGAAATGGACGGACACCGGTTCCCTGTTCAAAAACCGGTTTATTATGTGTCCACTATCCTAACTCCATGCAAGTCCCGGTACCCACACTATCAAAAGATAGCATATGCGGTGTTCATAGCATCCTGGAAGCTGCGACACTACTTTCAAGAGTGTTCGATAACGGTAGCCTCCAAAGTACCTCTTAACGACATTATAAACAACCGCGACGCGACGGGCCGGATTGCTAAATGGGCCATAGAGCTCCTTCCATTCGATATAACTTATAAGCCACGACGATCCATTAAGTCGCAGGTTTTGGCCGACTTCGTGGCCGAATGGACCGTCAACTCCCTAAAGAGTATGGCGCATACTCCAACCGGATCATGCACTTTGACGGCTCCAAAATGTTGGCGGCACGGGTCAAGGCGTTGCCCCGACGTCCCCAATCGGGGACATACCCAATACATCCTTCGGGATAATGTATACGGACTCCAACAACGCAGCCGAATACGAGGCCCTTCTGCACGGTCTCCGGATGGCAGTCTCCATGGGCATTCAACGCCTAGAGGTGCGCGGGGATTCGAACCTCGCGATATCTCAAATAAAAGGGGACTTTGATGCCAAAGATCCGAAAATGGCAGCATACCGCAATGCGGTCCTAAAATGTCAAGACGGTTCAAGGGCTCGAATTTCATCATATAGCCCGGATAACAACCAGGCGGCGGATATATTGGCACGCATCGGTGCAAGACGCAATGCCGCCCCACCCAATATCTTTACGAACGGCTGTTCAAGCCATCCGTACTATGGGAAGGGAGTCCGCAATATCAATCCGGACTCCAACCGCACCGCCTCGACGCCGAACACTCGACATAACCGGAGGCTCCGCCCGAGATAACACCCTCGCTCACGAAATAATGGCGGTTATCGCCTGCGGACGGAACCATTCCTAGCCTACCTAACTAGGCAAGAACTCCCGAAGACCAAAATGAGGCTCGCTTCATAGTACGGGCGCTCTAAAGCCTATAAAGTCCATGAGGGAGAGCTTTATAAGAAAAGCACTACCGAGTCCTTCAAAGGTGTATCTTCAAGAGGAAGGGCGAAGGCTGAAATTCATGCCGGACTGGGTGGGCACCACGCCGCAGCCCGGCCCTTGGAGGCAAGGCCTTCCAGACAGGATTTTATTGGCCGACGGGCAGATGCAAGAGGACTTAGTCCAACGATGCGTTGGTTGCCAGCTTTTGCTAACCAAAGCCACATGCCACCCAATCGCCCTTAAAACTATACCCATCACCTGGCCGTCATGATGCAGGGGCTTGACATGGTTGGACCCCTCAAGGGAGGAACCCACAAGCAAAAATACCTATTGGTCATGGTGGAAAAATTCACCAAATGGATAGAGGCCAAGCCTGTTAAAACGGCCGTATCCGGACCAGTGATAGACTTCATATCAGGGGTAGTGCACCATTACAATGTCCCCCACAGTATCATCACTGATAATGGCACCAACTTCACGGCCGATGAGGTCAAATCATGGTGCAAAAACATGGGCATCAAGCTCGACACGCCTCGCCTATCACCCTCAAACCAACGGCCAAGTCGAACGGGCAAATGGTCTAATCATGAGCGGCATTAAACCCAGACTAGTGCGGTCCTCAAGGAATCTAACACGACCGGGTTGAGGAGCTCGACCAGACTGGGGCTGCGGACCACGCCGAATCGTACTACCGGATTCACACCATTCTTCATGGTGTACGGCGCAGAGGCAGTCTTGCCCTGCGACATAATACATGACTCACCTCGCGTGCGCATGTACGAAGAAAGAGAAGCCGAGCTTGATCGGCAGGATAGTTTGGACGCATTGGAGGAGGAGCGCGACGTGGCAAAAGCTCGTTCCGCATTCTATCAACAGCAGGCTCGAAGATATCAAAGCAGGGAAGTATGGGCCAAAGCTTATAACGTTGGCGAACTAGTTCTACGCTCACGGACAAGAAAAAGGGCAAACTCAAGCCCAAATGGGAAGGTCCATTCATCATCGACCAGGTCCTGACCGGCGGAGCATACTGTCTGCGAAACGCATCGGATAACCGACTCGAGCCGAACCCATGGAACGCAGCCCGTCTACGAAGATTCTACGCCTAAGTGCCGGACTCCAAGTTCGTCTCCCTCCTCCGTCCGCATTCTTTATTTTTGCTTTTTGTTGTCTTTTGTCTGTGTCGTTCCTCCTCCTTCTTCTTGTAGCCTCTAGAGGCTCGCTTATGCGCTTTTTTTCGCAACATTATACTGGGGCTTCTTTAATGAAGCTTATTTATACGGGCTTTCATGCCCAACACATGCGTTAAACTTCCACATGTACCTTTTATTCACCATTATATGCATCGATATGACTTAAGTTTTGGCCAAGCTGGGTTGCTCGGCTCTCGTGCTTACCCTCACGCTCCCGATTATTCGGCTAGGTGGTAAAGGGAGCACCTCTGCGATTATTCTTGCCGGTCACCGGATGTGTACCTCAGACCGGGTGAAGCCGAAAGCTAGCGTTCTTAAGGGAATATTCGGTCGGTGAACTGAAAGATGATTTTAACCATTTACCCATTTGCCCTCAGATGATTTTCTCGCTTTCCTAGCAGCTTTGACATGCACTTTAGGGCATGCATCCCAAATGAAAGGAACCCTTAATGGAACTATTCTCCTGGAAGATGTTTCTTACTACCCATGTAATATAACATAACTAGTTGGGCACTTGTCCGATAAAGCAACAATGACCCCTACGCCTTTGTCTCCATGCATACCACGGTTCTTATATAACCACAAAGGTATTCGACACACTCGGACTATTGGGTCCGGAGGTCAAAGCTTAAAAGGTCAGCTATGACAAACGATCTACAATCCGGCTAGAAGACATTTTTTCATGTCATATTTTTACATAGTCAACTCGACTCATTGTATTCCTCCTCAATGCATCTAATAGGCTATCTAAATTACAATCTTGCTGGGAATACTTGGCGGCCAATTCTACTTGGCCGTATACTAAGCTTACAGGGATCTCCATCCCATCCGGCCCCACAGGTCCGACCTCGGCCATGTGGTTTGGGTCACCTTGTGTACTGCGTCTTTACCATGGCCCAGCCTCCTCGGTGCCTTTGACGGCAGGCTGATATCTTCCACAGCGGAAGCGCCGCCGTGCTCCTTGAAGCCGCTCTGCGGCTCCCCAATGCCTTCCGGCAGGGAGATAGATGGCCACAAGGCTCGGCCGATGCTTTTCATCACCTGCCGGACTTGCTCAGGCAATTGCCGTGATTCGGGAAGAAGTTCACCAAGAATTGGGCATCTCCTCCTCGTGACGACGTGAGCAAACCTACATACATGTTTATGTTAGTCGCCTTCCTCGCGAACTCTTTCAAAGTTTGCTCAAGCACTTACTGAAAATGTCGCGAACGGTTAGCCGATTCTCCTTTACGGAGTCGATAACCGGGCACGAACGTCCCTTTAGTTCCTCACCCAGCTTGGTGTTGGCGTCTTGGAGGTTATTCTTCTCATGCCGCACTCGTAAGCACGCCTCGCCGCCTTTAACTGGCGTAAGAGCTGTTGCTTGTCCGGATTTAGTCCGGCGCCATCTACAATGTTTTTGTCAGATTTACACACCCGCCGCACTTCATAAATTATTTATCTTAAAGTGTATATTACGGAGGGGTCTCTGTGGCTCCAGTAACGGCTAGTACGGCCTCAAGTTGGGCCCTGCACTCTTCCAGCTCACAGGACGATCGGGTATTCTTTCTCAGAAGATCCTCAGATAACAAATGATCCTTAAATCAGTTATTCTAACTATTTTAAGTCTCGGGGGCTATTGGCATATATAACTATCAAACTTCCGTACCCGTATGTCCTTCACATACTGCTCCGTGGCTCTGGCTAGACCATCTTGAGCGGCACGGAGGTGCGCATCTCCCGAATCAAAGGCATTCAAGGCCTCTTGGGAGAAGCATGCGTCATGAAGAACTGTCCGGCGGTGCCTGTGATTCAAGGCGCTCTCCACCTCGGAGTTGGTGGCGGACAACCTGTCGGCATCCTCTGTCGGAGGAGCATCCGACGCACGTCTCGTGCTCGCCTCAGCCTCTGGACCCGGCTTTGAAGCTTGTCCGGTGAAGGTTCGATCGGCAACCTCTCGGACTCGGTCCGGTGAGCGCTTTTTCTGAAAAGAGCATCGGTGTTAGTACGCCTTCGTGAATCAATCCTCGGGAGTATGGTGACATGCCATACCATTGCGGCGGAGTTTCGATCCGGACCGCACTTCTTTTTACTGCGGGCCAGATCGCCCTTTGTTGGCCAGCCGCTGGGCTCGGCTTCCTGCCTCAAGGTACCTCCTGCGAAGCACCATTGGTATACGGTGATCAAAAATAAGCATGGATGGGTCGTTATCGGGGTTTTGGGATCTCGGTCTCATTTACCGTGAGGTCGGAAGTATTCGGGGTAATCAGTAATGGCAACCAACGCATTGTCGATGCTAAGTTGGTGGAATACCCCGTCGATCAACTCCACCTTTATATCCGGACCCTCTTCGAGGTCGGATCGAGGGACCGCTCCGGATCCTCGGGTTGTGGGGCGGGCTGTATCTTCTCCATAACCGGCGCAGTTCGCCAGTAAACCACGAAATGAGATATTTAACCATGGGAACATGGTCGGACAGGTCACAAAGATGTTTGCTTACCCCGCTTCTAGGATTATTCGAAGAAAACTCCTTCAGTGGATTGACACGGAGGAAATCCTCCTCCTCCCCTTTATACATGGCAGACAAGATTTTCACCAGTTCGGTGACCGATCCTGGCCCTTTGCGGCCATGGCGGTGGCATCGCCCTCCCTGCTGAAGTCCCACATGGGTGGCCCCTGTATTGGAGCGGTTGCACTCCTCATAATGCAGATTGCCATGACTCTGTCATGGTCAATCCGCATGAGCCAAGAACCTTATTCGGCTCATCAAATAACGGACATCCCGGTCATCTTCTCTAGGGCGCCCGGCTTAGGCGCTTCTTCAGAGGAGCATTGCTGAACTCCGGAAGGCCGATCCAACAGGATCCGACAGCGGACGCCCTCCATGTAAAACCATTCAAGGCCAGGTCTTGGACGCCTTTCTTTGGGGTTCCAGATAGGTATCCGGTCCCGGTGATGCGCCATAGCTCGGCTCCGCCCACTTGATATATTGACCCCTCATGAGAACGGGGTACTAGGCAGAATATTCTCTTCCACAACCCGAAATGAGTCTCGACGCCCAAGAATAGTTTGCAAAGGGCCACGAAGCCCGCGATGTGCAGGATGGAGGCAGGAGTAAGGTGGTGCAATTGGAGGCCGTAGAACTCCAAGAGCCCCCGGAGAAACGGATGGATGGGAAATCCGAGTCCTCTTACTAGATAAGAGATGAAGCATATCCTCTCTCCTTTAGAGGAATCGGGGACGCTCTCCGCTTGCTTTCCGCCCTTGTAGGTGGCAAGTCCGGCTCGAACCGGGACCATGAAGGTCGGGGGAAGAAATCCCTTGGCTTGGAGTATGACTAGCTCGCTATGCGGGACTGAGCATCTCTCCCAATTTCCTGGCTTAGGGCTGGGAGCGCGAGAGGAGGAGCCGCGTCGACTGTCCCATGATGGAATGGGCTTTGGTCGAGGCGCCCGATGAAAGCTCGCAAAGGGGGATGGTGTGACTCAGATCTAGATCCTTGCCCTTTTATAGGCGGCTCATTTGCGCGGGCTAGGGGGTAATTGTAAAAATACCTTGGCTTTTCGCATTCATTCAAACACGTGGAAGATGGCCATTATTGGGCGAGAAGCCGAGGAGCGCAGCATTTATCGAAGCGGACACTATTCGACAAGTATATGGAATTTGGAGAAGAACCCGCCTCGCAATGTCGAAGATAATCAACGCCACGGACTCATCGTCATTGAAGCCTGGTTCGGGGCTACCTTGAGGGAGTCCCGGACTAGGGGTGTCCGGATAGCGGACTATCGCCACGGCCGGACTCCAAGACTATGAAGATACAAGATTGAAGACTTCGTCCCGTGTCCGGATGGGACTTTCCTTGGCGTGGAAGGCAAGCTTGGCGATACGGATATGTAGATCTCCTACCATTGTAACCGACTCTGTGTAACCCTAACCTATCCGGTGTCTATATAAACCGGAGGGTTTTAGTCCAGAGGACTAACAACAATCATACCATAGGCTAGCTTCTAGGGTTTAGCCTCCTTGATCTCGTGGTAGATCTACTCTTGTACTACCCATATCATCAATATTAATCAAGCGTGAGTAGGGTATTACCTCCATCGAGAGGGCCCGAACACAGGTAAAAACATCGTGTCCCTTGTCTCCTGTTACCATCCGCCTAGACGCATAGTTCGGGACCCCCTACCCGAGATCCGCCGGTTTTGACACCGACAGTGACAGAAGCTTAAACCCTAGTTTATGTGCTATTCCGTAAGGGACCTATTTGGATCCAAAAGTTTAATGCTATGGTTAGATTTATTCTTAATACTTTTCTCGTAGCTGTGGATGCTTGCGAGGGGGTTAATAATAAGTAGGAGGTTTGTTCAAGTAAGAACAACACCTAAGCACTGGTCCACCCACATATCAAATTATCAAAGTAGCGAACACAAATCAAATCAACATGATGAAAGTGACTAGATTAAATTCCCGTGTATCCTCAAGAACGCTTTGCTTATCATAAGAGACCGTTTTGGCCTGTCCTTTGCCTCAAAAGGATTGGGCTACCTTGCTGCAGTTTTGTTACCGTTACTGTTACTTGCTCTTACAAATTATCTTGCTATCAAACTACTCGTTACTTATAATTTTAGTGCTTGTAGAGAATACCTTGCTGAAAACTACTTGTCATTTCCTTCTGCTCCTCGTTGGGTTTGACACTCTTACTTATTGAAAGGACTACGATTGATCCTATATACTTGTGGGTCATCAAGGCTCTTTTCTGGCGCCGTTGCCGGGGAGTGAAGTGCTCTTGGTAAGTGGAAATCAGTAAGGAAAAATTATTACTACATGCTGAAATTTATTGTCACTTGTTACTATGGAGAACAATCCTTTGAGGTTTTTTTGGGGTATCTTCACCTCGACCAGAACCACAATTAGTTACTCCTCAACCTACTGCACCTACTGAAAATATTGGTTATGAAATTCCTTCGGGTATGATAGAACAACTGCTAGCTAATCCTTATGTAGGAGATGGAACCGAACATCCTGATATGCACTTGATATATGTGGATGAAATTTGTGGAATATTTAAGCTCGCAGGTTTACCTGGAAATGAAGCTAAGAAGAAGGTTTTTCCTTTATCTTTGAAGGGAAAAGCATTGGCATGGTATAGGCTATGCGATGATATTGGATCTTGGAATTGGAATCGATTGAAATTGGAATTTCACCAAAAAAATTATCCTATGCATCTAGTTCATCGTGATCGGAATTATATATATAATTTTTGGCCTCGTGAAGGAGAAAGTATAGCTCTAGCTTGGGGGAGGCTTAATTCAATGTTATATTCATACCCCAATCATGAGCTCTCAAGAGAAATTATCATTCAGAATTTTTATGCTCGGCTTTCTCGTCATGATCAATCCATGCTTGATACTTCTTGTACTGGTTCCTTTATGAAGAAGACTATTGAATTTAGGTGGGATCTTTTAGAAAGAATTAAACGCAACTCTGAATATTGGGAACTCGACGAAGGTAAAGAGTCAGGTATTAAGCTTAAGTATGATTGTGTTAAATCTTTTATGAATATCGATGCTTTTAAAAAGTTTTGCACTAAATATGGACTTGACTCTGAGATAGTAGCCTCCTTTTGTTAATCATTTGCTACTCATGTTGATATCCCTAAAGAGAAGTGGTTTAAATATCACCGAACTATTAAATAAGAAATTAAAGAACTGGTAATAGCTAAAGATGAAACTATTATCTATAGTGTTGATCCAGTTGTTCCTACTGCTTATATTAGAAAACCACCTTTCCCTGTTAAGATAAAGGAACATGCTAAAGTTTCAACTGTGGTAAATAAAAGTTATATTAAAGCACCCAAACCTGCTGAACCAATCAAGGTAGAACCTAGTGTTGCTATGGTTAAAGATCTCTTGGTAGAAAATATAGATGGGCATGTTATTTACTTCTGTGATGAAGCTGCTAGAATTGCCAAACCCGATGAAAATGATAAACATAGACCTGTCGTTGGCATGCCTGCTGTCTTAGTTAAAATAGGAGATCACTGTTATCATGGTTTATGTGATTTAGGTGCTAGCATGAGTGCTATTCATTTTACCTTATATCAAGAAATTATGAAATAACACCCACTGAAATAGAAGACATAGATGTTACTATTAAACTTGCTAATAGAGACACCATCACACCACTTGGGATTGTTAGAGATGTTGAAGTCTTGTGTGGGAAAATAAAATACCCTACTGATTTTCTAGTTCTTGGTTCCCCACAAGATGACTTTTGTCCCATTATCTTTGGTAGACCTTTCTTGAACACCGTTAATGCTAAGATAGATTGTGTGAAACAAAATGACGGTGTTAGTTTTGGTGATGAGTCTCATGAGTTTAATTTTTCTAAGTTTAGTAGAAAGCATCATAAGAAAGAATTTTCTAGTAAGGATGGTCTTGCTTCTATTGTCTTGCCAACTGATCCAATAGAACAATATTTGCTAGACCATGAGAATGATATGCATATGCATGAAAGAAATGAGATAGATAAAATTTTCTTTGAACAACAACCTTTGCTTAAGCACAATGTGCCTATTGAAACTCCAGGAGGTCCTCCTCCACCTAAAGATGAACCTGTGTTTGAATTAAAACAATTGCCAGACACCTTGAAATATGCTTATCTGGATGAGAGAAAGATATATCCTGTTATTATTAGTGCTAACCTTTCAGAACATGAAGAAGAAAGATTGTTGAAGGTTCTGAAGAAGCACCAAGCTGCTATTGGATATACTCTTGATGATCTTAAGGGCATTAGTCCCACTCTTTGTCAGCACAAGATTAATATGGAACCTGATGCTAAACCGTTGTTGATCACCAACGATGTTTAAATCCTAAAATGAAAGAAGTGGTAAGAACTGAAATATTGAAGCTTCTGGAAGCAGGTATAATCTATCCCATAGCTGATAGTAGATGGGTAAGTCCTATTCATTGTGTCCCTAAGAAGGGAGGTATTACTATTGTTCCTAATGATAAAAATGAACTTATTCCACAAAGAATTGTCACTAGATATAGGAGATGGTAATTGATTTTAGAAAATTAAATATAGCCACTAGAAAAGATCATTACCCTCTACCTTTTATTGATCAAATGTTGGAAAGACTATCTGAGCACACACACTTTTGTTTCCTCGAGGGATATTACGGTTTTCTCAAATACACCTTCATAACCTGATCAAGAGAAAACCACCTTCACTTGTCCTTTTGGAACCTATTCTTATAGATGTATGCCTTTTGGTTTATGTAATGCACCTCCTACTTTTCAAAGATGTATGACTGCTATATTCTCTGATTTTTGTGAAAAGATTGTTGAGGTTTTCATGGATGATTTTTTCTTTTACAGATTTTCTTTTGATGATTGCTTAAGCAACCTTGATCGAGTTTTGTAGAGATGCGAGCAAACTAATCTTGTCTTGAATTGGGAGAAGTGCCACTTTATGGTTAATGAAGGTATTGTCTTGGGGCATAAATTTTCTGAACAAGGTATTGAGGTGGATAAAGCTAAAGTTGATGCAATTGAGAAAATGACATGTCCTAAAGATATCAAAGGTATTCGTAGTTTCCTCGGTCATGCTAGTTTCTATAGGAGATTTATTAAAGACTTCTCTAAAATTTCTAGGCCGCTTACAAATCTTTTACAAACGGATGCTCCATTGGTTTTTGATGATGATTGAGTAGAAGCCTTTGAAACACTTAAGAAAGCCTTAATTTCAGCACCTATTGTTCAACCACCTGATTGGAACTTGCCTTTTGAAATTATGTGTGATGCTAGTGGTTATGCTGTTGGTGCTGTTCTAGGACAAAGAATTGATAAGAAATTAAATGTTATTCATTATGCTAGTTAAACTCTAGATAGAGCCCAACACAATTATGCTACTACCGAGAAAGAATTTTTAGCAGTGGTGTTTGCTTGTGGTAAATTCAGATCTTACGTTGTTGATTCTAAAGTGATTTTTCACACTGATCATGCTGCTATAAAATATCTTATGGAAAAGAAAGATGCTAAAACTATACTAATTAGGTGAGTTATCTTGCTACAAGAATTTGACTTACATATCATTGATAGAAAGGGAGTTGAGAACCCCGTGGTACGATAACTTGTCTAGGTTAGAAAATATTCTTGATGACCCACAACCTATTAATGATAGTTTTCCTGATGAACAATTAGCTGCAATAAATGTTTCTCATAACACTCCTTGGTAGCTGACTATATGCTAATTATATTGTTTCTAAATATATACAACCTAATTTCACATACCAACAAAAGAAAAAATTCTTCTATGATTTAAGACATTACTTTTGGGATGACCCACATCTTTATAAAGAAGGAGTAGATGGTATTATTAGAAGTTGTATACCTGAGCATGAACATGGACCAATCCTACGAAAATGTCACTCCGAGGCTTATGGGGGGCATCATGCGGGAGATAGAACTGCTCACAAGGTATTGCAATCTGGTTTTTATTTTCCTACTCTCTTCAAGGATTCCCGTAAGTTTGTTTTACCTTGTGATGAATGTCAAAGAATTGGTAACATTGGTAAGCGTCAAGAAATGCCTATGAATTATTCACTTGCTGTTGAACCTTTTGATGTTTGGGGATTTGATTACATGGGACCTTTTCCTTCCTCTAATCGGTATACACATATTTTGGTTGTTGTTGATTATGTTACTAAGTTGGTAGAAGATATTCCAACTAGTAGTGTTGATCACAACACCTTTATTAAAATGCTTAAGGAAGTCATTTTCCCAAGGTTTGGAGTCCCTAGATATTTAATGACTGATGGTGGTTCACACTTTATTCATGGTGCTTTCCGTAAAATGCTTGCTAAGTATGATGTTAACCATAGAATTGCATCACCCTATCATACTCAGTCTAGTGGTCAAGTTGAACTTACCAATAGAGAAATAAAGTTGATTTTGCAAAAAACTATCAATAGGTCCCGAAAGAATTGGTCTAAGAAATTGGATGATGCACTTTGGGCTTACAGAACAGCATATAAAAATCCTATGGGTATGTCTCCTTATAAAATGGTTTATGGAAAAGCTTGTCATTTGCCTCTTGAGTTAGAACATAAAGCATATTGGGCAATTAAAGAACTCAACTATGATTTCAAACTTGCCGGTGAAAAGAGGTTATTTGATATGAGATCACTAGATGAATGGAGAACCCAAGCTTATGAAAATGCCAAGTTACTTAAAGAAAAACTTAAAAGATGGCATGATAAGAGAATCCAAAAGTGTGAGTTTAAAGTTGGAGAATATGTTCTTTTGTACAACTCTCATTTTAGATTCTTTGCAGGAAAACTCCTCTCCAAATGGGAAGGACCCTATGTTATTGAGGAGGTTTATTGATCTGGAGCCATCAAAATAAATAATGCCGAGGGTACTAATCCAAAGGTTGTCAATGGGCAAAGAATAAAATGTTATATCTCAGGTACGCCCATTAATGTTGAAAGCAATATTATCCAAACTATGACACCAGAAGAACACATAAAAGAGACCTTACAGAACACTCCAGAATCATGAAAAAAATAGGAGGTACGTGATACGGTAAGTAAACAGACTCCGAAAAATCCGCAAAAATATTTCCTGCCAGTTTTGGAATATATTAAAAATTAGGAAAATAAGAAACAACCAGGAAGGCACCCCTGGTGGGCACAAGACATCAGGGCACATCTGGCTTGCTAGGCACGCCCAGGTGGCTTGTGCCCACCTTGGGTACCTCCCGGTCTCTGTTTTTCTTCCATTTGCTTATTTTCCAAGATAAAAAAAATCTTTATATACCCCCCAAAACTATTGACCACCGTATCGCGGAGAAATCTTCTGTCTTCTTTTCTTGTTGTTTTCCTAACAGATCTAAAAATATGTCATCCCAAGACTCGGAGGGTGAGAGCTATGTTGCTTACTATATCGCAAACCCCAAGTCTTATGGGGATGTGGAGCACTATAGCTGGACCTCAGAGGAGGAAGAAGACTACGATCCTAAAGGGAGGAGGAGATAAGCTCAGACGAGGATGAACTTCCATTGCCTCAACCTGGGGGCATGCACGTGGAATTCAAGAAGTCAAGTCACCCCAACAAAGCAAAGAAACCTAAGATCCAGTTTGTCCCCTTTCATCTTTTGCAGGAAAACAAGCAAGAATTTTGCAAAAAGATATTAGAGCTCGAGCAGGAGGTCGGTAATTTAAAAGGTGGAAAATTCCATCCTCAAGCGAAAGCTGAAGAAGGACAAACCCTTAACTTCACCATCACCACCTCCTTCTTCATCACCAAAGGAGAATTCAGTATCAGGTATGGGCACTCCCCTTGGCTTGTGCCAAGCTTGGGGAGGTTCCCGATGTCGTATCACCTCCATTATCTTTTTCTTTTACTTATCTTAGTTTGATCCTCAGTTATCTTCTGCTTTAGTTGAATAAAAGTTTAGTCCGATCCTTTCTTTTTGAGAGTGCTTAGTGATCTATCCTTGTAATCATGTGCAAGATATATAATAATGTTTAGTTTGAGTTTTGTCTTCTTTACTTTCATGTTCAATAAAAAGAAAGGAAATAAATGAAAAAGATCATATGCTAATCTTATGGTAAGTAGTGACATCACATAAGGAAGAGTATAAGTAGAAAATTTTATTGGAGATTTACAAACATAGCATTGGTTAATGATGCAATTCATGAAAGAATTAATAAGGGAAGAGAAGATTCACATGCAAATACACTATCCTAGACATCTTTTGTGATTGTGAGCCCCCATCAAAATATTATATGCCTTGGACAAGGAAGACAACATAATGATTTATGTTTGTTCATATTCACATAGAAGTTATATTGTCATAGATCCTTCAACATGTGGTGCTTGCCCCCCATCTTTTCTAGCCAAAAATTTCGCACTAAGTAGAGATACTACTGTGCATCCAAAAATCCTTAAACCCAAATCTTGTTTTGAGAGTCCACCATACCTACCTATGGATTGAGTAAGATCCTTCAAGTAAGTTGTCATCGGTGCAATAAGGCAATAAAATTTTCTTCTAAAAGTGTTGGATCATTTAGTGTAAGAGAAAATTGAGCGTTGTACGAACTTGTGATGGCAAAGAATAAAAGCGACATACTGCATAATAAATGTTACTATCATAAGGGGCAATATAACGTGACGTTCTTTTGCACGAAGAGATTAAGCATACAAACAAAAAGCGCATGGCAACCTCTGCTTCCCTCTACGAAGGGCATGTCTTTTACTTTTATGTATTTACTTTTATGCAAGCGTCAAAGTACTTCTCTCTATTCCTTTTTATTTTCTCTTTTGGCAAGCATCATGTGGTGATGAAAGATCTAGGCACATATATCCAGTTGGATATGGGTAGCATGAGTTATTATTGTTGACATCACCCTTAAGGTGAATATGTTGGATGTCGAAACTATAAGCCCCTATCTTTCTATGTGTCCGGTTGAAACTTTTTGCTCATGTGTATGAGGTGAGTGTTAGTAATCATAGAAGACTATATGATGGTTGAGTATGTGGACTTGCCCAAAGGCTTCGATACATGACCCTTCCTGAAAAGAGGATGAATTGTAGTTGCAAAGTTGACTAAGAACATAGTTTGTTGATTTTCAATAGAATTTATGCTTTATACTTCGATGTTGTGATGAATTGTTACTTGTTCATGAGAAGTTTATGATAAAAGTTATGTGATAAAAGTTATATGATAAAGATTGTTGCTGTTATAATAATATACACGATGCTTCTATGTCCGTATTTTGTTTTTATCGACACCTCTCTCTCTAAGCATGTGGACATGTTTTCGATTTCGGTTTTCGCTTGCGGACAAGCGAGGTCTAAGTTTGGGGGAGCTATTATTTATATTGTTTTATGTATAATAATGCTTTTTGGAGTAATTCTAATGCCTTTTAACTCATAATATGCAAGGTTCACACAAGGAGGGAGAATAACGACAGCTGGAATTCTGGACCAGGAAAAGCTACGTCAGGCTACCTATTCGGCACAACTCCAAATGAGCTGAAACTTACGAAGAATTTTTAGGGAATATATACGAATTATTGAAGCAAATAACTACCAGTGGGGGCCCACCAGGTGGGCACAACCACCTAGGCGTGCCAGGGAGCCCAGGCGCGCCCTGGTGGATTGTGCCCTCCTCAGCCCACCTCCGGTGCCCCTCTTCTGGTATATAAGTCATTTTGACCTAGAAAAAAAACAAGGAGATGACTTTCGGGATGAAGTGTCACCGTCTCAAGGGCGAACTTGCGTAGGAGCACTTTTGCCCTCCGGCGGAGTGATTCCGTCGGGGGAACTTCCCTCCCGGAGGGGGAAATCATCATCATCATCATCACTAACAACTCTCCCATCTTGGGGAGGGCAATCTCCATCAACATCTTCAACATCACCATCTCCTCTCAAACCCTAGTTCATCTCTTGTGTTCAATCTTTGTACCGTAACCTTAGATTGGTGCTTGTGGGTGACTAGTAGTGTTGATTACATCTAGTAGTTGATTACTATATGGTTTATTCGGTGGAAAATTATATGTTCAGATCCATTATGCTATTTAATACCCCTCTGATCTTGAGCATGATTATCATTTGTGAGTAGTTATTTTTGTTCTTGAGGTCACGGGAGAAATCTTGTTGGAAGTAATCATGTGAACTTGATATGTGTTCAATATTTTGATGGTATGTATGTTGTGATTCCCTTAGTGGTGTCATGTGAACGTCGACTACATGGCACTTCACCATATTTGGGCCTAAGGGAATGCATTGTGGAGTAGTTATTAGATGACGGGTTGCAAGAGTGACAGAAGCTTAAACCCTAGTTTATGCGCTATTCCATAAGGGACCGTTTTGGATCCAAAAGTTTAAAGCTATGGTTAGATTTATTCTCAATACTTTTCTCATAGTTGTGGATGCTTGCGAGGGGGTTAATCATAAGTAGGAGGTTTGTTCAAGTAAGAACAGCACCTAAGCACCGGTCCACCCACATATCAAATTATCAAAGTAGCGAACACAAATCAAATCAACATGATGAAAGTGACTAGATGAAATTCCCGTGTATCCTCAAGAACTCTTTGCTTATCATAAGAGACCGTTTTGGCCTGTCCTTTGCCTCAAAAGGATTGGGCTACCTTGCTGTAGTTTTGTTACCGTTAGCGTCACTTGCTCGTTACAAATTATCTTGATATCAAACTACTCGTTACTTATAATTTTAGTGCTTGTAGAGAATACTTTGCTGAAAACTACTTGTCATTTGCTTCTACTCCTCCTTGGGTTTGACACTCTTACTTATCAAAAGGACTACGATTGATCCCCTATACTTGTGGGTCATCACTAACCTATTCACATAGTGCCTAGTGCCATTTGCTATTTTTTTGCTTGTTTTTTACTTCGCAGAATATCAGTACCAAACGGAGTCCAAATGCAGCGAAACTTTTTGGAGATTTTTTTGGACCAGAAGACAACTCGGGAGCCAAGGAAGCACCAGAGGGGAGGCCTGTGGGGCCCACAAGACACCAGGGCGTGCCCTGATGGGTTGTGGGGCCCACGGGGGTCTCCTCCACCGCCTCTCAGCTATATAAATAACCAAATACTCCAGAAACCCTAACGGAGTCGACAGAAAATCATTCCAGCTGCCGCAAGTTCCAGAACCACGAGATCCAATCTAGAGCTCTATTTCGGCACTCTTCCGGAGGGGAACACGATCACAGAGGGGTTAATCATCCTCATTGGTGCTCCACCGATGATGCGTGAGTAGTTCACCATAGACCTACGAGTCCGTAGGCAGTAGCTAGATGGCTTCTTCTCTCTTTTTGATTCTCAATACAATGTTCTCCTATTTGATGTAATGACTTTTTGCGGTGTATTTGTTCAAATCCGATGAAGTTTGAATTTATGACCAGATCTATATCCATGAATACTATTTGAGTTTTCCTTGATCTCTTGTATAAATTATTATTTATAGCCTCATATTTCTTCTCTAAATCTTTGGTTTAGTTAGGCTGACTAGATCGATTTTTCTTGCAATGGGAAGAGGTGCTTTGTGATGGGTTTGATTTTGCGGTGTCCTCACCTAGTGACAGAAGGGGTAGCGAGGCACATATGTATCGTTGCTATTAAGAATAAAAAGATGGGGTCTATTCCTACATGAATAGATCTTCTCTACATCATGTCATCGTTCTTATTGCATTACTCCGATTCTCCATGAACTTAATACACTATATGCATGCTGGATAGCGGTCGATGTGTGGAGTAATAGTAGTAGATGCAGAATCGTTTCAGTCTACTAATCTTGGATGTGATGCCTATATACATGATCATTGCCTTGGATATCGTCATAATTATTTGATCTTCTATCAATTGCCTAACAGTAATTTGTTTAACCACCGTATGCTATTTTCTCGAGAGAGACGACTAGTGAAATCTACGGCCCCCATGTATATCTTTTATTATATTGTTTTCTGATCTATATTTCCAAAAAAAAAAAACCAAAATACCTTGCTGCACTTTTTCTTTACTTATTTTATGGGAAAATTTTGTTTTCGCCACTCTAGATTTTGCCAATTTTCCTTATGCCACTCTAGATTTTGACATTTCACTATTGCCACTCTTAGTTTCTGACAATTATCACAATTGCTATTCTTGTGGCAAAAACAGAATTATCAGAGTGGCATTGTGATACATTTCAAAAGCTAAGAGTGGCAAAAATGAAATAAATTTATTTTGCTTTTGCCACGGAATGGCAATTGTGATAATTGTCAAAAGCTAAGAGTGGCAAAAGTGAAATGTAAAAATCTAGGGTGGCATAAGGAAAATTAGCAAAATCGAGAGTGGCAAAAACAAAATTTTCCCTATTTTATTTTAAGCTCTTTCTAGATCTATTGATCCAATCTCATATAATTTAATCTATCTTTTTACCGTGGAGGGATTGACAACCCCTCTTATGCGTCGGGTTGCAAGTTTTTGTTCTTTGTGTGCACGCACCATTTACATAGTGTTGCTTTGTTCTCCTACTAGATTGATAACCTTGGTTTCATAACTAAGGGCAATACCTACCATAGCTATACTACATCATCCCTACCTCTTTGGGGAAATACCAACACAGTTTCAAGCCGCATCAATAACATTCATTAAGGATCGTATATTTTAAAAAAGTAAAGATTATGTTATTTGTATTCATGGATATTATTATGTTGATATTATTACTTCATTGTTTCTCATTGTTTATACCGTAAAGAGATTACATGATAAACATGCTAGATAGCATTCAACATAAAAAATTCATTTTTTATCATTTACCTACTCGAGGATGAGCGGGAATTAAGCTTGGGGATGCTGATACATCTCCAACATATCTATAATTTTTGATTGTTTCATGCTATTATATTATCAATCTTGGATACTTTATATGCTTTAATATGCAATTTTATATCATTTTTGGGAACTAACCTATTAACCCAGTGCCCAGTGCCAGTTTTGTTTTCTGCTTGCTTTTGGTTTTCCAGAAAATTAGTACCAAATGGAGCCCAAACGCTATGAAATTTTTTGATGATTTATTTTTGACAAAAGAGACCCTATAAGTTTCAGGAGGAGACCAGACGGCAAACGGGGAGACGACAAGGCAACAGGGTGCGCCCTATTACCTTATGGGCCCCACATGGCTCCGCTGACCTAATTCCACTTCTATAAATTCTCAAATATTGGGGAACTCCTAGAGAGCCATGGCGGCAGGGGCAGGCGAGGCGGGCAAGGCGAGGCGGGGCAGCCGGCGGCTCAAAGCGGCGAGGCGCGAGGCGGTGCAGCAGATGCAGTGCGACATGGAGCAGCGTGGGGCAGCGGCGTGACGGCGTGGGAGGCGGCGGTGATGGAATGGCGTGGGGATTGACTGGTGTGGGGCGGCGGTGTGACGGCGTGGGAGGCGACGGTGGCAGTGGAATGGCGTGGGGATCGACTGGTGTGGGGTGGCCTATGTGGGGAAAGATTCTAGGGATTTGGCTTCGTGGGGATAGAAGGTGATTTGGGGAAAAAGCAGTTCCTTTGGTTGGGCCAGATATTGGTCCTAAAATTTGGCCGTTCGCGCGCGAGGCCCATTTAGCATCTGACTGTTGGTCGAGGTTATTTACTGACCGATGGTCCGTGGGCCACAAGATAATTGCCGACCGATGTTTCAATGGTATATGTTTTATCATTCTCGATCGACGATGTGTCACTGTAAAGAGTTGTGCCGACCCACAATCTGTTAGAAAATTTGATGGCCAACTATGGGTCGGCAATACTGACCTTTTCCCAACATACAACAGTAGGGAATTCTGGTTATGGTGTAGTGCCACCCGAAACAATTTTTCCGCCGTCGTAAGTCTCTATTCTTCCAAGATCCC
Organism: Aegilops bicornis; assembly: GCA_021605145.1. Taxonomy (NCBI): domain Eukaryota; kingdom Viridiplantae; phylum Streptophyta; class Magnoliopsida; order Poales; family Poaceae; genus Aegilops; species Aegilops bicornis. The sequence goes on along the minus strand of CM038674.1, from coordinate 263,977,418 downwards.
ATCTGGAGGCCTTTTCCTGTACTCTGTCGGAGGGGGAATCCATCACGGAGGGCTTCTACATCAACTTGGCTGCCGTACTGATGATGTGTGAGTAGTTCACCACAGACCTATGGGTCCATAGCTAGTATCTAGATGTCATCTTCTCTCTCTTTGATCTTGAATACAATGTTCTCCTTGATCCTCTTGGAGTTCTATCCGATGTAATCTTCTTTTTCAGTGTGTTTGTTGGTATCCGATGAAATGTGGGTTTATGATTAGATTATTCATTGAAAGTAATTGAGTCTTTTCTGAACTTTATTATGCCTGATTATGATAGCTTTGTATTTCTCTCCAATCTATCCATTTAGTTTGTCCAACTAGATCGATTTATCTTCAATGGGAGAGGTGATTTGTAATGGGTTCAATCTTGCGATGTCCTCACCTCATGACAGAAGGGGTAGTGAGGCACGTATTTTTGTCATTGCCATTAAGGATAAAACGACGGGGTTTAATCATATTTCTTGAGTTTACTTTGTCTACGTCATGTCATCTTGCTTAAAGCGTTACTCTGTTTGTCATGAACTTAATACCATAGATGCATGTTGGATAGCGCTCGATTGGTGGAGTAATAGCAGTAGATGCAGTCAGGAGTTGGTCTACTTGTCATGTACGTGATGCATATATATGTCATCATTGCCATGAATAACATCATAACTACGTGATTTTCTATCAATTGACCAACAGTAATTTGTTTACCCACAGTGTGCTATTGTTTCAGGAGAGAAGCCTCTAGTGACAACTATGGCCCACGAGTCTACTTGGTCATATTACTAAAAACAAAAAATACTTTGTTGTAATTTATTTACTTTTATTTTTTATACATCTATCACTATCAGAATTAATCATTGCAAGTAACGAGTTCAAGGGGATTGACAACCCTCTTGCCCGCGTTGGGTACAACTGTTTGCTTTTGTGTGTGTAGGTATTGTTGATGAGAATTTGTGTGATTATCCTATTGGTTCAATTAACTTGGTTCTCACTGAGGTAAATACTTATCTGCTACTATATTGCTTCACCCTTCCACTTCAGGGAAAATCCCAACGCAGCTCACAAGTAGCATCGAGTTTGACCTTGAGTACACCCGCGCTCGTGTCGGGTATCGTCAAAAGGTCGTCATTGCCCAGATGTGCATGCACAATCACGTACTCATCTACGAATACTGCCAGGTTTGTCAACAGTCCCCACTACGGGTTTGCTATGGTGGACACCACCAACGATGTAAAGGTGCCCAAGAATTCGGGCATCGCTTGCTAGAATCTTGTCGACATCTAGGGCCCATACAACATATGGGGCAGCAAGAAGCATGAGAAGGACTCATTGGTTCACCTCGCCGAGGCCATCATCGAACCCTACTACAGAGACATGAAGGATGACTGCAACAAGGACAAGCTTGCGTGGCACTCGGCCTGGATGGAGAAACTGGACGAAGATCACATCGTGTATGCGGCCAAGGGGCATACACAAGCTACAAGATGTACGGGCGGATCATTGACATGAGGAAGTGCCTCCTTCTTCCCCGAAACGGAGAGGGATCTAGCCGGAAATAGAGCAATGACAAGCGTCACAACAAGAAGTTGTAGCGACCCGATCTCAGACGGTCAAGCCTCTGTGTTGCTGTGCCATCCCTGGATCAGTATGCTGGCACACACAGTACATCAATGTATATATCAAAGTGCAATCACATGTATAATTAACATAAAACTGATATATACCTCATAAGTCACAGCGGAAACAAATAGTCGGGTGTGGAGTCCCATCAACGCCATCGGCAGGTTGAGTGTAGACCGTAACCACTGCAGTACTCTTACTCGTCGGAAGAAAGTATACGCAACATGATACGTTGCAGCCGTAGGTCAAGACATTGAATGTACCGCAAGATCGCAACATGAGAAAGCAGATGATAAAACTATACTATATGCAATATGGCTTTGTGGCTCGTGTACGAGTTTTGTTTGCGTAAAAGCTGATTTATTTTCCCTACATCAAAGGAATAAATGAAGTCTGTACTATGGAGTTTTCTATCATGACATGGTTCCGCCAACCGATGTCTCATAGCCCAAAGTCATCATAAGTTGCCCACAGTTAAGTTATCGATGCGGTGTTGAGAGTTCGAGATAGATCCAAGTCCGGATGCTCAAATTGTCCGTGAATCGGGACACGGCTAATCGATTAGGTTTAAACCCTCTGCAGAGGTTTGTACACTTTACCCGCAAGATTCGATCCCTCTTTTACGTTCTCGCACTTGAGGTGTTTGAGAACAAGACGCATCAAACATGGTCTTAGAAGAGTTCCTCGACCACCGTCCGGTGCTCATCCAATCCTACCGTAGTTCTACATCTGCTAGGACCGTCCCAGACAGAGTCACCACTAAGGTCAACCAAGCCAGAGCCCATAATGACGTGCGGTTGCACAGGTAAGCTTCCGGGCATGAAGTATTCGTCCGTCTCTTTGAGTCTGGGTGAAGCTTTCCGCAAGATGTCATGGCGCTTCTCCATGCATCCCGCCAACCACTGGTTTCTCCAGGTGCCGTCAACCGTCCTTCACCCAGTAGTGTGTATTGAATTCTTGTCTCGAGTCTTGAAGTCTTGAGGCCTTGAAGATGCAGTCCTTGCAGATTTCATCATGGAGTTGTCGTCATTGACATAGATCCTCCATTCTCACACCACTATCGAACACTCATACCAAACCCCGTCTACTAGCGTAGCATTAAAATAAATAACGTCCCGGGCTTGGTAACAGGGTGATGGGTTCCTACCTCATGCATACTACTCAACTACAAGAATTCAGTATCACTACTGGAGGGGTTGTTGCGAAGATGACACTAGATGCAATAAAACAGATAGGTATGAAAAACATGGTCAAAGTGAACTTGCCTGGTATTACTTGATGAAGATAATAACGCTCTCGAAAATAACTTGATAGGACTATTCGTCACTCCGTTGAAAATCTATATTAAATAGACAATCATATAAGCATCATCCTAGCAATCAATTCTATCAATCATAACCTCAATCAAAATAAAAGCAACAAAGAAAACCAAGTCGAAAACCAAAGGAAAAACTTCGAAAGAAAAATTCACGGAAAAACTAGTGGTGACCAACTCACACAAATCTTAACATCACTAAATTATTCTAATAATTTTTTCTACAGCAAAGAAAATATAAATCTAATAAAATGACAGAAAATAAATTACTAATTTTCTAACTAACAAAAAGAACTAATATAAAACTACTATAACCATCTAGTTAATACTAGAACAAATATAGCAACTAGCACAACACTAAGACAACTATAACAGCAAATCGTTTATTATAATATTAATAAACTATACTAAATAAATACAACAACTAATGTGTTCACAAATAACAGAAACAAAACAATATAACTTGAAGTGGAAAAAGAAAAACTAATAAAACTATTTGTATCCACTATCACTATGAACTAAACAAGCAATTACAAAAACAGTAGCTAAACACTAATAAATAACTACAAAAATTTATCTACTGTAGCTAAACATAAACATATAACAACAAGTGAAAATCTACAAAAGGAATGAACTAAAAATAATTAAAAACAATAATTACATAACTAAAACAACAATATAAGAAAAACAGTACTGTTTTTACTAAAAATCTAACTTAAAGTACTCCAAAATTACCAAACTAAATCCTACAGCTAAACAATATCACAAGTGACCAGGAGCAAAAAGAATTAATTAAAAATCTATTTTTAAACTCAAGTTATGGCCAAAATACTAATCTGAACAAAATTTATCAAATTCAAATTTAAACTACTCAAATTTGAAATCCAGAGACACTAACACAAACTTCAGCAAATTTGTGACACATAGCAACTGGATTCACTCAAAAATACTAAAAACTCTAAAAGATATGAATTTTCTAAGATTGCTATTTTCTGAAAAAAATGAATTACGGGATTTCGTGGATCTCACCGGAGTAGTCGTCGGAGTTGGGGAAGAAGATCGGATCCGATGTTGCGGTTGCTCCTAGAGGAAAGGAGATCACGTGACGGTGGAGAGGAGATCATATAAACCTCAGGAGAGGTCGAGGCATGCTGGGCGACACTTGGCGGCGGCGGTGGTGCTACTTCTTTCTTCTTTGCGGAGAGGAGAGGAGAGGAGAGGAGCGGAGTGGTGGTGGTTTGATGTGTTGGAGGGGGGGGGTGCTTGGGTATTTATAGTGTGGAGGAGAGGGTTTTGCTTGGGGTAGGGGACAAGGAATAGACTGGGATTAGGAAACAAAGAGGGGAAAGATCTAGAAACAAATCGGACTAAACGGAATAACGAAACGGGATCAAATCCTACTAGGATTTGTAAAGAATAGGAAACCTTGGCTCCTGGCTCCCTAGGTGCATGCGTGCGGTGGCCTTGGCCTTGGCCGGCCGGCTGGTTGGCGGCTTGGGCCTTTGGCCCAAGGCGCTGCGAATATATATATATATTTTTAACAAACAGAGAGGAAAACAAAATGATAAAACAAAATAAAATGAAAATATTATATAGGCATATAATATATCAAAATTTTCAGAATAAGATTTCCTACATGATGAACATTATTCTAGCATTAAATAAAATACACACAAATTTAAATAAAGCAAAGAGTGCTTCTGGTCCAATAAAATCCAACAAAAATCATTTTTAAAATACCAAAATGGCTTCAAACTAATTTCTCTCCAATTTTCTGATGTAGGGAATCATGTTACCCTATTTTCCATATTTTTTTTTGGAGAAAAATATTTTGAATAAAACTCAAATAACTCCAAATTGGAAATAAATTCAAAGAACTTTGGATTTAATTCTTTTAAAACTCCCAACTCATATTTCATTTAATTTGAAGAAGTCATTTTATCTTCTCTCGTGAAAATCATTGAGTTGCATAAAGTTTCAGAATTGAAATATTTCCAAGTGGAATTCAAATCTTTTCAAAACCCTTTTCATTTATTTAAATGGAAGAAGTCATATCATCTTCTCTCTAGGGTTTTGTGTTTGAATTGAATTTGAATTCATGGAGATCATAAATGCAAGGTGAAAGTTTGGGAATGTCATTTCATTCCCTCTCAGTAAACTTTCAAAAAGTTTCAAATTTCACTCAATTTCACACAAGCAACCACACCACTATCAAACAAACAAGCATAAATATTTATTTAATATAACATTCCAAAATTTAGAATTTTGGGATGTTACAAATCTACCACACTTTAAAATGAATCTCGTCCCTAGATTCAAGAGGCTAACAAGAAATAGGTTAGGGTTTGGGGGTCTTCTCAAAAATCCATCGATCGTCTCCGGGTCTCGGGTGCTACCACCCTTAGAAGCATTGTTACGGTTCCATCAAAACTCAGATACTCCATCCTTATTCCGATCGTGTCGGTCTTCTCGAGATATTAAGGATAATTCCTTCTCTGGGCTCTTCCGATAGTGGCATAACCTTTTCCTCAATTCTTTTGTCTTTTACTCTTGGTAAGGTTATTCCGAGATCGGGTCTTCATATTTGGCCAGTGGCGCCAATTCTAAACAAATATCGGTATCTCATGGTGGTCAACGATTTATGGTTTCCCCTGCAGAAAACGGGTCTGGGTTGAACCTCACCGTATAACCTACGGTTGGCAACAACTGCCATGTACATGGGTTTATCATCATACCATTCTAAGGCTTAAGCAAGGCTTCAACGAGCGTCGTCACTTTACTATGGGTAAGTCTCTCAGATTTTACCATCCCATATAGCAAAGCGAATAATAAGAGTAAGTCGGTATGGTGATCAATCCATCCCGCACCCAAATCATTACCTTGTACATGGTTTAGCGAATCTCGCATTCTAACACTCGGTCATCCTCACAAGCATTGCAGAATTTCTCTTGTCGACGAACCAAGTTCGGAAAATCCATTGATTCTGCAGGCCAAACAAACATCTATCGTTCCTTAACAACTCTCAGGTTTTGCGTAAACTCCTATAGAATCGTCGGTTGATCAAATCGTAGTCTATTCCCACAATTTCTTTCTCCAGTGGGTACTTGATCCTTATTAATTCCTGGGCCTGTGGGTTATGGCCCACTTCAACACTAGTGCAGCTTTAACTCATCCTTGGGGTAACTCTCTTGTTCCATATTACACATCCTTTAAATCCAGTAGTACTCTGTTTCTTCATACCATCATATCAAAAGCAAAACTCCAACTTTTTTTCCTTCGAACTACAGTCCATGGAATATATATTTTCTTATCCATTAGTCTAGTCTTCTTCACAGGGTACTACCACCCTAAAAATGAAATTCACAAATCCATCCATAGACCACATTTCTCATATCCTCGAAAATGGTCAAAATCTTTGTTCACAAAGTAACAAAACATATGAAAACATGTCACCTTAACTTTATTGATTTCATGAATCCATTACAAACTCTGAGCACCCATTACATAACTCAACTTATTGTACTCATAAAAATGAAATTGCTTTCTATTACTCTTGTTTCCAATATCAAAATTCCAACTACTCAACTCCAGCTTTCGTCTTGTTGGGACATTTAATAGCATAATGTCCTGCTTCCTTGCAGCAAAAACAAATGACTTCCAACATGTCTCGGGGCTTCTTTGTGATTATGTAGGCTCCTTGGATTCTTGGCTTCTTTTCTGGACATTTACTAGCGTAATGACCTAAATCCTTGCACCTGTAACAAGTGATATGACTTAGGTCCTTCTCTGCAAAAATTGCGTTGTTCTCGGGTTGCCTTCTTTTTCTCTTCTTGGATATCTCTGTAATGATCAGAGCTTCTATTTCCCGAGGGTCAAACTTCACTTCTATTGTCGGGAAATATCCCAAATACTCTTTTCTTTCCTTGGTGCAATACTGCGAAAAATGTCCTTCTTCTCCACATGAATAGCAGGCATTGGAGTAAAATCTGTTGAGGCCTTCTCCATCAGGGTCTTCAACACATTCCTTCATCACAGGTTCTTTCATAACTTCTCGGAGGGCTTCTTTCATTCCTTCTTCCTGCTCCTGAATAGTTTGTTGCACCATGGAGTAAATGTGACCTTTGAGTCGGGTAGTGGGTGGTTCCTTCACACAAGAAACAAGTCACACGACTAGTTGGGCATTCCTCGGTGGGTGTTTCTCCTCACAATGAGGGCATCCATCCTTGTGTTCCTCACAGGTGTGTCCTATTTCTCTGCAAATCTTGCAGGCACAAGGTTTATTTCTTGGTGTATCATGGTGCTTCCGGATAAGGCGTGATCTCAACAGGGTCTTCTTGAATTCCTCCCAAGTTCTTGCTCCATTAAATCCTCGTATGGCTTGATGCATTTTCCACTGAGGTTGCGGCACTTTACGTAAAGTAATCTTGAAGAGCGTATTGGACCTCATACTTCCTTGAAACCAAATTGCTCCAAGTGATTTTCCATGTTCTGCATCCATAGCTCTGCCTCCGGCTGAAGTCTTGATCCAGAGAATATCAGTCCAACTTCATTCATCATCTCATCGGGTCCAAAAGTTTTGGGATGAGATATGAGAGAGGTGGGGAGGGATACACACAATACAAACAATAGTTTTGAAGAAACAGGTTTTACTTTGTGGGCTGTCGGAAAACATCAAACAAATGACAACTCACAAATCGCCGCATCTAACATAAGTGTATAACATGGATTTGGTCCTCTAACGGTCAAATAATTCTTCCGATTCTTCAAGTAAATGCGAGTCTTCAACTGGTGTAGCTTCAACTCTTCTAATGCATGGTGAAATCCTCTTTACTCTGAAGTGGTCATCAGTTCTCCGATATCTAATCCTTCTTGGAGCGTCTTCAGTTGATCCTCCGGGTGATCAAAGGAAAAGGGGTATATTCTAACTATTTGAGGTGAGACGGTCTATTTGATAAAATCAGAAAAGATGAGAAGTAAGAGTCTTTTTGAAAATAAAGTTTTTGATATATCCTGTCCAAGGATTTCCGATTTCTAGGTCACGCCCTACGGTCAACATGTGCTCGATACCATTTACAGAGCGACCCGACCTCAGACGGTCAAGCCTACGTGTTCTTTGTGCCATCCTCGGATCAGTATCTTTGGCACACAGTACATCAATGTATATATCAAAGTGCAATCACATGTATAATTAACATAAAACTGATATATACCTCATAAGTCACAATGAAACAAATAGTCGGGTGTGGAGTCCCATCAACGCCATCGGCAGGTTGAGTGTAGACCCGTAACCACTGCCGTACTCTTACTCGTCGGAAGAAAGTATACGCAACATGATACGTTGCAGCCGTGTAGGTCATTACATTGAATGTACCGCAAGATCACAACATGAGAAAGCAGATGATAAAACTATACTATATGCAATATGGCTTTGTGGCTCGTATGCGAGTTTTGTTTGCGTAAAAGCTGATTTATTTTCCCTACATCAAAGGAATAAATGAAGTCTGTACTATGGAGTTTTCTATCATGACATGGTTCCGCCAACCGATGTCTCATAGCCCAAAGTCATCATAAGTTGCCCACAATTAAGTTATCGATGCGGTGTTGAGAGTTAGAGATAGATCCAAGTCCAGATGCTCAAATTGTCCAGAATCGGGACACGGCTAATCGATTAGGTTTAAACCCTCTGCAGAGGTTTGTACACTTTACGCAAGATTCGATCCCTCTTTTACGTTCTCGCACTTCGTGGTGTTTGAGAACAAGACGATCAAACATGGTCTTAGAAGAGTTCCTCGACCACTTTGTCCGGTGCTCATCCAATCCTACCGTAGTTCTACATCTGCTAGCACCGCCCCAGCCAGATTCACCACTAAGGTCAACCAAGCCAGAGCCCAAAGTGACTTGCGGTTTGCAGGTAAGCTTCCGGGCATGAAGTATTCGTAGTCTCTTTGAGTCTGGGTGAAGCTTTCCAAGATGTCATGGCGCTTCTCCATGCATCCCGCCAACCACCGGGTTTCTCCAGGTGCCGTCAACCGTCCTTCACCCAAAGTGTGTATTGAATTCTTGTCTCGAGTCTTGAAGTCTTGAGGCCTTGAAGATGCAGTCCTTGCAGATTCCATCATGGAGTTGTCGTCATTGACATAGATCCTCCATTCTCACACCACTCTCGAACACTCATACCAAACCCCGTCTACTATAGCGTAGCATTAAAATAAATAACGTCCCGGGCTTGGTAACAGGGTGATGGGTTCCTACCTCATGCATACTACTCAACTACAAGAATTCAAGATTATCACTCTGGAGGGGTTGTTGCGAAGATGACACTAGATGCAATAAAAGCAGATAGGTATGAAAAACATGGTCAAAGTGAACTTGCCTGGTATTACTTGATGAAGATAATAACGCTCTCGAAAATAACTTGATAGGACTATTCGTCACTCCGTTGAAAATCTATATTAAATAGACAATCATATAAGCATCATCCTAGCAATCAATTCTATCAATCATAACAATACTCAATCAAAATAAAAGCAACAAAGAAAACCAAGTCGAAAACCAAAGGAAAAACTTCGAAAGAAAAATTCACGGAAAAACTAGTGGTGACCAACTCACACAAATCTTAACATCACTAAATTATTCTAATAATTTTTTCTACAGCAAAGAAAATATAAATCTAATAAAATGACAGAAAATAAATTACTAATTTTCTAACTAACAAAAAGAACTAATATAAAACTACTATAACCATCTAGTTAATACTAGAACAAATATAGCAACTAGCAAAACACTAAGACAACTATAACAGCAAATCGTTTATTAAAAAATTAATAAACTATACTAAATAAATACAACAACTAATGTGTTCACAAATAACAGAAACAAAACAATATAACTTGAAGTGGAAAAAGAAAAACTAATAAAACTATTTGTATCCACTATCACTATGAACTAAACAAGCAATTACAAAAACAGTAGCTAAACACTAATAAATAACTACAAAAATTTATCTACTGTAGCTAAACATAAACATATAACAACAAGTGAAAATCTACAAAAGGAATGAACTAAAAATAATTAAAAACAATAATTACATAACTAAAACAACAATATAAGCAAAACAGTACTGTTTTTACTAAAAATCTAACTTAAAATACTCCAAAATTACCAAACTAAATCCTACAGCTAAACAATATCACAAGTGACCAGGAGCAAAAAGAATTAATTAAAAACCTATTTTTAAACTCAAGTTATGGCCAAAATACTAATCTGAACAAAATTTATCAAATTCAAATTTAAACTACTCAAATTTGAAATCCAGAGACACTAACACAAACTTCAGCAAATTTGTGACACATAGCAACTGGAATCACTCAAAAATACTAAAAACTCTAAAAGATATGAATTTTCTAAGATTGCTATTTTCTGAAAAAAAAAATAAATTACGGGATTTCGTGGATCTCACCGGAGTAGTCGTCGGAGTTGGGGAAGAAGATCGGATCCGATGTTGCGGTTGCTCCTAGAGGAAAGGAGATCACGTGACGGTGGAGAGGAGATCATATAAACCTCAGGAGAGGTCGAGGGCGCGGCGGCGACACTTGGCGGCGGCGGTGGTGCTACACTGCTGCTGTTGCGGAGAGGAGAGGAGAGGAGAGGAGAGGAGAGGTGTTGGTTTGATGTGTTGGAAGGGGGGGTGCTTGGGTATTTATAGTGTGGAGGAGAGGGTTTTGCTTGGGGTAGGGGACAAGGAATAGACTGGGATTAGGAAACAAAGAGGGGAAAGATCTAGAAACAAACCGGAATAAACGGAATAACGAAACGGGATCAAATCCTACTAGGATTTGTAAAAGAATAGGAAACCTTGGCTCCCTGGCTCCCTAGGTGCATGCGTGCGGTGGCCTTGGCCTTGGCCGGCCGGCTGGTTGGCGGCTTGGGCCTTTGGCCCAAGGCGCTGCGAATATATATACATATACATATATATATATATATATATATATATATATATATATATATATATATTAACAAACAGAGAGGAAAACAAAATGATAAAACAAAATAAAATAAAAATATTATATAGGCATATAATATATCAAAATTTTCAAAAAAAGATTTCCTACATGATGAACATTATTCTAGCATTAAATAAAATACACACAAATTTAAATAAAGCAAAGAGTGCTTCTGGTCCAATAAAATCCAACAAAAATCATTTTAAAATACCAAAATGGCTTCAAACTAATTTCTCTCCAATTTTCTGATGTAGGGAATCATGTTACCCTATTTTCCATATTTTTTTTTGGAGAAAAATATTTTGAATAAAACTCAAATAACTCCAAATTGGAAATAAATTCAAAGAACTTTGGATTTAATTCTTTTAAAACTCCCAACTCATATTTCATTTAATTTGAAGAAGTCATTTTATCTTCTCTCGTGAAAATCATTGAGTTGCATAAAGTTTCAGAATTGAAATATTTCCAAATGGAATTCAAATCTTTTCAAAACCCTTTTCATTTATTTAAATGGAAGAAGTCATATCATCTTCTCTCTAGGGTTTTGTGTTTGAATTGAATTTGAATTCATGGAGATCATAAATGCAAGGTGAAAGTTTGGGAATGTCATTTCATTCCCTCTCAGTAAACTTTCAAAAAGTTTCAAATTTCACTCAATTTCACACAAGCAACCACACCACTATCAAACAAACAAGCATAAATATTTATTTAATATAACATTCCAAAATTTAGAATTTTGGGATGTTACAGAAGTAGATGATTTGATGATTGTTTCTCCTAGTTTATTATGCATGTAATTGTTTAGTTTGGTGTGTGCTAATGTTATGTGTGTAGTCACTTAAGTAATATGATGTTTAATTTGGTTATGCAATCATGTTCTTATAAGTATATATGTTGTTGTTTTGTAGATAGAGCATAGATGTTGTGCAGATAGAGCAAATCACATCGCACACGGACTAAACTACAAAACCCCCCGGTGATGATTTCATCAATCGCTGGCAATTGTATACCAGCAAGAGTTTTCCCACAAAACACACGGCTTATTAGCAGGAATCGTTTGTGTTATTATCAGTATTCACACACAATTCTGATTACTGACCTGTTTGCCGGGTGTCACACATATCTTGTTAAGCTTAATCGTTTGTGTTTATCTTGGCTTATCGCAAACGGTTCATCCGAGTGACATGTATGCCTTCTATCACACACACCTTCTGGCTAACCGTTTATGTTGTTTTGGCTCATCGCAAAAAGGTCATCCGAGTGACATGTATGCCGTCTATTGCACATACCTTGATATGGCTGACCGTTTATGTTGTTTTGGCTCATTGCAAACAGTTTGTATGGATCAATTGTATGCCATGATTCGCACACGCAACTCTAATCTGAATCATGCCTAATGGATCCACCGTCGCAAACAGTTTGTTCTATTGGTGATGGTCTTATTACGATACCGTTTGCGACTATTGCATCGCACGCAGTTTGATCGATTGGTCTCCTATACATGTATTGTGTTAGGAGCTTCCTGCAGTAGTGCATTGTTCCTAGAGCTACAGCTCGGGACCCCCTACCCGATATCCACCAGTTTTAGCACCGACACTAGGAGCTTCCCAAGGCTCGGGAGAACAAAAGTGTTTCCGCAGATTTAAATTTTTTTTGCCACGGGGTTTTCCCGGTGCCCAAGGCTATACCTTATCATGCTATTATGAATTTCCTTAGATGTTTATCCATTTCTTGTTTGCACCCTTTGATTGCGCAATAATCAATTATTAGGGTGATCCCTCACAGAAAATATTAAGTTAAAAGTGCTCTTCCCAGTGTTGCAGCCGTCTATAACATGTACCGTTTGGAGTGCCTCGTGTACGCATGAGTACAAACGGATCACGAGGTGTAAGTTGGATGAAAGGTTAGACTGTGCAAGCAAAAACACTCGGTTGTCTTGCAGTTCTGCAGAAATGTTCCGACCTCTAAGCACGAAGATCGAATGACAAGAGTCATATGGACATATGATTGGCAAAAGTTTGCCTACTAGTTGAAGTTCACATCATCAGTGATGTCCACATCAATGGCTGTGAATAAGATCAGGGTCTTGAATCACTCACTTTAAATTGTGAGAGATATTGATTTGAGTGGGAGTGCACTTTATATTAAATTTTATTTAAACACTACTGCTAATTAATTATGAACAATGTCTAAAGTGAATCTTGTGTCTATAATTGTAGATCAATGGCTCGCAATATGTTCAACTTAGCCCCTATGTTAGAGAAAGAAAAGTTGGTTGCAAATGATGGAAACTATGCAGATTGGATCCGGAACATGAGATTTGTTCTCAAGAGTGCTAAGAAAGAGTATGTGCTGGATCAGCCCCTAGGTGATCCTCCTGCTCTAGATGCATCACAAGAGATGACTATGAGCCCGTCCAGTGCCTCATCTTGACTTGTATGGATCCTGAACTACAAAAATGTTTTGAATAGTCTCGTACTCAATTTATAATTGGGTCATTGGAGTTCTGTACAAGAAGCAGTCAAGGACTGAACGTTTTGAGACAACCAAGGCCTTGATTGAATGAAGGATGGCGAGAAGGTTCCACAATGAACGAGCATATAGTAAACCTTGTTGGCTATGTTGATAGATGGCTTCTCCGGAATTTGGAATTTGTCCAACACTCGGTATAAATATTGTGCTTGCTTCACTCCCCCATCTTACGATGGTTATATCATGAATTACAACATGAATGGAATGGAGAAAAGTGCAAATGCGTCATTTGCTATGCTCAAACCTGTGGAAGATGGAATGCAAGAGAACAAACAAGTGTTGATGGTCAATAAGACCGCCAGTTTCAAGAATAAGGGCAAGTCCAAGAAGAAGTCTATTGGCACCGGTATGACCTGATACGTCTCCGTCGTATCTATAATTTTTGATTGTTTCATGCCAATATTATACAACTTTCACATATTTTTGGCAACTTTTTATATGATTTATTGGACTATGATCCAGTGCCCAGTGTTAGTTCCTATTTTTTGCATGATTTTTGTATGGTGGAATATCCATATCAAACAAAGTCCAAATGCAATAAAATTTTACGGGAGTTATTTCGGAATATATGCGATTTTGGGACTTGGAATCATCGCAAACGGGGGCCCATAGTGCTCACAAGACACCAGGGCATGCCCCAAGGGCCAAGCGCGTGGTGGTGGGTTGTGCTCACCTCGTACGTCGGTTGGATCTGTACTTCGGGTGAAAGGAAGATCTTATTCGGAAAAAAATCATCTTAAAATCTCAGCGCAATCGGAGTTACGGATCTCCCGGAATATAAGAAACGATTTTCGGCCAGATCTGGAGAACACGAAACAGAAGAGAACAGAGAGGGAGATCCAATCTCGGAGGGGCTCCCGCCCCTCCGCCACCATGGAGGCCATGGACCAGAGGGGGAACTCTCCTCCCATCTAGGGGGAGGCCAAGGAAGAAGAAGAAGGAGGGGGCTCTCTCCCCCTCTCTCCCGGTGGCGCTGGAGTGCCGCCGGGGCTAGGATCGTGACGGAGATCTACATCAACAATCTTGCTACCGTCAACACCAACTTTCTCCCCCTCTATGCAGCGGTGTAACACCCCTTCTCTCCGCTATAATCTCTACTTAAACATGGTGCTCAACTCCATATATTATTTCCCAATGATATTTGGCTATCCTATGATGTTTGAGTAGATCCGTTTTGTCTTGTGGGTTAATCATGATCTTGGTTGGTATGATTGTATATTTTATTTATGGTTCTGTCCTATGGTGCCCTTCGTCTCGCGAAAACATGGGGGATCCCCGGTGTAGGGTGTTGCAATACGTTCATGATTTGCTTATGGTGGGTTGCAAGAGTGACAGAAGCTTAAACCCGAGTAGGTGGGTTGTTGCGTACGGGATAAAGAGGACTTGATACTTAATGCTATGCTTGGGTTTCATGACCTTAATGATCTTTAGTAGTTGTGGATGCTTTCTATGAGTCCAATCATAAGTGCATATGATCCAAGTAGAGAAACTATGTTAGCTCATGCCTCTCCCTCATATAAAATTACAAGAATGATTACCGGTACTTGTTATCGATTGCCTAGGGACAAATGACTTTCTTGTTGACAAAAGCTATCCACTTTTATTACCTTGTAATTTATTCGTAGTCGTGAAGTACTCATAGTTTTATTCTTGCAAAATAGTTTCATACTTGTTTTAGGTAAAGCAAACGTTAAGTGTGCGTAGAGTTGTATCGGTGGTTGATAGAACTTGAGGGAATATTTGTTCTACCTTTAGCTCCTCGTTGGGTTCGACACTCTTATTTATCAAAGAAGGCTACAAACGATCCCCTATACTTGTGGGTTATCAAGACCTTTTTCTGGCGCCATTGCCGAGGAGAAATAGCGTGGGGTGAATATTCTCGTGTGTGCTTGTTTGCTTTATCACTAAGTACTTTTTATTTCCTATTCTAAGTTGTTCTCTATCTTTAGTTACGGATATGGAACACGAAACACCAAAAAAATTGGTGGTACTTGCTACTCATGGAGATGGGGAACCTCCTAAAACCCTCGATGCTCATTATGTGAAGAATATTATGCACTACTTTAATAATCCTAAGAAAACCCCATTCAACTTGATAATGGGAGTAACGTTGGATCAACGGGAATACTTTAGGGATTATCGCTTGCCACAAAAAGGGAAACTATTATGGGATCAAATTGATATGTTGCATTGGTATGCTTGGAATTTTTGCCGGAGATATGATTATACTTGTTGCTCTAGGATGAACGCTGCACACCTTCCCTTTTCATGCAAATTTAATGATAATGAAACCTTGGCTTCTTATGCCAATGGTAGATATGATTATTATGATGTGGAACGAATAGAAGAATTTGTTGCTTATAAGGGTGCTTATGAAATTGAATCTTTGTTTTTAAAGTATGAAGCTTTTGATGATGATGTTTATAGACCTAAAAAATTGGCCATCCTTAAATATTGCTATGATAATTATAAATATAATTTCGATATTGATAAATTTATTGAGAAAATATCCGCTGTCCGAGAAGAAACTAATATTTTGCAGGAGTCTATGGAAGAAGAAATTGATAAAACTGTGAGCTCATTGGATGAAAAAGATGATGAGGAGAGCGAAGAACAAAAGGAGGAAGAGCGGATTAGCTACCCGTGCCCACCTTATAATGAGAGTAACCCTCCAACTCATGCATTATTTAATGTCCCTTTGTGCTTATTGAAGGATGATTGCCATGATAATTCCTATGATCCCGTTGATTCGTTTCAAATATCCCTTTTTGATGAACTTGATGCTGGCTGTGCCTGTGGCAAAGATGCCAATATGAATTATTCTTATGGAGATGAACTTGTTATAGTTCCTTATATTAAGAATGAAATTTTTGCTATTGCACCCACACATGATAGTCCTATTATCTTTTTGAATTCTCCCAACTACACTATATCGGAGAAGTTTGCACTTATTAAGGATTACATTGATGGGTTGCATTCTAACATTACGCATGATGATTTTGATGAATATAATATGCATGTGCTTGCTGCTCCTACTTGCAATTATTATGATAGAGGAACTATATCTCCACCTCTTTATGTTTCCAAGACGAAAAAATTGCAAGAAACTTCTTATGCTATGTATTGGCCTTTACTTGATGTGCATGAATTGTTCTTTTATGACATGCCGATGCATAGGAAGAGAGTTAGACTTCGTCATTGCATGATATGTTGCATTGTGCTCACTACTAAATGCCAAATCATTGTTAATTAAAATTGGCTTTGATATACCTTGGGATTAATGGCTTTAAAGAAAGCGCTGCCAGGGAAACAACACGGAAGTTTTAGAGAGTCATTTTATTCTGTTGAGTGCTTTTATAAAGTTTAAAACAAAAAAAATATAGAGGGGAACTTAAAACTTCACAAAAAGGAAAGTGAAAGTGAGAGAGACGAGCATTGTTGAAATGGGGGAGCTCCTTGAACTTTGTTCATGCCCATGGAAATTTTGTGAATCTTAATTAAAACTTTTCAACAAAAATAATTATCCCCTTGTACAAATCCTTTGTATTGTAAAATTATTGTGTCAAGATTTGCCTTTAGGATGAGTAGATTGCTTGTTGGTATGTGCGGTGGAAAAACAGAAACTTCAGCTGTAGTGCGTGAATTTTCATTTTTTTTACTGGAATGCCGAAAGTATCTGAAACTCTTTTGCATAGTATTGCTATAATTTTTTTTTATTTTGTCCTAATTTTTCAGAATTTTTGGAGTACCAGAAGTATTGTAGATGTTCAGGTTGCTACAGACTGTCCAGTTTAAGACATATTCTGTTTTTGATGCATTGTTTTGCTTGTTTTGATGAAACTATCGACTCTATCGATGGTATAAGCCATGGAGAAGTTATAATACAATAGCTACAATGCAAAAACAAATTATGCATTGGTTTTCAACAGTACTTGAGTAGTGATTTGCTTTATTATACTAATGGATCTTACCGAGCTTTCTATTGAGTTTTGTGTGGATGAAGTGATCGAAGATCGAGGAGGTCTCGATATGAGGAGAAGGAGGAGAGGCAAGAGATCAAGCTTGGGGATGCCCAAGGCACCCCAAATAAATATCCAAGGAGACTCAATTGTCTAAGCTTGTGGATGCCCCATAAGGCATCCCATCTTTCTTCAACAAGTATCGGTATGTTTTCGTTCTCGTTTCATTCATGTGATATGTGAGAATCTTGAAGCGTCTTCTGTGTTTGATTTTCATTTTTCTTTTATGCACCATGCTGGTATGAGATAGTCCATGGTTGATTTATAGAATTCTCATTGCACTTCACTTATATCTTTTGAGTATGGCTTTATAGAATGCTTCATGTGCTTCACTTATATCATTTCAAGTTTGGATTGCCTATTTCTCTTCACATAGAGAACCGTTATTTGAAGAATGCTCTTTTGCTTCACTTATACTTGTTAGAGCAAGGTCTTTTGTAGAAAGAATTAAACTCTCATGCTTCACTTATACCTATTTAGAGAGTCAATAGGAATTGGTCATTTGCATGGTTAGTCATAAAATCCTACATAAACTTATGGATCACTGAATATGAAATGTTTGATTCCTTGCAATAGTTTTGTGATATAGAGATGGAATATGTGGGAGGTACTAGTAAACGGTTGTGGTTAGTAAGAATACTGGGGTTAAGGTTTGTGATTCCTGAACCATGCACGTATAGTCTCTCGTTATGCTATGAAGTTGGAGCATGATTTATTATTGATTGTCTTCCTTATGAGTGGCGGTCGGGGAATGAGCGATGGTCTTTTCCTACCAATCTATCCCCTAGGGGCATGCGTAGTAGTACTTTGCTTCAAGGGCTAATAAACTTTTGCAATAAGTATATGAGTTCTTTATGACTAATGTGAGTCCATGGATTATACGCACTCTTACCCTTCCGCAATTTGCTAGCCTCTACGGTACCATGCATTGCCCTTTCTCACATCGAGAGTCGGTGCAAACTTCACCGGTGCATCCAAACCCCGTGATATGATACACTCTATCACACATAAGCCTTATTATATCTTCCTCAAAACAGCCACCATACCTACCTATTATGGCATGTACATAGCCATTCCGACATATATTGCCATGCAACTTCCGCCGCTTCTGTTTTTATGACTTGAGCATTCATTGTCATATTGCTTTGCACGATCATGTAGCTGACATAGTATTTGTGGCTCAGCCACCGTTCATCATTTTTATGCATGTTACGCTAGATCATTGCACATCCTGGTATTGCCAGAGGCATTCATATAGAGTCATATTTTATTATAGGTATCGAGTTGTAATATTGAGTTGTAAGTAAATAGAAGTGTGATGTGATGCTTACTATGCAACTTTATTCTTGTAGACACGTGTTGGGCCTCCAAGCGCAGAGTTTTGTAGGACAGTAGAAATTTTCCCTCAAGTGGATGACCTAAGGTTTATCAACCCATGAGAGGTGTAGGATGAATATGGTCTCTCTCAAACGACCCTGCAACCAAATACAAGAAATCTCTTGTGTCTCCAACACACCCAATACAATGGCAAATTGTATAGGTGCACTAGTTCTGAAGAGATTGTGATAAAAGTGTAATATGGATGGTAGAAATATATTTTTATAATCTGAATAAATAAAAACAGCAAGGTAGCAAATAGTAAACAGGCACAAAAACGGTATTGCAATGCTTGAAAATGAGGCCTAGGGTCTGTACTTCCACTAGAGCAACCTCTCAACAATGCTAATATAATTGGATCATATAACCACCCCTCAAAGTGCGATGAAGAATCACTCCAAAGTTCCTATCTAGCGGAGAACATAAGAATAAATTGTTTGTAGGGTACGAAACCACCTCAAAGCTATTCTTTCCGTTCGATCTATTCAAGAGTTCGTACTAAAATAACACAAAGCTATTCTTTTCGTTTGATATATCCTACAGTTCATACTAAAATAACACCAAAGCAAATTCATATTCATAATACTCAATCCAACACAAAGAACTTCAAAGAGTGCCCCAAAATTTCTACCAGAGAAACAAAAACAAGAACGTGCATCAACCCCTATGCATAGATTACCCCAATGTCACCTCGGGAATCCGTGAGTTGAGTGCCAAAACATATATCAAGTGAATTAATACGATACCCCATTGTCACCATGAGTATTCAATTGCAATACATATATCAAGTGTTCTCAAATCCATAAAAGTATTCAGTCCGATAACAACGAAATCTCAAAGGGTAAAACTCAATTCATCACAACAAGATAGAGAGGGGAAAACACAATATGATCCGACTATATTAACAAAGCCCGCGATACATCCAGATCGTGACATCTCAAGAACACGAGAGAGAGAGAGAGAGAGAGAGAGATATTAAACACATAGCTACTGGTACAAACCCTCAACCCCAAGGGTGGCTACTCCCTCCTCATCGTGGTGGCCGCCGGGATGATGAAGATGGCCACCGGTGATGATTCTCCCATCCGGCAGGGTTCCAGAACGGGGTCTAGAGTGGTTTTCGGTGGCTACAGAGCCTTATAGCGGTGGAACTTCTGATCTAGGTTAACCCCGAGGGTTTTTGGAATTTTTGGGAATTTATATGCTAAAGAGGGGGTGCGGGAGGCCGCCGAGGTGGGCACAACGCACCTGGGCGCGCCTGGGGCCCCAGGCGCGCCCTCGTGGGTTGGGCCCATGCGCGCCATCATGGGTTGTTTCCCCCTGGGGAACCCCCAGGTGCTTCTCTGGCCCATCCTGTGTGTTCTGGTCCATAAAAAATCTCCAAAAACTTCGCGGTGTTTGGACTCCGTTTGATATTGATTTCCCGCGATGTAAAAAACAACAACTGGCACTGGGCACCGGGTCAATAGGTTAGTCCAAAAAATGATATAAAGTTGCTATAAAATGATTCTAAAACATCTAACAATGATAATATATCAGCATGAATACTTCATAAATTATAGATACGTTGGAGACGTATCAGCATCCCCAAGCTTAATTCCTACTCATCCTCGAGTAGGTAAATGATAAAAGAAATAATTTATGAAGTGTGAATGCTAGCAAAGTGCACAAGTTTGATCAATGACAATTTCAATCACTTTTCCTAGCATCATAACAACAATTCTTTCTCATAAATTTTTCTCATGCTAAAGTAGCAACCAATTCACATGTTAAGGTTCAAACAATCAATTCTCTTGAAACTCAACAACCTATGTTCTCACTCACCAAGCAATTGCAATTCAACTTATTCAACAGAGTTTAAGTAAGAGCTCCACATACCAAACCATCATATAGTTTTCTATGATTGCTAACACTCACCGCATACACATGAGCAAAGCATTTCAACCAGACACATAGAAAGATAGGGGCTTATAATTTCGCCTCCCAACGTATTCACCTCAAGGGTGATGCCAACAATAATAACTCATGCTACCCATATCCAACTGGATATATGTGCCTAGATCTTTCCTCACCACATGATGCTTGCCAAAAGAGAAAAACAAAAAGAAATAGAGAGAAAAACTTTGACTCTTTGCATAAAAATAAATACTGAAAAGTAAAAGATAGGCCCTTCGCAGAGGTTGCCATGCGCTTATTTGTTTGTATGCTCAAACTCTTAGTGCAAAAGAACGTCATGTTATATTTCCACTTATGATAGCAACCTTTATTATGCAGTCTGTCGCTTTTATTCTTTGCCATCACAAGTTCGTACAACACTCAATTTTCTCTTGCACTAAATGATCTAACACTTTTAGAAGCAATTTTTATTGCCTTATTGCACCGATGACAACTTACTTGAAGGATCTTATTCAATCCCTAGGTAGGTATGGTGGACTCTTGAAAATAAGATTTGGGTTTAAGGGTTTTTGGATGCACAAGTAGTATCTCTACTTGGTGCAGAATTTTTGGCTAGCAAAGATGGGGGGCAAGCACCACATATTGAAGGATATATGACAATATAACTTACATGTGAATATGAACAATCATAAATCATTACATTATCTTCCTTGTCCAACGTCAACAATTTTGGCATATAATATTTTGATGGGGGCTCACAATCACAAAAGATTTCCAGGATAGTATATTTGCATGTGAAGGTTCTCTTACTTATACTAATTATTTGTGAATTGCTTGTATGACCAATATAGTGATTGTAAAGCCTCAAAAGGTTTCACTTTCTAAATCCAATGTGAAGCTACCACTAGGCATGATATAATTTCTACTTCATGATATTCAATTCATTCAACAATTTACTCATAGGATATAACTGAAGCACAAGAGTAAATGACAGGCTACTCCAAAAAGATATAAATGAAGATCATGAGCATAATATTTCTTTCTCTCAAATTAGTTTAATTGAAGCAAGAGAGTATTTATTCAAAAATACTAAAGCACACCGTGCTAAAAAGGATATAAGTGAAGCACTAGAGCAATTCCATAGAAAAGAGCTTCGTTGACGGGATGTGAATGCCTCTTACCTAGCCTACCTGGCAACTATTTGAGGACTCTATTTTATTTAAAAACTTTCAGATCTAAGTATTTTATTAAAACAACAAGCAAAACAAAACAAAATGACATTCTAAGAGTAGCACACATCATGTGAAGAATCAAAAATTTAGGCTCAACCGATACTAACCAATAATTGTTGAAGAAGAAAGGTGGGGTGCCTACCGGGGCATCCCCAAGCTTAGATGCTTGAGACTTCTTGAAATATTATCTTGGGATTCCTTGGGCATCCCCAAGCTTGAGCTTTTGTGTATCCTTAATTCCTCTCATATCACGATCTTCCTAAATCTCAAAAGCTTCATCCACACGAAACTCAACAAGAACTCGTGAGATAAGTTAGTATAAACCAATGCAAAAACCTTATCATTCTCTACTGTAGAAAATCACTAAAATTATTATAAAAAATTGCATACTAAATTCCTCTGCATATTTAATACTTCTATCCTCAAATATAATCATTAAACAAGCAAACATATCCAAACAATTCAAGCATAACAAAGAATCGCCAAAACAAAGATAGTTTGTAAAGAATGCAAGAGTATCAATACTTCCCTAACTCCAAAAGCTATGAAAATTTACCACATTGTAGAAAATTTATTAGAGCAAATTTTGCTAATAGTTTCAACATTTTATCACATTCTGACTTTTCTAAGGAATTTTTGCAACATCAGTAAACTTTCTGTTTTCAAGCAACAACATGTATACTTGCAAAATAAGCATGGCAAAGGCTATCATTGCCACTTTTATTGACATAAAAGATGAAAAAAATTGTTATAAATAACATCAAGCAAATACTAACAAAATTAAATGATGCTCCAAGAAAAACACATATCATGTGACGAATGAAAACATAGCTCCAAGTGAGGTTACCGATAATGTTGGAGACGAAAGAGGCGATGCCTTCCGGGGCATCCCCAAGCTCAGTTGCTTGGATCTTCCTTGAATATTACCTTGGGGTGCCTTGAGAATCCCCAATATTAGGGTCTTGTCACTCCTCATTCTCGTCATATCGACATCTCACCGAAAACTTGAAAACTTCAATCACACAAAACAAAACGGAACTTTGTGAGATAGGTTAGTATGATAAAGAGCAAACCATTTCACTTTTGGTACTGTCAAAGAGAAGATTCATAATTGTTATCACACAAGGCCTACTGTAGCATATCATTTTCACAATTTATATTGAGCAATATAAGCCATAGAAACTAGGAAACAAGCAAACTATGCATTGAAAACAGAATCTGTCAAAAATAGAACAGTTGTAGTAATCTGCACTAAAACCATATTTCTGCTACTCCAAAAATTATGAAAAAATTAGAACCAAGTGAGAAATTTGTATATTAATCTTCTGCAGAAAGAATCAACTCAAAATCACTCTTCTTTTAAAAATGAGAATTATTTTCGTGAGCGCAAAGTTTCTGTTTTTCAGCAAGATCAAATCAACTATCACCCAACATGATCCCAAAGGCTTTACTTGGCACTTTATTGAAACAAAAGCAATAAAACATGATTAATACAGTAGCCTAATCATGTTAAAACACAAAAACAGTAGGTAAAAGTGTTGGGTTGTCTCCCGACAAGCGCTTTTCTTTAATGCCTTTTAGCTAGGCATGATGATTTCAATGATGCTCGCATAAAAGATAAGAATTGAAACATAAAGAGAGCATCTTGAAGCACATGGCAAGCACATTTAAGTCTAGCCCACTTCCTATGCATAGGGATTTTGTGATCAAACAACTTATGGGAACAACAATCAACTAGCATAGGAAGGCAAAACATGCATAACTTCAGAAATTTCAACACATAGAGAGGAAACTTGACATTATTGCAATTCCTACAAGCATAAGTTCCTCCCTCATAATAATTTTCAGTAGCATCATGAAGAAATTCAACAATATAAACATCACATAAAGCATTCTTTTCATGACACAAAAGCATAGAAATTTTACTACTCTCCACATAAGCAAATTTATTCTCATGAATAGTAGTGGGAGCAAAATCAACAAAATAACTATCATGGGATTGAAAATTAAACTCATGATGACAAGTTTCATGGTTATCATTATTCTTTATAGCATACATGTCATCACCATAATCATCATAGATAGCAACTTTGTTCTCATAATAATCAATTGAAACCTCTTCTGAAATAGTGGATTCATCACTAAATAAAGTCATGACCTCTCCAAATCCACTTTCATAATTATTACAATAAGATTCAACACCCTCCAAAATAGTGGGATCATTAGTACCTAGAGTTGACACTCTTCCAAACCCACTTTCATCAATATAATCATCATAAATAGGAGGCATGCTTTCATCATAATAAATTTTCTCATCAAAACTTGGGGGAGTAAAAATATCATCTTCATCAAATATAGCATCCCCAAGCTTGTAGCTTTGCATATCATTAGCATCATGGGTATTCAAAGAATTCATACTAACAACATTGCAAACATGCTCATCATTCAAATATTTTGTGCCAAACATTTTATTGACTTCTTCTTCAAACAATTGAGCACAATTTTCCGAACCATCATTTTCAAGAAAGATATTATAAAGATGATCAATAATATGATGTAACCTCAATTAAATTTTTTATGTAGTTTTATTTTATAAACCAAACTAGTGATAAAACAAGAAACTAAAAGTTCTAATTGCAAGATCTAAAGATATAACTTCATGCACTCACCTCACCGACAATGGGGCCAGAAAAGAGCTTGATTTCTACTACACAACTTTATTCTTGTAGACACATGTTGGGCCTCCAAGCGCAGAGTTTTGTAGGACAGTAGCAATTTTCCCTCAAGTGGATGACCTAAGGTTTATCAATCCGTGAGAGGTGTAGGATGAAGATGGTCTCTCTCAAACGACCCTACAACCAAATACAAGAAATCTCTTGTGTCCCCAACACACCGAATACAATGGCAAATTGTATAGGTGCACTAGTTCGGCGAAGAGATGGTGATAAAAGTGTAATATGGATGGTAGAAATATATTTTTATAATCTGAATAAATAAAAACAGTAAGGTAGCAAATAGTAAACGGGCACAAAATGCTTGAAAATGAGGCCTAGCGTCCGTACTTTCACTAGTGCAACCTCTCAACAATGCTAATATAATTGGATCATATAACCACCCCTCAAAGTGCGATGAAGAATCACTCCAAAGTTCCTATCTAGCGGAGAACATAAGAATAAATTGTTTGCAGGGTACGAAACCACCTCAAAGCTATTCTTTCTGTTTGATCTATTCAAGAGTCCGTACAAAAATAACAAAAAGCTATTCTTTTCGTTTGATCTATCCTAGAGTTCGTACTAAAATAACACCAAAGCAAATTCATATTCATAATACTTAATCCAACACAAAGAACTTCAAAGAGTGCCCCAAGATTTCTACCGGAGAAACAAAGACAAGAACATGCATAAATCCCTATGCATAGATTACCCCAATGTCACCTCAGGGTCCGCGAGTTGAGTGCCAAAACATATATCAAGTGAATCAATACGATACCCCATTGTCACCACGAGTATTCAATTGCAAGACATATATCAAGTGTTCTCAAGTCCATAAAAGTATTAATCTGATAACAATGAAATCTCAAAGGGAAAAACTCAATTCATCACAACAAGATAGAGAGGGGAAAACACCATATGATCCGACTATATTAATTAAGCCCGCAATACATCAAGATCATGACATCTCAAGAACACGAGAGAGAGAGAGAGAGAGAGAGAGAGAGAGAGAGAGAGAGATTAAGCACATAGCTAATGGTACAAACCCTCAGTTTCGAGGGTGGACTACTCCCTCCTCATCGTGGTGGCCGCCGGGATGATGAAGATGGCCACCGGTGACAATTCCCCCCTCCGACAGGGTGAAGGAACGGGGTCTAGATTGGTTTTCGGTGGCTACAGAGCCTTGCAGCGGCGAAACTTCTAATCTTGGTTAACCCCGAGGGTTTTGGAGTTTTGGGGAATTTATAGGCTAAAGAGGGGGTCCGGGAGGCCACCGAGGTGGGCACAACCCACCTGGGCGCGCCTGGGCCCCAAGCGCCCTGGTGGGTTGTGCCCCACTCGGGGCATCCCCAGGTGCTTCTCCTGCTCACCCCGGGTGTTACGGTCCATAAAAATCTCCAAACAGTTTCATGTGTTTGGACTCCGTTTGATATTGATTTCTGCGATGTAAAAACAAGCAAAAACAAAGAATCGCAATCGGGCAATCGCTCAATAGGTTAGTCCCAAAAATGATATAAAGTTGCTATAAAATGATTGTAAAACATCCAAGAATGATAATATATCAGCATGAATACTTCATAAATTATAGATACATTGGAGACGTATTTTGATGATCATCAATTTTCATTATTAGAGCATTGCCCCAGTGAGGAAAGGATGATGGATACTATGATTCCCCCACAAGTCGGGATGAGACTCCGGACAATGAGAGAGAAAAATATAAAAAGAAAAAAATGAAAAAAATGAAAAGAAAAGAAAAAGAAAAAGGAAAAAAGAAATAAAGAGAGAAGGGGCATGCTAGTTCCACACTTGTGCTTCAAAGTAGCACCATGTTTTTCATATGGAGAGTCCCTTATGTTGTCACTTTCATATACTATTGGGAATTTTTCATTATAGGATTAGATGCACACCCACTTAGTTTTCATATTGAGCTTTCAAACACTTATAGCTCTCAGTGCATTCGTTGCATGGCAATCCCTACTCCTCGCATTGATATCAATTGATGGGCATCTCCATAGCCCATTGGTTAGCCACGTCGGTGCGAGACTTTCTTACTTTTTTCTCTTCTCTATATTTACCCCTAGCATCATACTCTATTCCACCCCTAGTGCTATATCCATGGCTTGCACTCATGTATTGCGTGAGGGTTGAAAAAGCTGAAGCACTTTTGTGACGCCCGGATAATCAAGCTACAGTAAACCTCTGCTAATGGTGCCATGACACCTCGGTTACTGTTGCTATCCTCGCAATAACACAGAACCGTTCGAAATTCAAGTTCAAATTAATGATAACAATAAAAGTTTTCAAAAATTAAAACTAAAATGTTCGGTGGTTGCCAAATATTACAAAGGTAATTGTGGCGAAGTAAACACATTTTTAGAAAATGTCTAAATAATTTAAACTGATTTAAAACAGAAAAGAAAATAAATAAAAACAAAACAGAAAAACTAAAACCTAAAACTAACAAAAAAGAAGAAGAAGAAGAGAAACCCCTCGGCTTCGCCCACCATTAGCCCCAACCTGGGCCACCACCAGCCCACCCGGCCGCCCACTACCCTCCCTTATCCACTCACCGCACCGCTTCCACCCCCACCAACACCTCACTCTCCCCTCACGAAATATCTCCTCCTCCTCTCCTCGATTGATCGATCGAGGAGGAGGGCGCCATCACCGTGATCACGGCGCCCGGCCAAGAAGGTTCGCCGGGCAAAGGTTCGAACCGCCAGCGCCGGGCGCCTCCTCTCGCCGCCTGACGCCTCCTCCCGAACCCCTCACTGGCTGCCGCTCCCCGCGCTGCCAGTGGCTCTGGCCGCCACGGCAGGCGCCAGGTCGCCTCCTCAAGCTCGAGCCCATTCGGCGCCCACGGCCACGCCAGCTAGCGCCCGCCATTGGCCCCTAGGCCAATGACACGTGCCCCCCCCCCAAATAAATAAATAAATAAATGAATAAATAATAATATATATATATAATAAATAATTAATATTAAAAGTAATTAATTAATTAATTAACTTAACTAATTTTGTTTAATTAAACTAAACAGCTAATCAAGCTAACTAATTAACCTAAACCCTAATTAACCTAATTAAAGGATGATAGGTGGGTCCCACTGGACCCACACGTCAGGTTGACCAGGTCAATGGTCAACGTTGACTGCTGACATCACTCTGATGTCATGCTGACGTCATCATTTACTATTCTGGATAATGTTGGATTTAAATAATTAATTAAATTCCATAAATTAATAAAAACTAAAGAAAATAATATCTTTTAATCCGTAACTCGGATTAAAATATTTTCAACATGAAAGTTGCTCGTAACGACGAGACGAACCCTGCACGCAGTCTGCTCATTCGCCACACACCCTAACATATCAAACTCGCAACTTTCCCCTCCGGCTCCTTTGCAAAAACGGAACCCCGAATACTTTCCGCATGCTTTCCCCTTCACCGGTATCACCTCATACCGCGTTAGGGCACCCCTAGCACCGTTACTTGTCATGTCATGCATCGATATGCATCTGTTTGCATGGTACTCATTGTTTCTTCCCCCTATTCTCTCTGGTAGACTCCGAGACCGACGCTGCTGCCCAGTTCGACTACGGAGTTGACGACCCCTCTCTCTTGCCAGAGCAACCAGGCAAGCCCCACCCTTGATCACCAGATATCTCCTACTCTCCTCTATACTGCTTGCATTAGAGTAGTATAGCATGTTACTTCTTTCCGTTATTCCTATCCTGATGCATAGCCTGTCCTTGCTACTACTGTTGTTACCTTTACCTGCAATCCTACTTGCCTAGTATAGGATGCTAGTATTTCCATCTGTGGCCCTACATTCTTGTCCGTCTGTGCTATACTATCGGGCCGTGATCACTCGGGAGGTGATCACGGGTATATACTATATACTTATACATGATACATGTGGTGACTAAAGTCGGGTCGGCTTGTGGAGCACCCGCGAGTGGATCTTTGTGGCGGAGCGACAGGGCAGGTTGAGACCGCCTAGGAGAGAGGTGGGCCTGGCCCTGTTCGGGCGCTCGCGGATACTTAACACGCTTAACGAGATCTTGGTATTTGATCTAAGTCCGGCCTGGCCTATACACACTAACCAACCACGTGGGAAAGATATGGGCACTCGGCGCCGTGGTATCACCGAAGCATTTCGTGACGCCACGAATCGAGCGGCGCTGCCGATTGGACCGAACGCCACTAGGCTAGGTTCTGCCGCCGCCGCATAGCGTGCAGGTGTGCTTAGGCGATGGGCCTGCACTCGGGCGCTTAGGTTTAGACCGGCGTCTTGACCTCTCTGTTATGCCTAGGTGGGGCTGCGACGTGTTGATCTTCCGGCCGGGCATGACCCGTAAAAGTGTGTCCGCCAAATGGGATCAAGCGTGTTGGGTTATGTGGTGTACCCTGCAGGAAGTTAATCTATTCGAATAGCCGTGATCTTCGTAATGTGACGACTTGGAGTTGTACCTTGACCTTATGACAACTAGAACCGGATACTTAATAAAACACACCCTTCCAAGTGCGAGATACAACCCGGTGGTCGCTCTCTCTCGTGGTTACGAGGAGGGATCGCCGGGTAGGATTATGCTATGCGATGCTACTTGGAGGACTTGATCTGCTCTCTTCTACATGTTGCAAGACGGAGGCTGCCCGAGCGTAGTCTTGACTGTGATTAGATATCCCCTCTTATTCGGCATTCTGCAGATTCAGTCCACCGATATGGCCCTTTACACATATATCCATGCATATGTAGTGTAGCTCCTTGCTTGCAGTACTTTGGATGAGTACTCACGGTTGCCTTTGTTCCCCTTTCCCCCTATCTCTACTCGATTGCTGCGACTGCACGATGGAGCCCAGAGCGACGCCACCGTCGATGGCGACTACTACACCGGAGGTGCCTACTACTACGCAGCAGCCACCGACGAAGATCAGGAGTAGTTAGGAGGATCCCAGGCAGGAGGCCCGCGCCTCTTTCGATCTATATCCCAGTTTGTGCTAGCCTTCTTAAGGCAAACTTGTTTAACTTATGTCTGTACTCAGATATTGTTGCTTCCGCTGACTTGTCTATGATCGAGCACTTGTATTCGAGCCCTCGAGGCCCCGGCTTGTATTATGATGCTTGTATGACTTATTTATGTTTTAGAGTTGTGTTGTGATATCTTCCCGTGAGTCTCGATCTTGATCGTACACATTTGCGTGCATGATTAGTGTACGATTGAATCGGGGGCGTCACAAGTTGGTATCAGAGCCGACTGCCTGTAGGTATCCCCCTTTCCAACTCCTTGGCCGAAGTTGAGTCTAGTCACTGAAAAACTTTTACTAACATGGCTGTGTGGCTTACGGGCCCACATTGCCATTGGGTGGTGTTAAGATCTTTTATTCCTCGTCTATACTCTGGGATTCTGATCTCTCTTCTATTCCGGTTAAACATTTTACTAACTCTGACATTAGGTTCTCGTACCCACTTCCTCCCGGAGAGCCCCGACATTACAGATGATCGCCTGCTTCACGGAAGATTCTCATGGATACTCCTCGATGTTTCTCGAGATCGTGCCCACCGCCTTACAGTTCCTCGACCACCGTAATCCTCGTGAATAACCTCCTTGCCGCTTGTACCTTCATCCCCAGTTGCTCATGTTGTTACAAGATACCCCTAGCACTCTCTGTTGTTCCGAGAATCCTTGTGCCTTCTGCTTTGCAGCTTCTTTTTGCACTAAGGATAATTCACTTAACCGGGGTCCGCTCATCCCTAGTTATTCATATGCTTTTCAAAATACTTGTAAATACTATCCGATCTTCCGAGAATCCTCTTCAAACTAGTGCTCTGCAAATACTTGTCTGCTTGCATTATGGATGCTTTCCATATGTGTAGCAATATTCATTAGTATCCTTTGACACCATCATTTTGATCCTATCGATTCAACATGTGTGTGAAAGCACGCAATCATCGCTTGATCCTTCTAAATTATCTTTCCGGCTCAGACGTCATTTTGAACATGAGCTGGTTCTCGACCAATCTATTTGTCATCAATTGTGACCCTAGGTCTATTCTACTTATCCATCCTTGATTAGAACGTCTGCTTCTGATCCTTCGTTTTGGAAATCATAATTCCTTTGTTATCTAAGCATCAAATTATTCAGATGTTTCCAAAATCCGATGCCTCTGCATTATTTCTTCTTTTGATTGAATATCGATACTCACATCAGCTCCGTTGTGGATCGTCGGATCCATTATTGGATTATCATCCGACAGTGTCCTTCATATTCAAAGAACCTCGTGAAGTTCTTTCCCAGATACATAATGCCTTTGGTAAATTGTATCCTCTCCTTTTGTCAACCATACTCGCTTTCGAGCTTGTGTGGTTTACTTCTGAAGTTTGTGGAATAGGTTCCTAAGATACCCCTACGGTCTGAACCTATGCCTTCCCTAATCCGTGTGAACTCAACAGAGATGTGAGTCTTACTCTTCTGGTACTTCGCCAGATAAATCTTCTGCACTACAATTTCTTCGAAAACGAGGAGTGAATGAAAGGTTATGCATTGAAGAAGTGGGAGTCGACCTTGAACCTTTGTGTTCATGCCCATGGACCCGATGTAGAACTTATCATGGAAGCCGCTCGTAAAAATAATTACCCTTTGTTATAAGTTCATCTGGTATCGGTGAATTGATCCTCCGCAACCGTGGTTCCGACCATGATCGTTCTTCTTTGGTCCCATTTCTTGGACAAGTTAAATCACTTGTCTTCTGCAGGTCAATACGCCTGCCCAACCTCTATTATGACCTACCATCGAGTATTACCCCTGGTATCTCGAGGATACCATGCCATTCCACCAAATCTTTCCATGTCATTGTCACTTCATGGGTTCTGGGTTGTTTGTCAACCGATCACACTGATAAGTGAATCGATTCCGCATTCCGGTTCAATAACTCTAAGTAAATTTCGTTGCTTATGAGTTTAATAATCCTTCAAGTCATTCCTAGCCTAATCGGCTATATCATTATCATGCTAAATTTTAACTGTGCTACCTGGTCCTTCTTCCCGAAGCACAATTTTCGACGATGAACTAAGCTTACGTTGATCTTCCTTGTCATATCATTTCGCCTTGAACAACAAGCTTGATTTCAAGTTTGTGTCATACCAATGGTTCCAATAACCTTTCGCTTCATCATTCCTTTAACTTGATGTCATCGCCGACCGATTACATCTTCATGAAATCTCTCAACAAATGTGGCGTGATCATCATCAACATTCCGATGCTCCTCCAGGATATCAATCGAATTCATGATGAGAAATACCATCCGTGCCCCTCGATGATTTGGGCTATCATCGACAACATTCTTGCCTTCCCCCCAACACGATTTTGATCATATCATTTTGGCATTACATCCTTTTGACCTGTCGATGGATTGCTGTTGAACCCATCGGCCAAATCCTCATTTTTCAATGATGAAATTGTACGAACTATTCTAGCAGTTCCCGTGGGATCCTTTGTGAATTCAAAAGTCTGACTTTTACCTGATGACCATGTCAATGCTATCTCGAAGCATGTCTATGGTACTCCGATTTTCAACAGGAACATTTGAAGCCCAATGCTAAATGTTTCCTGCTCAAATTATCCAAACACCGTTGTATGGGTAATGTCATGAAATTTCTCTCCCTTTCCTAAAGGGTTTTCTACATTATATCATGTCATTGATATCATGCTCGCTTGTCCTTGGGAAGGATATACCGAAATATGTGTTTAAACACATTTTCCTTTCCATTGTTCTCGCTTTAATCCGAGAATCTCATTTTCCTTTCCTGGGTTTTCTTAACCCTTCTTGTGATCTATATGTAAAACACCTTGGTGTACAAACCGTGTCAAGAAGACCATGTTCCTATTGTTGATGACATTCCGTAACCAAGAATGGATGAGAACTTTGCTCATCGGGTCCGCCTCGCTCAACGAAAGGTGAAAATGGTTCTCTTCGTCCCTCGCCCTTGGTATCGATGTTGTTGCCGACATAATCGATGTGCTACCCTCGACATGCCTTGCTATCGTGACTGCAAGATGTCGTGCCCCTTTCTACTTTAACCCACATGGTGGGCCCATGACCCACAGCTCCACAGGATCGAAACTCGACTCTCCGTGACACCCCCTGCTCCCAAAGTTATTCCTCCCGCGTGGACTCGTACATAATTCATGAGCCACTTTCCGATGAGATCATCAATTCTGGCATCGAACAAAATAATGATTCCGTCGCTTGAAACCCCTTTTACCTTCTGACTAAGCATTGAACGATTGCCTGGTTGCTTGAAACTTCTTATTGTACCTTCGAACTTTACTCTCGATGTGTTTTATTTGTTCAACTTGAGAGGTACTCATGTGCTCATTCATGGGTTAATCCCAGATTATTACCCTTATAGAATTATGTCGTTGCCGATCTGCCCCGTTACCTATTCGTAAGTACGATGAAGATCTCGGAGAAAGGATGTTGACTTCATCATGATGACCTGAAGCAGAGAAATGAAGACATCAATGTAATGGAACGATCTCTTCGAGAAGAGAAGCCAAGATTGAGAAGATCCGTTAGAATTTTGTAACCAGACCTTTCCCCCTTACTCTACCTCTTAAATCTCGGGACAAGATTTCTTGTAGTGGAGGAGAATTGTGACGCCCGGATAATCAAGCTACAGTAAACCTCTGCTAATGGTGCCATGACACCTCGTTATCATTGCTATCCTCGCAATAACACGGAACCGTTCGAAATTCAAATTCAAATTAATGATAACAATAAAAGTTTTCAAAAATTAAAACTAAAATGTTCGGTGGTTGCCAAATATTACAAAGGTAATTGTGGTGAAGTAAACACATTTTTAGAAAATTTCTAAATAATTTAAACTGATTTAAAACAAAAAAGAAAATAAATAAAAACAAAACAGAAAAACTAAAACCTAAAACTAACAAAGAAGAAGAAGAAGAAGAAGAAGAGAAACCCCCCTGGGCTTCGCCCACCGACCATTGTGCCCCAACTGGCCACCACCAGCCCACTACCGCCCACTACCCCCTCCCTTATCCACTCACCGCACCGCTTCCACCCCCACCGACACCTCACTCTTCCCCTCACGAATATCTCCTCCTCCTCTCCCCGATTGGATCGGGATCGAGGAGGAGGACGCCATCATTGTGACTGGCCGGGCGCCACTGAAGGTTCGCCGGCAAAGGTTCGAACCGGCCAGCGCCGGCGCCTCCTCGCCGCCTGACGCTCCTCCCGAACCCCCTCACTGGTCGCCGCTCACGCGCCTGCCGGTGGCTCGCTTGGCCGGTGTGCGCCAGTGCTGCCAGCCCTCTCGGGCTCGAGCCCATTCGCCGCCCACGCCACGCTAGCGCCTGCCTATTGGCCCTCGGGCCAATGACACGTGCCCCCCAAAAAACAAAATAAATAAATAAATTAATAAATAATAATAATAATATATATAATAAATAATTAATATTAAAAGTAATTAATTAATTAATTAACTAAATAATTAACTTAACTAATTTTGTTTAATTAAACTAAACAACTAATCAAGCTAACTAATTAACCTAAACCCTAATTAACCTAATTAGAGGATGACAGGTGGTCCCTCTGGACCCACACGTCAGGTTGACCAGGTCAATGGTCAACGTTGATCACGACATCACTCGATGTCATGCCGACGCGTCATCATTTACTATTCTCGATAATGTTGGATTTAAATAATTAATTAAATTCCGTAAATTAATAAAATCTTTAGAAAATCATATCTTTTAATCCGTAACTCGGATTAAAATATTTTCAACATGAAAGTTGCTCGTAACGACGAGATTTAACCGGATACGCAGCCCGTTCATCCGCCACACACCCCTAACATATCAAACTCGCAACTTTCCCCCTCCGACTCCTCTGCCCGAAAACGCGGAACCCCGGGAATACTTTCCCGCATGCTTTCCCCCTTCACCGGTATCACCTCATACCGCGTTAGGGCACCCCTAGCACCGTTACTTGTCATGTCATGCATCGATATGCATCTGTTTGCATGGTATTCATTGTTTCTTCCCCCTATTCTCTCTGGTAGACTCCGAGACCGACGCTGCCGCCTAGTTCGACCACGGAGTCGACGACCCCTCTCTCTTGCTGGAGCAACCAGTGCAAGCCCCACCCTTGATCACCAGATATCTCCTACTCTCCTCTATACTGCTTGCATTAGAGTAGTATAGCATGTTATCGCTCCGTTATTCCTATCCCGATGCATAGCCCGTCCTTGCTACTATCTTGTTACCTTTACCGCAATCCTACTTGCCTAGTATAGGATGCTAGTATTTCCATCTCGTGGCCCTACATTCTTGTCCGTCTGGCTGTGCTATACTATCGGGCCGTGATCACTCGGGAGGTGATCACGGGTATATACTATATACTTATACATGATACATGTGGTGACTAAAGTCGGGTCGGCTTGTGGAGCACCCATGAGTGGATCTTTGTGGCGAGCGACAGGCAGGTTGAGACCGCTTAGGAGAGAGGTGGGCCTGCCTGCTCGGGCGCTCATGGATACTTAACACGCTTAACGAGATCTTGGTATTTGATCTAAGTCCTGCCATTGGCCTATACACACTAACCAACTACGTGGGAAAGATATGGGCACTCGGCGCCGTGGTATCACCAAGCATTTCGTGACGTCGGCCGAAGCTGGGCGCTACCGGATTGGACTAGAACGCCACTAGGCTAGGTCTGCTTTCGGCCGCCCTCATAGCGCAGGTGTGCTCGGGCGATGGGCCTGCACTTCGGGCGCTTAGGTTTAGACCGGTGTCTTGACCTCTGTTATGCCTAGGTGGGGCTGCGACGTGTTGATCTTCCGCGGCCGGGCATGACCCGTAAAAGTGTGTCCGCCAAATGGGATCAAGCGTGTTGGGTTATGTGGTGCACCCTGCAGGAAGTTAATCTATTCGAATAGTCGTGATCTTCGTAACAAGACGACTTGGAGTTGTACCTTGACCTTATGACAACTAGAACCGGATACTTAATAAAACACACCCTTCCAAGTGCGAGATACATAACCCGGTGGTCGCCTCTCTCTCGTGGTTACGAGGAGGGGATCGCCGGTAGGATTATGCTATGCGATGCTACTTGGAGGACTTCACCGCTTCTCTTCTACATGTTGCAAGACGGAGGCTGCCAAGCGTAGTCTTCGACAGTGATTAGATATCCCCTCTTATTCTCGGCATTCTGCAGTTCAGTCCACCGATATGGCCCTTTACACATATATCCATGCATATGTAGTGTAGCTCCTTGCTTTAAGTAGTACTTTGGATGAGTACTCACGGTTGCCTTGTTCCCCTTTTCCCCTATCTCTACTCGATTGCTGCGACTGCACGATGGAGCCCAGGAGCGAGACGCCACCGTCGATGGCGACTACTACACCGGAGGTGCTCTTCTACTACGTGCAGTACCGACGACGCACTGTGAGTAGTTAGGAGGATCCTGCAGGAGGCCCGCGCCTCTTTCGATCCAGATCCCAGCTTTGTGCTAGCCTTCTTAAGGCAAACTTGTTTAACTTATGTCTATACTCAGATATTGTTGCTTCCACGACTCGCCTATGATCGAGCACTTGTATTCGAGCCCTCGAGGCCCCCGGCTTGTATTATGATGCTTGTATGACTTATTTATGTTTTAGAGTTGTGTTGTGATATCTTCCCGTGAGTCCCTGATCTTGATCATACACATTTGCGTGCATGATTAGTGTACGATTGAATCGGGGGCGTCACAACTTTAAAAAGTATGAACCAATTGCTCGGCTTGTCATCGGGGTTGTGCATGATAAATACTTTGTGTTAAGAAGACAGAGCTTGACAAGACTATATGATTTTGTAGGAAGCTTTCTTTAGCGTTGATATTTTGAAAGACATGATTGTTTGTTGGGATGCCTGAGTATTGATGTCTTTATGTCAAATTATAGACTATGCTTTGAATCACTTATGTCTTAATATTCATGCCATGATTAGATATATGATCAAGTTTATGCTAGGTAGCATTCTACATCAAAAATTATCTTTTTTTATCATTTACCTACTCGAGGACGAGCAGGAATTAAGCTTGGGGATGTTGATACGTCTCCGTTGTATCTATAATTTTGTGATTGTTTCATGCCAATATTATACAACTTTCACATATTTTGGCAACTTTTTATATGATTTATTGGACTAACCTATTGATCCAGTGCCAGTTCCTGTTTTTTGCATGTTTTTTGTATCGCAGAATATCCATATCAAACGAAGTCCAAATGCAATAAAATTTTACGGAGAATTATTTTGGAATATATGTGTTTTTTGGGAGTTGGAATCATCGCAAACAGGGGCCCACAAGGCTCATTAAGACACCAAATACACGCCTCAGGGCCGTGACGCGGATTTGTGGGTTGTGCTCACCTCGTACATTGGTTGGAGCTCTACTTCGGGCGCAAGGAAGCTTATATCCGGAAAAAATTGTGTTAAAATCTCAGCGCAATCGGAGTTACGGATCTCCCAGAATATAAGAAACGGTTTTCGGCCAGATCTGGAGAACGCGAAACAGAAGAGAATAGAGAGGGAGATCCTATCTCGGAGGGGCTCCCTCACCTCTTCCACCATGGAGGCCATGGACCAGAGGGGTGAAAGTGCGTTAAGTCGACTAGAGGGGGGTGAATAGGCGATTTTTACAAATTCGTCACTCAGGAATTTCAGGGTGAGGAAATTCCTAAGTCACAAACTACTAGCAGCGGAATAAGTACTCAGATGCAAGCATAACAAAACAAAAGCACAATCATTATTATGAAATGAAAACAAGCACAAAGTATAGAAAGCGTAAACACAGGATAAGCAAGCAGAAGACAAACTGACTGAAGAAATTGAACTGAGGAAATTGAGAAAGTCTTCAGTCAAAGTCTTCAAACAGTAGAGATCAAGTACACAACACAATAATGAGGAAATGAGAGGGTTGAGGAAATAGAACCAATTAGCTTGGTGAAGACAGTGATCTGGTAGACCAGTTCCCACTGCTGTGACAGTTGTACGTCTGGTTGGAGCGGCTAGGTATTTAAACCTGAGGACACACAGTCCTCACCATATTCTCCTTGAGCTAAGGTCACACAGACCTCGTCCAATCACTCGTGGTAAGTCTTCAGGTAACTTCCAAACCTTCACAAACTCGGTCACTCGGCGATCCACAGTTTCCTATTGGATGCTCTAGACCATGACGCCTAACCGTCTGGAAGATGCACAGTCTTCAAAGGTAACAAGCGTCGGATCCACACAAGAACAATCTCTTCAGTGATGCTCAATCACTTTGGGTTTGTAGGTGTTTGGGTTTGGATTTTCCTCACTTGATGATTTTCGCTCAAAGTCCTCGGAGGATGGGATGCTCTCAATGACAAGTGTCAGTTTCTCTCGGAGCAGCCAACCAGCTAGTGGTTGTAGGGGGCGGCTATTTATAGCCTAGGGAGCAGCTCAACATGATAAGACATAAATGCCCTTCAATGATATGACCGTTAGGTGGATAAGATATTTTGGGACAACAAGATAGCACAAAGAACGGGCCGGAAATTTGAGGTTCAAATTCCTCGTATTATCATGTTCCTCACTTGTAGGCAATCCGCACTGGCGAATTCCTAACTCCTCAGTCAGAACAAATTCCTCAGAGACCAGAAGAACTTCGTCTCTGTCGCTGAAGAAATTGGTTGAGCTGTATGAGATTTCCAATGGCTTCACTCGAAAGGATTGGTAGGTGTAGGATTTTGAGATGAGCATCACTTGGAAACTTTTCCTTAGTTTTTCCTCGGCCCCCTTTAACAGTACGTTGTTTCCTATGACTCAAGAAAGAGAAAATGAAACTACGAAAACAAAAGTCTTCACGCTTCATGTTCCTCGCATGAATATCAAGTCTTCACGGTCACACCAATTTCTTCACTTTCAAAGTCTTCAGAAAGCCAAAGTCTTCAGTTGAAGACATTCATTTTTACGGTTCAACTTTCTCTGTAAATATGAAACTCCTCATAGAGTTATAGACCTGTGTACACTCACAAGCATATTAGTCCTTTAACCTATAAGTCTTCAATACACCAAAATCACTAAGGGGCACTAGATGCACTTACAATCTCCCCCTTTTTGGTGATTGATGACAATACAGGTTAAGTTTTCAACGCGGATAAACATATGAAGTATAAATACTGGTTTTGAGGAATTTGATTGCAAGATATAGAAGAACTCCCCCTGAAGATGTGCATATGCGAGGAATTTGCTTTAAGAAGCAATGCACTTTGAAGAGTAAAATCATGGAGATCTCCCCCTATATCTTGTAATTCATACACGCATTTAACATATGATATGAAGAATTTGAAATGCTTGATGAAATATGGTGACTGATGTAATTCAGCATGCGTGCATTAACATATATGAGGAAATAGCATGTAGAAGAACACCACGGAAGTATCAAACCACCATCGGAGTTAAGATTACAACTCGATCCAACAAAGTTTTAAAAAGAACAAGTGTTGTAACTTAGCAAAAAAACGCCCATATATAGACCCGCTTGAAGACTAACTCAAATATCTCCCCCTTTGTCATCGAATGACCAAAAGGGACGAAAAATGAGGACTAACTCCCCTGAAGAATGACATCATGAAGTTCACGAAGAAGCGCCAGCATTGTTGGGGTCGGTTGTTGAAGTAGGTACTGGCGAAGTGTCGTCCAAGTATTCATTTTCATCAGTCTCGCGTGATGAAGAATAAGAGCTGGCCACCAAGTGAGGAACTTTGACATTCTTGAATTTCTTTGAAGGAGGTTGAGACCAGTCAAAGTCCTTCTTAAATCCCATCTGCTTAAAATCTTATTCACCATAGAGATGAGACAGAACAGCGCAGGTGCGATCAAAAACTTCATGGAGATAGTAGTGGTTCTTCTTCATAGAATTCTGAGTGATGGTCATGTTCTGAAGAATTGAACCAAACTGACGCTTGACCCATTTATGGTTGTAATCGACCTTCTGATGAAGACTGAGGAGAAGCTCACGATCATTCATCGCCCTTGGAGCTGTGCCTTGAGGATTTGGCTTTGAAGCATTGGTTGCAGAGTCATGAGTGGCAGAGTCATCATTGCTGGAGTAGGATGCAGCTTTGTGAAACTGGCCATCCAATGGACGAGTGCCTTCGTCAATAATCGCAGCCTTGCCCTTCTCATTAGATGAGGAAATAGGTCGTTTGAGGACTTCAATGGGCGGCAAGTAGCTGAGATGATTTTGAAAGTCAGCCTTGTAATTGATTGAAGACCTTGATCTGAGGAATCTCATAATCCGAGGAGCGTAAGGCTTCAACTCAAAAGGTGACAATGCAACATTTGCCAGAGTCCTCATGAAGAAATCATGGTAGTTGATTGGAACTCCATGGATGATGTTGAATAGCAGATTCTTCATGATGCCAACGACCTCTTCTTCATTAGAGTCATGGCCTTTGATTGGACTCAAGGTCTTGGTCAAAATTCTGTAAATTGTCCTTGACGCATAGAGAAATTCCTTCACGAGGAATTTTGTCCTTGGGGCTTGACCAGGCTTCAGAGGCTTCATCAACACTTGCATGTAGTGATCAGATAGCTCAGGTTCATGGTAGATGATCCGTGCACCTTCAAGGGGAGGACTGACATGCAGGGCATGAAGCAATTCAGAGGTCGGTGCTTTGTAGTGTGTGTTCTCTGTCATCCATTCCAACACCCAAGAGTTCACATCTTCAACGTTGCCGGTTATGTGCAACATAGCGTAGAACTGAAGAATTAGCTCTTCATTCCAGTCAACGATGTCGGTGCATAAGTTGAGCAGTCCAGCGTCATGAAGAACATTGGGGACTGGGGTAAAGCAATGCAGCGACTCCATGTAAACATGAGGAATATGCTCATGGTCGAAGATCTTGTCTTTGTCGAAAAGCAGAGACGAATAGAAATTCATCTGACTTGCTGTCCAGAAACGCTTGCGTCTAAGATGAGTACAGTCATAAGGGTTGTAGTCAGTGAAGAACACATGCTCATGGAAGAAGTCATCAGCTTTGAACTTATGTTTCTTTGAGAAGGGATTCTTTGGCTTGGGCTGAGGAGTATTAGTCAATGCCTTCACAGCCTCAGGAATCACAGCCTCAGGAGCCGTAGGCTGAGGAATTTCAGTAGCAATATCTTCATTGGCAGCCTGGGTCTCCATTTCTTTAGCAGCATGTACATCAGCACTAGTGGCTGGAATTTCTTCAGGGATGGTGAGAAGTGACGCTTGAGGTTCATCAGAGCCCATTTGAACTTCTTCAGTTTGGACTGGGGGATAAAGGAATCTGTTGCAGTGGGGTGAACATGGGTGAATTGGGGTGATGACTTTCCCAATAGTCATCATTCAGAATTGGAGTGGTACACCCGATGTCCACGTCTTCTTCTTCATCCATTTCCTCAACGCCTGCCTCTTCAGCTGTGAACTGAGGCATTGGCGATGATACCAATGGAGTGGACGTAATGTTGTCCACTTCAATTTCCTCATCCAACTGCTCTGACGAAGCAGCAGAAGGATTTTCTTCATCTGATCCACTAGGGATTTCATAATCCTCACCAAAGGGAATGATCTCCTTTGACA
Source organism: Aegilops bicornis (assembly GCA_021605145.1). Classification (NCBI taxonomy): domain Eukaryota; kingdom Viridiplantae; phylum Streptophyta; class Magnoliopsida; order Poales; family Poaceae; genus Aegilops; species Aegilops bicornis. The sequence continues at coordinate 263,936,051 of CM038674.1, read as the reverse complement.
GCATGCTTGAAACAGGAATAACATTAATTGGATTTTCAAAAGAGCTCATCAAAGTCTTCACTTTCTTTGGTGCTAAAGACTCTGAGGCGGCAGATGCTTTCCTTTTCTTCACTGATGCTTGCTCCGCAGCTTTGGTTTTCTTCGCTTCTGATGCAGAAGGAAGAACAGGACTTGGCGTTGGTGCAGGAGAAGCAGACAAAATTGGTTCATTTTCCTCGGGTGCAATCGATGCGGTTGCTCGCTTGTTCAAAGGTCTTCAGCGCAGTGATGATGCTTGATTGGTTCGGCTTGTTCTTCAGGCGCAACACTAGTGGTTGCCCTGGCAATTTCATCAGTGGCTGGAATAGCTTCATCAGCCCTGGTACTTTCATTTTCATCAGCTGCCTGATTTTCATCAGCGGTGCTGACATGTTCTTCAGTTGGCTGGGCAGATGCTTCAGCCTGAGGAGATTCATGTTGCGTTGGGGCAGCAACATTTGAGGCGAATCTTTCAGCCCTTTTCACAAATCTAACTGTGGCTCCAAACCAACCTGCACGGTAGGCGTTGATTTCATCACTGAGTCCTTTGATCTCACCAGACAAAGAACAAGTTCATCAGTTGTCATTTTGACAATGTTCTTGTTCAGAAAGCGCTCCTTCTTGTATTGAGCTTTCTTCAACTGCCTGGCCTTCTCAAACTTCCATTTTTCTTCGCCTATGAAGGCGGTCAGCATTTGACTTTGGCCAGGAGTGAGCTTGAAGTCATGCATAGGTGTGTTGGGGTCCTTGTGCCAGAGACCAATGAAATCAAGGATCAGCTTGGGATCCAACAGAAGAGGCACGCCTGTGCCTTTGGCTCTAGCGGCCCTTTGTTGTCTATCTCTGATGATTTCAGCGAGTTCTTCATCATCGGCTTCATCTTCACTGGACGGCACATGAAAGGCAACCTGCTTCTTGTGAGGACTTGGTCTAGAGCCTCGTCCAACAGTAGCCTTGGTCTTTAGCAAGGTGGGGCCTGTTGAGGATTGCGGAGGAGCTAAAGAACTTGCAGAGGCTCGTGAGGCAATTGAAATGCATGTGGTCCTTTGGCAAGTGGCGAGATGCACAGGTGCCGAGGACTTTTTCGGAGCAACTGAGGGCTTTGCAATAGGAGGAACTGGAGCAGCTTGAGGAATTTGCCGTGAGGGCACAAAAGAGGTCGGCCGTGAGGGCATTGCTGAGGAACTTGGTGGTTTGCAAGCAGGCTTCTTTGTCATAGCCTTCTTAGGCTTACTTGCAGAGGCCTTAGCAGCGGCAGTAGCAGAGTCTTCGTTGAATTTCCTCACTGCTTCTTTAGCCATTTTGGCTAGCTTGGCTTGCCATTTGGCCCATTCATCAGGATAGTTCTCACCGCGCTTGAGGCTAGTGGGATCAGCAATTTGGCCAGGTGCCAATGGAGGTCTTGGGCAAGGAGGGTGTAGAGCGAATTTCTTCATGTACTTAGGAGTAACATATCTCAGATTCCCTCCATTCCCGTGCCCATCTCCTCTCGATCCTCTGTATGCGCACCCTACGCTGATTCTTGTTCTCCTTGCCATGCTTGGCTTCATCAGGAGTGCAATATTCTTCATAAATGTCATCAGGGATCTCAAACGCTGTGTTCACTTCCAGTTTCTTGCCTCCCTTCTGAGTTTTGTTGCCATCTGCCATTTTCTTCAGCTGAGGATTTTGAACAATTGAGTTCTCTGAAGAGGTGTGTAGTTTGTCTTTGAGGAACGCTGCAAATGAGTTAAGTTGATGAGAACCTAGTGATTCAAAGAATGACATGTGTACTGTGGAATGAGTATAGGTGCGAAGAATTTGGAGAGGTCATATGTGCGGAAGTTTTTGCAAAAAAGAACAAGTTTGAGGAATTTGACCAGAGGTGTATTGAGGAATTTCACTAAGCGTTCTTTGACTTAGGTTCCAGAGTTGTATAGATTGAAAATCCACACAATTGAGGAATATTGAATAAAAATGTTGCTTAGAGAAACAGATCAAGAACAGATGCTTGTTTAAGGTGTTTAAAGTGTGGAAGTTGAAAAATAAACACCTTTTGAAGATTTTGTAGAAATCATCGGAATCAACAAGGGCAAAAGTAACTTTTAATTACCCTTGATGAAGAACACAACGAACTGGGAGTAGTAGATTGGAAGTTCGTCAGTCCAGATCTTCCATGCCCTAACTTGGTAGAGGAAGAAGCTATGGCGGCGGCGGAGAGAAGAAATATGCGGTCGGCGCGAGTACGACGGTGACGAAGTCGAGGCAGTGAAGCTCTTCCTCACCGGCGACGATGGAAGTAGCGGTGGTGCTGGGTCTGGAAGCTCGAGCGAGGGGAAGTGAGGTCGAGCAGGGTAAATGCAGTCTGAGAAGGGTGAGGGGTATATATAGCTGAGGTGAAAACCGCCGCTCGATTTAAAATGGACTTAACGTGCTCTCGACTCTTCTCATTCTAGCGACATGTGTCACCCACGTACAGAGCGGTGGCGATCGTGTGAGATCGTGGGTCAATAGATAAATCCTATCGTGGGACGTGAAACGGCTTTGGCGGCAAAAGCCGAAAATTCAGATAAGAATATTTTAATGGTACGTTCGCAAATTTCTTCAGCTGACAAGGACACAGTGAAGATTTTGAACGAGTTTCAAATAGAATGCACATGAAGCATTTGTGAACAGATTGGGTTGAGTTTAGCATAGAGGGGGGAGGGTCCGATCACATTCACTTAGCAGAAAAGGCAACTTGAAGATTTAGCAATAATTTAATGCTATAGAGGACTAAAACTCAAATATATATATATATATATATATATATATATATATATATATATATATATATATATATATATATAGTCAATGAAGAAAACGACGGAAAGAGTGAAGACTATGCAAAGTTGAAGAAATTGAGCAACTGAGGAAATTCAAAACAAAAAACTCAAATTGAAAAAAATTCAACTTTTGTTGGTGGCGTGACCCACCGTATAAGAATGATGATTTCAGACGCCGTGTACAATTGTCGTAGGGCTCTGAGAATCAAATTCTTTGTTAATTTCTTCACACTTAGAGGGTTAGTCTTCATTGATGGAAGAAAAACATTACTTGTGTGTTGCACATCTAAGTCATCAATTTTGCATAAGTGTTAGGATGTGTGTCCTTTTCAAAGGACATTCAAGATTCTAAGATAATTAGCTCACACCGCAACTTGCTAAATCTCTTCTCATCCAAGGGCTTTGTGAAGATGTCAGCTAGCTGTTCTTCAGTCTTCACGTGCTCGATAGAGATGTCGCCCTTCAACACATGATCATGAAGAAAATGATGAAGAATCTGAATGTGCTTTGTCTTCGAGTGCTGGACTGGGTTATGAGCAATTTTGATGGCACTCTCATTGTCACATTAGAGAGGCATATTCTTCACACTGATGCCATAGTCCTTGAGGGTTTGCTTCATCCATAGCAATTGAGCACAGCATGAACCAGCAGCAATGTACTCAGCTTCAGCAGTAGAGAGTGATACGTAGTTCTGTTTCTTTGATGACCAACATACCAAGGATCGTCCGACGAAATGGCATGTGCCTGATGTTGACTTGCAGTCCACACGATCACCAACATAGTCAGAGTCTGAATATCCAATGAGATCAAAAGCCGAGCCCTTGGGATACCATAATCCAAGTGTTGGAGTGTGAGTTAGATAACAAAGAATATGCTTCACAGCCTTATGGTGTGATTCCTTCGGTGTAGCTTGCAAACACTAAGCATAATATCTGGCCTAGATGCACATAAATACAATAAAGAGCCAATCATGGAGCGGTATACCTTTTGATCAAAGTCAATACCATTTTCATCAGTGCATAGATGGCCATTTGTGGGCATAGGGATTTTGACGCCTTTGCAATCTTGCACGTCGAATTTCCTCAATACATCCTTGAGGTATTTCTCCTGAGATATGAAGATGTCGTTGCGCTGTTGACGTATTTGAAGACCTAAGAAGAATTTCATTTCTCCCATCATAGACATTTGATATTCTTCACTCATCATATAGGCAAATTCATCACTGTAACGTTGGCGGTCAAGATACCAAAGATGATATCATCAACATATATTTGGCACACGAATAATTCATCATCATAGGTTTTGGTGAAAAGAGTTGGGTCAAGTGAACCGGTTTGAAGCCTTTCTTCATGAGGAATTCCTTCAAAGTATCATACCACGCCCGAGGGCCTGCTTGAGGCCATAGAGGGCCTTATTGAGTCTCAAGACTTTGTCGATGCTTTGGATCTTCAAAACACGGGGTTGAGCAACATATACTTCTTCCTCAAGCATACCATTGAGGAATGCACTTTTCACATCCATTTGATATAAGATGATATTATGATGGTTAGCATAAGCAAGTAATATGCGATAGCCTCAAGTCTAGCAACAGTGCAAAAGTTTCATCGAAGTCAATTCCTTCAACCTGTGTGTAGCCTTGAGCTACAAGCCATGCCTTATTCCTCACCACAAGGCCATTTTCATCTTGCTTGTTGCGGTAGATCCATTTGGTGCCGATGATATTGTGCTTGTGTGGATCTGGTCGCTTGACAAGTTCCCACACATTGTTGAGTCCGAACTGATGCAATTCCTCTTGCATTGCTTGAATCCACTCAGGCTCCAGAAATGATTCATCTACCTTGGTGGGCTATGTAATAGAGATGAAAGCAAAGTGCCCACAAAAGTTAGAAAAATGTGAAGCCTTTGAGCGTGTGAGGGGACCTGATGCGTTAATGTCGCCGATGATTTTATCGATCTGCACTTCATTTGCAATGCGAGGATGAGCGGGTTGGCAACGTTGAGTTGGCTCAGCATTTTCTTCAGAGTCATTTTCTTCAGGTACGCCAGCTTGATGTTCTTCACGTTCTGGAATGACTTCTTCAGCATATTCTTCAGTTGGAATGACATCCTCAGTAGCCTTGAACTTGATGGTTTCCTCAGGTGACTTTTCATCTAGCACAGGAGGTAGGTGCTCTCTTTGCGATCCATTAGTTTCATCGAACCGCACATCTACAGTTTCAACAACCTTGTGGTGAAAGGAGTTGAAGACTCTATAGGTGTGCGAGTCCTTTCCGTAACCAAGCATAAAACCTTCATGTGCTTTCAGTGCAAATTTAGAATTGTGATGAGGATCAGTAATCCAACATTTAGCACCGAAGACTTTGAAATAACTCACGTTGGGTTTCTTGTCAGTGAGGAGTTCATATGATGTCTTTTTGAAGAATTTGTGAAGATATACCCTGTTGATGATGTGGCATGCAGTATCAATTGCCTCAATCCAGAAATGACGAGGCATCTTGTATTCGTCATGAATAGTGCGAGCCATATCAACAAGAGTCCTATTCTTGCGCTCCACGACGCCATTCTGCTAAGGAGTATAAGGAGCAGATAACTCACGAGTAATACCAAGTTCATCAAGATAGTCATCAAGACCAGTATTCTTGAACTCGGTCCCATTGTCACTTCTGATGTGCTTGATCCTCACACCAAAGTTGATTGAAGCCCTCGAGGAAAATCGTTTGAAGACTTCCCGCACTTCACGTTTGTAAGTGATGATATGCACCCATGTGTAACGAGAATAATCATCAACAATAACAAAGCCATATAAAGACGATTCATTGGTGAATGAGGAATAATGATTAGGGCCAAAGAGATCCATGTGAAGCAATTCAAATGGATGAGTGGTAGTCAAGATGCTTGGCCTTGGTCATCTTTCCATCTTCACATGCTCTACACAGGTGATCCTTGAGGAATTTGACATCCTCGATGCCAATGACATGCTTCTTCTTTGCGAGAGTGCAAGTTCCTCATGCCAAAGATGACCAAGTCACAATGCCATAGCAAGCCTTCTGATGCTTTTGCAAGTAGACATGTAGCAGGTTGTGGTCCTGTAGAGAAATCAACAATATACAGATCTCCTCTCCTAAAGCCTTCGAAGACTTTGGAATGGTCAGCTTCCATGATCACAACACAACGATACTTGCTGAAGACAACAACCATATCAAGATCACAAAGCATTGAGATGCACATGAGGTTGAATCCTAAGGACTCGACAAGCATGACTTTGTCCATGTGTCGATCCTTTGAGATCGCAACCTTACCTAGACCCAATACCTTGCTCTTGCCTTTGTCAGCGTAGGTGATATGCTTCAGATGTGATGGAGATAAGGCAGTTTCCATCAATAAGTTCCTGTCACCAGTCATGTGATTTGTACATCCACTGTTGAGGACCCACTCAGTGGCTTTGGGTTGATCATCCTGCAGATGAATTAGTGCAGCTTACAAACTCATATACTTCATTAGTGAAGAATATGACATCAAATTCATCAGATCAATTTCATCACGCAATAAAACAGATAAACGGTATGAGGACGTGAGAAATGAAAATTCATTTCTTCATAATTAGCTTGCGTCCTTTCAAGCATATTCAGGTCTCTAGCAAATTCTTCAGACGATTAGGTTCGTCTGGAGACCTGACCCTGCATAAGAGATTAGTTCTTTTTCTTCACCACCCGCATCTGGAGGGGTGGCAAAGAGTTCATCATTCTGCGAGCTCCATAAGAGAAAGGTGGCATAGATGCCAATCCACTTCGTTTCACATAAGAGTGGTTAGTGTAAGCATATGAATAAGCAGATAAATTCTTCGAGGACTTATGAACATAATGATTTGAAGAATAATGCACATATTCACAACCCTTAGATCTTCCCTGCAAAACAGAAGTGTTAGCACGATGATGTGCATATAAGGACTTTGATCCACATGAGGAATTTGATCCATGTGAGGAATGTGGTCCATATGAGGACTTGGATCCATATGAAGACTTTGGTCCATATAAAGAATTTGATATGGGGTTCCTATTCTTCACAGGTGGTATCATGGTGACATTCACCTGAAGACATTCAAGGCACCTTTTGGGAACCCAGATTTTCTTCATAGGAGGACCGTTCCTGCAGTTAGTGCCAACATATCTAGCAAATACTTCACCATTCTGATTTTTGAACAGCTTATAGTTGGAGTCAAATGACTCATCAGAAGAATATGAAGATTCACATGTAAAGCCAGATAAAGTGGATGGATCTACTGAAGTCCCTTTGCGGCAACCCATGAGGTTTTATGACATCGATCAAAGCTTCCAAAGATGTTCCATCACCATTGAGTTTCCTCTCAAAGGCAATACCCTCTTTCCTAGGGTTCCTATTGAGGATCTGCTTTTTAAGCACATCACAAAGTGCCTGATGCCCTTTGAGGCTTTTTTACATGCCTGTAACATACAATTCCTTCAGCCCTGCATTGTTAGTGATACTAGCAGCATCCTCATATGAGGAATTAGTGATAGCAGAGATAGGTGAAGAATTTGCAGCAATAGAAGCATTTGAACTTTCAGGTGAAGAATTAGCAGATTCACGTTTAATGCACTTCAAACATGGTGGAATGAATTCTTCCTAAGCAGCGCTGATCTGTTGAGCAAGTAATGAATCAATTTCCTTCTGAAGATCTTCATAACTCACCCTTAGCTTCTCAAGATCTTGCTTTCTTTGAATAAATTCATAAGAAAGCTTCTCATAATCAGATAAGAGATTGTTATGATGACTCTGAAGGTTATCAAACTTGGACTGAAGTCTCTGAAGATTTTCAGTCAAAGTTTTAGTGTGATCCATTTCTTCACCCAACATATCATCGCTCTTGTCTAGCATATTTTGAACCTTTTCAAAAGCCTTTTGTTGTTTTCCAACAATCTTAGCAAGTTTAGAGTAGCTAGGCTTGAGTTTTTCATCGATTCATCCTCACTTGATTCAGAGGAGGGATATTTGAGTACCTTGGAACCCTTTGCCATGAAGAAATAGGTGGGAGCATAGTCATCATCGTCGTCGTCAGCCGTGTTGGGGAAGTCATTCTCCTCAGAGTTGAAGATGGACTTGCTAACGAAGGCAGTAGTGAGGGCTAGGCTTGCCACACCAGATTCGGACTCCTCAGATGCCTCATCTTTCTCATTTTCCTCAGATTCAGCCTCAGAGTCCATTTCCTTGCCAATGAATGCCCGAGCCTTCTTGGAGCTACTCTTCTTGTCAGATGAAGACTTCGAGGATTTTGATGATGAGGACTTTGAAGATTTCTTCTTCTTCTTTGAGTCATCAGAACTGTAATCCTTGTACTTCTTCTTCTTTGATTCCTTTTCCCACCAAGGACAATCTTGAATGTAGTGACCGGGTTTCTTGCATTTCTTGCAAGTTATCTTCTTGTAGTCACGGGATGAGGAATCTGATCTCATGTCATCATTTCTTGAGGATTTACCAAAGCGACCATGTCTTGAGAACTTCTGGAATTTCCTCACGAGCATTGCTAGCTCATGGCTCTGTTCTTCAGGATGACCAAGGCTGCTACCATAATCCTCACCTTCGGATTCAGAAACTGCCTTGCCCTTTAGATCACGTGATCTGCCATAGCTCGGTCCATAGAGATCTCTCTTCTCAGCAAGTTGGAACTCATGAGTGTTTAGCCTATCGAGGATATCAGCAGGATCAAGTGACTTGTAGTCTCCACGTTCTTGTATCATCAGTGCAAGCGTGTCAAATGAGGAATCAAGCAATCTCAGCAATTTCTTCACCCCCTCATGGTCGGTGATGTCAGTGGCACCAAGTGCTGAAAGCTCATTTGAAATGTCAGTGAGGCAGTCGAAGGTTTGCTAAACATTTTCATTGTCGAGTCTTTTGAAGCGGTTCAAGAGATTGCGAAGAACGTCAACTCGAGAGTCATGTTGTGTTGAGACTCCTTCATTGACCTTGGGCAGCCTATCCCAGATAAGCTTTGTTGTCTCCGAAGCACTCACTCTGCCATACTGCCCTTTGCTCAGATGGCCACATATGATGTTCTTCGCTTGAGAGTCGAGTTGCTTGAATCTCTTCACGTCAGCAAAGTTGGTGGTAGGAGTGACAGAGGGAACACAATTTTACACAACATACCAGAGATCATTGTCAATTGCCTCAAGATGCATTCACATTTTATTCTTCCAGTATGGGTAGTCCGTCCCATCGAAGGTAGGACACCCAATAGAGACCTTGATCATACATGCGGTCGACATAACTAAAACTCCAAGCGGTTAAACCAAAATCACACAGAAAGAGAAGTGCCTTTCTCTGATACCAATTGAAAGTGCGTTAAGTCGACTAGAGGGGGGTGAATAGGCGATTTTTACAAATTCGTCACTCAGGAATTTCAGGGTGAGGAAATTCCTAAGTCACGAACTACTAGCAGCGGAATAAGTACTCAGATGCAAGCATAACAGAACAGAAGCACAGTTATTATGATGAAATGAAAACAAGCACAGAGTACAGAAAGCATAAACACAGGTTAAGCAGGTAGAAGACAAACTGGCTGAAGAAATTAAACTGAGGAAATTGGGAAAGTCTTCAGTCAAAGTCTTCAAACAGTAGCGGTCAAGTACACAACACAGTAATGAGGAAATGAAAGGGTTGATGAAATAGAACCAGTTAGCTCGGTGAAGACAATGATTTGGTAGACCAGATCCAACTGCTGTGATAGTTGTACGTCTGGTTGGAGAGGCTAGGTATTTAAACCTGAGGACACACAGTCCCGGACACACAGTCCTCACCGTATTCTCCTTGAGCTAAGGTCACACAGACCTCGCCCAATCACTCGTGGTAAGTCTTCAGATGACTTCCAACCTTCACAAACTCGTTCACTCGGTGATCCACAATTTCCTCTTGGATGCTCTAGACCATGACGCCTAACCGTCTGGAAGATGCACAATCTTCAAAGGTAACAAGCGTCGGATCCACACAGGAACAATCTATTCAGTGATGCTCAATCACTATGGGTTTGTAGGTGTTTGGGTTTGGTTTTTCCTCACTTGATGATTTTCGCTCAAAGTCCTCGGAGGATGGGAGGCTCTCAATGACAAGTGTCAGTTTCTCTCGGAGCAGCCAACTAGCTAGTGGTTGTAGGGGGTGGCTATTTATAGCCTACGGAGCAGCCTGACATGATAAGACATAAATGCCCTTCAATGATATGACCGTTAGGTGGATAAGATATTTTGGGACAGCTCGCGCATAGCACAACAACGGTCGGAAATTTGAGGTTCAAACTCCTCAGGGCTATCATGTTCCTCACTTGTAGGCAATCTGCACTGACGAATTCCTAACTCCTCAGTCAGAACAAATTCCTCAGAGACCATAAGAACTTCGTCTCTGTCACTGAAGAAATTGGTTGAGCTGTATGAGATTTCCAATGGCTTCACTTGAAAGGATTGGTAGGTGTAGGATTTTGAGATGAGCATCACTTGGAAACTTTTCCTTAGCTTTTCCTCGACCCCCTTTAACAGTACGGTGTTTCCTATGACTCAAGAAAGAGAAAATGAAACTACGAAAACAAAAGTCTTCACGCTTCATGTTCCTCGCACGAATATCAAGTCTTCACGATCACACCAATTTCTTCACTTTCAAAGTCTTCAGAAAGCCAAAGTATTCACTTGAAGACATTCATTTTTAGGGTTCGACTTTCTCTGTAAATATCAAACTCCTCATAGACTTATAGACCTATGTACACTCACAAACACATTAGTCCCTTAACCTATAAGTCTTCAATACACCGAAATCACTAAGGGGCACTTGATGCACTTACAAGGGGGAACTCTCCTCCCATCTAGGGGGGAGGCCAAGGAAGAAGAAGAAAAAGGAGGGGGGCTCTCTCCCCCTCTCTCCCGATGGCGCCGGAGTGCCGTCGGGGCTAGGATCGTGACGGAGATCTACATCAACAATCTTGCTACCGTCAACACCAACTTTCTCCCCCTCTATGCAGCGGTGTAACACCCCTTCTCTCCGCTGTAATCTCTACTTAAACATGGTGCTCAACTCCATATATTATTTCCCAATAATATTTGGCTATCCTATGATGTTTGAGTAGATCTATTTTGTCTTGTGGGTTAATCGTGATCTTGGTTGGTATGATTGTATATTTTGTTTATGGTGATGTCCTACGGTGCCCTCCGTCTCGCGCAAACGTGGGTGATCCCCGCTGTAGGGTGTTGCAACACGTTCATGATTTGCTTATAGTGGGTTGCGAGAGTGACAGAAGCTTAAACCCGAGTAGGTGGGTTGTTGCGTATGGGATAAAGAGGACTTGATACTTAATGCTATGGTTGGGTTTCACAACCTTAATGATCTTTAGTAGTTGAGGATACTTGCTAGGGGTCCGATCATAAGTGCATATGATCAAGTAGAGGAAGTATGTTAGCTCATGCCTCTCCCTCATATAAAATTACAAGAATGATTACCGGTACTTGTTATCGATTGCCTAGGGACAAATGACTTTCTTGTTGACAAAAGTTATCCAATTTTATTACCTTGCAATTTATTCGTAGTTTTATTCTCGCAAAGTACTCGTAGTTTTATTCTTGCAAAATAGTTTCATACTTGTTTTAGGTAAGGCAAATGTTAAGTGTGCATAGAGTTGTATCGGTGGTTGATAGAACTTGAGGGAATATTTGTTCTGCCTTAGCTCCTCGTTGGGTTCGACACTCTTATTTATCAAAGAAGGCTAAAAACGACCCCCTATACTTGTGGGTTATCACGACCGTGTCTCAGAAGAGGATTAAGGGTGGAGCCACTAAGGAGATTGAATGTTTCTACTGCAAGCACAAAGGACACTGGAAGCTCAACAGCAAGAAATATTTGGTGGATAAGAAGAAGTACGGTTCTTCCGGTAAAGGTATAAAAGTCATACAAAGTTAATGTTATTCTACTTGTTAAATTTTGTATATCATGGGTATTTGATACTAATAGGTTACTCTCATTTGCAATCCAATGCAGGGACTGCAGAAAGCTCGCAAGTTGAGAAGGAATGAAGTCATGATGCAAGTTGAGAATGGTGATAAGATCGCTACTCAAGGCCATCAAAGTCATGTCTTTTCGTTTATCTTCGAGATTTATTTTAGAACTGAATAATTGTTATTTCATTCAGAAGTTGTGTAAGAACCTTATCACTGGATTATGTTTAATAAGAGATGATTATTCTTATAAGTCTGAAAATAATAGTTGTTCAAATTATTATAGGAATGTGTTTTGCATTTACCTCTATTGTTGGTGGTTTATTCATGATGAATCTTGAATATAACAGAATATCTGCAACATTTATGCTACATGCCTTGAGAAGACTGATAAACACCACTTAATTGTAGCACTACTGTCTTGGTCATATCGAAAAAACTATATAAAGATAAAGTATTAAAGACTTTCGATTTTGAATCGATTGACAAAAAACATTGTGATGTATATGGCCCGATAAGCAAACCAGGCATGGTGAATACTTATACTTCATAGACCTCACTGGTCATTTGAGTAGATATGATTTACTTGATGAAACATAATTCTAAAATATTTTGGAAGGTTAAAAGAAATTTAGACATAAGTGAAAAGATCATTATGACAGAAGACGAAAGGTTCTTCGATTATGAAGAAATGTATCTGAGTCATAAGTTTAGCAAACATCTAATTGTGAAATTATTTCATTACTTTTCTGATATGCTTTTATTATGGATATATACTTGAAACAACAACATATACACTAAGCATAGCACCGTCTAATAGTCTGGCAAGACAACACCATATGAGTTATGGAATAGTACTTGATCCAGACAAATGCTAATTTGTAGGTTATCCCAAAGAGTCAATTGGGTATTCCTTCTACCAAAAGTTCAAGGACAAAATGTTTTTCGCAAAGAATGGACACTTTCTCGAGAAGGAGTTTTCTTGCTAAAGAAGTAAGTGGGAGGACAATAAAACTTGATGAGATTACTAAATATCCGGCAATAGTAAACATGACTAACGAACCGGAATTTGTTTCAAAAATTGTCCGCACAAATGAGCCAGAAGTTACTATACCAGCTATAAAAACTCTTGTTAAGACTGTAACTGAACCGCGTAGGTCAAGAAGAGTTGGCGAACCTCCTGAATGGTTTCATAATGAAATATTCATCTTGGAGGAAGATGAACATGCAAACTATAGAGAAGCGATGATGGCGCCCAGCTCAAAAGAATGTCTTAAGGCCATGCAATCTGAAATAGAGTCCATGTACAAGAATCAAGTTTGGAACTTGGTTGATCCTCCAGAGGGTGTGAAACCCATACTATGTAAATGGATCTTCAAGAGAAAAACAGATACAGATGGTAATCTTACTATGTATAAAGCTAGTTGATAAAGGGTTTTTGCAAGTTGAGGGAGTTGATTATGACGAAACGTTCTCACCAGTACAAATGCAGAAGTCTGTATGGATTATAATGGAAATTGTTGCATATTTCTACTACAAAATGGCAGATGGATGTCAAAACAGCTTTCCTAAATGGAAATCTCAAAGAGGATGTATAAATGATACAACCAGAAGGTTTTGTTGATCCTAAGGATTCGGAAAGGTGTGGAAGCTTCAAAGGTCTGTATGGTTTGAAGCCAGCATCAGGAGCTGGAATTAACATTTTGATGAAGTGGTTAAAAAGTTTGACTTCATTAAAAATGATACAGAAGCTTGTGTATACAAGTGGGAGCTCTATAGCATTTCTGATCTTATATATAGATGATATATTGTTGATTGGAAATGATGTAAAGCTTCTTAGAACAATAAATGACTCATTGGAAAATGTGTTTTCAATGAAAATACTTAGACAAAGCAATGTATATATTAGGCATAAAGATCTATAGAGATAGATCAATATGTCTAATTGCGCTAAGCCATAGCACGTACATCTACAAGGTTTTAAAAAAAGGTTTAAAAAGGAGAACACATAGAAAGGATTTCTCCCAAATGTCACATGGCATAAAACTTAGCAAAGTTCATAAGTGTGTGCAGATGAGTGGAGTTCAATATGCCTCGGCAATTGATCCCTAAAAATGTTATAATAGTACAAAGCCAAATGTTTCTATGCACTAAGTGTTAATAGCAGGTACCAAAGTGATCCCGGAGTGGCTCACTGGGGCAGCTGTCAAGATAATATTAAGTACCTCATAAGTATGGAGGACTTATTCCTCGTCTATGGAGGAGATGAAGAGTTCATTGTAAATGGTTACACGAACACTAACCCTAATTTCATGACTAGTACAGATGACTATCGGGCTATGTTAGGGTAATAATTTGGAATAATTTCAAGCAAGAGAACTATTGTTGATTCTACAATGAAAGAAGAGTATATATTGAAACGTTTCGATAGAAGTAAGTCTGGATCAAGAAGTTTCTTGATAAAGTAAGTGTGGATGTGAGTGCAATGAACTCAAATAGACTATATCATGATATAGTGGTGCTATTGATCAAGCAAAGGAACTGAAATCACATAGGAAGACCAGACATAACAAGCACATGCATCACACGGATTTGAATGTGTCAAATCCAGTGATGAAGGCTCTACCACGAGCAAAACATAAGCAACACTGGATAGCCATAGGTGTTAAAGAAACTATGTAACTAGATTATTGACTCTAGTGCAAGCGGGAGACTTGGAAATTTAGAGGCAATAGTATTGTATTATTATATTTCCATATTCATAATTAAGAGTTTATATTCTATGCTATAATTGCTATGATCCTGGAATGTGTGATTAAGTGGAAAACTCATATGCACATGTGGAATAATAATGGTAAAATAAGATTCCTAGTCTTGCCTCTAAGACTAGCTCAACTGTTGTTGGTGATCATGTTTTTCGGATCTTAGAATATCGTTAAGTGTAAGGATAGTCCTAAAACAACTTTGAGAGTAAAACGCTACAAGAATGATCGTATTGAATCGACCCAAACTTGTTTTTTATTCTTTAAGATACAATCGTTGGAAGTCAATTGTTATAACATGGAGTGTTAACATGTGATATAGTTCCTTAGACCATGGGAGTTGTTGGGAAATGTAGTAGAAAACAAAAAAAAAATCTGCCCTACGATCACCGAGGAACACTATGAAGATGCGTAGACGGTTTGGATCAGATCGTTACCAACTCCGAGTTGCAGCGAAAGAAGATGAGTCGATGTAGATTGTACTTGGAGTCCCTCTAACCGTAGATGAACAATCCCGCGAACCTCCTAAGAACACGAACAGAAGACCGAAAGCATGGACTCTCTATGAGTTGCAAACGTATGGTCTTCACGATGTCGCAGCGCTTCGCAGTCCAGAGCTAATTGTCGCTGGAGAATTAGAGGGAGGAAAACCACAATGTGCTTATAATTATGAATATTAGAGGATCTAGGTCTACCTCTAATTGATCAACTAGGACAAACTAGGACTAGACCTAGAGAACTAGAGGAGGCTCCAAAACTTGTGTCACCAAAGAAAAAAATCCTCTAGTATATATAGGTTGGAGGAGAGGGGAGGGGCGCCACAAGGGGGGAGTTTCCCTTCCCCCTGGGACGACCAAGGAGGGGGAAACCTCCTCCAATTTTCCGCCCCCTTCCTTCCCCAAGTGGAAAGGGGGCGCCTCCCTATTGGGCCCAAATGGCCCAAGTAGCTTCCCACTACTTGGCCTTTTTAGACCCCTTGATATTTAAATAAATATTAAAGCCTCCTAATCATATTTAGAGCCTTTTAATATTAATTTAACATTACCGAAATTTATTTCCACCTATATATAAATTATCGGTAATACCCGATATTGCCCGATAAACTCCGAAACCCTTCCGTTGACCCCAAAACGCATCTGGTTCATCTCAAAACTATTTCGAATATCAATGAAACAATTTCAAAAATATATATTGTTACTCCATCCTACTAACACTCAGCAAAGATTACCTTAACAATGTGACCCTGTAGGTTCGATAAAACATAGACATGAACAAAACCCCTTTGTTCAATGATCGATAGCGGAACCGTGTGCATCCATATCGATCCCTATGAGTATAGGAGTGACATTCAAGTGAACCTTGGGTTAGCATGTTCTATTCCCTTTGCTTCACGATAGTTTATAGAAACCGATGTGAGATATATCGGTATCCTTTTGAGTCATACACATGCTCACTATATTGGTATCCTCATTATCGGCTTTGTTCTTCTTTCTCATTGACATGTTCCGGCATCCCTATGACATAGTCACCTCTTTCTAGCCAAACGATGATGGATGTCTTCACACGGAGATGGCCCTAAGAATATCTCTCCGTTGTCGGAGGAGCAAATCCCACTCTTGATCTATCTAGTCCCTTGTCAAACTTTACAATGAACCTGTAAGTTGTTGTTATGGTCACCATGTTACAGATGATGTTTGAGCAACCCCAAAGTCCAATGTACAATAAGAAGTGACCACAATACTCTCATGGTCCAAGGCATTAAATCACACGTTAATACTCTATGTTATAACAATTGACTTCTGACGATTGCATCTCAAAGTATAACAAATAAGTTTGGATCAATTCAATATGATCATTCTTCCAATGTCATATTCTCAATGTTGTTTTAGGACCATGTTAAACTTCAAACTATCCTAAGATCCGGAAAACATGATCATCAACAACACTTGAGCTAGTCTTAGAGGCGTCATGTCTACTATGCTACCTTCTTCTTGTAGACGTTGTTGGGCCTCCAAGTGCAGAGGTTTGTAAGACAGTAGCAAATTTCCCTCAAGTGGATGACCTAAGGTTTATCAATCCATGGGAGGCGTAGGATGAAGATGGTCTCTCTCAAACAACCCTGCAACCAAATAACAAAGAGTCTCTTGTGTCCCCAACACACCCAATACAATGGTAAATTGTATAGGTGCACTAGTTCGGCGAAGAGATGGTAATACAAGTGCAATATGGATGATAGATATGAGTATTTGTAATCTGAAAATATAAAAACAGCAAGGTAACTAATGATAAAAGTGAGCACAAACGGTATTGCAATGCTTTGAATCAAGGCCTAGGGTTCATACTTTCACTAGTGCAAGTTCTCTCAACAATAATAACATAATTGGATCATATAACTATCCCTCAACATGCAACAAAGAGTCACTCCAAAGACACTAATAACGGAGGACAAACGAAGAGATTATTGTAGGGTACGAAACCACCTCAAAGTTATTCTTCGGATCGATCTATTCAAGAGTCCGTAGTAAAATAACACGAAGCTATTCTTTCCGTTCGATCTATCATAGAGTTCATACTAGAATAACACCTTAAGACACAAATCAACCAAAACCCTAATGTCACCTAGATACTCCAATGTCATCTCAAGTATCCGTGGGTATGATTATAGGATATGCATCGCACAATCTCAGATTCATCTATTCAACCAACACAAAGAACTTCAAAGAGTGCCCCAAAGTTTCTACCGGAGAGTCAAGACGAAAATGTGTGCCAACCCCTATGCATAAGTTCACGAGGTCACGGAACTCGCAAGTTGATCAACAAAACATACATCAAGTAGATCACGTGATATCCCATTGTCACCACAGATAAGCACATGCAAGAGATACATCAAGTTTTGTCAAATCCTTAAAGACTCAATCCGATATGATAACTTCAAAGGGAAAACTCAATCCATTACAAGAGAGTAGAGGGGGACAAACATCATAAGATCCAACTATAATAGCAAAGCTTGCGATACATCAAGATCGTATCACCTCAAGAACACGAGAGAGAGAGAGAGAGAGAGAGATCAAACACATAGCTATCGGGTACATACCCTCAGCCCCGAGGGTGAACTACTCCTCCTCGTCATGGAGAATGCCGGATGATGAAGATGGCCACGGTGAGAAACCCCTCCGGCAGGGTGCCGGAACAGGGCCCCGATTGATTTTTGGTGCCTACAGAGGCTTGCGGCGGTGGAACTCCCGATCTATTCTGTTCCCCGATGTTTTTAGGGTATATGGATATATATAGGTGAAAGAAGTCATTCAGGGAAGCCACGAGGGGCCCACGAGGGTGGGGGCGCGCCCAGGGGGTAGGGCGCCTCCGCCTCGTGGCTTCCTCAAGCTTCCCGACGTCTACTCCAAGTCTCCTAGATTGCTTAGTTCCAAAAATAACTCTCCAAGGTTTCATTCCGCTTTGGACTCGCTTTGATATTCCTTTTCTTCGGAACACTGAAATAGGCAAGAAAACAGCAATTTGGGCTGGGCCTCCGGTTAATAGGTTATTCCCAAAAATAATATAAAAATGTATAATAAAGCCCATAAACATCCAAAACAGATAATATAATAGCATGGAACAATAAAAAATTATAGGTACGTTGGAGACATATCAGCATCCCCAAGCTTAATACTCATCCTCGAGTAGGTAAATGATAAAAACAGAATTTTTGATGTGGAATGCTACCTAACATATTTATCCATGTAATTCTCTTTATTGTGGCAAGAATATTCAGATCCATAAGATTAAAGACAAAATTTTAATATTGACATAAAAATAATAATACTTCAAGCATACTAACAAAGTAATCATGTCTTCTCCGGTTAATAGGTTAGTCCCAAAAATAATATAAAATAGCATATTAATGCATATAAAACATCCAAATAGATAATATAATAGCATGGAACAGTCAAAAATTATAGATACGATGGAGACGTATCAAGCATCCCCAAGCTTAATTCATGCTCGTCCTCGAGTAGGTAAATAATAAAAACAGAAATTTATGTGGAATGCTACCTATAATATTTATCCATGTATTTTATTTTCTTTATTGTGGCATGAATGTTCAGATCCATAAGATTCAAAAGAAAAGTTTAATATTGACATAAAAACAATAATACTTCAAGCATACTAACAAGGCAATTATGTCTTCTCAAAATAACATGGCCAAAGAAAGCTATCCCTACAAAATCATATAGTCTGGCTATGTTCCATCTTCATCACACAAAATACTCAAATCATACACAACCCCGATGACAAGCCAAGCAATTGTCTCATACTTTTGGTGTTCTCAAACCTTTTCAACTTTCATGAAATACATGAGCGTGAGCCATGGACATAGCACTATAGGTGGAATAGAATGGTGGTTGTGGAGAAGACAAAAAGGAGAAGATAGTCTCACATCAACTAGGCGTATCAACGGGCTATGGAGATGCCCATCAATAGATATCAATGTGAGTGAGTAGGGATTGCCATGCAACGGATGCACTAGAGCTATAAGTGTATGAAAGCTCAAAAAGAAACTAAGTGGGTGTGCATCCAACTCGCTTTCTCACGAAGACCTAGGGCATCTTGAGGAAGCCCATCATTGGAATATACAAGCCAAGTTCTATAATGAAATATTCCCACTAGTATATGAAAGTGACAACATAGGAGATTCTCTATCATGAAGATCATGGTGCTACTTTGAAGCACAAGTGTGGTAAAAGGATAGTAGCATTGCCCCTTCTCTCTTTTTCTCTCTTTTTCTATCATTTTCATTTTTTTGTTTTTTTATTTTTATTTTTTTGGTGGGCTTCTTTGGCCTCTTTTTTTTATTTGGGCTTCTTTGGCCTCTTTTATTTTTTTGTAAAGTCCGGAGTCTCATCCCGAGTTGTGGGGGAATCATAGTCTCCATCATCCTTTCCTCACTGGGGCAATGCTCTAATAATGATGATCATCACACTTTTATTTACTTACAACTCAATATTACAACTTGATACTAGAACAAAGATATGACTCTATATGAATGCCTCCGTGATGTACGAGGATGTGCAATGATCTAGCATAGCAAAGATATCAAAAAGACGGACAAGCCATGAAAATATCATGCTAGCTATCTTACGATCATGCAAAGCAATATGACAATGAATGCTCGATTCATGTATATGATGATGATGGAAGTTGCATGGCAATATATCTCGGAATGGCTATGGAAATGCCATGATAGGTAGGTATGGTGGCTGTTTTGAGGAAGATATAAGGAGGCTTATGTGTGATAGAGCGTATCGTATCACGGGGTTTGGATGCACCGGCGAAGTTTGCACCAACTCTCGACGTGAGAAAGGGCAATGCACGGTACCAAAGAGGCTAGCAATGATGGAAGGGTGAGAGTGTGTATAATCCATGGACTCAACATTAGTCATAAAGAACTCACATACTTATTGCAAAAATCTATTAGTCATTGAAACACTACTACGCGCATGCTCCTAGGGGGATAGATTGGTACGAAAAGACCATCGCCCGTCCCCGACCGCCACTCATAAGGAAGACAATCAATAAATAAATTATGCTCCGACTTCATCACGTAACGGTTCACCATACGTGCATGCTACGGGAATCACAAACTTCAACACAAGTATTTCTACAATCCACAACTACCCACTAGCATGACTCTAATATGACCATCTTTATATCGCAAAACTATTGCAAGGAATCAAACATATCATATTCAGTGATCTACAAGTTTTATGTAGGATTTTATGACTAACCATGTGAATGACCAGTTCTGTCATCTCTCTAAATAGATATAAGTGAAGCAAGAGAGTTTAATTCTTTCTACAAAAGATATGCCCATGCTCTAACAAATATAAGTGAAGCAAAAGAGCATTCTACAAATGGCGGTTTTCTATGTGAAGAGAAACAGGCAATCCAAACTTCAAATGATATAAGTGAAGCACATGAAGCATTATATAAAGCCATACTCAAAAGATATAAGTGAAGTGCAAAGAGCATTCTATAAATCAACCAAGGACTATCTCATACCATCATGGTGCATAAAATAAAATAGAAAACTAAATGCAAAAGATGCTCCAAGATTTGCACATATCACATGAACGAAACGAATCCGAAAACATACCGTTATTTGTTGAAGAAAGAGGGGAAGCCTTCCGGGGCATCCCCAAGATTAGACGCTTGAGTCTCCTTGAATATTTACTTGGGGTGCCTCGGGCATCCCCAAGCTTAAGCTCTTGCCTCTCTTCCTTCTTCTCACATCGAGACCTTCTCGATCATCCAACACTTCATCCACACAAAACTTCAACAGAAAACTCGGTAAGATCCGTTAGTATAATAAAGCAAATCACTACTCTAAGTACTGTTGCAAACCAATTCATATTTTGTTTTTGCATTATATCTACTGTAATGTAACTTTTCCATGGCTTAATCCACTGATAGAAATTGATAGTTTCATCAAAACAAGCAAACTATGCATCAAAAACAGAATCTGTCTAAAACAGAACAGTCTGTATCAATCTGAACATTAACCATACTTCTGGTACTTCAAAACTTCTTCCAAAATTAGTAAAAATAAAAAATTTGTATAGAAAGACAGTGCAAAAAGTTTCAGAACCGTTTGACGTTCCAGTAACAAATGAAAAATTGCGCACTACAGCCAAAGTTTCTGTCCTGCACCGCACAAACCAACAAGCATTGTAAACATCCTAAAGGCAAACCTTGGCACATTATTTTTATAATACAATGTAATTGTACAAGGGGATAATTATTTTTGTTGAAAAGTTTCTGTAATCAAGATTCACAAAGTTTCCGTGAGCATGAACAAAGTTCAAGGAGCTCTCCCACTTCAACAATGCTTGTCTTTCTCACTTTCACTTTCCTTTTTGAAAAATTTAGGTTCGCCTCTTTATTTTTTTGTTTTTAAACAATATGAAAGCACTCAACAGAAATAAATGACTCTCTAAAACTTCCGGGTTGTCTCCCTGGCAGCGCTTTCTTTAAAGCCATTAAGCTAGGCATATAGTGCTCAAGCAGTGAATCCACCCGGATCCCAAGGTATATCAGAGCCAATTTTAATTGGCAATGATTTGGCATTTAGTAGTAAGCACAAAGCAACATATATCAAGCAATAACGAAGTCTAACTCTCTTCCTATGCATCGGCATGTCATAAAAGAACAATTCATGCACACCTAGTAAAGGCCAATGCATAGTATAAGCAGTTTCTTGCAATTTTATCATGTTGGAAACATAGAGAGGTGGAGATGTAGTTCCTCTCTCATAATAATTGCAAGTAGGAGAAGCAAGCACATGCATATTATATCTATCAAAAATCATCATGTGCAATGGTAGAAGGCCACCCATCAATATAATCCTTAATAAACGCAAACTTCTCCGATATAGTGTAGTTTGGAGAATTCAAAAAGATAATAGGACCATCATGCGTGGGTGCAATAGCAACAATTTCATTTTTAACATAAGGAACTATAGCAAGTTCATCTCCATAAGCATAATTCATATTGGCATCTTGGCCACAAGCATAGCAAGCATCATCAAAAAGGGATATTTCAAGAGAATCAACGGGATCATAACAATCATCATAACAATCATCCTTCGGTAAGCACGGAGGGAAATTAAACAATGTATGAGTTGAAGAGTTACTCTCATTAGAAGGTGGGCACGGGTGATCAATCCGCTCTTCCTCCTTTTGTTCTTCGCTCTCCTCCTCATCTTTTTCATCCAATGAGCTCACAGTTTCATCGATTTCTTCTTCCATAGACTCCTGGAAAATATTAGTCTCTTCTTGGACAGCGGAGACTTTCCCAGTAAATGCATCAATATCGGCATTGTATTCATAATTCTCATAACAATATTTAAGTATAGCAAGATTTTCAGATCTGTAAATAGCATCATAAAGATTTTCACACTCTTTGAATACATATTCAATTTCATAAGCACCCATAAAAGCAACAAATTCTTCTATTTGTTTCACATCATAGTAATCATATATACTGTGACACTCCAAAAATTTTTGTTTGGTTTTCAGCAAAAACTTTGTTGGTTTTGAAGGAGGTCATTTAAACCCTTCCAAAAATCTCTCTCTCTCAAAAATTTCCCCTTTGGAAAAGGGTTTAATTTTGGCATCTTCTTCAACTCTGGTGTTTGGTTATTAAAAGCCTTTCCTCTGATTCTCCACTTCTCAAATTTATTTTTTGGGATTTATTATATTATATAAGAAAACCCTAGTATTTTTGGTTCTTCTCTTATTTTAAAACCAACCATGGTTTTATCTTGCCTCTTGTGGAAAATCTTCCCAAAACCCTCCTTCCACTTTGGGACAATCCAAATATTCTGACCCAACAAGTCCAACTCATTTTTGGATTTTTATTTCATTTATTTCTTTGCCCAAAACAATTTTGTCCACATTTTTGAGCCTAGGTGATTTGCAAAGCAAGTACCTTAATGCCTTTGAACTTTGATCTCAAATCAACTCCTCTGGATAGTCCCTAGCACCCACAACCTAGAACCATCAAGATCCACTCTTCTTCTTTTCAAAATTTTCAAGTTTCAAACACGCAAGTTTGGACCAAATTTGTCAAATTTGGTGAAATTCATATCTCCTCTTCTCCAAAAATTCCACCAAAATTCAGGCAACCTCCAGTTGCAATGAGAAGCCACTCCACCAAAAATCAGCTAAAGGAAAAATCCCCACATACCAAAATCATTCAGCCGAACACCTAGCCTGCCTTGTTATTTTGCATTTTCGAGAGATTCGAGTTTGATAAATTCAGTTTCGTCGAGGCTGGTCACCTGTCAATCAGCTGTCTTTGGCGCGTTGCGCATGGCTCCTTCTCCCTGTCGAGGCGCCGCACGAGCACTTGGCTGGTTCTGGCGTCGGTGGCACCATGGCCCGTCTGCGCCAGGCGTCTTCCATGGCGTCGGGACCTCCGTGGTGGCCAATAGCAGGGGCACCCTGCGCACAACGCCGTTCGGCACCGCCCATGCCACTGGGAGCTCCGCGTGGCCGTCTCCCTTGCCAGCGCATGCATGCAACCTTGTCGCGTGGCCTATCATGCATGAGGCGCCCTCTGCCCGACGTGCCGCACGGCCGTTCCGTTGAGACAGCCGTAACCGCCCTACCTTGCTGAGTTAAACCTTTGGGATGGAATCGATGCTCCGTCTAGTCGATGCTCAAGCTCCTAAACCAATCGTCCAGCCACAAAGACCGCGATAATATTTCGCCGGACTTATCCCGTTCTCGGCAACCGCCTCGGGCGGCTATAAATAGCGCCTCCGAGCTCGCTCTCGACACCGCACACCTCCACCACCTCACGGACCCTTGACCCTTTGGAAGAGCCTCGAGGCCCTTCTTCCTCAACCCCGCCACCTCCGTCCGCTTGGGCTCCGGCAGCGTTCTCTCTGGTGAGAGCTCCTCCACCGCCCTAGACTTGCGGTAGCCTCATGGCACCTCTAGGAGACTAACCCCCACTCCAATTTGACCCCAGAAACTCTCTCCGACGAGACCCACGACTTCCTGAACCACCGTCCGCCGGAGCAAGGGCCGCCGTCGACGTGGTGCTCGCCGGCAACCACCACCACCACCCACCGACGCGGAAGGGTGCGCTGATCATAGAGGTACCCCCCGATCCCCTGCATCGCCGTGGATCGCCGCTGGCGACCACATGACTCTCGGGCGCCGCTGAGCTCTGCCGCCTCTTTTGAATATTCAAACTGACGGTGGGACCCACCGTCGGCATCTCTATTCTTTTTTCGAACCGTTTACGAAAGCGTATTACGGCAAATGCGCTTTCTAATCTGAATCGTTTTCGGACTTTTCTGCTTAGACCCACGAGAGTTTTACGTTTCATTACAGAGAGGTCCTTGGACCAAAACTCTTATAACTTTTAAACAGAAAAGGATTTTTGAGTGATTCTTTTTCTGTCCTCTTCAAAATTTTGTCTATTTTTTATCACATTTATTTGAAAAATATTTGGAATACTTTTGTGCACCCCATGGTATTTACATTAGTGCGTGTATTTTTGTATACCGTAGATACCGAAGGAGGTGACGGAACCGCGAACTTCACCGAGCTAGGGCCCGACTACTCCGAACCAGGCAAGCATGTTTGAACTTTTGATATGATGAGTGTTTGGGCATGTTTGCATTAATTAGTCTCATGGCATGTTCATGAGCATCTCGATGAAAGTTATATCACGTAAAAAGTTGAGGCAAGTGAGTTTCGGAAATCCATGAGTTGATGGAAATGAGTTTGCATGGCCCATGAGAATGGGTAAGATGGCAGTGTTGTAGCATGCCAGTCTTATGCCAGATTGTTTGACCCAGTGTCAACATGCATCAGTCCAGTTCCCGTCTGTTTTCCCTTCCGTGCTACCACATGTTTTCCGCAAGGTATACGGCTTAGTAAGTTGCAAACCGCTTTCTGGTACACACCAAATCGAGAGGCCGGGATGAGGGTTCCATGGCCCTGGATTAAAGCCTATCATCCGGTCAGGGGGCATGGGTGTTTCCGGTTGGGACCTAGAGGGGGGCACCCCTTAGAGCGCGGGTATATAAATTTGATCCTATGCTATTCGAGATTGTGATCTCCCCGTCTCAAAGTTTTTCTTGAACGCTATCTAGGGTGATTCCTGGCAACGTAAGGTGGTATGGGTGTGTACTGGTTAGCTGTGTTTCCTCCGAAATACCGTAAACGGAACTAGTCCTTCGTGACTACGAAAATCCGTTGGATATGGATAATTTAGTACAAACTCTGCAGAGTCAATAATCCTTGAAATCATCTTATCCAGGTCCAAGTGTTGTGTTCATCTTATCTTGTCAAATGTCAGTCCGGTGTCGAAAACTCCACGAGAACCACATGAGTGTTAAATGTTTATTTCACTGTGGATGGACTAACCTGTTTACTATCATATGATGAATATTTTCCTGTGAGCACTATTTCTTGTAAGTTATGAATAATGAAGTATAAGCCCTTTCTGCGATGTCGCTCAGACGTCCGACTGTGGCATTGTTATTTACTTACTTTTGATATAAGCCCTTCCTGCGATGTCGCTCAGACATCCGACTATGGCATTGTTATTTACTTACTTTTGATATAAGCCCTTTCTGCGATGTCGCTCAGACGTCCGATTGTGGTATTGTTATTTATTTGCTCTTAATATAATCCCTTTCGGCGATGTCGCTCAGACGTCCGACTGTGGCATTGTTGTTTATTTACTTTTGATATTAGCCCTTTCTGCGATGTCGCTCAGATGTCCGACTGTGGCATTGCTATTCATTTACTTTTGATATAAGCCCTTTTTGTGATGTCGCTCCGACATCTGACTGTGGCACGCATGTCTTTTCTTTCAGTATAAGCCCTTTATGAGGTGTCGCTTAGACGCCCGATCATGACATGCTTTACTTATTTGTTCACCCTTCGAGGTGTCGCTTGCAGACACCGATCGGTTTTCGATTTATTTTATTGGGTTTTCGAGCGGACTACCGCCGACTCCTTTCACTTACCTTGTTATACTGATTTGATTGTGCATTGTTAAATTACTCATGACGCATTCACGCATGCATTTGTTATATCTTTTGTCGAACTGTCTTGCGAGTACTTTCAAAGTACTCACACGGCTTGTTGATTCGGCCGGAATCTTGTGAAAGCGATCTCATGGATGAAGAGTTCGATAGCGAGTCCGACGCCTAGAGGAATCCCATCGGTCTCGTGCGACCTCGGATTAGTCAACGTGTTATATCCGCTACGCAACCCAAATAAATTCATCGAGCCTCACCTCGGCCTTTCGATGAGCCGCCAAATGTAGGAGTCATATTATCCACTCCTTTGTGTTATTCCACTACTTTACCTCGAGTCGATGGTATGCCACCACTCCCTTTGTGTCATATCCGCCACTATGTATAATTATTGGCGTGCTTGTAATAATTTTTTGAGCAACCTCAGCTCGACCCTGTAATATATTAAATGCTACTGGCTTATTGTATCAAGGTTTGTCTACCAGTATGGAGGATTTTCCTCACACTGAAATTAAAAGATCGGTTTCTCAATAAATATTTTTATTGGAAAACCGGTCGTGACATATACCTCTAGCATAATAAGCCAAGGTTTCATTACCATTAATTTTGCATGAAAAGGGAAGGTGTGGATACTTCATCCTAGAGCAACAAGTATAATCATATCTCAAGCATAGTTGCCTAGCATACCACTTCAACATATGAATTTGATACCATAATAGTTTCCCTTTTTGAGTCAAGCGATAATCCCTAAAGTATTCACGTTGATCCAACATGTCTCCCATTACCAAATTGAATGGGGCTTTCTCAGGATTATCAATGTAGTACGTAATATCTATCACATAACGAGCATCGAGGGTTTTAGGAGGTTCCCCATCTCTATGAGCAGCAAGTACACCTAATTTTTTTGGTATTTCGTGTTCCATATCCATAACTAAAGATAGAGAACAACTAAGAACAACAAATACAAATTACTTAGTGATAAAGCAAACAAGCACACACGAGAATATTCACCTCACGCTATTGCTCCCCGGCAACACCGCCAGAAAAAGGTATTGATGTCTACTACGCAACCTTCTTCTTGTAGACGTTGTTGGGCCTCCAAGTGCAGAGGTTTGTAAGACAGTAGCAAATTTCCCTCAAGTGGATGACCTAAGGTTTATCAATCCGTGGGAGGCATAGGATGAAGATGGTCTCTCTCAAACAACCATGCAACCAAATAACACAGAGTCTCTTGTGTCCCCAACACACCCAATACAATGGTAAATTGTATAGGTACACTAGTTCGGCGAAGAGATGGTGATACAAGTGCAATATGGATGATAGATATGAGTATTTGTAATCTGAAAATATAAAAACAGCAAGGTAACTAATGATAAAAGTGAGCACAAACGGTATTGCAATGCTTTGAAACAAGGCCTAGGGTTCATACTTTCACTAGTGCAAGTTCTCTCAACAATAATAACATAATTGGATCATATAACTATCCCTCAACATGCAACAAAGAGTCACTCCAAAGACACTAATAGCGGAGGACAAACAAAGAGATTATTGTAGGGTATGAAACCACCTCAAAGTTATTCTTTCGGATCGATCTATTCAAGAGTCCGTAGTAAAATAACACGAAGCTATTCTTTCCGTTCGATCTATCATAGAGTTTGTACTAGAATAACACCTTAAGACACAAATCAACCAAAACTCTAATGTCACCTAGATACTCCAATGTCACCTCAAGTATCCGTGGGTATGATTAGAGGATATGCATCACACAATCTTAGATTCACTATTCAACCAACACAAAGAACTTCAAAGAGTGCCCCAAAGTTTCTACCGGAGAGTCAAGACGAAAACGTGTGCCAACCCCTATGCATAAGTTCATGAGGTCACGAAACTCGCAAGTTGATCACCAAAACATACATCAAGTAGATCTGATATCCCATTGTCACCACAGATATGCACATGCAAGACATACATCAAGTGTTCTCAAATCCTTAAAGACTCAATCCGATAAGATAACTTCAAAGGGAAAACTCAATCCATTACAAGAGAGTAGAGGGGGAGAAACATCATAAGATCCAACTATAATAGCAAAGCTCGCGATACATCAAGATCGTATCACCTCAAGAACACGAGAGAGAGAGAGAGAGAGAGAGATCAAACACATATCTACTGGTACATACCCTCAGCCCCGAGGGTGAACTACTCCCTCCTCGTCATGGAGAACGCCGGGATGATGAAGATGGCCACCGGCGAGGGATCCCCCCTCCGGCAGGGTGCTGGAACAGGGCCCCGATTGGTTTTTGGTGGCTACAGAGTCTTGCGGCGGCGGAACTCCCGATCTATTCTGTTCCCCGATGTTTTTAGGGTATATGGATATATATAGGTGAAAGAAGTCATTCAGGGGAGCCACGAAGGGCCCACAAGGGTGGGGGCGCGCCCAGGGGGTAGGGCGTGCCTCCCTGCCTCGTTGCTTCCTCGAAGCTTCCCTGACGTACTCCAAGTCTCCTAGATTGCTTCTGTTCCAAAAATAACTCTCCCGAAGGATTCATTTCGTTTGGACTCCGTTTGATATTCCTTTTCTTCGAAACACTAAAATAGGCAAGAAAACAACAATTTGGGTTGGGCCTCCGGTTAATAGGTTAGTCCCAAAAATAATATAAAAGTGTATAATAAAGCCCATAAACATCCAAAATAGATAATATAATAGCATGGAAAAATAAAAAATTATAGATACGTTGGAGACGTATCAAGGCTAGACTAGGACTTATATTTTACAGTTTATCATTCCACACGTGCATATGAGTTTTCCACTGAATCGCGCATTCCAGGATCATACCAACTATAGCATGGAATATAAACTCTTAATTATGAACCTGGAAATATAATAATACAATATCATTGCCTCTAGGGCATATTTCGAGCAAGAGTATCATAGTCACTTCTTACTGTACGATGAACTTTGGGGTTGCTCAAATGTCATCTATAACATGATGATCATAACAACAACAACAACTTACAGGTTCATTCGACAATTTGACAAGGGACTTGATAGTTGAGAGTGGTATTTGCTCCTCCAATGATGGAGAGATATTCTCAGGGCCCTCTCAGTGTGACGGCATCCATCATCGTCTGGCCAGACACAAGTTACTATGTCACAAGAATGCCATAACATCTCAACGAGAAAGAAGAACAAAATCGTAAACAAGGAGAACGATATAGTAAGCATGTGTATGACTCAAGAGGATACCAATATATATCACCTCGGGTTTTGTAAAGTATTGTGAAGAAAATGTAATATCACATGATAACCAAAGGTTCACTGGAATGTTATTCGTTTACTCATAGGGATCGATATGGATGCCCACCGTTCTGCTATGGTTCATTGAATGAAAGAGGTTTTGTTCATGTCTATGTTCTATCGAACCTATAGGGACACAAGCTTAAGGTAATAACGATTTGCTGAGTGTTAGTAGGACAGGAGTAATGAGGAAATATTTATGAAATAATTTCATTACTATTTGAAATAGTTTTGAGAGGAACCGGAAGCGTTTCAGGGTCACCGGAAGGGTTTCAGGATTTACGAGGTAATGATGATAAATTATATATAGGTGCAAAGAGTTCCCAGTTGATGTTAAATTAATATTAAAAGGCTCTAAATATGATTAGGAGGATTTTATATTTATTTAAATATCAACAAGCCTTAAAAGGCCAAGTGGTGGAAAGCTACTTTGGCCATTCTGGCCCAAATAGAGGTGGCGCCCCTTCCCCGCTTGTGGAAGGAAGGTGAGGCCGGATTGGAGGGGTTTCCCCCTCCTCTTGGCCTGCCAAAGGGGGGGGGACTTCCCCCTTTGTGTGGCGCCTCCCCCCCCCCCCCTCCCTCCAACCTATATATACTAGAGGTTTTTGGCACTTCTTCAATACACAAGTTTTGGAGCCTCCTCTAGTTCTCTAGTTCTAGTTCTAGTTGATCCTAGTTGATCTAATTAGAGCTAGACCTAGATCTTCTAATCCTCATAATTAGACACCTAGTATAGTTCTAATCTCCTCCCTCCAATTCTTGGATGATGATTAGCTCTGGACGGCGAAGCGCTGCCCGATTGTGAAGACCATACGCCTGCAATCTATAGAGAGGTCGTGCTTTCGGTCTTCTGTTTGAGGGATTGTCCGTGGACGGTTTGAGGGATCACTCATCGATGGATCGAGGGGCTTCAAGTATGATCTACAATGACTTGTCTTCTTCCCCCGCAACTCGGAGTTGGTAACGATCCAATCTAGACCGTTATTGCATCTTAATAGTGTTCCTAGTTGATCGTAGGGCAATTTTTTTCTACTACGTTTCCCAACACGAGTAGCACTGGCCACCCAAATTTAGTCATCATTGACGCACTTGAGGCTCGTCAGTGCCTCAACGACAGTGATGACTTAATCATCTGATGGCCCATCCTTGATGATACGTAATAAAGGCCGGCCAACTAGTCAGTGCTAACTTCGACAAGTGTGCCAAGTAGAGCCTTATCACCGATGTCCTTAGCGATACAACCGTCCAGTGATGGAAATTTTTCCTTGTAGCTTTGGGTTCCACTTCTAGCAGTCCAATAGGACTACTGTTAGCGGTGCAACCCCATGCTTCACAACAATACAAATCAAACATCACATACTGATATTTCAATATTCCATTTCATATGCACATTTACAAAATCTTTTAGATTGCCTTTTTCATGGCATACACATATATTGTTGGGCAGCCTCACATACAAATAGTGCATTACAGGAAATGGATATTTTTCCTAAGTGCATACTAACTTTAGAACCTCTAGTTTCCATCACTTTTCTTCTTAGTTACAAAGTGTGTTTCAGGAGCATACCATGAACAACAAATCAGTACCTTGTTCTTTGCATCAACTTCTTTTGTTCCCGATTTTCCAATCTCATCATCCTTCTTGCTGGCTGCTACTTGTAGGCATTCTCTGTTATGCTGATGTTTTTGTGCTACTCCATTAGCTTGTGTTGCCTCCGCTTCTTTTTATTTTGAAGCTTTTGTGCTACTTCAGTAGCTTGTGTTGCCCCCATTTCTTTTATATTCAGGAGTGACACATTCTTTTTTGTCTTCCATGTTACATTTCGCATCTGACGGTAGTAGCTCGAGTATCATATCGCTAGCCATTCTTACATTG
Source organism: Aegilops bicornis (assembly GCA_021605145.1). Lineage (NCBI taxonomy): Eukaryota > Viridiplantae > Streptophyta > Magnoliopsida > Poales > Poaceae > Aegilops > Aegilops bicornis. The sequence goes on along the minus strand of CM038674.1, from coordinate 263,904,752 downwards.
ACTTTTGTGAAGTTCGCCCATTTAGATCGGTGATTTATTGGGTTTTGGATGGTGACAAAAAAGCTTATGTAGCCCGCTAGTAGGTGTGTTTATCATTCTAAGATTCCTTCTAATGGTATGAGGTCTCTCTTGATCTCTCCAAGTGCACCCAATCTTGTCGATGGTCTCTTATCCGTATAACGTTGACCGAGTCTTGGTGATGGGGGGAACCCGGTTACTTCATCAGCAACGATATCTGACGAATGTCATATAGAATTTCCTAGCAAATGCCTTCTCTCCCGCCGGATTCATTTGTGCGAAACTTGGTACAGGATTAGAGCCACTTCGGATTTCTAACGTAGTTTGCTCTCAGATAAAGGCCAGCGATTGCGGTACCATTCGAAACACTACATCCACCGCACTCGCTAGTGACGTGCCCCTCCACCTAGGAGATGTGGGATCGATTCTTAGACTCCACTTTTTTCTCCTTTTTTCACCTGATGATATTTTTTCTAGAAAAAATCACATGACAGTTTATACATATTTGAACTATAGCACATGGCACTCTAAAACATTTCCCCCCTTTTGTTTTATTTTTCACAATTTTGAGTTTTTTTGTACATGGCATTACCATTATTAAGTGATGGCATTTATTATTATTTAAGAGATGCCATTTTAAATTATTAAGAGATGTCATTCTATTATTAAGAGATGGCATTCTTTATTATTAAGAGATGACATTTTTATTATTAAGAGATGGTATTTTTTCTTATTAAGGAATGACATTTTTCATTAAGAGATGACATTTTTTATTATTGAGAGATGCCTTTTTATTACTAAGAGATGGTGAGGTGGCATTTTTTTATTACTAAGAGATGGCATTTTTTATTACTTAGAGATGCCATTTTTATTATTAAGAGATGATTTATTATTATTATTAAGAGATGGCATGTAATTTTTTGTTTAATAAGGGATGCCATTTTTAAGAAATGACATTTTTATAATTAAGAGATATAATTTTTTTTATCATGGCATTTTTCTTGTTTTTTTGTTGACATGGAAACTCATATTATAGGACCACAACAAGTTTAAATACATTTTTTATCTGTTTTTTGTGTGTTCAAAAGGGATCGGTGATTGGGCGTGGAGGCCTAGAAAAGGCATGCACCTCCAAACGTTCGTTGGGAGGCGTCTTCCCTAGCAAACCAAAACGTTCACTGTGGGTGCTCCCTCGGCGATCGACTCGTTCGCCTCGACCTTTCCCTGTGGGGAGCGTTAGCCAGATATTAGGATCCTAATTCTTTGTCTCAGACCTTGATTGGGATAGAGAGTTGTCATTCTAACTTGATTACTTCTTCGATATTCCATCATATGTCATCCCCTTGGACTCGATGGTTGCTAACTTTCCCCAATGATCCTTAGTCAGGATTCATTTTGCCTGTTAAACTGATGAGGGTAAGATTCTGTCGTCTGTGTTTCCTATATAAATTTGTCGCATCCAACAGATGTTGGGTTTGGACGGACAACCTCTATCGACCATTTCGATTATGTCCCTGAGTTTTTTATGTTCGAGGGGCGAACTCGGTGATGGTTTGCTTCCAATATCCTCGGGATGTCAATAATTCCATGATACATTAACCAAGGCAACTCATAATGTTGAGTGTTGATCTTGTGATGGGACTGGGCTCCACATAAATCGTTTGAGTGTCTTCTCCATATCAAAGAATTTTGAGTTCATGTATTTGACTAGATCCATCAATTTGCATCTATAATTGAAGATGACTAGTCCCTCCTCAGACCAACTCAAGAACTTGACCCACCAAGTGTCCATGTTCCGGGGGAGCAACTAACCTTGTCCTACTATGTTGAACAACAAGGGAGACAAGGGCTCCTTCTCTCTCACACACTTGTAGGTTCTCAAGTCAATGACTACACCATGTTTAACCGTGGAAGGAGTCGAATATGCAGAAGGCGCATTATAATCTACAATTTACACATTTGTACTTAATTTCTTGTAGCTGAAGCACAATTTGTAACCGTGGGAGGGCCGCCAGTGGTGTGTGGAGTGGGCCAGCAGAGCAGGAGGCTCTGAGGGCCTGCTCTCCTCATTCGACTTCGCGGGGGTCTCAGGCACCCTCGCCCGTGCTGGCGGGAGCTGCATCTCCGGTAGGCTAATGGCACGAGGCCATAGCCCATCTGGTTTGGTGATGCCCGGTCCGCTTGGGAGTCAGGCAGGAGGCCTTACTCCGAGTGGGCCTACGCGGGATGACATCGTCGCCTTCGGAGGGATTGTAGATCCCATGTCTGACGGCCGACGGATGAGCTGTCGTCTCCAGGATCAGCCGGACATAGATGACCTGAGGCTAGGGCGCGCCAAGCGGGCGGCCAAGCTTCGTGACATTGAGGTCACTACCGGTATGTTAGTTATTACTTCCAATTCCATTTTGCATTTTTCCAGTGATGAGATAATAAATAATGCAAATCAGTTTGGAGTCTCGCTAGGCAATGATGGAAAAGAAGTTGCTACATCTGTTAATGATATACTTGACTTAGAAGCGGAGCGCACTTTAGACATGATTCGAAACCTAGTGGTTGTTAAACCGTTAAATGATTTGGAAATAGATGCTTTGGGTGTTAGGGCTCTTGATAGTCTTTGTGCGGATCTTGTACCCACACCAACTGAGATAGGGGAAGACGAGAGTCTTATATCTCCGACGGGATCGAATCGCGATGAACTTGAGGCAGGTAGGCACACTACGCTTGGTTGTATGGACCGACCTAAGCGCAAATGGAACTGGAGGATATATCCGGCCTCAGCTATGTGTAGAAGTGCTAGAATCTGGACAACTAAAAAATTTCATGAAAATATGAAGGGAATCTTTTGGAATAGCAGAGGTCTGTTTGACTTGGGTAAACAAAGGTTCCTGGTGGATGCTTCTATAGAGCACAAATTAGATTTCATTGCCCTCTCTGAAACTGATAGAGACAATTTTGCTCTCAGTTTCATGGCACCTTATCGGGAGGAGTCGATTTTGATTGGCATTGCTTACCCCCACGAGGAAGATCTGGTGGGATTTTACTTGGGGTGAGTGTGACACGTTGGAGGTTCAGAATGTTGTCATGGGGGACTTTGTGGTTAAATTTCGAGTCTGGTCGAAGGTTGACGGTTTCCAATGGGCACTCGTGGTAGTGTATGGAGCCGCACAACCTGAGCTAAAACCAGAGTTCTTGGCTGACTTAGTCCATATTTGTGGAAATGAATAGCTCCCCATCCTGGTGGGGGTTGATTTCAACATTATACGATGCCGGGAAGAACAGAACAATGATAACTTTGACGGCAGATGGTCGTTTATGTTTAACACGATTATTGAAAGCCTGGATCTCAGTGAGATCGAGCTTTCTGGTAGAAAAAATTACCTGGGCCAATACTTTGCCAAATCCAACATATGAGAAGTTGGATCGTGTTCTCACCAGCATGGAATGGGAGTAGAAGTTCCCCTTGGTGACGGTCCAGGCGTTGTCGAGAGGGATATCTGACCATACCCCATTAGTTGTTGACTCTGGGGAGGCAACTCACGTGGTAAATAAAAATATCTTCTATTTTGAATTAGCATGGTTTGAGAGAGAAGGTTTCCTGGTCTGATAGCACAAGAGTGGGCAAAAGATTCAGGAGGGAGATCGAGCATAGAAAGATGGCAGAATAAGATTAGGTATTTACGTCAGTTCCTACAGGGTTGGGCCAAACATCTTAGTGGTGTTTATAGGGTTGAAAAGGAAAGGCTCCTTAGCATTATCATTACCTTAGATTTAAAAGTTGATTCATCCATTTTGGATCACAGAGAGCTAGAAACTAAAGTGGAGGCGAAACTGAGACTGAAAGAACTGCTTCGAGAGGAAGAGTTGAAGTGGGCTCTCAGAGCTAAAGTTCAAAAGGTAGTCCAAGGGGACAACAACACTCAATTCTTTCATATGATTGCGAATGCAAAGCATAGGAAAAATAAAATCTTTCAGCTAGAGCAAGATGAGGGGACGCTTGTGGGTCAGGAGAACCTAAAATTGTACATCACCAATTATTACAAACAGATGTTTGGGGCTCTTGAAGATAGTTTTGTATCCTTGGACAAGACGAGGGTTGACGATATACCTCAACTTGCGACGGATGAGAACGAGATCTTAACCGCCCAGTTTTCGAAGAAAGAGGTGTTTGACACAATTTCACAGATGAAGAATAATAAAGCCTCTGGACCGGATGGATTTCCAGCTGAGTTTTATAAAAGGTGTTGGCATATTATTAAGGGTGATTTGCTTCCAATGTTCCATGATTTGTTCTCTGGGCATTTACAATTATTTCACTTGAATTTCGGAACGATAACTTTGCTCCTAAGAAAACAAATGCGGTGCGGATTGAGCAGTTCCGACCGATATGTCTTCTCAATGTCAGCTTTAAAATCTTCACCAAGGTGGGGACGAATAGGCTAACGCAGATTATACATAGTGTGGTGAAGCCATCTCAAATAGCCTTCGTGCCGAATAGAAACATCCTAGAAGGGGTTGTGGTCCTTCATGAAACGCTCCATGAGATCCACACGAAAAAACTAGATGGAGTGGTTTTTAAGGTGGATTTTGAGAAAACGTACGATAAAGTTAAATGGCCATTTCTCCAGCAGGCCTTGCGGATGAAAGGATTCGATTAGTCTTGGAGAAAGCAGGTAGACTCCTTTACACAAAAAGACAGTGTAGAAGAATGATGGCATAGGTCATTATTTCCAGACACATAAGGGTCTAAGACAGGGAGACCCGATGTCACCTATTTTGTTCAACATAGTAGTGGACATGTTGATGATTCTAATAGGGAGAGCTAAAGATAATGGCCAGGTAGGTGGGCTCGTTCCGCATCTAGTGGATGGAGGAGTTTCCATCCTACAATACGCTGATGATACTATCAACTTTATGGAGCATGATCTAGCGAAAGCAAGAAACATGATTCTTCTGCTATGCCTATTCAAGCAGTTATCGGGGCTAAAGATTAACTTCCATAAAACTGAATTGTTCTGCTTTGGGAGAGCTAAAGACAAACAAGAAGCTTATAAGCAGCTGTTTGGATGTGAATTAGGGTCGATGTCGTTTACATATTTGGGCATATCGATTCACCATAGCAAGCTTTCTAAAATCGAATGGAAGTGTATTGAGGATAGATTTGAAAAGAAACTAAGTTGTTGGAAGGGCAAACTCATGTCATATGGAGGCCGACTAATTCTCATTAATTCGGTACTCACGAGCATGCCAATGTTTCTTTTGTCCTTCTTCGAAGTCCCAGTTGGAGTTCAGAAAAGACTGGACTTCTATCGATCTCATTTTTCCTGGCAGAGTGATGAGTTAAAACGAAAATACAGGCTTGCTAAATGGGATATTATCTGTAGGCCAAAAGAACAAGGTGGGCTTGGAATTGAAATTTAGAGATGAAGAACAGATGTCTTCTCAGCAAGTGGCTCTACAAGCTATCTGTAGAGACCGATGCCACATGGGCCCAGATTCTGCGTAATAACTACCTTCATTTTAAAACCTTGTCTCGGGTGATGGTCAAACTGACCGACTCGCCTTTTGGAAATGACTGATGAGAGTTAAATCAGCATTCTTCCATAGGGCAAAATTCATTACTTCCACTAGATTCTGGGAGGATACGTGGTTAGGGGAGATGCCTCTAGCTATCCAATATCCTTCTCTCTATAATATTGTTCAGCGTAGAGATGCTTACGTTGCAACAGTACTACAGTCCAACCCCCTCAATATTCAATTCAGGAGGACTTTAGCGGGGAATCTTTGGGAAGCTTGGCTCCATCTTGTGAGAAGATTGATGGATGTTCACCTCTCTCAACAGCCAGACCAGTTGCACTGGAAACTAACTCAGAATGGAGTATTTTCGATAAAATCCATGCATGTGGATATTATTAATTCTGGCATTATCTCTCGATCTTTGCATATTTGGAAAGTCAAAGTGCTCTTAAAAATTAAAGTGCTTATGTGGTTTATCCACAAGCAAGTCATTCTAACTAAGGACAATTTGGCTAAGCGTAACTGGACAGGATCACGAAGATGTAGTTTCTGCGATCATAATGAGTCTGTCAAACACCTCTTTCTCGATTGCCCAATGGCAAAAAATTTATGGAGGTCTGTGCACTTAGCGTTCAACATAACTCCTCCGAATATCATCCACATGTTATTCAGGACATGGCTGGATGGAGTACAATCAGAAACCGCGAAAACTTATTCGTGTAGGAGTGTGTGCTTTATTACGAGCTATATGGAATTGCAGGAACGATTTGGTTTTTAACAGAACAACACATATTCATTTCTTGCAGGTTATTTTTCGGGCCACTAAACTGGTCCGTATGTGGTCGCTACTCACTCCGACGGATGCCGGGGAGCGTATGGTTACTGGGTCTATTCGTTGAGAAATGATAGCACAGGCTATTTTCAACCGGTTTGGATGGCGTTCATGTAGTAGGATAGGTGTTTAGTTTCCTATCTATCTTTATTCCGCCGGTTGTGGCTATTCTATTTTCTTGCAGTTAGCTCTTTGTGAGCCTTTTTGTATTTCGGGACCTGGAGACCTTATTGGATTATTTGCTTTTTAATAATGTTGAATATATGGTTTGTGCATGTATATTATATAGCCCGGCCCACCTCCTAGTCATTGTATAGTTGAGGTTGTGGCCCACCTTGTACTCCATATATATGTGCGCTATGCACCGATCAATACATCGTGAAGCATTGCCAAAACATTCGTTTCCAACATGGTATCATACCTGCGATCCTAACCCTAACCCTTGCCGCCGCCGCGATCCCATCGCCGCCGCCGCTGCCACCACCCACCGCCGCCGCCGCCGCCTTCGCCGTGTGCCGCCGCCGCGCTTCGCCCGTACCCAGCGCCGCCCCACGCCATGCCGCCACCCCCCTTGTCGCACCGTCTCACCACGCGCCACCGCACCCCCCTCTTGGACATGGCCTCCCCCGGTTCCACTGGTACCACCCGCAGCCGCCGCACCAACCCGTTCGAAGGCCCCGATCATGTCGTCATCCGCGATCTCAATATCCTCGCTCGGGTTCCCGTCGTCCTCGATCACCTCACCTCACCTACTATGCCTGGAAAACGTACTTCTCCCTTGTGTTCCGTGAGTACGATCTCCGGGATCACATCGATGGCTCAGTGGACTCCCGCTTCATGGAGGACGACGAGGAGTGGACGTCCATCGACGCCACTCTAATCCGTTGGTTCTACACCACCATCTCGAAGGACCTCTTCCACACGGTGGTCTCCGCCGACGACGACGCTCACGCCATTTGGACTAAGCTCAACGGCCTCTTCACCGACAACGCGCTCCAACGCAAGGTTTTTCTTGCCTGGCGAGTTTTTTGGGTGCCAGCAGCTCGACTCGTCTGTTGACGATTATTGCATGCGCCTCAAGAAGCTTGTTGACGAGCTCCGTGACCGCGGTGAGAAGGTCTCCTATGAGCTTCTTCTCAGCACCCTCATCGCCGGCCTGAACAAAGACTTCGGGAACGCCGCCTTCAACATCCCTCTCATCACCAACCCGACCTTCCCCAAGATCGTCGCGTACCTGAAGCTGGAGGAGCGGAGGATGCGGATGTCGCGCACCCGGGCCACCCACACGGCCCTCACCGCGGTACCCGTGGCGATGCGCCGCCCGCCCGGTTCGCCATGACCCGCCACACGGCCTTCCAGCGCCGCCGCCGCCGCCGGGTTCCCCTACCGCTGCCGCAAACCCCGCCGACCGCGAGCAGGCCGCTGGAAGCGGCGTTGTGAGTGGCATAGCGGCGGCAGCGGCAGCCGGCTGCCTGGCGAGCGTCGCGCCGCGGCGGCGGCTCCCGCTGGTGCCCTGGCAGGCCGGCCAGAACCCCTGGACGGGGGTCGTTTGTTGGGGAACGTAGTAATTTCAACAAATTTCCTATGCACACGCAAGATCATGGTGATGCATAGCAACGAGAGGGGAGAGTGTGTCCACGTACCCTCGTAGACCGAAAGCGGAAGCGTTATGATAACACGGTTGATGTAGTGATACGTCTCCAACGTATCTATAATTTTTGATTGCTCCATGCTATGTTATCTACTGTTTTGGGCAATATTGGGCTTTATTATCCACTTTTATATTATTTTTGGGACTAACCTATTAACCGGAGGCCCAGCCCAGATTTGCTGTTTTATGCCTCTTTCAGTGTTTCGAGGAAAAGGAATATCAAACGGAGTCAAAATGGAACGAAATCAACTGGAGAAGTTATTTTTGGAAGGAAACCTACCAGATAGACTTGGACCCTATGTCAGGAGATGAGGGAGGTGCTCACGAGGGAGGGGGGCGCGCCCACCCCCCTAGGGCGCGCCCCCTGCCTCGTGGGGCCCCCGAAGCTCCACCGACGTACCTCCTGCACCCATATATACCTACGTATCGTAAAACTTCCAGAACAGAGATTAGATCGGGAGTTCCGCCGCCGCAAAACCTCCAGAACCACCAAAAACCAATCGGGACCCTGTTCAAGACCTGCCGAGGAGGGAACCTCACCAGTGGCCATCTTCATCATCCGGCGCTCTCCATGACGAGAGGAGGGAGTAGTTCACCCTTGGGGCTGAGGGTATGTACCAGTAGCTATGTGTTTGATCTCTCTCTCTCGTGTTCTTGATTTGGCACAATCTTGATGTATCGTGAGCTTTGCTATTATAGTTGGATCTTATGTTTCTTCTCCCCCTCTACTCTCTTGTAATGAATTGAGTTTTCCCCATGAAGTAATCTTATCGGATTGAGTCTTTAAAGATTTGAGAACACTTGATGTATGTCTTGCGTGGGATAACCGTGTTGACAATGGGTTATTCTATTGATCCACTTGATGTATGTTTTGGTGATCAACTTGCGGGTTTCGTGACATTGGGAACCTATGCATAGGGGTTGGCACATGTTTCGTCGTGATTCTCCGGTAGAAACTTTGGGCACTCTTTGAGGTTCTATGTGTTGGTTGAGTAGATGAATTGAGATTGTGTGATGCATATCGTATAATCATGCCCACGGATACTTGAGGTGACATTGGAGTATCTAGGTGACATTAGGGTTTTGGTTGATTTGTGTCTTAAGGTGTTATTCTAGTATGAACTCTAGGGCTGTTTGTGACACTTATAGGAATAGCCCAACGGATTGATTGGAAAGAATAACTTTGAGGTGGTTTCGTACCCTACCATAATCTCTTCGTTTGTTCTCCGCTATTAGTTACTTTGGAGTGACTCTTTGTTGCATGTTGAGGGATAGTTATATGATCCAATTATGTTATTATTGTTGAGAGAACTTGCACTAGTGAAAGTATGAACCCTAGGCCTGGTTTCAACTCATTGCAATACCGTTTACGCTCACTTTTACCGTTAGTTACATTGCTGTTTTTATTATTTCAGATTACAAAAACCTATATCTACCATCCATATTGCACTTGTATCACTATCTCTTCGCCGAACTAGTGCACCTATACAAATTACCATTGTATTGGGTGTGTTGGGGACACAAGAGACTCTTTGTTATTTGGTTGCAGGGTTGTTTGAGAGAGACCATCTTCATCCTACGCCTCCCACGGATTGATAAACCTTAGGTCATCCACTTGAGGGAAATTTGCTACTGTCCTACAAACCCGTGCACTCGCGGGCCCAACAACTTCTACAAGAAGAAGGTTGCGTAGCAGACATCAAGCTCTTTTCTGGCGCCGTTGCCGGGGAGGCTAGGTAAGTGAAGGTATACCTTTAGATCTTGCAATCGAATCTTTTTGTTTCTTGTTTTAGCACTAGTCTAGTTTATAAAACAAAACTACAAAAAATGGAATTGAGTTTGTCTCATACACTTCATCTTTTTAATATCTTTCGTGAGTATGATGGGAAGGAAAATTGTGCTCAAGTACTAGAAGAAGAATTACATAGAGTGTTTGATACTAAATCTTTGTATGATGAGCATGATTGCAATGTTGTTAGTATGAATTCCTTGAATATCCATGATGCTAATGATATGCAAAGCCACAAGCTTGGGGAAGCTATGCTTGATGAATATGATATTTTTAGTCCCCCAAGTTTTGATGAGCAAATTTATTATGATTTATTGCATGCCTCCTATTTATGATGATTATATTGATGAAAGTGGTTTTGGAAGAGTGTCAACTTTAGGAAGTAGTGATCCCACTATTTTGGAGGATGTTGAATATTATTCTGATGAACATGAAAGTGGATTTGGAAGAGTGTCAACTTTATTTAGTGATGATTCCACTATTTCGGAAGAGGTTCCAATTGATTATGAGAACAAAGTTGCTATCTATGATGATTATTATGATGACTTGTATGATATTAGGAATAATGATAACCGTGAAACTTGTCATCATGATTTTAGTTTTCAATTGGATTATGCCTCACATGATAATTATTTTGTTGAGTTTGCTCCCACTACTATTCATGAGAAGAATTTTGCTTATGTGGAGAGTAGTAAAATTTCTATGCAAGTAGATCATGAAAAGAATGCTTTAGGTGCTGGTTATATTTTTTAATTCATTCATGATGCTACTGAAAATTATTATTAGGGAGGAATGTATGCATGTAGGAATTGCAATAATATCAAGTTTCCTCTCTATGCGCTTAAAGTTTTGAAGTTATGCTTGTTTTGCCTTCCTATGCTAGTTGATTATTGTTCCCATAAGTTGTTTTCTCACAAAATCCCTATGCATAGGAAGTGGATTAGACTTAAATGTGCTAGTCATATTCTTCTTGATGCTCTCTTTATGTTTCAATTCTTATCTTTTATACGAGCATCATTGAAATCATCATGCCTAGCTAGGGGCATTAAACGATAGCGCTTGTTGGGAGGCAACCCAAATTTATTTTAGTTTCTTGCTTTTTGGTTATGTTTAGTAATAAATAATCCATATAGCTTCTGTTTATATGTGGTTTTATGTTTTAATTAGTGTTTGTGCCAAGTAGAACCTTTGGGAAGACTTGGGTGAAGTCTTTATGATCATGCTGTAAAAAACAGAAACTTTAGCGCTCACGAGATTAGCTAGAAATTTTTACTGGAGAGTGCTATTTAGTTGATTATTTTTGCATATGATTACTAGACAAATTCCTCAGGTCTACCAATTTATTTTAGAATTTTTGGAGTTCCATAAGTTTGCGTTAGTTACAGATTACTACAGATTGTTCTGTTTTTGACAGATTCTGTTTTCATTGTGTTGTTTGCTTATTTTGATGACTCTATGGCTAGTAAAATAGTTTACAAACCATAGATAAGTTGGAATACAGTAGGTTTAACACCAATATAAATAAATAATGAGTTCATTACAGTACCATGAAGTTTTGTTTTGTTTTCTTTCGTTAACGGAGCTTACGAGTTTTCTGTTAAGTTTTGTGTTGTGAAGTTTTCAAGTTTTGGGTAAAGATTCGATGGACTATGGAATAAGGAGTGGAAAGAGCCTAAGATTGGGGATTCCCAAGGCACCCCAAGGTAATATTCAAGGATAACCAAGCGTCTAAGCTTGGGGATGCCCCGGAAGGCATCCCCTCTTTCGTCTTCGTTCATCGGTAACTTTACTTGGAGCTATATTTTTATTCACCACATGATATGTGTTTTGCTTGGAGCATCATTTACTTTTGTTAGTTTTTGCTTTCTGTCATTTATATTAATTTTTTTCATCTCTATTTTCAATAAAAATGTCAAGGATAGCTTTTACCATGCTTATTTTGCAAGTATGCATGTTGCTGTTTAAAAACAGAAAGTTTACCGCTGTTGCAAAAATTCCCTAGAAAAGTCAGAATGTGATAAAATGTTGAAACCTTTTGAATAATAAGATTTGATAAATTTAATACAGTGGGAATTTTCTTTCATAATTTTTGGAGTTAGGGAAGTATGATGAATCTTGTATTCTTTACATACTATACTGTTTTGACAGATTGCTGTTATGTTTGCATTGTTTGCATATGTTTGCTTGTTTAATGATTCTATTTGAGGATAGGAGTATTAAATATGCAGAATAATTTAGTATGAAATTTTTAATAATAATTATAGTGATTTGTTACCATAGAAAATGATAAGGTTTTGCATTGGTTTATACTAACCTATCTCACGAGTTCTTGTTGAGTTTGGTGTGGATGAAGCTTTTGATAAAAAGAGAAACCATGATATGAGAGGAATTAAGGAGACGCAAAAGTTCAAGCTTGGGGATGCCCAAGGCACCCCAAGATAATATTTTAAGAAGTATCAAGCATCTAAGCTTGGGGATGCCCCGGTGGGCATCCCACCTTTCTTCTTCAACAACTATCGGTTAGTATTGGTTGAGCCTAAGTTTTTGCTTCTTCACACGAGTTGTGCTATCCTTGCATTGTCATTTTCTTTAGCTTTGCTTGTTGTTTGAATAAAGTACCAAGATCTGAAATTCTTAAATGTTAGAGAGTCTTTACATAGTTGCATAATTATTCGACTACTCATTGATCTTCACTTATATCTTTCGGAGTAGTTTGTTGTTTGCTCTAGTGCTTCACTTATATCTTTTAGAACATGGTAGTAGTTGTATTTTGAAGAAATAGATGAACTCTCATGCTTCACTTATATTATTTTGAGAGTCTTAAATAGCATGGTAATTTTCTTAAAATCCTAATATGCTAAGCATACAAGATTTGTAAGAATTCTTATGAGTGTGTTGAATACTAAGAGAAGTTTGATGCTTGATGATTGTTTTGAGATATGAAGATGGTGATATTAGAGTCATGCTAGTTGAGTAGTTGTGAATTTGAGAGATACTTGTGTTGAAGTTAGCAAGTCCCGTAGCATGCACGTATGGTTAAAGTTGTGTAACAAATTTGAAACATGAAGTGTACACGGCTTGTGCATCCTTATGAGTGGCGGTCGGGACGGCGATGGTCTTTTCCTACCAATCTATCCCCTAGGAGCATGCGCGTAGTACTTGGTTTTTGATGACTTCTAAATTTTTGCAATAAGTATATGAGTTCTTTTGACTAATGTTGAGTCCATGGATTATCGCACTTTTACCTTTCCGCCTTTGCTTGCCTCTTGATGCCGTGCATTGCCCTTTCTCACCTTGAGAGTTGGTGCAAACTTGGCGGTGCATCCAAACCCCGTGATACGATCGCTCTATCACACATAAACCTCCCTATATCTTCCTCAAAACAGCCACCATACCTACCTATTATGGCATTTCCATAGCCATTCCGAGATATATTGCCATGCAACTTTCCACCGTTCCGTTCATCATCATCATCATCATGACATACTTTACTTTTGTCATATTGCCATTGCATGATCATGTAGTTGACATCGTATTTGTGGCAAAGCCACCATGCATTATTTTTCATACATATCACTCTTGATTCATTGCACCATCCCGCACATCACCGGAGGCATTCATATAGAGTCATATCTTGTTCTAGTTTCGAGTTGTAATCCTTATGTTGTAATCAATAGAAGTGTGATGATCGTCATTATTAGAGCATTGCCCAATCAAAAAAAGAGAAAGGCCAAAAAAGAAAGGCCCAAAAAAAGAAAATAAATAAAAAGGGCAATGTTACTATCTCTTTTTCCACACTTGTGCTTCAAAGTAGCACCTTGTTCTTCATGTAGAGAGTCTCATATATTGTGCTTCAAAGTAGAACCATGTTTTCATATAGTGAGTCTCATAAGTTGTCTTTTTCATACTAGTGGGAATTTTTCATTATAGAACTCGGCTTGTATATTCCTCGATGGGCTTCCTCAAATGCCCTAGGTCTTCGTGAGCAAGCAAGTTGGATGCACACCCACTAGTTTTATTTTGTTGAGCATTCATTTATAGCTCTAGTGCATCCGTTGCATGGCAATCCCTACTCCTCATGTTGACATCAATTGATGGGCATCTCCATAGCCCGTTGATTATCCTCGTCAATGTGAGACTTTCTATTTTTTTTGTCTTCTCCACACAATCCCCATCATCATATTCTATTCCACCCATAGTGCTATATCCATGGCTCACGCTCATGTATTGCGTGAAGGTTGAAAAAGTTTGAGATTATTTAAGTATGAAACAATTGCTTGGCTTGTCATCGGGGGTATAGAAGTTGGGAACATCTTTTTGTGACGAAAATGAAGCATAGCCTAACTATATGATTTTGTAGGGATGAACTTTCTTTTGCCATGTTATTTTGAGAAGACATAATTGCTTTTTTATTATGCTTGAAGTATTATTATTTTTATGTCAATATGAACTTTTGTCTTGAATCTTTCAGATCTGAATATCCATATCACAAGTAAGAAGAATTACAATGAAATTATGCCAACTAGCATTCCACATCAAAAATTATCTTTTTTATCATTTACCTACTCGAGGACGAGCAGAATTAAGCTTGGGGATGCTTGATACGTCTCCAACGTATCTATAATTTTGATTGCTCCATGCTATGTTATCTACTGTTTTGGGCAATATTGGGCTTTATTATCCACTTTTATATTATTTTTGGGACTAACCTATTAACCGGATGCCCAGCCCAGATTTGCTGTTTTATGCCTATTTCAGTGTTTCGAGGAAAAGGAATATCAAACGGAATCAAAACGGAACGAAATCAACTGGAGAAGTTATTTTTGGAAGGAAACCTACCAGATAGACTTGCCCTACGTCAGGAGATGAGGGACGTGCTCACGAGGGTGGGGGCGCCCCCACCCCCCTAGGGCGCGCCCCCCTGCCTCGTGGGGGCCCCGAAGCTCCACCGACGTACCTCCTGCACCCATATATACCTACGTATCGTAAAACTTCCAGAACAGAGATTAGATCGGGAGTTTCGCCGCCGCAAAACCTCCAGAACCACCAAAAACCAATCGGGACCCTGTTCCGGCACCCTGCCGGAGGGGGGGAACCTTCACCGGTGGCCATCTTCATGATCCCGGTGCTCTCCATGACGAGGAGGGAGTAGTTCACCCTCGGGGCTGAGGGTATGTACCAGTAGCTATGTGTTTGATCTCTCTCTCTCTCTCGTGTTCCTGATTTGGCACGATCTTGATGTATCGCGAGATTTGCTATTATAGTTGGATCTTATGTTTCTTCTCTCCCTCTACTCTCTTGTAATGAATTGAGTTTTTCCCTTGAAGTAATCTTATCGGATTGAGTCTTTAAAGATTTGAGAACACTTGATGTATGTCTTGCGTGGGATAACCGTGGTGACAATGGGTTATTCTATTGATCCACTTGATGTATGTTTTGGTGATGAACTTGCGGGTTTCGTGACATTGGGAACCTATGCATAGGGGTTGGCACATGTTTTCGTCGTGATTCTCCGGTAGAAACTTTGGGCACTCTTTGAGGTTCTATGTGTTGGTTGAGTAGATGAATTGAGATTGTGTGATGCATATCGTATAATCATGCCCACGGATACTTGAGGTGAAATTGGAGTATCTAGGTGACATTAGGGTTTTGGTTGATTTGTGTCTTAAGGTGTTATTCTAGTACGAACTCTAGGGCTGTTTGTAACACTTATAGGAATAGCCCAACGGATTGATTGGAAAGAATAACTTTGAGGTGGTTTCGTACCTACCATAATCTCTTCGTTTGTTCTCCGCTATTAGTTACTTTGGAGTGACTCTTTGTTGCATGTTGAGGGATAGTTATATGATCCAATTATGTTATTATTGTTGAAAGAACTTTCACTAGTGAAAGTATGAACCCTAGGCCTTGTTTCAACTCATTGTAATACCGTTTACGCTCACTTTTACCGTTAGTTACCTTGCTGTTTTTATTATTTCAGATTACAAAAACCTATATCTACCATCCATATTGCACTTGTATCACTATCTCTTCACCGAACTAGTGCACCTATACAAATTACCATTGTATTGGGTGTGTTGGGGACACAAGAGACTCTTTGTTATTTGGTTGCAGGGTTGTTTGAGAGAGACCATCTTCATCCTATGCCTCCCACGGATTGATAAACCTTAGATCATCCACTTGAGGGAAATTTGCTACTGTCCTACAAACCTGTGCACTTGCAGGCCCAACAACGTCTACAAGAAGAAAGTTGCGTAGTAGATATCATGTAGTCGTACGTCTTCACGATCCAACCGATCCAAATACCAAACGTACGGCACCTCCGAGTTCAGCACACGTTCAGCTCGATGGCGTCCCACGAACTCCGATCCAGCAGAGCTTTGTGAGAGAGTTCCGTCAGTACGACGGCGTGATGATGGTGTTGAAGATGTTACCGACGCAGGGCTTCGCCTAAGCACCGCTACAATATTACCGAGGTGGAATATGATGGAGGGGGGCACCGCACACGGCTAAGAGAGATCAACAGATCAACTTGTGTGTCTATGGGGTGCCCCCTGGCCACGCATATAAAGGAGTGGAGGAGGGGGAGAGGGCCGGCCCCTATGGCGCGTCCTGGAAGAGTCCTACTCCCACCGGAAGTAGGATCCCCCCCCCCCCCCTCCAAGTAGTAGGAGTAGGAGACAAGGAAAGGGAAGAGAGAAGAGAAGGAAGGAGGGGGCGCAGCCCCTCCCCCTAGTCCTATTCGGACTAGGCCTTGGGGGGCGCAGCCTCCCTTCTCTCTTTCCCCTAAAGCCCAATAAGGCCCATATACTCCCCGGCGAATTCCCGTAACTCTCCGGTACTCCAAAAAATACCCGAACCACTCGGAACCTTTCCGATGTCCGAATATAGTCGTCCAATATATCGATCTTTACGTCTCGACCATTTCGAGACTCCTCGTCATGTCCGCGATCTCATCCAGAACTTCGAACTACCTTCGGTACATCAAAACATATAAACTCATAATACCGATCGTCAACAAACTTTAAGCATGTGGACCTACGGGTTCGAGAACTATGTAGACATGACCGAAACACGTCTCCGGTCAATAACCAATAGCGGAACCTGGATGCTCATATTGGCTCCCACATATTCTACGAAGATCTTTATCGGTCAAACCGCATAACAACATACGTTGTTCCCTTTGTCATTGGTATGTTACTTGCCCGAGATTCGATCGTCGGTATCTCAATACCTAGTTCAATCTCGTTACCAGCAAGTCTCTTTACTCGTTATGTAATACATCATCCCGCAACTAACTCATTAGTCACATTGCTTGCAAGGCTTATAGTGATGTGCATTACCGAGAGGGCCCAGAGATACCTCTCCGACAATCGGAGTGACAAATCCTAATCTCGAAATACGCCAACTCAACAAGTACCTTCGGAGACACCTGTAGGGCACCTTTATCACCCAGTTACGTTGTGACGTTTGGTAGCACACAAAGTGTTCCTCCGGTAAACGGGAGTTGCATAATCTCATAGTCATAGGAACATGTATAAGTCATGAAGAAAGCAATAGCAACATACTAAACAATCAAGTGCTAAGCTAACAGAATGGGTCAAGTCAATCACATCTTTCTCTAATGATGTGATCCTGTTAACCAAATGACAACTCATGTCTATGGCTAGGAAACTTAACCATCTTTGATTAACGAGCTAGTCAAGTAGAGGCATACTAGTGACACTCTTGTTTGTCTCTGTATTCACACATGTACTAAGTTTCCGGTTAATACAATTCTAGCATTAATAATAAACATTTACCATGAAATCAGGAAATAAATAATAACTTTATTATTGCCTCTAGGGCATATTTCCTTCATCGTTCACGCGTACTCCATGCCTATACCGTGCGCCCCCGTCCCCGGCTTCTTTGGCGCCCGCCCGGCATCTCATCAGGCTCTGTACGCGGCTCCTCAGTCGTATCCGCCGGCGCCGCTCTACGACCCCTCTGCGGCCTATGGCTGCCTTCGGTCGGTGGGTTCGCGGCGCCGCCGCCACAGCCGCTGCCGTCGGCCTCGGTCCTCCCGCCGGCGCCTTGGGACCCCGCGCTGCTAGCGGCCCTCCACACCGCCCCCACGCCACAGCAGTACACTGGCGGTGCCGACTGGTATATGGACACCAGAGCCACGGCTCACATGGCTGCCAACCCCGGTAACCTTCTTACCGCTCACCCCGTTCACACCGCTGCTCGCATTACCGTGGGCGACGGTTCCTGCATGCCTATTACTCATGTCGGCCATGCTACTTTTCCTTCTAACTCCATGCCATTATATCTTTCTAACGTACTTGTCTCACCTGACATCATTTAAAATCTTGTTTCCATTCGTTCTCTTACACGTGAAAATCCTGTCACCGTTGAATTTGACATGTTTGGCTTTTCTGTTAAGGATGCCCGTACCCGGATGGTGCTCCACCGATGTGACAGCCCCGACGAGCTCTACCCGGTCCACTCATCCACCTCCTCTGTCGTTGCACCCATGGCGCTTTCCGCCGGAGTAGACCTTTGGCATGCTCGTCTCGGTCATCCCAACACCGCCACCCTTTGTCATATTCTTCGGAGTTTTTCATTCACGTGTAATAAGATCGACGATCACACTTGTCATGCTTGTCGTCTCGGCAAACATGTTCGTCTTCCCTTTAGCACTTCCTCGCATGTTGCATCATACCCGTTTGAGTTAATTCATAGTGATGTTTGGACCTCTCCTGTTGCAAGTAACATGGGCTATCTTTATTATCTTGTTATACTTGATGATTTTTCGCACTATGCGTGGACCTTCCCGTTGCGGCGAAAGTCGGATTCTGTTGCCACTCTTACTGCATTCTACTCCTATGTCTCCACGCAGTTTGGTCGACCCATTCATGTGTTGCAAACACACAACAGGAAGGAGTTTGATAATCTTGCGATCCGCAACCTTCTCGCCACACATGGCACGATTTTTCGTCTCACCTGCCCGTACACTTCGCAACAAAATGGTCACACGATCACAGGCTTCGTGACTCTTAATGACTGCATCCGCACCCTCCTCTTTCACGCCAACGTGCCACCAAGTTTTTGGCCCGGCGCGCTTGCCACCGCATCACTACTCCTCAACATACGTCCCTGTCGCACTCGCGGGAATTTTGCACCTCATCACCTTTTGTTCGGCACGCCACCTTCCTACGCCGAGCTCCGCATCTTCGGTTGCCTGTGCTACCCTAGCATCGCTTCCACTACTCCTCATAAGCTCGCACCACGGTCCATGGCATGTATTTTTCTTGGCTATCCCCCCAATACCAAAGGCTACCGCTGTTATGATCCTATCTCACATCGGGTGATCACTTCCCGACACGTTACTTTGATGAGATGGTTTTTCCGTTTCAGCAGGTACCTTCGGATGTTGCGGCTTTGCCCGCTCCGGTGACGGCCGCGAAGCTTCTCTTGGGCCGCCTCCGGCTTTGAGGGTGCCCGCGCCACGGGTCGAGTTCCTTCGGCTGGCTGCCTTAGGGCTGCACCCCTGGCGCCCACGACGCGCCCTCGGCGGCCCGCCGTCGGCCTCCTCGCCGCGTGGGCCTCCTCGGCGCCCCAGCGCCCTTGCCTGCCGCCTCGTCCGAGGCGGCCTCGCCCTCGACCACACCCGCGGCGGCTTCGCCCGCGGCATCGGAGGTGGCGGGCTCTTCTTTGTCTTCGCCCGTCGCCAACCCGGACTCGCTGCCCCGCCCGTCAGCAACCTTTTTGGCACGCTGGCTAGCAAGGATGACTCGCTCTCGGGCTGGCACTTTTCGCCCGAGTACGCGGTACACTAGCGATGAGTATCTTCTCGCTGCTTCCGTCTCCGAGCCGTCCCCTCTCCCATCGTCAGCTCGAGCCGCCCTTCAGGATCCTCATTGGCTCGCTGCGATGCAGGAAGAGTTCGACGCGCTCCAACGGAACCGCACCTGGCAGCTTGTCCCTCGGCCGCCTCGTGCCAACATCATCACGGGCAAGTGGGTTTTTCGGCACAAGACTCGTCCGGATGGCACTCTTGAGCGCTACAAAGCTCGCTGGGTGGTTCGAGGCTTTCGGCAACGTGCGGGCGTGGACTTCACCGACACTTTTGCCCCGGTTGTTAAACCGGGCACGATCCGCACCGTGCTTGACTAGCCGTCTCCCGAAGCTTGGCTCGTGCATCGCTTGGATGTCTCCAACGCTTTTTGCACGACCACCTCGGCGAAAGGTGTGTTCTATGAGCAGTCCACCGGCTTCGTCGACGCCACACATCCAGACCATGTGTGCTTGCTCTCCCGTTCCCTTTACGGGTCGAAGCAGGCGCCTCGGGCCTGGTACTAGCGCATCGCTGCATTTCTGCAGATGCTCGGATTTACATTGACTCGCTCCGATGCGTCCCTCTTCGTGTACCATCACGGGGTTGACACGGCCTACTTGTTGCTCTACGTCGACGACATCATCCTGACGGCATCCACTGTCGCGCTCCTCCAGCGGCTCACCGCTTTCGTCTTCGCGATGAGTTTGCCCTGAAGGACTTGGGCCCCCTCCACTACTTCCTTGGCATTGAGGTGGTTCGACGGCCAGATGGGTTCTTTCTGCACCAGCAGCGTTACGCCCATGAGCTTCTCGATCGAGCCGGCATGCTTAACTGCAAGTCTGCTCCCACGCCTGTCGACACCAAGGTCAAGGTTTCCGCTCTGGAGGGTTCTCCCGCATCCGGCGCGGCCTTCTATCGCTCCATTGTGGGTGCTTTGCAAGATCACCTCGACGCGCCCCAACTTGCGTGATGCCGCTCAAAGAGGTCTCGTTTTCACATGCATGCTCCGCGTGACTCTCACTGGACCTTGGTAAAGCGTATCCTCCATTACATACGCGGCACCCCGTCCATGGGACTTACACTGACGGCCTCCGCCTCCACCGACCTCATCGCCTACTCTGATGTAGACTGGGCTGGCTGCCCGGGCACACGGCGCTCCACTTCGGGTTACTGTGTCTACCTTGGGCCGTCTCTGATCTCTTGGTCCTCCAAGCGACAGCCCACCGTCTCCCGCTCGAGTGCCGAGGCAGAGTATCGGGCGATGGCTAACGCCGTTGTCGAATGCTCTTGGCTTCGGCTACCGCTCCAGAGTTGCTTTGTGATGCTCGCAAGGCCACGCCGTTTCATCGCAACAACGTCTCCGAGTGTACCTCTCCGCCAACCCGGTCCACCATCGATTTAACGAAGCATATTGAGCTCGACATACACTTTGTTCGTGAGCAGGTGGCCCTTGGACGCATCCAGGTCCTCCACGCCCCGACGGCGCAACAGTTTGCCGATGTCATGACAAAAGGACTGTCTACTTCTGTTTTCGAGGAGTTCAAGTCCAGTCTTTGCGTCTCCGGCGACGCTTCAACTACGGGGGGTGTTGAACATATGATTTGTGCATGTATATTGTATAGCCCCGTCCACCACCTAATCATTGTATAGTTGAGGTTGTGGCCCACCTTATACTTCATATATATGTGCGCTATGCACCGATCAATACATCGTAAAGCATTGCCAGAACATTCGTTTCCAACAAATAAGATGGTCACATGCATCTTTTTGATGCAGAGGGGATAACCTCAGCACAATTGGCATGCTCTAAATGACAACGCCTAATGAAAGACGCTCAATTAGATACACAGTTTTTTTTTATCAGCAATTAGATACACAGTTGAGACGTCCTATCGTGTCGTCATTTTCTTGGCTTGAAGTCTAATCTCCTAAATAATGATCTTGGATTACTCCTCTGATAGCTCCAAGATGGCCATCACTTGATGTGCGCCCATTCAAATTGTATAAGGGGGTGTACCTTTCAATAACGAGCACCAAACTCACAAAAGACAGCCGTTCTTCATATATAATTCTGATTTCTGAACGAAGACTATTTCCACTCCACGTGTTCTGAGAACGAATCATTTCACAATATCTTTCTGATTTCCTTCTGGTTGCGTGACCCACATTAAACTCCAATATTTTGTTCGAAATTAGAGAAGGTGGAGAAAAAGGCGGGAGCGGAGCAACGTGGGTTGGCGTCGGTGGCCGGAGGACGAAGGTGAGGATGAGGAAGCGGGAGCAGAGTGGGAATGTGGGATCCGTTGCAGGCAGCAGCCTTGGATAAATTTGCACGTTCTAAAAGTGCCTTTTACTTGACCATTAATACCCAACTCTTCCTTCAGACCTTCGTCACCCACTTAAACCACTTGTGACTAGGACGTTGATGAGTGCGTCCACAATGGCGTCCACAATGGCACTAGCCGCTGCAGCGACGTCACAGCCGCCGCACTTCGTCTTGGTCCCTCTCGCGGCGCACGGCCATCTCATCCCGATGGTCGACCTCGCGCGCCTCCTCGCGTCCCGCGGCGCGCGCGTGAGCCTGCTCACCACGCCCCTGAATGCCAGGCGGCTCCGCGACGGCGGCGTCGCCGACAAGGCCGCTCGCGCGAAGCTCCTGCTGGAGGTCGTCGAGCTCCCGTACTCACCGGCCGACTACGGCCTGCCACCGGACTGCCAGAACGCCGACATGATCGCCGACAACGCCCAGATGCTCCCCTTCTTTCTCGCACTTCGCGAGCTTGCCGGCCCGTTCGACGCCTACGTGCGCGCGCTGGTGCCGCGCCCGAGCTGCATCATCTCCGACTGGTGTAACTCGTGGACAGCCGGCGTCGCCACTTGCCTCGGCATCCCGCGGCTGTTCTTCCAGGGGCCTTCGTGCTTCTTCTCGCTCTGTGACCTCGACGCCGCCGCGCACGGGCTGCACGAGCGGATAGCCGCCGCCGAAGACCGGGAACCGCACGTCGTGCCCGGGATGTCGGTGTCCGTAAAGGTGGGCAACGGCAGGCCCCACGGCTTCTTCACCTCACTGGGGTGCAAGGAGCTGCGTCACGACGCCGTCGCGGCCATGCGTACGTCCCACGGTGTGGTGATCAACACCTTCCTGGACCTCGAAGAAAAGTCCGTGGCGTGCTACGAGGCTGCTCTCGGCAAGCCCGTGTGGACGCTGGGCCCGTTCTGCCTGCACAACCGTGATGGCGAGGACAGGGCGTCGCGCGGTGGCAACAAGAGCGGCGTCAGCGAGAGGGCGATCGTCGCGTGGCTGGACAAGCAAGCGCCTGAGTCCGTCGTATATGTCAGCTTCGGTAGCGTCGCACGGAAGCTCCCCAAGCAGCAGTTCGAGATCGGCCACGGCCTGGAGCACTGCGGCAGGCCCTTTCTCTGGGTCGTGAAGGAGTCCGAGCTGGCCTCGCCGGAGGCTCGTATGTGGCTAGAGAGCCTGCAGGCGCGCACGTCGGGGCGGGGTCTCGTGGTGCGCGGCTGGGCGCCGCAGCTCGCCGTCCTGTCGCACCGCTCCGTGGGGGGGTTCGTCACGCACTGTGGGTGGAACTCCGTGCTGGAGTCCATCGCGCACGGCGTGCCGGTCTTGACGTGGCCGCACTTTGCCGACCAGTTCCTGAACGAGCAGCTGGCTGTGGACGTGCTCGGGGTCGGCCTCCGGATCGGCGTCACGGCGCCCGTGATGATCCTGAACGACGACGCGGCCGCGCCGGTGCTGCGTGGCGACATCGCGCGCGCGGTGTCAGAGCTCATGCAGGGCGGGGAGGAGGCCGAAGAGAGGAGGAGGAAGGCCAAGGAGTACGGCGCGAAAGCTCTGAAGGCCATGGAGAAAGGAGGCGATTCGTACGAAAGGCTTACGCAGCTAATCGAAAGCTTCAGGCACGGTGGAGGCAAAGAACATGAACATTGCAGCGGCGTGACAGCATGAATATTGCACAATTGTACGTAGATCCTTGAATGCACTGCATCGATGTGCAAAGATTTTCGGGCGTAATCATGTCGCTCGATGTATATTTGTTCGTGTGAATGAAGCGTGACAGCTCTTGCTTTTTTTTTCTCAACGATACACGATGGAGAGATGTTTCAAGATCATAGAAAAAGAGTCAAGACGGCTGATACAACGATAAACGATGGATAGAACCACGTTACACCAGCAGAAGACTGCAACGACACACAATCCACCCTGTTCAACCTCCGCCCATGAATGGCAAAGAGACAAAACACATAACAAAAAAATGTCATAGTTGAATCAACACATCCTCCATAGAAAGCATCTAAGAGAATCAGCAAGTGAACAACGGGAATCAGTCGGACCTGAGATGACCTCGTCTAAAAGGCGACCGTTGAAATACATTGCGCCCTGTAGACCCATAACCACAGCAGCGACAACCGCCAAAGCAACACTCCAACTCAAGCCTCGCAGCCGAGGCGGACGAGGCATCTAGCTTTCCACTCCATACCTCTAGTAGACTTGTAGGAAATGGACTAGACCGAGACAGCGCCTCCAAGGAGGAGACGTCGCCCATAGGCATCGCCATTGTTCGTACTAGTACTCGCGAGGCAGAAATTTCTTCCTGGCCAAGTCCAAATACCCTCTAAGATAGCAAGAGCGACACAGAACTGGAGTGGGTGAGGAAGCCTTCTCGGACCATTGATTAAGGAGGAGATCCACATCTCTCCGCCGACGAGGAGGGGAGCACCGACAAGGCTCATCGAGGAGCAGCACCAGGGGCACCGCACCACCGCCTCAGCACGTCGCCACCGGCCGCCAGCTCCCTATACTCAATCCGATGACACAACAAGAAAGTGTTGCCTCAAGATCCAGGCGCCATCGCGATTGACGAATATATTCATGCATTTGAAAAAATGTTCGTGCATTTCAATAAAGTCCATGGGTTTGAAAAATGTTCCCGGATTCTGAAAAAAAATTGGTCATGGATTTGAAAAAAATTCACAAATTTCAAAAAAGTTTGCGAATTTTTATAAATTCACACATTTGAAAAATGTTGTCAATTTGAAAAAATCACAAAAAGGAGAAAACTCTAAATTTAATAAAAAATGAATTTGAAAATGCGAATTTGAGAAAGTGTTCACGATTTAAAATAATCATGAATTTTAAAAAATATTAAAAATTCGGAAAATAATTAAATTTGAAAAAGTTTACAAATTCAGAAAAAGTTCACGAAAAGAGAAAAAAGAAAAAAAATAAAATGAAAACAAAATGGAAAAGGAAGAAGAAGAAACAAAAGAACGGCAGACCCAAAGATAAAACAAGGGAAAAACAAAACCGAAAGAAAAAACAAAGCCCACAAAAACCAGGAGGAAAGACAATATGGGCAAGCAGCCAACTTCACACCTAGCGCGTACAAGGGGATGCGCGCCGCGAACCAACAAGGAAATCCCTATTCGCCGCTGGCTGCGGCAAAATGTCGGGCTACCGCAAAGGGCAGCGATGCGAGCGAAAACGTGGGCCAGCCCACTTCGAGATTTACACAGGTGCGGCCAGCCGGTTTAGGGAGAAGGTTCCCTAAACCGGGTATTTTTGCTGTCTTCTTTCCTTTTCGGTTTTTTGGCTTTCTATTCTGTTTTATTTTTTGTTTTTACTTTTATTTCTTTTTCGTTTTTCCAGTTTCTTTTTTCTGTTTCTTCTATTTTCTTTTTCTTTCCTTTCCTTTTCCTTTCTCCTTTTTTTTCAAGTTTATTTCCTTCACAAAACAGTTAAGAAATTTCAAAAAAGATTGCTTCTTTAAAAAATTTGTTCAAAGTTTCAAAAACTATGCTTGTTTTCAATTTTTCTTTGTAAATTTATAAAATATTGGAATTCAAATTTTGTTCGCATGTTTGACAATTTGTTCACAAACATAAAAATTGATCTGGTTGTCAAATTTTTACACAAATTTAAAATTTTTTCAATCTTTTAAAAAATGTAATTTCAAAATTTTGTTCAATCTTTCAGAAAAATTTTACACAAATTTGTTCAATCTTTTAGAAATTTCATCAAAGTTTATAATTTCAAAACTTGTTCACTTAATTTAGAAAATGTTCTAAATTTCAAAAAGTGTTCCCTTTTTAAAAAAAATTCACAAACAAAGAAATTTTCGGTTTCAAAAATATGTTCCCGTTTTCAAAATTTGTTCAAAATGTTGGAAACACTAATATTTAAAAAAACACAAATTCAAAAAATGTTCGCATTTTAAAATTTCGTTCACAAATTAGAAATTGCTCCAGAATTAAAAAAATGCTTCCATTTTCGATATTATTCACAAATTTCGCAAAATGTTCCTGTTTCCATAATTTGTTCACAAATTCAGAAAACTTCAACGTTTTTAAATTTTGTTCAAAAAATTAAGTAAATTAGGAATTCAGAAAAAAGTGTTCCTCTTTTTTTTAAATATGTCCACAAATTACACAAATGTTCAGGTTTCCAAATTTGTTCACAAATTAAAATATGTTCAGGAATTTCAGAAAATGTTCCTGTTTTCCAAATTTATTCAGAAATTCAGAATATGTTCCTGTGTTTGAAAATGTTTGAATTTTCAAAAATTTGTGTTCAATAAACAACTCAGGTTTTTTTGAGAAAAAATTGCTTTCAAAATTTAAAATATATGTTGTGCTGGTTGTTGGTTCTAAAACATGTACGCTTCTACTTGTCCAATAACCTTCGGTAGCTCAACCGGTTAGAGCACTTGATCTGTTGCGTGAGATCCTGTGTTCGATCCCATCCTATGGCGTCTGACTATTAGCTACTCCCTCTGTAAACTAATATAAAAGCGTTGAGCATACTACTACTTTAGTATTCTAAACGCTCTTATATTAGTTTACGGAGGGAGTACTACCGATTTGTTTCCTTCATGGGCCGGCCCAGGCAGGAACTCCTATGAATCAACTTAAATAAAGCTTCGTGAGATTGTCTTAAAAAAAGCCTATATTTGATGTGCCAAATAGAAATTGGCTTTCTATTTTTGGCGCCATATGTCTCGTATTACGCAAATCGTAGGGACGTCTCGTATGAGGGCGAGCGCCAGGTGTGTGGGAGGGCACAACCTCGTTTATTTGTTCTTTTTTTTCACCTTTGTTTATACTCGTAAATATGTTAAAATAAATATATTATAAAAAACATTTTACATAAAATATCTGAAACAAATGCTAACCAAGTGTTTTAAAAATATTAAATATGTATAAAAAAATATTTCTCATCTAAAATAAAAAATTATACAAAATATATATAATGTATGTGAAAATATTTGATCATAGAAAAATGTTGGCCATATATTCAAAAGATGCTAATCTTGTATCTGAAAAATATTTAAAAAGCATATGAAAGAATATGTGTATTGAAAACACCTTGACCACGTAATTGAAAAATGTTCAACTTGTATTTGTGCTAAAAGTTTATTACACAAACGTATTAGATATATACCAAAAATGTAAAACGTGTATGATAAAAAATATGAAAAGATGGGCTTGCTCTCATACTGTTTGTGCTTTTCCCTCCTACTTAAACATTAGTTCCTCAACTAAAAAAACTTAAGCATTAGTTCCAGAAAAAACAAGCCATGGTCCTTTCCGTTCGGCCTTATTGTGTACATTGGAATCCGGATTTTGCGCCAGCTGCCTCGGAAAAAAAAACCCAACGTAATGCCACCTTTTTTTTCTCTACTTTTATTGTTTTAACTAATGGAGTGGGCCATTACTACGGACGCTTTAGGCAAGGTCTTCTTCCATCTCGTGTTCTTTTTTCTCTTTTCTTTTGAACTGTATGCATAAATGGGCTTGCACTCATACTGTTTGTGTCTTTCCTTCCATCTACTACTACTTAAACATTAGTTCCAGAAAAAACAAGCTCTGGCCCTTTCAGTTCGGCCTCATTATGTGCATGGGCATCCTGATTTTGCGCCAGCTGCCTAAAAAACCCAACGCAACAACTCAAAGATTTTGCGCCAGCTGCCAGGCCTGTGTACCTATTCGATGCTCTCAGCGTCAAACAGCGCCTTGACGCAGAGAGCGACCGCTAATGAGCCGGCCCATGGTGACTCTTTCCTGTGCTAGCGAGTGAGTTTTTCTACTCCCCCTCCGAACCAAGTTAATTAACACGCTTTTAGTACAACTTTGTGAAGGGACTATCTTTTTTCAAGTACAACGAGCGGGTTCGAACCAGCAGTTCTAGCTATTAGTTTTTTGCTGTTTTTACTATCGGCTTTCAGACATACTTCCATTTTCATTTGAAAAATGAAATGCTTATTTATTTAGAAAAGCAGGAAATTTTAATTTTGAGAATTTTTTTAAGTCGACCATTATTAAATTTCAAAAAATATTTTAAACTCTGATCTTTTTTGAAAACATGAACTTTTTTAAATCTGGAATATTTTTTCAAAATGCAAAAATATTTTATTTTGTGAGCAGTTTTTGTGACCTGAATTTTTTTAAAGGAGAATACCTTTTGGAAAACGTGTATTTTTTGAAATTATGAATAAAAAATCGCAAACATTTTTTAAACTACCGAACATTTTTTGAATTTGTGATTTTTAATTCCGTTTTCTTGGAAAATTTGAACAAATATTGAAACCGAATACATAATTTGGAAAACGTTACTTTTTTACAAATTATTAACAAATTTTAAAAACTTGAATATTATTTGAAACCTGGTCATTTTGTTGAATTTTTTTGAACATCTCTTGGAAAATGTGAATAAAATGTTAAAATTTATTCATGCTCTGAACATCACGAAACTATTCAAGTTAAAAAGTTATTCAGGGGTGATTACAAAATTCTTTAACTATTGCTAAAAATTACTCCATTGCAAAGTATGTTTGATATGTATTTTGTTCCTCAGGATAACCATTTAGTCTTTGTGAAAACAAAAATTATTGTTGTTTACAGAAAAGACAAGGTATTGCCTTCAAAAAAGGCAAATGTTAGGGGTTCCACATGTAGAAGCTATTGCTTCTCTCCATTTGAAAGCGAGTTGGCGGACTTCTTCTTGACAACTCAGATCATCATATTGCGGCCGCTCCTAGCCCCACCGCCGACCACTCCTGCCGCGATCTTCACCAATCTTTGCCTAGGGCCGCTCCGGCCATGACAACCACCATCTCCGTCCTGTTCTCTCCCGTCGACATCCATGTCTCTCGCAGATCTCAACTTTCAGAAGGGCCAAGCACTTGAAGATGAGGTTTGGAAGCACTCAGGTGTGCGTACCAACTCGGATGCTGATGAGAATTCATTGGGATTCCCACTGATGCAAGGTCCAAGATGAGGCTAACTAATGAATCGGTAGATACCATCCTTTTGTCGTGCTTTGGAGGTCATGCATCCCTTTACAAGGTTGAGCGATTGGAGAATTGGTGCATTAAATTCATAGTGTCATCCAAGGAAGTGGGTCTTTCAACCATCAAAGGAGGTAACATCTCTGGTCCTCTTTCCAACATCAACTTCCTTCTGCTTGGTGAAAGGGGGTCAAACTCCAATGTTGAGCTTGCTTTTTATCTCCAAGAGAAATCAGATGAATGGACTCTCATTTTTGGTAATCATCATAGGAAATCCCATGCTCAAGCCCTTAGATCTCCTGGTAATTTTCGGGATCGTGCACGATCCAATGCTAGATCTAATCATGTTAATTTGTCTATCTCACCCGCTCATCATCACCGAATCATAATCATCGCTCGGAGCCATCAAGGGAATTCAATGCTAAAGAGGGACATCAGCAATTTCAAGCTAGTGCCAATGGGCCTAATGATCGTAAAGATCCCTTCTATGTCCGTCGCCTCCTCTCAGGTTATTTGAGGCCCACTAGTCCTAATAGGATTAAGTGCCGCTCATGTAGGCATTGGGGACATATAGCTAGGGACTACTACTCTGCTCCTAAGCCCAATTCTAGCCCACCTTCGGTTGCGGCATCACAACACATTCAACGCTATGAACCTTCCCAGGCAATTCAGCGGCAACCCACCACTATTGCCGTGAATCCAATGTCTAATTAATCAGCATGTTGTCAGCGCACCTACCATGAGTAATACCACCCTTCCCATTCGCCCCCCCCCCCCCCCCACAGTTTGTAGGTGCTCGTCTCTACGGGGTGCCTCTCTACATTCCACCACATCGGCATCGAACTCCCCCCTCTGCTCGTCTACTTGCCAGAACCTCCCCAACTTGGGGGCGGTCTCATCTCATCGGCAACCATGGCCACATCCCCTTTCGATGCCACTCAATTCATCGCTTCAGGCCACCAACACATCAAAGTAAAGACCAGCTAGGGTTCGAGTCGTTGTAGGAGCTGTGGCGCCTACACATGAGGAGTGGGCGATTGTCACTACCACTCCAATGCCCAATCTAATGGTTCACTTCCACAATGTACGTGAGGTAATCGCTAAAATTCTGACTGAAGTGAAACACATGGGGTTTCTAAGATTTGTCCTTGCCCTTTCAGTCAAGCGTATGCCAAATTGAATAATGTATTTGATCGTGATGATTTAGTTTAGAGAGGTCCACACCCATATATTGATGTTCACTTTATATTTCAAAAACACAACAAAGTTCTGAATTGGAGGTGATTCATACTTAATAGGGAAGTTTGGATGTTGTTGTATGGATTTTCGTTCAACGGGCGCTGCATGTAGGAGATAGGGAATGCTGTCAGAAGCTTTGGCACCTTGCTACAATGGGATCATGTGAAGATCACTAGGGCTAACTAACTTGTGAAAGTGAGAGTTGAGGCACTTAGAGATATACCTGCCAGTCTGGTTGTTGGAAAAGGAAATGACTTTTAGACAGACTCACTCATAGGCCCTATTGTCATTCTTCAGCAACTGATGTTAGGTGCGGACGCACCTGATGAAGATCCAATCCCTGCTAATGGTAACCCACATCCATTGCCTCTGCAAGATAATTACCACCCCAATCAACATAACCATTTCCTGGGACCACTACTGCAGCATGAGCATGATGATGTGCACAATTTGCCAGACCTAAATCTTGCTAACCCCCTGCTTGATCTGCAACTGGCTCCTCCACTGAATGTAGAGATTGACATGGAGGAGATGTATAAGAGAAAGGTGTTGACTTAGCTGGTTGGGCTCATTGGGCTTTACCATAAGACAATCCTATTATTGACCTAGAGCTGCACCCAAGGGAATTCATGGGGCTCAACGATCTGTTGGCCTCACTTGAGGAACAAGAAGATGCTCAAATTCAGGACAATCTTCAGGATGAAGATGGTTATAGCAAACTTACAATCTCTTTGGCATCTTCACATAATTCTGCTCCCTCTGCTGAATCAGGTTATGGGCCTATTAAGATTCACCCATTTTCAGTGGTCTTCCTTATTTAAATGTGCTTGATGGGCTTCCTCGCCAACCCATGAATGGTGTTGCCTTGGGCCATGCCATGCAGCCCATTCCTCAAGATGATCCATTGCTTTTGGTTCCCAATGAGCAACAAGATGTGTTTGTAGGGCATGACTATAATCTAGATGCCATTTTGTCTAAAAATCATATGAACATTGGGAAGTTGGACATTGATCTTATGAAGTGTGAAGTTACCACTATGTTGGCCCCAAGGGGGCACACTACTGCTTTTACACAGGGGCAAGATAGAAATAAGACTTCTACTCTTCCAGTTAACATTGTTTCCAACATTCTATTTGATGAAGAAGCTCAGTCCTCTGTTCCACAGCTTAAAGATCCTGCTCCAATGCCAGATCAAGCTATCACTCCACAGATAGGTGAGCCAGATGTGTCTAAAATCTCGGTCCCCCTGGATTCCCTGAGCCCATTTACTTGCATTCTAATCGTAACTATAAAGTGGGTGATGCTCTTATCCATGATCAAGGCATTTATCATGTGTTTAGGGAGAAACAAATGTCTCTCCCACTCCAATCCGATGAGATGCTGCTAGGAGATGAAGGGGCTAGGATTTTGAAAATGAAAATTGCCACTATTGCTGAAAGCAAAGAGGTAATACAAGTTCCCATCAAATGGGTTAACTGTTTATCTATTGCATTCCATTCCCCTGATAAATTTGAATAGACCAAGAAATTTTTCAACTCTCAAGTATGGGAATTCATTGTCCAAGGATTTGAATCTAAAAATTCTCAAGCCATTTGCTAGACCTAATAGAATCTTGACTGCTCAAACCCCTACTTGTAAATTGCAGCCATCTACATCTGTACCGATGGATCAAGAAAATATGCCCATCACATCTGCTGGTTCTGCCACTAGAGGAGCAATCTGCTTCCTCTACATCCGCCTTGCATGGGGAAGGAAGAGGTGAAGGAAATATGCCCTAGAGGCAATAATAAAGTTATTATTTATTTCCTCATATCATGATAAATGTTTATTATTCATGCTAGAATTGTATTACCCGGAAACATGATACATGTGTGAATACATAGACAAACATAATGTTACTAGTATGCCTCTACTTGACTAGCTCGTTGATCAAAGATGGTTATGTTTCCTGACCATAGACATGAGTTGTCATTTGATTAACGGGATCACGTCATTAGGAGAATGATGTGATTGACTTGACCCATTCCGTTAGCCTAGCACTTGATCGTATAGTATGTTGCTATTGCTTTCTTCATGACTTATACAAAGTTCCTACAACTATGAGATTATGCAACTCCCGTTTACCGGAGGAACACTTTGTGTGCTATCAAACGTCACAACATAACTGGGTGATTATAAAGGTGCTCTACAGGTGTCTTCGAAGGTACATGTTGGGTTGGCGTATTTCAAGATTAGGTTTTGTCACTCCGATTGTCGAAGAGGTATCTCTGGGCCCTCTCGGTAATGCACATCACTATAAGCCTTGCAAGAAATGTAGCCAATGAGTTGGTTACGGAATGATGCATTACGGAACGAGTAAAGAGACTTGCCGGTAACGAGATTGAACTAGGTATTGGATACCGATGATCGAATCTCGGGCAAGTAACATACCGATGACAAAGGGAACAACGTATGTTGTTATGCGGTTTGACCGATAAAGATCTTCGTAGAATATGTAGGAGCCAATATGAGCATCCATGTTCCCCTATTGGTTATTGACCGGAAACAGTTCTAGGTCATGTCTACATAGTTCTCGAACCCGTAGGGTCCGCACGCTTAACGTTACGATGACAGTTTTATTATGAGTTTATAAGTTTTGATGTACCGAAGGTTGTTCGGAGTCCCGGATATGATCACGGACATGACGAGGAGTCTCTAAATGGTCGAGACATAAAGATTGATATATTGGACGACTATATTCGGACACCGGAAGTGTTCCGGGTGATTTCGGAGAAAACCGGAGCGCCGGAGGGTTACCGGAACCCCCCGGGAGAAGTAATGGGCCTTATGGGCGTTAGTGGAGAGAGAGAGGGGCAGCCAGGATGGGCCGCGCGCCCCTCCCTCCGGGTCTGAATTGACTAGGAGAGGCGCGCCCCTCTTTCCCTCTCCTCTCCCCTTCCTTTCCCTCCTAGTAGGAGTAGGAAAGAGGGAGTCCTAATCCTACTAGGAGGAGGACTCCTCCTCCTTGGTGCGCCCCCAAGGGCCGGCCGACCTCCCCCCTTGCTCCTTTATATACGGGGGCAGGGGGGCACCCTAGAACACACAAGTTGATCTTCGTGATCGTTCCTTAGCCGTGTGCGGTGCCCCCTCCACCATATTCCACCTCGGTCATATCGTTGCGGTGCTTAGGCGAAGCCCTGCGTCGGTAGAACATCATCATCATCACCACGCCGTTGTCTTGTGGAACTCATCCCGACACCCTGCTGGATCGGAGTCCGGGGATCGTCATCGAGCTGAACGTGTCTGAACTTCGAGGCACCGTCGTTCGGTGCTTGGATCGGTCGGATCGTGAAGACGACGACTACATCAACCGCGTTGTCATAACGCTTCCGCTTACGGTCTACGAGGGTACGTGGACAACACTCTCCCCTCTTGTTGCTATGCATCACCATGATCTTGCGTGTACGTAGGAATTTTTTTGAAATTACTACGTTCCCAACAAGAGGAAGGACAAACTACCCTTGGTTGAAAGTAAGGCAAGAAGGAGCTTCATAGTGCAATCACATCACAAGGGTTTTAAGAAGCACATCTGCATGGATGGAAATTGTCTTACATGTCATGCTCTGCCTCCATATGTACCTGGAGAAGTTATTAAAAATCTTACTTCCACTTTTTGTAAGGTTAATATTCAAGGAGGCAAAGGAGAGAAGCAGACGTGAGGGAACAAAAATCTCAAGGCCTCCTCAGGCACCATCTCGAAACATGTCACCAAGGAGCCCAAGGTCAAAGGAAGCAACGAGTACTAGTGGTAGTATACTGTCAGTAGCACTTGTGTGGTGTCATGTATTTTGCTGCAATAATCTTTGTTGTACTCTGTCTCATTGGGACATGTACTATGTGGTGTTATCTATTCTGGATTCTGTATTGCAAGTGGAATTGGTCTGGTTATCAACTCTATTATTCCTATGAGTAGAGCTTGGAACATTCTTAATTGGAATATTTGGGTGATAAATGATGATAAAAAGTGGGTGTTGTAGCAAATAAAACCTCATAATTATACTGTTCTATTCTCACTACTGAGGAAACTAAAAGAGAACATTCTGACAGCTGAAATCTCAAAAGTTTATGTCCCAAGAAACTGAACAAGTTTGATTATCTCCCATCCTGTGGTACCTTTGGTGGCCTTTTAACGACACGAAATGACTAACTCTTCTCTAGTACAACACTCTGGGAAAATAAATTCTCCCTCTCTATTGAGTTTACATCCAAACTTAATGGGGAACAGTGGATACTTACAAACATCTATGGTCCCTGTCAAGTAGATATATAATTTTTTTAATTGGCTTCAGAATATTCAGCTTGAGGAAGACACTAATTGTCCGGTTTTGGGGAATTTCAACTATGTTAGATATCCAAGTAACAAGGAGGGGAAATATCCAGGACATGATGTTATTAATGAAGTTGTCAGCAATAATTGAGATTCCACTAAAATGCGGGAACTTCATCTAGAGTAATATGCAGGAGGCTCCTTTACTTGAGAAGATTGATTGGTTTTTTTCTTCAGAGGAATGTAATCTTTGCTTCCGAAATGCCTTGGCCATACCTCTCGACAGATATAATTCAGATCATGTACCTTCTGTTCTCAAAATTGGTACATCCATTCCAAAATCCTAGATTTTCATATTTGAAAATTACTCGTTGGAGCACCAGGATTTTAAAGAGGTTGTCAAGAGTATTTGGGAGCAACCTGTTGATGAATAGGACAATACTAAAATGATTATATCAAAGTTTAAAAGGCTCGATAAGGGACTCAAGAACTGGAGGAAAAATCTCTCTGACCTCAAAAGTACCATCTCAAACACAAATGCAATTATTTTGCTTCTTGATACTATTGAGGAATATAGACCACTTGGTCCAGAAGAGAAGGAAGGTAGGATATCCTGAAAGAACACCTAGAAAATATCCTTCATTGTCAAAAACTCTATTGGAAACAGGGATACCATAAGATCTATTAAATTTGGAGAGTCAAATACCAAATTCTTTCAGGCTAAGGCCACCATCAAACATAGAAACAATCATATTGCTAAAGCTGCTATTTTTTATAGAGATTTTCATGCTAGACAAGTTCAACCCTCTTCCACTACAAATCCTCTACTACTTCACACTCTCCTCCACTCAATTGATCATGTTCAGGAGCTAGAGTTACCTTTACTCATGCAGAAATTGATGAGGTGGTAAAGAACCTACCAACAGACAAATCACCTAGTCCTGATGGATTTAATGTTGCATATTTAAAAGCCTGCTAGGATATTGTGGCCTCTGATTTTTACAAGCTGGTGAAAGATTTTTATGAAGGCAAGGTCAATATCCGGAGTATCAACTACTCTTTCATTACCCTTATCCAAAAAAGGATGCAACTAAGGTCCCTAGAGATTATAGACCCATATCACTACTTAACTATACCTTGAAGATCATCACCAAACTTCTAGAAAATAGACTGCAGAAATATATTCTTAGCATGATTCACAACAAACAATATGGCTTTCTGAATAACAGATGCATCCAAGATTGTCTAGCATGGTCTTATGGATTTTTACACCAATGTCACCATTCCAAGAAAGAGATTGTGCTTTTCAAGTTGAAGTTTCAGAATCATTTTATATGTTGAGTTGAACCATGAAACCATTATTGAAATATTGTTAGCTAGGGGTTTTGGACCCAAGTGGACAATGTGGATTAAGCTCATCTATGGTACTTGTTATTCTTCTGTGCTACTGAATGGGGTTCAAGGAAAATAGTTCCTCTGTAAAAGAGGGGTGAGACAAGGTGTTCACCACTGATTTTTTTCACTGCAGCAGTTTTGCTTCGATCTATGCTTAATGAGGCCAAGGAAAACCAACTCATCCACCCCCTATCTTCCATACCTCTTGTCCAGAATTCCCTGTCATACAATATATAGATGATACCATACTTGTGCTTCTTGCAGATCCTATTCAATTGTAGCACATAAAAAATTTCTTGCTTCACTTTGTTGCTTATACTGGGTTACAAGTCAATTATTCCAAATCCACAATGGTATGCATTAAAACCCTTGATCATCTCATGCATAGACTTTCCACATTACTGGGATGCCACATTGATCAGCTGCCACTTCCTTATTTGGTTCTCCCTTTAAGTCTCCATGAACCTAAAATTGAAGATTTTGCACCTCTGCTTAAAAGGATTGCCTCTAGAATTGATGGTTGTGCTACACTCCTATCCTCAGGAGACAAACACACTTATTAAGTCAGTGTTTTCTAGCTTGCTTATCTTCTTCATGTGCTCTATCTCAATTCCCACAGCAGTTATTCATCAGATCAACCTATATCTAAAACACTGCTTCTGGAGAAAGTATGGATTTGAGGAAAAAATGATGGCTTTGATTTCTTGGGACAAGGTATGCTGCCCAAATCACATGGAGGACTATGAATTCATGATGTTGTTACACATAACCAGGCCTTGCTGAGGAAACATCTCCATAAGTTCTTGAATAGACAAGATATCCCCCGGTTCAAAATCATTTGGGAGTCTTATTACTCTAAAAGTGTGCCTAGTTCAAAGCATGTGGGATCTTTCTAGTGGAGAGATGTTCTTAAACTCTTGCTCACTTACAAACAACACCATGTGTGTGTTCCTGGTGATGAAATACTGTTCACTTTGGATTTGGTCTGATAGATGGAGAGAGCACAATTTGGAACACAAATTTCCTGAGTTACACTATTTTTATATCAACCCTGAGGTTTCTCTACAACAAGTATGTGTGCCATTGAAAGCACACCAACAATTATTACTCATCATCTCTGTAGTATTCATGGAAGAGCAACTGTTACTCCTCTATGAATATGTATAAAGCTATGGTGGGATCCGGCGTTGTTCATCATGTATTGAAGCAGCTTTGGAAATGCTCAGCAAAACTTAGGTACAAGATCTTCTTTTGGCTACTACTCTATGACAGAGTCAACACTAGAAATCTGTTGGATAGAAAATCTATGTACCTAGAAGATTACAATTGTGTCTCATGGAATGATAAGGGTGAATAAATTTTTATGCATCTATTTTGGGACTGCCCATTTGCTGGAGAATGTTGGGACCATATTATTCCCCACAGGAAACGGTTTATATCTTGCTATGATGAAATCTGCATCAATGCTTCAGTACTGCCTAAAGAGATTGCTCTCAATATTATAGCCATGGGTTGCTGGGGCATATGGTCAGTTCGAAATGACAAAATCTTCAGAAAAACAACCCTTCGTATCCAAATTTGGAAGTTCTATCTAAAGACAGGAATTACTGGTGCATCTCTCAGAGCTAGGCCTACTAAAGCCCAAAAGTTTTAGTACTGATTAGAGAATCTACAACCGGACTTGGTAAATCCGGACCCTCAAATGCCAGCGGACGTGCCCGGGCGCGTCCACGCACACTGACCGACATGCCTCAAATTAGCTACTCTGCATCTGAGTCTCTCATTTTTCAACCCCTAGATCTATACAAGCATGCAAAATAAATCCTACGTACTATATACTACGTGTTACCCTAGCTAATCTTCATCGTCGGAGATGTCCACGACGTCAGTGCCGGACGTCGGGTGGACAAGCGCGTAGGAGGGATCCGGCTCCTCCTCCCCCTTCCGCTCGACCTCATCCATGTAGGCGAACATCTCGTTCTCCTCCGCGTTGTGATGCACCTCCATCTCCTGTCGGCGACGGCATCTCGGCTCCGCATCCGACTCCGAGCGGAGGGAATCGAGGATGGTCTACTGCTCTGCCAGCAGATCCGCGTCCCCGGTGCCCCACATCCTCCTTCGTCTCCTCCTCCTCCGGATCCACTGCATCCGGAGGTAGCCCAGCGACAATCCGGGCTTCGTGCCTTGCATGTATCTTCTCAAGGAGCTGCAGTCGACGCTCCGGCGTTAGAAATGGGTGGCCCCTTATACGGCGGCGTGGGGGCTTTGACTACTAGTGGTGGCGGACAGGGAGTGAAAAGTGGCAGCGGCGGCAGATGGGCGGAGGAAAATGTGAAGGGGTAGGATTTCAGTGCTGACGGTCGGCTTAAATACCCGGGCTAGGCACTAGGCGGCCCGCCGGAGCAGTGCCACACGGCGACATCGGTCCGACGAAGGAGAGAGCTTTGGACTGCCAGGTTTCTGGGTGATTCCGCGTGGGATCCCGACGTTAGTCTGACGTGGCGGGTGCGCCCGGGCGCCCTCATATTCGTCTCATATTTGAGCTAGATATGAGGTGTGCCGGTCAGTCCGGGCGTTTGAGGCTTGTTTGAGGCGCCCGCCTAGGACAAAATTTCGTGACCGGTTAGTCCCCGAAAGGCCCACCTGGGCGTTTGAGGCGGGTTTGGGGTGTCTGGCTGTAGATGCTCTTAGAGAACAATTTGTAATTTAGTCCATCATGTTTCCTAGAGAGGGTATTGGTTGAATGTTTTGTACTTGGTTGACTTTGTGAATATATTTTTAATAAATATAATGCCGTAGGTTCAAGGTTGAAGAAATATACCTTTCCATGCTACAGAAAAAATCAACTAGATTGAATGCAAAAGCTGAGAGCCTGAACCACAGACTCACAAAGGGATTCTAAGGCGAAAAACGGGGAGGGGCCTGCTATATTTTCCCACCGGCGCTTGTTATACTTTTTAAGGATAGCTGGCTGACGAATCAGGCGCATGAGTTGACGAACACACGTGCTTTATGGGTCGGTGCAAGCTCCAAGGTGAATGAAATAGTAGCAAGCAATAGAACAAGAGGGCACGTCCGCGCAGCGGCAGCTGAACGCGGTTATCCGGCCGCATGTGGCTATCATGGGGATGCGTGCATTAATATTTGCTGAAATAGCTCGTGCAGTAATATACGTTTGAATACATCTGATGAAGGTACGATTTTTCCTGCCCCTGAGGTGCCATGGGTCTAGAGGACAGTGAAGACTTTTGGACGGGCGTGTTTTTTACTGCATCGCTTTTTGGTTTAACTTGGCCACATCCTTTTTTGTCAGCCTTGATCCTGTACCCCACACCGAGTTAGACAGAAAACTGCTGCCAAACCAAAGAATAATATGATATTGTTTCGGCGAGCGCCATGAAAATGTGAAAGACGGGTGAGTTGTCGGAGTACTGGGCCACGGTAGGCTAACCCGAGCCCCTGAACCTTTTAAGATATCGAGGCAGGCAGCGCCCCTCAAGACCCCAAGATGAAGAGCCGCTTTCCGAGAGTCGGCGGCCTTTTTTCGGCGAGCGCCATGAAAATGTGAAAGACGGGTGAGTTGTCGGAGTACTGGGCCACGGTAGGCTAACCCGAGCCCCTGAACCTTTTAAGATATCGAAGGTGCAGCGCCTCAAGACCCCAAGATGAAGAGCCGCTTCAGGAGTCGGCGGCAAGGCCGCCCGCCTCACTACCGAGTCCTGTGGACAACCGAGATAAGCCGACTCTAATCGGCGGCTTCGGAGAAGCCGGTGGGGGAGTCGGCCCGCGACTCCGACCACCTCGCCTTCGCAGTGATAGGCGGACGGGTACGTGCCACCGCGCGACCCATCCCGCCCGCTGGTCAAGGCGAGCATGGCCACAAAGGCGCCGCATCAACGGTGATCTCCATCCCAAGGCATCATTGCCATGCCGTCCCGACATCGACCGTGGGCGGAGCCTCACCCACGATGACGGCTGTCTCAGACGACCCAGAGACGGCGGGTCCCACCTGTCGGCCGGGGTACTGAAAACGGCGAGAGCGCCACAAGACGGACCCGTTGGGAGTCGGCCTCCTGGAGTCGGCTAGCCTCTCCCACGGGCCCCGCACGCCATTAACCAGAAAAGACAGGGAATGGCAATTGATCGCCCGTCAGCGGCACCGCTACCATGACCCCATGACCAAGCCAGCGTCATTAGAAGCACGGCTACTGAATCCGCAATGGCAAGACCCGCCCATGGGCGGATAAAACTGTCGGCTCGCTCAAGCCGGGCGGGGCCCACTGATCAGCGGCCCCAATCGGCGGAGAAGACAATGACTGAGAGACAGACGGCTGGGACCCGCGCCCAGCCGGATTACCATTGTACCCCTGAGGGGTAGGCCTATATAAACCCCCCAGGGCACCCATGCAAAGGGTTGGAATCCATTAGCACTAGACCAGATCATATAGGAAAGAGGAAGCTAGCCTAGCCTTCTCCTATCTCCAGGAAACAGCTCAAGGAGCAACCTTGTACCCACTTTGCCATAGTGACCATGCGGAGACCCCGCAGAGCAGCAATAGGGGTGTTATCTCCACGGAGAGCCCTGAAGCTGGGTAAGATCCGCCGGCGTGCATGTCTTCGCCTCATCCTGCTTCTGTGCACCGACGATGTTCTACTTGCCCCCACCATGATAAGCCATCCCTTGGCATATGTCGCACCCAACCCCCGACATTTGGCGCCCACCGTGGGGCTAGGTGCACCATCGTCCGGAGACCTGCTCGACGGGGACCCATTTTCTCCTCGGGCGAGCACAGCCAGCCCAAGACGCCAGATGGAGTCTGCGGCCGACGGCTGGCGCTGGCCGAGATCGCTAGCAGCCGGGGCCTCGCCGAACTTGTCGGGCGAGGTTCGCTCCGACTAACTTGCATCCGACGCAGTACGGGCGGCCCCGAGCCTCTCGCTGGGCTTCCTTGACCAACTCCACGCCGCCGGCGAGCTCGCTGCGTGGACTTGGAGTCCGTAGGCTCCACCGACCCGATGCTTGTCGACTCGACACCGCTGCCGCCGACGCTGCTCGCCACCAACGTGGTGGTCTACGACGAGCCGCTCCCTCGCGCGGAGAGC
This sequence comes from Aegilops bicornis, assembly GCA_021605145.1. Classification (NCBI taxonomy): domain Eukaryota; kingdom Viridiplantae; phylum Streptophyta; class Magnoliopsida; order Poales; family Poaceae; genus Aegilops; species Aegilops bicornis. The sequence continues at coordinate 263,863,777 of CM038674.1, read as the reverse complement.
GGCGGAAGCACCGTCACGGCGGTGCTTGTCATCGGTCACGGCGAGCATTCCGGTGAAGGAGCTCATGACCCACTCGACGCGGCTTTGCAAGACCTGACCGCGCCTATTCCGGAAGATGCTGACGCTGAGATGCTGGAGGCGCGCCGCCTTGACTCGCCGGCGCCAAGAAGCTGGCAAGCATGAGACGCCAGAGAAGCCTACCAGCGTGAGATGGACCGCGGCCAGGCGGCTCGCCGCCCCAATCGGGCCTAGCCGCCTAGGCGCGGTCCAATGGCGCGTGGCTATCGCCAACCTGTTCGGGCCAATCGCCCTATATACACCACGCTGCGGAGAACATCCGCGCTACCCGAGCGGCGGCATTTAGCCAGACAACTTCGAGGGTGAAGAGCGCCACGATGACCAGCGAGTCCAAAGCAGCTCTCGACGCGCCGCCGCCAAGCAGAACGAAGCCGCCGCCGCATTGTAGGCGCCGCAACGACAAAACGACGACCTGCCTCCCCGCCGAGATCAAGGCGCGATGTCTCGGACACCGACTGGCGGTGTCCGCGGAAGAAAAAACAAGGATCCGGCTGTCAGCCATAGTCGGACCCACATCACCATTGAGCGCGACCAAGACGGCCGCCCAAGAGCAGTGGAACGGCGGGACGACTATCTGCCTCCTCCTCCTCGCAGAGAAAGGCGAGTCTCCCCGCCGCCCGTTGAGCATCCGACTCTCGGCGACCGCCTTGGCCGCCGAGAGGGAGTCGGAGAAAATGACGCCCGCCACCGGATCGACCGACTCCACCGATCCCTGGCGCTGGAAGAAGAAGACGAGTTGGTCCGCCTGCTTTGACCTCGTGATCCGAGATGAGCCCTTTCCCAAAGGGTTCACGCTCCCGAGATACGCCCAAGTACACCGCTCGTAAAGCCGGAAGATCGGCTGGTTGACTACTCCACGGCCGTCAACATAGCTTAACGGCAACAAGCGTGTTGCCGTGAAGCACGCTCCGCTCATGCTCCGTGGCACGGCCCGGACATGGTTGAACAGCCTAAAGCCCCGCAGCATCAACACCGGGTCGACTTCACCGAAGCCTTCGTCCGCAACTTCACAACCACGCATAAGCGACCTCCCAAGCCTCGCCACTTTCCTTGTGCGCAAGGCCCCGACGAGTCAACTCGCGACTACCTCACGCTACCGGGCCGAGCTTCGAACTCCCCGCGAGGGCGTGCACGAGGTGCAGGCTATCGAGTACTTCACTGCCGGGTGCAGAGAAGGCACCCTACTCAAGCACAAGCTCCTCTGCGACGAGCCGGAGACCCTCGACAAGCTGCTGATCATAGCAGACAAGTATGCCACAGCTGACTCCTCCATGAAGGCGGAAATTCAAGTTAGTGCGACCGGCAAAGTGGCCCCTCAGGCTCCCAGAACTCCGGCTGCAGACGCCAGTCGGTGACAACAACAGAACGATCACAAGCGCAAGGCCCCACAGCCGGCTTCCAAAGAGCCGGCAGTAGCGACAGGCCGAAGACCAAGAACCGGAGGGGCAGCCTCCGACCAAGTGTAAAAAGGCGGCAAGTCCAACTGGTTGCCGGCCTTCTCTACTGAGCAGACTCTAGATGGTCCTCGCAAGTTCCACGCGCGCTGGCCGCCAAACCACACCACCCGGAAGTGCCACCGGCTCACCAGATCACCAAGGAGACGACCTCCTGCCTCCTCGTCATTGGCCGCCGCCCATCCACCGCTTCAAAGAGCCGGGCTGTCGTGCCACCGGCAAAGACAAGATGAGTACCTGTAAGAGCACGAAGCCTATGTGGTGTTCACCTGCCAGGGTGATGATCGATGCAAAGAAAGTGGTGCAGAAAGAAGAGGTGAATGCAGTAGCGTCAGATACTCCAGAGTTCATGCACTAGTCTGATAAGCCTATCAGTTGGAGCAGTGCTGATCACCCAGAGGTGATGCCGAGTCCGGGCTCCTACGCCCTGGTCTTGGGTGCCACCTTAGCCACAGACAGGCTGGCCGCTCGCTTCTCGCGAGTGCTGATAGATGGAGGCAGTAGCATCAACATCCTGTACAAGGATACCATGGAGAAGTTAGGAATCAAGCAAGGATAGCTTCAGAACAGCCGGACTGTGTTCCACGACATTGTTCCTGGCCTTTCCGCCGCCAATCGGCAAGATCCTCGATAGACGCCCTCTTTGGAGACAAAGATCATTTCCGCCGAGAGCCGCTTTGGTTTGAAGTGGTGGACCTCGAAAGCCCAGATCATGCGCTGCTTGGCCGACCTGCTTTGGCCAAGTTCATGGCGGTCCCCCACTACGCCTACCTCAAGATGAAGATGCCGAGTTCCAAGGGGATTCTGACCATAGCCGGCGACTACAGAAAGTCGTCCGCTTGCACGGCTGAAAGCAGTCAGCTAGCCGAGTCCCTGGTGATCGCGGCTAAGAAACGGCTTCTTGATCGGGTTGTGGCGATGGCCGGCAAGCAGCCAGAGATATCGCCCGACCCCAAGGAGTCGGAAGCTGAGGGTTCGTTCAAGCCGGCCAAAGAAACGAAGAAGATACCCTTGGACCCGGAGCACCCAGAGAGGTACGCTGTCATAGGTGCAAACCTTGACAAAGAAATAGGAAGGCGAGCTCGTCGATTTCCTCCGTGAGAATCGGGACATCTTCGCATGGTCTCCTAAAGACATGCCAGGTGTACTGACGGAATTCGCCGAGCACAAGTTACATGTCCGATCTGATGTGAAGCCCGTCAGGCAGCCCTTGCGCCGCCTGTCAGAAGAGAAGAGAAGAGTTGTTGGAGGAGAGATAGCCCGACTCCTAGCAGCCGACTTCATTATGGAAGTGTTTTTTCCAGAATGGTTAGCAAACCCGGTCCCAGTGTCAAGAAGAACAAGCAAAGGGCGGATGTGTATTGACTACACAAGCCTCAACAAAGCTTGCCCCAAGGACCCATTTGCTCTGCCGAGAATTGATCAAGTGATAGACTCCACGGCCGGATGCGAGCTGTTGAGCTTCTTAGATGCATATTCAGGATATAATCAGATCAAGCTGAACTCGACTGACAGACTGAAGACCGCCTTCATCACGCCGTTTGAAGCCTTCTGCTACCTGACCATGACGTTCGGCTTGAGGAATGCCGGCGCCACCTTTCAGCGTTGCATGCAGAAGTGCCTCCTCAAGCAACTCGGCAGAAACGCCCACGTCTACGTGGATGATGTGGTGGTGAAGACGGAAAAGCATGGAACACTGATGGAAGATCTCAAGGAGACCTTTGAGAACCTGCGCCGATTCCAGATCAAGCTCAACCCTGAGAAGTGCGTCTTCGGAGTACCAGCCGGCCAACTCCTTGGCTTCTTGGTCTCTGAACGCGGCATAGAGTGCAACCCTGTAAAGATAAAGGCCATCGAGAGGATGGAGGTACCCAGCCGATCGCTAGATGTGCAAAGTTCACCGGCTTGGCATCCATCACCGATTCATCACCGGTCATGGGCGAGAAAGCTCTCCCTTTGTACCAGCTCATGAAGAAGACCACCTTTTTCGAGTGGAACCACAAGGCGGACGAAGCGTTTCTCCAGTTGAAGAAGATGTTGACTGCTCCCCCTGTGCTGGCGGCTCCGACTCCTAAAGAGCCCATGCTCCTGTACATCGCCGCCACCAGCCGGGTAGTCCGCACAATCATTGTAGTTGAACACAAGGAGGAAGGCAAAGCGCTACCTGTCCAGAGACCGATATATTACCTGAGCGAAGTGTTGTCGACCTCCAAGCAGAACTACCCCCACTACCAGAAGATGTGCTACGGTGTGCACTTTGCCGCCAAGAAGTTGAAGCCTTACTTTCAAGAGCATCCAATCACTGTGGTTTGCACAACCCCACTAGCCGAGATCATCGAAGCCGAGATGCTTCGCCGAGTGGCCAAATGGGCCATAGATCCGCTCCCTACACCATCTACTACCAGCCCCGCGACCGCCATCAAGTCGCAAGACCGGGCCGATTTCGCCGACCGGCCGAGACTCAAGATCCGCCGCCAAATACCGACTCCACCCATTGGCGGATGCATTTCGATGGCTCCAAGATGCGCGACCGCTTGGGAGCCGGCGTTGTCCTCACTTCCCCTAAAGGCGACAAGCTCAAACATGCGCTGCAGATCCATTTCGCCGCCTCCAACAACGTCGCCGAATACGAGGCGCTCATTCACGGGCTCCGGCTTGCCAAAGAGCTTGGCATTTGCCGGATCCTGTGCTATGGCGACTCCGATTTGGTGGTCCAGCAGTCATCTGGCGACTGGGACGCCAAATATGCAAACATGGCGAGCTACCGTTTCCTTGTACAGCAACTCAGCGGATATTTCGAAGGGTGCGAGTTCCTTCACGTGCCAAGAAATGACAACGACCAAGCAGACACCCTGGCACGAATCGGCTCCACCCGCCAAGCAATAACACCCGGCGTCGCCCTTCAACGCCTCCTCAAGCCGTCTATCAAGCCTTCACCTGAATCAGACTCCATCTTTGTGCCGGCTCCCCCCGAAGAAGTCGGACCCAACTCAAGAGCCCCAGCAGACGGCACAAGAATTCTTACAGATAGCTCCAAGAACACCGCAATGAAGCCGCCCAGGGGACTTCGTAATCGGCCCGAACTGCGGGCGATCAGTCAAGACTCGAGAGCTCGCCCGGGATTGCGCCAGCCGGTCCGGGACTCAATCAATCCAGCAAGCGTCATGACTCCAGCCTGCCGCCTCCCAAATTACCGCCCTCGTCTAAGTCGCAGGTCGGCGGTGAAGAAATAGCAGCACCCTCATGGGCCCAGCCCATCCTCAATTTCCTAGTGAGCAAAGAGCTGCCAACCGATGAAATCTTGGCTCGACAAGTACAACGCCGAGCGGCAGCCTACACCATAGTCAACAGAGAGCTGGTCAGCGCATGGCCACATCGGTGTCTACCAGCAAGGCCGAGCCGAGCAAGGCCAAGCAATCCTCAAAGACATCCATCAAGGCGAAAAGCGGCCACCATGCGGCCTCAAGAGCACCTGCCGCCAAAGCCTTCGACACGGTTTCTTCCGCCAACTGCCCTAGAAGAGGCCAAGGAATTAGTCAAAAATGGCAAGGGTGCGGAAGTTCCGCTCCAAGCCGCATCACCGGCTTCCGCACTCAAGACTATCCCCATCGCCCGCCCTTTGCGGTTTGGGGCCCGGACATGGTGGGACCATTCAAGACGGCACGAGGCGGCCTAACTCACTTACTTGTCGCGTGGACAAGTTCACCAAGTGGATAGAAGTAAAGCCCATCAAGAAGTTGAATGGTCCGACCGCAACGACTTTCATCTCCGACATCACGATTCGCACGGCATACCACACACATCATCATCACCAACAATGGCACCAATTTTGCCAAAGGCGCCTTGGCCCGTTTCTGCGCGACGGAGGGCATCCGACTGGACTGAGCGTCTGTCGCCCATCCGCAGTCAAACGACCAGGTGGAGCGAGCAAACGGCCTCATCCTGTCTGGCATCAAGCCTCGACTGGTCGAACCACTGGAGCGTTTGGCCGGCTGTTGGCTTGATGAGCTGCCAGCCATCCTCTGGAGTTTGCGCACGACTCCAAACAAGTTAACCGGCTTCACACCTTTCTTCCTCGTCTACGGTGCTGAAGCCGTCATCCCAACAGACATAGAGTTCGACTCCCCGCGAGTCACCATGTATTAATCGAGGAGGAAGGTAAGAAGCACGCCAAGACGGTGTCGATCTGCTTGGAAGAAGGCCGCTGTTGGCGCTCGGCCGGTTCGACATCTACTAGCGAGCTCGCTACCGATACTACAACAGAAGGTCAGCCGAGATCTTTCCAAGAGGGCGACCTTGTGCTCCGATCGATCCAAATGAACAGCCGCCAAAGATAAGCTGCTCGGCGCCTTTGGGAAGGCCCTTCATTATCGACAAAGTGGGCAACGTCTCCTACTACCCGATCGACGCCGTAAGCCCCGAGCACGCAAGAGGGACGACTCCGCAAAGAGACGGAACGGCCATGGGATGCAAATCTTCTCCGAAGATTTTACAGTTGATGCAGTATGTACCACGCTACCCCTTGTATTAAACTACCAAGACTTCGGGCCCCCTGAGACGAGCTCGGAGACTGCCCTTTTTGTTATCTGTATGATAAGAATTATGCCTTCGAGTATGCTACTCTTTGTTACGCCGCTTGGCACCGGGTTCGACTAGTCGGCCCGGGGACTCGCCGCCTTGCGCTATGAAATGCTTCTTGCAGTCGGACAAGTAGTGTGTGGTGCCTAAGCCGTCTCCTGTCGGAAGTCATAGCATGCAGAGCGAATCGCTTGGTGGGCAGGAGTAAGGAAGAATGGGCGCCCACATGAAAAATGGCTAAGGACTCAAAGCATAAACATAGCTTAAGCCGGCTTCCAGCCTCTCTTCGCAAAGCTGACTCTTGAGTGGTCGGCTTGCCGCTTTCTATCCAACTTGTTAAAAAGACTCTAAAAATGGTTGAGTACCGCCTTCCCAAAAGTAGCTACATTTGATCCAGTGGCAATCCAGAGCGGTTGTCCGACTGGTAAGGTGGCGACTAAGGGAAGGCGGCAAAGGAAAAAGCCAAAAGAGCAATGAGCAAGGAAAGATAGAATTCGGATAAATATTTACATAACATAGGCTCTTGGCCGAATCTTCAAGCAGAAGTTCAAAATACACCCCGCGGGTGGAATTGTGCGAATTAACAAGTTCTTCAAAGACTACTAAAGCAGATAAAATAAAGGCAAGACGGCAGCCTAGGAAGCGGCAGACGGGTTCGCAGGTCGGAAGAGACGGCGGTGTCAGCGCCGGGCGGCCGGGTCAAGCGATCTCGGCTTGATCGTCTCGGGCGGCAATCGGCTTTTGCCGGGCGCGGCTCGTTCGGAGGCGCGGTCGAGCTGAGGCTGGTCGCCCGCTCCGTCTTCTGGCGCCTCCGTCTCGCCTCTGTCCTCCGCCTCGCCTTCCTCCTCGGCGCTGGAGCCGATCACCTCCGCCGAGTCCTCGTCATAATCTGTGTTCATCCCGAACCACTCTGGCGGCACCTCCCCGCCGTCTGCAGTCCGCTCAGGGACGAAGACGCTGGTGTCTGTATAGTCGGCAATCGTCGCCGCATGCTCGACGAGGGCGTCTTCCACAGCTATCAGCTCCGCCTGGGCCTCTGACCGGAACGTGGCCAGCCGGTCCAGGTCCAGCCCTGGATACCACGCCTTGACGAATTCCAAAGCTCCGCGCGGCTTCCAAATGCCGAGGAACCTTCCGTGCCTCAAGACGGCCAGCCATGACCTCCAAATAGTCGACACCGACCGGGAGCGCAGAACCGCATGTCCGCCACGAAGCAATCGCTCAAGGCCGACACATTGAAGCCGGGCGCAAAGATCTCGATGGGCCGGCCGCAGATGAGCCTCGATGCTCGGCGTTGCTCATCAAGTGTCCGGGCGTTGGCGGCAATCTCCACACTGCTTGCCCTCCGCGCCTCGCGATCAGCCTCAATGGCTTGAGTGGCCGCTGAGTGGCCAGGGAGAAGTCCGCCAAGACGAAAAAGAAGCAAGTCAAAATCAGAGTCACCTGACCTATAGTCATGGCTCAAAGAAAGAAAGAAACTCACCGCCGACGATGTCCTCAATCTCATGAAAGCCGGAGGTCAAGAAGGCCTCCTTGTCGGTCCAGAGGAGCGCCGCCTTTGAACTCGCCAGAGAGCAGCCTTTCTTTCTCCGCTTTGTCCTGCGCTTTCTTAAGCGACTCCTTTTGTTCGCTTGATGCGAGCCAAAGAAGTCGCGGCTCATGGGCGAGCTTGTTGCACTCCTCCCCTTGGCACGCATAAGCGGTGTTGGCTTCACCACTGTTGTCAAGAGTGGCGTTGGCCTCTCAAGACTAAAAAGAAAAAACGTTAAGTCGTCAACAAAGAAGGTCGCTGGAAGATCCGGCCCGATCGCCAATCGGCCCGAATCTCGGGATTACAGCTGGTGCGACAGCGCTACTTCAAGAAGAAGGAGGACTCACCCCGCTCTGCGACAAGTCGGCAGTCCGCTTGCCCAGCTCCTCAACATTGCGGTTGAAGGCGTGACGCTGGAGGTTGTGATACTCCGTGATAAGTATTTTAGACAAAGGTAAATATTTGAACTCACCCGATGGAGTTCCGAGCCTCCCGCCGCCAGCCGGCCCGAAACTCGGGACTACACTCCAGCAGGGCTGGGCGCCGCCTCACGTAAAAAGAACAAGAAAAACAAAGTCAAAAGAAGAAAGCATACCGGACGGTTGCTCGCGACGCCAGATGCGCCTTAGTGCGCTTCCGGATGGCGTCGCTCGGCTCATACCGCTTCGACATCGAAGCGCTGGCTCGTGGGCTTTGTGCCGCCTCGCACCCACCAAACGGGCGCGCGCTGCCGCCGGCTGCTCGAATAACGAGCCGGCGGCACCGATCTCCAGGGCGTGGCGCCGAGGTCGCTTTCAAGGCGGCGGCAAGACCGGCGAGGCGACTTGAAGGAGCAGCTTCGCCACGGCCTTGTCTTTAGTCGGCAGCACCGGCGGGTCCGCCGGCTGTTTACCTTGCGCGCTCCCAGACGGTGGCGGAGGCGGCGGTGGCGGCACGGCCGTGTCCGACATGGAGGCCTCGCCGCCTTCCCTCTCCATGATGGGGTTCTCGCCGCCAGCTTCTCCAGTCTGCCCCGTGAACTCCGGGAGCGGCGGCGCGGAGCTCAGCGGGATGACGAGCAACACCGACTGGAGGCGCTCGGCCTCCTTAGCTCGCCGCTTTGCCGCGACGGCGGCTTCGGTCTCATCCAACTTCTTCTAGGCGGAGGCCGCCGCCTTCTCGGCCTCCGCCTTCTCCAGGCGGGCGACTTCTTCCTCGTCGCGCTTCTCCTGCGCGTTCCACTACGTCGCCTCCCGGAGGTCGGCGGCGGGGTTAATCTGCCGAGTAGTGGCGGACGTCTCTGCCGACCCCATGATGGAGGCGGTGACGACCCTCTCAAAAGTAAGGGAGCCACAGGCGAGGAAGGCATGTAAAAATTTGGACAAGATTCACCAAGAAAACAAGACAAAAGGCGGAAGCACTTACGCAGAGACGATGGCGTTTTTTCACTTCCTTGCGGAAGCGGTTGGCCTTGCGACCGCCTCTTCCCGGCTGGTCGCGCGGCCGCCTTGAACTTCTTCGCCCGGCCATGGCGAGCTCGGCCCGCCGGCGCTTCCTCGCGCCGCCTTGACCATCCAAGACGGCGGAGGAACTTCAAGGCCGGTGGCCGACCTTTGGCTGGTGGCGCGGGACAACTTCCCCCTCGGCGTCGTCATCAGGCCAGTCGGCAAAGGTGGCCGAGGGCCTGAAGCCGCCCGCTTCTCCTCCTCCTCCTTCGGCGTCGGCCTCCATCACCGCCGCCCCCAAGTCAGGGTCGTCGACGTCGCTCTCCGCTCGGTCGGGACGAATCGACGGCCGTCTCAGTCTGCGGTGAAAGGCTGGATGAGGGGGTTCGACTCGAAAAACCAAAAAGATCAAGTCGGATTCACCGAAAAGAAAACGAAGAAGAGGAGAGACAACTTACAACAGCGGGGGTTGGCGGCGTGAGTACGGCTCCTTGCGAACCGCCAATCCGCCGTGAGATTGCGATTCAGCGATATAGTTCACCATGTTCCGCCACCTTGGCGTGGGGCATGTCCTTGGAGCACATCCGACTCGGGTCCCGGTGGCCGCTCATCCGATGATCGATGAGGTCGGCCTTGGAGTGGGAGGACTCGGCCACGGCGGTCGACAAGTCGGCCCCGTCAAACCCTCCGATCGTCGGCCAAGACTGGAGTCGCCATGACGGGCGGCACCAAAGAGGAGTCGGCGTCCGGCGGTGGGACCACCGGGAGCCTCCGGCCGGTGCTACCAGAAGGCGGCAGATTGACCCGCCGCTACCGGGCGACGTTCTTCACATAAAAATAAGACCGCTGCCACATCCTCACCGACTTAATCAGCGAGATGGTGGGAAACGGGTTGTTGGCTACCGATCTCCGCATCGCGATGAAGGCACTCAAGATCGGGCTGGCACGCCGGGCGACGCGGCGTGCCGAGCTTGATCGGAAGAACTCCCCACAGCTCGATGGTCGGGAGAACGCCGAGGAAGCCTTCGCACAAGGTGGCGAAGGCAGCCAGCAGCACCATCGTGTTCGGAGTAAGGTGGTGCGGCTGGAGGCCGTGGAATTCCAAGAAGGAGCGGAAGAAACCGCTCGCCGGCAACCCTAGGCCGCGCATAAGGTGCAAGCAGAATACGACCCGCTCGCCCTCCTCCGGCGCCGGCGATATTTCCCTCGCCGGCACGACGCGAGCCCGCATTAGGTTCTTGCCGGGGAGATGACGCGTCTTGCGAAGGAACTCGATGTGGTTGTCGTCCACCAGAGCCGCCCCACACGCCGGAAAGCGCACGGAGAGTGCAGCGCGGGCGGAGGAAGAGCTCATCGCTGCAAGCGTGGCGTGGTTCGAGCGGGCGCGGCGAGAGGAAGAAGCAAGAGGAAGCGAGGGGAGTAGGGAAGATGGGCGCGTGCTTCGCCGCTTCTCCTCCCGCCTACTTATAGGCTCATGGGCCGAGAAGCCGATGGGCGGACGTGGGATTAATCGCGCCAGACCCCACGCCCCACGATTTACTAAACGGGTTATGCGCAAGATTACGACGTGGGAACCCCAACCGCCCGCACGGCCGCAACGGATCCGCTCGCATGTCGAGGGCGGTAGTGGCGGGTCCCGCCGACGGCTTTCCGTCCTGGCTGCTGCAGGGCAGACCGACCTGCCACAGCGTGGCGCCAAGGCGACGGGTCCGCAACGGCAGCTGCTCGGAAGCTTATCAGCACGCCGCTCGGATCCCGCCACGACTTTCAAACTCTTTAAGGGGCAAGACGGCCTTCGCGAAGTCCGCTCGAGCTAGTCGGCCTAGAGGAGGACGGCGAGCAAGGCCCAGATTCCACCACCGAAGGATGAAATCGTTGAGGCTCCTCGACATGTCGCCTCGCCGCCTCACCAGCCGGGGACTATCGTCGGAGTAATGGGCCACGGGTAGGCTAACCCGAGCCCCTGAACCTTTCAAGACATCGGGGCAGGCAGCGCCCCTCAAGACCCCAAGATGAAGAGCCGCTTTCCGAGAGTCGGCGGCAAGGCCGCCGACTGCCCCTCACGGCCGAGTCCCAGGGACGACTTCGAGATAAGCCGACTCCTAACTGGCGGCTTCCAGAGAAGCCGGCTGTGGGGAGTCGGCCCGCGACTCCGACCACCTCCGCCTTCGCGGTGATGGACGGACGGGTACGGCCATCGCGCTGCCCATCCCCGCCTGCTGGTCAAGGGGCAGGCATGGCCACGCGGCGCCGCATCAACGGTGATCTCTATCCGGCGCTGCATCGCCATGCCGCCTCGACATCGGCCTGCGGGCGGAGCCTGTACTCCACGACGGCTTGTCCGCACGACCTGTAGACGGGCGGGTCCCACCTGGCTGCCGGTATCAAGACGGCGAGCGCCACAAGACGGACCTGTTGGGAGTCGGCCCCGGGAGTCGGCTAGCCTCCCACGGGCCCCGCACGCCATTAACTGTATTAAGACGGGAATGGCAGCGCGATCGCCTGTCAGTCATGCATCGCTGCCATGACCCCATGACCAAGCCGTTGTCAGAGAAGCACGGCCACATAAGACTGCAATGGCAAGACCTGCCGGCGGATAAAGCCTGTCGGCTCTGCACCGGGCCGGGCCAAGGGGCCCACCACCGGTGGAGAAGACGGCGGCCTGAGAGACAGACGGCTGGGACCCGCGCCCAGCCGGATTACCATTGTACCCCTGAGGGGTAGGCCTATATAAACCCCCCAGGGCACCCATGCAAAGGGTTGGAATCCATTAGCACTAGACCAGATCATATAGGAAAGAGGAAGCTAGCCTAGCCTTCTCCTATCTCCAGGAAACAGCTCAAGGAGCAACCTTGTACCCACTTTGCCATAGTGACCATGCGAAGACCCCGTAGAGCAGCAGTAGGGGTGTTATCTCCACGGAGAGCCCTGAAGCTGGGTAAGATCTGCCGGCGTGCATGTTTTCGCCTCATCCCGTTTCCAGACACCGGCGACGTTCTACTCGCCCCCACCATGATAAGTCATCCCTTGACATATGTCGCACCCAACCCCGACATGAGTGAAGCTATTTGGTAAAAAAAGGCTTCAACAAAAAGATTAAATTCGTATTAATTACTCTCTCATGACATAAAAAACTGGCATTCTGACAATCTTTACCGGCATGCATGTCAATATAAGCCTCGTAATGTCACGTCACTAGGGATTACTACTTGTGATTGTGACTGCTACTCTAAGACACTAGGGGTGACAGCAAAAAATAGATTATCTTATTTCTTGCCACGTTGAGCTGGATGGTATGAATGTGTGTGTATGATTGGATGACATGGGATCTCTTGAATAGAGCCGGTAATAAGACTAAATAAAAGGGGCGACTGATAGGCGCGGGTGCGCCGGCCCAAATTTGGGCCGGTCGCACCAGGAGCGTTCGATTAAACAATTATTAGCCGAACGATTGTCTTCTTTCCTCCCCACACGTCTTCTTTCAGCAAAAAAATCCCCATCGCGCCGCCATTAAGGAGCGACGCACCCGGCCTCGAAGTACCGCTCGCGTGGTTCTCGTCTGTCGCTGCCCTCGTCGTCGGTCGCCGTCGCCGCCTAAATCGCTTGATTGTTACCGCCGCCGCCGTTGCTGGTCGCTGCCGCCGGTTCGTGCATGTAGCATCTTGCGCTGCGTTGCAGCTCCCCATGGCGACGGCCGCAGCTCCGATGGCAGCCGGCCATCCTCATCGCCGGTTGCACCACCGTCGGGCCATGGTCACCACCGTCGTAGGATGGCCGCCACTGGTTGCAACAAATCAGTCGCCGGTGGGTAGCTTTCCCGCTGCCGGCTGCAACAAAAATCGCAGCACAAAAATCATGTAGCAATTGAACGCTGATAGTAGCAAAATTCGAAACATTGGTAGCGAAAAAGAGTGGTGGAATGTTTTCACCAACAAAGACATGGTAGCAAATTTTTTTTGTCGGTTCCAGCAAAACCAGAAGATGATGGTAGCAAAAATTGGTACACATACACTAAACAAAAAATATGGTAGCAAAATTTTGGATTGGTTCCAACAAAAATCGAAGACGGTGGAAGCAAAAAATTGATACACTGGTTTCAGCAAAAAGAAACAAACGTGGAAGCAAAATAGGATTGGTTTTTTCCAACCAAAAAAGAGACGATGGCAGCAAAATTTGAGGCTGCTTCCAGCAAAATCCGAAGATGGTGGAAGCAAAAATTTGGTACACTGGTTCCAGCAAAAAAGAGACAAATGTGGTAGCAAAAAGAGATTGGTTGGATCCAGCAAGAAAAAAAGACGACGGCAACAAAATTTCAGGCTGCTTCCAGCAAAAAAGTAAAACGCCAGATCTTCATCACTTGTCGCCAGGGTTCGAATGTCCCCAACGCCAACCGCCGGCGGTCTCCGGCACTTGTCACCACCGCGCCAGCATCGATGGGCGCGTTGGTTTGCATCACTTGTTTCCGGTGAGGGGAAAGGGGGTGGGGGCAGCCACGGCCACCGCGGGATAGAAAAGAAAAAAAAAGTGGGCGGTGGCCATGGCGGCCGGCGTAGCTTGTCGCCGGTGAGATAGGGAGAGCATCTACAGAGAAGAAGAGGGGAGAGAGTGGAGCTCGCGGTGCAGAGGAGATGTGCGCGAGCAAAAGAATGAGTGGATCTCGTTCACCCATGAAGAGATAAGGTAAAAGACTAGGCGGTCGTTCGGTGATGGACCCACGTGTAGACGAACGAGTTGCGGAGTGCGCGCTGTGACCGGCCGAAACTCGGCCGGTCGACCGCATGTAAATGTTTTCCAAATAAAAGTTACAACACATAGAGCAGGTTCCGTAAGAACGGTTGACTGTGTTGTTATTCCTCCGTCCAGAAATACTTGTCGAAGAAATGGATGTATCTAAATAGATTTTAGTTTGAGATACATCCATTTTTATCCATTTCTTTGACAAGTATTTTCGGATAGAGGAAGTACTAGAAACTCTTCGTCAGGTCCAATCGATGCATGTTAGACCCATGCAGCTATACACGCCAGTTAACACAGAGTAAAATCTGGAAAATATCTATACTCCGCCTAGTCTTTCTAGTGATTCGAATCATAAAGTTCTCCACGCTGTAGATGAGGCGGGATCAGATGCCGCTCAGTTCAGAGCGACACTTCCCGCAATAGAACCGTAGAAAAATAGAGTTATTCGCACGCAACAAGCCCTAGGAAAGCGAAAGAGTGATGAGTTCCTTGGACGTAATAAGTTCCTGCACCGTTTGAACTTGCAAATGGACTGGAAAACTGCGTGCCTTATCAGTTTCATTCAGAAATGAAATGCGTATGAGGAAGCCCCTAAATTCGAAATAAAATCGAGACGCGCCCGAGGTGCGACTGTGCCTGCAACCGAGAAGAAAATAGCAACAAGATGCCAAGCACCTGTAGTATGGACGAAACGGAGAGCACGAAAACAGAGAGAAAAGGGAAGAGAAGACGTGACGGCAGTGAGATAGATAGTTCACGTGGGGGCCGAGACGTCCGTGACGGTCACGCGCGCGTGGAGCCAAAAAGAGCTTTGCACCGAACAGCACTCCTCTCCAACTGCGGTTGAGTGAACCTTCCATCCTCCGTCTCGCAGCTCGACCGCGAATTTTACCAGCAGTACGAGACGTGAAACGTGAGGAAAGTGGCGCGAGGGGCTCAACATGGGGCGGGAAGGCGACGGACGGCACAGACGAAGCGCAGTGACTGACACCGCGCTGGGACAGGGAGAATCGGGAGCGTGCTGCGTGCGCGCGTTCCTGGCCGTCAATCCGAGGGCGGGCGCCTCGAACGCGGCACCCGTCCATCCGGGGCGCGACACCTTCCCTCGTGGTGCCAATCATTCGACTCGGGTACGGAGCGCTGCGACGCAAGTCCCGACACCGCGGGTTCATCGCTCGGGATTGGGGTGGCGCCGAACGTTCTGGACACGCACAGGTTGGTTCACTTCGGCCGGCGGAGGCACATGGCACGTACCCTCCGGCTTTCTAGCAAATCAACTAGCGGGGGATCAGAAAGAGCAATGCTACACCTACGTAGCAATCAAACATAAAGTAACGTAATGGCTTAGGTGGCATTTTTCACTTGAGGAAATTAGGAGAAGGACCCCACCAGTTGGAATAGGGGGTGGAGGGATTAGCAGTTAGTCTAATTACGTAACAATACGTAGGCATTTTACGTAAGTGTAGCATTTTTGGATCAGAAATCAAGGAAAGTTACTGTTTTTGAGATAGCTCGCAGTTCATGTCGAATGCTAATTACTGTTTACTAGTATTAAATAGATTTACCCAACTGATAAGTGTCACACGTGCGACACGAAAGGGATTCGGCCCAAACGTGCTTTGCGCCGTTGATCTCTGGCACAAATCTTATAGCACAGGAGGTTAGCCACGTCACCTTTTTTTATTGTTCGGGGAAAGTTGGCTTCGTTCGAATGCTCGTACATGTCTTATCTTTTCCTCCTATGTTCTCCACCGCTTAGGGCATCTCCAATGGCAATCCGCAAATTTTCATAGTCGGATAATGGGATCAGTCCGCAGACACAGATGCAGGAGGACACCATCCAACGCTAGCCACATACATTTTCACAACAACGCAAACTAACTAGACGAAATTTGATCAAACACGACCGAATTTCATATAAACACAGCCGAATTTCATATAAACATGACATATTTCATTTAAACAAGACGGATTTCACCTAAACATGACGGATTTCATTACATTTACCTCAACTAAGCGGAGCTCGTCCGGCTAGGTCTAAATGGTCGCTAGCGCCCGTTTCCCCTATCCAGCCATGAACCAAGAGAACTAAAGCTTCACCGTCTCCATCTCCGCCTCCGTTACCTCCTTCGGAGGCCCGAGAAGTGAAGTTGTTCGCCTCCACATCACCGCCAAGCGACTAATCGGCTGAAGATGCTCAGCCCACCAAGGTTGGCCTCGACGGGAGGGGAGGAGCGGTGGCCTTCCTGGAACCAGAGCGGCGGCGACCCACAGTGCACTTCTCTTCCTCGCTGCCGGCGGCTCCCGCGGACGTGCCAACTTCTTCGTGGTGGCGGTGAGGCGAGGCCTCGGCGTTGTCCTCCTCCTCCTCCTCGTCGGTCTCGCCGAACACCGCCTCGCCCGTGTCGTCGTCGTTCTCCTTGCCGGCGGTCGCCACCCTTTGCCAGTACCTTAGCGACGAGGTGGATCTCACGGGCGGAGTGATAGGACTCGAAGAGCATCGCCTCCTGCTCCGCTAGGGTCGCGTCCGGCGTGACCGTCCTGCCGACGGCGACCTACTCCCCCGCCTGCAGATGTTCCTGGAGGAGGAGGTTGTTGTAGTTGGTGTCGGCCTGCGCCTCCCAGTACTGCTCCTCTTGCTCCTCCTGCATCATGTCCATATAATGGGCACAAGTCTCGTCGATGGTCATGGTGCAATGCACTAGCAAGGGTGGAGCAGAGGAGGAGGGTTCCACGGAGGAAGAGGAGGGTGGCGCTGGCTCGTCGTCGGAGGCGTCCTCAATTTGCATGGCCTCCGCGTGCTTGCCGGCCTACCAGTCGGTAGCAACGGCTGCCATGGCCTTCTTCTGCTCCGACGTTAGGCCATCCCAGAGAGCTTTGGCGGCGGAGGGATCCATGGTGGGGAGTGGTGCGGAGAGAGAGAGAGAGAGATGACAGTGGCTATGGCCTGGGCATCGTTTATATCGCATCGGTGGGCGAAAGAGGGACAGACAGGTCGCGCCAGAGGAGACACATCGGCAAACGCGTGCCATCAATGTGGGCGGCAGATGGATAGACGGGCGACCGTCGTGTCGTTTGAACATGCGACACTTGACTGCACCGGGAAGCAGCACAGGCGTTGCTCTCTTGGCCGGCGCGCCGCTTCAATGTCGGCGCCAGTGAGCGGTCGCATCCACTCTGGCCGAGCATGAATGCGAGCACTAACGCTCTGGAGCGGCGCTGAATGAAAACGCTTGGGAGGGGCGATAACCCACAAGTATAGGAGATTGTGACGGTCTTCGAGGGTAGTATTTCACCCAAATTTATTGATTCAACACAAGGAGAGTCAAAGAATATTTATGAGCCTTAGTAGTTGAGTTTTCAATTCAACTACACGTAGAAAATTATATTTCTGCAGCAAAGTGTTTAGTAGCACATTAGTTTGATAGTAGTAGCAACAGCAACCTGGGAAATTGGGCTTTTTGATGGAAAAATTTTGTTTTTTTACTTAAACTGACGTGTAGTGATGGGGAGGCCCATTACTAGGCCTGATCGTGGGACGACATGGGGGGGGGGAGTGACATGGGCTGCTGCATTTGCGTTGAGGGGTACACTGCCGAACGAAATCGTTTGATGGATCACCCCCAAGTACAAACGATTTGCTCGGTCCGGGGGTCCCCAGACCGACCGTGAGGGCGTTATCAGCGTCCTAGATTTAACTAAAATAGGAAATAGTTTTTTTAATCAACAGGGGCTCCACCCTAGCTCCATTTTCCTTCGAAGTGAAACTGAACCAGATATACATCAAGTCACCATGCAAAGCATATTCTTACGGGCAAACGACCATCAGCCGACCCTATAGTCCAGAACACCTAAAAATGAACACTAACACCGTCACCATCTAGAGAAAACCACATGGATAGAATCATCGCATTGAGGATTTTTCTTCAGGAATTCCATCGAGCTTCTTACTGTGTTGTCTTTCTCGATGAGGCCTCCCATGTATCAGTCTCAGAAACATTATGACAACGAGTCATTCTGGCTCCAGCTCTAGAGGGGCTAGTAGTTTTGTCTTTAACATAACCAAGAAGCACTCCATCTCCCCCTGGAGATTGCTACCTCTTGAGCACTGCGTTGGTTTTCCCTTGAAGAGGAAAGAGTGATGCAGTAAAGTAGCGTAAGTATTTCCCTCAGTTTTTTAGAACCAAGGTATCAATCCAGTAGGAGGCCACGCACGAGCCCCTCGCACCTACACAAACATATAAAATCCTCGCAACCAACGCAATAAAGGGGTTGTCAATCCCTTCACGGTCACTTACGAAAGTGAGATCTGATAGATATGATAAGATAATATTTTTGGTATTTTTATAATAAAGATGCAAAGTAAAATAAACGGCAATGAAAATAGCTAAGTGTTGGAAGATTAATATGATGGAAAATAGACCCGGGGGCCATAGGTTTCACTAGTGGCTTCTCTCGAGAGCATAAGTATTACGGTGGGTAAACAAATTCATCGTTGAGCAATTGATGAATTGAGCATAGTTATGAGAATATCTAGGTATGATCATGTATATAGGCATCACGTCCATGCGACAAGTAGACCGACTCTGCTCGCATCTACTACTATTACTCCACACATCGACCGCTATCCAGCATGCATCTAGAGTATTAAGTTCAAAAGAACAGAGTAATGCTTTAAGTAAGATGACATGATGTATAGGATAAACTCATGCAATATGATATAAACCCCATCTTGTTATCCTCAAAGGCAACAATACAAGACGTGCCTTGCTGCCCCTACTGTCACTGGGAAAGGACGCGCAAGATTGAACCCAAAGCTAAGCACTTCTCCCATTGCAAGAAAGATCAATATAGTAGGCCAAACCAAACTGATAATTCGAAGAGACTTGCAAAGATAACCAATCATACATGAAAGAATTCAGAGAAGATTCAAATATTGTTCATAGATAAACTTGATCATAAACCCACAATTCATTGGTCTCAACAAACACACCGCAAAAAGAAGATTACATCGAATAGATCTCCACAAGAGAGGGGGAGAACATTGTATTGAGATCCAAAAAGAGAGAAGAAGCAATCTAGCTAATAACTATGGACCCAAAGGTCTGAGGTAAACTACTCACACATCATCGAAAAGGCTATGGTGTTGATGTAGAAGCCCTCCGTGATCGATGCCTCCTCCGGCGGAGCTCCGGAAAAGGCCCCAAGATGGGATCTCACGGGTACAGAAGGTTCCGGCGGTGGAATTAGGTTTTTGGCTCCGTATCTGGTAGTTTGGGGGTACGTTGGTATATATAGGAGGAAGAAGTACGTCGGTGGAGCAACATGGGCCCCACGAGGGTGGAGGGCTCGCCCAGGGGGGTAGGCGCGCCCCCTACCTCGTGCCTTCCTGGTGGCTTTCTTGACGTAGGGTCCAAGTCCTTTGGATCACGTTCGTTCCGAAATCACGTTCCCGAAGGTTTCATTCCGTTTGGACTCCGTTTGATATTTTTTTTCCGTGAAACTCTAAAATAGGCAAAAAAACAACAATTCTAGGCCGGGCCTCCGGTCAATAGGTTAGTCCCAAAAATAATATAAAGTGTATAATAAAGCCCATTAATGTCCAAAACAGAATATAATATAGCATGGAACAATCAAAATTATAGATACGTTGGAGACATATCAAGCATCCCCAAGCTTAAATTCCTGCTCCTCCTCGAGTAGGTAAATGATAAAAACAAAATTTTTGATGTGGAATGCTACTTGGCATAATTTTAGTGTAATTCTCTTAATTGTGGTATGAATATTTAGCGAAAGATTCAAGACAAAAGTTTAATATTGACATAAAAATAATAATACTTCAAGCATACTAACTAAGCAATTATGTCTTCTCAAAATAACATGGCCAAAGAAAGTTATCCCTACAAAATCATATAGTCTGGCTATGCTCTATCTTCACCACACAAAGTATTTAAATCATGCACAACCCCGATGACAAGCCAAGCAATTGTTTCATACTTTTGATGTTCTCAAACTTTTTCAATCTTCACACAATACATGAGCGTGAGCCATGGACATAGCACTATATGTGGAATAGAATGGTGGTTGTGGAGAAGACAAAAAAGGAGAAGATAGTCTCACATCAACTAGGCGTATCAACGGGCTATGGAGATGCCCATTAATAGATATCAATGTGAGTGAGTAGGGATTGCCATGCAACGAATGCACTAGAGCTATAAGCATATGAAAGCTCAACAAAAGGAACTAAGTGGGTGTGCATCCAACTCGCTTGCTCACGAAGACCTAGGGCATTTTGAGGAAGCCCATCATTGGAATATGCAAGCCAAGTTCTATAATGAAAATTTCCCACTAATATATGAAAGTGATATCATAGGAGACTTTCTATCATGAAGATCATGGTGCTACTTTGAAGCACAAGTGTGGTAAAAGGATAGTAACATTGTCCCTTCTCTCTTTTTCTCTCATTTTTTGGGCCTTTTCTCTTTTTTATGGCCTTTCCTTTTTTTATTTAGTCCGGAGTCTCATCCTGACTTGTGGGGAATCATAGTCTCCATCATCGCTTCCTCATTTGGGACAATGCTCTAAAAAATGATGATCATCACACTTTTATTTACTTACAACTCAACAATTACAATTCAATACTTAGAACAAAATATGACTCTATGTGAATGCCTCCGGCGGTATACCGGGGTATGCAATGAATCAAGAGTGACATGTATGAAAGAATTATGAACGGTGGCTTTGCCACAAATACAATGTCAACTACATGATCATGCGAGGCAATATGACAATGATGGAGCGTGTCATAATAAACTGAACGGTCGTAAGTTGCATGGCAATATATCTCGGAATGGCTATGGAAATGCCATGGTAGGTAGGTATGGTGGCTGTTTTGAGGAAGGTATATGGTGGGTGTATGATACCGGCGAAAAGTGCGTGGTATTAGAGAGGCTAGCAATGGTGGAAGGAAGAAAAGTGTGTATAATCCATGGACTCAACATTAGTCATAAATAACTCATATACTTATTGCAAAAATCTAGAAGTTATCGAAGCAAAGTATTATGCGCATGCTCCTAGGGGGATAGATTGGTAGGAAAAGACCATCGCTCGTCCCCGACCGCCACTCATAAGGAAGACAATCAATAAATAAATCATGCTCGACTTCATCACATAATGGTTCACCATACGTGCATGCTATGGGAATCACAAACTTTAACACAAGTATTTCTCAAATTCAAAACTACTCAACTAGCATGACTCTAATATCACCATCTCCATATCTCAAAACAATTATCAAGTATCTAACTTCTCATAGTATTCAACACACTCATAAGAAAAAATTTACTAATCTTGAATGCCTATCATAATTAAAGCAAATTACCACGCTGTTTTGTAGGACTCTCAAAATAGTCTAAGTGAAGCATGAGATAACAATAGTTTCTATAAAAAAAATCCACCACCGTGCTCTAAAAGATATAAGTGAAGCACTAGAGCAAAAACTATATAACTCAAAAGATATAAGTGAAGCACATAGAGTATTCTAACAATTTCCGAATCATGTGTGTCTCTATCAAAATGTGTGTACAACAAGGATGATTGTGGCAAACTAACAAATAAAGACTCAATTAATACAAGACGCTCCAAGAAAAACACATATCATGTGGTGAATTAAAATATAGCTTCAAGTAAAGTTACCGATGGAAGTAGACGAAAGAGGGAATGCCTTCCGGGGCATCCCCTAGCTTTGGCTTTTAGGTGTCCTTAGATTATCTTGGGGTGCCATAGGCATCCCTAAGCTTAGGCTCCTGCCACTCCTTGTTCCATAATCCATCAAATCTTTTACCCAAAACTTGAAAACTTCACAACACAAAACTCAGCAGAATATCTCGTGAGCTTCGTTAGCGAAAGAAAACAAAACACCACTTCAAGTTACTGTAATGAACTCATTATTTATTTATATTGGTGTTAAATCTACTGTATTCCAACTTCTCTATGCTTTATAAACTATTTTACTAGCCATAGATTCATCAAAATAAGCAAACAACACACGAAAAACAGAATCTGTCAAAAACAGAATAGTCTGTAGTAATCTGTAACTAACGCAAACTTCTGGAACTCCAAAAATTCAGCCAAAATAGGAAGACCTAGAAATTTTTTTTATTGATCATCAGAAATTGGAATAAATATTTTATCACGTTCTGGTGATTATTAACAATTATTTTCGTGAACATAAAGTTTCTGGAATTTTCAGCAAGATCAAATAACTATCATCCAAGAAGATCTTATAGGTTAAACTTGGCACAAACACTAATTAAAACATAGAAACACATCTAACCAGAGGCTAGATCAAATATTTATTCCTAAACAAAAGAAAAAAGCAAAAAAAGTAAAAATACAATTGGGTTGCCTCCCAACAAGCGCTATCGTTTAACGCCCCTAGCTAGGCTTAAAAGCAAGGATAGATCTAGGTATTGCCATCTTTGGTAGGCAATCCATAAGTGGCTCTCATAATAGATTTGTAAGGTTATTTTATTTTATTTCTAGGGAAGTGTTCCATGCCTTTCCTTAACGGAAATTGGAATCTAATATTCCCTTCCTTCATATCAATAATTGCACCAATCGTTCTAAGGAAAGGTCTACCAAGAATAATAGGACATGAAGGATTGCAATCTATATCAAGAACAATAAAATCTACGGGCACATAATTCCTATTTGCAACAATAAGAACATCATTAATTCTTCCCATAGGTTTCTTAATTGTGGAATCCGCAAGGTGCAAGTTTAAAGAGCAATCATCAAATTCGCGGAAACCTAACAAATCACACAAAGTTTTTGGAATCGTGGAAACACTAGCACCCAAATCACACAAAGCAAAGCATTAATGATCTTTAATTTTAATTTTAATAGTAGGTTCCCACTCATCAAAAAGTTTTCTAGGGATAGAAACTTCCAACTCAAGCTTTTCTTCATAAGATTGCATCAAAGCATCAACAATACGTTTGGTAAAGGCTTTATTTTGACTATAAGCATGTGGAGAATTTAGCACGGATTGCAACAAGGAAATACAATCTATCAAAGAGCAATAATCATAATTAAATTCCTTGAAATCCAATATAGTGGGTTCATTAATATCTAGAGTTTTGATCTCTTCAATCCCGCTTTTACCAATTTTTGCACCAAGATCTAAAAACTCTGAATTTTTGGAACGCCTTCTAGGTAAAGGTGGATCATATTCAGTCCCATCGTTATCAAGATTCATATTGCAAAACAAAGATTTAACAGGGGACACATCAATAACTTTTATGTCTTCATCTTTATTTTCATAGAAACTAGAAGAACACGCTTTCACAAAACAATCTTTCTTAGCACGCATCCTAGCGGTTCTTTCTTTGCACTCATCAATGAAAATTCTCATGGCTTTGAGAGACTCATTGATATCATGCTTAGGAGAAATAGATCTAAGTTTCAAAGAATCAACATCAAGAGAAATTCTATCAACGTTCCTAGCTAATTCATCAACTTTAAGCATTTTTTCTTCAAGCAAAGCATTGAAATTCTTTTGCGAATTCATAAACTCCTTAACACTAGTCTCAAATTCAGAAGGCATCTTATTAAAATTTCCATAAGAATTGTTGTAGGAATTACCATAATTATTAGAGGAATTACTAGGATACGGTCTAGGATTAAAGTTTCCTCTATACGCGTTGTTACCAAAATTATTCCTACCAACAAAATTCACATCCATAGATTCATTAGTATTCTCAATCAAAGTAGACAAAGGCATATCGTTAGGATCAGAAGAAACACTTTTATTAGCAAATAATTTCATAAGTTCATCCATCTTTCCACTCAAAACATTAATTTCTTCTATCGCATGCACTTTTTTATTAGTGGATCTTTCGGTGTGCCATTGAGAATAATTAACCATAACATTGTGTAGGAGTTTAGTAGCTTCTCCTAAAGTGATTTCCATAAAAGTGCCTCCCGCGGCCGAATCTAAAAGATTTC
This sequence comes from Aegilops bicornis, assembly GCA_021605145.1. Taxonomy (NCBI): domain Eukaryota; kingdom Viridiplantae; phylum Streptophyta; class Magnoliopsida; order Poales; family Poaceae; genus Aegilops; species Aegilops bicornis. The sequence continues at coordinate 263,839,967 of CM038674.1, read as the reverse complement.
TAGAAGCAAAATTCAATCCGGCATAATTTTTTTTGTATAATCATCCACAAATTCAAACCATGTGTAGGGCAATTACGTATCATTAATTTCATCCTCTCCCAAGCTTGTGCAACATGTTCATGATCAAGTTGCTTAAAATTCATAAATATCATTTCTAAGAGAGATGATCAGAAGCGGAGGAAAATACTTAGAGATAAAAGCATCTTTGCACTTATTCCAAGAATCAATACTATATTTAGGCAAAGACGAAAACCAAGCTTTAGCATGATCTCTAAGCGAAAAAGGAAATAGCTTCAATTTAACAATATCATTGTCCACATCTTTCTTCTTTTGCATATCACACAAATCAACGAAGCTATTTAGATGGGTAGCGACATCTTCAAGAGGGAAGGCCGTGAATTGATCTTTCATGACAAGATTCAACAAAGCAGCATTAATTTCACAAGATTCAGTATCGGTAAGAGGAGCAATCGGAGTGCTAAGAAAATCATTGTTGTTAGTATTGGTAAAGTCACACAATTTAGTATTATCTTGAGCCATCATGACAAGCAAACAATCCAACACACGAGCAAACAAGAAGCGAGCGAAAAAGAGGCGAACGGAAAAAAGAGAGGGTGAATAAAAAGGCAAGGGTGAAGTGGGGGAGAGGAAAACGAGAGGCAAATGGCAAATAATGTAATGCGGGAGATAAGGGTTTGTGATGGGTACTTGGTATGCTGAATTTTGCGTAGACTCCCCGGCAACGGCGCCGGAAATCCTTCTTACTACCTCTTGAGCACCGCGTTGGTTTTCCCTTGAAGAGGAAAGGGTGATGCAATAAAGCAGCGTAAGTATTTCCCTCAGTTTTTGAGAACCAAGGTATCAATCCAGTAGGAGGCCACGCACGAGTCCCTCGCACCTACACAAACAAATAAAATCCTCGCAACCAACACAATAAAGGGGTTGTCAATCCCTTCACGGTCACTTACGAAAGTGAGATCTGATAGATATGATAAGATAATATTTTTGGTATTTTTATAATAAAGATGTAAAGTAAAATAAAAGGGAAAATAGCTAAGTGTTGGAAGATTAATATGATGGAAAATAGACCCGGGGGCCATAGGTTTCACTAGTGGCTTCTCTCGAGAGCATAAGTATTTCGGTGGGTAAACAAATTACTGTTGAGCAATTGACAGAATTGAGCATAGTTATGAGAATATCTAGGTATGATCATGTATATAGGCATCACGTCATGACAAGTAGATCGACTCTGCATGCATCTACTACTATTACTCCACACATCGACCGCTATCCAAAGATGCATCTAGAGTATTAAGTTCAAAAGAACAGTAACGCTTTAAGTAAGATGACATGATGTAGAGGGATAAACTCATGCAATATGATATAAACCCCAGCTTGTTATCCTCGATGGCAACAATACAATACGTGCCTTGCTGCCCCTCATCACTTTGGGAAAGGACACCGCAAGATTGAACCCAAAGCTAATCACTTCTCCCATTGCAAGAAAGATCAATCTAGTAGGCCAAACCAAACTGATAATTTGAAGAGACTTGCAAAGATAACCAAACATACATAAAAGAATTCAGAGAAGATTCAAATATTGTTCATAGATAAACTTGATCATAAACCCATAATTCATCGGTCTCAACAAACACACCGCAAAAGAAGATTACATCAAATAGATCTCCACAAGAGAGGGGGAGAACATTGTATTGAGATCCAAAAAGAGAAGAAGCCATCTAGCTAATAACTATGGACCCGAAGGTCCTGAGGTAAACTACTCACACATCATCCTGGAGAGGCTATGATGTTGATGTAGAAGCCCTCCGTGATCGATGCCCCCTCCAGCGGAGCTCCGAAAAAGGCCCCAAGATGGGATCTCACGGGTACAGAAGGTTGCGGCGGTGGAATTAGGTTTTTGGCTCCATATCTGGTAGTTTGGGGGTACGTAGGTATATATAGGAGGAAGAAGTACGCCGGTGGAGCAACATGGGCCCCACGAGGGTGGAGGGCGCGCCCAGGGGGTAGGCGCGCCCCCTACCTCGTGCCTTCCTGGTGGCTTTCTTGACTTAGGGTCCAAGTCCTCTGGATCACGTTCGTTCCGAAAATCAGGTTCCCGAAGGTTTCATTCCGTTTGGACTCCGTTAATATTCTTTTTCTACGAAACTCTGAAATAGGCAAAAAACAGCAATTAAATTTGGGCCTCCGGTTAATAGGTTAGTCCCAAAAATAATATAAAATTGTATAATAAAGCCCATTAATGTCCAAAACAGAATATAATATAGCATGGAACAATAAAAAATTATAATACGTTGGAGACGTATTAGAGATCACCAAAGAGTCTTATCCAATCGATCAGATACCAAAGGATCGACCCTAAGACTTGTTTATATTACCTTCATACGGGTTTATTAGTCTCCATTGTAATATGGCTCAAACTTTGACCACATGTTTGAATAGCAAAATAATAATGCATGTCGCCAAAATTATATTGTTGGCTTCATATTTGAATGCCGTTTTCAATAATATTATTTTTGCTACATAAAACTGATACGTCTCCAGCGTATCTATAATTTTTGATTGTTCCACGCTGTTATATTATCATTCTTGGATGCTTTATAATCATTTTATATCATTTTTTGGTACTAACCTATTGACATAGTGCCAAGTGACAGTTGCTATTTTTTACATGTTTTTACATCCCAGGAAATCAATACCAAACGGAGTCCAAACACAGCAAAACTTTTTTTTGGACCAGAAGACAGCCAGTGGGCCGAAGAAGCACCTGGGAGGTGCCCTGAGGGCGCACAACCCACCAGGGCGCGCCTGGGTCTCCAGGCGCGCCCAGGTGGGTTGTTCCCACCTTGGTGGCCTCCCGCACCGCCTCTTTACTCTATAAATACCCCAATATTCTAGGAACCCTAGGGGAGTGGACGAAAATCAATTCCAGCCGCCGCAAGTTCCAGAACCACCAGATCCAATCTAGACACCATCACAGAGGGATTCATCATGTCCATTGGTGCCTCTCCGGTGATGAGTGAGTAGTTCTTTGTAGACCCACGGGTCCGTAGTTAGTAGCTAGATGGCTTCCTCTCTCTCTTTTGATTCTCAATACAATGGTCTCTTGGAGATCGATATGATGTAACTCTTTTTGCGGTGTGTTTGTTGGGATCCGATGAACTTTGAGTTTATAATCAGATCTATCTTTTGATCCATGAAAGTTATTTGAGTCTTCTTTGATCTCTTATATGCATGATTTCTTATAGCCTCGTATTTCTTCTCCGACATTTGGGTTTTGTTTGGCCAACTTGATCTATTTATCTTGCGATGGGAAGAGGTGCTTTGGGATGGTTCGATCTTATGGTGCTTGATCCCAGTGACAGAAGGGGAACCGACACGTATGTATCATTGCTATTAAGGATAACACGATGGGGTCTGTTTCTACATAAATAGATCTTGTCTACATCATGTCATCGTTCTTATTGCATTACTCCATTTCTCCATAAACTTAATACACTAGATGCATGCTGGATAGTGGTCGATGTGTGGAGTAATAGTAGTAGATGCAGGTAGGAGTCGGTCTACTAATCTTGGACGTGATGCCTTGATACGTCTCCAACGTATCTGTAATTTTTGAGTGTTCCATGCTGTTATATTATCAATCTTGGATGTTTTATAATCATTTTATAGTCATTTTACATCATTTTTTGGTACTAACCTATTGACATAGTGCCAACTGCCAGTTGCTGTTTTGTGCATGTTTTTTACATCGTAGGAAATCAATACCAAACGGAGTCCAAACGTAGTGAAACTTTTTTGGACCAGAAGACATCCAGTGGGCCGAAGAAGCGCCTGGGGGTGCTCCGAGGGGAGCACAACCCGCCAGGAGGCCCAGGCGCGCCCTGGTGGGTTGTGCCCACCTCGGTGGCTGATACGTCTCCTTCGTATATATAATTTTTTATTGTTTCATGCCAATATTCTACAACTTTCACATACTTTTGGCAACAATTTATATGATTTTCTTGGACTAACATATTGATCCAGTGCCCAGTGCCAGTTCCTGTTTCTTTCATGTTTTTTGTTTTGCAGAAAATCCATATCAAACGGAGTCCAAACGGGATAAAAACTTACAGAGATTCTTTTTGGAATATTTGTGAATTTTGGGAAGTGGAATCAACGCGAGACGATGCCTGAGGGGCCCACAAGGGTGAGGGGCTTGCCCCAGGGGGTAGGGCGCGCCCTGGGCCCTTGTGGCCACTTGTAAGGCGGTTGGTGCCCTTCTTTCGCCGCAAGAAAGCAAATATCCGGATAAAAATCCTGTTAAAATTTCAGCCCAATCGGAGTTACGGATCTCCGGGAATTTATGAAATGGAGAAAGGGCAGAATCTGGGAGCGCAGAAACAGAAGGAAACCGAGAGAGAGATCCAATCTCGGAGGGGCTCCCACCCCTCCGCCACCATGGAAGCCATGGACAAGAGGGGAAACCGTTCTCCCATCTAGGAGGAAGATCAAGGAATAAGAAGAGGAGGGGGCCTCTCTCCCCCTCTCTCCCAGTGGTGCCAGAACGCCACCGGGGCCATCATCGTGACGACGATCTACACCAACAACTTCGTCGCCATCATCACCAACTCTCTCCCCCTCTATGCAGCGGTGTAACACCTCTTCTCCCCGCTGTACTAAAACATGGTGCTCAATGCTATATATTATTTCCCAATGATGTATGGCCATCCTATGATGTTTGAGTAGATCCGTTTTGTCCTATGGGTTCATTGCTGATCATGATTGGTTTGAGTTGCATGTTTTATTATTGGTGCTGTCCTATGGTGCTCTCCGTGTCACGCAAGCGTGAGGGATCCCCGCTGTAGGGTTAGCAATATGTTCATAGTTTGGTTATTGTCTGCGTTGCGTGAGTGGTAGAAACACAAACACGGATAAGTGGGTTATGGCGTATGGGAATAAACAGGACTTGATACTTTAATGCTATGGTTGAGTTTTACCTTAATGATCTTTAGTAGTTGCGGATGCTTGCTAGAGTTCCAATCATAAGTGCATATGATCCAAGCAGAGAAAGTATGTTAGCTTATGCCTCTCCGTCATATAAAATTACAATAATGATTACCAGTCTAGTTATCGATTGCCTAGGGAAAAATAACTTTTTTGTGACAAAAATCTCACTACTAAAACTAACTTAGTTGTGTCTTTTATCTAAACAGCCCCTAGATTTTATTTACGTGCTCTTTATTGTCTTGCAAACCTAGCCTACAACACCTACAAAGTACTTCTAGTTTCATACTTGTTCTAGGTTAAGTTTCATACTAAATTACAAACCATTGTTAATTAAAATTGGCTTTGATATACCTTGGGATCCGGATGGATCCATTACTTGAGCACTTTATGCCTACCTTAATGGCTTTAAAGAAAGCTCTGCAAGGGAGACAACCCGGAAGTTTTAGAGAGTCATTTATTTCTGTTGTGTGCTTTTATAAAGTTTAAAAATAAAAAAATATAGAGGGGAACCTAAAACTTTTCAAAAGGAAAAGTGAAAGTAAGAAAGACGAGCACCATTGAAGTGGGGAGCTCCTTGAACTTTGTTCATGCCCATGGAAACTTTGTGAATCTTAGTTACGTAAACTTTTCAACAAAAAAGTATCCCCTTGTATAAATACATTGTATTATAAAAATAATGTGCCAAGATTTTCCTTTAAGATGATTAGATTGATTGTTTGGTTTGTGTAGTGCAAAAACAAAAACTTTGGTTGTAGTGCGTGAATTTTCATTTTTTTACTCAAACATCGAATGTATCTGAAACTTTGTGCACAGTACTTCTATACAGTTTTGTTATTTTGTCCTAATTCTTCAGAATTTTGGGAATTACAGAAGTACGGTAGATGTTCAGATTGCTACAGACTGTCCTGTTTAAGACGGGTTTTGTTTTTGATGCATTGTTTTGCTCGTTTTGAAGAAAGTATCAATTTTATCGGTGGTATAAGCCATGGAGAAGTTATAATATAGTAGATACGATGCAAACATAAAATATGAATAGGTTTGCAACAGTATTTGAAGTGGTGATTTGCTTTATTATACAAATAGATCCCATGAGGGTTTTGTTAAGTTTTGTGTGATTGAAGTTTTCAAGTTTTGGGTGAGATCACGATGGATGAAGGAATAAGGAGTGGCAAGAGCCTAAGCTTGGGGATGCTCGAGGCATCCCAAGGTAATATTCATGGACTCCCAAGCAACTATGCTTGGGGATGCCCCGGAAGGCATCCCCTCTTTCTTCGAACGATCATCAGTAATTTTACTTGGAGCTATATTTTTATTCATCACATGATATGCGTAAATCTTGGAGCGTTGATACATCTCCAACGTATCTATAATTTATGAAGTATTCATGCTATTATATTATCCATCTTGGATGTTTAATGGGCTTTACTATGCAATTTTATATTATTTTTGGGACTAACCTATTAACCCAGAGCCCAAAGTGCCGCTTCGCTTTTTCCCTTGTTTCAGTGTTTCGCAGAAAAGGAATATCAAACGGAGTCCAAACGGAATGAAACCTTTGGGAGCGTGATTTTTGGAACGAACGTGATCCAGGAGACTTGGAGTTGAAGTCAAGGAAGCTTCGAGGTGGCCACGAGGCAGGGAGGCGCACCTGCCCCCTGGGCGCACCCCCACCCTCGTGGCTCCCCCGACCGACTTCTTTCGCCTATATATATCCATATACCCTAAAAACATCAGGGAACATAATAGATCAGGAGTTCCGCCGCCGCTAGCCTCTGTAGCCACGAAAAACCAATCGGGACCCTGTTCCGGCACCCTGCCGGAGGGGGGGATCCATCACCGGTGGCCATCTTCATCATCCCGGCGATCTCCATGATGAGGGGGGAGTAGTTCACCCTTGGGTCTGAGGGTATGTACCAGTAGCTATGTGTTTGATCTCTCTCTCTCTCTCGTGTTCTTGAGGTGGTACGATCTTGATGTATCGCGAGCTTTGCTATTATAGTTGGATCTTATGATGTTTCTCCCCCTCTACTCTCTTGTAATGGATTGAGTTTTCCCTTTGGAGTTATCTTATTGGATTGAGTCTCTAAGGATATGAGAACACTTGATGTATGTCTTATCGTGCTTATCTGTGGTGACAATGAGATATCACGTGATCCACTTGATGTATGTTTTGGTGATCAACTTGCGGATTCCGCCCATGAACCTATGCATAGGGGTTGGCACACATTTTCGTCTTGCCTCTCCGGTAGAAACTTTGGGGCACTCTTTGAAGTACTTTGTGTTGGTTGATTAGATGAATCTGAAATTGTGTGATGCATATCGTATAACCATACCCACGGATACTTGAGGTGACATTGGAGTATCTAGGTGACATTAGGGTTTTGGTTGATTTGTGTCTTAAGGTGTTATTCTAGTATGAACTCTATGATAGATCGAACGGAAAGAATAGCTTCATGTTATTTTACTACGGACTCTTGAATAGATAGATCAAAAAGGACAACTTTGAGGTGGTTTCGTACCCTACCATAATCTGTTCGTTTGTTCTCCGCTATTAGTGATTTTGGAGTGACTCTTTGTTGCATGTTGAGGGATAGTTATATGATCCAACTATGTTATTATTTTTGAGAGAACTTTCACTAGTGAAAGTATGAACCTTAGGCCTTGTTTCAACGCATTGCAATACCGTCTGTGCACATGTATCACAATCTCTTCGCCGCACTAGTGCACCTATACAATTTACCATTGTATTGGGTGTGTTGGGGACACAAGAGACTCTTTGTTATTTGGTTGCAGGGTTGTTTGAGAGAGACTGTCTTCATCCTATGCCTCCCACGGATTGACAAACCTTAGGTCATCCACTTGAGGGAAATTTGCTACTGTCCTACAAACCTCTGGACTTGGAGGCCCGACAACGTCTACAAGAAGAAGGTTACATAGTAGACATCAAGCATCGTGTGCTTTTTCTTTTTCTTTTAATAATGCACCATGATGGTAGGAGATAGTCCTTGGTTGATTTATAGAATGGTCTTTGCACTTCACTTATATCTTTCGAGTATGTCTTTATAGAATTCTTCATGTGCTTCACTTATATCATTTGAAGTTTGGATTGCCTGTTTCTCTGCACATAGAAACCGCCATTTGTAGAATGCTCTTTTGCTTCACTTATATTTATGAGAGCATGGGCATAGCTTTTGTATAATGAATTAAACTCTCTTGCTTCGCTTATATCTATTTAGAAAGTTGACAGGAATTGGTCATTCACATGGTTAGTCATAAAATCCTACATAAAACATGTAGATCACTGAATATGATATGTTTGAATCCTTGCAATAGTTTTGCGATATAAAGATGGTGATATTAGAGTCATGCTAGTGAGTAATTGTGGATTGGTAGAAATACTTTTGTTAAAGTTTGTGATTTCCCGTAGCATGCACGTATGGTGAACCGTTATGTGACGAAGTTGGAGCATGATTTATTTTTGATTGTCTTCCTTATGAGTGGCGGTCGGGGACGAGCGATGGTTTTTTCCTACCAATCTATCCCCCTAGGAGCATGCGTGTAGTATTTGTTTCGATAGCTAATAAATTTTTGCAATAAGTATGTGAGTTCTTTATGACTAATGTTGAGTCCATGGATTGCACGCACTCTCACCCTTCCACCTTTGCTAGCCTCTTTGGTACCATGCATTGCCCTTTCTCACCTCAAGATTTGGTGAAAACTTCGTCGGTGCATCCAAACCCCGTGATATGATACACTCTATCACACATAAGCCTCCTTATATCTTCCTCAAAACAGCCACCATACCTACCTATCATGGCATTTCCATAGCCATTCCGAGATATATTGCCATGCAACTTATCATCATCATATACATGACTTGAGCGTTCATTATCATATTGCTTCGCATTATCGTAAAATAGCTAGCATGGTATTTCCATGGCTTATCCGTTTTTTGATATCTTTTCTACGCTAGATCATTGCACATCCTGGTACACCGCCACAGGCATTTATATAGATTCATATTTTGTTCTAGTATCGAGTTCTAAGTAAATAAAAGTGTGATGATCATCATTATTAGAGCGTTGTCCCAGTGAGGAAAGGATGATGGAGACTATGATTCCCACACAAGTCGGGATGAGACTCCGGACGAAAAAAATAAAAAAAGGCCAAAAAGGAGAGCCAAAAAGAGAAAAAAATGAGAGAACAAGAGAGCAGGGGCAATGCTACTATCCTTTTACCACACTCGTGCTTTAGAGTAGCACCATGTTCTTCATATAGAGAGTCTCTTGAGTTATCACTTTCATATACTAGTGGGAATTTTCATTATAGAACTTGGCTTGTATATTCGGATGATGGGCTTCCTCAAATGCCCGAGGTCTTCATGAGCAAGCAAGTTGGATGCACACCCACTTAGTTTTCAGTTTGAACTTTCATACACTTATAGCTGCATCCGTTGCATGGAAATCCCTACTCCTCGCATTGACATCAATTGATGGGCATCTCCATAGCCCGTTGATTAGTCGCGTCGATGTGAGACTTTCTTCCTTTTTGTCTTCTCCACACAACCTCCACCATCATATTCTATTCCACCTATAGTGCTATATCCACGGCTCACGCTCATGTATTGCGTGAAAGTTGAAAAGGCTTCAGAACATTAAAAGTATGAAACAATTGCTTGGCTTGTCATCGGGGTTGTGCATGATAAAATACTTTGTGTGATGAATATGGAGCATAGCCAGACTATATGATTTTGTAGGGATAACTTTCTTTGGCCATGTTATTTTGAAAAGACATGATTGCTTTATTAGTATGCTTAAATTATTATTGTCTTAATGTCAAATGATAGATTATTGCTTTGAATCACTCGTTTCTTAATATTCATGCCATGATTAGATTATATGAACAAGATTATGCTAGGTACCATTCCACATCAGAAATTATCTTTTTTATCATTTACCTACTCGAGGACGAGCGTGAATTAAGCTTGGGGATGCTGATACGTCTCCGTCGTATCTATAATTTTTTATTGTTCCATGCCAATATTCTACAACTTTTACATAGTTTTGGCAATAATTTATATGATTTTCTTGGACTAACATATTGATCTAGTGCCCAGTGCCAGTTCCTGTTTGTTGCATGTTTTTTGTTTCGCAAAAAATCTAGAACAAAAGGAGCCAAACATGATAAAAACTTACGGAGATTTTTTTGGAATATATGTGGATTTTGGGAAGTGGAATCAACGCGAGACGATGCCCGAGGGGCCCACAAGGGTGAGGTGCATGCCCGAGGGGGTAGGGCACGCCCTGGGCCCTTGTGGCCACTCCGTAAGGCGGTTGGTGCCCTTCTTTCACCGCAAGAAAGCTAATATCCAAATTAAAATCGTGTCAAAATTTCAGCCCAATCGGAGTTACGGATCTCCGGGAATTTAAGAAATGGAGAAAGGCCAGAATCTGGGAGCGCAGAGACAGAAGGAAACAGAGAGGGAGATCCAATCTCGGAGGGGCTCCCGCCCCTCTGCCACCATGGAAGCCATGTACCAAAGGGGAAACCCTTCTCTCATCTAGGGGGAAGATCAAGGAAGAAGAAGAAGGAGGGGGCCTCTCTCCTGGTGGCGCCGGAACGCCACCGGGGCCATCATCGTGACGACGATCTACACCAACAACTTCGTCGCCGTCATCACCAACTCTCTCCCCCTCTATGCAGCAGTGTAACACCTCTTTTGCCTGCTGTAATCTCTACTAAAACATGGTGCTCAACGCTATATATAATTTCCCAATGATGTATGGCTATCCTATGATGTTTGAGTAGATCCGTTTTGTCCTATGGGTTCATTGCTGATTGTGATTGGTTTGAGTTGCATGTTTTATTATTGGTGCTGTCCTATGGTGCTCTCCGTGTCGCGCAAGCATGAGGGATCCCCACTGTAGGGTTTGCAATATGTTCATGGTTTTCTTATTGTCCGTGTTGCGTGAGTGATAGAAACACAAACACGGATAAGTTGGTTATGGCGTATGGGAATAAAGAGGACTTGATACTTTAATGCTATGGTTGGGTTTTAGTTTAATGATCTTTAGTAGTTGCGGATGCTTGCTAGAGTTCCAATCATAAGTGCATATGATCCAAGAAGAGAAAGTATGTTAGTTTATGCCTCTCCCTCATATAAAATTACAATAATGATTACCGATCTAGTTATCGATTGCCTAGGGACAAATAACTTTCTTGTGACAAAAAGCTCTCTACTAAAACTAACTTAGTTGTGTCTTTATCTAAACAGCCCGTAGATTTTATTTACGTGCTCTTTATTATCTTGCAAACCTAGCCTACAACACCTACAAAGTACTTCTAGTTTCGTACTTGTTCTAGGTAAAGCGAACATTAGCCGTGCGTAGTGTTGTATCGGTGGTCGATAGAACTTGAGGGAATATTTGTTCTACCTTTAGCTCCTCGTTGAGTTCGACACTCTTACTTATCTAAAGAGTCTACAACTGATCCCCTATACTTGTGGGTTATCAAGACCTTTTTCTGGCGCCGTTGCCGGGGAGCAATAGTGTGGGGTGAATATTTTCGTGTTTGCTTGTTTGCTTTGTCACTAAGTTGATTTTATTTTCTGTTCAAAGTTGTTATCTATATTTAGTTATGGATATGGAACATGGAATACCAAAAAAAATTAGGTTTACTTGCTACTCATGGAGATGGGGAACCTCCTAAAACCCTCGATGCTCATTATGTGAAAGATATTATGCACTACATTAATAATCCTGAGAAAACCTCATTAAATTATGTAATGGGAGACACGTTGGATCAACGTGAATACTTTAAGGATTATCGCATGACACAAAAAGGGAAACTGTTATAGGATCAAATTCATTTGTTGTATTGGTATGCTCGACAACTATGCTTGAGATATGATCATACTTGTTGCTCTAGGATGAAGGCTCCACACCTTCCCTTTTCATGCAAATTTAATGATAATGAAACCTTAGCTTCTTATGCTAATGGTAGGTATGATTACTATGATGTGGAACAAATAGAAGAATTTGTTGCTTTTAAGGGTGCTTATGAAATTGAATCTTTGTTTGATAAGTATGAAGCTTTTGATGATGATGTTTATAGGCCTGAAAATTTTGCTATACTTAAATATTGCTATGAGAATTATGAATAGAATGCCGATATTGATGTGTTTATTGAGAAAGTCTCTGTTGTCCAAGAAGAGACTAATATATTGTAGGAATCTATGGAAGAAGAAATTGATGACACTCTGAGATCATTAGATGAAAAAGATGAAGAGGGGAGCGAAGAACAAAAGGAGGAAGAGCGGATTAGCTACTCGTGCCCACCTTCTAATGAGAGTAACTATTCAACTCATACATTGTTTAATTTCCCTTCGTGCTTACGGAAGGATGATTGCTATTGCTATGATCCCTTTGATACATTTGAAATATCCCTTTTTGATGAAATTGATGCTTGCTATGCTTGTGGCCATGATGCCAATATGAATGATGCTTTTGGAGATGAATTGCTATAGTTTCTTATGTTAAGAATGAAATTATTGCTATTGCACCCACGCATGATAGACCTATTATCTTTTTGAATTCTCCAAATTACACTATATCAGAGAAGTTTGCGCTTATTAAGGATTATATTCATAGGTTGCGTTCTACTATTGCACATGATGATTTTGATAGATATAATATGCATGTGCTTGCTGCTCCTACTTGCAATTATTACGAGAGAGTAACTACATCTCCGCCTCTCTATGTTTCCAACACAATAAAGTTGCAAGAAATTGCTTATGCTATGTATTGGCCTTTACTTTGTGTGCATGAATTGTTCTTTTATGGCATGCCGATGCATAGGAAGAGAGTTAGACTTCGTTGTTGCATGATATATATTACTTTGTGCTCAATACTAAATTACAAATCATTGTTTAGTAAAATTGGCTTTGATATACCATGGGATCCGGGGGGATCCATTACTTGAGCACTTTATGCCTAGCTTAATGGCTTTAAAGAAAGCGCTGCCAGGGAGACAACCTAGAAGTTTTAGAGAGTCATTTATTTCTGCTGTGTGCTTTTATAAAGTTTAAAAACAAAAAAATATAGAGGGGAACCTAAAACTTTTCAAAAGGAAAAGTGAAAGTAAGAAAGACGAGCACCATTGAAGTGGGGGAGCTCCTTGAACATTGTTCATGCCCATGGAAACTTTGCGAATCTTAGTTACAGAAAATTTTCAAAAAAATAAGTATCCCCTTGTATAAATACATTGTATTATAAAAATAATGTGCCAAGATTTTCCTTTAAGATGATTAGATTGATTGTTTGGTTTGTGTAGTGCAAAAACAAAAACTTTGGCTGTAGTGCGTGAATTTTCAATTTTTTTACAGGAACATCGAATGTATCTGAACTTTGTGCACAGTACTTCAATACAATTCTGTTATTTTGTTTTCAGAAATTTTGGAATTACAGAAGTACGGTAGATGTTCAGATTGCTACAGACTGTCCTGTTTAAGACGGATTCTGTTTTTGATGCATTGTTTTGCTCGTTTTGAAGAAAGTATCAATTTTATCGGTGGTATAAGCCATGGAGAAGTTATAATACAGTAGACACGATGCAAAAATAAAATATAAATAGGTTTGCAACCGTATTTGAAGTGGTGATTTGCTTTATTATACAAACAGACCCACGAGGGTTTTGTTAAGTTTTGTGTGATTGAAGTTTCCAAGTTTTGGGTGAGATCACGATGGATGAAGGAATAAGGAGTGGCAAGAGCCTAAGCTTGGGGATGCCCGAGGCACCCCAAGGTAATATTCAAGGACTCCCAAGCAACTATGCTTGGGGATGCCCCGAAAGGCATCTCCTCTTTCTTCTAACTATCATCGGTAATTTTACCTGGAGCTATATTTTTATTCGTCACATGATATGCGTAAATCTTGGAGAGTTGATACGTCTCCAATGTATCTATAATTTATGAAGTATTCATGCTATTATATTATCCATCTTGGATGTTTAATGGGCTTTACTATGCACTTTTATATTATTTTTGGGCCTAACCTATTAACCTAAAGCCCAGTGCCAGTTTCTGTTTTTTCCCTTGTTTCAGTGTTTCGCAGAAAAGGAATATCAAGCGGAGTACAAACGAAATGAAACCTTCAGGAGCGTGATTTTTGGAACGAACGTGATCCAGGAGACTTGGAGTTGAAGTCAAGGAAGCTTCGAGGTGGCCACGAGGCAGGGAGGCGCGCCTGCCCCCTGGGCACGCCTCCCACCCTCGTGGGCCCCTCATGGCTCCCCTGACTGACTTCTTTCTCCTATATATATCCATATACCCTAAAAACATCAGGGAACATAATAGATCGGGAGTTCCGCCGTCGCAAGCCTCCGTAGCCACGAAAAACCAATCGGGACCCTGTTCCTTCACCCTGCCGGAGGGGGGGATCTATCATCGGTGGCCATCTTCATCATCCCGGCGATCTCCATGAAGGAGGGAGTAGTTCACCCTCGGGGCTGAGGGTATGTACCAGTAGCTATGTGTTTGATCTCTCTCTCTCTCTCGTGTTCTTGAGGTGGTACGATCTTGATGTATCATGAGCTTTGCTATTATAGTTGGATCTTATGATGTTTCTCCCCCTCTACTCTCTTGTAATGGATTGACTTTTCCCTTTGAAGTTATCTTATCGGATTGAGTCTTTAAGGATTTGAGAACACTTGATGTATGTCTTGCCGTGCTTATCTGTGGTGACAATGGGTATCACGTGATCCTCTTGATGTATGTTTTGGTGATCAACTTGCGGGTTCCGCCCATGAACCTATGCATAGGGCTTGGCACATGTTTTCGTTTTGACTCTCCGGTAGAAACTTTGGGGCACTCTTTGAAGTACTTTGTGTTGGTTGAATAGATGAATCTGAGATTGTGTGATGCATATCGTATCATCATACCCACGGATACTTGAGGTGGCATTGGAGTATCTAGGTGACATTAGGGTTTTGGTTGATTTGTGTCTTAAGGTGTTATTCCGGTACGAACTCTATGATAGATCGAACAAAAAGAATAGCTTCGTGTTATCTTACTACGGACTCTTGAATAGATAGATCAGAAAGGATAACTTTGAGGTGGTTTTGTACCCTACCATAATCTCTTCGTTTGTTCTCCGCTATTAGTGACTTTGGAGTGACTCTTTGTTGCATGTTGAGGGATAGTTATATGATCCAATTATGTTACTATTGTTGAGAGAACTTGCACTAGTGAAAGTATGAACCCTAGGCCTTGTTTCAACGCATTGCAATACCGTTTGTGCTCACTTTTATCATTAGTTACCTTGCTGTTTTTATATTTTCAGATTATAAAAACCTATATCTACCATCCATATGGCACTTGTATCACCATCTCTTCGCCGAACTAGTGCACCTATACCATTTACCATTGTATTGGGTGTGTTGGGGACACAAGAGACTCTTTGTTATTTGGTTGCAGGGTTGTTTTAGAGAGACCATCTTCATCCTACGCCTCCCACGGATTGATAAACCTTAGGTCATCCACTTGAGGGAAATTTGCTACTGTCCTACAAACCTCTGCACTTCGAGGCCCAACAACGTCTATAAGAAGAAGGTTACGTAGTAGACATCAAGCTTATTTCTGGCGCCGTTGCCGGGGAGGTTTGTGCTTGAAGGTATATCTTTAGATCTTGCAGTCGAATCTTTTTGTTTCTTGTTTTATCACTAGTTTAGTCTATAAAAGAAAACTACAAAAAAATGGAATTGAGTTTGTCTCATACGCTTCATCTTTTTAATATATTTCATGAGAATGATGGGAAGGAAAAATGTGCTCAAGTGCTAGAAGAAGAAGTCTATAAAATGTTTGTCACTAAATCTTTGAATGATGAGCATGATTGCAATGTTGTTATTATGAATTCTTTGAATATCCATAGTATTAATGATGATTGCACCAGTCATGATGAAAATATCTCTTATAAGCATGTCGATTTTTGTGGAGTGCATAAAGTTTGCAAGTACGTACCAAATAGAGAAGATAGATTTTGCAAGAGGCATTAGTATTTAGAAACTAAATGGTTGCAAGAAAGGCTAAATGTGAGTGCTGAAAATTTAAAATATCTTTATCGTACTTGTGAACTTTGCAATGAACATGGTCATTTAAATCTCCGATGCAAATTGTTTCATGATCGAATCGTGTCCAAAAATTGTGATGACTTGATTTCCCTTGCACATCATAATGAACCTAGTCTGCTTTTGGGTTATGAAAAATTGAAACGTGCAGCTAAGCATATTCCCGAATATAACCTTGATAAATTCCTCGATAATGATCTAGAAGAAATTTATATGTATTGTGCGGTGAATTGCATCGAAATCCTTATATTGCCAATTACATAAAGAAAAGAAAACAAATAGAAGATGAAGAGAATACTAACGAAAGGGAAGAGACTTCCCAATGTCCTCCTATTATTTCTTATGATGAATCAGGTAACGAGGAGGAGCCTTCTATTCAACCAATCTCATCAATAAGGAGCTCAAAAAAGAGGGTTAAACCCACACATAATGTGAAGAAGAAAAAGAAAAAGACGGAGAAGCAAAGGTGAAAAGGTGTCCCTCCCTAATGATGTTGCTCCTATTACTCATTGTGATGATGATAACTGCTATACTATTGGTGCTATCCATAGTATTAATGATGAGAGTGATTATGCTTATGATATGAAAAGGCCCAAGCTTGGGGATGCTATGTTTGATGAGAATGACATGTTTGAGAATATATTTGCTGAAATTAATGTTTGTCCCAAGCTTGGGGATGCTATGTTTAATGAAGATGATATTTTTAGCCTCCCAAGTTTATGAGCAAATTTATTATGATGATAGCATGCCTCCTACTTATGATGATTATATTGATGAAAGTGGGTTTGGAAGAGTGTCAACTTTAGGAAGTAATGGTCCCACTATTTTGGAGGGTGTTGAATCTTATTGTGACAATTATGAAAGTGGATTTGGAGAGGTCATGACTTTATTTAGTAATGATTCCACTATCTTGGAAGAGGTTTCAATCGACTATGATGAGAACAAAGTTGCTACTTATGATGATTATTGTGATGACACTTATGCTATAAAAATTAGTGATGATTATATTTATAAAACTTGTCATGATTATGATTACCCTTTTTCTGAATATTACTCTTTTAATGTGGAAACAATTTATAGTATTCGAGTCTCTTATGATACTCCCACTATTCCGAATGAGAAGAATTTTGCTTATGTGGAGAGTAATAAAATTTCTATGCTTGTAGATCATGAAAATAATGCTTTATGTGATGGTTATATTGTTGAATTCATTCATGATGCTACTGAAAATTATTATGAGGGAGGAAGATATGCTTGTAGGAATTGCAATAATATCAAGTTTCCTCTCTATGTGCTTAAAGTTTCGAAGTTATGCTTGTTTTGCCTTCCTATGCTAGTTGATTATTGTTCCTATAAGTTGTTTGCTCACAAAATCCCTATGCATAGGAAGTGGGTTAGACTTAAATGTGCTAGTCATATTCTTCATGATGCTCTCTTTATGTTTCAATTCTTATCTTTTATGTGAGCATCATTGAAATCATCATGCCTAGCTAGGGGCGGTAAACGTTAGCGCTTGTTGGGAGGCAACCCAAATTTATTTTAGTTTCTTGCTATTTGGTTCTGTTTAGGAATAAATAAATCATATAGCCTCTGGTTAGATGTGGTTTTACGTTTTAATTACTGTTTGTGCCAAGTAAGACCTATAGGATCTTCTTGGATGATAATTATTTGATCTTGCTGAAAATTCCAGAAACTTTCTGTTCACGAAAACAATTGTTTAAAATCACCAGAACGTGATAAAATACTGTATCTAATTGCAGCAGATCAATAATCAAATTATCTAGGTCGTCCTATTTTGTCAGAATTTTTTGAGTCCCATAAGTTTGCGTTAGTTACAGATTACTACAGACTGTTCTGTTTTTGACAGATTCTGTTTTCCGTGTGTTGCTTGCTTATTTTGATGAATCTATGGCTAGTAAAATAGTTTATAAACCATAGAGAAGTGGGAATACAGTAGATTTAACACCAATACAAATAAAGAATGAGTTCATTACAGTACCTTGAAGTGGTGTTTTGTTTTCTTTCGCTAACAGAGCTCACGAGATTTTCTGTTAAGTTTTGTGTTGTGAAGTTTTCAAGTTTTGGGTAAAGATTCGATGGACTATGGAGTAAGGAGTGGCAGAGCCTAAGCTTGGGGATGCCCAAGGCACCCCAAGGTAATATTCAAGGACAACCAAGAGTTTAAGCTTGGGGATGCCCCGGATGGCATCCCCTCTTTCGTCTTCATTCATCGGTAACTTTACTTGGAGCTATATTTTTATTCACCACATGATATGTGTTTTGCTTGGAGCGTCATTTTCTTTTTCTTTTTTTTGCTTGTTGTCTGAATAAAATACCAAGATCTGAAATTCTTAAATGTTAGAGAGTTTTCACATAGTTGCATAATTATTTAACTACTCATTGATATTCACTTATATCTTTTTGGAGTAGTTTGTCATTTACTCGTGTGCTTAACTTATATCCTATGAGTAAATAGTTGAATGAGCGAATATTATAAATCTCAAATTATATATGTTTCGTATGCTTACCCCATGGGGAGTAATGACTTCACATATAAGAAATAGAGGTGGTAAATTTATTGAAGGTTAGCAAAAATTGTACTGGTCACTTGAACAATTCATGAAAGAATATTGAAGGAAGAGATATTTCACATATAAATATACTATCTTGGACATCTTCTATGATTGTGAGCCCCATTAATTATTTTCAAACCTGTGCAAATTAGTTGAAGTTGGACAAGGAAGACAACATAATGAGTTATGATTGGGTATATTTGTATAGAAGTTCTATTGTTATGGATCCTCTAACATGTGGTGCTTGCTATTTGGAATCCTTTGCTAGCCAAAATATCTGTACTAAGCGGGAATATTGCTTGTGCATCCAAATTCCTTGAACCAAGTTTCTTCCATGAGTGTCCACCATATCTACCTATATGCGATATTTACCTGCCGTTCCAAGTAAATTTGCATGTGCCAAACTCTAAACCTTCAAATAATAATCTGTTTTGTATGCCCGAATCGCTCATGTAGCGACTAGGGGCTGTCAGTATCTTCCATGCTAGGTGGGTTATTCTCACGATGAGTGGACTCCGCTCATCATTCACGAGAAAATGGCTGGTAAGTGGGATGCCCTGTCCTATGATCAAAAGATCAAAAACAAAATCGCAAATAATTTAAACAAAACTCCCCCAGGAATGTTGATAGTTGGATGGCACCCGTTGTTTCGGACAAGCCGTGGAGTGTGAATGTTGGTGGAGGGGGAGTAAATTTTTTACCTTTCTGCATGGGAACCGCCTATGATGTATCTAGTATGGAAGATATTGGGAACTCTTTGTCGTTATGTTGACAATGAAAGCATACCTCTCAAAATTATTTTCATCTCTGTTTTTGCTTCGAGCTCTCGCACCTCTGCAAATCTCTGCTTCCCTCTGCGAAGGGCCTATCTTTTAATTTTATGCAAGAGTCAGTAGTATTCCTTCTCATTCCAACCTACTCTTTAGTTGGCAAGCATCATGTGATGGAAAGATCTAAGCATATATGGCCATTCAAATATATTTGATCATGAATTATTATTGTTGACAATTATCTATACGATAAATAAGTTGGGAGGCGAAACATTAAGCCCCTATCTTTCTCTGTGTTCGATGGATGCTATTTGTTCTAAAATATGCTTTGAGTGGTAGCAATCATGGAAGACTATATGATAGTTGAGTATGTGAAGTTTGCTGAATCAAAGCTCTGACATAGACTCTTCCTGAAAATAAGATGAATTATAATTGTTTGATGACTAATAACACGGTTTATTAGTTTTCAAGAAAGTTTATGATCTATACTTTAACATGTGAATAGTTTGTTACTTGATCATGAAAAGTTCTATGAGTTGAGCTACTGTTATGACATATAATGATGCTAGAAAAGGTGATTGAAATTATCATTGATCAAACTTGTGCACCTGCTAGCATTCACAAATCATAAATTATCTCTTTTTATCATTTACCTACTCAAGGACGAGCATGAATTAAGCTTGGGGATGCTGATACGTCTCCAACGTATCTATAATTTATGAAGTATTCATGCTATTATATTATCCATCTTGGATGTTTAATGGGCTTTACTATGCACGTTTATATTATTTTTGGGACTAACCTATTAACCCAGAGCCAGTGCCAGTTTCTGTTTGTTCCCTTGTTTCAGTGTTTCGTAGGAAAGGAATATCAAACAGAGTCCAAACGGAATGAAACCTTCGGGAGCGTGATTTTTTGGAACGAACGTGATCCAGGAGACTTGGAGTTGAAGTCAAGGAAGCTTCGAGGTGGCCACGAGGCAGGAAGGCGTGCCTGCTGAGGGAGTCCTGGATTAGGGGGTATCCGGACAGCCGGACTGTATACATCGTCCGGACTATTGAACCGTGAAGATACAAGACTCAAGACTTCGACCCGTGTCCGGATGGGACTTTCCTTGGCGTGGAAGGCAAGCTTGGCGATCCGGATATTGTGTTTCCTTCCTTGTAACCGACTCCATGTAAACCCTAGCCCTCTTCGGTGTCTATATAAACCGGAGAGGTTGGTCCTTAGAAGGCCGATCACAATTACAATCATACCATCATAGGCTAGCATCTAGGGTTTAGCCTCTATGATCTCGTGGTAGATCTACTCTTGTACTACCCATATCTTCAATATTAATCAAGCAGTAAGTAGGGTTTTACCTCCATCGAGAGGGCCCGGACCTGGGTAAACATCTCTGTCCCTTGCTTCCTGTTACCATCATCCTAGACGCACAGATCGGGATCCCCTACCCGAGATCCGCCGGTTTTGACACCTACATTGGTGCTTTCGTTGAGAGTTCCTCTGTGTCGTCGCTGCAAGGCTCGATGGCTCATCTCGTTGTCAGGGAAAACATTACCGTGGGGGGAGCTCTGGCTGTAGGCCAAACTCTCCGACTAGGCGGCTTCGTCATGGCCGCCCCATCGGCTGTCGCGCCTACGATGGCCTCTCGGGTCATCACGCATAAACTTCACATCAATTGAACTTCGCCCGAACAGATGGATCCGATAGAGCTCTCTTCTCTTAATGAGCTCTTGGATCGCATCGCCGCTTTGGGAGTCGCAACGGACTATGACCGGATCAGGCTTAAACCCGACCAAAGGGACATTAAATCCCCGCCGGCCACTCATGAGATAGCGGTATCGGAGGAACCACACAAGGAGTATCCCTCTATTTTGAGGACGAACTATGTCCGGATCGCTGAGCTCCCAGAGCCGGACACCCGCCCGGGGGATGATATGACCCGGGTCCCGAACTTAGAGCCTGGCACGGGGCCAGAAAAATTGGGCAGCGTCCCGAGTCCCGAGCTGTTGAACTCGGAAGCTTCCATTCCCCGGGGTGTTAGATCGGATCAGAATCCGGATTCAGCTATAACCACCCACGCGGACTTAAATCCTCTCTCCCATATCAGGCAAGAGCCCCAGGAGATAGTACATCATTACTGGGCCAGATTCCTCCTTGCGCTAAACAAAGTCGAGGATTGCCACGAGAAGGACGTAGTCTCGCTCTTCTGCAAAAACTGCACGGACAAAGGAATCCTTAATGCTACAAGTCGCCGTAACATAGTACGCTTTGCGGACTTAGCAATCATAGTACAGAAGTACTGTGCGATGGAAAGCGTCTGGAAAACTCAAACTGAATTTTGGGACAGTCCGGCTTTCACCAAAACCTTTGTCCGAACTAAACAGGCGAACTCTCGCGAGTCGGCCGATCCAATCCCCAAGAAACCAAAGCCCACCCTGTATGGGAACCGTATTGGAAAAATGGCTCAATGGGCCATGTAAACTCCACGGCACTCGACACAGCACCAACTCATAGCCTTAGGGCATGTTGGATACTCCGGCAGGTTGCAAAAAGTGGCGAGGATCTTCTTCTGAACAACATCCCGCCAACGAGCACAATACGGTACTAACAGTCTTGAGACTTTTGCACGAAACAAGAGGGCTAAGCGAGCTCATCGAAGGTCCACGGAAATTTGCCATATGGCTAAAATAAACCCCTGGAACGACACTGCTATAACTTTTAATGCCAGTGACGAACCTCGATCCCGGACTGTCCGGGCACCAGCCGCTCTGGTTCTTAGCCCAATCGTGGACGACTTTCGGCTCACTAAAGTGCTCATGGATGGCGGAAGTGGATTAAACTTGATCTATGAAGAGACACTCAGCAAGAAGATGGAAATTGACAAAGGCCGCATTGAACAAAGCGGCACAACCTTCAGGGAATTATCCCTAGTCGGGAAGCACGGTGTGCGGGAAAAATCACACTTGACGTGGTATTCTCGCACCGGAGAATTATAGGTCCAAAGAAATCACATTCCAAGTGGCCCCTTTTAGCGGCGGATACCACGCCCTTTTAGGGCGGGACGCGTTGCAAGCTTTCAAGCTATACCCCATTACGGGTACATGAAGCTTAAAATGCCGGGCCCAATGGAATCATCACTCTAACCCGATGATCCGGACGTCGCGCCGGCCGAAAACAAAACCGCAGCACTAGCCCTGGAGGCATTATCCGAGGCCCTAGCAGCCAAAGAATTAACAACACTGCGGGCCACCGTGGACAGAGACGACGTGATACTCGACAAGCAACCCAAGTCCACCTCATTTAAACCCGCAGACGAGATAGTCAAATTCCAAGTCCATCCAACGGACCCCACGAAGACAACTTCCGTCGGGACACAACTGAGCCCCGCGATGGACGCCGCACTGCGAGACTTCTTACGCGAGAATTGGGACGTCTTCGCCTGGCATCCATCGGACATGCTAGGCATCCCACGCAGATTGGCCGAACACAGTCTCAATATACTAAAAGGATACAAACCGGTCAAGCAAACTCTAAGACGGTTTTCAGAGCCCAAACGGCAGGCCATGGGGGAAGAGCTAGCCAAACTACTCGAGGCCGGATTCATCAGAGATATCAAGCATCCAGATTGGCTGGCAAACCTGGTAATGGTACCAAAGAAGGACAAATCCTGGCGCCTATGTGTCGACTTTAAAGACCTCAACAAGGCTTGCCCCAAGGATCCCTTTCCCCTCCCTCGCATCGATCAAATCATTGATGCCACAGCAGGACACGACTCACTGTGTTTCCTCAACGCATACTCTGGATACCATCAAATAAAGATGGCAGAGTCTGACCAAGCTGCAACAGCCTTCATAATGCCATATGGCCCTTTCTGCTTCAACACTATGCCTTCGGGCTTAAGAACGCCGGCGCAACCTACCAACGCATGATTCAAACATGCCTAGAAAAGCAAATCGGCAAAACAGTTGAGGCATACGTGGATGACATGGTCATAAAAACAAGACACGTCGAAACCCTAATAGATGACTTGAGGCTTACATTCGACAATCTCCGGACATACGACATCAAGCTGAACCCGGAAAAATGCGTTTTTGGCGTCCCCTCGGGGAAGCTACTCGGCTTCATCGTTTCCAACAGAGGAATTGAAGCGAATCCGGCAAAGATCCGAGCTCTGTCACAGTTGGCTATACCAACAGACCTCAAGCACATCCAAAAACTAGCCGGATGCGTGGCTGCTCTCAGCCGCTTTATCTCCAGGTTAGGAGAAAAGGCATTACCTCTTTACCGCCTTCTTCGACGCACCGAACACTTCGTGTGGACAGATGCAGCCGCGACCGAACTGGATGAAATAAAGAACTTATTGGCCAGTAATCCAGTACTAACAACACCGAATATTGAAGAACCTATGCTGCTGTACATAGCTGCAACGCATCAAGTTGTAAGCGCAGTGCTCGTCGTTGAACGAGAGGCTGAAGGATACAAATTCCCGCTCCAGAAACCGGTTTACTACGTATCCACGGTCCAAACCCCATGCAAATCCCGATACCCACACTATCAAAAAATAGCATACACGGTTTTCATGGCATCCCGGAAGCTATGACACTACTTTCAAGAGTGTTCGATTACGGTGGCCTCCGAAGTACCACTCAATGACATAATAAACAACCGCGATGCTACGGGCCGGATTGCCAAATGGGCCATTGAGCTCCTTCCATTCGACATAACATACAAACCTTGGCGGGCCATCAAGTCGCAAGTATTGGCTGACTTCGTCGCAGAATGGACAGAAGCCGAACTCCCTAAAGAGTACGGCGCATACTCAAACTGGATCATGCACTTCGACGGCTCTAAAGTGCCGGCCGGATTGGGAGCAGGTGTAGTCCTGACGTCTCCCACCGGAGACACGGTCCAATACTGTAACATCCCAAAATTTTCCAAATTTTGGAATGTTAATAATAAGATATTATTGAGTGAATTCCTATGATTTTCATGGGAAATTAAAACCTTTTGATACTTGTTTCAAATATTTCATCTAATTGCTTTTCTTTTGGACACCTACGAAATATTTTGAAACCGCAAATAAAAATGGAGTGAGAATAAAATGACTTTCTCAAATGTGGTGGATAAAAAAATCATTTGAAGTTCCTTGAATTTTGGAGTTCCATTAGAAATTGGATCTCATTTTAAATTTTAATGCCATTTAAATATTTCCAACCAATTTAATTAGAGGAGATAATGTGCTTCTCCAAAATATATTTGGAAATATTTAGTACTGCATAATTATCATTTCGTGAATTTGCATAACTCTAAACTGAATTTTTGATTATTTCAATTATGTCCATAAAGTGTGAAGGGTAGTTTGTGAACAAACTTAATTTTATTAAATTCGGAGACTAATTTTCTTGGACTCTAAATAATATTGGCACTAATGTAAACATTTTTATTATTTGTTTTAAGTAACTTTTTGTGTACGTACTTATGTACGTAATTATATTTCAATCCTAATTCCTAAACTATCTAGCTTGACCCAGTATATTTCTCTCTCAAAATCTCGGACAAAGCGAGACAAAGAACACAAAGTACAACCCACCTTGTTTTTGTATTTTTTTTCTTTCCTTGCCTTTTTCCTTTGGGCCAATTTCTTTCACTAAGGCCCATATTTTTCAGCCCAACCGATCTTCCTCCTCCCATCATTCCTTACAGGAACATGAACAGCGAGCTGCAACCATGGACGCCTCCACCTCTTCCTCTCCTCATCTCCCTTCCCCGCACTCAAGAACCCTGCACTGGTTCCCTCTCCTCCCTCGACCCTCCCATCCCTTAGTGCGCCATCAATCGAGGTGTAGTGGCCATTACTGAGAAACTGAACTACCACCATTATGGCCCTTCATCTGCTCAATTCGGACATCCCGAGCCCTATAAAAAGCACCCGTGAGCCTCTCTCAGCCCTCGTCAAAGCCCTCTTCTTTCGAGCTATCTCCTCCCCATCCCGATCAATTGCTCGTCGGAGTTCAGCAGCTCGGCTGCCGCCCTTCGCCGCCACGGGACGAGACCGAGCCCAGGACATTGCCCAACGGACTTCCGTCGTTGACATCTTCGCCGTCCTCCTTCTACTTGACGTCAGGGAGTTTCTTCCACAACTCCGTCGACCTTCTTCCCCAACTCCGGCGACCAACTCTGGTGAGCTCTCTCTAAATTCCATAATTCTTTCTTTTCAGAAAAATATCAAACTTCGGAAATTCATATCTCCCAAACCGTATGTCCGATTTTGACAAATAAGATATCCCCGGATTTGTTGAAACCATTAAATTTTTATGAAATTATAAAATCTCACTTTTGGGCAAATTAAAATTTACTTTTGATTTAAATGTTAAGATGAGTATTTTTACTATATCTTTTATTCTGTAATTCATATAAGAATGTTTTATATATGAAAGTTGGACCTTAGGACCTGACCTTTCTGTTAGAACTCATTGCATGAATTTTCAGCAATGTTTAGTTGAAGTTTTGACATCAACATCTTAGTTTGACCTTCTTTGATGATCGTTTAATAACTTTGTTAAATTAGAATTTGACTATAGGTTAAATCTCTTAGATGGATCCCTAGAAACCCTCTGTGGTCATTTGGAACCACCGCAAAATTTGGAGTTACAATATTAAGAATTAATTCTCTTATCTTGAACTTATGCCATACCCATTTCCATTTAACACAAGTCAAAATATTTCGATCGAACCCATTATAGACTTTGTTGTCGTAGAACCCGGCCTCACAGCCCTTCAAACCAAATCCTCACTTAGTATCAATATTAACCAATCCTAGAATATGACTGTCATATTTTCTTCATAGACTAAATCTGATCCTATATCAACCCTAACCATGCCCTAGAAATTATGATAGTGGCAACCGAATAATTTGTGTTGTTATTTGGATCTTCATTTGGATTTTTATTGTATGTTGAATGCTTGCTTGATCCATTGTTATGTGAATGTGGATATGCCAAGTGGCTTACTTGATTTATTTATCGCGTTAGATTACGACGAGTGCGAAGGTGAATTCTACGAGGAGGTAGAACCTACTGCAAAACCGAAGGCAAGTTGCAAATTGATCATGCTTCGACCTATATTTTCATACTATGCATATCTCTTTAAATTTTAATGCTATGCATGTTTTATAAAGGTTTTGCAAAGTATTATTTATAGCTAGAGCCATAGGTTCAAGACTGACCACCATGCTTGGCCACGTTTGCACAAAATGGGTGGGATGAAAACAAAACTTATTTTAAACCTTTAAACTTGCTCTCTTTTTGGAGCAATGTTTGTGAAACTATTTTGAAAAGAAAAAAATATTTATATATTATTTTACATCTACTCCCTGGGCGGAATTGTATTGACGGTATCGTCTACAAGTGATTGCGCCCATCGGGGTCTTGCAGTGAATGCGCCCGACTGGGGTCTTGCACACAGGTTTTTTGGTGGGGACCGCCATCCAGGGAACTGAGATCTTCCAAGTACAGTTTGATGTAGCTTCCAGTACAGCCACGTGCTACTATGGGCTCTGGCTTAGCTTAGTACTAAAGGGAAACCCTACCCCAGGACCGCCATCGGAGAGAGGCCTTCGTGCCGAAGTTGCGGGCGGCTTGGCGGTATAGGGGGCTGTTACGGAAAGGCTTCGTTACAATCTCCTCCTAGTCGTACACCCAAGTGTGTCACGATAAACGGGGTTGGTTGTGTCATGTGGAGAACGTGTACGACCTCTACAGAGGGTTTTACCTAATCGATTAGTCGTGCCCCCGGTTACGGGCAATTTTGAGCAACTGAAGACTTGGACTGAAGAAGAATCTCCCCTCTCTTTTCTAAAAATTTGTTTTAGGGGTTAAAGTTGAGGAATGAGCACAGTGAATGTGTTTCACTTCAACCTATGTATGTTTTTAAACTATTTTGGAGATTGAGCACTTTGCGTATATCCAAGTGTCTCGCTCCTACTTTTTATACTAAAAACTATTTCTATTCCAAAAGTAGTTTATAAAATTTAGTATAGGAGAAAATTGGCTTTACACAAATGAAACCTCCACAATACTGACCCTGCATATATATTCTGTTAAACTTTCCTTTGCAACTTGCAGTACATTCCACTTTTACTGTCATATGCGAGATCTTGACAGATTAAGAGATGATAGGGTTATGGTCTACACTCAACGAGCCCAGTGGCGTTGATGGAGCCTAACTTAGCGACTACGTATAATTCCGCTGTATTATCTGCCAGCTTGAGTTGTGCCTAAGGTATGATTTGTATATATATATATATATGGATCTACCGTTATAGTAGAATGATGTATGTCTTACTGATATTCCTTTTTGTTACTGTGTGTGCTAGCTATGATCTAGGGATAACACAGTAAACACAGAGACTTGGATTTTACCAAATTCGGGTCGTGACAAAATGGTATCAGAGCATACGTTGACTGTAGGACGTGACCTAGAAAATGGTTTAAAAATAGGAAGACCTTGATAGGAACAACTTATATTTTCAATAGTACCAACAAGCATTCTTGTATCCTCTTCTGTTCTTTACTAAGTTCTCATCTGCTTTCAAAAACTTAGATGTCCCAATGACCTTGACACTGATATGGACTTTCAAGAGCCTAAAGGTTACTTCATGGAAATGATGCTAAGACAAAGACGTTTCCAATACTGAAGATTACATCCAAGGAGTTGAAGCAGAACTGAAGACACTCAAGACCAAGGTGGTTGTGAAGAAGGTGAAGATTACGTACCACTACAAGGAATATCCCACATAGTTCAATAGCGTCCAAGCCCACCATGAGAGTTGTGAAATAAACGAAAGAGTGCGAGTAGTGTGCCCGACTATGCGAACCCATGTGGATGAAGGCACCATAAGAATTGTTTGAATGAAATTTGTGAGTGAATTTGGAGTTTTATTGGAGTTCCTCGCCATTGATTTGATGTTGTTGTCATTTGAGTTGTATGATTTAAAATCTTGCGTTATTAGGATACAATTCCGTAGGTATGTACTATTTAATTCAACCTTGAGAGGTGCAAGTTACGGATGATTAGTAGGATACCTTCAAATGGGTGAAGCATCACACACTGAAGACTTCCAAGAACTGAAGGATTGAAGACTTCAGGACGAAACCGTAGTAAACGAGCTTGTTATAAACGCTAAGAACATTGAGATATGAGTTGGTTGTTGATTGTGGCGTGTGTGTGTCCATCTCTTTTCCTTCCTAAGCTCTATCTCACCTGGACCAAAACCTTAAACCATAGACGAACCAACCACTAAACGTTTCCACGTGGAAACAACCACGTTTCTTCGAAGGAGATACATACCTTGTTGTTTTGAACTCTACCTTTCCTTTCACCTGTAGATGGCAACCCTTTACGAGTCATTCCACAAGGGCCCAGAAATGATCATGACTTTGACTAGTGACCATGATTTTCCAAAGATCTTGAATGATATGATGGGACATATTCACCTTGAAGGAGATGCTGTCTACAAGGGTTGTCCTTTCATTGAAAATGGAGTGGAACTTTGGTACGTGGAAGTACATCTCTTCCGTGAAATAGGAGTTTGTCCAAAGACTATCGGGCAATACTTTTTCATTTCGCGAGTACCTCGAACCACCTTCTTTGACTCTGTTCGTGAAGTTGCCATGGAAGCCATACGTCAGATTGGGGAAATTCTTGAAGCCAGACTCCGTCATGCCCAAGAGTATTTGAGGGAAGTATATGTTGAGCTGATGGACATGAAGTTCATGGTTAACGTGAAGGAGCATTGGATTAAAGAGTTCAAGGACTACATCGCACGTTTTCACCTGGACTAAACTTCTTACGAAGGAATAAGGAATAATGTTGGGTTTACACGCTTGACCATACCAATCCATGTGGATGGCAGCACTTGTAATAATCTATTTTGAACTCGAAGTTGTACGAGAGGTTAAAGGATGTAATAAGGAATCTATTATAAGGAGAATGCAACTCTGGCACACAAAAGTTCTGCAATTTCTCGAATGCAAGTTTTAGCACAAACTGTGTAGTCAACATCACCCATAAGCGTTTTACTAGGTTTGCAGGTGAAGACCTCTTTAAGAGGAGTGAGGAAGACTGAGTGTTAGAACACGTGATTCGCCAATCTACATATGGGGTAATGATTTGAGTACGGGATGGATTGGCCCCCATACCGGAGACTCTTATTATATACTTTTCTATGTTTGATCGGTAAATCCAAGAGATTTGAAACCCTAGAGAGTGTCGATACGACAAGCCCAAAACCATAGAATGGTAAGACGTATTACCCTTATAGTAAGGCAGTCGTGCCTAATGTAAAATGAACGGTGAGGAAGAATGATAAGATCTTCAAGGAGTTCCACCGTAAGATATTTCGACCATCATGAGAGTCTTGATAGGTAGTTGGTGATGATTTTGAGCAAGACTTGTTATTTTGAGGAGAAGCTCAGTTTTTACTCACATGAGCTTGGTGAATAACCATCAGGGAATGAAGAAACGGTCAAATTCCCCGCAAGTTTGTTCTTAAGGATGGTAGCTTCCGAACAACTATAAGGATAATTGGGTCATACGACAAATCAACAGAGACTCCAGAATTGTGCAAAAAAGCCTCGGACAAAGGCACGCTGAAGAACTGGAATGCAAGGCATATTAATACAAGACATTCCCTCAAGACAGGAAGCAAAATGATAAGCGCAATCCTGTAGATGCTAAGAATTAACCCCGAGGAAGTAACCCAAGGAACCCAAACCCTAACATATTTCTTGCTAGCCCCTGCAAATCTCGAGGATGAGATTTCTTTTAAGGGTGGTAGTCTGTAACATCCCAAAATTTTCCAAATTTTGGATTGTTAATAATAAGATATTATTGAGTGAATTGCGATAATTTTCATGGGAAACTAAAACCTTTTGATTCTTGTTTCAAATATTTCATCCAATTGCTTTTCTTTTGGACACCTACGAAATATTTTGAAACCGCAAATAAAAATGGAGTGAGAATAAAATGACTTTCTCAAATGTGGTGGATAAAAAAAATCATTTGAAGTTCCTTGAATTTTGGAGTTCCATTAGAAATTGGATATCATTTTAAATTTTAATGCCATTTAAATATTTCCAACCAATTTAATTAGAGGAGATAATGTGCTTCTCCAAAATATATTTGGAAATATTTAGTACTGCATAATTATCATTTCGTGAATTTGCAGAACTCTAAACTGAATTTTTATTATTTCAATTATGTCCATAAAGTGTGAAGGGTAGTTTGTGAACAAACTTAATTTTATTAAATTCGGAGACTAATTTTCTTGGACTCTAAATAATATTGGCACTAATGTAAAGATTTTTATTATTTGTTTTAAGTAACTTTTTGTGCACGTACTTATGTACGTAATTATATTTCAATCCTAATTCCTAAACTATCTAGCTTGACCCAGTATATTTCTCTCTCAAAATCTCGGACGGTAGCGAGGCAATGACAAGACGCCCACCTTGTTTTTGTATTTTTTTTCTTTCCTTGCCTTTTTCCTTTGGGCCAATTTCTTTCACTAAGGCCCATATTTTTCAGCCCAACAGAGTCGGATACGCACTGGGTCGAGGAGCTCGACTCCGTACTCTGGGGGCTGCGGACCACGTCGAATCGGACCACCGGATATACACCATTCTTTATGGTGTACGGCTCAGAAGCGGTATTACCCTGCGACATAATACATGATTCGCCACGCGTACGCATGTACGAAGATAAGGAAGCCGAGTTAGATCGGCAGGATAACTTGGACGCCCTGGAGGAGGAGCACGACATCGCAAAAGCCCGCTCCGCATTCTATCAGCAGCAGGCTCGACGATATCAAAGCAGAGAAGTGCAGGCCATAACTTACAACATTGGCGAGCTCGTTCTACGCCTACCGGAGAAGAAGAAGGACAAGCTCAAACCCATGTGGGAGGGTCCCTTCGTCATTGACAAAGTTCTCACCGGAGGAGCGTACCGCTTATGTAATGCATCCGATAACAGACTCGAGCCGAACCCATGGAACGCGGCCAGACTCCGGAGATTCTACGCCTAACGCCGAACTCAATGTTCGTCCCCTAACCCCTCCTTTTTAATTATGATCCATCCCTTTTTCCTTTGTCGACCTTTTTCGCTCTCCACACAAAGTATTCAATACAGTGAGGATTTCCGGATCACTCCAGCCGCACTATGTGTGTAACTAATACCTGGGGGCTTCCTATACGGAAGCTAAAAATAATTACTCACATGGCTTTCTGCCCATCACATATGCATTCTTTTTCCATATGTGCCTTTTCTTCACCATTATGTGCATCGTTATGACTTAAGATGTTGCTAAGCTGGGTTGCCTGGCTCTTGTGTTTATGCCCTACGTTCCCGTTAATTCGGCTAGGGCATAAGGGGAGCACCTCTGCGATTGTTACTGCCGGTTCAGCCGGATGTGTACCTCAGACTGGGTGAAGCCAAAAGCTAGTTTCCTTAAGATAATATTCGGTTGGTGAACAAAAGATGTGTTCGTTTATTATAACGCAAATCCCCAGAAGTTTTGTATCATGCGCAATCGTTCGCAGTCCGGACATGTGCATTGTCGCATGCTTACCCAGGGAAAGGAACCCCTAACGGAACTATTCTTCCTGGAAGATGTTTCTTGCTATCCATGTAATATAACATAACTAGTTGGGTACTTGTCTGTTCAAGCACTTATGACCCCTACGCCTGGTGTCCACGTATACCCCGGTTTTGTATAGCTGAGTGGGTATTCGGACACACCCCGGACTATAGGATTCGGGGGCTGAAGCGAAAAGGTCCGCCATGACAAATGATTTTAATCCGGCTAGGGACTACTTATGTTCATTGAATTACACAGTCACTTGGACTGACTACATTCCTCCTCTATACCGTCCAACAGGCTATCTAGCTTACAATCTTGTTGAGAATACCTAGCGGCTAACGCTACCTGGTCATATACCAGACTCACGGGAATTTCTTGCCCATCGGGCCCCGATCCTACTTCGCCATATGGTTCGGTCCATTTCGTTGTAGCACGTCTTCACCATAGCCCGAGCTTCTCTTGCGCTTGCCGGCAAGCGGACACCTTCCACGATCGGAAGCGCCGCCGTGCTCCTTGAAGCATGTTCACAAGCTCCTCCATGCCATTCGGGCAGCAAGCTTGATGGCCACAAAGCTCGAAAGCAACACCCTGCATCACTTGCCGAGCTCGCTCGTGCAGTTGCGAAAGGTCTTGCAGTAAATCACTTGCAGATGAGGGCATCTCCTCCTCAGGGCGACCCGTTAACATTTCTGCAAGCAAAATTCTTTCAATATACTTCCTCGACGAAATATGCTACAGTTCGTCTAGGCACTTACCGTAAATTTCGCGTCGAAGCCTTTTGTTCTCCTTCACGGAGTCCGCCAACTAAGCCCGGAGATCTTTTGACTCCATGTCCAGCTGGACTTTGGCATCTTGAAGATTGTTCTTCTCCTACCTAACTCGCATAAGAATGTGCTCGCCAGCCTCCAGCTGTCTTTTGAGATGCGATGCGTCCTCTCTTACGCCCTCCGGATTCACCCCGGGATTGTCTGCAGAATTTTCTGTTAGACTTGTCGTATCAGCCATTTACTAACTGGTGCATCTTCGTACAATTGTGACCATTGTTACCAGAGGAGGGCTTTTGGGGTTCCTCTAACTTGGCAACTACAGCCCTCAGTTTGGCCTTGCATTCCTCCAGCTCCCGAGACAGTTGCTCATTCTTATCTACAAGGACCTGTGCATAAATTGATCCTTAAAACAGTTGTTCCAACCGTTTCAAGCCTCAGGGGCTACTGCTACACATGCTTATCAAATTTTCTTACCCGTATATCTTTGGTATACTGGTCCTTCGCCCGGGCAAGCCCGCCTTGAGCAGCTCGGATGTATGCGTCTCCCGAATTGAAGGCGTTAAATGCCTCTTCGAAAAAGATGTTGTTCTGAAGTACGACCCGTCGGCGCAGGTGATTCATGGTGCTCTCTACTTCGGAATTCCTGGCTGAGAGCATATCCGCATTCTCTGTTGGAGAACTATGCGGCATCGGCCCCGCTCCCGCCTCCGCTCTCGAAGCTGGTTCTGGAATCCGGCTGGTGGAGGCGTGGTTGGCAGGATCCCCGGATATAGTCCGGCTGCTCCTCTTCCTGCCAGAACACAAAGGGTGCTGTCATACTTCAAAATACCATAATCACAGCACAAGTTTTTTTCTTACCTCTGTAGCGGCGAGTCGACCCTTACCGCCTTCCTCTTGAGCCTGCCCGATCCGGACGCCCTCGGCCGACGAGTCCCTATGGGCTTGGCCCCATGCTCCGATCGTTGTCTCTACAAAAACACGACACTTCAAGGGTAAGGCATGACATCTGAAGGGAGTCCTCTTCGGAGGATAGGGTTTTTCGACTTGGCTTACGCGCGACGTAGGAAGCGGTCCAGGATAGTCGGCAGTAATGGCCACTGAGGCACCATCGCAGCTCGCTTGATAAAATATCCCGTTGACGAGCTCCACGGTAATATCCGAATCTTCTTCGAGACCTGGATCTAGGGCCCTTCCGGGGACCTCTGGCTGCGGGGAGGGGCTGGAGATTCCTTCTACGACCCACCTCAGTTCTTGCTCGGGAATATCGAGGCAGATGATCTTAGCAAAGAACGCCACAATAAGTGACGTAGGGAAAAGAATGACGACTTACCCAGTTTGGGGGACTGTACATGGAGAATCCATCTCGCGGTTTGACGTGAAGGAATTCCTCCTCTTCCCCTTTGTATAAGTCGGACAATATCCTTGCCAGAGCGGCGGCGGAGTCCGGACCCTTACGGTCACAGCGGGTGGCATCATCTTCCCCGTTGAAGTGCCACATGGGCTTCCCCCGACATTGAAGTGGTTGCACTCCCGTGTTATGCATATTGCCATAAACTTCGACTATCGTCGATCCGGAGTTGGCCAAGATAACTTTATCCTGCTCATCAGGTAATATATTTCCCTGGTATCCTCCTCTTGTGGGCCTCGGGGGCGCTAGCTTAGACGTGCCCTCGGCGGGGCGTTACTGAACTGGGGGAGGCCTGTCCGGACTGGATCCGGAAGGGGAACATCGTCAATATAGAACCACTCTGAAGGCCAGTTCTCTGGTGCCTTCTCAGGAGTGCCGGATAGGTATCCGGTCTCGGCAATGCGCCATACCGCCCCGCCCACGACATAGGATTCTCCCGGTTGCGGGGACAAGGCGAACAGTTTCTTCCATAACTCAAAGTGAGGTTCGTAGCCTAAAAATAGCTTCATAAAGGGGCAACGTACTCTGCTATATGTAGTATAGAGGCAGGGGTGAAGTTGTGTAACTGGAGGCCGTAGAACTCCGTGAGCCCATGAAGGAACGGGTGGATAGGGAACCCGACGCCCTTAGCAGATGCGGATGAGGCATATTCGCCTCCTCGGAGATGGATTGGGAGATCTCCGCTTGCTCCCGCCATTATAGGTGGCTATTCCGGCTCGGACAGGGACCATGAATGCTGGTGGAAGAAACCCTTGGATTTGTAACTTCGATCAAACGGCTATGGGGAACTGAACACTCTTCCCAAATCCCCGGCTTGGAGCGAAGAGAGCGAGCAGAAGAGCTGTGACAACCAGCCATGTTGGAATGGTTTTTCCGGAGCGCTCTGTTGGATGCTTGCTCGAGGGGGAGGAGTGAGGTTTGGATCTGAGATTCGCCGTCTCTTCAAACAGGCGGTCAGCCCAAAAGATTAAGGATGGTAAATGAAAAACACCTCGGCTCCTTGCATTCGCTCGACACGTGGATATGGTCATTATTGAGGCACTGAGGCCAAGGAATACGACATTGATGGAGTTCTGGACACTATTCATTGTAACAGGTACTTTGGAGTATTCGGAGGAGGAACCCGCCCTGCAATGCCGAAGACAAGACTGCGCGCCGGACTCATCGTCATTGAAGCCTGGTTCAGGGGCTACTAAGGGAGTCCTGGATTAGGGGGTATCCGGACAGCCGGACTGTATACATCGTCCGGACAATTGAAGCGTGAAGATACAAGAGTCAAGACTTTGACCCGTGTCCGGATGGGACTTTCCTTGGCGTGGAAGGCAAGCTTGGCGATCCGGATATTGTGTTTCCTTCCTTGTAACCGACTCCATGTAAACCCTAGCCCTCTCCGGTGTCTATATAAACCGGAGAGGTTGGTCCTTAGAAGGCCGATCACAATTACAATCATACCATCATAGGCTAGCTTCTAGGGTTTAGCCTCTATGATCTCGTGGTAGATCTACTCTTGTACTACCCATATCTTCAATATTAATCAAGCAGGCAGTAGGGTTTTACCTCCATCGAGAGGGCCCGAACCTGGGTAAACATCTGTGTCCCTTGCTTCCTGTTACCATCAGCCTAGACACACAGATCGGGATCCCCCGAGATCCGCCGGTTTTGACACCGACACCTGCCCCCTGGGCGCGCCCCCCACCCTCGTGGGCCCCTCGTGGCTCCCCTGACCGACTTCTTTCACCTATATATATCCATATACCATAAAAACATCGGGGAACAGAATAGATCGGGAGTTCCGCCGCCGCAAGCCTCTGTAGCCACAAAAAACCAATCAGGACCCTGTTCCGGCACCCTGCCGGAGAGGGGGATCCATCACCGGTGGACATCTTCATCATCCCAGCGATCTCCATGACGAGGAGGGAATAGTTCACCCTCGGGGCTGAGGGTATGTACCAGTAGCTATGTGTTTGATCTCTCTCTCTCTCTCTCTCTCTCTCTCTCATGTTCTTGAGGTGGTACGATCTTGATGTATCGCGAGCTTTGCTATTATAGTTGGATCTTATGATGTTTCTCCCCCTCTACTCTCGTGTAGTGCGTTGAGTTTTTCCTTTGAAGTTATCTTATCGGATTGAGTCTTTAAGGATTTGAGAACACTTGATGTATGTCTTGCCGTGCTTATCTGTGGTGACAATGGGATATCACGTGATCCACTTGATGTATGTTTTGGTGATCAACTCATGGGTTCCGCCCATGAACCTATGCATAGGGGTTGGCACACGTTTTCGTCTTGACTCTCCGGTAGAAACTTTGGGGCACTCTTTGAAGTAATTTGTGTTGATTGAATCGATGAATCTGAGATTGTGTGATGCATACCGTATAATCATACCCACGGATACTTGAGGTGACATTGGAGTATCTAGGTGACATTAGGGTTTTGGTTGATTTGTGTCTTAAGGTGTTATTCTAGTACGAACTCTATGATAGATCGAACGGAAAGAATAGCTTCGTGTTATTTTACTATGGACTCTTGAATAGATAGATCAGAAAGGATAACTTTGAGGTGGTTTCGTACCCTACCATAATCTCTTCGTTTGTTCTCCGCTATTAGTGACTTTGGAGTGACTCTTTGTTGCATGTTGAGGGATAGTTATATGATCCAATTATGTTATTATTGTTGAGAGAACTTGCACTAGTGAAAGTATGAACCTTAGGCCTTGTTTCAACGCATTGCAATACTGTTTGTGCTCACTTTTATCATTAGTTACCTTGCTGTTTTTATATTTTCAGATTACAAAAACCTATATCTACCATCCATATTGCACTTATATCACCATCTCTTGATTTAACTAGTGCACCTATACAATTTACCATTGTATTGGGTGTGTTGGGGACACAAGAGACTCTTTGTTATTTGGTTGCAGGGTTGTTTGAGAGAGACCATCTTCATCCTACGCCTCCCACGGATTGATAAACCTTAGGTCATCCACTCGAGGGAAATTTGCTACTGTCCTACAAACCTCTGCACTTGGAGGCCCAACAACGTCTACAAGAAGAAGGTTACATAGTAGACATCAAGCATCGTGTGCTTTTTTTAATAATGCACAATGATGGTATGAGATAGTGCTTGGTTGATTTATAGAATGCTCTTTGCACTTCACTTATATCTTTCGAGTATGACTTTATAGAATGCTTCCTGTGCTTCACTTATATCATTTGAAGTTTGGATTGCCTGTTTCGCTACACATAGAAACCGCCATTTGTAGAATGCTCTTTTGCTTCACTTATATTTGTTAGATCATGGGCATATCTTTTGTATAAAGAATTAAACTCTCTTGCTTCGCTTATATCTATTTAGAAAGTTGACAGGAATTTGTCATTCACATGGTTAGTCATAAAATCCTACATAAAATTTGTAGATCACTGAATATGATATGTTTTAATCCTTGCAATAGTTTGCGATATAAAGTTGGTGATATTAGATTCATGCTAGTGAGTAATTGTGGATTGATAGAAATACTTTTGTTAAAGTTTGTGATTCCCGTAGCATGCACGTATGGTGAACCGTCATGTGATGAAGTTGGAGCATGATTTATTTTTTATTGTCTTCCTTATGACTGGTGGTCGGGGACAAGCGATGGTTGTTTCCTACCAATCTATCCCCCTAGGAGCATACGTGTAGTATTTGTTTCGATAGCTAATAAAGTTTTTGCAATAAGTATGTGAGTTCTTTATGACTAATGTCGAGTCCATGGATTATACGCACTCTCACCCTTCCACCTTTGCTAGCCTCTTTGGTACCGTGCATTGCCCTTTCTCACCTCGAGATTTGCTGAAGACTTCGCCGGTGCATCCAAACCCCGTGATATGATACGCTCTATCACACATAAGCCTCCTTATATCTTCCTCAAAACATCCACCATACCTACCTATCATGGCATTTCCATAGCCATTCCGAGATATATTGCCATGCAACTTATCATCATCATATACATGACTTGAGCGTTCATTGTCATATTGCTTTGCATGATCGTAAAATAGCTAGCATGATATTTCCATGGCTTGTCCGTTTTTTGATATCTTTTCTAGGCTAGATCATTGCACATCCTGGTACACCACCAGAGGCATTTATATAGATTCATATTTTGTTCTAGTATCGAGTTGTAATATTGAGTTGTAAGTGAATAAAAGTGTGATGATCATCCTTATTAGAGCATTTTCCCTGTAAGGAAAAAATGATGGAGACTATGATTCCCACACAAGTCGGGATGAGACTCCGGACGAAAAAAATAAAAGAAGGCCAAAAAATGAGAGCCAAAAAAAGAGAAAAAAATGAGATAAAAAGAGAGAAGGGGGAATGCTACTATCCTTTTACCACACTCGTGCTTTAGAGTAGCACCATATTCTTCATATAGAGAGTCTCTTGAGCTATCGCTTTCATATACTAGTGGGAATTTTCATTATAGAACTTGGCTTGTATATTCGGATGATGGGTTTCCTCAAATGCCCGAGGTCTTCATGGGCAAGCAAGTTGGATGCACATCCACTTAGTTTTCAGTTTGGGCTTTCATACACTTATAGATGCATCCATTGCATGGAAATCCCTACTCCTCACATTGACATCAACTAATGGGCATCTCCATAGCCCGTTGATTAGCCGCGTCGATGTGAGACTTTCTTCCTTTTGTATTCTCAACACAACCTCCACCAACATATTCTATTGCACCTATAGTGCTATATCCACGGCTCACGCTCATGTATTGCAATAAATGATAGACTATTGCTTTCAACCGCCCGTTTCTTAATATTCATGCCATGATTAGATTATATGATCAAGATTATGCCAGGTAGCATTCCACATAAAAAATTATCTATTTTATCATTTACCTACTCGAGGACGAGCATGAATGAAGCTTGGGGATGCTGATACGTCTCCGTCGTATCTATAATTTTTTATTGTTCCATGCCAATATTCTACAACTTTTACATACTTTTGGCAATAATTTATATGATTTTCTTGGACTAACATATTGATCTAGTGCCCAGTGTCAGTTCCTGTTTGTTGCATGTTTTTTGTTTTGCAGAAAATCCATAACAAATGGAGTCCAAACGGGATAAAAACTTACGGAGATTTTTTTGGAATATATGTGAATTTTGGGAAGTGGAATCATCACGAGACGATGCCCGAGGGGCCCACAAGGGTGAGGGGCACGCCCCAGGGGGTAGGGCGCGCCCTGGGCCCTTGTGGCCACTCCGTAAGGCAGTTGGTGCCCTTCTCTCACTGCAAGAAAGCTAATATTCAGATAAAAATCGTATTAAAATTTCAGCCCAATCGGAGTTACGGATCTCCGAGAATTTAAGAAATGGAGAAAGGCCAGAATCTGGGAGCGCAGAAACAGAAGGAAACAGAGAGAGAGATCCAATCTCGGAGGGGCTCCCGCCCCACCACCGCCATGGAAGCCATGGACCTGAGGGGAAACCCTTCTCTCATCTAGGGGGAAGATCAAGGAAGAAGAAGAAGGAGGGGGCCTCTCTCCCGGTGGCGCCGAAACGCCGCTGGGTCCATCATCGTGACGACGATCTACACCAACAACTTCATCGCTGTCATCACGAACTCTCTCCCCCTCTATGCAGCGGTGTAACACCTCTTCTCCTTGCTGTGTTCTCTTCTAAAACATGGTGCTCAACGCTATATATTATTTCCCAATGATGTATGGCTATCCTATGATGTTTGAGTAGATCCGTTTTGTCCTATGGGTTCATTGCTGATCGTGATTGGTTTGAGTTGCATGTTTTATTATTGGTGCTGTCCTACGGTGCTCTCCGTGTCGCGCAAGCGTGAGGAATCCCCGCTATAGGGTTTGCAATATGTTCATGGTTTGCTTATTGTCTGCGTTGTGTGAGTGATAGAAACACAAACACGGATAAGTGGGTTATGGCGTATGGGAATAAAGAGGACTTGATACTTTAATGCTATGGTTGGGTTTTAATTTAATGAACTTTAGTAGTTGCGGATGCTTGCTAGAGTTCCAATCATAAGTGCATATGATCTAAGAAGAGAAAGTATGTTAGCTTATGCCTCTCCCTCATATAAAATTACAATAATGATTACCGGTCTAGTTATCGATTGCCTAGGGACAAATAACATTCTTGCGACAAAAAGCTCTGTACTAAAACTAACTTAGTTGTGTCTTTATCTAAACAGCCCCAAGATTTTATTTATGTGCTCTTTATTATCATGCAAACCTAGCCTACAACACCTACAAAGTACTTCTAGTTTCATACTTGTTCTAGGTAAACCGAACGTTAAGCGTGCATAGAGTTGTATCGGTGGTCGATAGAACTTGAGGCAATATTTGTTCTACCTTTAGCTCCTCATTGGGCTTGACAATCTTACTT
This sequence comes from Aegilops bicornis, assembly GCA_021605145.1. NCBI lineage: Eukaryota > Viridiplantae > Streptophyta > Magnoliopsida > Poales > Poaceae > Aegilops > Aegilops bicornis. The sequence continues at coordinate 263,799,288 of CM038674.1, read as the reverse complement.
ATCGAAAGAGGCTACAACTGATCCCCTATACTTGTGGGTTATCAGTGGCCTCCCACACCGCCCATTTACTCTATACATACCCCTATATTCCAGAAACCCTATGGGAGTGGACGAAAATCAATTCCAGCCACCGCAAGTTCCAGAACCATCAGATCCAATCTAGACACCATAATGGAGTGGTTCATCATGTACATTGGTGCCTCTCAAATGATGCGTGAGTAGTTCTTTGTAGACCTACAGGTTCGTACTTAGTATATAGATGGCTTCCCCTCTCTCTTTTGATTCTCAATACAATGGTCTTTTGGAGATCCATATGATGTAACTCTTTTTGCGGTGTGTTTGTTGGGATTCGATGAACTTTGAGTTTATGATCAGATCTATCTTTTTATCCATGAAAGTTATTTGAGTCTTCTTTGATCTCTTATATGCATGATTGCTTATAGCCTCGTATTTCTTCTCTAATATTTGGGTTTTGTTTGGCCAACTTGGTCTATTTATCTTGCAATGGGAAGAGGTGCTTAGTGATGGGTTCGATCATATGGTGCTTGATCCCAGTGACAGAAGGGGAACCGACACGTATGTATTGTTGCTATTAAGGATAACAAGATGGGGTCTATTTCTACATAAATAGATCTTGTCTACATCATGTCATCGTTCTTATTGCATTACTCCGTTTTTCCATGAACTTAATACACTAGATGCATGCTGGATAGCGGTCGATGTGGAGTAATAGTAGTAGATGCAGGAAGGAGTCGGTCTACTAATCTTGGACATGATGCCTATATAATGATCATTTCCTCGATATCGTCATGATTATTTGAAGTTTTATCAATTGCCCAACAGTAATTCGTTTACCCACCGTTTGCTATTTTTCTCGAGAGAAGCCACTAGTGAAATGTACGGCCCCCGGGTCTCTTCCTAATTATATTTGCCTTTGTGATCTATTTCATTTGCTTTTATTTGCAGATCTATTAAACCAAAAATGCAAAAATATCTTGCTACACTTTATTTTATTTGGTGATCCATCTATCATATTATTACAACTTTCTCACATCTGTTTGCCAATATCGGGCGCCGTTGCCCGAAAGGGATTGACAACCCCTTTAAGACGTGGGTTGCGAGTGCTTGTTATTTGTGTGGAGGTTTCGTTCACGTAGTGTTGCGTGATTCTCCTACTAGTTTGACAACCTTGGTCTCATCACTGAGGGAAATACCTACCGTCGTTGTGCTGCATCATCCCTTCCTCTTTGGGGAAATACCGACGTAGTCTAGCAGACATCAACAACCTATATTTATTAGTTAAAATCATGGTCAAAATATGACCCAAAAGATGAGGGGGAAACTAAACTAGGACAGAGGTAGTAGATATCCAAGGACATCTATGAAAAACTAGAGAATTCCTATTATAACACAATCGTCACGGGACTGCACAGGAGGCTACATTTAAATGTAGATTCTTCTCGTTACACAACCATAACCTAGCCAAAGAATTAAAATCAGAAATGTTACACTCAGAAACACTATTGAATTCTTTCCACACTACTACAACTACAATACATTCAAAAAAGATGATACACAACAAGGAGTAGTTTGGACTTAAAAATGGGGAAGGGGCCCGATGGTGGAGGTAGACCAAATCGGATGGGGCAAAGAAAGAATAAGTATTGGGGGGGTAGGGGAATGGTGTTACGCAACAAAATTTATGCTACACAGTCGCACCTAGGAACACTATAAAGATGACGGGTGATGATGATCTCACGGACGAGCAGCGTAGCAGAAGTAGTCTAGTCCATCGGTGAAGCGCGAAGATTTCCGCAGCTAGGTTATACCTCCCAGATGCTAGACTTTCTCCGAGATGATCCGCCAATCAAGGGTTGAAGTAGACGACCCCTTCGAGGTATCCACATGTTCCTAAGTAGTAGGCAGCACTCCAATGTCCAAGAAGAAGGGCTCCAAGAAAACTAGAGAGAGAGACATCCTAGCCGTGTTCCTGTCTAATTAGGAGTTTGATTTATCATAATTATTAGTTGTTAAGAATGTGACCCTACAGGTTTGGAAATAAGCGAACCTAACCCAGAACATGTTCCAGTCAATAGTTAACATTAGGATCTGGACACCTCATGAGGTTATCTCCCACCGGATGGGCCCACGGTAACCTAAACCCCAACAGAGGCTCATGGAGTCCCAAGCCCACATGCAATATGTACCAAGGTAACATCAACAACATAAGGGTTTCCGTCACTCGACATGGGTTACCCGGGAGGAGAATTTTTTCACTCGGCCTAGATTGAAAAGGACATATCCTCACTCGGGTGGACTTCACTCGTCTCACAACATTCCAATGGTAGAAGCATTAAGTGAGGTGTTTCCAAGTCTTGAAGTATGGCATTACTACTAGCTTTCAAAGTGTTCGTTATCTCTAGCAGTGTACGCATATTGACTATATCTTTAATTTACCTGTAACATAGTGATACGTCTCCATCGTATCTATAATTTTTTATTGTTCCATGCCAATATTATTCAACTTTCATAAGTTTTTGGCAACTTTTTATACTATTTTTGGGACTAACATATTGATCCAAAGGCGGTGCGGCTCTGTTTGTTGCATGTTTTATGTTTCGCAGAAACCCCATATCAAACGGAATCCAAACGGGATAAAAACGGACAGAGAATATTTTTGGAATATTTGGGGAATATGGGAAGAAGAATCGACGTGAGACGGTGCCTGAGGGGGGCACGAGGCAGGGGGCGCGCCTGCCGCCCTCGTGCCCCCCCCCACCCGTAAGGCGGTTGCTGCTCTTCTTTGGCCGCAAGAAAGCTAATTCTCGGAGAAAAATCTGGGCGAAGGTTTCAATCCAATCGGAGTTACGGATCTACATATATATATATACGAAACGGTGAAAGGACAGAAAACCAGAACGCAGAAATAGAGAGAGACAGAGAGACAGATCCAATCTCAGAGGGGCTCTCGCCCCTCCCATGCCATGGAGGCCGAGGACCAGAGCGGAAACCCTTCTCCCACCTAGGGAGGAGGTCAAGGAAGAAGAGGAGAAGGGGGCCCCTCTCCCCCTCCCCTCCGGCGGCGCCGGAACGCTGCTGTGGCCACCATCATCATCACCGCGATCTTCACCAACACCTCCGCCATCTTCACCAACATCTCCATCACCTTCCCCCCTCTATCTACAGCGTTCCAGTCTCCATAACCCGCTGTACCCTCTACTTGAACATGGTGCTTTATGCTTCATATTATTATCCACTGATGTGTTGCCATCCTATGATGTCTGAGTAGATTTTCGTTGTCCTATCGGTGGTTGATGAATTGCTATGATTGATTTAATTTGCTTGTGGTTATGTTGCTGTCCTTTGGTGCCCATCATATGAGCGCGCGCATGGGTCACACCATAGGGTTAGTTGTATGTTGATAGGACTATGTATTGGAGGGCAAGAGTGATAGAAGCTTCTACCTAGCATAGAAATTGACGCACACAGGATTGAACGGGGACCAATATATCTTAATGCTATGGTTGGGTTTTACCTTAATGAACGTTAGTAGTTGCGGATGCTAGCTAATAGTTCCAATCATAAGTGCATAGAATTCCAAGTCAGGGATGACATGCTAGCAGTGGCCTCTCCCACATAAAGCTTGCTATCGGTCTAGTAAAGTAGTCAATTGCTTAGGGACAATTTCGCAACTCCTACCACCACTTTTCCACGCTCGCTATATTTACTTTATTGTGTCCTTATCTAAACAGCCCCTACTTTTTATTTACGTAATCTTTTTTTATCTTACAAACCTATCCAAGAACACCTACAAAGCACTTCTAGTTTCATACTTGTTCTAGGTAAAGCGAACGTTAAGCGTGCGTAGAGTTGTATCGGTGGTCGATAGAACTTGAGGGAATATTTGTTCTACCTTTAGCTCCTCGTTGGGTTCGACACTCTTACTTATCGAAAGAGGCTACAATTGATCCCCTATACTTGTGGGTTATCAAGACCTTTTTCTGGCGCCGTTGCTGGGGAGTCATAGCGTGGGGTGAATATTCTCGTGTGTGCTTGTTTGCTTTATCACTAAGTAATTTTTATTTGCTGTTCTTAGTTGTTCTTTATATTTAGTTATGGATATGGAACACGAAATACCAAAAAAATAGGTGTACTTGCTACTCATGGAAATGGGGAACCTCCTAAAACCCTCGATGCTCGTTATGTGAAAGATATTATGTACTACTTTAATAATCCTGAGAAAACTCCATTCAACTATGTTATGGGAAACACGTTGGATCAACATGAATACTTTAGGGATTATCGCTTGACTCAAAAAGGGAAACTATTATGGGATCAAATTCATATGTTGCATTGGTATGCTAGGCAACTATGCTTGAGATATGATTATACTTGTTGCTCTAGGATGAGGCTCCACACCTTCCCTTTTCATGCAAATTTAATGATAATGAAACCTTGGCTTCTTATGCTAGAGGTATATATGATTACTATGATGTGGAACAAATGGAAGAATTTTTTGCTTTTATCGGTGCTTATGAAATTGAATCTATGTTCAAAGAGTTTGAAAATCTTTATGATGCTGTTTATAGACCTGAAAATTTAGCTATCCTTAAATATTTCTATGCCAATTATGAATTCAATTCCGATATTGATGCATTTATTGAGAAAGTCTCCGCTGTCCAAGAAGAGACTAATATTTTGCAGGAGTTTATGGAAGAAGAAATTGATGAAACTGTGAGCTCATTGGATGAGATAGATGAGGAGGAGAGCGAAGAACAAAAGGAGGAAGAGCGGATTGATCACCCGTGCCCACCTTCTAATGGGAGTAACTCTTCAACTCATACATTGTTTAAATTCCCTTCGTGCTTACCGAAGGATGATTGCTATGATGACTGTTATGATCCCGTTGATTCTCTTGAAATATCCCTTTTTGATGATGCTTGCTATGCTTGTGGCCAAGATGCCAATATGAATTATGCTTATGGAGATGAACTTGCTATAGTTCCTTATGTTAAACATGAAATTGTTGCTATTGCACCCACGCATGATAGTCCTATTATCTTTTTAAATTCTCCCGATTATACTATATCGGAGAAGTTTGCCCTTATTAAGGATTATATTGATGGGTTGCCTTTTACCGTTGCACATGATGATTTTTATGAATATAATATGCATGTGCTTGCTGCTCCTACTTGCAATTATTACGAGAGAGGAACTACATCTCCGCCTCTCTATGTTTCCAACATGATAAAATTGCAAGAAACTGTTTATACTATGCATTGGCCTTTACTTTGTGTGCATGAATTGTTATTTTATGACATGCCGATGCATAGGAAGAGAGTTAGACTTCGTTGTTGCTTGATATATGTTACTTTGTGCTAACTACTAAATTAGAAATCATTGTTAATTAAAATTGGCTTTGATATACCTTGGGATCCATGTGGATCCATTACTTGAGCACCATATGCCTAGCTTAATGGCTTTAAAGAAAGCGCTGCCAGGGAGACAAGCTGGAAGTTTTAGAGAGTCAGTTATTTCTGTTGAGTGCTTTTGTATAGTTTAAAAACAAAAAAATAAAGAGGGGAACCCAAAACTTTTCAAAAAGAAAAGTGAAAGTGAGATAGACGAGCATTGTGAAAGTGGGGGACGTCCTTGAACTTTGTTCATGCCCATGGAAACTTTGTGAATCTTAATTACAGAAAATTTTCAACAAAAATAATTATCCCCTTGTACAATTCCATTGTATTATAAAAATAATGTGCCAAGATTTGCCTTTAGGATGTTTACAATGCTTGTTGGTTTGAGCGGTGCAGGACAGAAACTTTGGCTGTAGTGCGCAATTTGTAATTTTTTACTGGAACGTCAAACGGTTCTGATTATTTTTGCACTGTCTTTCCATACAAAGTTTTTATTTTTACTAATTTTGGCAGAAATTTTTCAAGTACCAGAAGTATGGTTAATGTTCAGATTATTACAGACTGTTCTGTTTTAGACAGATTCTGTTTTTGATGCATAGTTTGCTTGTTTTGATGAAACTATCAATTCCTATCAGTGGATTAAGCCATGGAAAAGTTACATTACAGTAGCTATAATGCAAAAAAAAATATGAATTGGTTTGCAACAGTACTTAGAGTAGTGATTTGTTTTATTATACTAACGGATCTTACCGAGTTTTCTGTTGAAGTTTTGTGTGGATGAAGTGTTCGATGATCGAGAAGGTCTCGATATGAGGAAAAGGAGGAGAGGCAAGAGCTCAATCTTGGGGATGCCCAAGGCACCCAATTAAATATTCAAGGAGACTCAAGCGTCTAAGCTTGGGGATGCCCCGTAAGGCATCCCCTCTTTCTTCAACAAGTACCGGTATGTTTTCGGATTCGTTTCGTTCATGCGATATGTGCAAATCTTGGAGCGTCTTTTGCATTTACTTTTCACTTTTCTTTTATGCACCATGATGGTATGAGATAGTCCTTGGTTAATTTATAGAATGCTCATTGCACTTCACTTATATCTTTTGAGTATGGATTTATAGAATGCTTCATGTGCTTCACTTATATCATTTGAAGTTTGGATTGCCTGTTTCTCTTCACATAGAAAACCGCCATTTGTAGAGTGCTCTTTTGCTTCACTTATATTTGTTAGAGCGTGGGCATATCTTTTGTAGAAATAATTAAACTCTCTTGCTTCACTTATATCTATTTAGAGAGATGACAGGAACCGGTCATTCACATGGTTAGTCATAAAATCCTACATAAAACTTGTAGATCATTGAATTTGATATGTTTGATTCCTTGCAATAGTTTTGCGATATAAAGATGGTGATATTAGAGTCATGCTAGTGGGTAGTTGTGGATTAGTAGAAATACTTGTGTTGAGGTTTGTGATTCTCGTAGCATGCACGTATGGTGAAGCATTATGTAACGAAGTCGGAGCATGAGGTATTTATTGATTGTCTACCTTATAACTGGCGGTTGGGGACGAGCGATGGTATTTTCCTACCAATCTATCCCCCTAGGGGCATGCGTAGTAGTACTTTGCTTCGAGGGCTAATAAACTTTTGCAATAAGTATGAGTTCTTTATGACTAATGTGAGTCGATGGATTATCGCACTCTCACCCTTCCATCATTGCTAGCCTCTTGATGCCGTGTATTGCCCTTTCTCACCTCGAGAATTGGTGCAAACTTCGCCGGTGCATCCAAACCCCGTGATACGATACGCTCTATCACACATAGGCCTCATTATATCTTCCTCAAAACAGCCACTATACCTACCTATTATGGCATTTCCATAGCCATTCCGAGATATATTGCCTTGCAACTTCCATCATCATCATATACATGACTTGAGCATTTATTGTCATATTGCTTTGCATGATCGTAAGATAGCTAGCATGATGTTTTCATGGCTTGTCCGTTTTTTGATGTCATTGCTATGCTAGATCATTGCACATCCCGGTACACCGCCGGAGGCATTCATATAGAGTCATATCTTTGTTCTAGTATCGAGTTGTAATATCGAGTTGTAAGTAAGTAGAAGTGTGATGATCATCATTATTAGAGGATTGCCCCAGTGAGGAAAGGATGATGGAGACTATGATTCCCCCACAAGTCGGGATGAGACTCCGGACGAAAAAAAATAAAAAATAAATAAAAAAGAGAGGAGAAAGGCAAAAAAAAAGAGAAGGCCAAAAAAAAGAAAAAAAGAAAAAAATGAGAGAAAAAGAGAGAAGGGGCAATGTTACTATCCTTTTACCACACTTGTGCTTCAAAGTAGCACCATGTTCTTCATATAGAGAGTCTCTTGAGTTATCACTTTTATATACTAGTGGGAATTTTCATTATAGAACTTGGCTTGTATATTCCGATGATGGGCTTCCTCAAATGCCCAAGGTCTTCATGAGCAAGCAAGTTGGATGCACACCCACTTAGTTTCAGTTTGAGCTTTCATACACTTATAGCTCTAGTGCATCCTTGCATGGCAATCCCTACTCCTTGCATTGACATCAATTGATGGGCATCTCCATAGCCCGTTGATTAGCCGCGTCGATGTGAGACTTTCTTCTTTTTGTCTTCTCCACATAACCCCCATCATCATACTCTATTCCACCTATAGTGTTGTATCCATGGCTTGCGCTCATGTATTGCGTAAGGGTTGAAAAAGCTGAAGCGCGTTAAAAAGTATGAACCAATTGCTCGGCTTGTCATCGGGGTTGTGCATGATTTGAATATTTTGTGTGGTGAACATGGAGCATAGCCAGACTATATGATTTTGTAGGGATAACTTTCTTTGGCCTTGTTATTTTGAAAAGACATGATTGCTTTATTAGTAGGCTTGAAGTATTATTGTTTTTCTGTCAAATGATAGACTATTGATTTGAATTACTCGTGTTTTAATATTCATGCCATGATTAGATACATGATCAAGATTATGCTAGGTAGCATTCCACATCAAAAATTATCTTTTTTATCATTTACCTACTCGAGGACAAGCAGGAATTAAGCTTGGGGATGCTGATACGTCTCTGTCCTATCTATAATTTTTTATTGTTCCATGCCAATATTATTCAACTTTCATACGTTTTTGGCAACTTTTTATACTATTTTTGGGACTAACATATTGATCCAGTGCCCAGCGCCAGTTCTTGTTTGTTGCATGTTTTATGTTTCGCAAAAACCCCATATCAAAAAGAATCCAAACGGGATAAAAACGGACGGAGAATATATTTGGAATATTTTGAGAATATGGGAAGAAGAATCGATGCGAGACGGTGCCCGAGGGGGGCACGAGGCAGGGAGGCGCGCCTGCCCCCCTCGTGCCCCCCCCCCTTGTAAGGTGGTTGCTGCTCTTCTTTGGCCGCAAGAAAGCTAATTTTCAGAGAAAAATCTGGGCGAAGGTTTCAATCCAATCGGAGTTACGGATCTCCATATATATACGAAACGGTGAAAGGGCAGAAAACCAGAACGCAGAAACAGAGAGAGACAGAGAGACAGGTCCAATCTCGGAGGGGCTCTCGCCCCTCCCATGCCATGGAGGCCAAGGACCAGAGCGGAAACCCTTCTCCCATCTAGGGAGGAGGTCAAGGAAGAAGAGGAAGAAGGGGACCCCTCTCCCCCTCTCCTCCGGCGGCGCCGGAACATTGCCGTGGCCACCATCATCATCACCGCGATCTTCACCAACACCTCCGCCATATTCACCAACATCTCCATCACCTTCCCCCCTCTATCTACATCGGTCCACTCTGCCGCAACCCGCTATACCCTCTACTTGAACATGGTGCTTTATGCTTCATATTATTATCCAATGATGTGTTGCTATCCTATGATGTCTGAGTAGATTTTCCTTGTCCTATCGGTGGTTGATGAATTGCTATGATTGATTTAATTTGCTTGTGGTTATGTTGCTGTCCTTTGGTGCCCATCATATGAGCACGCGCGTGGATCACACCATAGGGTTAGTTGTATGTTGATAGGACTATGTATTGGAGGGCAAGAGTGATAGAAGCTTCTACCTAGCATAGAAATTGATGCATACGGATTGAAGGGGGACCAATATATCTTAATGCTATGGTTGGGTTTTACCTTAATGAGCGTTAGTAGTTGCGGATGCTTGCTAATAGTTCCAATCATAAGTGCATAGAATTCCAAGTCAGGGATGACATGCTAGCAGTGGCCTCTCCCACATAAAACTTCCTATCGGTCTAGTAAAGTAGTAAATTTCTTAGGGACAATTTCGCAACTCCTACCACCACTTTTCCACACTCTCTATATTTACTTTATTGTGTCCTTATCTAAAAAGCCCCTACTTTTTATTTACGTCACTCTTTTTTATCTTGCAAACCTATCCAAAAACACCTACAAAGCACTTCTAGTTTCATACTTGTTCTAGGTAAAGCGAACGTTAAGCGTGCGTAGAGTTGTATCGGTGGTCGATAGAACTTGGGGGAATATTTGTTCTACCTTTAGCTCCTCGTTGGGTTTGACACTCTTACTTATCGAAAGAGGCTACAATTGATCCCCTATACTTGTGGGTTATCACATAACAGCAACACATGGGGTAACGAACTCTATATTAGCATACCCTTAGGTCCGGGTTGCCGATTTGGAACCTTTGTAACAGCAATACTATGAGAAAGAAACACTCTAGAAAACATGACTAGGTTTTGTACCTCCACTAGAAAGGGGCCTGAACCTGTATAGTTGTTGTGTCACTTCTACTCCAGCATGAGTTGTTGGGATTCCCCAAATAGGAAGGATGGTGTAGAATAGAAGCAAAGTATTTCCCTTAGTTAAGAATGAAGGTTTTATTGAACCAGTAGAAGTCAACTAGCTAACAAGTTAAGCAACACATGCACACAAACAAACTAAAATACTTGCACCCAGCATGGCAAGTGGCATGGTAAAAAAATTACAGTTGGGTAATTGAAAAGAGTGCAATATTTATGACTATGATCATTCATGGTATAGTATCACATAGGCATTACGTCAGTGATAATTAGAGCATTAAACTTACAGAAGTCTACTACTAATACTCAACCCCAAAACCGCTATCCAACATGCATCTCAAGGTATTAAGTTTACAACGAACAAAGTACTGCGATAAGCAAGATGACATAATGTAGACAAGAAGAAGTTAATCAACATGACTAAACACCGTCATTTTATCCTTAGCGGCTACAATATTATACGTGTCTCAGCCCTTATTGTCACTGGGTTAGAGCACCACAAGATTGAACCCACTACAAGGCACCTCTCCCACTAAAGATAAATCAATCAAACATGGCCAAACAAGATAGATAGATGGGAGAGAAATACAAAACTATTTAATTATGCTTCAAGAAAACCCAAATAGATTCAATAGATCTTAATGAACAATCTGATCATAAAGTGATAATTCATCATGTCCCAGCAAACAACCATCGATTACATCGAATTGATCTCGATCAAGAACAATAACACGGTATTGAAGATCCAAAAGAGACAGAGAGAACCATCTAGCTACTAATATGGACCTGTAGGTCCTAACGGAACTACTCACAAATGGTGATGGAGGTAGCAAGGTTGATGAAGAAGCCTCCGACAATGGCTCCCCCCTCAGCAGGGCTCCGGACAGGGCTTTGATACGTCTCCAACGTATCTATAATTTTTGATTGCTCCATGCCAAAAACCTAATTCCACCGCCGCAACCTTCTGTACCCACGAGATCCCATCTTGGGGCCTGTTCCGGAGCTCCGCCGGAGGGGGCATCAATCACGGAGGGTTTCTACATCAACACCATAGCCTCTCCGTTGAATTGTGAGTAGTTTACTTCAAACCTTCGGGTCCATAGTTATTAGCTAGATGGCTTCTTCTCTCTTTTTGGATCTCAATACAATGTTCTCCCCCTCTCTTGTGGAGATCTATTGAATGTAATCTTCTTTTGCGGTGTGTTTGTTGAGACTGATGAATTGGGGGTTTATGATCAAGTTTATCTATGAACAATATTTGAATCTTCTGAATTCTTTTATGTATGATTGGTTATCTTTGCAAGTCTCTTCGAATTATTAGTTTGGTTTGGCCTACTAGATTGATCTTTCTTGCAATGGGAGAAGTGCTTAGCTTTGGGTTCAATCTTATGTGTCCTTTCGATGTGAGGGGCGGCAAGGCACGTATTGTATTGTTGCCATCGAGGATAACAAGATGGTTTTTTATCATATTACATGAATTTATCCCTCTACATCATGTCATCTTGCTTAAAGCGTTACTCTGTTCTTATGAACTTAATACTCTAGATGCATGCTTTGGATAGTGATCGATGTGTGGAGTAATAGTAGTAGATGCAGGTGAGTCGGTCTACTTGTCTCGGACGTGATGCCTATATACATGATCATACCTAGATATTCTCATAACTATGCTCAATTCTGTCAGTTGCTCAACAGTAATTTGTTCACCCACCATAAAATACTTATGCTCTTGAGAGAAGCCACTAGTGAAACCTATGGCCCCCGGGTCTATATTCATCATATTAGTCTTCCAACACTTAGTTATTTCCGTTGCTTTTTACTTTGCTTTTATTTTACTTTGCATCTTTATCATAAAAATACCAAAAATATTATCCTATCATATCTATCAGATCTCACTATCGTAAGTGACCGTGTAGGGATTGACAACCCTTATCGCGTTGGTTGCGAGGAGTTATTTGTTTGTGTAGGTGCGAGGGACTCATGCGTAGCCTCCTTGGATTGATACCTTGGTTCTCAAAAACTGAGGGAAATACTTACGCTATTGTGCTGCATCACCCTTTCCTCTTCAAGGAAAAACCAACACGAGATGCTCAAGAGGTAGCAAGAAGGATTTACGGCGCCGCTGTCGGGAGGTCTATGCAAAGTCAACATACCAAGTACCCATCACAAACCCTTATCTCCCGCATTACATTATTTGCCATTTGCCTCTCGTTTTCCTCTCCCCCACTTCACCCTCGCCGTTTTATTCGCCCTCTCTTTTTCATTTGCCTCTTTTTGCCCGTCTCTTGTTTGCTCGTGTGTTGGATTGCTTGTTTGTCACGATGCATCAAGATAATATCAAATTATGTGACTTTACCAATACCAACAATAATGATTTCCTTAGCACTCCGATTGCTCCTCTTACCGATACTGAATCTTGTGAAATCAATGCTGCCTTGTTGAATCTTGTCATGAAAGATCAATTTGCTGGCCTTCCTAGTGAAGATGTCGCTACTCATCTAAATAGCTTTGTTGATTTGTGTGATATGCAAAAGAAGAAAGATGTGGACAATGATATTGTTAAATTGAAGCTATTTCCTTTTTCTCTTAGAGATCGTGCTAAAGCTTGGTTTTTGTCTTTGCCTAAAAATAGTATTGATTCTTGGAATAAGTGCAAAGATGCTTTTATCTCTAAGTATGTTCCTCCCGCTAAGATTATCTCTCTTAGAAACGATATTATGAATTTTAAGAAACTTGATCATGAACATGTTGCACAAGCTTGGGAGAGAATGAAATTAATGATACGTAATTGCCCTACACATGGTTTTAATTTGTGGATGATTATACAAAAAATTTATGCCGGATTGAATTTTGCTTCTAGGAACCTTTTAGATTCGGCCGCGGGAGGCAGTTTTATGGAAATCACTTTAGGAGAAGCTACTAAACTCCTAGATAATATTATGGTTAATTATTCTCAATGGCACAGTGAAAGATCTACTAATAAAAAAGTGCATGCGATAGAAGAAATTAATGTTTTGAGTGGAAAGATGGATGAACTTATGAAATTATTTGCTACTAAGAGTGTTTCTTGATCCTAATGATATGGCTTTGTCTACTTTGATTGATAATAATAATGAATCTATGGATGTGAATTTTGTTGGTAGGAATAATTTTGGTAACAACGCGTATAGAGGAAACTTTAATCCTAGGCCTTATCCTAGTAATTCCTCTAATAATTATGGCAATTCCTACAACAATTCTTATGGAAACTTTAATAAGATGCCCTCTGAATTTGAGACTAGTGTTAAGGAATTTATGAATTCGCAAAAGAATTTCAACGCTTTGCTTGAAGAAAAATTGCTTAAAGTTGATGAATTGGCTAGGAGCGTTGATAGAATTTCTCTTGATGTTGATTCTTTAAAACTGAGATCTATTCCTCCTAAGCATGATATCAATGAGTCTCTCAAAGCCATGAGAATTTCCATTGATGAGTGCAAAGAAAGAACCGCTATGATGCGTGCTAAGAAAGATTGCTTTATGAAAGCGTGTTCTTCAAATTTCTATGAAAATAAAGATGAAGATCTAAAAGTTATTGATGTGTCCCCTATTAAATCTTTGTTTTGCAATATGAATCTTGATAATGATGGGACTGAATATGATCCACCTTTACCTAGAAGGCATTCCAAAAATTCAGAGTTTTTAGATCTTGATGCTAAAATTGATAAAAGTGGGATTGAAGAAATCAAAACATTAGATGTTAATGAACCCACTATTTTGGATTTCAAGGAATTTAATTATGATAATTTCTCTTTGATAGATTGTATTTCCTTGTTGCAATCCGTGCTAAATTCTCCTCATGCTTATAGTCAAAATAAAGCTTTTACCAAACATATCGTTGATGCCTTGATGCAATCTTATGAAGAAAAGCTTGAGTTGGAAGTTTCTATCCCTAGAAAACTTTATGATGAGTGGGAAACTACTATTAAAATTAAGATTAAAGATCATGAATGCTATGCTTTGTGAGATTTGGGCGCTAGTGTTTCCACGATTCCAAAAACTTTGTGCGATTTGCTAGGTTTCCGTGATTTTGATGATTGCTCTTTAAACTTGCACCTTGCGGATTCCACCATTAAGAAACCTATGGGAAGAATTAATGATGTTCTTATTGTTGCAAATAGAAACTATGTGCCCGTAGATTTTATCGTTCTTGATATAGATTGCAATCCTTCATGTCCTATTATCCTTGGTAGACTTTTCCTTAGAACGATTGGTGCAATTATTGATATGAAGGAAGGGAATATTAGATTCCAATTTCCATTAAAGAAAGGCATGGAACACTTCCCTAGGAAGAAAATAAAATTACCATATGAATCTATCATGAGTGCCACTTATGGATTGCCTACCAAAGATGGCAATACCTAGATCTATCCTTGCTTTTATGCCTAGCTAGGGGCGTTAAACGATAGCGCTTGTTGGGAGGCAACCCAATTTTATTTTTATTTTTTTACTTTTTGCTTCTTTTTAGGAATAAATATTTGTTATAGCCTCTGGTTAGATGTGTTTTTATGTATTAATTAGTGTTTGTGCCAAGTTAAACCTATAGGATCTTCTTGGATGATAGTTATTTGATCTTGCAGAAAATTCCAGAAACTTTCTGTTCACGAAAACAATTGTTAAAAATCACCAGAACGTGATAAAATATTGATTCCAATTGCTTCTGATCAATAAACAAATTGCCTAGGTCCTCCTATTTTGGATGATTTTTTGAGTTCCAGAAGTTTGCGTTAGTTATAGATTACTGCAGACTGTTCTGTTTTTGACAGATTCTGTTTCTCGTGTGTTGTTTGCTTATTTTGATGAATCTATGGCTAGTAAAAGAGTTTATAAAGCATAGAGAAGTTGGAATAAAGTTGGTTTAACACCAATATAAATAAATAATGAGTGCTTCACTTATATCTTTTAGAGCACGGTGGTGGATTTTTTTTATAGAAACTATTGATCTATCATGCTTCACTTATATTATTTTGAGAGTCTTAAAATAGCATGGCAATTTGCTTTAATTAATATCATGAGAAATTTGATGCTTGATGTAAGGCATATTTATCCCGTAAGTGTTTTGGTGATTGATGACGATACTTTTGCGGACTAATCGTATGCCTTGAGCTTCTCAGATGTTTCATCATTAGGCTCGAGACGATTCGGTGCCCCTCGGAGACTATTGAAGACGGCGTCGTCCTACGTTTCTTTTTG
Source organism: Aegilops bicornis (assembly GCA_021605145.1). Taxonomy (NCBI): domain Eukaryota; kingdom Viridiplantae; phylum Streptophyta; class Magnoliopsida; order Poales; family Poaceae; genus Aegilops; species Aegilops bicornis. Next base: position 263,783,842 of record CM038674.1, on the reverse strand, counting down.
GTGAATTTGAGTCGTAGGAGAGCCGTACTATTAAGAGGGGGTCCGCGTCGGAAAGGTTGGGCGGAATCAACACGTACACTTGTCCCTCCTTTCCCTGCATTTTGGAGCTTCCCTTCGCTATCTTGGTTGTGCGAAAATCTGACGACTACTGCTGTACTCGCGGTAGTACCGCAAGTACACGCGGTAGTACGTGTCACGGTAGTACCGCTCCTCTGGAGCGGTAGTACCTTGACTCCTGTGCCTAGTGCCGCTCGGTGCGGTAGTAGGGCGGATGTAATTTTACATCCGCGCCCCCACGGTAGTACCGCTCGTCCGGTAGCGGTAGTACCTTGAGGGCCACGGTAATCTTGCTCCCTAGGAGCCGTAGTACCGTGGCCCTACCTAGTACCGCAGATGTCACGCAGTAGGCGCCCATAGCGGTAGTACCGCTCCTCGCGAGCGGTAGTACCGTGTCGGATTTTGTACCACCTCGAGTTCAGCGGAAGTTGGCACGGATGTAATTTATTTCATCCGCGCCCTTCGAACCGTGACTCTCACGCCTTCGCGGTAATCTTGCAAGGGGAGCGGTAGTAAATGCTGCATAGCGGTAGTACTCGCCTTAGTCGAGCAAGTTCCGGCATGTGCTGTTGTCATGATAGTAGCGTGGTCCGCCACGGTAGTACCACGCTGACCTCATGATAGTACCGCTACCGAGCGGTAGTACCGTGCGTCAAGGAGCTGAACATGTGGATAACGGTTGGATTTTTCCCTCGACTATATAAGGGGCGTCTTCTACCTCTAGTTGACTATCTCTTCCATCTCCAAGCTCCATTGTTGCTCCAAGCTCCATTTTGGCCCGATCTCTCTCCCTAGCCAATCAAACTTGTTGATTTGCTCGGGATTGGGTGACAAGGGCCCGATCTACACTTCCACCACAAGATATTTGATTCCCCACTTATCCCTTGCGGATCTTGTTACTCTTGGGTGGTTGAGCACCCTAGGCAGTTGAGGTCACCGTGGAGCCATATTCCATTGTGGTGAAGCTTCGTGGTGTTGTTGGGAGCCTCCAATTAAGTTGTGGAGATTGCCCCAACCTTGTTTGTAAAGGTTCGGTCGCTGCCTTCAAGGGCACCAATAGTGGAATCACGGCTCTTGCATTGTGCGAGGGCGTGAGGAGATTACGGTGGCCCTAGTGGCTTCTTGGGGAGCATTGTGCCTCCACACCGCTCTAATGGAGACGTACTTCTCAAAAGGAAGGAACTTGGTAACACATCCTCGTCTCCACCGGCTCCACTCTTGGTTATCTTATCCCTTTACTTGTGCAAGCTTATTTGTGTTCCTATCCTTGCTTGCTCTTGTGCTTGTGTTGTTTGCATCATATAGGTTGTCCACCTAGTTGCACATCTAGACAACCTTTATTATTGCAAAGTTTAAATTAGTAAAGAAAAGCTTAAAAATTGTTAGTTGCCTATTCACCCCCTCTAGTCAACTATATCGATCCTTTCAATTGGTATCGAGCCTCATCTCTTTTAAGGACTTTACCATCCGAAGAGTATGGTTGACGTCGTAGATGATGTGGGGAGCACTCGGTGCGAATCCGATATCATCTACGGAGATGGGGGTACCTCGATCTCGTGAGGAATTCAATGTGGCGTTGGACACATTGAAGACCTCCATGACGACCGAGGTCAAGGACATGTTTAAGGAATTCCTAGAAGCGCTTAAACTTTCCACCGCACCCGTGAAAGTGGGTGATCCCGCCAACACGGGAGCGGATGCTAACTCCGATAAGGGGGAAGCTACTAGTGAGAAAGCCCCCTCGTCTAGTGGTAAGATTGGCACCGGCATCTTTGCCCATGTGCAACCTGCTCCCGTTTATGGTGGACCGATTCCTTCCACTCATTTGAATCATGCCGGTCCACCTCCTAAGATTGATAAAAAGGAGGATTTTGATTCTTGGGTTTATCGTTTTAAGCGTCATTTAAATCATGTGAACACTAACCTTTGGAGAATCATTGAAGAAGGTTTCTATTCGCATGATCCGAGCAATTTTTCTCCAAGAGAAGTCGTGGACCATCAATTCAATGAGAATGCTCTCTTCATCATCCAAGAAGCAATCCTTCCGAAGACCTCCCTCATCTCCGCCCTACTCCCTTGCCAAAGATGCTTGGCTCAAGGTGTTTTCCCTTTAGCGAGGACGCGCAAGCATTCAACGTTCCAATTATGAAGTGGTCCAAGATGAAGCCGATGAGTTTGCAATGAAAGAAGAAGAAGAACCTCGTGAGCTCTATCAGAGAGTAACCAAGCTTGTAGTCTCCCTCCGGGATCATGGAAGTAAGGACACGGATGACAACTGAATCAAGCGCAAATTCCTCAAGGCAATGATGCCCTACCACAAAGCCATGTCCTCCGTCATCCGTCAACGGCCGGACTTCCACACCCTGTCCTCAAGTGATGTGTTGGATGAGTTTGTGGCTATGAGCATATTGGACAAGACCGCCGACAATGCGGTGCTTAGCACCCAAAGAGCAAAGAAGCCCAACCTCGCTTTGAAGGCCAAGATTTGTGTCGAAGAAGATGGAGAGGAGGAAGAAGAAGAGAGCAACCTCGAAGATACAAAGTACGACTATCATGAACACATGGCCCTTGCTTCAAGGCAATTTTGGAGCAAGAAGAACTCAAGGCCCAAATTCAACAAGAGCAACTCAAGCGGCACTAAGGGCAAGCAACGAGTGAGGACTTGTTTCAATTGTGGCAATGTGAGTCACTTTGTTGCAGAGTGCCCATATGAGAAGAGGGAAGACAATGATGGCAATCTCATCCGTAAGGACAAGGCCAAGTCTTTCCCCAACAAGAGCAACTTCACCAAGAAGACTCCTCACAAAGCTTTGGTGGTTTAAGAAGAGTACAATGAGGATGATGATGATGATGAAGATGGTGAATCGGTTGCCATGGCCTCTGTTGCCATTACAGCGACTCCTCAGTGTCTCTCTTTGATTCACCCAATGAAAGCATCACCGCTAAGTGCCTCATGGCTAAAGCCACCAAAAAGGTAACCCCAACATCAAAACTACCATCATCAATCATTCTTATTTGTGGATTGCATTGATGAACATGAGGGGACTAATGTGGAGGAGAATGAGTTTGAGATCTTTATGAGTAAACTCAAGGGCAAATCCAAGAAGCGCCGTTGCTCTCTTGGAACAACTTAGTGAAGCCAATGTCATGATCGAGGCTCATGAAGAAACCATCTCTAAGATGGAAGGGCATAGTCGTGACTATGACGATGAGATTCGGATCTTTCCAATGCTCTTGAGGAAGAGCGTGGTCTTCGTTTGGCTCTTGAGGAGTCATACAACGATGATCATGCTAAATTAAAGAAAGACCTTGATCATGCTCTTGTTGTGTCTCGTGTGCTTAGCTCCGAGAAGGCAAAGCTTGGAGTTGATCTTGCTACACTCAACGAGGACTTTGACATTCTTGACAAGGCTCACAAAGTCTTGAAGGGTGCTCATGCTAGTCTCAAAGAGTCTCATGATCAACTCCAAGTGAAGCTAACCAAGGAGAAAGCCACCTTTCCTCATATGATATTGATTGATAATGCAAATGCTACTAACCCTTGTTGTGAGCATGTGCATCTTGTTGAGGAAAATGCTAAGTTGAAGGAGCAACTTGAAAAGGGCCTTGTCACATGCATACAAGGTGAGAAGAACCTTAACGACCTTTTGAGTAATCAAAAGGAAGTTGTGGCCAAGGAGGGGATTGGGTTCGCGCCCAAGCCCAAGAGCAAGAAGAAGAATGACAAGACCAAGCAACCTCCCCCTCTCAAGCAAACTTTTGTGAAGGAGGGAGAGGGTGCTTCCAAGAAGAAGAAGAACCGTGCAAAGGGTGGCAATGCCAAGAAGGACAATGTCATCCCCATGAACATAGCCGGCGACTTTAACCCCTCATATGTGTTGTGCCGCGCTAGTGATGGGCATGTTTATGCTAAATTTGTTGGTTCTTCTTATGAGTACATTGAATGGTCTATCTGGGTTCCTAAGACCCTCGTTACTAACATCAAAGGACCCATTACCAAATGGGTACCTAAAACCAAGCATTGATCTCTTGTAGGGGTTTGCTTGGGTGGGGATCATGGTTGCTCGATAGTGGAGCAACAAATCATATGACGGGAGCAAGGACATGGTGGTGGACGTGCAAAGGATCCCATCTATGCCCACCAATGTCGAGTGGGGTGATGCCTCACATTCTAAGGTATTGGGTCTTGGCAAAGTTGTCATTTCTCATGATCTAACGATCGAGAAAGTCATGCTTGTTGAGTCCCTTGCATACAATTTGCTTTCCGTTCGTCAACTTGCACTCATGGGCTTTGCCAACTTCTTTGACATTGATACCGTGGCCCTCTTGTGGAGCAAGACTCTTAAAGTAGCCTTTGTTGGGCATGTCGAGAACGGTCTCTATGTGATAAACTTTTCGGGCGACCCACTAAGACCGCGACATGCCTAATGGCTAAAGTTGACGTGGGATGGCTTTGGCATCGCCGTTTAGCCCACGTCAATATGAGATCTTTGCAAAGTCTTCTCGAGGGGGACCATGTCCGTGGACTAACAAATGTTAGCTTTGCCAAAGATCGTGTTTGCAGTGCTTGTATCGAAGGAAAGCTTCATGAAATGGCTCACCCTCCCACGACTATCATCTACTCGAAGAGACCCTTGGAGCTCCTGCACATGGATCTCTTTGGACCTCCATCCTTTGATAGTCTTGGGGGTAGAAAGTATTGCTTGGTGATTGTGGGTGATTATTCAAGATACACGTGGGTATACTTCTTCAAGAGGAAGAGTGAGACTCAACAAACTGTTATCGACTTTGCAAATGAAGCTCAACGTCAACATAATGCAAAGATCTTGACAATAAGAAGTGACAACGGCACCGAGTTCAAGAACTACACCTTGGATGAGTTTCTTAGTGAAGAGGGATCAAGCATCAATATTCGCCCCATATACCCCTCAACAAAATGGTGTTGCAGAGAGGAAGAACCGGACGTTGATGGATGCGGCAAGAACCATGATGGCGGAGTTCAAGTCTCCATACAACTTTTGGGCCGAAGCCATCAACACCGCATGTCATGCCTCCAATCGGCTCTATCTCCGCAAAGGCTTGAACAAGACTCCTTACGAGATACTCATCGGTAACAAGCCCAATCTCAAGTATTTCCGGGTGTTAGGGTGTAAGTGTTTCATTCTCAAGAAAGGTGTTCGTTTGTCTAAATTTGAAGCTAGAGCTTATGAGGGCATATTTGTTGGTTATGCTACAAACTCTCATGCTTACCGTGTCCTCAGTAAATCCACGGGACTTATTGAGGAGACATGTAACATGGAGTTTGATGAGAATAACGGCTCCCAAGTGGAGCAAAGTGGCACTTGTGATGTAGGTGATGAAATTCCTCCTCAAGCCATAAGAAGAATGGGTGTTGGTGTTATCCTACCCATTGAGGAACCCCTTGTGGCCGAAGGAGAAGGACAATGCTCCACTCAAGTGGAGCCATCACCAACTCAAGGCCCACACGCTTCCGAAGAACAAAGTGAAGGCCCTCAACCTCATGAACATGACCAAGGTCAAGATCATGCTCAAGACGATGGTGGTACACCGAATGATGCCCAAGGTCAAGTTATCTTCCCCGAGCATGCTCAAGATCAAGAACATGTTCAAGATGGCGCTCAAGATGATCAAGTGACTCCTCCTCATCTCACCTCCAAGGAAGAATTAGAGCGTCGTGCCGCCAAGATTGCTTCCAAACTTACTACCAAAGTCCATCTCATGGAGAATGTGGTTGGAAGCCTAATGAAAGGGGTAAGCACTCGTAGACAATTGGCAAACTATTGTGAACATCACGTGTTTGTCTCTTGTGTTGAACCCCAAAAGGTCTATGAGGCGCTCGAAGACTCGGATTGGCTCAATGCCATGCATGAAGAGCTCAACAATTTCGAGTACAACAAGGTGTGGAGATTGGTGCCAAGGCCATCGGGGAACCACAACGTCATTGGAACCAAGTGGATCTTCAAGAACAAGCAAGATGCTCATGGGAACATCATTCGCAACAAGGCAAGATTGGTAGCACAAGGCTACTCCCAAGTCGAGGGTATCGACTACGGTGAAACCTTTGCTCCCGTTGCTCGTCTTGAATCCATTCGTTTGTTGATTGCTTATGCTGCCCATCACAACTTTAAGTTGCAACAAATGGATGTGAAAAGTGCTTTTCTTAATGGTCCAATTAATGAGTTGGTCTCTGTCAAGCAACCCCCCGGGTTCGAGGACCCCTACTTCCCGGATCATGTGTATCAACTCGATAAGGCACTCTATGGCCTTAAACAAGCCCCACGTGCGTGGTATGACCACCTTACCGAGTTGTTACAAGATCGTGGTTTTGAAGTAGGGCAAATCGACCCCACTCTTTTTACTAAGAAGGTCAATGGGGAGTTGTTTGTATGCCAACTATATGTTGATGATATTATCTTTGGTTCCCCTAACAAAGCTTTCAATGAGGAATTTGCCGCTCTCATGACCTCCAAGTTCAAGATGTCTTCTATGGGAGAGTTGAAGTTCTTCCTTGGTTTCGATATCAAACAAAGAAGAGAAGGAACCTTCATCAACCAAGCCAAATACACTCAAGACATGCTCAAAAGATTCAAGCTAAGTGATGTCAAGCCGGCTACTACACCAATGCCTACCAAGTGCCAACTTGACATTGATCCCAATGGTAAGCGGTGGATCAAAAGGTATATCGCTCCATGATTGGCTCCTTGCTTTACCTTTGTGCATCTAGACCGGATATCATGTTGAGTGTGGGAATGTGTGCACGGTTTCAAGCCGCACCGAAGGAAAGCCACTATGTGGCGGTCAAGCGAATCTTTCGATATTTGGCTCATACCCCAAACTTTGGCTTATGGTACCCAAGAGGTGCAAACTTCAAGCTTGAAGGATTTTCGGATTCCGATTGGGCGGTGCCAATTTCTTGGTTGCTCTTTGGTAAGTTGGTCTTCCAAGAAGCAAAGTTGTGTGTCTCTCTCGTCCACTGAAGCGGAACATGTGGCGGCCGGTAGTTGTTGTGCTCAACTCCTATGGATGAGGCAAACTTTAAAGGAGTACGGTGTCATTTGTGACAAAGTGCCTCTTTGGTGTGATAATGAAAGTGCCATCAAGATTTCTCTCAACCCGGTGCAAAACTTCAAGACGAAGCACATTGAGATTCGGTATCACTTCATCCGGGATCACATTAGGCAAGGGGAGATCGAGCTCAAGTATGTCAACACTCATGATAACCTTGCAGAAATTTTCACGAAGCACTTGGATGAAGCAAGATTTTGCGAGTTAAGGCATGAGCTAAATATCATTGATTTGAGCAATGTGACTTGAACCCGTGCACCCCCCACCACACTCAACTTGTTGTCTAGTTTAGGTGTAGGCATGGACAAAGGGGGAGTGTTGATCTCTCAATGAACTCTCCCTCCCCCTTTCATGCATAAATAGATCAGCTCTTTCACATTAGCCATTTTTTATGGTACTTGTGTTCCAAAGACGAGTTTTGGTCATGGGCCCAAGGATAATTCTTCGCGGTGCCATACCATCCAACTCAAACATAGGTGGCTTCGGCCACCGCCCTCTCTCCTTGAGAGGCCTTGTCTTTTGCCTCTGGTTTGTGCTTGATCTTGTGGTTTCTTGTGTGTGAAAAGTTTCCTTGCATAGGCCTTCTTCTCGTTTTTGAAACTTGTGGTGACTTGAGTTGACGGTACTACCGCGGCCAGCTGCGGTACTACCGCAGCCTGCCACGGTACTACCGCTTGCGGGAGCACGGTACTACTGCTACCACACGACAGTAATTTTTTACCGCCGCCTGGTTGAGCGGTACTACTGCCTCGGTGCGGAACTTCCGCCCGAGCGGTACTACCGCGATGATACGTGGTACTACCGTGCCGGTTCGAGGGCGTGGGGATAAGGACGGGCAGGGGGAGTTCTAACTCCCCATACCCATTCGCAGTCCTCTCTCCACGTCGCTGTTCTCTCCCTTGCTCAAGAACGGAACCGGCATTCTTCGCGGATCTCCTCCACCGGCTGCCCTCCGTGATTCCGACCGGTGGGATCGTTCCCCACCACGTGCTCTTGCTATGGACCCAGGTTTTCCCCAACTCCTCTCCGTGTTGATGGTGTTTGGTGTTTCTAGGTTTTGGGGGAGGCTTGTGTGTTCTTGAGATTGATAGGCTTAATCTCTGCAAGAATAGGATGAAGGAGCGTGGTATTGCATAGGATTTATACTTGTATTGTTGTCATGCGCTAGATCAGCGTAGCACCGCCGTTGTTTCGCGTTCTTTTCAGATTCAAACCTCCAGTTGGATCCGCTGCGACGCGGTACTACCGCCCGTATGGCGCGGTACTACCGCTTGCACGGTACTACCGCCCTTCGGGTGCGGTACTACCGCGCTCTGTGCGGCACTAAATTTTTACTTCCGCTCCAACCACGGTACTACCGTGACCTCGCACGGTACTACCGCGTTTGGAGCGGTATTATCGCTTTAGTGCCGCAGTGTGGTGGCCCTACCGTGGCTCACACCTATCGCATGCCAACTTTCTCGTATGTCTCCTATGTGTTTCTTGTGCTTTATCGTGGCCTTTGCATTGATATTCTTCGCGTCTTTGGTGCTTTGCGTGTGTGTCTCAGGTGGTGGCTCTCGCCGGTCCAATCCCAGTCGTGACACTGGCTCCAAGCGTCTGCTTGACCTGTGTGAAGCACCAGAGGGTTCCTCTGCCCCCAAGCGCCATGTCAAGACAACTGCTAGCAAGTTCAAGGAGCCCGCCAAGGGCATGGATGAGATGCCCCAATCTGACTACGTCCGTCTCAGGCAAATTGACCCGTACGTGACCCCTCGTTCCTCTGTCAGGGGTTGTGAGCTGTTCTGGAACAAGCATCAAACCAACGTCTATCTGGACGTCATCAAGAACAAGCAGAATACCTATGTGGATGTGAAGTGGATTGACATGCATCACTTGAGGAAGGACAAGTTCCGTGCCTACTTTGGAGAGGCTCTGGACTTGGTGGAGCAGTTTGGCATTGAGCATGTGATATCCTTCCACCTTGACTATGATCCTGAGCTCATTGGTCAGTTCTTTGCTTGATTTACTTTCACCCTAATGAGGAGAGGAGGATGACCTGGATGACCAATGGCCGTGGTATTTGCTACGGAAGGAGTTCATGGATTTGCTCCAAGTTCTTGATGACAGGCTCGACACTCCCGTGGGTGTTCGCCCCCATGCCAACTCTGACTCTGCCAACAAGGACAGGCTTGCACCGTGCTATGTTGAGAAGACGCTTCAAGTGGCAAGATAGGGTTGGTGCTCAACTCTTTTCTGGATATCATGTACCGCATCTTCCGCAACTCCTTGTTCCCTCGCATTGGTGACAAGGACAAGGTCCATGCCTATATGGTGGATATGATGCTCATCTATGAGGAGGCTCGTTTGTCTCGAGACTCAGCCACTTGATGTCTCACACATCATGTGGTGTGAGCTTCGGTTTGCGGTGTTCAACCACAAAGTGCCTATCTCACGGGCCCTATCTGTTTCGCTGGTCTCGAGGACACGGGAGAAGATGTTCCACAGTGAGGAGTTCCTTGCCCCTGACTGGATTCGCCATGACCCCATCTGTCTGCGTGTCAAACCCAACTGGGCCAACACTACTACTCGTGCCGAGGCGTCTGCTGCTAGGGCTGCTGTTGGAGAGGAGGATGCTGGCGCCGAGAATGTTGCTGAGGGCCATGCTGCTAGGCCTTCCCAGAGCTCCTCTATGCCTTCATGGGCCACGAAGCTGAAGGACAAGATGAAGACTCTTTTCTGCATGCAAGCCAATGGGCAGTCTGAGGACTCACGTGGCATCCAAGGAGAGTCGTCGCCGGGACAGGAAGATCTTGAAGCTCTATGGTGAGGATGTGTCTGGCGGGTCTGAGGAGCGCATCACTCCAGAGGACGAGTGGATGGAGAAGCAAGGCTACAAGTGGACTGATTCTGAGGAGGACGTCGAGGAGTCCATCCCTGCTGCTGAGGAGTCTGACCGAGAGGGTTGGGACGAGTTCCCTGCTGCTTGAGCCACCTCTTGTGTGTAGGTGTCCTCTCTGCATTTTTGGCGTCTCGATGCCAAAGGGGGAGAGAGCGTAGGGATTTGCGAGTCTTGTGTCGTATTTGCGAGTCTTGTGTCGTGTTCGTGTTTGTGTGTTTATTGCGTTCTCGGTTGAACCTCGTTTGAACCTCGTTTTAGTTGCTTTTCCTTCATATGGTGTAAGACATATGCACTCTATCTATCTCAGCGAGCTTGTGTTATATTGTGCTATATGTTGCTTAGATTATTATTCTTCGGGCCTTTGTCTCTAAAATATAGGGGAGTGGTGATCCTAGTATGTGTGCTATGCAGTCCAAAGCATTCATCCAGTGCACACATCTAGGGGAGCCCGTCTATATTTTGGAGAGGAGGGGTTTGCCCTTGCTCTATATTATCATATCTTTGTGCAAATCCCGTATTGTCATCAATCCACCAAAAGGGGGAGATTGTAAGGGCATATTTATCCCGTAAGTGTTTTGGTGATTGATGACGATACTTTTGCGGACTAATCGTATGCCTTGAGCTTCTCAGATGTTTCAACACTAGGCTCGAGATGATTCGGTGCCCCTCGGAGACTATTGAAGACGGCGTCGTCCTACGTTTCTTTTTGGTGGATTTGAGTCGTAGGAGAGCCGTACTATTAAGAGGGGGTCCGCGTCGGAAAGGTTGGGCGGAATCAACACATACACTTGTCCCTCCTTTCCCTGCATTTTCCCTTCGTTATCTTGGTTGTGCGGAAATCGGCGATTATCGCTGTACTTTCATGGTAGTACCGCAAGTACACGCGGTAGTACCGCTGTGTGTCACGGTAGTACCGCTCCTCTGGAGCGGTAGTACCGCGGCTCCCAGGCCTTGTGCCGCTCCGGTGCGGTAGTAGGGGCGGATGTAATTTTTTACATCCGCGCACCCCACGGTAGTACCGCTCGTCCAGCGCGGTAGTACTGTGGGGGCCCACGGTAGTACTTCTCCCTAGGAGCCGTAGTACCGTGGCCCTCCTACCTAGTACCGCAGTGTCACGGTAGTAGGCGCCCGCAACGGTAGTACCGCTCCTCGCGAGCGGTAGTACCGTGTCGGATTTTTGTACCACCTCAGGTTCAGCGGAAGTTGGCACGGATGTAATTTATTTCATCCGCGCCTTCCTGTGCCGTGACTCTCCTGCCTTGCGCGGTAGTACCGCAAGGGGAGCGATAGTACCGCCGCAATAGTAATCGCCCTTAGTCGAGCAAGTTCCGACCTGTCTTTGCTGCCGCAGTAGTACCGTGGTCCGCCACGGTAGTACCCTTGTGACCTGTGATAGTACCGCGCCCCTGGAGCGGTAGTATCGTGCGTCGCGGGCTGAACATGTGGATAACGGTTGGATTTTTCCCTCGAATATATAAGGGGCGTCTTCTACCTCTAGTTGACTATCTCTTCCATCTCCAAGCTGCGTTGTTGCTCCAAGCTCCATTTTGGCCCGATCTCTCTCCCTAGCCAATCAAACTTGTTGATTTGCTCGGGATTGGGTGACAAGGGCCCGATCTACACTTCCACCACAAGATATTTGATTCCCCCCACTTATCCCTTCGGATCTTGTTACTCTTGGGTGGTTGAGCACCCTAGACGGTTGAGGTCACCGTGGAGCCATATTCCATTGTGTTGAAGCTTCGTGGTGTTGTTGGGAGCCTCCAATTAAGTTGTGGAGATTGCCCCAACCTTGTTTGTAAAGGTCCGGTCGCCGCCTTCAAGGGCACCAATAGTGGAATCACGGCTCTTGCATTGTGCGAGGCGTGAGGAGATTACGGTGGCCCTAGTGGCTTCTTGGGGAGCATTGTGCCTCCACACCGCTCTAACGGAGACGTATTTCCCTCAAAAGGAAGGAACTTTTAACACATCCTCATCTCCACCGGCTCCACTCTTGGTTATCTTATCCCTTTACTTGTGCAAGCTTATTTGTGTTCCTATCCTTGCTTGCTCTTGTGCTTGTGTTGTTTGCATCATATAGGTTGTCCACCTAGTTGCACATCTAGACAACCTTTATTATTGCAAAGTTTAAATTGGTAAAGAAAAGCTAAAAAAATGTTAGTTGCCTATTCACCCCCCCTCTAGTCAACTATATCGATCCTTTCACTTGATAATTGTTTTGAGATATAAAGGTGGTAATATCATAGTTGTGCTAGATGAGTAATTGTGGAATTGAAAAATACATGTGTTGGAGTTTGTGATTCCCGTAGCATGCACGTATGGTGAACCGTTATGTAATGAAGTCGGAGCATGAAGTATTTGTTGATTCTCTTCCTTTGTGTGGTGGTCGGGATCGCCCAACGGTTAACTCCTACCAACCCTTCCCCTAGGAGCATGCATAGTAGTGCTTTGCTTCGAGGGCTAATAAATTTTTGCAATAAGTATATGAGTTCTTTATGACTAATGTGAGTCCATGGATTATACGCACACTTACCTTTCCGCAATTTTCTAGCCCCTTGATTGCAGCATTGCCCTTTCTCACCTTGAGAGTTGGTGCAAACTTCACGGTGCATCCAAACCCCGTGATATGATACGCTCTTTCACACATAACCTCCTTATATCTTCCTCAAAACAGCCACCATACCTACCTATCATGGCATTTCCATAGCCATTCCGAGATATATTGCCATGCAACTTTCCACCGTTTTGTTTATCATGACATACTCCATCATTGTCATATTGCTTTGCATGATCATGTAGTTGACATTGTATTTGTGGCAAAGCCACCATTCATAATTCTTTCATACATGTCACTCTTTATTCATTGCATATCCCGGTACACCACCGGAGGCACTCATATAGAGTCATATTTTGTTCAAAGTATTGAGTTGTAATTCATGAGTTGTAAGTAAATAAAAAATGTGATGATCATCATTATTAGAGCATTGTCCCAAGTGAGGAAAGGATGATGGAGACTATGATTCCCCCACAAGTCGGGATGAGACTCCGGACTAAAAAAAGAGGAGGCAATAAAAAAAGAGAAAAGGCCCAAATAAAAAAAATGAGAGAAAAAGAGAGAAGGGACAATGTTACTATCCTTTTACCACACTTGTGCTTCAAAGTAGCACCGTGATCTTTATAATAGAGAGTCTCTCATTTTGTCACTTTTATATACTAGTGGGAAATTTCATTATAGAACTTGGCTTGTATATTCCAATGATGGGCTTCCTCAAATGCCGAGGTCTTCGTGAGCAAGCAAGTTGGATGCACACCCACTTAGTTTCTTTTGAGCTTTCATACACTTATAGCTCTAGTGCATCCGTTGCATGGCAATCCCTACTCCTCGCATTAACATCAATTGATGGGCATCTCCATAGCCCGTTGATTAGCCTCGTTGATGTGATACTTTCTCCTTTTTTGTCTTCCCACATAATCCCTACCATTATACCTTATTCCACCATAGTGCTATATCCATGGCTTGCGCTCATGTATTGCGTAAGAGTTGAAAAGGCTGAAACGCGTTAAAAGTATGAACCAATTGCTTGGCTAAAACCGGGGTCGTACATGATATGAATATTTTGTGGGGAAGATGGAGCATAGCCAGACTATATGATTTTGTAGGGATAACTTGCTTTGGCTATGTTTTTTTGATAAGACATAATTGCTTTAGTTAGTATGCTTGAAGTATTATTGTTTTTATGTCAAGATTAAACTTTTATCTTGAATCATATCAAATCTGAACATTCATGCGACAATAAGAAGAATTACATTGAAATTATGCCAAGTAGCACTCCGCATCAAAAATTCTCTTTTTATCATTTACCTACTCGAGGACGAGCAGGAATTAAGCTTGGGGATGCTTGATATGTCTCCAACGTATCTATAATTTTTTATTGCTCCATGCTATATTATCTTCTGTTTTGGACATTATTGGGCTTTATTATTCACTTTTATATTATTTTTGGGACTAACCTATTAACCGGAGGCCCAGCCCGTAATTGCTGTTTTTTTCCTATTTGAGTTTCGCAGAAAAAGAATATTAAACGGAGTCCAAACGGAATGAAACCTTCGGGAACGTGATTTTCGGAACGAACATGATTCAGGAGACTTGGACCCTACGTCAAGAAAGCCACCAGGAAGCCACGAGGTAGGGGGCGCGCCTACCCCCTGGGCGCTCCCTCCACCCTAGTGGGCCCCACGTTGCTCCACCGACGTACTCCTTCCTCCTATATATACCTATGTACCCCCGAACGATCAGATACGGAGCCAAAAACCTAATTCCACCGCCGCAACCTTACATACCACGAGATCCCATCTTCGTTCCTGTTAGGAGCTCACTTGGGGGGCATCAATCACGGAGGGCTTCTACATCAACACCATAGCCTCTCCGATGAAGTGTGAGTAGTTTACTTGAGACCTTGGGTCCATAGTTATTAGCTAGATGGCTTCTTTTCTCTTTTTGGATCTCAATACAATGTTCTCCCCCTCTCTCGTGGAGATCTATTCGATGTAATCTTCTTTTTGCGGTGTGTTTGTTGAGACCAATGAATTGTGGGTTTATGATCAAGTTTATCTATGAACAATATTTGAATCTTCTGAATTCTTTTATGTATGATTGGTTATCTTTGCAAGTCTCTTCGAATTATCAATTTGGTTTGGCCTACTAGATTGATCTTTCTTGTAATGGGAGAAGTGCTTAGCTTTGGGTTCAATCTTGTGGTGTCCTTTCCGGTGTGATGAGGGGCAGCAAGGCACGTATTGTATTTTTTCCATCGAGGATAACAAGATGGTTTTTTTTATCATATTGCATGAATTTATCCCTCTGCATCATGTCATCTTGCTTAAAGCGTTACTTTGTTCTTATGAACTTAATACTCTAGATGCATGCTGGATAGCGGTCGATGTGTGGAGTAATAGTAGTAGATGCAGCAGTGAGTCGGTCTACTTGTCTCAGACGTGATGCCTATATACATGATCATACCTAGATATTCTCATAACTATGCTCAATTCTGTCAATTGCTCAACAGTAATTTGTTCACCCACCGTAGAATACTTATGCTCTTGAGAGAAGCCACTAGTGAAACCTATGGCCCCCGGGTCTATATTCATCATATTAATCTTCCAACACTTAGTTATTTCCGTTGCTTTTTTACTTTGCTTTTATTTTACTTTGCATCTTTATCATAGAAATACCAAAAATATTATCCTACCATATCTATCAGATCTCACTATCGTAAGTGACCGTGTAGGGATTGACAACCCCTTATCGCGTTGGTTGCGAGGATTTATTTGTTTGTGTAGGTGCTAGGGACTCGCGTAGCCTCCTACTGGATTGATACCTTGGTTCTCAAAAAATGAGGGAAATACTTACGCTACTGTGCTGCATCTCCCTTTCCTCTTCAAGGGAAAACCAACGCAGTGCTCAAGAGGTAGCATGCTTCAGATAGGATCTCTTCGAAACAGAGGCTTGCGATGGTGATAAAATTCTTCTGGAGGTACGAAGGATGGTTTTGGTATTTATAGGGATTTATGGTGGTGGAATCTGGTCAAGGCGGTTCCTATGGGCCCCACATAGAAAAGTGAAACGACCACCCCTTGGTCGCGCCACGTGTCCCTCTAAAACATTTAAATATTAATAAAAACTATTTCGAACAGAGAGTAAAGTAAAGTTATAGAAAGTTGTGCTTATGGAATTCATCGATCATATGCTTTTAAAAATAATAATCCATTAATAAGGTTGATCAAGTCTTATTAACGAACTATTTCCGAGCAACATAAAACCGAAGATTTTTGCAAAACACTAAGTTACCTCAACTTGAATAGGCATGGTTCCAATCATAATAGTTTGATATTTCTTCTCTCGAACCTAAATAGGAAATTCAAAGTCTCCAATAGCGATAGTCATATTTTTTCAATAGAATCGACACTATTTCCTTTATTTGGCTTTCTCAGGAAATAAACTGTATGCTCGTTGCCATTAACATGAAAAGTAACCATGCTTTTATTGCAATCAATAATAGCACATGTAGTGTTAAGAAAAAGACTATCAAAGATAATAGACATATTATCATCCTTGGGCATATCAAGTATAACAAAGTCTATCAACATCATAACATTAGCAACCACAACAGGGATGTCGGTGTACTAGAGTAGGGGTACCCTAGTATCCCGAACTTGTGCACGGGCAGTTGCAGCACCCCGCGGCAAGGCTTGCTTGGTCACCGCCAAGATCCTCCGTGGTTCCTTTTGGAGCCATTCAAGAACAAAGTATTTAACCAAGAAGACAAGGCCCCGGCAAGAGGAGCTTGCCGGAAGGCCACTCAAGGCACGCAGAAGACAAGACCCGGCAAGAGGAGCTTGTCGGGAAGGCTCGGAGAGCGACAAGCCTCCGGACGCGACAGGATTCAGCCGCGGCAAGGCACTTGCCGCGGGCAGTAACTCTCTCTTCATCTCCGCTCCAGCTCATCCACCAACGTGTCGCCATGGGACCATTCCATGCGCTGCGTGTCAAGAGGCTTGTGCAGCCAGGTGGGAGCAGCGATAAGCGGCTGACAAGCTTGCCATCGTGGCTTAACGGTGGCACTCGACGGTCCGTTGCGGCTTTGTGGACGGGCATTAAATGCTTTTGTCCCTTGCCGCCGTGGTTAGGTAGAGTACACCGTATAATCGCTCAAGTAGGTGTACCAACCATCGTTTTTTCCATTTGTACCCTCATCTACGTTGCCACTGTCGGAGCCCCTTTGTGCATATAAAAGGAGGCCCATGCGCAACGTGAGAGGGGTTCAACACTCTCACGCTTAGGTCTCGTTAGCAGCTGGAGTATCTTGTAGCTCTCAGCGCTCCCTAGCAAGAACACAATACAATCGGACAAGCGCTAGGAGTATTATCTCTCCGGAGAGCTCGAAGCTGGGTAAACTTCGTGTGCTTCGCCTCGATCCGCTCTTCGTGCGATCTCCGCCCCCCTCCGAACCAAAAGGGACTCGGTCCGCCGGTCCCATAGGTGTTCGTGGGTCCGATCAGCCGCCCCGACATCTTTGGCGCGCCAGGTAGGGGGCGTCGAGGCTGTGTGAACCTGATCCGGCGTTCACACGAGCATCATCTTCATCATCTTCAACATCTTCATCAACATGCCACCGAAGAAGAAGGCTTGGCGGCAAAGAGAGCCGTCGCGCCGAACCCACTCATCACCAGAGCAAACGGGTGGTGGAGCAGACGCTGGCGGAAGAACGGGCGCCGGAGAAGGAGTTCGTGACACTGCCAGGTCCAAGGACAAGTCCGCGCAAACCTCGGCGTCCGTACATGTCCCGCGCCCATCTCAGAAGCCGCGGGACCAACAGCGTCTTGGTATTCACAATACCATACGCTCGTTGGATCAAGACCGAGCTGGAGGATCTCGAGGCCCTCTAGACCAGCGTGCACGCCAACATGCTGTACGAAGCGAGATCTGGTCGCTGGACGGGATGCTGCTCCTTCTAACATAGTTAGAAGTCCGAGCATATCCCGCTCCTCGCACTGCGTTCACCATTGCCACCCACCACTCCAGCGGAAGCCTTGGCGAGAGCTCAATCGCTCCTCGACATTACCCTCCAACGGCCGACAAGGTCGACGAGTGGAGGGCCACCATCTGAAGTCTCATCGGCCGCCAACGGCGACGCCCGCTGGCAACCGAAAAGTGCGCTGCCGCCGGCAGGAACGCTTAAACGCGAGCCGGTGGCGACGAGACCGGTGGGGTGCAACCACCATGCACTCTCCGCCCGAAGGCCAAGGTCGCCGACTCGCCGGATCCACCTTGACAGCGACTCCCGCTGCGTCGCCGGATCCACGAGCTCATCGCGATCAGCGCCAAGTGCTACGATCGACAAAGAAGAGGGCGCTTCGAACTTCGCATCGGCGCCGACGAAGCGCGACGTCAATCCGACAAGCGCGCCGGGCCCTCTATTGACATGCACGCGCGGAGAACCAGCGACTTGTCAGACGCGGTAGGTTGCCCTGCGTTCACTCGTGAGCTGCGGCAAGTCGATGGCCCACAAGAAAAAACTTCAAGCCGACGCATCGGAGAAGTACGACGGCAAGACGCATCCGTCGGAGTTCCTCAGCATCTACACCATCACGGTGCAAGCTTCCGGGGGGCGAGACGACAAGATCCTTGCCAACTACTTCCTGCTGGTGCTCAAGCCCAACGTCAGGTCCTGGCTCATGCACTTGCCGGACAACTCCATATCTTCTTGGGCAGATCTATGCCATCAGTTTGTCGGCGCCTTTACAGGCGGCACAAGCCCCATGGCCAAGAAAGCGACCTTCATCTGCTCGCCCAGAAGGAAGGAGAGCCCCTGCGGAAGTATATTCAAAGATTCAGCCGTGTGCAGCACAACATCCCAGATGTCCACCCCGCCGCGGTGATCAGCGCGTTCCATCAGAACATGCGGAACCGCAGGATGCGGGAGGAGATGGCGATGTGCAAGATCAGAGACGTCGATGAGAGCTATACGCCTGGCCGACAAGTGCGCATGTCTTTGAGGAGGGAGGAGACTCCGGAGAGAATACCGGCAGGAGGATCTCGACAAGGTGAGACCGCCCCGGCAAAGAAGAGCCGGCGGCGGGGCAACAGGAAAAAGAAAGGCAGAGACGTGCTAGTTGTCGAGCAGTCCGGCAACGGAGGTGGCGACAAGAACGCCAAGGCTGGTAGCTCCGGCAAGGAGGTTGCCGCTGGTGCCAATCACCAGTCTGTGGCGGCCGCCGACAAGCAGGACGGCTCCGGCAAGCAGTACTGCAAGATCCACCGCACCAAGGGCCATGATCTCCAGAGCTGCAAGAAGGTAGAGCAGCTTGTCGAGCAACAGAAAGCTGAATACGAGCGACGCGACAAGGAGAAGGCCCAGGAAGGTGCTGGAGGAGCCAGCAAGAAACGTCCCGGCCGGGGAGGGCGCCGCGGCAAGGCCAAGCAGCGGCAAGGAGACAGGCCTCCCCGCGGCCGCGACAAGGATGAAGACGAAGACGACGATGAAGATATGGAAGACGACGAGGCCGATGAGCAGGAGTTTCAGAAAGCTACAGAGGTCCTCTGCGTTGACGGAGGTGCTTCCCTGCATACTTCCCACCGCCAACTCAAGCAGTGGATGCGGGAAGTTAATGCAGTTGAACCATCCGTAGAGTCACGCAAGCCTCTGAAGTGGTCCAAAGACGCCTATCATCTTTGATATTGAGGACCACCACGATCGCATAACTGCGGTCGGGTGCTTGCCAATGTTGGTTTCACCAACTATCCGCAACCTCAAGGTCACCAAGATGCTAGTTGACGGTGGGGCGGCTTGAACCTGATCTCCTCCGCGGTGCTCCGAAGCTTGGATCCCCGACAATGAGCTCAGAGAGGCGGCACATTCCCAGGAATCAGTCCGGGAAGGAGCAAGCCGAAGTGGAAGATAACGTTGTCGGTTACATTTGGCAGCGAGCTGAACTTTAGGACTGAGAGGGTCACATTCGACGTTGCTGATTTCCCATTGCCTTACAATGGGATACTTGGCAAATCGACTCGCTAAGTTCATGGCAGCCTCTCATTATGCATACAACTTACTCAAGATGCCAGGCCCGATAAGCATCATCTCCGCCCATGGCGACAAAAAGGATGCTCTTATCTTGCCGACAAGATCTATCGGGAAGCAAAGAGCTGCAGCAGAAAGCAAAACACTTGCCGCTGAAGCTCCCGGGGGGAAGAAGACCAAGTCCGGCAAGAGCTCTGATGCCCACTCCGGCAAGCGCACCTCTTTGGAGTGCTGCGCTACCGTTGAGGACGCACCATCGAGCCCCACCGGGAAGTGCAAGAAGACGATGGCAGCTCCGCCAAAGACCAAGAAGGTGTCCGCCAAGGAGGACGGCGCTGGTGGTACCTTCACCATCAGTGCCACTCTCGACCCTAAATAGGAAGACGCGCTCGTTGCTTTCCTGCGGGCGAACGTCGACGTGTTTGCATGGCAACCGTCTGACATCCCCGGTGTTCCTGAAAGTAATTGAGCACCGTCTTGCCGCTTTGTCCTCATGCGCGCAGCCCGTCAAGCGAAAGTCGAAGCAGCAAAGGAGCGCCAAGAATTCATTGCAGAAGAGATCAAGAAATTGGAAGTGGCAGGCCTTGTCAGAGGAGTGCTCCATCCTACGTGGTTGGCCAATCCTGTAGTTGTGCGCAAGGCAAATGGGAAATGGAGACTTTGTATTGACTTCACGGATGTTAATAAAGCTTGTCCCAAAGACCTGTTCCCCTTGCCGCGCATCGACCAGATTGTTGACTCCACGGCTGGATGTGATTTGCTTTCATTTCTTGATGCATACTCGAGGATATCATCAGATCTTCATGGCGAAGAGGATGAGGAGAAAACCGCATTCATTACTCCATGTGGCACATCTTGTTTCATACGGATGCCTTTCGCTTTGAAGAATGCTGGTTCAACGTTTGCAAGAGTAGTCCATGACGCTTTTGAGCCGCAAATGCACAGAAATGTAGAAGCCTACATGGATGACATAGTAGTCAAGAGCAAGGACAAAGCAACTCTGGTTCAAGATTTGGATGAGACCTTTGCAAATCTGCGCAAGATCAACCTCAAGCTCAACCCCGAGAAGTGCGTGTTCGGAGTCCCTTCCGGCAAGCTTCTCGGGTTCTTCGTGGTCTTAGCGGGAATTGAAGCCAATCCCGACAAGATCAAGGCCATTGAGCAGATTGAAGCACCAAAGCGCGTCAAGGATGTCACGAAGACTTGCTTGGTTATGTAGCTGCTCTCGGCAGGTTTATCTCTAGGTTCTGCTGAAGGCGTCTGCCATTTTTCAAAATCTTGAAAAAGGCAGGTCCGATGCAATGGACTCCGGAAGCGGAGGCTGCGCTGCAGGACTTGAAGAGATACCTGTCCTCCACTCCAACACTTGTCGCACCTAAGCCACAAGAGAGGTTGCTGCTATATATGGTGGCAACCAATCAAGTGGTTAGTGCTGTGTTAGTAGCGGAGAGGGAGGCGGACAATGAGCCGGCAACCACGGCAGACACATCCAGCGACAAGCAGGGGGCTTCGCCGGCAAGCTCTGGTCCCGACAAGGACGGATCTGCGCAGACGCATGAGCAGATGCAGAAAAGGATGGTGCAGCGCCCAGTTTACTTTGTTAGTTCCCTTCTGCAGGGGCTAGGTCAAGGTACTACGGTGTGCAGAAATTGCACCGGCCTCCTCATGGCCTCGAGAAAGCTGCGCCATTACTTCCAAGCACATGAGATAACGATCGTCACTCGCTTTCTGCTGAAGAGGATCTTGCAAAATCCGAAGCGGCGAGGCAGGATTGTCGAGTGGGCACTTTGGGCTATCAAGCTTTGGCCTCAAGTTTGAAAGCACATCAACTATCCAAAGCAGAGCATTGGCAGAGTTCATAGCGGAATGGACCCCAACGCAAGAGAAATTCCAGAGACGAGCATCCCCGTCAAGGAAGCGAGCAAAGAGTGGCTGATGTACTTTGATGGTGCCTTCTCATGCAAAGTATTTGGTCTGGCGTCTTTGCTTATAGCACCCACCGGAGAGCACCTCAAGTACATAGTCCAAATGCATTTTCCCAAGGAGCAAGCAACAAACAATACAGCAGAGTATGAAGGTTTGCTTGCGGTCTCGAGATTGCGATGAGACCTTGGGATTAAGAAGCTTATTGTCGTGGGTGATTTGCAGCTTGTCGTCCGCCAAGTGAACAAAAGATTATCGAGTCCATTGATGGAAGCCTCACGTTGATGAAGTGAGAAAGCTAGAAGAACACTTTGACGGCCTACAAATGGAACATGTTCCAAGAGCTCGAGAATGATATTGCCGATGGCTCGTCAAAGTGCGCTGCACTTAAGTTGCACTGTGGAACCAGGGATTTTGTGCTCAAGCTAACTCAACCAACCGTAACGCCATCAATCGGACAGAACAAGAAGAGGAAGTTGATTTCTGGTGACTATTTTCCGTGAGCTTCCCGAAGCCGCCACCAAAAAGGTCCCCAGGATCAACACCAAGAATGCTGAGGGGCAATCTGCTCCGACAAGCCCAAGGGTTTGTTTCGTTGAAGCAGACGCTCCCGACAAGCATTGCTCCGGCAAGCTTGCCGGGGAACATCAAGCTCTGGCGAATCGCAGGTTCTTGCCAGAGAAGCGGATGTTCCTTGCAGCAGATGTGCCTTGATCCTTGTTGTCGAGCCGCAAGCTCCAAAGCATGGGCGCAGATTGTCCATTTCCTTCAGACAGAGAACTTCTCAAGAGCAAGAAGAAGCGGAAAGAGTAGCCCGGCAGTCAAGTATGTACCAGTTTGTCGACAAAGACACTGCATGTAAGAAGACTCAACGGGGTGAAATTGAAGTGTATTCATCGGGAGGACGGACAAAATCTGTTGGCAGAAATACACGGAGGCATATGTGGTCACCACATTGGCGCCAGAGCACTTGCCGGCAAAGCGTTCCGGCAAGGTTTCTTTTGGACGACAGCCCTCCAGGATGCAACTGCACAAGTAACCAAGTGTGAAGCGTGCGGTTCCATTCCAAAGCAGACACACCGGCCAGCTCAAGCTCTCCAGACGATCCCTTTATCCTGGCCATTTTCGGTGCAGGGGCTCGACATCCTCGGCCCCTTCCCCGAGCTGTCGGGGCTTTGAGTACTTGTACGTCGCAATCGACAAGTTCACAAAGTGGCGGAAGTGGAAGCGATGAGGAAGGTGACAAAGACGATCGTGATCAAGTTCTTCAGTCGATTGTTTGCCGTTTGGAATCCCTAACAGGATTATCACCGACAACAAAGACACAATTCTGAGTCACACCTTCATGCAAGACGTCCAAGATCTTGGCGCCAAGGTCTGCTTTATACATTGCTCATCCGAGAAGCAACGGTCAAGCAGAGAGGGCAAATCTTTGAAGTGCTTGCTGGCTCAAGACAAGAACTTTCGACAGGCTGCACAAGTGCGGAAGAAAGCTGGATTGAGGAGCTGCCGGTGGTTCTTTGGTCGATCGTAACGACGCCAAATCGAGCCATCGCCGGACACCTTTCGCTCTAGTCTATGGAGCACAGGCAGTTCTCCCCACGGAACTCGTATACGGGTCACCTCGAGTACTCGCTTATGATGAGCTTGAGCAAGAGCAGCTGCGACAAGATGACGCGCTGCTCCTTGAGGAGGACCGTCTTCAGGCCGCTGTACGAGCTGCTCGTTATCAAAGAAGCTTTGCGTCGCTACCATAGCCGCAAATTTAGTGCCGAAGCCTCGAGGAAGGCGACCTTGTTCTTCGGCGTTCGATCCGCCAAGAATTCAAACAAGTTGACGCCAAGTGGGAAGGCCCTTATCGGGTGAAACGAGTCACTAGGCCTGGCGCTGTCATGCTTTGAGACCGAAGATGGCATTCCGTGAGCAACTCCTGGAACATTGAGCATCTTCGTAAGTTTTACCCGTGAGGCGCGGTTGCGGAACCTGTTCCGGCAACCACCTTTTGTACAAGTCTTGCCGATGTTGCATGTAATCCTTTGTACAAAGCCGGCGCAGATCCGTGCATAAGTAAAGCTCATGTGTTGCACACAACTTGTCAAATTCATGCTTTCATCATTTTATCGCATGTTTTGGCTAACACTTTGTGCAGCACCCACACCCGGTAAGCAATATCGAGCCACTGGGCTCCATAACTTTATTTTCTCTTCTTTCTCTTTTCTCAAAGAAAGGAAGGTTCCCTCGCGCACAAGTTAACCAGGGGAAGGAGAAGATAATACTATGGACCAAGTGTTGCTCGAGGAAGTTTCACTTATCGGGGAGCAAACGATGAAAAGCTAAGTTGCCCAAGTTTGAGCAATCAGTTCTTAAATTTTAAGTTATCTTCCTCGAACGATAGTACTTTGTATGGAAAACACGTGGGCGGAGGAACCAACTCATGGTTAGTCGCGCCCTTACTTTGTTTCGAGTCCGCTCAACAACTTAAGTGAGATGCAGCTAGTCGCGACAAGGTTGCTTGTCTGAGGCGGCACCGCCAAAGAGGTTGTTGACGTTCACTTTTCGGCGCCGCGGCAAAGGTGCTGCACCGACAAGTTCCCTAAAAGCGTAGGGCAAAACGCATTACAACGGAAGGAATCAAGTAAAGGAAATAACATTGCAATCATCGCCTAAGATAGAGTTATATTACAAAATAGCTTGTCGCGGATCTAATAAATTGTTCTAAACATGATCAGCAGACGACAAGGAAAGATAAAATTAGCGGCCCTAGTCTCACGCGGTCTCCATCAACCCGCTTGATCTTGCCCACCTTGTCCACAATGGGTGCGACAAGGGCTTTGAGCGCCTCCACATTGGCATCTGGCGGCAAGGATCTAAGGACGCCGTTGAGGTTGAGGCATGGATTGCGGAAGGCCACCTTCATCAACACCTTCTGAAGGGCTTCTGCACAGATCTTGCATGATTCCTCGGCCAGCTGCTTTGGGATCTCTTCCCGGAGTCGCTGGAGAGCCGTCACCACGCCCTTGAAGAATAAGCTAAGCTTGGCGCTGGGTTGAAGGTGCTCGTCGGAGGAGTATCCAAGATCCACCATCCCCAGCTCCATCAGCTCGCTGTGGATGGCGGCAGCAGTATCCACAAGACCTTCGGTCCAGTGCTCCACACTCTCCCTCAAGGCGCTCTGGGTGGCAACAGCATTTGCCAGCAGCTCCTCGTTGGCCTTGATCTTCTCCAACAGGCCCACCTCCCGCTCCTTGGCGCCGTCCAGCGTCTGCATCAGGATGGTCAGCTTCAGCTCAAGATCTGCCTTGGAATCCTTAGCAGCGTCGAGCTCCTTGCTCCTATCGGCGAGACGGCCCTGCAGCTCGCCAACAGTGTAGGCGTCCTTCTCGCGCTCGTGCTTGAGCGCAGCAAGCTCCTCGCCACTCTTCTGGAGACTGGCCTCCAGCTGCGTCACTTTCGTCTCCAACTCTTTCTTGGCGGCCTCGGCGGCTGCGGCAGCATCCTTCGCTTCCTTAAGAGCCCCGCCAAGTGACTCCTCGCGCGCGACAAGCTCTTCCTCATAGCTGTCAAGATTGATCTTCCGCTGCGCCAACTCGCCTTCTTGCGCAGATAGCTTCTCGGCAGCAAGCCTTTGCTGCTCCTCGACCTCAGCCTTCTCAAGGATGAAGGCTGTGCGCTCTTCAGCAAGTCGCTCTCGCTCTTCTGCTACGTTCCGGAGAGTTTCTTGGTTGGCACCCCGGAGCTCTTCTGCGCGCTTCTCCATGTCTGCTCCCGCCCTCGCGACAAGTGCTTCACGGGACTCCAACTTGGCTTGTTGGGCGCGGTAGAGCGACAACAGCTTCTTCAGCAGCTGCTCCTCCTCAGACTTCGCTTCTGCTGCTTGGTGCGTCCACGGCGTCCAGCCAATGAATGAGCAGCTCTTCGTCGAAGGTTTCTCCTTGGTGGCGCCCTGAGCTCGACTCCCATGGGAGCTTGATGAAGACGCCGTCGCCCGGCCTTCAAGTAGGCGCCGTTTGGGGCTCTTCGAACTGGACAGCTGCAGCAATGGCCAGGGAATCGGCGGTTGGTGTAGCGCCTGCCGCTCCTGCGGCCTCAGGGCCGTCAGTGCGATCGTCAGACCCCTCGCCAGCTTCTGCGGCGGCAGCCTCGGTGGCCTCTTCGCCGGCAGGCTCGTCAGCGCCGGTTTCTTCTCCCACGGCGGCGGCTTCGTCAGTGTTGCCACGCGCGTCCTCCTCGCCGGCGACCTCGGTCTCCATCGGCTCTGTGGCGGACGGATGAAGAAAGTCAAGCAAATATCCAAAGATAGAATCAGAAGAAGAAAAACACAAGGGAAGTACTCAGGCAAGAAGGTTACCTGTGCCGGGGGCTGCGGTCATGGCCTCCGCCGCCAAGGGATCGCTGGTGTCGTCCCTTGCCGGAGAGCTACCCCTTGCCGGAGAAGGCTCCCTTGCCGGAGAAGGTTCCCTTGCCGGGGAGCGCTCCCTTGCCGGGGGATCCACCCTTGGCGGCGTAGTCGAAGCAGAAGGAGGCTGCTCTGCTTCTACACGAGTCAACAGTCAGATATCAACAAAAGAAAAAGCACCCATGCACGCCGAACAGCAAGAAGTAGACCATATACTTACGCTGGGGGCTACTTTGAAGGGGAGTTGCCTCACCCGGCAAGGTTGTCTCGGACGCGCCTCCTGCCGTCTCGGTGGGTTCGTCCTCGACGACAATCACCGGGGTCTTGGCCCTCTTCGACGCTCTCTGGGCCAGCGTCCTGAAAAGGAAAGAGTTCAGAACGAAGCAAATCAGATTCAAGATGAAGCAACAAAATTGAAGAAATACAAGCACAATATTGAAGCTTACTCTTCTTCTTCCTCATCGGAGCTAAGCGCGGAGAGATCAAACTCCGGCTCGCCTCCGGTGCGACGAGGCGGAGGAGTGGGCTCTCTTGACCGCTTGGCGGAGGTGTCGGCGGTGGCCTGGGAGGATCCCGCCCCAGTTGTCGCAGCAGTGTGGGGCGCTCCGCAACATTGCTTGCCGCATGAGAAAGCGTCATGGCGCTACTGTTAGCCCGTCTGCCGCCCCGTCTCGTCTCCGGCCTTGCGGAGACGCCTCTTTGGCGGAGCCGGGGGCTCCGCTTGCGGCAAGCCGCTGGATGGTGGGGAAGAAGCGCCCTCGGCTGGTTCGCTCGACTCGGCCTCGGGTTCGGCAAGCTCTTCCTCACCGGCGAACTCCCTTCGCTCGGCAAGGCTTGCCGCCTCTGCTGCATCTGCCTCCTCCACGGTGTGCCGAAGACGCTGGCGGCAATGATCTTTGCCGCCTCCTCCGGCTTTGGTGGCAATGCTGCATCTAAATGCGTCGGTGGTGTCGCGGGTGAGCTTCTTCGCTTTCGTCGGGGCGGATCGGCATTTCTTCCAAGCTGTCGAAGAATTGCCGCGACGACGTCGTCCATGAGCTCTTGCCGAGTTGGAGCGATCCCATGAGAATCGCGACAACGGCATCATGGCACGGATGCGGTCGAGCGCAGAATTGTTGCACAATGGGACGACCCCTCGGCAACCTAAACCTCTCGGGGTGATCGGGGTCATGCTTGAACAGCTCTAGCAGCATCGCATCCAACTCCAAGACAGTGAAATTCCAGTTGAGGCCCGGGCGCAGCCTCATGATGTCCGCTGCATTTTGAAACTCCCAAGCAGGTCTCCTCCTCTCCTGCAAGGGAGCGAGGCGGCGGCGGAGGAAATCTGCGCCAACTGCGCCTACAGTGAGTCCAGCAAGCCTGAGGCGCAAGATCCGGGTCAGAGCAATCTTCAACCTAGCATCTTCCGGCGCCAAGTTGCTCCAATCGTTGCCGCGCACTATTGGGGTTTGGCGCAGGCAGTGAAGGGCTGCGGGTTCTCCTCAACGATCCAACACCAGTTGGCTCTCCACTCCTCCCATTTGCTGCGGAACTCTCCTTCCAGATAGGCCTCTTTCTTGCCGACCACGAGACCCAAGCAATCCCTCCCAAAGCGGCTCCCTCTCTCAACGCGGGGCATGAAGAAGTGGCGGAAGAGGGCTACGTTTGGGTGGATCCCGACAAAGTTTTCGCAAAGGTGTGCGAAAACTGCCATGGTCAGGACAACATTGGGGGTGAAATCAAGGAGGCGAAACCCGTAGGTATTCATGATATCGCAGAAGACTTCAGAAAAGGGCGGGCAGAGCCCGCAATAGAAGAAAAGCGCAAAGAAAGGGTACCCAGTTGGGGCTAGTTCCTAAGCGGTGGCGGGGAGTACCTTCGTGCGCGGATGCGCACGCGTCTCCGTCGACCAGAAGAGGTAGTAGCCCTCCCTCAGCTCCTTTGCGTCGAGCTGGGGGGGGGGGGGGAAGATGGCCCTCTCCTTTCGCAGCGCCGCGAGCCGCTGCGCCTCGGCCGACTTCATGCCTTTCCCCTTGTCGGCTTTCGGAGCCATGGCGGAGGCGGTGGAGGAGACCGATGGCGTTGATGGCGCTGTGGCGAAAGGAGGGGCGGAGCGCTGCTCTCTTCGCACTAGAGAAGAAGGGGGGAGCGGCGGTGGTTTTCGAGACGAGACAGCAATGGCGAGGTGGGCGACATGCCCCTGTTTCCCCTGTTTATAAGGAGGGAGAGGGGGCGGACGTTCCGCTTTTCCTAATAAAGAACCCCCCCACGATCTCTCCCACGACGCCACGTTCGACGCGTGCTGTTCGTGGGGGACGTGGTAGGTCCAGAGCAAGTTACGGCGTGATCAAGGCCGCGTGTGACCGTGCACTATTTTGGGCCTGGCCCGACAGCGCTCGGCACCGTGTGCGGCCCAGGCCCGGGCTCTGTCCGGTGTACTAGAGTAGGGTACCCTAGTATCCCGAACTTGTGCACGGGCGATTGCAGCACCCAGCGGCAAGGCTTGCTGGTCACCGCCAAGATCCTCCGTGGTTCCTTTTGGAGCCATTCAAGAACAAAGTATTTAACCAGGAAGACAAGGCCCCGGCAAGAGGAGCTTGCCGGGAAGGCCACTCAAGGCACGCAGAAGACAAGACCCCGGCAAGAGGAGCTTGCCGGGAAGGCTCGGAGAGCGACAAGGATTCAGCCGCGGCAAGGCACTTGCCGCGGCAGGCAACCTCTCTTCATCTCCGCTCCAGCTCATCCACCAACGTGTCGCCATGGGACCATTCCATGCGCGCGTGTCAAGAGGCTGTGCAGCCGGGGAGCAGCGATAAGCGGCGCCGACAAGCTTGCCATCGTGGCTTAACGGTGGCACTCTCGACGGTCCTGTTGCCTTTGTTTAGGCGGCTGTGACGAGCATTTAATGCTTTTGTCCCTTGCCGTCAGGGTTAGGTAGAGTACACTGTACACTGTACAAGTAGGTGTACCAACCACTGTTTTTCCATTTGTACCCTCATCTACGTTGCCACCTGTCGGAGCCCCTTTGTGCATATAAAAGGAGGCCCATGCGCAACGTAGAGAGGGGTTCGAACACTCTCACGCTAGGTCTCGTTAGCAGCTGGAGTATACTGTAGCTCTCAGCGCTCCCTAGCAAGAACACAATACAATCAGACAAGCAGTGAGGAGTATTATCTCCGGAGAGCTCGAAGCTGGGTAAACTGCGGTGTTAGCCGCCTCGATCCGCTCTTCGTGCGATCTCCGCCCCCCTCCGAACCAAAAGGGACTCGGTCCACCGGTCCCATAGGTGTTCGTGGGTCCGATCAGCCGCCCCGACAAGGGAGATCCTCACAAACACCGACAAGAATAGCAGTAGACTTATCAGCCATTTGCAAAGATATTTTGGTGGGTAACAACTTATTCAAGTCAAGCCTTTTATAAAGAGAGAAGGGCATAACACTAACACCAGCCCCCAAATCACATCAAGCAGTTTTAACATAATTGTTTTTAATGGAGCATGGTATACTTAGTATCACATGATCTACTAGTTTTTTAGAATTTTTTTCTTTGAAATAAGGGTTTTTACATCTATGCCCCTGGTTCCTTAGCCATACTCATCCATCCCCACGCTCTTAATGTTTGCTCACTTTAACCCTCAGAAATGGTCACAACCAGTGGATGCCGTCGGGTCAGTGCTTTGGCTGTTAACTCTGACGAGTGGGGCTGATGTCTACTACACAACTTGTACTTGTAGACTCGTGTTGGCCCTCCAAGGCGCAAATTTTGTAGGACAGTAGCAAATTTCCATCAAGTGGATGACCTAAGGTTTATCAATCACGTGGAAGGCGTAGGATGAAGATGGTCTCTCTCAAACAACCCTGCAACCAAATAATAAAAAGTCTCTTGTGTCCCCAACACACCAAATACAATGGTAATTTGTATAGGTGCACTAGTTCGGCGAAGAGATGGTGATAAAAGTGTAATATGGATGGTAGAAATTCGTTTTTGTAATAGGAACAATAAAAAGCAGCAAGGTAGCAATTGTTAAAACGGAGCACAAACGGTATTGCAATGCATGAAAATGAGGCCTAGGGTTTGTACTTTCGCTAGTGCAATCTATCAAAAATGCTAATCTAATTGGATCATATAACCATCCCTCAAAGTGCGAAGAAGAATCACTCCAAAGTTCTTATCTAGTGGAGAACATAAGAAGAAATTGTTTGTAGCTATTCTTTCCGATCGATCTATCTATGAGTTCGTACTAATATAACACCAAGTTATTCTTTACGATTGATCTATCAAGAGTTTTTACTAAAATAACACTAAGTTATTCTTTCTGATCAATCTATGAAGAGTTCATACTAAAATAACACCAAAGCAAATTCAGATTCATAATACTCAATCCAACACAAAGAACCTCAAAGAGTGCCCCAAGATTTCTACCGGAGAAACAAAAGACAAGAACGTGCATCAACCCCTATGCATAGATTACCCCAATGTCACCTCGGGAATCCGCGACTTGAGTGCCAAAACATATCTCAAGTGATCAATATAATACCCCATTGTCACCACGGGTATTCATATGCAAGACATATATCAAGTGCTCTCAAATCCATAAAAGTATTCAATCCGATGAGAACAAAATCTCAAAGGGAAAACTCAATTCATCACGACAAGATAGAGAGGGAGAAACACCATATGATCCAACTATATTAACACAGCCTGCGATACATCAAGATTGTGCCATGTCAAGAACACGAGAGAGAGAGAGAGAGAGATTAAACACATAGCTACTGGTACAAACCCTCAGCCCCGAGGGTGGACTACTCCCTCCTCATCATGGAGACCATAGGGATGATGAAGATGGCCACCGGTGATGATTTCCTCCTCCGACGGAGTGCCAGAACGGGGTCTAGATTGTTTTTTCATGGCTACAGAGCCTTGCGGCAGCAACACTTCTGATCTAGGGTAACCCCGAGGGTTTTTGGAATATTTGGGAATTTATAGGGCGAAGAGCCGGTGCGGGAGGCCATCGAGGTGGACACAACTCACCTGGGCACGCCTGGGGACGCCCTGGTGGGTCGTGCCCCCCTCGGGGCACCCCTCTAGAACTTCTTTGGCCCACTGGATGTCTTCTAGTCCAAAAAAATCTCCAAAAAGTTTCGCTGCATTTGGACTCTATTTGGTATTGATTTTCTGCGATGTAAAAAAACAAGCAAAAAACAGCAACTGGCACTGGGCACTATGTTATTAGTCCCAAAAAATGTTATAAAGTTGCTATAAAATGATTGTAAAACATCCAAGAATGATAATATATCAGCATGGATACTTCATAAATTATAGATAGGTTGGAGACGTATCAGCATCCCCAAGTTTAATTCCTACTCGTCCTCGAGTGGGTAAATGATAAAAGAATTTTTTTATGAAGTGTGAATGCTAGCAAAGTGCATAAGTTTGATCAATGATAATTTCAATCACTTTTCCTAGCATCATAACATCAACTCTTTCTCATAAAACTCGTCATGGTAAAGTAGCAATCAATTCACATGCTAAGGTTCAAATAATGAATTTTCTTGAAACTCAACAACCTATGTTTTCAGTTGACGCGTCTCCGTCGTATCTATAACTTTTGATTGTTCCATGCCAATATTCTACAACTTTTACATACTTTTGGCAACTTTTTATACTATTTTTGGGACTAACATATTGATCCAAAGGCCCAAAGTGCGATTCATGTTTGTTGCATGTTTTTTATTTCGCGGAAAATCCATATCAAATGGAGTCCAAACGGGATAAAAACTGACGGAGATTTTTTTTTGGAATATATGTGAATTTTCGGAAGTGGAATCCACGCGAGACGATGCCCGAGGGGCCCACGAGGGTGAGGGGCGCGCCCCAGGGGGTCAGGCGCGCCCTAGGCCCTCGTGGGCACTCCGTAAGGTGGTTGGTTCCCTTCTTTCGCCGCAAGAAAGCCAATATGCGAATAAAAATCGTGTCCAAATTTTAGCCCAATCGGAGTTACAGATCTCCGGGGATATAAGAAACGGCAAAAGGGCAGAATCTGAAACGCAGAAACAGAGAGAGACAGAGAGACAAATCCAATCTCGGAGGGGCTCTCGCCCCTCCCATGCCATGGAAGCCAAGGACCAGAGGGGAAACCCTTCTCCCATCTAGGGAGAAGGTCAAGGAAGAACAAGAAGAAGGGGGGCCCTCTCCCCCTCTCTTCTGGTGGCGCCGGAACGCCGCCAGGGTCATCATCATCACCGCAATCTACACCAACACCTCCGTCATCTTCACCAACATCTCCATCACCTTCCCCCATCTATCTATAGCGGTCCACTCTCCCGCAACCCGATGTACCCTCTACTTGAACATGGTGCTTTATGCTTCATATTATTATCCAATGATGTGTTGCCATCCTATGATGTCTGAGTAGATTTTCGTTGTCCTATCGGTAATTGGTGAATTTATATGATTGGTTTAATTTGCTTGTGGTTATGTTTCTGTCCTTTGGTGCCCATCATATGAGCGCGCGCGTGGATCACACCATAGGGTTAGTTGTATGTTGATAGGACTATGTATTGGAGGGCAAGAGTGATGAAGCTTCAACCTAGCATAGAAATTGATGCATACAGGATTGAAGGGGGACCAATATATCTTAATGCTATGGTTGGGTTTTACCTTAATGAACGTTAGTAGTTGCGGATGCTTGCTAATAGTTCCAATCATAAGTGCATAGAATTTCAAGTCAGGGATGACATGCTAGCAGTGGTCTCTCCCACATAAAACTTGCTATCGGTCTAGTAAAGTAGTCAATTGCTTAGGGACACTCCTACCACCACTTTTCCACACTCACTATACTAACTTTATTGTGTCTTTATCTAAACAGCCCCTAGATTTTATTTATGTGCTCTTTATATTCTTTCAAACCTATCCAACAACACCTACAAAGTACTTCTAATTTCATACTTGTTTTAGGTAAAGCGAATGTTAAGCGTACGTAGAGTTGTATCGGTGGTCGAGAGAACTTGAGGGAATATTTGTTCTACCTTTAGCTCCTCGTTGGGTTCGACACTCTTACTTATCGAAAGATGCTACAGTTGATCCCCTATACTTGTGGGTTATCATCAGTCACCAAGCAATTGCAATTCAACTTATTCAACAAAGTCTAAGTAAGAGCTCCACATACTCAATCATCATATAGTCTTCCATGATTGCTAGTACTCAAAGCATATTCTTAGCACAAATGGCATCCATCGAACACAGAGAAAGATAGGGGCTTAATATTTCGCCTCCCAACTCATTTATCATAGTGGTAATTGTCAACAATAATAAATCATGATCAAATATATCTGACTGGTCATATGTGCCTAGATCTTTCCCCACCACATGATGCTTGCCAACTAGAGAATAGTTGAGATTGAAATGAGAATGCATACTATTGACTCTTTGCATAAAAGTAAATACTGAAAAGTTAAAGATATGCCCTTCGCAGAGGGAAACGGAGGTTGTCATGCACTTTTTATTTGGATGCCCAAGCTCTTAATGAAAAGGAATGTCATGTTATATTGCCCCTTATGATAGCAACTGTTATTATGCAGTCCCTCGCTTTTATTACTTTTCCATCACAAGTTAGTACAACGCTCAATTTTCCCTTACAATAAAAGATCAAACATATTTAGGAGCATTTTTTATTGCTTTATGCACCGATGACAACTTGCTTGAAAGATCTTATTCATTCCATAGGTAGGTATGTTGGACACTCATGGCAAGAAACTGGGTTTAAGGGTTTTTGGATGCACAAGTAGTATCTCTACTTAGTACGAATTTTTGGCTAGCAAAAGATCCTAGGCAAACACCACATGTTGGAGGATCCATATCAATATAACTTCTATGCAAATATACCCAAACATAACTCATTACGTTGTCTTCCTTGTCCAACTTCAACTAATTTTCTCAAGTTTGAAAATAATTAATGGGTATTCACAATCATAGAAGACGTCCAAGATAATATATTTGCATGTGAAAGTTCTCTTCCTTATACTAATTATTCATGAATTACTTGTATGGCCAATATTGTGATTGTCAAGCTTCAAAAGATTTCACTTTCTAAACCCAATGTGAAGCTACCACTAGGTATGATATAATTTGAACTTCATGATATTCAATTCATTCAACAATGTACTCATTGGATATAAGTGAAGCACAAGAGTAAATGACAAGCTATTCCAAAAAGATATAAGTGGAGATCAAGCGAGTAATTAAGTAAAGGGGTAGCTAATTGAGGACTCTTTATCATTTAAAAAGCTTTCAGATATAAGTATTTTATTAAAACAGCAAGCAAAACAAAATAGAATTACATTCTAAGAATAACACACAACATGTGAAGAAGCAAAAACTTAGGCTCAACCGAGACTAACCGATAATTGTTGATGAAGAAAGGTGGGATGCCTACCGGGGCATCCCCAAGCTTAGATGCTTGAGACTTATTGAAATATTATCTTGGGGTGCCTTGGGCATCCCCAAGCTTGAGCTTTTGCCTCTCCTTAATTCCTTTTATATCATGGTTTCCCTAAATCTTAAAAACTTCATCCACACAAAACTCGACAAGAACTCGTGAGATAAGTTAGTACAAATCAATGCAAAACCTTATCATTCTCTACTGTAGCAAATCGCTAGAATTATTATTCAACATTGCATACTAAATTCCTCTGCATATTTAATACTCCTATCCTCAAATAGAATCAGTAAACAAGCAAACATATGCAAACAATGCGAACATAAGAGCAATCTGTCTAAACAGGACAATCTGTAAAGAGTGCAATTGTAATCATACTTCCCTAACTCCAAAAATTCTGAAATTTACCACACTGTAGAAAATTTATCATAGCTTATTGTGCAAAAAAATTCAACATTTTATCACATTCTAACTTTTCGAGAGAATTTTTGCAACAACTACAAACTTTCTGTTTTGAAACAGCAACTCATATACTTGCAAAATAAGCATGGTAAAGGCTATCCTTGCCACTTTTATTGAAATAAAAGATACAAAACATTATTCTAAATAACAGCAAGCAAATCAAAACAAAATAAAATGACGCTCCAAGCGTAACTCATATCATGTGACGAATAAAAATATAGCTCCAAGTGAGTTACCGATAATGTCGGAGACGAAGGAGGGGATGCCTTCCGAGGCATCCCCATGCTTAGTTGCTTGGGTCTTCCTTGAATTTTACCTTGGGGTGCCTTGCGGATCCCCAAGCTTAGGGTCTTGTCACTCCTTATTCTCCTCATATCGACATCTTACCCAAAACTTGGAAACTTCAATCACACAGAACTTAACGGAACTTCCTGAGATTGGTTAGTATGATAAAGACAAATCATTCACTTTGGTACTGTCAAATACAAGATTCATAATTGTTCTCACACAATGCCTACTATACTCTACAATTTACACAAATTATATTAAGAAACATAAGCCATAGAAACCATAAAACAAGGAAACCATGCATTGAAAACAGAATCTATCAAAAACAGAACAGTACGTAAAGATCTGAATTAAGGTCATACTTCTGTAACTCCAAAAATTCTGAAAAATTAGGACAATGTAGAAAATTTGTATACCCGTCAAATGCAAAAAAAATCAGAATTTTTACATGTTCCACTAAAAGATAGGAATTTCTGTACTAGACGCAAAAGTTTCTGTTTTTGCACAGAATCAAGTCAACTATCATCCACACCATCCCAAAGGTTTTACTTGGCACTTTATTGAAACAAAAGCTATAAAACATGATTACTATAGTAGCCTAATCATGTGAACACACAAAAACAGTAGGGGTAAATATTGGGTTGTCTCCCAACAAGCGCTTTTCTTTAATGCCTTTTATCTAGGCATGATGATTTCAATGATGCTCACATAAGAGATAAGAATTGAAACATAACAAGAGCATCATGAAGCATATGAATAGCACATTTAAGTCTAAGCCACGTCCTATGCATAGGGATTTTGTGAGCAAATAATTTATGTGAACAAGAATCAACTAGCATAGGAAGGCAAAACAAGTATAACTTCAAAATTCTCAACACATGGAGAGGAAACTTGATATTATTGAGATATGTAAAAGCATATGTTCCTCTCTCATAATAATTTTCAGTAGCATCATGAATGAATTCAACAATATAACTA
Source organism: Aegilops bicornis (assembly GCA_021605145.1). Classification (NCBI taxonomy): domain Eukaryota; kingdom Viridiplantae; phylum Streptophyta; class Magnoliopsida; order Poales; family Poaceae; genus Aegilops; species Aegilops bicornis. Next base: position 263,747,777 of record CM038674.1, on the reverse strand, counting down.
TCACATAAAGCATTCTTTTCATGATGCATAAGCATATAAATTTTGTGACTCTCCACATAAGCAAATTTATTCTCATAAATAGTAGTGGGAGCAAACTCAACAAAATAACTATCATGTGATTGAAAATTAAAATCATGATAAAAAAATTCATGGTTATCATTATTCTCTATAACATATATGTCATCACCATAATCATCATACTAGCTAGATAGCAACTTTGTTGTCATAATCAATTGCAACCTTCCAAAATAGTGGATTCATCATTAAATAAAGTCATGACATCTCCAAATCCACTTTCATCAATATAATCATCATAAATAGGAGGCATTCTATCATCATAATATTTTTTTCTTATCAAAACTTGGGGGACTAAAAATATCATCTTCATCAAATATAACATCCCCAAGCTTATGGATTTGCATATCGTTGCATCATGGATATTCAAAGAGTTCATACCAACAACATTGCAATCATGCTCATAATTTATACCAAACATTTTATAGAATTCTTCTTCTATCAATTGAGCATAATTGTCCTTTCCATCATTTTCACGAAAGACATTATAAAGATGAATAATATGAGACCACCTCAATTCCATTTTTTTGTAGTTTTCTTTTATAAACCAAACTAGTGATAAAACAAGAAACTAAAAGATTCAATTGCAAGATCTAAAGATATACCTTCATGCACTCACCTCCCCAGCAACGGCGCAAGAAAAGATCTTGATGTATACTACACAACTTGTTCTTGTAGACTCGTGTTGGGACTCCAAGCGCAGAGTTTTGTAGGACAGTAGCAAATTTCCCTCAAGTGGATGACCTAAGGTTTATCTATTTGTGAGAGGCGTAGGATGAAGATGGTCTCTCTCAAACAACCCTGTAACCAAATAATAAAAAGACTCTTGTGTCCCAAACACACCAAATACAATGGTAATTTGTATAGGTGCACTAGTTCGGCGAAGAGATGTTGATAAAAGTGTAATATGGATGGTAGAAATTGATTTTTGTAATAGGAACAATAAAAAATAGCAAGGTAGCAATTGATAAAAGGGAGCACAAACGGTATTGCAATGCTTAAAAATGAAGCCTAGGGTCCATGCTTTCGCTAGTGCAATCTCTCAACAATGCTAATCTGATTGGATCATATAACCATCCCTCAAAGTGTGATGAAGAATCACTCCAAAGTTCTTATCTAGCGGAGAACATAAGAAGAAATTGTTTGTAGCTATTCTTTCCGATCGATCTATCTACGAGTTCGTACTAAAATAACACCAAGTTATTCTTTTCTGATCGATCTATCAAGAGTTCGTACTAAAATAACAGTACGTTATTCTTTCCGATCGATCTATCAAGAGTTCATACTAAAATAACACCAAAGCAAATTCAGATTCATAATACTCAATCCAACGCAAAGAACCTCAAAGAGTGCCCCAAGATTTCTACCGGAGAAACAAAAGACGAGAACGTGCATCAACCCCTATGCATATATTACCCCAATGTCACCTCGGGAACCCGCGAGTTGAGTGCCAAAACATATCTTAAGTGAATCAATATAATACCACATTGTCACCACGGGTATTCATATGCAAGCCATATATCAAGTGCTCTCAAATCCATAAAAGTATTCAATCCGAAAAGAACAAAATCTCAAAGGGAAACCTTAATTCATCAGAACAAGATGGAGAGGGAGAAACACCATATGATCCAACTATATTAACACAGCCCGCGATACACCAAGATCGTGCCATGTCAAGAACACGAGAGAGAGAGAGAGAGAGAGAGATTAAACACATAGCTACTGGTACAAACCCTCAGCCCCGAGGGTGGACTACTCCCTCCTCATCATGGAGACGATGATGAATATGGCCACCGGTGATGATTTCCCTCTCCGACGGAGTGTCGGGACGGGGTCTAGATTGGTTTTTCGTGGCCACAGAGCCTTGCGGCGGCGGAACTTCTGATCTAGGGTAACCCGAGGATTTTTGGAATATTTGGGAAATCTACTTTGATTTAGCAAAATAATGAGGCTATTGATGTGAATTTTGTCTCTAGAAATAATTTCAACAACAATGCTCATAGAGGTAATTTCAATCCTAGACCATATCCCAGTAATTCTTCTAATAACTATGGTAATTCATATGGAAATTCCTATAATAATAATAATATGATACATGCTCATCTTGAGAACCACATTAAAGAAATTATTAGTTATCAAAATATTTTCAATGTTATGGTAGAAGAAAAACTACATAAAGTTGACGATATGGCTAGAAACATGGATAGAATTGTTCATGATGTGGATACTCTTAATATTAAAAAAAATCCACCTAAGCATGATATTAATGAGTCAATAAAATCTATCCGAGTCTCCATTAATGAATGTAAAGAGAGAACCGCTAGGGTGAGAGCTAAGAAAGAATTTCTAGAAGAGGCCCTTCCACCAGTTTTTACCGTAATCATGACGAAGATATTAAAATGATTGGTGTGACACCTATTGAAACCTTGTTTAGTAATATAAAACTTGATGCAAAAGGGACTGGAGATGAGTCAACTTTAGCTAGAAGGCCTCCCATTTGTTCAAAGCGTGATGATCTTAATGTTAAAAAATAAAAAATGTGGGTTTGGAGAGGTCAAGACTTTAAATAGTGATGTTCCCACTACTTTGGATTACGAGGACTTTAGTTATGATAATTGTTCTTTGATTGAATGTGTTTCCTTGTTTCAATCCATGATAAATTCACCTAATGCTTACACACAAAATAAAGCTTTTAGTAAACATGTTGTAGAAGTTATGATAAAAGCTCATGAAGAAAAGCTAGAATTGGAAGTTTCTATACCTAGGAAATTGCATGATGAATGGGAACCTACTATTAAAATTAAGGTTAAAGATTATTAATGTAATGCTTTGTGTAATCTAGGTGCTAGCGTCTCTACTATACCGAAATCTTTATGTGACGTGCTAGGTCTCACCAATATGGATGCATGTTCCCTTAATTTGCACCTAGCAGATTCAACTATTAAGAAACCATTGGGTATAATAAATGATTTGCTTATACTTGCTAATAGAAATTATCTACCCGTGGATTTCATTGTGCTTAATATTGAATTCAATCCGTCTTGTCCTATAATACTTGGTAGGCCTTTCCTGCGCACCATATGAGCTATTATTGATATGAACGAAGGAAATATAAGGTTCCAATTTCCATTAATTAAAGGAATGGAACACTTCCCAAGAAAAGAATTAAACCACCATATGAATATTTTATGAGGGCTATGTATGGAATTAATTTGAAGGATGACAATACTTGAAACAATGCCTTACGCCTAGCTAGGGGCGTAAAACAATAGTGCTTGTTGGGCGGCAACCCAATAGTTATCTTAAATTTTAGCTTTTACTTCCTATTTTGGTGTGTTGACACAATTGTAGCTACTGTTATGATTGTGTTTTTATGTTTCAATTAGTGTCTGTGCCAAGTAAAGCCTTTGGGATGATTTTGTTGATAGTTGACTTGATTATGTGAAAAAACAGAAACTTTTGCGTCCAGTACTTGACTTTTGATAATTCACTGGAACATGATAACTTATGAAAATTTTACACATTATTAATATACAAATTTCCCATGTTTTCCTAATTTTTCAGAATTTCTAGAGTTATAGAAGTATAGTTTTTGTCAAGATCATTATAGATTACATTTTCTATTGCGTACTGCGCTTATTTTAATGATGCTATGGATTATATCAGGGAGTATAAGTCATGGAGAAGTTAAATCATAGTAGTTATTATGCATGAATATATTTGAATGGGTTTATAACAGTACCTAAATTTTATGATTTATCTATTATACTAAGAGACCTCATGAGGTTTCTGTTGAGTTTTGTGTGCTGAAGTTTTCACATTTTGGGTGAGAACACGATGGACGAAAGACTATGGAGCGGAAAGACCCTAAGCTTGGAGATGCCCAAGACACCCCAAGGTAATATTCACGAAAGACCCAAGCGTCTAAGCTTGGGGATGCCCCAGATGGCATCCCCTCTTTCGTCTACAATCTATCGGTATGTTACTTTGAGCTACATTTTTATTCATCACATGATATGAGTTTTGCCTGAAGCGTCTTGTACCATAGTTTTGCTTTGTTTGCTTTTCAGTTTGCCACAATCATTGTTTGCTCAACACACCTTTTTGAGAGGGACACACATTTATCATGATTTATTAGAATACTCTATGTGCTTCACTTATATATTTTGAGCTAGGCAGTTGCTTGATGTCTACTACGCAACCTTCTTCCTGTAGACTCGTGTTGGGCCTCCAAGCGCGGAGTTTTGTAGGACAGTAGCAAATTTCCCTCAAGTGGATGACCTAAGGTTTACCAATCCATGGGAGGCGTAGGATGAAGATGGTCTCTCTCAAACAACCCTGCAACCAAATAACAAAGAGTATCTTGTGTCCCCAACACACCCAATACGATGGTATATTTTATAGGTGCATTAGTTCGGCGAAGAGATGGTGATACAAGTGTAATATGGATGGTAGATATAGGTTTTTGTAATCTTAAAATATACAAACATCAAGGTAACTAGTAACAAAAGTGAGCGAAAATGGTATTGCAATGCTTGAAAACAAGGCCTAGGGTTCATACTTTCACTAGTACAAGTTCTCTCAACAATGATAACATAATTAGATCATATGGAAATCCCTCAACGTGCGACAAAAGTCACTCCATAGTTCCTATCGCGGAGAACATAAGATGAAATTGCTTGTAGGGTACGAAACCACCTCAAAGTTATTCTTTCTGATCAATCCATTGAGCTATTCCTATAAGTGTCACGAACAACCCTAGAGTTTGTAGTAAAATAACACCATATGACACACATCAATCAACCCTAATGTCACCTAGATACTCCAATGTCACCACAAGTATCCGTGGGTCAATTATATGATATGCATCAAACAACTTCAGATTCATAATATTCAATCCAACATAAAGAACCTCAAAGAGTGCCCGAAGATTTCTACCAGAGAAACAAGGACGAAAACGTGCATCAACCCCTATGCATAGATTACCCCATGTCACCTCGGGAATCCGCGAGTTGAGTGCCAGAACATACATCAAGTGAATCAATAGAATACCCCATTGTCACCATGGGTATCCCACGCGAGACATACATCAAGTGTTCTCAAATCCATAATAGTATTCAATCCGATAATAGTGAAACCTCAAAGGTAAAACTCAATTCATCACAAGATGGTAGAGGGAGAGAAACACCATATGATTCAACTATAGTAACAAAGCTCGTGGTACATCAAGATCGTGCCAAATTAAGAACACGAGAGAGAGAGAGAGAGAGAGAGAGAGAGAGATCAAACACATAGCTACTGGTACATACCCTCAGCCCCGAGGGTGAACTACTCCCTCCTCATCATGGAGACCGCCGGGATGATGAAGATGGCCACCGGTGATGGTTTCCCCCTCCGGCAGGGTGTCGGAACAGGCTCCCGGTTGGTTTTCATGGCTACAGAGGCTTATAGCGGCGGAACTTCCGATCTAGCTTTCTTTCTGTGGGTTTCTGGATTTATAGGAATTTTTGGCATCAGTTTCACATCAAGGGGGTCCACGAGGCAGTGGCAAGATAGGGGGCACGCCCTAGTAGGTGGGCGCTCCCTCCACTCTTGTCGTTGCCTTGGTACTCTCCTGGCCCAACTCTTGTGCTTCGGGGGCTTCTTCTGGTCTATAAAAAATCATCGTAAATTTTCAACTCGTTTGGACTCTGTTTGATATTCCTTTTCTGCAAAACCCAAAACACAAGGAAAAATAGAAACTGGCACTGGCACTAGGCTCTAAGTGAATAGGTTAGTCCCAAAAATAATATAAAATGGCATATAAATGCATATAAAAAATCCAAGATGGATAATATAATAGCATGAACAGTCAAAAATTATAGATACGTTAGAGACGTATCATTGCTCTAGTGCTTAACTTATACTTGTTAGAGCATAATGGTGGTTATATTTTATAGAAATGATTAACACTCTCATTATTCACTTATATCTTTTTCGGAGTAGCAATTGGCAATATGTACGGTTTATAAGACTAGTCTGAGAAGGATAGGTATTCAAGGGGGATATAATAAAAACTTTCATGTAGATCACTAAAAAACAAATGTATGATTTAATTGTATAGATGTCGTAATATGAAAGGATAATGGTTCATGATCATTGGTTAGTAGAAATACCGGTATTAAAGCTTGTTATTAACTTCTCATCTAAGTGTTGGTCATGTCATGATGGGGAGATTTAGCATTTTTATGTCTACAATGAAATCCTTTGTGTTGTTATAATCGGGGGCACGTGATGGTTAAATTCTACCAGCCTCCTCCCTAGGGGAATGCGATTAGTACTTTGATTCGAGGGCTAATAAGCTTTCACAATAAGTATGTGAGTTCTTAAAGACTAATGTGAGTCCATGGATTATACGCACTCCGACCTTTCCGCAATTTGCTAGCCTCGTACCTGCATTCCCTTTCTCACCTCGAGTGTTGGTGCAAACTTTGCCGGTGCATCCAAACCCCGTGGTATGATACTCTATATCACACATAAACCTCATTATATATTCATCAAAACAGCCACCATACCTACCTATTATGGCATTTCCATAGCTTGATCCAAGATATATTGCCATGCAACTTCCGTTCCATTTTCATGACATGTGTTTTCATTGTCATATTGCTTTGCATGATCATTAGAGCTGACATGATATTTGTGGCTCAATCACCGCTCATCATTATTATACATGTTATGCTAGATCATTGCACATCCTAGTACACTGCCAGAGGCATTCATATAGAGTCATATTGTTCTAGTTATCGAGTTGTAAATAGATAAAAGTGTGATGATCATCATTATGAGAGCATTGTCCTAGTGAGGAAAGGATGATGGAGACTATGATTTCCCCACAAGTCGGGATGAAACTCCAGACGAAAAAAGAGAGGCCAAAAGAGCCCAACAAAAAAATGAGAGAAAAGAGAGAGGTGGCAATGTTACTATCCTTTTCCACACTTGTGCTTCAGAGTAGCACCATGTTCTTCATATAGAGAGTCTCATGAGTTATCACTTCCATATACTAGTGGGAATTTTTCATTATATAACTTGGCTTGTATATTCCGATGATGGGCTTCTGCTACTTGTGAACTACGTTGGGATTTCCCCGAAGAGGAGAGGATGATGAAGTACAGTAGAGATAAGTATTTCCCTAAGTTAAGAACCAAGGTTATCAATCCAGTAGGAGAACCAAGCAACACCTCGTTAGCAGCACATGCACACAAACAACAAATCGTTGCAACCCTTGAAGATCAATCTATGGAGAGACTAGCAACGAGAGAGAGGGGGTGCATCTTCATACCCTTGAAGATCGCGATGGCGGCATTACAAACGCGGTTGGTGGAGTGCATTTCGCGGCGATTCAGATCGCGGTGATTCCGATCTAAGCGCCCGAGCAGATGGCGCCTCCGTGTTCAACACACGCATCTGGCAGGGGCGTCTCCTCCTTCTTGATCCAGCAAGGGAGAGGAGAAGTTGAGGAGAACTCAACCTGACGGCCGGCATGGTGGGGGATGGAGCTTGTGGTTCTCCAGGGGGGCTTCGCCAAGCACTATGGAGGAGGAGGATATGTAGGAGGAGGGAGGGCTGCGCCGGGGAAGAGGTATTGCGCCTCCCACCCTCCACTATATATAGGGGCAAGGGAGGGAGGCGCCTAGGGTTTCCCCTAGGGGGCGTGACCAGCAGATTGGATCTCCTAGGGAAAATCCTAAGGAGACTTGCCCCCAAGCCAAGTAGGTGGAGGCTTGCCTCCCAAGCCAGTGGGGCGCCCACCTCCCCAAGTAACGTGGGAAAGGGTGTGGGGGTGCACCACCCCTTAGTGGGCTGGTTTGCCCCTTCCCTTTGGCCCATGAGGCCCTCCAACACTTGTCGGGCTCCGAAACACCTTTCGATCATCTTGGCCATAGCACAGTACCCCGGAATACCTAGGACTACAATACCCTTAGTCCAATATATCGATCTTCACCGCGGAACATTAGGAGCTCCTCGTGACGTCAGGGATCACATCTGGGACTCAAGACTACCTTCGGTAACCACATACTATTTCTCATAACAACTCTAGCATCACCGAACCTTAAGTGTGTAGACCCAACGGGTTCGGGAACCATGCAGACATGACCGAGACACCTCTCCGGCCAATAACCAATAGCGGGATCTGGATACCCATATTGGCTCCCACATGTTCCACGATGATCTCATCGGATGAACCACGATGTCGAGGATTCGATCAATCCGTATTCAATTCCCTTTGTCTAGCGGTATTGTACTTGCCCGAGATTCGATCGTCGGTATCCGATACCTTGTTCAATCTTACGGCGCAAGTCTCTTTACTGGATTACGTAACACATCATCCCGTGATCAACCCCTTGGTCACATTGTACATTATGATGATGTCCTACCGAGTGGGCCCAGAGATACCTCTCGAGTCATACGGAGTGACAAATCCAGTCTCGAGTCGTGCCAACCCAAGACACTTTCGGAGATACTCGTAGTGCACCTTTATAGCCACCCGATTCACGTTGTGACGTTTGGTACACCCCAAGCATTCCACCGGTATCCGGGAGGTGCACAATCTCATGGTCTAAGTACATGATACTTGACATTAGCAAAGCTTTAGCATACTGAACTACGATCTTTGTGCTAGGCTTAGGATTGGGTCTTGTCCATCACATCATTCTCCTAATGATGTGATCCGTTATCAACGACATCCAATGTCCATGGTCGTGAAAACCGTAACCATCTATTGATCAACTTGAGCTAGTCAACTAGAGGCTTACTAGGGACATGGTGTTGTCTATGTACCCACACATGTATCACGAGTTTCCTATCAATACAATTATAGCATGGATAATAAGCGATTATCATGAACAAGGAAATATAATAATAATAACTAATTTATTATTGCCTCTAGGGCATATTTCCAACAGATCTCCCACTTGTGAAGCTGCGTTGGGATTTCCCGAAGAGGAGGATGATGAAGCATGAGAGATAAGTATTTCCCTAAGTTAAGAACCAAGGTTATCATTCCGGGAGAAGCGAAGCAACACCTCGTTAGCGACACGCACAAACAACAAATCGTTGCAACCCAAGCGAACAAGGGTTGTCAATCCTCGTCGATTCTGAGCAAGATTAAATTGTATGGTATTTGATAGATAGATCGGGACAAAAATACAAAATAATAAAGTAAAAATGCAGCAAGGTATTTTTGGTTTTAATATATGATAAAATATAGACCCTGGGGCCATAGTTTTCACTAGAGGCTTCTCTCTAGAAAATAGCATACGGTGGGTAAACAAATTACTATTGGGAAATTGATAAAAAAAAGCAAATAATTATGACGATATCCAAGGCAATGGTCATATATAGGCATCACGTTCGAGACAACTAGACCAACTCCTGCTTGCATCTACTACTACTACTCCACACATCGACCGCTATCCAGCATGCATCTAGAGTATTAAGTTCATAAAGAGCGAGTAACGCTTGTAAGCAAGATGACATGATGTAGACAAGATAAACTCACATATGAATAAACCCCGTCTTTTTACCCTTAATAGCAAGGGTACAATACGTTTCAGGTCCCCTTCTGTCACTGGGATTGAGCACTGCAAGATTGAACCCATTACAAAGCACCTCTCCCATTGCAACAAAAATCATTCTAGTTGGCCAAACCAAATCAATAGATCGGAGAGAAATACGAAGCTATAGTAACCATGCATAAAAGAGTTCAGTGAAAACTCAAATAATATTCATGGATAGATCTGATCATAAACTCACAATTCATCGGATCCCAACAAAAACACCGTAAAAAGTGATTACATCGGATAGAACTCTAAGAACATTGAGGAGAACATTGTATTGAAGATAAAATAGAGAGAAAAAGCCATCTAGCTATATGGACACGTAGGTATGTGGTAAACTACTCACGCAACATCAGAAGCAGCAAGGATGATGTAGAGCCCCTCCGTGATCATTTCCCCCTCCGGTAGAGTGCCAGAAAAGGCTTCCAGATGGGATCTCGTGGTTCTGGAACTTGCGGCGGCGAAAAAAGTATTTTTTGGACTCCTCTATTTGTTTCCCGATTTTAGAGAATTTATAGAGGCGGAGTTAGTTCAAATGGAGCTAGGTGTGCCCCACAAGCCACCAGGGCGCGCCCTGCCCCCCTAGGCATGCCCTGGTGCCTCGTGGGCCACTGCTCCATCTTCTTGTCCCCTCCCGAAGCTTCCAGGGTCTCTTATGTCCAGAAAACAAATCTCCAAAAATTGCCGTGGAATTTGGACTTCGTTGGGTACTGATATTCTGAAAAACCAAAAATAGGCAAAAAAAATAGCAACTGGCACTAGGCACTAAGTTAATAGGTTAGTCCCAAAAAATGATATATAATTGCTTGAAAGTGTATATAAAACATCCAAGTTGATACTATAATAGCATGGAACAATAAAAAATTATAGATACGTTAGAGACGTATTAGCTTCCTCAAATGCACGAGATCTTCATGAGCAAGCGAGTTCGATGCACACCACTTAGGTTTAGTTGAGCTTTCATACACTTATAGCTCTTAGTGCATCCATTGCATGGCGATCCCTACTCCTCACGATATCGATTGATGGACATCTCCATAGCCCGTTGATTCGCCTAGTTGATGCGAGCCTTTCTTCCTTTTTGACTTCTCCTGATCTCTATCACCGCATTCTATTCCACTATAGTGCTATATCCATTGCTCACGCTCATGTATTGCGTGGGGTTGAAAATGCTGAAGCACGTTAGAAGTACGACCCAATTGCCTGGTTTGACACCTAGGTGCTCGTGATTTATATTTATGCGGTGAAGGCGGAGTCATGCCATGCTAACATGAAAAAAATGAGTGGGCATAACATTCGTTAAGGATCATATATTTTGAAGAAGTAATGATTATGTTTCTTATATTGATGGATATTATTATGTTGATATTGTTACTTCATCGCGTGTCTTCAATTATACCGTAAAGAGATTACATGATACACATGTTAGCTAGCATTCAACATCAAAAATTATGTTTTTATCATTTACCTACTCGGGGACGAGCGGGAATTAAGTTTGGGGGTGCTAATATGTCTCCAACGTATCTATATATTTTTTAATTTTTTCATGGTATTATATTATCAAGCTTGGATATTTTATATGCATTTTATGCTATTTTATATCATTTTCGAACTAACACATTAATCCGAGGCCTAGTGTCACTTGTTGTTTTTTGTTTGTTTTGGTTTTCAAGAAAATCGGTACCAAATGGAGTCCAAACTCTACGGAACATTTTGACGAATTTTTTGGACAAAGGAGACCCTAGAAGCTTCAGGAGGAGACCAGACGCGAAGCGGGGAGAGGCAAGGCAACAGGGCGCGCCCAGGGGGTAGGGCGCACCCTATTACCTTGTGGGCCCCACGTGTCTCCGTCTGACCTAATTCCACTTCTATAAATCTCAAATATTGGGAAACCAATAGAGAGCCATCCGAAATAATTTTTCCGCTGCTGCAAGCTTCTTTTCTTCTGTGATCCCGTCTGGAGGCCTTATTTGATACTCTATACAAGGGGGAATCGATCACAGACGGCTTCTACATCATTCTTGCGGCCTTCCAATGATGCGTGAGTAGTTCACTACATACCTACGGGTCCATATCTAGTATCTAGATGGCTAATTCTCTCTCTCTCTCTCTCTCTCTCTCTCTCTCTCTCTTTGATCTTCAATACAATGTTCTCCTTGATCTTCTTGGAGTTCTATCCGATGTAATCTTCTTTTGCGATGTGTTTGTTTGGATCCGATGAATTGTATGTTTATGATTAGATTATTCATTGAAAGCAATTGAGTCTTTTCTGAACTTTATTATGCATGATTACGATAGCTTTGTAGTTCTCACCAATCTATCTGTTTGGTTTGGCCAACTAGATTGATTTAACTTCAGTGGGAGAGGTGCTTTGTAATGGCTTCAATCTTGCGGTGTCCTCACCTCGTGACAGAAGGGGCAGCGGGGCACGTATCTGTATTGTTACCATTAAGGGTAAAATGAAGGGGTTGATTCATATTGCTTGAGTTTACTTTGTCTACATCATGTCATCTTGGTTAAGGCGTTACTCTATTTGTCATGAAGTTAATACCATAAATGCATGCTAGATAGTGGTCGATTGGTGGAGTAATAGTAGTAGATGCAGGCATGACTCGGTCTAATTATCACGAACATGATGCCTATATGTGTGATCATTGCCATGAATATCGTCATAACTATGCACTTTTCTATCAGTTGTCCAACGATAATTTGTTCACCTTTGTATGTTATGTGTTCGAGAGAAGCATCTAGTGAAAGCAATGGCCCCCGGGTCTACTTTTATCATATTATTAAAACCAAAAATACCTTGTTGCAATTTTATACTTTTTATTTTACTTTTATTTTTATTTATCTATCACTATTAGAATTAATCCTTGCAAATGCTTGAGTTCAAGGGGGTGACAACCCTCTTGCTCGCGTTGGGTGCAAGTATTTGCTTTTGTGTGTGTAGGTGCTGAAGACGAGAGTTTGCGTGGTTCTTCTATTGGTTCGATAACCTTGGTTCTCGCTGATGGTAATTGTCGGTGTCAAAACCAGCGGATCTGGGGTAGGGGGTTCCGAACTGTGCGTCTAGGCGGATGGTAACAGGAGACAAGGGACACGATATTTTTACCCAGGTTCGGGCCCTCTCGATGGAGGTAAAACCCTACTCCTGCTTGATTAATATTGATGATATGGGTAGTACAAGAGTAGATCTACCACGAGATCGAGAGGCTAAACCCTAGAAGCTAGCCTATGGTATGATTATTGTTAGTCCTACGGACTAAAACCCTCCGGTTTATATAGACACCGAGAGAGGGTTAGGGTTACACAGTCGGTTACAATGGTAGGAGATCTACATATCCGTATCGCCAAGCTTGCCTTCCACGCCAAGGAAAGTCCCATCCGGACACGGGACAAAGTTTGCAATCTTGTATCTTCATAGTCGAGAGTCCGGCCAAAGGCTATAGTCCGCCATCAGGACACCCCTAATCCAGGACTCCTCGGTAGCCTGAACCAGGCTTCAATGACGGCGAGTCCGGCGCATATTGTCTTGACATTGCAAGGCGGGTTCCTCCTCCGAATACTTCATAGAAGATTTTGAACACAAGGATAGTGTCCGGCTCGCAAAACAAGTTCCACATACTACAGTAGAGAATAATATTTACACAAATTCAATCTGTGGCGTATTCAGCGGCATGACATCACCTGCAGCCAAGCCTTCATTGAATCGTTTTCTTGTCCCACCTCATAGCGTTTAGCGGCGGTTTCCTTGGCACGTCTTGTCAAAGAGATCGTGTCCCCTTATTCAGGATTCTCATCAATACGGGCGTAGGTAACCCAACCGCGCCATTGATTCTGACGCTTGGGAGATAAGCGAGTTTTACCGGGCTTGTGGGGATGCATAGCCCGTCCGCCCATATAAGGGATATGGATCCACCTTTTCACCCACGCCTTCTTCCTCCTTTGCTCATCCATTTCGCAAGACTTGAGCTCCAGCGCCCAAGTCCGCACATCCCACCTCAACCTTCTCCAGCCATGTCGGGAGGCGGAAGCAAGTGGATGGCCTCCTCCGTCATGAAGGGCACATCAAAAAGGCTGAGGAAGGCGGATACTTGTCCAACGACATCGCACGGCTCCCCGACAAGGGCAGCTCATCCCACCACCCCAGGCCCCATGAGAGAGTGGTGTTCCTCACCCACTTCCTCCATGGACTAGGTTTTCCACTTCACCCATTTGTCAGGGGCTCATGTTCTACTATGGCCTGGATTTCCACGATCTGGCCTAATTTCATCCTCAACATCTCGGCGTTCATCGTGGTGTGCGAGGCCTTCCTTCGCATCCAGCCCCACTTGGCTTATGGCTAAAGACCTTCAATGTCAAGCCGAAGGTAGTGGGCGGCCGCCAATGGAGTCTTGGAGGTGCCATGGTGGGCAAGATGGCCAACGTCCTATGGCTCGAGGCTCCTTTGTGGAGACCATAAAGGGTGGCAATCGGGGTGGTTCTACATCACCCGAGCCGCGCGACCCTAAATGCGGCTGACCCCAATTCGATCTGGCTTCCCTACGGCTCACCTCACGGAAAGAGGCGGGCTTGGCGTGGGATAATTCGGAAGAGCTGACCGGACTCCAAACCTGCGTCAAAACCTGGTGAATAAGAAGCTCAAGTTTGTCAACGTAGTCGAGTCATGCTCATCCACCGGATCCTCCCATGCCAACAACGGGCCTTCAACTTGTGGGAGTTTGATCCGGCACAACACCAAACCTTGAGCAGGCTCTTCGACACTACGTACGAAGATTCCTGGAAGGTGTTGTTCAAGGGCGCCGAGGCTCCCGCATCCGCTACCGAATATCGCGGATTCAGCTCGCAGCGTCAAGCCAGCGAGGTAAGCTATTTTACCCGTTACGGGACTCTTGTTTTTCATAGTTTGACTCTATGAGGGATCTAAACTCCCTTACCTTTGATAGGATTGGCAGAAGACGTCCAGGGTAGGTTACTGTCGGCATCCCTTGCCGGAAGACAGTGGGCGCCCGATTGACGGGCTGCTTGGTTCCGGCACCTCACGTGGTGCTTGGAGAAGAAAAACCAAGAAGAAGGCCACGGGCACTCGAAGAGTGCGGCGCCAGTGGTGTCGGACTCATCATCCGATGACTCAAGGCGGACTCCTCCCGTGAAGATGAGGAGGAGGAAAAAGGCCTCTCCCCGGTGAGAGGAGAAGAAAAGGAAGGCCGCCCCAACTGGGGAGGCGGAGGGTCCAAGAAGGAAGGACCCTTCCTCCGGACTATTTCCACCGACGACGACGGCGAAGAGGAGTGGCCACCGAGGGCCAAGCCCTGGCGAAATCATAAGTGTCCGGATACCAGAATAACTCATGGCGTTTCATTTGTCGCACAGTATCTTCTAACGCCGAATATAACCATGCAGCCCGCCCAAGGACGGGCTCGACGCTTCGACGAGCGGCTCCCTGGATTCGTCGGATGTGAACAGTACCTCACTTCCAGCCGCCTCCTCTCCCCGCGCCGCGGATGACGCCGAGGTGGGGTCCCAAAAGGGGCCCAGCCAGGAGGAGGTGGTCCAGGAGGCGCCGCTAGGCAACCTCCCGGACTCCAGGCGCGAGGGGGATAAAACCCCAAAGGGCTCTAAGTCCGGCCCTGGGCCGGACTCTGTACCGAAACCTTCAGTGGTTCCAGAGTCCGGCAGGCGGCCCCTTCGTAAGAAGGGCAAGACTGCGACGCCGGTGACCTCCGTCCAACCGAAGGCACGGATAATTTGCTTTGGAGGCGCTTAACGGCGCTTCCATCGACGAGCGAGCACCGACTGTTATGAGTGTGGTGATCGAGAAGTTCGATCCGCCAAGAGCGGTGTTGAGCTTTAATGCTGACCTTCTAACGAGGCTTTGAGGTATGTATTTAAGATATGTAAAAATGTTACCGCATAGGCGGTAGCCCCCGATGCTCAGTTTGGTGTTGGAAAGGAAAACCGAATCGAGGATCTAAAAGATGTCTGTGAGAGTCTAACATAAGTATGTCAATATGGGAATGTAGGCTGCGCCGACCTCTGCCCAAGACCGACTGTGGAGGTCAATGCATTGAAGCAGAGCCTGAGCGGTCCGAGAACGAGTTCGGCCTTGCCAAAAAGCAGCTCGAGGACAAGGAAGGTAAGTAATACCTTATGGAAGTATATAAAAGATGTGGTTGCAAAAAATGACAGGAATAACATGAGTATTGCAGGGGCCACGAATGAGGTGGCGACCACAGAAGGAAGCGGTGTCCAAGGCCGAAAGCAATGCGGTGCATGAGCGCACTAAGCGAGAGAAGCGGGAGGCGCGGTGGCGGAGGTGCAGCAAGAGCTCCAGGCTCTCGTGGAAAAACACGAGAGTTTGGGGCGTGACTCGAAGACTCGAGTCCGAGCTCGCCTCGACCCTTGAGAGCGCCAAATCTGCTAACGCCGAAGCCCAAAAAGCCCTCCAGGAAATTGAGGCGATGAAGAAGATAGCGTCGGGTAAGGCATTCTTTATGCAAAGCAAGCACGTGAAAGTGAATTACCTGTTACTTACCCGAATCCGGAGCTCTCGGGGAGCATTAGATCTGCCTGTAGCAGTGTCCGATCTTTGCCGCGTTCTACCGAGCCGAGGAGGGAGCTCGGCGGAGAAGGTGTTACAGTCTCGATTATCGAGGGCGGACACCAGTGCCCTTGAGTGACCAGGTGAAGCGGCTGGTCGAGCTCCATCAGGTGGCGAACAGGCCATGAAGGGCCTCATAGTTCGGTACGTGGCCTAAGGAGGCCATGCACAGGAGCTACTACGTCTTTGGTGAGGCGGTGGTGGGCCTTTGTCCATGGATTGAAGTCATCAAGCGCTCTGTCTGCATCGAAGGTGCTGTAGGGCCCTTGCAGTGCTAAGGTGCACTGGGGCAAGATGGGCTGAGAAGCTTGTGACCAGACGGACCACCACCGGGCAAGGAGCATCATAAGCACGAGATGTATTATGAGGCGTCTGAAGGGTGCCCACCTTATAGCGGATGAATGCTCCAAAGATGTAATTTTTAGTAAACTTCGCATTTGTTATCTGTATGCTGAAAACTTGTTCATATGCGCTAAGCAACGCTTTTGGATTTAAAATATTACATACGTGCGGCCGTTTATTAAACTTGAGAGATGGTGAGTCGTAAACACGCCCCCATGCCATGAGTCTTGGGGTGTTTGGGATAAACTTGAGCGCTCTTTTTCCCATTCTTGGGTCCTTCGAGGAGGCGCTCAAGCATAGCGAACAAGGCAACCGGGACTATAATGCTTGAACACTCTCACTTAGCCATAGAATTCTATAATTTTAAATTTGGTGAAGCCCCTAGTATTCGGAAGACCCGAGTTGAGGCGCTATCACGCCTAGGCGGACAATGCCGGCTCCTCGCTCTAAGCGGCATAAGTCTTTAGGGACTCGAAAACCTCTCGAACAGCGACCAGCTCTCGCCCTATCATGACGGTCAGTTTTAGCTTTCTCCACTGAGGTGCTTAGCCCAGCTCAACCGGGGCACAATCGTAGTGGTTCTCCCAGCGCTACCTTAGCCGATATAATGGAACATAAGGTACCAAAACATGGGAGCCGGGCAAACCCAACTATTGACCAAAGATATGATTGAGCCGATGCATATAATGCTATAAGTTGAGGTGCCGCACTTGTGAAAGTGTTAGGACTTATCACACCGTATTTTGGGGTATACAAGCCCACAGTGTATTTAGCCGTAGCAAAGTGTATGCAGGTGCCACATGTCATTAGTGAACATGTATAAAGAAAAGGAATGCAAGAATAGACAAAAGCAATGCATTGTTTATTCGAAAGGCTGCGATAAAAGCGAGCGATACAAATAGTGCGGTAAGCAAGGGGCGGGACTATTTGACATGTCCCCCTCGAGGCGAGCTGCGGGATGATATGTGAAACAAGTATCTTGCTTGTTATAGAGACCACCTAGACACTCGGCGTAGCTTTACGCTTCCTGGCTGTTGCATCGTGTGTTCGGTGATTCTAATGCGGGCAGAGCTTCTGGAGAACGGAGTCCTGCAAGTAAGAAAAAAAAGAATGACACAATCGGGAGCCCCTAGTGCGGTTGAGCCGCATTCTTGGCATGCGTGGTCGTGCCCGTCCCCCTATGCCCATGGTATTTCTAGAGCGTAATTATGTACGCGTAGTACTGGTTTCGCGATTTCGCGAGGGCTGGGCTTGGGGACGCGTTACTCTGGCGATGCTCGGGCGATGCGAGCGGTCTTGTTGTAGGTTACTCCGGTAGCGCAGCGGTGTCCGGACGTTTCATAGCGGACTCGAGAATTTCCTTGAAAGGTTGTTTTGTACTTCCGCCGCGAGGAACGCCGTATGCTCCTCCGTTCGGAGAGAGCGTTCGATGTTCCGATTGACCGTAATGACTCCTCGAGGGCTGGCATCTTGAGCTTGAGGTATGCGTAGTGCGGCACCGCATTGAACTTTGCAAATGCGGTTCGTCTGAGCGATCGCGTGATAGCCATTGCGGAGCAGGACTATGTCGAAGATTAATTCCTCGCTTGGAAGTTGTTAGGGATCCAAGACCACTTCAAGTGTAATTGAGCCTATCTGATTGGCCTCTACACAGTATGACGCATTTAAAGGTCATCTTTGTGGGTTTAATCCTTGAGGGGTCTATGCCCATTTTATGCCTTGTATCACGATAAAAGCAGGTTCAGCCGCTGCCGCCGTCCATCGGGACTCTGGTGAGGTGAAATCCGTCAATGATTGGGTCTAGAACCAATGCGGCGAATACGCCATGGCGAGATGCTAGTGGGGTGGTCCCTTGATCAAAAGTGATCGGGCAGGAGGACCACGGGTTGAACTTTGGGGCAACTGGCTCCATTGCATATACGTCCCTAAGTGCACGCTTCCGCTCCCTTTTGGGTATGTGGGTTGCGTATATCATGTTCACCGTCCGCACTTGTGGGGGGAAGCCCTTCTGTCCTCTATTGTTCAGCGGTCGGGGCTCCTCCTCGTCATCGCTATGCAGCCCCTTGTCATTGTTTTCGGCATTTAACTTGCTGCTGCTTGAACACCCAACAATCCATGTTGGTGTGGTTGGCTGTTTTTCGGAAGTACCGTGTATCTCGCACGAGCGATCGAGTATTCGATCCAAATTGACGGGCGGAGTATTTCTTTTGAATGGCTTTTCCGGCGACGGGTTTAGAGCCTCTGAATGCGGCATTGGCGTCGTATCCTCGGCATTATCGCCATTAATGCGGCGCTTGTGCTTGTTGCGGTGCGACCTACCATTGCTGTCCTTGGTATCCGAATTACGGGGCTCTTGGTCATGTTGTTACTATGAGCTAGCCAGCTGTCCTCTCCAGCATAAGCGGGTCATGAATGTTGTGAGGGCTGTCATGGATTTTGGCTTTTCCTGTCCTAGGTGCGGACAAGCCACTCGTCGCGGATGTTATGTTTGAAGGCTGCAAGGGCCTCTGCATCCGGACGGTCGATGATTTGATTTTTCTTGGTTAGGAACCGTGTCGAGAATTGTCGGCCGATTCCTCTGGCTGCTGAATTATGTGGCTTAGGTCATCGGCGTTCGTGGTCGCATCGCACGCGTCTCGGAAATTGTCGAGGAATGCGGCTTCTGGTCTTCCCAACAACCAATTGACTCTGGCGGCAATTGTTAAGCCAATGTCGAGTTGGTCCTTTGAGCTTGAGTGGGAGGTATTTGATGGCGTGTAGATCATCGCCGCGGGCCATCTGGATATGAAGGAGATAGTCCTCGATCCAAACCGCAGGATCTGTTGTGCCATCGTATGATTCAATGTTTACGGGTTTGAAACCCTCGAGGATTTGATGATCCATCACTTCATCGTGAAGCGAGTGGGTGTCTGGCGCCTGCATCTTGGGCTATATCACGACGCGGCTCAAATGAGCTTTGTCAACTGTGTTCGGCCCGGCCGGTATTGCTGTATTCGGCGTGACGGTTATCATCACGTGTCGTGGGGCGCCCACGCAATCCGTAGATCGATCTTGTTTGCCTTGCCTTGTCCTCCAATATATCTCGCAGGTCTGGCACATTTCCCCGCGCCTTGGTATTTTTTGAGCGTGGCGGGGTGCGGCTTGAGTGGAGGCCGAGAGGCCTCTTCACATCGCCATGACCAGGTGGTCGGTCGGCCGTATCATGCGCTGGTGATGTAGGTTTAGGTGCTTCCTCCTCTAATCGGGGTAGCAGCCTACGTTTTGGGTAACTCTTGGAGGGGCGTTCGAGTTCATACTCTTCGGCTGCAAGGACTTCAGTCCATCTGTCAGCTAGCAAGTCTTGGTCAGCTCTAAGCTGTTGTTGCTTTTTCTTGAGGCTGCTTGCCGTGGCCATAAGCCTGCGTTTGAAAGCGCTCTTGTTCAGCGGGATCCTCGGGCACGACAAATTAAGTAAATCGTCGCCGAGGCTTGCCTCGTCTTGAGGAGGAGGCATGTAATTATCGTCCTCTACCTCTCTATCCGCCGCTCTCTCATGAGGGCTGGTTTCTCCATCCTCCTATTTGAATCCTGCTTTGGAGGGGGTTGTCTTGACCTTTGTCAGGTGTTATTGTCTCCGTGCGGAATCACCATTTTGCTATGGCGGGATTTAGGCGGCGCCGACACCGGCGCTTAGGCTGTTTCTTGGAGAGGTCATCCTCCGTTGTTCCATCGCCATTCCCATCTTTTGGGATGTCCACCATGTATATGTCGTATGGCGAGGTGGCCTTCCGGTTGCCTGTAGGCGCTGGTTCTTGGTCGTCTCCTGCATCGTCATCCATACCGTCGATGTCTTCGGAGTCGAAGTCGAGCATGTCGGTTAAATCATCGACAGTGGCTATGAAGTGGGTGATGGGTGGGCTTTGAATTTCTTCGTCGTCCGCATCCCAACCTTCCTGACCATAATCCGGCCAGGGCTCTCCTGATAAAGAGAGACTTTAGTGAATTCAGGATGTCGCCAAAGGGCCGATCTTTGAAAAGATGTCCGTGGCGATGAACTCCATGATCGGCGTAATCGGGTTCGATTGGAAGAAGCGGAAGGTTCGAGTCCGGCACCTTGGAGTCCACGAGCCATAAGCGACAGGGGTTGGTGTACGGCCCAACCGCCGAGAGATCGCAGCCCCAGGCGGTGTGCCACCCGTCCTCGATCGGCGTGGTCGGCTCGAGCTAAGGGTCGGAGCGGACAACTGCGCGACCTCGGGGCACTATTCGGCCAAGCAGAGCTAGATCATGCCCATCGTGATGGTCTTGGCGCGATTGGTTGTGGCTCGAACCCGTCGAAGATCAAGTCTCCGCGGACGTCGGCCATGTAGTTCAAACTTCCAAATCTGACCTGATGGCCAGGGGCGTAGCTTTCAATCTGCTCCAGATGGCCAAGCGAATTGGCCC
The DNA here is from genome assembly GCA_021605145.1 of Aegilops bicornis. Taxonomy (NCBI): domain Eukaryota; kingdom Viridiplantae; phylum Streptophyta; class Magnoliopsida; order Poales; family Poaceae; genus Aegilops; species Aegilops bicornis. The sequence goes on along the minus strand of CM038674.1, from coordinate 263,726,735 downwards.
GCAGTGCAAAGCCACCGAATACGAAGATCTGTCCGGGGAGAAAAGTCTCACCCTGGACCGCATCGTCGTTGATGATCGGAGGAGCCATCGGGCCTAAAGATGACGACACAGAGGAACTCTCAATGAAAGCACCAATGTCGATGTCAAAACCGGCGGATCTCGGGTAGGGGGTCCCGAACTGTGCGTCTAGGCGGATGGTAACAGGAGACAAGGGACACGATGTTTTTACCCAGGTTTGGGCCCTCTCGATGGAGGTAAAACCCTACTCTTGCTTGATTAATATTGATGATATGGGTAGTACAAGAGTAGATCTACCACGAGATCGGAGAGGCTAAACCTAGAAGCTAGCCTATGGTATGATTGTTGTTCGTCCTCTGAGACTAAAACCCTCCGGTTTATATAGACACGGAGAGGAGGTTAGGGTTACTGTAGTCGGTTACAATGGTAGGAGATCTACATATCTGTATCGCCAAGCTTGCCTTCCACGCCAAGGAAAGTCCCATCCGGACACGGGACGAAGTCTTCAATCTTGTATCTTCATAGTCCAGGAGTCCGGCCAAAGGCTATAGTCCGGCCATCTGGACACCCCCTAATCCAGGACTCCCTCAGTAATACTTATCTCTGTTGTACTACTCCACCCTTCGTCTTCGGTGAAAATCCCAACGCAGCTTACAAGTAGCATTCATGCTCTTCACCATCCTGAGTTTCAGCATCAGAAATAAAAACATTATTAGGATTCTCAACAGGTTTTTCTATAACAGGTTCACTAGAAGCATGTCAAGTTTTGTTTTTACTCTTCTTTTTATTCTTCTTAGGTGAACTAGGTGCACTATCTTTAACCCTTTAAGAATATTGTTCAGCTCTTTTAGGATGACCTTTAGGATACAAAGGATCCTGATTAAATTTGCCTCCTCTAGTTCTTACTCCATAAGCATGTTTATTATGTTGTTTAGGCAAATCGCTATGAAAATCTTGTTGTGATCTAGAAACTTGTTCAACCTAAGTGCGAACCATAGAAAAGGGCTTACAAAAACCTGTTAACATCATTAGAAAATTCTCACTAGCACATCACTAAAATGTTCAATAATGATAGAATTATGTTTCATATGATCTCTGATTTGCAAATTAAAATTGTGGTGTTTAACAAAAATTATCAAACACTTATAAGAACTGACTAGGAGATTTATTATAAGGAATATCACCTTCATCAAATTTATTGAGAGAATGTACCTCTACTACCTGATAGGGAATGAGAAGTTCATATAATTCTTTAATAGCTGGTAGATTCTTCACATCTTCAGCTTTAATACCTTTTTTTCATAGATTTCTTAGCTTCTTTCATATCTTTGGGACTGAGAAATAGAATACCTCTCTTCTTAAGAGTTGGCTTAGGTGGTGGTATGGGAAGTGTCCAATCATCGACATTTTTTAATAAGTAATTTAATAATTCCTGAGCTTGCTCAACTGTCCTTTCCCTAAAAACACAATCAGCACAACTATGTAGGTAGTACCAAGATTCAAGTGGTTAGTCCATTATAAAATATATCAAGAATTTCATTCTTTTTACTGAGGATGATCTGGCAAAGCCATGAGTAAAGTGCAAAGCCTCCCCCAAGCTTGAGGGAGTCATTCTTCCTCAAGTTGCTTAAAGTTACAAATATCTTGCAACACAACTTGTTTCATATGGGTAGCAAAATAGTTTTCAAAAAAGTAATGGATCATATCTGGGGACTACGCACACAACCAAGAGCAAGATTATTATATCACACTTTAGCATCACCCTTTAAAGAAAAAAGGAAACAACTTAAGAATATAATAATATCGAATTTTGTCCACTGAGAAAATAGGGTTGCAATATCATTTAATTTAGTCAAGTGTTCAATAACTTTATCAGATTCATAACCATGAAAAGGATATACCAAAGTAGTAAGTTCAGGGATCAACGGAGAATTTATAATCCTTATCATAGCAAATTTAGCATCAGGTTTCAACATTTTATTCATAGCTTTCTCCTAAAGTATAGCAATTAAGCTCTCTATACCATTATCAGTATCATAAGCCATAAACTCCCTAGTAATCTCCTCATCAAACACATATGCAAGATCAGGCACATCAAATATTTTCTTTCTAGTAGGAGTACTAGGTGTAGCAGGTGATTCGTATTTTTTAGTTTCTTTAGCTTTAGCAATATGAGCATCTCATAATTCACCAAGTGGAATGGTGTTATCAAGCAAAGTATAAGCATCATCACATGTATCATCAATTGCGAAGCAATGCCTCACTGTGTGACATATCATCATGCAAAGTATTTGCCAGGGGTTGCCACAACTTGACTCAAAATAGAAGGTGAATCAAGAGTAGAGCTAGTTGGCAGATCCTTACCTCTCCTTGTCTTACAAGGCATGATCTTAGTTTTGGAGTCCTCGCGGCTCTTCATAGTAAAGATAATTTGCAGTAGATAATTGACACCCAAGTGAACTTAATAAATAGAGCTATGCTCCCGAACAATGGCCTTGGAAAATACGCTTGATGACCCACAAGTATAAGGGTCGCATAGCAGGTCTTCGAGGGTAGTATTTCACCCAAATTTTTTGATTCGACACAAGGGGAGCCAAAGAATATTTATAATCTTTAGCAGTTGAATTGTCAATTCAAACACATCTCGGATATAAATTTCTTGTAGCAATTTAATAGTAGCACAGTAATATGATAGAATTGATAGAAGAGTAACAGTAACAATAGCAACAGTAGTAACAAGTAGAGAAATAGTAACATGTAGAATAATAGTGATTGAAATAGAGACAATTGCAGAGAAGTTTAGACATAGAGTAACGATGGGGTATTCAAATGAGGTTCAATATGTAAAAGTCATAACCTAGAGACATGCATGTATTTCGTATATAGTCATACATGCATGCGCTATGAACTTGCATAACATATTTTGTCCTGCCCTCCCATGCCAGCGAGGTACTAATGGTAATTAAGGCGCTGATTTTAATAGAAACTGGAACAAAGCATTAACACATAGTGAATACATGAACTCCTAAAATTGCAGTCATCCCCGTAGAATATCCCAATTGTTGTCACCTTTGGGTCTAGGGTTCAGAATAATAACAGGTGCACACAACTTGCAGATATGATCAAGAACACAAATATATTCATGAAAACATAATAGGTTTTGATCTGAAATCATGGCACTCGGGGCCCAAGTGACAAGCATTAATCATAGCAAAGTCATAGCAAAATCAATCTTAAAACATAGTGGATAACTGAGGATCAAGCCTTAACAAGTTGATGAAGATTCTTTGAAATATCATCCAAATCCCGTCTACCTCCAGTATGCCTACAAAGGATTACTCACACATGGATGTGAATATCATGATATTGTTGACGGAGAAGGGTTGGTGATGACGACGATGGCGATTCCCTCTCTCTGAAGCTAGAAACGGGCTCCAAATTAGGGCTCGCAATGAAAAAATAGGAGGTGGCGGTGGCTCCGTATCATAAAACACAATGAAACTTCTTTGTGAATTTTTCAAAGGAGGTGTGAATTTATAGCTTCGAAATGAGGTCAAGGCGGTGTCCAGAGGCCCCACAAGGACACGTGGTGCGGCCAGGGGGTGGTTGCACCCCTGCCCTTGTAGCCCCATGGTAGCTCCTCTGTGGTACTTCTTTGTTCCCGTATTTTTATATATTTCAAAACAATTCTCCAAAAATTCCCGTTCAATTCCGAGCACTTTTATTTGTGCACAAAAATATCACCATGGTAGTTCTGCTAGAAACAATGTTAGTTCGGGTTAGTTTAACTCAAATCATGCAAATTAGAGGCCAAAACAAGAGCAAAAGTGTTTGGAAAAGTAGCTACGTTGGAAACGTATCATTGGCGCACTTGCAACAAATAGTTCACATTGTAAAAAAGGAGCTTCCATCATACGCAGTCTTGGTGCCTCACACTTGGGGTGGAGCAAGTACCACGACCTAGACGCACCCTCGACACACTGCTAAATGACCAAGATGGTGCGTCATAGCCGAGCGAATTTCTTGTAGTGCTTTTCAACCATCCCACACCAGACAAGCCGTGCAAAACATGCGCACCCGATGGGGAAAGGTGATCCATGACATGCCAAGAAGACACCTCCGTCTAGCCATCTCCCAAGACCCTCACCAGAAGAGACAAAGGTAAAGAACAAGCCTCTAGCGAACTCTTAGCTGGCCACCCTCGACACACCAAAAGTGGTCACAACACGGGTCCGGGAAGCAAGTGAGGAAACACAATAGAAGTGAAGCATAATGTTTGTTGTTTTCTAAATTATTAAGTTGAGAAGGCGCCAACCATAGAATATATCTCATGTAACCAAATTAACATGCATCCCTCGCCTTCATCATAACCGATGATTAGAACACAAATGGTTCCAATAACAATATCGTATTCTCCATGAAGTTGTGCCATTTGTCGCTGTGTATGTGAAGCTTTCGATCTGGTCTAGTCCCATAGCTTATATTCATCCCATGATAATCATGTTGCAGGAAAATCCTGCCTCTACTTGGTAAGTCGAGACCACCGATAATGACCGATTGGATAATCTGAATTCATGAGCTCACATGATATTAGCAGAACTGATTCATGTACCAATTCAAAATACATATTGACGAAAGTATACTATGAACTAACACGTGTATTATCATCAATATTCAAGGTTATTAATCTATGGATCTAGGCTTCCGTCTGTTTGCTCTTTCTAGGATTGCATTCTCCTTGTCATCTTCTTATGATTTAACATTAGGGTCATTGCTTGAAAGCGACAAAATGTTGCCATGGATCAAATATTGAAATTTTCTTGAAATATTTTTCCCTGAAATTTAACCTTGGGGGTCCATTTCCACTTCCTCTTTTGTACCTAAATTGATCTTTTCTGAAATATTCTTTTTGGTGAGCATTAGTTCAAAGAAATATATGTTGTTATGAATTACCAATACCACCTAGGGATTAGATGCACTTTCAAAAGGGGTCACATCGATGCTTTTTATTCGAGCCCAACACTGAAGATTAGCCAGCCCGGAAGCAAGGAGAGCAGTAATCGTCCAGTCGATGTTGGTCATTTCCACGAAGGTAGAAATCAGGAAGTTTGTTGTCATGCTAGATTGTGGGATGTCGCTTTCCCAACTCTTTGCATACACAGTCGTTTTCAAAGCACTTGAAATGCAAGAATGAGCATATGTTGAAGCTGCAGGTGGGCTAACATGCTACTAGAAGACCAAGCTGGCAAACTATGATGTCCTGCTGCATCTTACCTCTGGACTGCTGCATCTTACCTCTGGCTGATGGGATTTAGTTCACGTCATGTCAGGGCAGACATGGGATGATGCTATCTGACAAGCTACAAGGGTCAAATGCAGGTGGCGCTCAATAAGCGGCCCACATGCCGAAACACGCAAATGCGATACGAACGTAACCACCTACAGACAATTCACAAGAAACATCCTTTGAATAGTTCAACAAAATTCTGGGTCGCTTTAGTCGCTTCGCTTCTTGGCTGCAATTGCTAAATAAGCTGCTCATAGCTTGCTTAACTTCCGGGATTTTTTTAATTTACATATTTATTATTATTCATGCTAATACCCTTTTGGGGATGAAAATGAACATTTATTGAGTTACATAACTTCCCAACTAGAGTTGGTCTTTGTGCCAATGTAGCAATGGCTCATCTAGATAGGCGAATTCGATACTTGACCTTGGATCTCGCAAACATCCAAGATGGCATGTTTTGGCATGTCTTCCGCTTGATGTTGTGCTGATCGGATAGTATTTTGGAATCTCTACCGGGCTTTGGACGTTGCGGCTACGTTCTCCTTGATCGAGGCTCTCCGGCATGTGAATCATCTGGTTGGTCAGCCTGGATTTCTTCTTCTCGTGTGCTTTTGGGTTGGAGTGCATGGTTCCAATGGTTTAGGTCAATTCCCGTGGGGGTGCTGTTGGGATTTCTATCGATCCAGTCGTTGGGTTTCCCTAGCCAGCCAACAAAGCACACGGGAAACGATTATTGTTGTCTCCATTGATAAATATACAATGCAAATACAAGCGTGATATGAATATAATCACTTGTAGCCAATTCACCATAAACATCTTTCAAATGGTTCACCTATTTTCCCGGTTATTGTTTTTCCGTCACAGTTATGAGATGAGCAATGGACATAGCATCAAAACACATCTCAGAGGCCATTCACATGCTCAAAAAAATGACTTACGTATCGACAAAGAAAGCCATACGCTTAACTTCTGGACTGTAGTTGGTCTTTGCGCAATGGCGCAACAGGTCTTCTATTAAGTGAAGCCTAGATGGAATATAGAAACCAAGGAGATAAAAGGAAAATAAGTCTATGTTCTAGTTATAACTCGGACATCCTACTCGCAAACCTTATCAACTATGATCCCCATCAGGTCTCACTTGTCTTTCTAGACCGACTAGTTGTGCACAGACATGCCCTGGTCATCTATTCGAAAGAGCATGTGCCCGGGAGCAAGCGCATAGAGCATGTTTGCTCGGCCTATGGACCATGCGGTGTCTAAAAGTCAAGAAGCATGACAAATAAGCTGTCGACTAGGATCCATGGTGAGAAGAGACTAGGTAGGTGAGACCACGTCTTCGTCGGATCAAGGCCAACAGTTGAAAGCACCAGACAACTATTGTTTGAGTAGGGCTCGTGACGGGTAGGGTCCAGGAAGGCCGAGGTCCTCTACATCTAAATAGAGAGTAGCGAATTGGTAGCGACATGCAACATCCTCATTAGACCCCACCTCTGGAAAAATAAGCACGCATAATCCCTCAAGGCGTGAGGGGCACCGAGGAAGGCAAGGTAAGCATTAGAACGAGAACCCCACCCAAGATAATATAAGCACATGGAAATAAGGCAAATCGCTCAGACGATCATAGTTGAGGTTGAACTTTAATTTGATCACAATATTTGGGTATTCTAGTATGGCTTCTCTTAATATAGTGTTCCTTAATCCTAATAGGAAAATATGGTCTCTCAATATAAGCAGTAGGTAAAACAGGATTAACAGTGTGAACTTGCAATTCCCTATTAGCAATTATAGTTTCCTTACAAGTGTTTTTAATGGGTTCATGATATTTAAACCACTTATCCTTAGGGAGATCAATATGAACAGCAAAAAGACTCACAGAAGTTGATGACTATTTCAGAATCAAGTCCATGCTTAGTGATCCATCGAGCTGCAAGGGTCTCAAGGTTCGATCAGTGCTCAAAAATCGCACCTAAATCACAAAACACGCCATACGGTCAAGGGGATGCATGATAACCCACAAGTGTAGGGGATCGCAATGCTTTTTGACGATGAGAGTACTCAACCCAAATTTATAGGTTCGACACAAGGGGAGCCAAAGAATATTTGTAAGTATTAGCAGTTGAGTTGTCAATTCAACACGGAGATTTAATATCTGTGACAAAGTGATCGAAGCACGGTAGCATGATAGTTTTGATAGCGATAATAATGGTAGCGAAGTAGCGTAATAAGCGATAACAGGTTTTGTAGCGGTTATAACGATGAGTAATAGCAATAGTAACTTAGCAAGAAAATATGTGGAGAACTTCGTAGCCATTGGATCGGTGATTTCTTTGGATGATATTCATCATATAACAGTCATAACCTAGGGCGACACAGAACTAGCTCCAGTTCATAAATATAATGTAGGCATGTATTCCGTAAATAGTCATACGTGCTTATGGGAAACACTCGCATGACATCTTTTGTCCTACCCTCCCATGGAAGCGGGGTCCATATTGAAACTAGGGGATATTAAGGCCTCCTTTTAATAGAGAACCAGAACAAAGCATTAACACATAGTGAATACATGAACTCCTTAAACTACGATCATCACCGAAAAGTATCCCAATTACTGTCACCCTGGGGTTTACGGATCATAGCACGTAGCTGGTGCATATGACTTGCAAGATCGAATCAAGAACATAGATATAATGGTGAAAACATAAACGGTTCAAATCTGAAATCATGGCACTCGGGCCCTAGTGACAAGCATGAAGCATAGCAAAGTCATAGCAACATAAATCTCAGAACATAGTGGATACTAGGGATCAAGCCCTAACAAAACTAACTCGATTACATGATGAATCCCATCCAACCCCTCACCGTCCAGCAAACCTACGAAGGAATTACTCACTCCCAGTGGGGAGCATCATGGAATTGGTGATGAAGGAGGATTGGTGATCACGAAGACCGAAGATTCCTCTCTCCGGAGCCCCGAACGGGCTCTAGATCTCGCCTCCCGATGAAGAACAAGAGGCGTGGCGGCTCCGTGATCGTAAAGCATAATGAAACTTCCTCCCTATTTTTACGGAAAAATATGGTTTTATAAGCGTCGAATTAAGGTTGGAGGGGTCTCGAGGCCCACCACCCACCAGGAGCACGCCATAGGGGGTGGCGTGCCACAGTGTCTTCTTGGGCAGCCAGCCCCCCCTCCAGTGGGTCCTGGTTCCAGTATTATTTATTTATTCCAAAATAATACTCCAAAATTTGTGTCCAAATCCAAGAATTTTTATTTCTGCACAAAAACAACACCATGGTAGTTCTGCTGAAAACAACGTCAGTCCGGGTTAGTTTCATTCAAATCATGCAAATTAGAGTCCAAAACAAGAGCAAAAGCGTTAGGAAAAGTAGATACGATGGAGACGTATCAACGCAACGGCGAGAAGTCACGACACAGTCCAACAACCCGCCTAACAAAACACAAGCAAAAGAAGCCCAACGTTTACACTGCATTTCTATCATTGATTGTCAGTGCAAATAGAAACACAGCATGAACATAATCATTTGCAAACAATTGAGAAGAAAATTCTTTCAAATAGTTCACTTAACTTCTGGGCTGCAACTGATCTCTGTGCCAATTGGCGCAACAGGTCATCTAGTTGGATATAGGTGGTTGGATGACCCAGACCATTTAGATTCACCAAACTTATGCTTTTATAAATAGCAGTAGATAGTAGATACTAGATAATACAGTATGAAATCATGATACTCAATCCTCTCTTCTCATTTAATCGTGCAAACTAAGTGTAGCTCAGATGATTAGGTTCCTTGTGGTGGAGCCAACCCACTAGGGGTTCAAGTTCCAAACTTGCCATTGGTGGTCATATTTTTTGGATTTATTTCAAGCCTTTTGGTGATGTGCATTTAGTGGGAGGAGACGTTCCTGTAGACTACAAAGGAGTCTATGGCGATTTCGTCAATCTCAAGATAATGTGTCGGCACAGTCTCTCGAATGTGCTCATAGGGATATGGTATGTGTGTGTGGGTGTGTCCATAGGGGTAAGTGTATGTGCGTATGTATGAGTGATTGCATCTGCACTGTGTAATAGTTTCCCGTGAGCGACCGGAGGAAACCCTAGCGCCACCGCCGCCTAGTCCCTCCCCCCTCGACCTTCCTTCCCCTAACCCCGCCGCCACCCCGAGGCGCCGCGGGGCAAAGCCCGACCGGCGTGGGTGGTGGCGAGGCATGCTCCCTCTCCTCGCGTCCTGGGGCAGTAGCGTGGAGATCTTTGAAATGCCGTGGGACGCAGCGCCGGCCCGGCGTCTTGGGCGGCGACATCTTCCCCTAGTGGTGGTGTAGTGGCGCCCAGGTGCATTGGTTCGGCATGGCAGCTACGAGTTCGTCTTCTCCCCTCCTTCCCCGTTGCGGGTGTGCGGCTGTGCTCCTCGGTCGTGGTGGCTCCGTGGCGCCTTGCGGCCTCGGCGGTGCTGCTCCGGGTGGAGAGGAGGAGGTGGCGCGGCGGCTGGCGGCAGAACCCTCCTAGCCCAGATCAGGGCCCTTTGGGGCCCCATCTGGGACTGGGCGGGGCTGGCCCGGTCTGCGACGGCACCGGCGGACTGACGTGTGGCTTGTGCAGGGGGTTGCGGAGGCGGCGGCGCGCCCACTGCAGCGCGGCGACAGGAGCTTCACGGGCCCATTTCGGGCTCGGCCGGGCATAAGGACCTAGTGTGCTCCTCTTGCCGCGTCCGGTCGGTGACGCCAATGGCGGTGGAGGTTGTCCTCTCCCACGTGGCTGCCGACTTTGCCGCTCCTCGTTCCCGACTGTTCCCTCTCAAACCCGTCAGTCCAGCTCGACTTCCATGGTGAGATGGCGGTGATGTTCCCAAGATCGTGGTGTCGCATGTTGGTGGATGGCAAGGTTGGTGGAGCGTGACGGATCAGCCAGGGTTGTGGGTGTTTGGCGGATGGGAGAAATCCCTGTCGGCTTGGCCGACACCGACGCCGTGACGCTCGTGGGCGCCACCGTTCCTTCATGAAGGGCGTCGAGTAGTCCCCTTCCCCACGCCCCTCCGCACACCGGGGGAATCCCTAGGATCAGTCCGGGCAGCAGCGTCGTCATCGCCGCTTTCCTTCCTGAAGGTTTTGCTTGGTGTGCAGCGGTCCCAAATGCCAGGAGCATGGTGGAATTCTCTGGAGGGCGTAGCGGTTGTGGGTCATCAGTGTTTGCGTTGATCCGGTTCTGTTGACATTAGTTTCTTTTTGCTTTCTCTGTTATTTCTTTTGGGCGTGCTTGTGTTGTTTGCCCCAGCATTGAACTTGAAGTTGTACTAGGTGGTTGCTTTATTTATAAAGCGGGGCGAAAGCCTATTTCAAGGAAAAATAATACTCCTAGTCGTGAGCAGCCTAAGAGCAACTCCAACAGCTCCCTTAAAAATGTTTATGTAAAACTGTTTTTTTGGTCTTGCCATAAAAGTTAGGAAAAGTTTTCTGAAAGCAATTTTTCTCAATTCCCCTAAACTTCTTTCACTAAATTTATTTTCATTTTCATTTTAATTACATAAAATAGATGGTTGACTAAGACCCGCTCGATGTGACATGACATGGCCGCTTTCTGGTCGGTGGCGGCGAGAGCGACACAGGCTGCGGCATTCAGATTCCGGGGTGGCGTGGAGTGGCAGTAGTTCTGAAGTTGGGGCAAAAGGAACTCTCCAACGATTCTCGCACTTCCCCTAAGACTAGTCACAATGTTACTACCTCTATAGTGGTGAGTAACATATGTGTGGTGTCATTGAACACTTCATTTATTAGGTTGTAGACTCATCTTATCTTGTATGTGTGATGTTACAGTAAGGGCATCTCCAATAAATTGTATGTTAGTCTTGTTGGTAAAATCTCCATGTCATCAACCAACAAGCTATCATACAACTACTCCAATAGGTTGTATCTAACCTATCCAATAGATGATGAGAAAATAAATGTGATTGCTCTCTATTTTACCTTGGAGCTTGTGCAAAGGTTGTTGGTTATTCTACATATACTCCTCCGCTTTCTTTTTAGTACGCATATATAAGGTTTAAATCAAAGTCAAGCTTTGTAAAGTTTGACTAACTTTATATTAAAAAATATAAACATTGACAATATGAAATCAACATTATCAGATGCACCACGAAATGTATTTTCATACTATACAGTTTTAATATTGTAGATGTTCATATTTATATATATAAATTTGGTCAAACTTTATGTAGTTTGACTTTGACCAAATGTTATATGCAGAGTAAAAAGAAACAGATGGAGTACAACTTTGCTCTCTTTCCACATTTATTATATATCACATCATCACTATGTCCTAGATGGCAAATTTACCAACACCTATCTTATATCTGTTGGAGATGGCCTAACTAGCTACTCCCTCCGTCGGGGAAGAGTGTACATCTAGAGATTTTATGACAAATTATGGAGTGAATTAAAAAATGCATTGGAAAAGTGCAAGCCACCATCTCTCTCCTCTTTATTAACCAACCTCAATAAGCTAAGTGCATGTAAAAATTAAAAAGACCATGTGTAGATTGTTATTGGTCTTGATTACCGTGTGATGAGATAGAAGTACACTCTTTTGTGGACAAATTTTGAAGCCAGACGTTCACTCTTTATCGGACGGAGGGACTGTGTTACCACATGCCTCTCTTTTCTCATTAATTACTCGTCACATCATCTATTTTACTTAGAGATGTGTGATGTTATTAGTTATGTTACTCTCACTATATGTAGTCTAAACTTGTGGGGGGAGAAAATGTAATTTTGCAGTTGTTTCTTGCCTCAATTTTCGGTAAACATCGATTATTCCAGAGATACGGGAGAGACATCTGCTAGAGATGCCCTAACCACAATTAAGGTAGGTCGGGCAATACCAATTTCGCACTAAGCCACCGGCATCTTCTCTAATCTCTCGCCAGCGGTGGCATCAGAGGAGAGGAGTGGTATAAGAATGAACCCTCCCCTGCCCAAACCCCTGCTTTGCCCGAGCCCCTCACCCTTATCTCCTCCATCCTCCATCCCCGGAATTCTCCCACCTTCTCCGTCCCCATGGAGTCCGGCCTCGTCGCAAGCCACCGCCTTCGCCTCCCGGCCCTCCCCTCCGCGGCCCATGCCTACCTCCTCCGCCAACGCCGCCTCGCGGCCACGCCCCTCCGCCTCCCCACCACCCCGACCCCTCTCCGCCAGCCCGCCGCGCTCCCGCTCCGCCCGTGCCTCAGGCCTCCCCGCGCCGCCTCCGTCGCCTCCCCCGCACCGGCGCCCGGCGATGCGCCGGGCAATTCCCGCAAGTTCCTCGGCGTGGACGCGCTCACGCTCAAGAAGATCGTGCCCCTGGGGCTCATGTTCTTCTGCATCCTCTTCAACTACACCATCCTGAGGGACACCAAGGACGTGCTCGTCGTCACCGCTAAGGGGAGCAGCGCCGAGATCATCCCCTTCCTCAAGACGTGGGTCAACCTCCCCATGGCCATCGGCTTCATGCTTCTCTACTCCAAGCTCGCCGACGTGCTCTCCAAGGAGGCGCTCTTCTACACCGTCATCTTCCCCTTCATCGCCTTCTTCGGCGTCTTCGGGTACGTGCTCTACCCTATGCGCGACGCCATCCACCCCACGGCGCTCGCCGACCGCCTCCTCGCGTCGCTCGGCCCCAGCTTTCTGGGGCCCGTCGCCATCCTCCGCGTGTGGAGTTTCTGCCTCTTCTACGTCATGGCGGAGCTCTGGGGCAGCGTTGTCATCTCCGTCCTGTTTTGGGGATTCGCCAATCAGGTACACTCAGCGAAACACTTCTCGTTCCGGAATCTTGGCAATAAGTGTGCAAAATTGTTGGGTCCTCCGTTGTTCCAAAATATTGGGAACGACTAAAGTACGTGTGCACAGGAATTTAGAAATCACTGTTTCAGAATCAGTCGCAGTAGATGGTTCTACTGTTATGCAGTTTCTCATGTGCCCGTACTGTTGTTCTTAGATTACTACGGTTGAAGAGGCTAAAGAGTTTTACCCACTGTTCGGGCTCGGTGCCAATGTGGCTCTCATCTTCTCTGGTCGCACGGTGAAATACTTCTCAAACATGAGGCAGAATTTGGGTCCAGGGGTGGACGGATGGGCTATTTCATTGAAGGGCATGATGAGCATAGTGGTTGTACTGGGTTTCGTCATTGCCGGTATCTATTGGGGAGTGAACAAGTATGTTATTGATAAAACATCTCTGCCGGTCGAACGGAAGAAGAAGGTTAGCTTTGTTATGGTTTCTGTGATTTTACTACTTGTATATATGATAGAGTTTCTGTTGACGGTGCTGTACATAAATCTTACAGAATAAGCCAAAGCTTAGCATGGGGGAGAGTTTGAAGGTGCTGGTATCATCTCGATATGTGAGGGATCTTGCCACACTGGTCGTTGCTTATGGTATAAGCATCAACCTTGTAGAGGTTACATGGAAATCGAAATTGAAGGCACAGGTAAGTTCATCCATAAATCATGACTTACTTCATAGTAGTATGTAGACAACATAGTAGTTAACTTTTATGTTGTTCTGTTGCAGTTCCCAAGTCCTAACGAGTATTCTTCATTCATGGGTGATTTCTCAACGGCTACTGGCATAGCTACGTTTACAATGATGTTGTTAGGGAGATTAATTCTTAGAAAATTCGGGTGGGGAGTTGCAGCTACAATCACCCCTGCAGTGTTGCTTGTCACTGGAGTTGGATTCTTCTCACTGCTTCTGTTTGGTGAGCCACTCACTCCTCTTCTAGCCACGTTTGGGATGACGCCTTTGCTTATGCGGCGGTCTTCGTTGGGGCACTACAGAACATTTTCAGTAAGAGTGCAAAGTACAGTTTGTTCGATCCTTGCAAAGAAATGGCGTACATTCCTTTGGATGAGGACATGAAGGTTAGTGCTGAAAGTTACTTGTTCCTAATGTAGAAAATATCTCTCCAGTTATTCATTGTATAATATAGTACTTGGGAACCCACGGCAAAACCAACTAGTGATGTTTCATATGGTTTTGACTTTCCAAGATCTGAAATTGAAATTACTAGTAACTGAAATAAAACAGAACGTGCCATCAGTTATGATGGTTATGTTAGTATGGTACTTCCTCCGTTCCAAATTACAAGATGTTCCAAGTTTTTTCTCTGATTGGATGTATATAGACGTGTTTTAGTTTGTTTGTCACTCATTTCAGTCCGTATGTAGTCCATATTGAAATATCCAAAATGTCTTATAATAGTGAACAGAGTGAGTACTTTTAAGCTTCTTTGCTGTGTATCAGTTTAGTACAGTTCAAAACATACTATAGATTTTGAGAACAGATAAGGAAGAATGTGAATAGAACACAAACTTCATTTGATATACTTGCTATATTACAAAATGAAAATCAATCATCATATTACGGTTTATTAATTCATTGATTGTAACTAGAATTCGGTTATATTTATATGATCAAAGTATGTTTAAGTTGTTGTGCTTCATTATTCTTCCTTCCAGTCGTAATTGTCTCACACACTAGAATCCTTGCTCAATGTTATCTGACAGTTATCTGTACTCGTTTGTTGTTCCCTCTTCTAATGACAAAAGGTGTGCTTTTCTCGCGCCTTCCTGAAAGAAAAAAATGATCTGTATTTAATTATCAGAAATTTTATGATGAAGAGCCGAAGCATGCACTGTACACAGGCCTTGATGCTTGCTTTAACAAATATTTGACTATTGTCGAATTCTCGATACTTATTGAGTAACTTTTTCTCTTGTCATGATTATAGGTCAAAGGCAAGGCAGCAATAGATGTGGTATGCAACCCATTGGGAAAATCTGGAGGTGCCCTGATCCAGCAGTTCATGATCTTGTCATTTGGGTCTCTTGCAAACTCAACGCCGTACCTTGGAGGAATATTGCTGGTGATTGTCATCGCGTGGTTGGGCGCCGTAAGGTCCCTCGACTCGCAGTTCTCTCCCCTGGCAAAGCAAGACCTGGAGAGGGAACAACAGCTGAAAGCAGAGGCGGTAGAAACGACAGCTCAAGTCGTCGGGACAGGAAACGGCTCTCTTCAAGAAAATGTTGCCAGCCAGAACTCCACGAACGGTACGGTCATCAAACAGTCGCAAGAACCCGAGATCACTGCCCCTGAAAAATCTGGCAAGCAGTCTTAATAAGTTTCCACCCCCAGAAATTTAGTTAGTATGAGTTTTTGATGGAAGCAAACGTTGCTTGGTTGGCCTGCCATGGGGAGCTGCTGGGAAAGGCAGTAGAATGATTGATAAGGAAAATAAGATGGCCTGTTCTTCTGTTGTTGTAGCATATTTTGACTTCATGCAGTATCTGTAGCCGCCGTTTACTGAGAGCATCTGTAGCTGTTTGGCTTGTCACCCCGTAGATATGAAACTATTTTTCTTGATTTTATTATATTACAATTTTTCAGAAAATCTGCTTTCACAGATCTATTAATCCATGCTAAAAATTACTGCTCCTTGTTTTGCTACTGCTTGTTATTTAAATAAATCCTAATCGTTCTGAACACTGATCCGACAAAATGTAGTCACGAGCCGTGTCTAATTCTTGCATTAATACATGCCCAAAATTCTTGTGTTTCATACATACTCAAAATATGGCGTAAATTCCTGCAAAGTTAAGAAAAGGAGGTGCCCTTAAGAACCATATATGTGTGCACATTTTCCGGACTGACATTGCCAATCTATTAGCTATATTACGGAGGATGTTGTGCCCAATCTTAACAAAACATAGTCCAAGTTTATATAGGACAAGATACCTAGTTCTTCACTCTTCCCGTCCTACATATCTAAAATCTAATATAAACCTCTAATTCCTAGTGCCTGTCAGCAGTGTCCGAGTGCATGTCAGCAGTAGAACATCACCCTCTTCACCCTCTCTTTCACCGCTGGCATAGTCTTCATGGCACTTCCATTTGTCCGGTTGGCATTCTTCACCGAGAGGCTATCTTGGTCCATGTAGAAACGTGCCCGGAATGCGGCTAGATGAGCATAGTAAACAGGCGGCACTGCTCAAACAACACAACAGACCAAAGGCCAAACTTCAGATTTGTCACCAAATTGTTACGTCGAAAGAGGGAAATGTATTCAGCAGGGGCGCGAGAAGGAAGAAGAAATTACCCACAGAAACAGACCGTGTGCAACGCGCATACCTGCAACGGATTCACATAGCTAGTAAGACATTCTCCAAACTGAAAACGGAATCCAATTTTGGTTTTGAAAAAATATCATGAGTAGGATGGGAACACCATACGTGTAACAAAGGTTGTTTGTCAATGTCTGCATTTCGTCCGCCGTGAAATTGTTCTCGTCCCACAGAACATGATAATGTGCTGGCTTACTGGTACCCTGGCAATGTCACTGAGATTAGCTAACTCACTATACGATCATCTCAGCTTTAACGATATAATTATTGTATACAGGCTGTTCTCTGCATTTTGTACATTCAAGCCTATAAGCATAGCCGCAAAATATGAAATCAAGGCAATCCTTTCAAATTCGATCAGACACATCCTTACCTGAATTCCAGCATGACTGCAGAGGTAGAAATCAAACTGTGTGGGATGGCATATCTTCGAATCGACAACGGTGCCTATTTTAGGCACAACCAGTGAGCAGTTATGAAAATTTATTAGGGCAAAGAAAATGTAAATCAATAAATGAGTTATCAATATCTTGATGATGGAAATGGCATGGCATATACCAGGCAGAATATTTCCGCTCTTGTCGGTGCTACTTTTATCGTTGTGGTTGTTTGCAAATAGTTTTGTATGGTGACGCTTTTGGACTATCACAAACGTCACTGGAGGCTGGTAATTTGGTTCCAAAGATGCACAAGCCTGGAAATATAAAGGGGTTAATTAGGATATTTTAACGTGTAAGCATGTCAAAATAATAGGTAGAACATCAGTTGACTACCTTACGGATAGCATCTAACTCGTAAAGTAATACTTGATGGAACTGTCCTGCGCTGACACCGTCCCTGCAGAAGAAAAGAATTCGTAATTATCTGAACTTCCATACAACACAAAACTGGTGGCAGTAGCAAGCCTTTTGTACTCTGCAAGAGAGATCCAACATGCACAGTGAAGTACCTGTAGAAGATTATTCTCAATGGTTTCTGCCCTGTGGCTTTCCTGAAGGAAATTAAAAGCTCCCTGTATGAAGTTACACACAGAAAGGAAATTCGTCAAGCTCATTCTGTGCATGGGAGGTCCTGATATTTTTTCAGAGAGATCCAATGATCTGAAGTTGGATGCTCTATTTAACACTTTCGCCGTGCATGATGACGGATGATCAAATGCACACATTGTTCTGTGCTTCTTTGTCGTCTCGAGTGAACTTGTGCATTATCTCCACAGATGATGTGTTATTAAGGGTGTGACTCAGTGCATGAGAAATACCTGATCATGCCTCCAGTTACAGTGCCTCGCTGAGGATCATGCCATGTTTTGTAGAGGTCCTGGATGAGCTCTTGCCGATAAGCTTGAGCACACACCAATCCAGCGTACTTTGTAACTTCTGGCCAGTCTTGAGAAGCAACAACCTGTAAGCATCGTGTTAGAGGAAAATCGTATGGAAACTTGGTTAAAGAGACAGCATAGAAATGCTAAATCTTACTGCAGCAATCGATGGACTGGTATCCTCTCTGGTTTCAGGATGCGTTACATCCGCACCAAATATTATTGTCGGTATATCACTGACCAATGGGATCCTCCGACTTACCGCGTCCAAGAGTACGGTATTTCTTCCTCCCATCTGATTTCACCAAAATTGTCAAACATGAGATACAGTGAATTGTCTCTACCATCAGAGACTAACTTACTTTCTGAACGTGGAATCTACTGTACGTGTGAAAAGAAGACCATTGCTCCCAGTTAATAACTACCTTAACATTGATTTTGAGTGAGACATTCGCCAGGTATCGTTTGCAGATCTTAAATACATGCTTTGCTAAGCAGCACTGTGACATTAATCCCAATTCGGTTTCACAAATGCGCTTTATGTCACCTGAAAATTAATACTCATTATATGTGAGAAAAGCAGAAAGGATGAGCAGAGGACTGAAAAATATTTGCAACAAAGTACTGTACAATAGGAGGTGAAACTGCATCCTCACCATACAATGCGCCATTGTTGTCAGGGAGGATTACCAAAAGAAGCTCAAGCTCCTTTCCCTTGAGTTTTTTCTGTGCAGCGTTATACACATGCTTAAGCGCCTGTACTGCTTGCTCTGGTCTAGCCGAATACATTGGTATAGCAGGCTCACTGTTGAACTCCTGCGATGCCATTTAACAAATAACAATTACTTGAAAAAATATTGCTATTCTGCAACTGAAAAAAGCGAGCCTCTGTATAATATAATATACTAGCATAAATGAGAGGTATACCATGCCTAAAAGTTTACACGTTTGGGCTAACTCTTGGCAAAATCCACTGGCAGTGCTTTCTTGAACACTTCTTGAGAAGTTAATGGATGCCCAATGATTCACAGTGCATCCATTGACAACTTTCTGCAAAAATGATTTTATTTCAGTGGTGAATTGACAACTTCAGGCACAATAGTAACTTTACTACAACTGAGAAGTGATGACTTCAGCAGAGTGGATATTAACCTTGTTTTTCATGTCCCATAGGCCAACACGGGGTAAGCACTCTGACTCTTTTCCGGTATCATGATATTTTAGCTTCACACAAAAAGGTAAGTCAGGAATGAGCACAGAATAGCTGGCAATAGCAAATTGGAGAATAGCATTGATCTTACCCAGGGTGCAGGCAGAACTCTTGCTTCAATAGAGGTGAGTTTGTCGCTTATGTTTATCCCAAATTCCTTCAAGATAGGGATCTTGATCATATCCATTTTGGTGAACGGTCTGAAAACAGTTGCCTTTTAGTCTTTTAGGCAATTTTGGTAGGGGCCAGACCATGTTTTATGTCACTCAATGTTGTGTATAATGAACCAAAACAAGAAGAATTGGCAGCGAGCAGTGAAAATTGTACTCTTTTTACATCGGGTTTTGACTGAATTATGTTGAAGCACTAACAAAAACAGAGTACATGCACGTTTGGTTCATAACCGAGCTTTGGCAAGATTTTCCTGCTAAACTGTGGCAAGCTAAAAAGGTGTGGCAAATAAATTGGTATCCACAATTTTGGCAAATTTGTGCGAAGTTCGGTGACAGGTGGAAGGTGGAGCAGGCTGGTAAGTGTGCGCGACACTTACAGCCGTGCCAGTAAAACAAACAGTAGCTATACAGAGCTGTCACATCTGTTGCAAAGTGTGTCAATGAAGCAAACAATATTCTTCGATGTACTACTCAAAGAATGAAATAAACTTGCAATGTTAATTATTCAAAAAAATGAAGAAATATTACTAAAAAAATGAAGAAATTATTCAAAATAAATTTGGCATGTTAGCATCTGAATTTCTTATGAATGGTGTCTGCAAAATATTGCCAAGTTCAATCACTTTTGAGTATACAAAGAAACACTCCATACCCGTCGAATATCTATTTCCTTGTCTCCAGGCCTTTGGCATGTGACTTTCAGTAATGATGTTATCTGCTTTTCATTCAACCTCTTCTTGTATCTCTGACCTTCAACAATCTTGCAGGCCTGTCGATAAGCATCTCGTGTCACACAGGCTTCAGCAATAGTAAAAGCATCATGTATTGCACTGGCTGTTAGAAAGTTTGTGACAGCGCGAGACTAAAGACGTTAGTTACTGACCTCCATCGGTAGATAATTTGGCTTCTTTTGGTTTCCTACAAGAAGGCAGGGAAGATGTGGTTGCTTTATGGTAAAACCATATATTTCCTTGAAGTACTCTACAACCGATTTCATTTCATCGTCAACTGGGAAACTGTCATAAGAAAAAGAGCAAACCCAGGTGCTGAAATGTTAGCCCAATCACCACTACTTTGTTTTTTGCATGTTGAAGTACATGTTTGCGTAGCAGTGTAAGAAAGGATGCCAATATGCCATGCACCGTTAATACGCTTATGCACTTAGGAGTTAGGACAAGTTAGAACTTACATACAGTTTATCTAGCAACATGTTAACGTATAACACCAAAAAATTATTAACCAAGGCCTCCTGTAGGAATTCCATAGGACAGGATTCCTACAGGAAAAGATCAAAGAAAACTAGCGAAATTGTAGATGACACTGGCTAATGGGACGGTCATCTTGCGAACCAAAGTAAAAGGCACTTAAATCTCATCAGATTCAGACTTAAGGTCAGTGCTGAAACCAATGGCGGACATCCCACTTAAGATATATTCCTTTAGAGCACTTTGGTATGTAAGAATGGAATTCTATTCCTATGTAGGATTGGTTCCTATCCTTCACATATCAAAGGAAAAAGAACATTGGCTTGGACCTAATGTAAAAATTCCTATCCTATGAACCAAATGACATCTCATTTGCTATAGGAACTGAGATACATGCCATCCCATTCCTTTGACTTTCCTATTCCCATGGTACTTGTATCCTATGAAGCAAAGGAGGCCTAACTAACTGCATGTAGTTTCGTGCATCAACCAGTTGAGTGCTCAAGTTGTTAAGAAAATGTTATTCATACTACAACATATTTGAAGTATTCTACTCCCTACGTTTCGTAAATATAAGCCCTTTAGAGATTTCAATATGGACTACATACGGAGCAAAATGAGTGAATCTACACTCTAAAATACGTCTATATACATCCGTATGTAATCCGTATTGAAATCTCTAGTAAGGCTTATATTTAGAAACGGAGGGAGTATTTCTCAGAGTAGATCCGTCATCAATGGTGTATGCCTGTCGGATCATTTTTCTTCCATGTTTTTAATTATTACACAAACATTTCAGTTGCCAGTACACAATTACATATCATCCTGGAATAAACTGAAGTTCCCATAACATTTAAAGTCCAATTAGGTAAATTTTATGGCATTAAAACTGACAATTCCCGGTTATTTGGAAAGTAAAATGGAAGGCAAAAAACAGGAACACAAGAATAACACCAACAGAGATTCCAAAACATACATTAGTTCATGAGTTGGTTGCGCTTGTCAAGCCAAGGACACGGTACTTCCGTCTTAAACTTCCTCGGTGAGTGATTTCGACCTTCAAATCGCGTAGAGCTTTCTTTACCTGCTTGACATCAAACACAACCATATAAACTAATCAGGCATCAAGCATGAAGTAATGAAAAACCTCCAGTTCACATCCGAACAAGTACGATTTTCACATGGTCTTGGCTATGTAATGTACGTAAGTAGTATAGTGTATCACTAGGCTGGATATACTCCCTCCGTTTCTTTATATAAGGTGTATTTATTTTTTAGAGAAAAGTATACTTTTCATCCCTCAACTTTCGGTGAAGTCTAGATTTGGTCCCTCAACTCCGAAACCGGACAACTTGCACCCTCAACTAACGAAACCGGACAACTTGCACCCTCAACTAACGAAACCGGACAAGATTCATCCCTGGTCTTGATTTTGACCGGTTTTGGTGCTAACTGACCCCGGTTTTGACCGGTGCTGACTCAAATTCACGTAATTTTTTCATATCCGTGAACTTTTGAAAGTCACATACTCTTTTCAAATCCACATAGTTTTTTCAAGTTCGCGCAATTTTTTCAAAAATAAACATACATTTTTCAAATCCGTGAACTATTTTGAAATTTGTGTACTTTTTTCAAATCAGTCTATTTTTTTCAAGTTCATGTAATTTTATCGAATCCAAGTATTTTTTTTTCAAATCCATGAAGTGTTTTTGAAATTCACGTACTTGTTTCAAATCCGCATAATTTGTAAAGTTCGTGTATTTTTTTTTCAAATCGGTGTTCATTTTCCAATCCATGAACTTTGTTTGAAATTCAGATACTTGTTTCAAATTGACATAATTTTTCAACTCCACAATTTTTTTTTCTAATTTGGGTTAAAGAAATTCAAATCCGCGTACGTTTTAAGTTCACACAAAATTTTCAAAAGCAAAAAAATGTACACGAATATGAATAAGTACGTCAATTTTAAAAAATTACATGAACTTTAAAAAAGTATGCGGATTAAAAAAAAAGTACGTGAACTTAGAAAAAGTACACAGATTTGGAAAAAGTACACAAATTTTTAAAAAGTTCACGTATTTGAAAAAAATACCCGGATTTGAAAACATTAAGCGGAATTGGAAAAGTACGCGAATTTGAGTCAGCACGGTCAAAACCGGTGGGACAAAGACTAAAACCGGTCAAAACCATGACAAGGGATGAATCTTGTCCGTTTCAATAGTTAAGGGTGCAAGTTGTCCGGTTTTAGAGTTAAGGGACCAAATCTAGACTTCACGAAGAATTGAGGGATGAAAAGTATACTTTTCTCTATTTTTTATAAAATTCCAGAATGTAAGGTGCATTTCTTCTAATTCCTCATAATTCCCTTGTTATCCTCCTGATTGTCTGTATCTTTCCTTGTAGGAGAAGGAAAGTATCTTTCTATCGATTGCATGTATCTCTTTACTTTTCGTGACTAACTGATTTACTTGCCACTAACAAACAAATTTGCCAAGGGTAATTTCATCCTAACTTGTCTATAATTATGTGCCTCGGTCACCATGCCGATAATAATACACCTTACATAAAGGAACGGAGGGAGTAGCACATAAGCGTAAGTGTGCAACACAATTTACCCTGAGTCGGTTAGCGTCCGACAAGGGCCTTGACATGGCATCCTTCCCCAGGATCTGCGCCACGAAGTCGATCACCGGCAGCGGCTCGACAAATGGCGTTGACGACATGTCTGAAATCAGCATCCCGGTGTAAGCTCAGGACATACACACAAGGAAGCAATCACTTGGATCATCAAGAGACAGGTAACGTTGAGGCAACCAAGGCATATAGTATCTCACCAATGTTGAGTGACAATCCCATTTGGGTCGGCCGGATGCTCTGGTAGAAGCCAAACCACGACTGCAAGCCATCGCCGAGCCTCTGCGGCGTCCTAATGTCCGGCGAGTAAAATGACCGCCTTACGGAGAGGTGCCTCTGGCTAGCGACTTCCCGCAGCACGACGTCGAGGACCTGTAGGGCCCCCTGCGGCTCGTTGAGCTGCCGCCCCGCCATGAACTCCCGGAGGTGGCGCAGATCGGCGCCAGCGGCGAATTTGATGGCCACCTTGTACTCCTTCTCCCTGCAGGTACAGGTGCAGGCAAACGAAATCAATTAGTCGTCCACAGAGACGGGGCGCGTTAGGGCGTACTGTGATTGCGTACGGATCGGCCGATTGTGTGTACCGGGCGGTGGCGCCGGAGACGCCGTCGTCGTCGACGGCGAGGCGTATGACGAACTCTCGGGCATCGAAGGGGAGGCGGCCGGCGGTGTAGAGGTTGCTGCGGCCGT
Source organism: Aegilops bicornis (assembly GCA_021605145.1). Taxonomy (NCBI): domain Eukaryota; kingdom Viridiplantae; phylum Streptophyta; class Magnoliopsida; order Poales; family Poaceae; genus Aegilops; species Aegilops bicornis. The sequence continues at coordinate 263,703,033 of CM038674.1, read as the reverse complement.
CGTAGGCCGGGAGGCGCATGCCGAGGTCGGAAGCGCGGTAGAGGCGGACCAGCTCGGCCACGATGGCCCGGTTCACGCTCCGCGACCTCACCTCCGGCGTGATCTTGACCTGCAGGACATCGCAAAAACACCCCGCCGTGGTGGGTGTCACTGTCAATGTCACCACGGTTGCTCATGCACGGCCACGTTGTTTTCGGCGAGAGGCTAGGAGTGGCGAGCGACTTACGTCGTACTGGGTGAGGTCCTTGTCGGCGACCTCCGCAAGGAAGTGGTTGGCCTTCACCACGCAGCGCGTGCCCGCCCTCCCGAACCCCGGACGGCGGCAGAGCTCGAGCCCCTTGCTCGACACCGGCGGCGGCTCCGCTGGCGCGACGGCGACAACGCCAGTGCACGCGGCAGGCACCGCCGCCTCAGCCTTGCTCCGCGCCCGCGCGCCGTTGCGCCGCGGGCCGCTCGCACCGGAATTGCACTTCTTGCCTCCCGCCCCCGGCGCCCGCGAGGCCGCCTTGGGCTGCGCCAAGAGCAGCGCCTGTCTCCGCGGCGGCCCCGGGCACCCGCCAGCCGCCTTACAACCGACCACCGTCCACGGCACCTCCAAAACCTCGAGCATCCCGCCGGTTGTGGCCGCCGGGAGCCGCACTCACGCAACAAGACAAAGCAGCCGCCTGGCGATCAAGAATCCAGGCAGGAAACTCGATCCGCCGTCCAACGGGAAGTACCAATGGGCAGAGAAAGTAGAAGAAAGCCAAGATTTAGCTAGCGTGCGTCAATGCGGACACGACGGCACGAGCACGGCCCGATCACCACCGGGACAGGGAGCGAGACATTCGAGCTCCGCGCGCCATAAAAGGGAGAGGTCGGCATTGACGCGACAGCCGCAGCACGCACGAAAAAGGGTTCGCGGCGACGGCGTCCTCCGGCATTAAAATCCTTCCTTGTTCCAGTACCCAAGCGATAACTCCACCTGACCAACGGCGTTTTTACCAAACGAAGTAGGCGTCAGCGGGGCTAGGGGAGCACTGTAAAAGGTCACGAACAGTGGCGCCGTGGGTGGGCTACAGAAAGGCGGGAGTATTTTTATTGAACGGAAAGGGGTGGCGGAGGAAGCCTCGGCGATCTCACCGAAGAAGGAATTAATATGGCGACCTGTGCCAGCGCTGGTGGCCGTGGCGTCGAAAGCAGCGTCGGCCTCCGGTTGGGGTGTGTGCACGCTGTTTTCAAAGACGCACTTGTGTCATGCGATGCATCCATCTTACGGCCCGTTTCACCGCAAAAATTCAATTCGGTGCTAGAGCTCATCTACACCCGAAAATCCATCTACACCCCGGTATAAAAAAAACTCGGGCTTCTTTTCAATGGATAAGTCAAAGGTTGACGCATCGGATCATAAATAGAAGAGGGTCAAAAAAAGGCCAGGGTTTTGTTACAAACGCCTCCACGGCTAACAGAGCCCTAAATCCACATGTGGATTACTCATCATTGTCCAACCTATCTACATGTGACCGAACCCCGCCCCGCCCTCCAGTCTTCTGCCTCCAATTCAATCCTCGTAAGCATGATGTCTATCGATGGCGAAGCTCTGTTGAAGACTATGTCGTTTCTATGTTCCCACAACATCCAGACTACCAGTGATCTCATTGTCCACATCTCCCTCCTAACATGTTTTTGCGAATTCAGGGTTGTCCACCACTGCATGAGGTTTGCGTCCAGCAACGGCATCCAATGTGTTTATAAGATGCCTAAATGTGTGATGTTTGTGTAAAATTTCAGCTTGTTGGAGCACTGGAGGAGCTTGTGGCAAAAAAAGACAAAATCCGGTATGAACAGTGTTGTTTTTAAAAAATTCTCACTCCGGAATTTGTTTTTTTTTTGCCATGGTCTCCTCAGATGTCTAAACAAACTGAAATTTTGCACGAACCTCACGTATTTGAACATCTTACACACAAAAAACAGTTTTTTTATTTTGCTGCTATTTTAAAAAATTACTGTTCACATTCGGGTGTAGATGAGCCCAGATGTAGAATAGCCGCTCCCTGTTTAGATTTCTCTTCCACAATACCATCGGAGCATGTACAACCCAAGGCCCTATATTCGCATCAACCATCCAGACCTGCCTGCAGACACTCTTTGACAAAAAACACTCAAAGAAATCATCCCAACATCCAGGAATAACAGGCAACCCCATATTCAGCCTATATGTGGGGTGGATTTGGGACGCACCGACATGTCCATCACGTCGGATATGACCCAGACCGATCACACATACATTCATCCATATCTGCTCTCCATACCAAATCGTAAACACCCCACTCCCCTCCATCCTCAAGCTCTTGTCTGACGAACTTCGGCCTTCTTTCGCATGACAGGCAGTGATCTGCCCCCGAGAACTCCTGATCCATTTGTCGGGACCTTGTCCCGTGCAGAAAGAAGAGGAGAGGGGTCACATGCATGGCTCTCCACCGCTCCCAAGAGGAGTGTGCCCGACCGCGATAGAACTTGATCCGAAGGGAATCCATTGTGTCCGGTCAAATGTCGCCGGATCCTTCGGAATCGGTAGCGCATATGCGGACGCCGTTAACCAAGATGTGGTGGCTCAATTCCTTCGGTGATGCCGAGTACCCGTGGCGTCGGGCTCCCAGACGAAGGTCTACACCGACATGCCTGATGTCGCTTGAACTACGTCGGTATTTCCCCAAAGAGGAAGGGATGATGCAAAGACCTGACTACGGTAGGTATTTTCCTCGCTTATGAAACCAAGGTTATCAATCCAAAGAGGAGAACAAGCAACACTATGTATGGTACTTGCACACAAAGAACAGATACTTGCAACCTGACGCTTATGAGGGGTTGTCAATCCCTCTTACGGGTAATAGCGTAGGAAATTGTCAAGCTGACGGGATAAATTTGTGATAGATTGGATAAGTAGATCTTGATAAAACGCGAAATAAAATAGATAATAAAAAAGTGCAGCAAGGTATTTTTGGGTTTTTGGAATAATAGATCTGAAAACAAAAGCAAATAAAAATAGATCTCAAGGCAAATATGATAAAGAATAGACCCGGGGGCCGAAGATTTCACTAGTGGCTTCTCTCTATAAATAGCACACGGTGGGTAAACAAATTACTATTGGGCAATTGATAGAAAATCGAATAGTTATGACGATATCCAAGGCAAAGATCAATATATAGGCATCACGTCCAAGATTAGTAGACCTACTCACCGCATCTACTACTATTACTTCACACATCGACCGCTATCCAGCATGCATCTAGTGTATTAAGTTCATGGAGGAAACGGAGTAATGCAATAAGAACGATGACATGATGTAGACGAGATCTATTCATGTAGGAATAGCACCCATCTTGTTATCCTTAATAGCAATGATACATGTGTGTCTTACTGCCCCTTCTGTCACTGGGAAAAAACACCGTACGATCGAACCCATCACAAAGCACCTCTTCCCATGGCAAGAAAATCGATCTAGTTGGCCTAACTAAACCAAAAAATCGAAGAAGAAATACGAGGCTATAAATAATCATGCATATAAAAGATTAAAATAAGATTCAAATAATATTCATGGATATAGATCTGATTATAAACTCAAAGTTCATTGGATCTCAACAAACACACTGCTTAAAGAGTTACATCAAATAGATCTCCAAGAGACCATTGTATTGAGAATCAAAAGAGAGAGAGGAAGCCATCTAGCTACTGACTACGGATCCGTAGGTCTATGATGAACTACTCACGCATCATCGGACAGGCACCAATGAGGATGATGAACCCCTCCATGATGGTGTCTAAATTGGATCTCGTGGTTCTGAAACTTGCGGCGGCTGGAATTGTGTTTCGTCGACTCCCCTAGGGTTTCTGAAATATTTGGGTATTTATAGGTTAAAGAGGCGATGCGAGAGGCCATTGAGGTGCGCATAACCCACCTGGGTAGTGTTCCCCTCGGAGCCCCCCTCTGGTACTTCTTTGGCCCATCTGGTGTCTTCTGGTCCAGAAAAATTTTCCAAAAAGTTTCGCTGCGTTTGGACTCCGTTTGGTATTGATTTTCTACGGCGTAAAAAACAAGGAAAAAATAGCAACTGACACTAGGCACTATGTCAATAGGTTAGTCCCAAAAATTGATATAAAGTTGCTATAAAATGGTTGTAAAACATTCCTACGTCTTGAGCTTGCGTTGGTTTTCCCCGAAGAGGAGAGGATGATGCAGCAAAAAAGCGTAAGTATTTCCCTCAGTTTTTGAGAACCAAGGTATCAATCCAGTAGGAGGCCACGCACAAGTCCCTCGTACCTGCACAAAACGATAGCTACTTGCAACCAACGCGATTAGGGGTTGTCAATCCCTTCACGGTCCACTTTCATTTAGAGTGAGATCGATAGAGATAATATTTTTGGTATTTTTGGTATAAAGATGCAAAGTGAAAAGTAAAAGGCAAAGTAAAAACAAAGCAAGTATTAAAGTGATGGAGATTGATATGATGAGAATAGACCCGGGGGCCATAGGACAATGCTCTAATAATGATGATCATCACACTTTTATTTTTCTTACAACTCGATACTTAGAACAAAATATGACTCTATATGAATGCCTCCGGCGGTATACCGGGATATGCAATGATTCATGAGTGACATGTATGAAAGAATTATGAACGGTGGCGTTGCCACAAATACGATGTCAACTACATGATCATGCTAGCAATATGACAATGATGGAGCGTGTCATAATAAACGGAACGGTGGAAACTTGCATGGCAATATATCTCGGAATGGCTATGGAAATGCCATGATAGGTAGGTACGGTGGCTGTTTTGAGGAAGATATATGGTGGGTGTATGATACCGGCGAAAGGTGCGCGGTATTAGAGAGGCTAGCAATGGTGGAAGGATGGGAAATGGTGCGTATAATCCATGGACTCAACATTAGTCATAAAGAACTCATATACTTATTGCGAAAATCTAGAAGTTATCAAAGCAAAGTATTACGCATGCTCCTAGGGGATAGATTGGTAGGAAAAAGACCATCGTCATTCCCCGACCGCCACTCATAAGGAAGACAATCAATAAATAAATCATGCTCCGAGTTCATCACATAACGGTTCACCATACGTGCATGCTACGGAATCACAAACTTCAACACAAGTATTCTTTAAATTCACAACTACTCAACTAGCATGACTCTAATATCACCATCTTCATATCTCAAAACAATTATCAAGCATCAAACTTATCTTAGTATTCAACGCACTCAAAAGAAAGTTTCACATATCTTGAATACCAAGTATATTAACATTAAGCAAATTACCATGCTATTAATGACTCTCAAAATAATCTAAGTGAAGCATGAGAGATCAAGTTTCTTTAAAACAAATCCACCACCATGATCTAAAAGATCTAAGTGAAGCACTAGAGCAAAAAATATCACGCTCAAAAGATATAAGTGAAGTACTATGAGCAAAACTATCAAGCTCAAAAGATATAAGTGAAGCACTATGAGCAAAACTATCAAGCTCAAAAGATATAAGTGAAGCACATAGAGTATTCTATCAAATTTCAATTCATGTATGGCTCTCTCAAAAGGTGTGTACAGCAAGGATGATTGTGGTAAACTAACAAGCAAAGACACAAATAATACAAGACGCTCCAAGCAAAACACTTATCATGTGGTGAATAAAAATATAGCTCCAAGTAAATTACCGATGGAAGTGAACGAAAGAGGGGATGCCTTCCGGGGCATCCCCAATCTTTGACATTTTGGTGTCCTTGGATTATCTTGGGGGTGCCATGGGCATCCCCAAGCTTAGGCTCTTGCCACTCCTTGTTCCATAATCCATCAAAAGAATTCACCCAAAACTTGAAAACTTCACAACACAAAACTCAATAGAAATCCCGTGAGCTCCGTTAGAGAAAAAAAACAAAAGACTACTTTAAGGTACTGTAATGAACTCATTCTTTATTTATATTGATGTTAAACCTACTGTATTCCAACTTCTCTATGATCATAAACTATTTTACTAGCCATAGATTCATCAAAATAAGCAAACAACACACGCAAAACAGAATCTGTCAAAAACAGAACAGTCTGTAGTAATCTGTAACTAACGCAAACTTCTGGAACTCAAAACATTCTACCAAAATTAGAATACCTGCACAATTTGTTTATTGATCAGCAGGAATTGGAATCAGTATTTTATCACGGTCTGGTGATTTTTAACAATTCAAGCACTGAGCGCAAAGTTTCTGGAAATTACAGCAAGATCAAATAACTATCATTCAAGAAGATCCAATAGGTTCAACTTGGCACAAACACTAATTAGAAGATAAAACCACATCTAAACAGAGGCTAGATGGATTATTTATTCCTAAACAGAAGCAAAAACAAAAAATAAAAATAAAATTGGGTTGCCTCCCAACAAGCGCTATCGTTTAACGCCCCTAGCTAGGCATAAAAGCGAGGATAGATCTAGGTATTGCCATCTTTGGTATTCGGAGAGGAGGATCTCCTTTCTATGGCATTCATTCTTCTATTTAATTTAAGCACATGGCCATTAATGGAAAAAGTATGATTAAGCACGTTACGGAAATTTGCCTCTAAACTAGACTTCATCTCTTTAATAATTTCATTTTGATAAAAGCACAAGAGAGTAGTTGATTCAACCTTATCATTCATAGGGTGCCCAAATATAGTTTTCATTTTTCATAGGTATCTATAGCATCCTTCAAGAAAACCTTCCTCAAAGATGGAATCTAAAACTTGTTTGAAGGAAGTGGGCAAGCCAACATAAAACTTTTTAAGTAAATTTCAATTTGATATTGTGGCACATAGCTAGCCCGAATCCTAAGTAACCTATCCCAAGCATCTTTTAAAGGCTCATCAAGTAAATAGCAAAAATTCCAGAGTCATCCTCATCAAAATTATTCAAGCTCTCATTGGTGACCCGGTGGGTCTTTCTATAGCATCATTATTTATGAGCTTAGAGAGGATAGAGGGGTTATCCAAGGCACAAGAGCTCGGGAGAAAACCCGTAGTTCTTTTTGATTCGGCCATGGCAACGGGAAGGCAAACGGAAAAGAGAGGGCGAATAAAACGGCAAAGGTGAAGTGGGGGAGAGGAAAACGAGAGGCAAATGACAAATAATGTAATGCGAGAGATAGGGATTGTGATGGGTACTTGGTATGTTGACTTTTTATGTAGACTCCCGCAACGGCGCCGTAAATCCTTCTTGCTACGTCTTGAGCTTGCGTTGGTTTTCCCGAAGAGGAGAGGATGATGCGGCAAAGTAGCGTAAGCATTTCCCTCGAGTTTTTGAGAAGCAAGGTATCAATCCAAAGAGGAGGCCACACACAAGTCCCTCGTACCTGCACAAAACAATAGCTACTCGCAACCAACGCGATTAGGGGTTGTCAATCCCTTCACGGTCACTTACTTAGAGTGAGATCCGATAGATATAATATTTTTGGTATTTTTGGTATATAGATGCAAAGTGAAAAGTAAAAGCAAAGTAAAAACAAAGCAAGTATAAAAGTGATGGAGATTGATAGAATTGAGCATAGTTATGAGTATATCTAGGTATGATCATGTATATAGGCATCACGTCCGTGACAAGTAGACCGAAACGATTCTGCATCTACTACTATTACTCCACTCATCGACCGCTATCCAAAGATGCATCTAGAGTATTAAGTTAAAAACAGTAACGCCTTAAGCAAGATGACATGATGTAGAGGAATAAATTCATGCAATATGATAAATACCCCATCTTGTTATCCTCGATGGCAACAATACAATACGTGCCTTGCAACCCTTTATGTCACTAGGTAAGGACACCGCAAGATTGAACCCAAAGCCATGCACTTCTCCCATTGCAAGAACTACCAATCTAGTTGGCCAAACCAAACGGATTATTCGAATACACTTGCAAATATAACTCAATCATACATAAAATAATTCAGAGAAGATTCAAATATTATTCATAGATAAGCTGGATCATAAGCCCACAATTCATCGGTCTCAACAAACACACCGCAAAAAAGAAGATTACATCGAATAGATCTCCACGAGAGAGGGAGAACATTGTATTGAGATCCAAAAGAGAGAAGAAGCCATCTAGCTACTAGCTATGGACTGAAGGTCTGAAGTAAACTACTCACACTTCATTGGAGAGGCTATGGTGTTGATGTAGAAGCCCTCCATCTTTGGATGCCCCTCCGACGAAGCTCGAGCAGGCCCCAAGATGGGATCTCGTGGATACTGAGGAAGTTGCGGCGGTGGAATTAGGTTTTTGGCTCCTGCTACGATCATTTGGGGTACGAGGTATATATAGGAGGAAGGAGTGCGTCGATGGAGCAACAGGGGGCCACGAGGCGGGCGCGCCCTAGGGGGCGCCCCACCTCGTGACCGCCTCCGTTGTTCCTTGGCGTGAGTCCAAGTCTCTGGATCACGCTCGATGAGAAAATCACGTTTTGAAGGTTTCATTCCGTTTGGACTTCGTTTGATATTACATTTCTTGAAATCTTGAAAAGGCAAAAACTTGACTTACGGCTGGGCCTCAAGTTAATAGGTTAGTCCCAAAAGTAATATAAAAGTGGAAAATAAAGCCCATTATAGTCCAAAACAATAGATAAAGTAGCATGGAGCAATCAAAAATTATAGATACGTTGGAGACGTATCAAACATCCCAGAATGATAATATAACAGCATGAAACAATAAAAAATTATAGATATGTTGGAGAGGTATCAGCATCCCTAAGCTTAATTCCTGCTCGTCCTCAAGTAGGTAAATGCTGCCTAAATGTTCATCAAATATTCTTTTCTTTTGAAGCATGGACATTTGGACTTTTATATGGTTCAAAGCAATAGTCTAGTCTTGACATGAAGATTTTAATACTCAAGCATATCAACAAGCAACCATGTCTTTCAAAATATAAACACTAAAGAAAGTTATCCCTAGCCCACATTACAAAAAAAAGACACATCTGTGACATTTTGGGCCGAACGATTTTTTTCTGTCATGCTTATGACACTTCTATGACGATAATTGTGACAAAACCGGGTATCATCATAGATGTGGTGGGATCCTAATTCTATGACAAAAAATGGGCTTTTCGTCCTGGGTGGGCCGGAGATGCACCTGCATGACATTCTTTGGGCCGTCCATGATGGAAAAAACCGTGGTACAAGCGAGGGCGAGGAAAATATCGGGGGTTCGATTCACGGTGGGTGGTGGGGCCGAGCGATGCATGGAGGATTAGCATTTCTCTCATTACTGCGTATGCGCGTGGGTGTGAGGCGTTGGGCTCTAATCGAACTCCGGCGATTACCGCAGGCTACGTGTTATCGAACCCGAGCGATCGATCGATATGGCTATTAATCGAACCCGATCGGCGATTCGCCGCCATCGCTTCTAATCAAGCCGGTCGAACTGCTGCCTCTTGATGAACAGTGAGCGTTGTTGGGGGTTGGATGAATAGTTCCCGGTGGGGGTTGGATGAACAGGACCTCGTGGTAGTAGCTAGAGGCTGTTGCCACTGGATGAACAGGACCCCGATCGAGCCGGTTGGGGGTGGATGAACAGGACCCCGTGGAGGGCTGGTTGAACAATAGCCGACGAAGGGCTGAATGAACAGTAGCCCGTGGAGGGGTGGTTGAATAGTAGCCGGTGGAGGAGCGATGGAGGCTGGATGAAGAGGAGCCCGTGGATGAACAGTAGCTAGTGGAGTCAGGAGGGAGACGCCGTGGATGAACAGTCGCAGGTGGAGGCTGGAGGAGGCCGACAATGGATGAACGATGGCTGTGGAGGCCGGAGTGAAGCGATGAGACGGTGGATGAACGATGAGTCTGTGGAGTCCCGTTTTGTGGTACGCCACACCCCTCCCGATGAACAGGACCCCCGTTTCGACCGTAGGAGGTCGAAGAGAAGTCTGTTTCCTCCGATTTGCGGTATGCCACACCCTCCCGATCAACAGGACCCCGTTTTGACCGTAGAAGGTCGAAGAAAAGTCCGTTTCCTCCGTTTTGCGGTACGCCATACCCCTCTCGGTGAACAGAATCCCGTTTCGACTGTAGGCGGTCGAACACAAGGCCGTTTCCTCTGTTCTGCGATATGCCAGGCCTCGTTTCGGCTGTTCCGTCCAAGCCGGTTGGCTCCCATTGAACAGGACGCATTCTGTTGCCTCCCGATGAACACGATGCAGTTTCTCTGTTCCGACCCGGCCGGTTGGCTGCCGTTGAACAGGACACCGTCGCTGCTCTCCGCTGCCTCTCCATGTACACGGGCCCTGGCCATACAAATGTGCGAGCAGGTGTTCGAGACCCTGCCCGTATGTACATACATGGTCGTATTTACTTTCTTACACCCTGGCTGTACGTACGTGTACACGATATAGATGGGACTACGTGACATGCTATGCCCACGCCTCTACTACGACATGTGCCCTTCCTTACTCGGCCGCGGTTCATGGCTGCAGCCTGCAGACACACTGATCGACCAGTATATACGTACACGTTCGCGACCAGACAGACAACCCTACGTACAGTTTGACCGGGTGGGTCCCAGTTGTCAGGGAGGTAAGGAGGCACTTCCTTGCGTGCGAAGATATAGCTGGTGGGTCCCAGCTCTCAGGGGGAGAATCATATTTTTTGCCCGTAATATGGTCGCACTTCCTTACGTGCGAGGATGTAGCTGGTGGGTGCCAGCAATGAGGGGGGAAACGTTTTTTCGCGAAATACGATGGCCCGTCCGGTGGGTCCCTGCTGCTAGGTAGAGGAATCATTATTTTGTGCGTAATAAGAAGGCACTTCCTTGTTGCGGCCGTGGACCCATCTGTTAGCCTCTCCACGTACAGTACTCTTTCGATGGAAGTCGTTCCTTGACCACATTGACCATGCCGCGCCGAGAGAACCAAGGCGGTGGACGACGGCAAGGCCTAGGAAGGGGACGATGCGAAGCGGGGGAAGACGCGGAAGTGGATGCCCACGCGGAGAGGAGAATCTGAGCTTGATCGGTTCTGCGGTGGGTGAGAAATGCCGCATGAGAATAACAGGGGTTGTTGGTGAGTAGAGGGATGGCCTGGCCAGAGGTTGGAGTAGGATGGGGCGGTCAAGCTTGCATGGCAGCAGAGCCGGCCACGTGAGGCAGGAGAAGGCGGCATGACCGGCGCTTGTTTGGGCGGCTGGAGCAAGAAGACCAAAGGTTGAAGAAGCACTACGGCCGTTGGATGGACATCATACGGTCACTGGAGGTAGAATCGTTCATATTGACTAAGTTGACAAAGCCCTCCGTCTGCTGGCCAAGAGGGCCCACAAGTCAGCCTCCCACTATGGTGGGTCCCAGCTAGCGTGGGGAGTACTCATTTTGTGCTTAATAAGGAGGCACTTCCTTGCGTGCGAAGATATAGCTGGTGGGTCCGATTTGTCGGCCATGTGGGGAACGTTTTTCGCCAAAATCTGAGAGGCCCTTCCGGTGGGTCCCAGCTGTCAGGTGGAGGAATCATTATTTTACGCGTAATAAGGAAGCATTTCCTTGCGTGCGGCCGTGGACCCACCTGTCAGCCTCTCCATGTATAGTCCTTTTCCGATGGATGTCGTTCGTTGACCATGTTGACCACACCGCGCCTAGAGCACCAGGGCAATGGACGACGGCGAGGCCTAGGAAGGGAACGACACGGAGCCAGGGAAGACTCGGCAGTTGTTCCCCACGTGGAGGGGAGTGCGAGGGTTTACTGGTTCGTCTCCGTCGTCGGAGAATAACAACATGTGTAGGTGAGTAGAGGGATGGCCAGGCCAGCGACGGGAGTAGGGTGGGGCGGTGAGGCCTGCACGGCAGCACAGCCGGCCACTGGAGGAGGGAGCAGGCAGTCCCGCGGCGCTTGTTTGAGCGGCTGGAGCAGGAAGAGCAGAGATTGAAGAAACACGACGGGACATCCAACAATCACTGCTCTCGTGTGTTGACTAAGTTGGCAGGCATTGCGTGTGCGTCAACCTTTTTTAGGAAAGCGTACACGTCAACCTATAGTAGGTGCACAAGTCAGCCTCAAATTTGTGGGAAACAACATACAACCCATCTGCAATTATTTCTAATAATTTGTAGCTCATTTGCTAATTCTTAAGGTTTTTTTGGAGCCTGATACGTCTCCAACGTATCTATAATTTTTGATTGCTCTATGCTACTTTATCTATTGTTTTGGACTATAATGGGCTTTATTTTCCACTTTTATATTATTTTTGGGACTAACCTATTAACCGGAGGCTGACCCGAAATTGCTGTTTTTTGCCTTCTTCAAGATTTCAAGAAAGCAGAATATCAAGCTGAGTCCAAACAGAATGAAACCTTCGGAAACGTGATTTTCTCACCGAGCGTGATCCAGGAGACTTGGACCCTACGCCAAGGAACATCGGAGGCGGTCACGAGGGTGGGGGGCGCGCCCTAGATTTTCTCACCGAACGTGACCCAGGAGACTTGGACCCTATGCCAAGGAACATCGGAGGCGGTCACGAGGGTGGGGGGCGCCCCCCCCCCCCTAGGGCGCTCTCCCCTGCCTCGGGGGCCCCCTGATGCTCCACCGACGTACTCCTTCCTCCTATATATACCTACGCACTCTCAAGCAGTCGTAACAGGAGCCAAAAACCTAATTCCACCGCCGCAACTTCCTCAGATCCACGAGATCCCATCTTGGGGCCTGTTCAGGAGCTCACGGAGGGCATCCACCACGGAGGGCTTCTACATCAACACCATAGCCTCTTCGATGAAGTGTGAGTAGTTTACTTCAGACCTTGGGTCCATAGCTAGTAGCTAGATGGCTTCTTCTCTCTTTTGGATCTCAATACAATGTTCTCCCCTCTCTCGTGGAGATCTATTCGATGTAATCTTCTTTTTGCGGTGTGTTTGTTGAGACCGATGAATTGTGGGTTTATGATCCCACTTATCTATGAATAATATTTGAATCTTCTCTGAATTATTTTATGTATGATTGAGTTATCTTTGCAAGTCTCTTCGAATTATCCGTTTGGTTTGGCCAACTAGATTGGTAGTTCTTGCAATGGGAGAAGTGCATGGCTTTGGGTTCGATCTTGCGGTGTCCTTACCCAAAGGATGTAAAGGGTTGCAAGGCACGATTGTATTGTTGCCATCGAGGATAACAAGATGGGGTATTTATCATATTGCATGAATTTATTCCTCTACATCATGTCATCTTGCTTAAAGGCGTTACTCTGCTTTTTAACTTAATACTCTAGATGTATCTTTGGATAGCGGTCGATGAGTGGATTAATAGTAGTAGATGCGAGAATCGTTTCGTTGTACTTGTCACGGTCGTGATGCCTATATACTTGTTCATTCCTAGATAAACTGATAACTATGCTCAATTTTGTCAATTGCTCAACAGAATTTGTTCACCCATCGTAGAATACTTATGCTCTTGAGAGAAGCCACTAGTGAAACCTATGGCCCCGGTCTATTCTCATCATATCAATCTCCATCAGTTTTATACTTGCTTTGTTTTTACTTTGCTTTTACTTTTCACTTTGCATCTATATACCAAAAATACCAAAAATATTATCTCTATCGAGATCTCACTCGTAAGTGACCGTGAAGGGATTGACAATCCCTAATCGCGTTGGTTGCGAGTAGCTATCATTTTGTGCAGGTACGAGGGACTTGTGCGTGGCCTCCCTCGGATTGATACCTTGGTTCTCAAAAACGAGGGAAATACTTACGCCATCTTGTCTGCCTCATCCTCTCCTCTTCGGGGAAAACCAAGCGCAAGCTCAAGACGTAACAAGAAGGATTTACGGCGCCCGTTGGCAAGGGAGTCTACACAAAGTCAACATACCAAGTACCCATCACAATCCCTATCTCTCGCATTACATTATTTGCCATTTGCCTCTCGTTTTCCTCTCCCCCACTTCACCCTTGCCATTTTATTCGCCCTCTCTTTCCCAATCTCCTTCTCTTTTTCCCGTTGCCTTTTCCTCGTCCATTTGTTTGCTTGTGTGTTGGATTGCTTGTTTGTCGCGATGGCTCAAGATGCTACCAAATTGTGTGACTTCACCAATAACAATAATAATGATTTCCTTAGCACTCCGATTGCTCCTCTTGCCAATACCGAATCTTGTGAAATCAATCACGCTTTGTTGAATCCTCGTTATGAAAGATCAATTAGCGGCCTTCCTAGTGAAGATGCCGCTACTCATGTGAATAGATTTGTTGATTTATGTGATATGCAAAAGAAAAAAGATGTCGATAATGATGTCGTTAAATTGAAGCTATTTCCTTTTTCGCTTAGAGATCGTGCTAAAGCGTGGTTTTCATCTTTGCCTAAAAATAGTATTGATTCTTGGAACAGGTGCAAAGATGCTTTTAACTCTAAGTATTTTCCTCCCGCTAAGATTATCTCTCTTAGGAATGATATGATGAATTTTAAGCAACTTGATCATGAACATGTTGCACAAGCTTGGGAGAGAATGAAATTAATGATACGTAATTGTCCTACTCATGGTTTGAACTTGTGGATGATTATACAAAAATTTATGCGGATTGAATTTTGCTTCTAGAAATCTTTTAGATTCGACATGGAGGCACTTTTATGGAAATCACTTTAGGAGATGCTACTAAACTCCTAGATAATATTATGGTTAATTATTCTCAATGGCATCTTGAAAGATCTACTAATAAAAAATTGCATGCGATAGAAGAAATCAATGTTTTGAGTGGAAAGATGGATGAACTTATGAAATTATTTTCTACTAAGAGTGTTTCTTGATCCTAATGATGTGCCTTTGTCTACTTTGATTGAGAATAATAATGAATCTATGGATGTGAATTTTGTTGGTAGGAATAATTTTGGTAACAACGCGTATAGAGGGAATTTTAATCCTAGGCCTTATCCTAGCAATCCTTCTAATAATTATGGAAATTCCTACAACAACTCGTATGGAAATTTTAATAAGATGCCCTATGAATTTGAGAGTAGTGTTAAAGAGTTTATGAATTCACAAAAGAATTTTAATGCTTTGCTTGAAGAGAAATTGCTTAAAGTTGATGATTTGGCTAGGAATGTTGATAGAATTTCTCTTGAGGTTGATTCTTTAAAGCTTAGATCTATACCTCCTAAGCATGATATCAATGAGTCTCTCAAAGCTATGGGAATTTCCATTGATGAGTGCAAAGAAAGAACCGCTAGGATGCGTGCTTCCAAAGATGCCTTTATTAAAGCGTGTTCTTCTAATTCCTATGATAATCAAGATGAAGATCTAAAAGTTATTGATGTGTCCCCTATTAAATCTTTGTTTTGCAATATGAATCTTGATGAAACTGAATATGATCTTCCGTTACCTAGAAGGCATTCTAAGAATTCGGAGTTTTTAGATCTTGATGATGAAATTGATAAAAGTGGGATTGAAAGAAATAAAAATCTAGATGTTGCTAAACCCACTATATTGGATCTCAAGGAATTTAATTACGAAAATTGCTCTGTAATTGATTGTATTTCCTTGTTGCAATCCGTGCTAAATTCTCCTCATGCTTATAGTCAAAATAAGGCCTTTACCGAACACATTGTTGATGCCTTGATGCAATCTTATGAAGAAAAGCTTGAGTTGAAAGTTTCTATCCTGTCGGGGATATAACTATTTGTAAGCTGCCTAGGAGGGGCCGGGTTACGCAAGAAGATTCACCAGAGAGAAGCCCAAGACCAAGCATGAAGATGGCGGTTCAATAAAGGGCTTAGGGCCCACAGGTGGCTTAAAGCCCGTTGTAGTAAACCACCATAAATGCATGACTTGTACCATAAGGTAGACTTAACTAGTCACCGAGCCGGACATTGTTTATAAGCCGGCCGGGACTCTATGTAAGCTGCAGGCGTCAACCCGTGTATATAAGGGGACGACTGCTTTGGCGGCAAGAACAAAAACAACCCATCGAGAGCCGGGCATAGCGTATTTTGCTCCACGGTCATGAAACATCAAGCAATACCAACCCAACTAGGCGTGAGGCTTTCCTTCACCGCAAGGGGCGAACTAGTATAAAACCTCTCGTGTCCTTTGTCCCGATTAACCCCTTTAAGCTTCCTAGTTGCGATGGCTCCACCACTAAGTCCTTGCGAGGACATCTGCCGTGACAATTCCTGACGGTTGGCGCCCACCGTGGGGCCGCCGCAGACGGTGGATTTGAGTTCTTGAAGGGCAGCTTGAAGGGCTCAAGGGATATGCGGTGGGCTGGATGACCAAGAGTCGTCGCGTCAAGATCTACATCGACAACGAAGGCTGGGCCCCGATGCCGACTCAATTGAGTACGGTACGGGTCCCCTTTGGTGGAATCCACGTCTTCATCGGCGGATTGGTGAGCCGGCCCGAAGGGACAAATGCACCGACCTCATCGAGACGGCTCAGCGTGCGAGACCCTCCCGAGCTCAACCCGTCATGAAGCGTGCCTTCATGGGCTGTGTCCACGGAGAAGAACTTCCTAAAGGATCTAAAGATGGCGGTGAGAAGGCCGTCCCATCGGATGATGATTCGTCCGCCGGTTCAACAGATTCTCTATATCAAGTCCAAGAGGGCATGCTTGGGGGTTGTTCTGATGACTCTAGCACTCCGGATTTTTATGAGCCGCCGAGCTGGGCAGGAGTCTTCATGGCTGGTACTCAACCCGGTAAAAACTTCGTAATTTATACTTGACAATAATGTCCGGGTCGAGGGCGGTAGGCGGCAGAGGCCACGTGCGCCCGGCTCAAGTGATGATGGATCTTATGGACAAGTTGGCGACCACCTTTAACCACCACGGTTATTCCCGCAAATCAAGATGAGCATAACACGGAGGTGGCAAAGGTGCGTGAGGAGATAGCCACAGCCAAGGAGGCCTTGGCAGCTAAGGACACCCGAGTTAGCTACGGGCGGGGCGGCTTTGGGCGCATGGACGCAGCGACTCCGGTCGAGGCTTTCCGGCTTAATATGAGCTGAGCAACGTCTAATGAGGTCATGAGGAGGAGACATCGAATACCCGGTCCGTCTGCCTCCGGTTTACGATCCTCGAAATCTTTTCACTACACCGGTCTTTGGTCCTAGCAACCCTTGAAAGCCAATCAGTTTATGACACGGAGGTGGAGGACGGTTCAGCCCCGAGAGATGGCACCTCCTCATGGAAGTATGGCCCCGCCCCGCTACGTACCAATACCACCAGGTCACTTCTCCAACCCCATGGAGAACTTGATAGCAGCATCAGCGCGTTTGGCGGCTCTTCCAGTGGACGGTGATGACCCGGCAGCGGTGGAAACCGGAGGTCGAGATCTTATTCGAGACGGCCTTGGCGCAGCAGGAGACCTATTCTTCTGGCGAGGACAAGATTCATTCAACTCCTCCGCCTTGGCTAGCGCCTCGTCAAAACCGGAGCCCGAGTTACAGCGAGGCATATGGAGTCGAAGCTTTGTCCAATAGCGCCCGGCGTCGTAACCAGCCAGTGGCTATAACTTGGTGCAAGACCGAATACATCGGGGAGGACGAGCGGGCGGCTCATTAGCAGCTCGGCGGCGGCATATCGGGATCTCAGTATCAAGCGACTTCTATGGGAGCAGGAGTAGCTACCGTAACCGGTGGAGTTCCTTGTTTGGTGCCGGCTCACGGGATTACGTCTGCCCAAGGATTTCAAGGGACCTCGAAAGGTCTTGGGATTACACGGCCGACTTACAGCCCGAGGCTGGATCGAGAGTTCTGAGATGGCCATGGAGCTTTGGAGGTCGTGACATAACAATGGCTAAGTACTTCACCATGATGTTAGATGGAGCGGCCCGATCTTGGCTAAAGGGTTTGCCTCCCAATTCCATTAGCTCATGGGCGGAGCTAAAGGCCCGGTTTATCCGTAACTTCAAGGACACTTGCAAGCAATCTATGTCAATTGTGGATTTGACCAATTGTAAGCAGGAGGAAGGCGAATCCACAACTCATTGGGTGCGCCGGGTCAAGGAAATAATACACTCATCTGATAAGATGGACGCCGGTTCTGTAGTACTCATGTTGGAGAAGAATTGTCGCTTTGACCCGCTGAGGCAGAAATTGGGGCACCTTAAGAGAGATTGCAATGATATGGGTACGCTGATGGCAGCCTTAGTCAAATCGCCCGATTACGATAGTACCAAGGATCCAGCGTCGATGAGGAAAAGACAGGGAAGGGAAAGAAGAACGGTAATGGAAAAGGTCAATGACATAACCCGGCAAGTCAAGGAGGCGACAAGCGTAAAGCGGATGGTAACCCGGAGTTTGTGGCCAATGCCAATGCACAAGGTAACAACGAAGCGTAAGGGAAGACCGCCCCTCGATCTGGCGGCTCGGGCCCATCTCTTGAGCTGACTTCTCAATGAGCCTTGCAGAGACACGGCACTCGGGGCGTCCGCCACCCACTTATGGAAAGACTGTAGCGATCATGAAGGCTTTTTAAGAATTCCAACATGTTTGATGGCAATCATGGATCAGCGGCGGCTCGGGGCTGGTGGTTTTCATGGCCGGGTGGCGGTTCAAGTTAAACTTTCGGGGAGGTCAAGGTGGCTATAATCAGCAAACAACCCGGCCAAGGGGACAGCGGCAGCGATCGAGTTATCGAGCCATCCAAAGCGGTGAATGGTGGGCAATACCATGTGTTCACTACTAACTTGTGCAGCGTGACGGAAGGTTCATAAGAGGCATGAATTACATTCACCGGCGGTTCCCGTTATTTGAGGTGGATGAGCAGCCCATCATATGGAGCAGGAGGATCACCCCCTCGGGTTGATAACCCGGGTCGGTTAATGGTGGTGGCACCTCGAGGTTGGTGGATACAAATTCACTAAGGTACTCATGGACGGAGGAAGCATCATCAATATTCTCTATTATGAGACCTTTACGCCGCATGGGGTTGACTGATAAGGACTTGAGGGCGTCCAACACTGTCTTTCATGGAGTGGTGCACAGTAAGTCGGCGTACCCAGTTGGCAAGATTGAGCTGGAGGTGGCCTGTGGAGATGAATATGATTCAAGGGCTGAGAAATTGACGTTTGAGGTAGTCAAAATCAGGAGCCCGTATCATGCTCTGTTTGGACAGCCAGCTTATGCCAAGTTCATGGCGCGACCGTGTTATGTTTATCTGCAGCTCAAGATGCCGGGTTACAAGGGCACCATCATTGTGCATGGGAGTCGAAAGGTAGCCCTGGAATGCGAAGAAGGCAATGCGGCTTATGCTGAATCTGTTTGTGCAGAAGAGGAGCTGAAGTTTTATCAAAATAATGTTGACCCGACGGATATGACCTATTTAAAGAAGCCAACCATAGAGCAAGACTCGGCGTTGAAATTTAAGTCGGCCACCGAGACAAAGCTGGTCGACTTCACTCCAGGCGATTCTTCCAAGCAGTTCAGCATCAGTACCAATTTGCATCCCAAATAGGAAAGCGCGCTCATCGAGTTCATCCGTGAGAACCGGGACATCTTTGCATGGAAACCTTCGACATGCGGGTGTCTGAGAGAACTTCGGCCGAGCACACTCTTAACATTGATCCGAAGTATAAGCCGGTCAGGCAGTTTCTTCGGCGGTTCAATGAGGAAAGACGGAAAGCTATCAGGGAAGAGGTCGCTCGGCTCTTAGCAGCCGGGTTCGTCGTGGAAGTTTTTCACCCGGAGTGGTTGGCTAACCCGGTGCTTGTGCTCAAGAAGAACGGCACCTGGCGGATGTGTATGGATTACACGGACTTAAATAAAGCTTGTCCGACTGATCCCTTTGCTCTACCCCGTATTGATCAAATCATTGATGCTACGGCGGGTTGTGAGTGTTTGAGCTTTTTGGATGCTTACTCTGGTTATCATCAGATCAAAATGGCAATGAAGGACCAGGAGAAAACAGCTTTTATTACTCCGTTTGGAGCCTTCTGCTATGTATCTATGCCATTTGGACTTAAGAGTGCTCAGGCGACTTATCGGTGATTGTGTATGCAATTGTCTCCACAATCGATTAGGCGCAATGTTCATGCTTATGTAGATGTTATTGTGGTGAAATCGAGAGAAGGAAACCACGATATCTGATTTAAAGGAAACCTTTGATAATCTTGGTCTATAAGATGATGCTTAACCCGGACAAGTGTGTATTTGGTGTACCGGCAAACTTTTAGGATTCCTGGTCTCGAGCAGGGCATTGAAGCTAACCGGAGAAGATCAAAGCGATTACCTCTCTGGCTAAACCGGTGCATCAATGATGTTATTTGGTGGCGGTCGGCGTCGCTTGCTAAGGTTCATAAGCGGTTGGGTGAAGGCTTTACTTTATGTCGGATGATGAAGAAAATAGACACTTTTTATGCAGGTGAGGAGCTGCTGATGCTGCCTTTGAAGCTTTGAAGACACAATTGTCCGAGCGCGGTTCTTGCGGCTCCCATTGATAAAGAGCCGTTCTTTGTTGTATGTCATTGCTAATTCACGGTATCGATTATTTGCCATCATGGTGGAGCGCGAGGAGGCTGGCAAGGAGCATCCGGTTCAACGGCCGGTTTATTACATCAGTGAGGTGCTCATAGAATCCAAGCAAAGGTATCCACATTGGTAGAAACTTGTTTATGGAGTGTTTATGGCAAGCCGGAAGCTCAAGCAGTACTTCCAAGGTCATCCTATAACTGTGGTAAGTTCTGCCCCCTTGGGAGACATCATCCAGAACAGAGAAGCCACAGGACAAGTCGCCAAGTGGGCCATTGAGCTTGGGCCTCATGGTTTGAAGTACATGCCACGTACAGCTATTAAGTCTCAAGCCTTAGTAGACTTTATCAATGATTGGACAGAGTTACAAGCACATGAAGAGAAGCCAGATAACACATATTGGACTATCCACTTCGATGGGTCTAGGCAGTTGGAAGGCTCAGGGGCTGGAGTCGTTTTATCTTCCCCCCGAGGTGATAAATTTTGCTATGTGCTCAACCTTATGTTGCCCTGTACTAACAATGCAGCTGAGTACGAGGCTTTACTCCATGGTCTCCGGATGGCCAAAGAGATGAATTTGAGCCGGGTAAGGTGCTTGGGCGATTCAGACCTCGTCGCTCAACAGGTGTCAGGCACGTGGGACTCTAAGGATCCCCTTATGGCGGCTTATCGTCCTGAAGTTGATGCGGTGGCCGGGCACTTCAGGGGTTATCAAGTAGAGCACATTGATCGAAGGAAGAATGAGGCGGCTGATGCTTTAAGCCGGGTGGGGTCTCAGCGTAAGCCGGTGCCGCCTAACACCTTTCTTAACGTTTTGCATAACCCTTCTGTCAGAGTGCCTACAGAGGAAGAACTAGCAGTGCCAGACCCGGAGGCACAGCTGGTGGCGGCTCTCCACGCCATCCCAGATTGGACAGTCCCATATTTGGCCCACATGACCCGGGGAGAGTTGCCTGAGGACGAGACCTTGGCGAGACAAATCATCAGGCGATCCAAATCTATGACAATTGTTCATGGCGAGTTGCATCACCGCAGTGTCCTTTGGGCGTTTGACGTTGCGTATCGCTGCGGAGGTCTGGAGATGCCATTGAGATTCATGAAGGAGATTGTGGTCATCATGCGGCTCAAAATCTCACGGTGGCCAAGGCTTTTTTCGTCATGGTTTTTATTGGCGACAGCTCATCGCGTCGCGGAGGATCTGGTCGACAAATGTGATGGATGTCAAAAATTCTCACGACGAGCTCATGTGCTGGCTCAAGAATTGAGGATGATCCCAATTACTTGGCGTTTGCAATCTGAGGGGCTTGACATGGTTGGACCTTTCAAAAGGTCTAAGGATAAGAAGACACGCATGTTGGTGGCGGTGGATAAATTCACCAAGTGGGTTGAAGCGAGCCGGTCGGTAAATGTGATGCAGCCACGGCCGATTCAGTTCATGAAAAGGTGATCTTCGTTTGGCTTTCCACACAACATTATAGCGATAATGGTACTAACCTCTCCAAAGGTGCCATGGAAGAGTTACATCGGCGAGCACATCCGGCTCGACGTTTCGGCTGTTGCTCACCCTCAATCTAATGGTCAAGCGGAAAGAGCTAATCAAGAGATCTTGAAGGGTATCAAACCCCGGCTCTTAGTTCCCTTGCAGCAAACTCCAGGTTGTTGGGTGGAGGAGTTACCCTCCGTGCTATGGAGCATCAACACAACGCCTAACAGATCTATAGGTTATACACCTTTCTTCATGGTGTGCAGGCGGAAGGCGGTTACGCCAAGTGACATCGGCATGACTCACCCGAGTGGCGGCTTACGTTGAGGCTGATAATGAAAAAGCTCGTCAGGATGCACTTGACTTGTTGGATGAGGAGCGAGACTTGGCAATAGCCCGCTTCGGCGATTTACCGGCAAGAAGACCTGCGCCAATTATCACAAATTACCGGGTTAGAAGCAAAGCTTTTCAGAAGGCGATTTAGTGCTCCGGCTCATCCAGGATCGGTCGATATGCACAAGCTATCCCTCCACGGAAGGACCTTTTGTGGTCAGTAAAAATTTGAACAACGGGTCCTACTACCTCATCGATGTTCGAGAACACAAAGACTCACGTAAGTCGGAGGAAGAGACCCGCCGGCCGTGGAACATAGCTCATCTTTGGCCCTACTATACTTGAGCCACCGGCTCTCAGAATATATATGTTTTTCCTTTTTTAACAATGTATATATTATATAAAGTAATAAAGCATGACCTCTTTTCTTTCCACCCTTAAAAGTTCATATATCTTCTTTACCAGGTAGTGGAAACAACCAACAGGGAGCGGATCATATCTGAATCCGGCCTTCCCTTTGGTCCGGCTTATGATCATATCTGAATCTAAGCCATGGTCACTTGGGGGCTTCCTGTTCAAACATAGGTCGATTGAACCAAAGAGAACATAGTATCGATACCAGGTTGATCGGCATCTTGCCAAACCCACTTGGGGGCTTCTTGATCATATTTGAATCATAGCTTAACCTTTGGGTTACGGCGTGGATCGTATTGAATCAGCGTCATTAAACAACTCTCATGGTCACTTGGGGGCTTCTGTTCAAACATAGGTCGTATTCGAACCAAAGAGAACATAGCTGTCGATACCCATTTGATCGGCATCGCCAAAGCCACTGGGGGCTATATGATCGTATCTGAATCTTAGCTTAACCCCTCTGGAACGGTTTACTGATCGTATTCGAATCAGAGGCCCTTGAAAAATTAAGTTTATTATTCATTTTACTCTGTAAGTGTAAATAATATCAAGGGCCAAGTAAACATTATATGTGCCAACTCTCAGAAGTTAAGTTAACTCTCTGTTTTTTGAGTCACATAAGCCGGTGAGGTATGTTTCAAATAAGATAACAGGTATATTATTATGGTTATAATCATAAACCGGCTGTTTTTATGATGTTTTGGTTCATACTCCGGGTTCTCACTATTTTATGTGACCCCGGATGTGATAAGTCGCCAAGGGAATTCCGTTTTTTGTTTTATACACAGGATAAAGCAAGAAAGTTTTGGACGTCAAGGAAAAGTTAACATAAGCCGGAAGTATATAACGATAGCGGCTTATGACAATATTAAGCATCAAAAACATGCGCGAAGGCATGACAGAGTTAAGAGGTTTCTCTACCCTATTACAAGACTCCCCGAGTCTGAATAATGAAGCATCGTTGTTTCAAAGACATAGTGTCAGGCGGGTTACTCCTTTGGTGGGCTTGAAGATTCCGGGTTATCCTTCTCTGCCTCTCCGTCTGCTGCTCTGTCTTGGAAGGTTGACGAGGTCCAGTCAATGCCGCTTAAGGCTTCAAATTCAGCTTCATCATCTATTAAACCGGTTGGGTCAACTTCAGGAGCAAAGGTGTGCTTACGAGTTGGAGGAATCGGTGGCGTCATCATAGTGAGGAGTTGGAATCCTCCGGTTCTCATTGTCATAACCGGTGATACTTGGTAAGATCAATATCGTTGCCAATGATGGTGGCCACAGGACGTACGACTCTCAAGCAGGCGGTAAAGTCTGATTCATCAAATACAGAGCCGTCTTCCTTCAAGCTGGGGTATCCAAGAGCAACGTCTGCCAGGTCTAACTCTGGAAGCAATGCCTTGGCCCGGCTTAAGGCGGCTATGGCCCAGTTCTAGCAGATGCCGCCTTAGCTCCACGAATCATTGGGGTAACACGGCAAGCCGTTTGAGCACATCTGCGGGAGATAGGGAGCATCATTTGATAAAGCCACAACGGCCAAAACGCGTTGTGACCCGTGTATAGCTGTTCCACCCGTAGTATACACCGCCTTAAGCTTGATCAATCGGTATTACGCTTTGAGGTTCATGCTCACAGGGCCTGCATTTATACATATAAGGTGAGCGGAGTTAACAATTAAAATAGACATCAAAGGAACCATTGTGATATTCAAGAAATACATAGTAACTTACCGAAGATTGCTGAGACCATTTGAGATATCTGGCGCTTTAAGCCGGACAGCTCGGCGGTTGCTTGACGAAGTGATGTTCTATTTGTCTCGGCACTGGGTCACAAGTGAGGCCTTTTCATCCGCCCAGATTTTCTTCTCCGCATCAAAATTCTTCTTCAACTTCTCTTGTTCAGAGATGCTGAATGCAAATTTGGAGTTGGCCTTTTGAATTTCAAGTTCCTGGGCTGCTAGACGAGTCTTCAGGTCAGCGATCTCCGACTCAAATTGACTGGTGGAGGCCTGCGTTGATGCCGGGTTATAATCAAGGTTATGGTAAGATATCATTAAGTCCCAAGCACTTTGCAAGCAAAGACCCTTGACACTTGGGGGCTAATGTATGCTGAAGAACATTTTAATTTATCATGCTGGATTATGTATATTAAAAGTCTCAAGCACTTTACAAGTAAAGATACTTGACACTTGGGGGCTAATGTGTGTCGCACGTTCAAAGCTATCATATTATAACCGGGTTAAATATATTCTCTTTTAAACGGACGAACTAACGATGGCAGATCTCTAAGTCTACTGACATATTTATTCATAAGCGGTAGACTTGGGGCTGAAATTTGTCTGATAAGTAAGAATCAGGAAAATAGTATGAGTTATACCTCAGATTTGTCTTGTATTTGTTTCACCATGTCAATTTCGGTGTCGGCTGTTATGCACTTGATTCAGATAGCCCGAGACTATATCACCAATGCTTAAGTGAGTATAATCAGCGATGTCCTGTTTGGCCTTTCGGTGTTCGGCAAGTTCTTCCTTGGCAGAACACTTGGCAAGGACAGTAGGCTGCCCCGGTTCAACAAACTGGCTTTTCAAAATTTCGACTTTCGGGTCAGTTGTCTTGACCGGGCTAGGAATTTCCGGGTTATCGGAGCTGTTGAAAGTATCTTCGGCAGGCGAGTCAGAAGATATTTGGAATTTCAGATCTTGGGATTCGGTAGTTGATTGATGAGTGGAAGCATCGAGGCGGTATTAGAGTTAAACTCGATTGCTACCGGGTCTTGGATGGCTTATTCTTTTTGCCCTCTTCTTGGGCTTCACACTTATTGTGGACAAAGCGAAGGGTGAGTATAAAAATATGAGTAAGGTAAAGTATAAGGATAACAAAGGTATATTACCCAGGGGCAGTCTTGAAGGCCGGCATATTGGATTGCATAGACTCGCCGGAGGAAGGAGAGGTATCCTGATAATTGGAGTCAGATGAATTGAGAGATTGGCGAATTAAGCCCGCCGAAGGTAAAACAGAACGTAAATCGGAGATAACCTCAGTCCGACGCTTCCTAGTTACATCGGGTAATCCGGAGGAGAGTTCTACGTCTTGATTGGCCCGAGTCTGCCTCCAGTTCTCAAGCTGTTGTTGCCTCAAAAGAAATTGAGGATCTTGGTAAGCTAGAGGATGTGAAAATCTTACTTTCCGGGTCACCCTTTGGATTTTTTGCTTTGGCAAAGGCTCTGAGTCGGAGGAGATTATAGTTACCTCTTCATCAATTGCTTGACTGTTCCCTGTATCCTCCTGAAAGGATAGAATGTCAGTAAAGTAACGACAGAGGAGTTAAGAAAATCAAAGGATTACCTCTTCATCATCCGAAGAAGAGTCATCCAATTTAAGCATATCGGAGGCGCTGGGTTTCTTCTTCTTTGAGGTGCCCGTCTTGGCGGCCTTCCTTTCGGTTTTCTTGGCTGCCCTGGCTTGTTTGGCAGCCTCGTGGTCATATTTGACCTTCCAGAAATTATCACCGGCCTGTGGAAAAAGATAAGGAATCATAAGTACAAAGAAGGTATAACATGTTAAAGAGTATTTATTAAGATTGGTAACTCACTGCAGGGGCCGGTTTCTTCTTGCAGAAGGGAAGTAAAGCGAAGGCATTGCTGAATTACGATGCCCTCCTTCAGCCGATGGATCGGGTTGTAGCATCTACCACATCATCTGGTAAGTCGTCAGGACTATGGCGCATTGGATCTTTCTTCTCGCCTGTGTAAGTACACATTTAGCCGGAGCGGCGGCTTAATGGTAGTATTCGCCAGGTGACCCAGACCCGGACCAGATCGATGCCGTTTAACCCATTTCCTAACAGAGCTTTGATCTTCTTGATGGTAGGATTGAGAGGCGAGCGCTCAACGGTGATCAACTTATCCGCTTGGTGATGGTTGGACTCAAAAGGCGCGGTAGGCGAAAATGAAGCGAGGCTTCTCATCAGCCAGTGAAGTGTCTTGACAGTAGAACCACGTCTGGTTCCAATCTTTTGGGTGACTCGGCAGCTCAGCATAAGGAAAAAGGCAATCTCTCCGCCGCTGGATTGAGATGCCTCCAAGCTCAAGACTAGGCCCATTCGCATGTTCATTCTGCCGGTTTAAGTAAAAAAGTTCTCTGAACAAAAGCAGACTTGGCTCCTCTCCCAGGTACACCTCGCAGAAGACTTGGAAATTACAAAGATTTGACACGGAATTGGGTCCAATGTCTTGAGGTCTAAGATCAAAGAAATTCAAAACTTCCCTGAAGAATTTTGAGCCAGGAGGGGCAAATCCCCGGTTCATGTGATCCGTGAAAATTATCACCTCCGCTTCTTTGGGTTGAGGCCTCTCTTCAGACGGGTCAGGGGCACAATAAGACATGACCTCCTTTTTTGGCGGTGGCGGACTTCTGAACTTCGGCAAGTTTACTCTTGGTAGCGTGGATGGGACCCAATTGCAGGTTACAGGGGCCTTGGCCGCCTTAGGTGCCATGACAACAGTTGGCCTATTACAAAATAAGAAGATCTGGTTCAATTTTAACCCGGGAGAAATATCCTAATTATTCAAGGTGGCGGCTTAATGAGGGGCCTAATGATATAAGGGTGACTGTGCAACAATATTTAAGCCGCTATAAGTATCAAGAGCAGTTCAAAATTCTTAAGGTCATGAGAAGCAAGCAAGGCTCACAGACCAGTGTCATTCATTTAAGCCGGCTACCTGGACAGTTGTGTTTCAGAGCATTTGACAGAAGCAGTTTTCCGGGTGATAAAAACAGATTTCATAATCTTCTACTAATATTTGAGATCAAAGGTCTGTTCTGATATGAAAAATTTTCTAGACCTAAAAACTGATGCAGGCGTGTTCATAGGCTCGAATGAGGGTTTTTTTTACAGAGAAAGGGATCTGCTTTTTATCCTAAACAAGTGCGGAAACAACTACCGCGGCTATTTTATATCATTTTTAGATCAGAAGAGGCGTCTAAGAGGAAAACTAACAAGGGTTGGGCTCTAATGGTGATGAACTCCGACGAACTCGAGGAAGCTCTAATGCAGATCTAAGCAAGGAAGGGAAGGGAACTTACGGATCTGGATGGGCCGCGGAGGTTCGTCGCGTTTCTCTGGTCCAACCAGGTCGATGCAGCGGCCTGAGACGGTGAAGACAGGAAGCCCGACAGCAGCGGCGGCGGAGCTCGAGAGGAGGCAAGAGGAAGAAGACGACTGGAAGGAGGAGAATGGGAGACCTAGGTCGCACCTATTTATAAGGAGAGGATAACTGAGACGGCGTGGGAAACGAGGAGATAAGAATTATTATCCAGCGGCCCCGACGCCTCGATTTTCGGAACAGTCAATAAAAACAGAGATCCGTTGAAAGATACGGTGGAATAGAAAAATAATTTAAGAAAAGGATGATGTCACAGCGGCTTAACCCGGATCCAAAAGATGACGTCATGGCGGGTTAAAGAAAACCTTTTTGCGAGCAGTAAGGCGAAGATTTATTTCTTAAAGTATTTTTAAGATTGATATGAACAGGTTCAAACCAATCTGGGGCCTAATGTCGGGGATATAACTATTTGTAAGCCGCCCAGGAGGGGCCGGGTTACGCAAGAAGATTCACCAGAGAGAAGCCCAAGACCAAGCATGAAGATGGCGGTTCAATAAAGGGCTTAGGGCCCACAGGTAGCTTAAAGCCCGTTGTAGTAAACTGCCATAAAGGCATGACTTGTACCATAAGGTAGACTTAACTAGTCACCGAGCCGGACATTGTTTATAAGCCGGCCGGGACTCTGTAAGCCACAGGGCGTCAACCCGTGTATATAAGGGACGACCTCTTTAGGGCAGAAAACAACCCATCGAGAGCCGGGCATAGCGTATTTTGCTCCCTGGTCATCGAAACATCAAGCAATACCAACCCAACTAGACGTAGGCTTTCCTTCACCGCAAGGGGGCGAACTAGTATAAAACCTCTCGTGTCCTTTGTCCCGATTAACCCCTTTAAGCTTCCTAGTTGCGATGGCTCCACGACTAAGTCCTTGCACGAGGACATCTGCCGTGACAATTCCACGACATATCCCTAGGAAACTCTATGATGAATGGGAACCTACTATCAAAATTGAAATTAAAGATTATGAGTTTAATGCTTTGTGTGATTTGGGTGCTAGTGTCTCCACTATTCCCAAAACTTTGTGTGATTTGCTAGATTTCCGTGACTTTGATGATTGCTCTCTAAACTTGCATCTTGCGGATTCCACTATTAAAAATCCTATGGGAAGAAATAATGATGTTCTTATTGTTGCAAATAGGAATTATGTGCCTGTAGATTTTATCATTCTTGATATAGATTGCAATCCTTCATGTCCTATTATTCTTGGTAGACCTTTCCTTAGAACGATTGGTGCAATTATTGATATGAAGGAAGGAAATATTAGATTCAATTTCCATTAAAGAAAGGCATGGAACACTTTTCTAGAAAGAAAATAAAATTACCATATTAATCTATTATGAGAGCCACTTATGAATTGCCTACCAAAGATGGCAATACCTAGATCTATCCTTGCTTTTATGCCTAGCTAGGGGCGTTAAACGATAGCGCTTGTTGGGAGGCAACCCAATTTTATATTTTTATTTTTTATTTTTTGCTTCTGTTTAGGAATAAATAATCCATCTAGCCTCTGTTTATATGTGGTTTTATCTTTTAATTAGTGTTTGTGCCAAGTTAAACCTATTGGATCTTCTTGGATGATAGTTATTTGATCTTGCTGTAATTTCCAGAAACTTTGCGCTCAGTGCCCGAATTGTTAAAAATCACCAGAACGTGATAAAACACTGATTCCAATTGCTTCTGATCAATAAACAAATTTTCCAGGTCGTCTAATTTTGGTAGAATTTTTTGCGTTCCAGAAGTTTGCGTTAGTTACAGATTACTACAGACTGTTCTGTTTTTGACAGATTCTGTTTTGCGTGTGTTGTTTGCTTATTTTGATAAATCTATGGCTCGTAAAATAGTTTATGATCCATAGAGAAGTTGGAATACAGTAGGTTTAACACCAATATAAATAAAGAATGAGTTAATTACAGTACCTTAAATTAGTCTTTTGTTTTGTTTCTCTAACGGGGCTCACGAGATTTCTATTGAGTTTTGTGTTGTGAAGTTTTCATGTTTTGGATGAATTCTTTTGATGGATTATGGCACAAGGAGTGGCAAGAGGCTAAGCTTGGGGATGCCCATGGCACCCCTAAGATAATCCAAGGACACCAAAAAGTCAAAGCTTGGGGATGCCGGAAGGCATCCCCTCTTTAAATCCACTTCCATCGGTAATTTACTTGGAGCTATATTTTTATTCACCACATGATAAGTGTTTTGCTTGGGCGTCTTGTATCATTGCGTCTTTGCTTGTTAGTCTACCATAATCATCTTTGCTGTACACACCTTTTGAGAGAGCCATACATGAATTGAAATTTGATAGAATAATATATGTGCTTCACTTATATCTTTTGAGCTTGATAGTTTTGCTCATAGTGCTTCACTTATATCTTTTGAGCATGATAATTTTTGCTCTTGTGCTTCACTTAGATCTTTTAGAGAACGGTGGTGGATTTGTTTTAAAGAAACTTGATCTCTCATGATTGACTTAGATTATTTTGAGAGTCGTTAATCGCATAGTAATTTGCTTAATATCAATATACT
This sequence comes from Aegilops bicornis, assembly GCA_021605145.1. Classification (NCBI taxonomy): domain Eukaryota; kingdom Viridiplantae; phylum Streptophyta; class Magnoliopsida; order Poales; family Poaceae; genus Aegilops; species Aegilops bicornis. Next base: position 263,672,704 of record CM038674.1, on the reverse strand, counting down.
TGGTATTCAAGATATGTGAAACTTTCTTTTGAGTGCATTGAATATTAAGATAAGTTTGATGCTTGATAATTGTTTTGAGATATGAAGATGGTGATATTAGAGTCATGCTAGTTGAGTAGCTATGAATTTAAAGAATACTTGTGCTGAAGTTTGTGATTCCGTAGCATGCGCATTATGGTGAACCGTTATGTGATGAACTTCGGGCAGGAGTTTATTTATTGATTGTCTTCCTTATGAGTGGCGGTCGGGGAATGACGATGGTCTTTTCCTACCAATCTATCCGCTAGGAGCATGCAGCGTAATACTTTGCTTTGATAACTTCTAGATTTTTCCAATAAGTATATGAGTTCTTTATGACTAATGTTGAGTCCATGGATTATACACACTTTTTCCCATCCTTCCACCATTGCTAGCCTCTCTAATACAAGTGCACTTTTCCTTTGGTATCATACACCCACCATATACCTTCCTCAAAACAGCCACCATACCTACCTATCATGGCATTTCCATAGCCATTCCGAGATATATTGCCATGCAACTTTCCACCGTTCCGTTTATTATGACACGCTCCATCATTGTCATATTGTTAGCATGATCATGTAGTTGACATCGTATTTGTGGCAAAGCCACCGTTCATAATTCTTTCATACATGTCACTCATGAATCATTGCATATCGATTACACGCCGGGAGGCATTCATATAGAGTCATATTTTTGTTCTAAGTATCGAGTTGTAATTGTTGAGTTGTAAGAAAAATAAAAGTGTGATGATCATCATTATTAGAGCATTGTCCCAAGTGAGGAAAGGATGATGGAGACTATGATTCCCCCACAAGTCGGGATGAGACTCCGGACGAAAAAAAAGAGGCCATAAAAAAATAGAAAAGGCCCAAATAAAAATAAAATAAAATAATGAGAGAAAAAGAGAGAAGGGACAATGTTACTATCCTTTTACCACACTTGTGCTTCAAAGTAGCACCAAGATCTTCATGATAGAGAGTCTCTCATTTTTCACTTTCATTTACTAGTGGGAATTTTCCATTATAGAACTTGGCTTGTATATTCCAATGATGGGCTTCCTCAAATGCCCTAGGTCTTCGTGAGCAAGCGAGTTGGATGCACACCCACTTAGTTTCTTTTGTTGATCTTCCATATACTTATAGCTCTAGTGCATCCATTGCATGGCAATCCCTACTCACTCACATTGATATCTATTGATGGGCATCTCCATAGCCCGTTGATACGCCTAGTTGTTGTGAGACTATCTTCTCCCTTTTTGTCTTCTCCACACCATTATTCTATTCCACCTATAGTGCTATATCCATGGCTCACGCTCATGTATTGCGTGAAGATTAAAAAAGTTTTGAAAATGTTAAAGTATGAAACAATTGCTTGGCTTGTCATCGGGGTTGTGCATGATTTAAATATTTTGTGTGGGGAAGATGGAGCATAGCCAGACTATATGATTTTGTAGGGATAACTTTCTTTGGCCATGTTATTTTGAGAAGACATAATTGCTTAGTTAGTATGCTTGAAGTATTATTATTTTTATGTCAATATGAACTTTTGTCTTGAATCTTTCGGATCTGAATATTCATACCATGGTTAAGAAGATTTACATTGAAATTATGCCAAAGTATCCTCCGCATCAAAAATTCTCTTTTATCATTTACCTACTAGAGACTGAGCAGGAATTAAGCTTAGGGATGCGATACGTCTCCAACGTATCTATAATTTTTGATTGCTCCATGCTACTTTATTTATTGTTTTGGAGTATAATGGGCTTTATTTTCCAATTTTATATTATTTTTGGGACTAACCTATTAACGGAGGCCCAGGCCCCGAAATTGCTGCTGTTTTTTGCCTTTTCAGTATTTGAAGAAAGCAGAATATCAGCGGAGTCCAAGCGGAATGAAACCTTGAGCGTGATTTTCTCACGAGCGTGATCCGGAGACTTGGACCTTCACGCCAAGGAACATCGGGATGACCACGAGTGTGGGCGCGCCCCCTGGGCGCCCTTGCCTCGTGGGCCCCCTGATGCTCCAATCGACATACTCCTTCCTCCTATATATACCTCATTGCCCCCAAGCGATCGGGCAGGGCCAAAAACCTAATTCCACGCGCAACTTCCTCTATCCACGAGATCCCATCTTGGGGCCTGTTCGAGCTCATGGGAGGGGCATCCACCATGGAGGGCTTCTACATCAACACCATAGCCTCTCCGATGAAGTGTGAGTAGTTTACTTGAGACCTATGGTCCATAGCTAGTAGCTAGATGGCTTCTTCTCTCTTTTTGGATCTCAATACAATGTTCTCCCCTCTGAGGAGTCCGGATTAGGGGTGTCCGGATGGCGGACTACCATCATCGGCAGGACTATCATCGGCCGGACTATCATCATCGACCGGACTCCAAGACTATGAAGATACAAGATTGAAGACTTCTCCCGTGTCCGGATGGGACTTTCCTTGGCGTGGAAGGCAAGCTTGGCGTCTGGATATGTAGATCTCCTACCATTGTAACCGACTCTATGTAACCCTAGCCCTCTCCGATGTCTATATAAACCGGATGGCTTTAGTCCGTAGGGACTAGAATCCTAACAACACTTACAATCATACCATAGGCTAGCTTCTAGGGTTTAGCCTCCTTGATCTCGTGGTAGATCCACTCTTGTAACATCCACAATATCAATATCAATCAAGCGGAGACGTAGGTTTTACCTCCATCAAGAGGGCCCGAACACAGGTAAACATCGTGTCCTTGTCTCCTGTTACCATCCGCCTAGACGCTGATTCGGGACCCCCTACCCGAGATCCGCGGTTTGACACGAAATTGGTGCTTTCATTGAGAGTTCCTTGCGTGCCGTCACCCGATAGGAAGGATGCCTCCTCCCGTCTTCAAGGGCGGTATTTTTACCGCCAAAGGAGCCCTGGCCGCCGGCCAAACTATCGACTAGGTGGTTTTCTTATGACCGCTTTGTCCGACCGCTTCTACAATGACCTCTCAAGTCGTCAAAAGCAATTTTCACGTCATCTCGGAATTACATGGCGGCTGGATCCTATAGAGCTCGTCGTGGTAAGCGAGCTCTTGGATCGCATCGCCCGCCACAGGAGTCGCTTCGGACTACAAACAGATTGGGCTTAAAACCGATGCGAGAGATTAACTCTCCCAGGTCACCCACCACGTTCGCGGTGGTAGAGGAACAATCTTGGCGGCGCTTCTCCTATATTGAAAACTAGTCATGTCCGGCTTCGAACCCCCCATGCCGGATTCCGCGGAGGGACGGACTTCGATCAAGCCTTGAACTTAAAGTCGGGGCATCGGACCCGCACTTCGTTGGACAACGTCCGACAATCAAACTTCCAAATTGGAAACTTCTCGGCCTTGAGCCTTGAGATGGGTAGGGTCCCGGACTTAATTCCACCCGCCCGCCCGGACATATACGATCTATCTCTAATCCGGCAAGTGCCCGGCGAGACGATTACATCACTCTGGGCGAGATTCCTCCTGGTTATGGAGCGAGGATAAAGGAATTGCCGAGAGGAAAAGCATAATCTCAATTTTTTTTGCAATAATTGCGCGGACGAGGACTCTTGAGCGCCACGTCGGCCGTCGTGAAATTACACGCTTCACCGACACAGGCGTCCATAATGCGAAAATCTTGTGCGATGGAGGATTTCGGACAACGAAAATAATTTTTGGGACAATCGGCCCGAATACAACCCTAGTCACTTAGCGAAGGGTGCATTACACTCGTGCACCGGATACAAAAACCAAAAAGCAAAAGACCCCATAAAGGACGCGGAACCGTACTAGAGGGATGGCTTAAGCGGACCTGTAAAATTCCCTTGATCTGAAGAAGGCGCCGTCCCAACACATAACCTTGAGCATGTTGGATATTACGGCAGGTGGCCAAAAGTGGAGAGGCTTCTAGCGGAAAACCACCCCAACAACATCGATGCAGTATCAACAGTCTTTGAGACTTTCGCATCAAATAATATGCGAAGCGAACAATCCAGCGGCCTCGCCGAAGTCTACCAAGTAGCAACAACCAATCCATGGAGCGACACAGCCATCACCTTCAACGCTTGACGAACCTAAATTCCGGACAGCCCGAGCTCGGCCCTTGTGGTACTTAGTCCAATAGTGAATGACTTTTGACTTACAAAAGTCCTCATGGATGGCGGCAGCTGGATTAAACCTCATCTACGAGGAAACCCTTCAAAAATGGAAATAGGCGGAGCCGCATTGGCGAAGCGGCACACAACCTTTAGAGGAATAATCCCTAAATGCCCAAGGAGGCGGCGCATTTGCCTGAGGAAAAATCACACTCGATGTGGTATTATTTCGCTCACGGACAATTACTGAGATCCGAAGAAGTCACGTTCCAAGTGGCCCCGTTCAACAGCGGATATCACGCTATATTAGGGGCGAAGGCATTCACAATTTTTCAAGCCGTACCCCATTACGGGTACATGAAGCTCAAAATGCACGGCCCGGCGGAATAATCACTCTCGTTAGTGATCGGACATAGCACTCGCGCCCGAAAACAAGACAGCCGCATTAGCCTTAGAGGCACTATCCAAAGCCCTAGCGGCGGAGGAACTCCTGCCACGCTAAGCGCTCACGGTGAATAGGGACGATGTGATACTCGACAAAGAGATCCAAGTCCACCTCCTTTAAACCAGCGAGATGAAATAGTAAAATTCCAGGTCCACCTAGCGGACCCGACAAAACGGCCTCCATCGGGGCACAATTGAACCCCGATGTGGGCCTTGCCTGAGAATTCGCCGGAAAATTGGGACATTTTGCTGGCACCCCTCGGATATGCCGGAATCCCATGATTGGCGAACACCAGCCTAAACATCCTAAAAGGATTCAAGCGGGTCAAGCAGGCTCTTGACGATTTTTCGAACCCAAAAGAAAGGCAATGGGAGAAGAGCTAGCCAAATATTGGAAGCGGATTCATCGAGACATCAAGCACCGGATTGGCTAGCAAACTGGTAATGGTACCAAAGAAGGACAAATCACAGGCGCCTATGTGTCGATTTCAAAGACCTAAATAAGGCCTGCCCAAAGGATCCCTTCCCCTTCCCGCATCGACCAAATCACCGATGCCACGCGAGAACACGATTCATTGTGCTTCGGGCGCATACTCCGGCTATCATCAAATCAAGATGGCAGAAGCGGACCAAGCATAGCGGCATTCATTACTCCATATGGACCATTACGCTTCAACACGATGCCCTTCGGACTTAAAAGCGCTGGCGCAACATATTAGCGCATGATTCGAGACATGTCGGCTACCCGGATCGGCAAAAGCGGTGAGAGGCATACGTGAGCGGCGTAGTCGTCAAAACTAAACACGTCGAAACTCTAGTAGGCGACTTGAGGCTCACATTCGACAACCTCAGAGCATATGACATCAAGCTGAATCCGGAAAAATGCGTTTTCGGTGTACCAGCTGGAAAGCTGCTGGGCTTCATTGTATCCGGTAGAGGAATTGAAGCAAACCCAGCCAAGATCCGAGCTCTGTCACAGCTAGATATCCCAAAAGACCTCAAGCAAATACAAAAATTATTTGGATGCGTGGCGGCTCTAAGCCGCTTTATCTCCGATCTAGGAGAAAAGAGGCATTACCCCACTATCGCCTCCTTAGGCACACGAACACTTTGAGTGGGCGGATGCACCCACCGCGGACTCGAAGAAATAAAGGCCATCACGGCAACAAATCCGGTCTGGCTGCGCCCAACACGGGCGAACCAATGTTGTTATACATCGCAGCTACGCATCAAGTCGTAAGAAGCGGTACTCGTCGTCGAACGAGAAGCAGAAGGGCATAAATTCCCTCTTCAAAAACCGGTATACTACGTATCCTTCGTGTTAACCCCTGCAAGTCCCGTTACCCGCACTATCAGGAAGATAGCATCACGCGGTGTTCATGGCATCCGGAAGCTCCGACACTACTTTCAAGAGTGTTCGATAACGGTAGCCTCTGAAGTACCACTTAACGACATTATAAAACAACATGACGACGCCGACGGCAGAATTGCAAAATGGGCCATTGAGCTCTTACCATTTGATATATCTTACAAACCTCGTGAGCTATAAAAGTCACAAGTTTTGGCTGACTTTGTATGTTGAATGGACGAAGCCGAACTCCCTAAAGAATCTGGCGCATACTCCAATTGGATTATGCACTTGACGACTCTAAAATGTTAGCCGGATGGGGCTGGCGTCGTATTGGCGTCCCCGACCGAGACACGATCCAATCGTTACTTGAGGATAATGTACGGACTCCAACAACGCAGCCCGAACACGAGGCCCTTTTACACATGGTCTCCGGATGGCAATCTCCATGGGCATTCAACGCCTAGAGGTGTGAGGATTCAAACCTCGCAATATCCCAAATAAGCGGAGACTTTGGCGTAAAGATCAGAAAATGGCAGCATATCATAGCGCTGTCCTAAAAATGTCAGCCCGGTTTGAAGGACTTGAATTCCATCACGTGGCGGGATAATAACCAAGCAGCCGACGTCTTGTACGCATTGGCGCCAAAGCAGCGACGATGTCCCTCTAACATCTTCACAGGAGCGGCTCTTCAAGCCATCCGTACTATGGGAAGAGAATTAGGAACTAACAAACGGAACAAGCCGCACCAACCGGCGATTCAGCCGATGATATAACACCTTCCGCCCGACATAATGGCAGTAATTGCCCGTGCGGAGAACCATTCCTCGCCTACTTGCTTAGGCGGGGAGCTTCGAAGACCAAAATGAGTCCCTTGCATTGTCCGGCGATCTAAAGCCTACAAGGTCTATGAGGGAGAACTTTATAAGAAAAGCACAATAGGAGTCCTTCAAAGGTGTATCTCCAAGAGGAAGGCGAAACCTCACGGCTGAAATTCATGCGGACTAGGCGGACACCACGCGCAGCTTGGGCCTTGTAGGAAAGGCATTCCGTGCAGATTTTCTTGGCCGACGGCGAAGCGGATGCTTTCAGGACTTAGTCCAACGATGCGTCGGTTGTCGACTCTTTGCTAATCAGAGCCATATGCCACCCACCGCCCTCAAAACTATACCCATTACACGGCGTTCATGATGCTGGGGGCTTGACATGGTTGGACCACTTAAAGGGGAACCCACAAGCAAAGGTACCCTCTGGTCATGGTGGATAAATTCACCAAATGGAAAAGAGGCCAAGCCAGTTAAAACGGCGAGTCCGGACCGATGATAGACTTTATATCGGGGTAGTACACCGTTATGGTGTCCCCCACGGCATCATCACCGATAACGGCACGAACTTCACCGCCGATGAGGTTAAATCATGGTGCAAAAATATGGGCATCAAGCTCGATTACGCTTGATCTATCATCCTCAAACCAACGGTCAAGTGGAGCGAGCAAATGGTCTAATAATGGCGGCATCAAACCCGGACTAGTGCGGTCCCTCACGAAATCGACACGCCTTTGGGTAGAGGAGCTTCGACTCCGTACTCTAGGGGCTACAGACAATGCCTAACCGTACTACTTGGGATTCACACCATTCTTTATGGTATCACGGAGCGAAGCGGTTTTGCCTGCGACATCATTCATGACTCACCTCGAGTGCGCATATGCGAAGAAAGAGAAGCCGAGTTGGATCGGCGGGACAGCTTAGACGCATTGGAGGAAGAAGCGCGGCGTAGCCAAGGCTCGTTCCGCATTTTATCAGCCAGGAGGCTCGAAGATATCAAAGCGGGGAAATGCAGGCCCAAGACTTTAGCGTTGGCGAACTGGTTCTCGCTGCCGGACAAGAAAAAGGACAAGCTCAAGCCCAAATGGAAGGCCCTTCATCATCGATCAAGTCTGACCGAGCGGGGCGTACCGTCTATGAAATGCATCGGATAACCGACTCGAGCGAACCCATGGAGCGCATGCCCATGTCAGGCGATTCTATGCCTATGCACGGACTAAGAGTTCGTCCCTTTCCCCCCGTCCAATTTTTTTTTATTTCTGCTGACTTCTGTTTATCTTCTTGTTCTCAACCCTATTCATCCAAGCCCCAAAGGGCCTACTTGCGAAACGTTCGAGCGCAATAGAAGTGCTATCCGCACTCATTATACACAGGGGCTTCTTTACGAAGCTTAATTATCTGGGCTTCATGCCCGACACATGTCAAGCCTCCACATGTACCTTTTATTCACCATTATATGCATCGATATGACTTAAGTTTTGGCCAAGCTGGGTTGCACGGCTCTGTGCTTACCCCTACGTTCCCGATTGTTCGGCTAGGAGGTAAAGGAGCACCCTCTGCGATTATTCTTGCCGGGTCAGCGGATGTGTACCTCGGTAGGGTGAAGCGAAAGCTAAGCGTTCTTAAGGGAATATTCGGTTCGGTGACTTAAAAGATGATTTTTATCCACTTATTTATCTGCCCCGGATGTTTTTCTGCTCTTTTTCGCGGTCCGGACATGCACTTTGGGGCATGCCACCCCAGAGAAAGGAACCCTTAATGGAACTATTCTCCACGGAAGATGTTTCTTACTACCCATGTAATATAACATAACTAGTTGGGCACTTATGCGATAAAAGCTTTGATGACCCTCGCCTTTGGTCTCCATGCATACCCGGTTGTTTTCATAACCCGAGAAGGTATTCGGACACACTCCGGACTCTAGGGTCCCGAGGTCGAAGCGAAAAAGGTCGGCAAAAGACAAACGATCTACAATCCGGCTAGAAGGCATTTTGTATGTCATTTTATAATACATTGTCAAATCATTGGTGTATTCTTCCTCAATCCGTCTAACAGGTTGTCTAATTCTGATCTGTTGGGAAAATTTGTGACCAACTCCACTTGGCGTACACTAAACTCACGGGGATCTCCTTCCCAGCCGGGCCCCACAGTCCGACTTGACCCATGTGGTTGGGATCCGCCTTCTTGTCTGGCGTCTTTACCATGGCCCGAGCCTCCACAGCACCTTGGCGGCGAGCGAAATCTTCCATAAATGGAAGCTTTGCCGCACTCCTACTGACTTCTCCATAAGCTCCCCAAGACCCTCGGGTATGGAGAAGGCTGGCCATAGCACGGATGGCGCCGCTCATAGCCTGCCGAACTTCGTTCGATCGGTTGCAACAATTCGGAAGTTGATCACCCGTTATTACGGGCATCTCCTCGCAGGCGACTTTGTGAGCATACCTCTGGACATATTACATCAAATTGACTTCCTCGCCCGAACTCTTCTTTTCAAAGGAGTTCGCTCAAGCACTACTATATATGCGCATGACGAAGCCGCTGATTCTCCTTAACGGAAACTGGCTCGGCCGAACGCCTTTCAGCTCTTCTCCAAGCTGGGCATGGGCATCCACGGAGCTTGTTCCTTTCATGCTGCACCTTATGCGGTACCCTCTCGCTGGCCTTTAGTTGGCCTTGAAGTTCTTGCTGTCCGGATCTTGTCCGGCAGCACCTAATGTCGTTTTTAGACTTGCGCAAAGGCCAAATGCTACTTATCTTTCTAAAATAATGCGTTACCGGAGAGGTCCTTGCATTTCCTCCTGCGCCCGAGAAAATGCGGACCTCAAGTTGGGCCTTGCACTCTTGCAGCTCTTGAGGCAGTTGGGTATTCTTCTCGGTAAGATCCTCGTTTCATATGATCCTTAAATCAGTTTAATATAACTACTTTAAGTCTAAAGAGACTCTTGGCATATATAAGCTTTATTAAATTCTCTTACCCGTATGTCTTTTACATACTTTGCTCCGTAGCTCTGATAAAACCATCTTGAGCAGACGAAGGTGTGCGTCCCGTGTTAAAGGCATTCAACGCCTCGGGGAGAAGCACGCGTCACGAATAATCTTGTCCGTGGCGCCTGTGATTGAGGCACTCTCCACCTCGGACTTGGTGGCGGACGATGGTCATCCGGCATCCTCCGTCGGAGGAGCGTCAAACTGCTTGCGCTCGCCTCCCCTCGACTAGGTGCGGAGCACCGGTAGTAGAGTTGGATTGGATTGACAACTTCTACGCCTGCGATCCGGCGGGGCACTTTTTTCCCCTATAAAAGTCATGAGCACTCAAGCGCTTCCTAGGAGCGTTGCTCTAAATACTGAATTGTGAGCTACACCTTTGTGGCGACGTTTCCAGTCGCAGCGCACCTCTTCCGCCTTCTTGCTCGAGGCGGCCTGTTGGTCGACCACATGAGCTCGGCTACCGCCCTAGGCGCCTCCTGCAGATGCCATCATATCACGGTGGTGAGAAATAAGCAAGGAAGGAATAGCGGTGTCGGGGCTTGGCCGCAATCACACTGGGAAGCCAGATATAGTCAGGGATAGTCGGCCGTGATAGGGACTAAAAGCATTGTCCATGCTGAGCTGGTGGAACACCCGTCGATTAGCTCCACCTTTATGTCTGGATCCTCTTGGAGGCCGGATCCCGGGATCTCTCTGGTCCTCGGGCTGCGGGCGGACTTACATTCCCTCCATGGTCCGGCGTAGTTCTGCGTCGAAGAAGAACACGATATAAGAAACTTAAGTTTGAAAGGCACCAGGTCGGACACGCCTGAGTGTTACGCTACCCAAGGCAGGGATTATTCATGGAAACCCATTTAACGGGTTCGTCAAGAGAAATCCTCCTTCTCCCCTTATACAGGCCGGACAAGATCGTCACGGATCTTGGCCGAATCCGACCTTCTTGGCCATGGCCGGGTGGCATCGTCCTCCCGTTGAAATCCCACATGGGGTGGCCCACATGTATTGTAGTGGCTGCACCCCCGCATAATGCATGTTGCCATGATTCCAATCATGGCCAACCCGGCATGGGCGATAACCTTATTGGCCCATCAAATAATGGGCGCTCTTGTCTTCCTCCCGATGGGGAGCTCATGAGGCGCCAACTAAAGCGTTTCTTCGGAGGAGCATTGCTGAACTCCGGAGGCCCGATCCGAGCAGGTCGGCGGTGGGCGTCTTCTATATAAAACCATTCGAAGGCCAGTCTTGAGCGCCTTATAGGGGTTAGGATGGATATCCGGTCGGCAATCGCCATATTTGGCGCCGCCCACTTGATATATGGACTCCTCGTGAGAGCGGGGTACAAGGCAGAAAAACCTCTTCCACACAGCGAAGTGGGGCTCGACACCCGAGAAAAAGCTCGTAAAGAGCTACATAACCCGCAATATCACGAGATTGAGGCGGGCGTGAGGTGATGAAGGCTGGAGTCCGTAGAACTCCGAAACCCAGCGGAGGAATGGATGTACAGGAAATCAGGCCCTTTATCAGATAGGGGCGAAGCATACCGCTCCCCTTTGTTGGGATTTGGGGTAACCTCCGGTTGCTTCCCACCTTTGTAGGTGGCCAGCCCGGCTCGAACCCGGAACCATGAAGGCGGAGGAGATATCCCCCGTTTGGAGCTTCACCGGCTCGTTGTGCGGAACAGAGCATCTCCTCCAATCTCACGGCAAAGGGCCGGGCGCGAGAAGAAGGAGCAGCGTTGGCGGTCCATGATGGAATGGATTCTTGGTGAAAGCGCTCCGATGAGTATTTGCGAGAGGAAGATGGTGACTTGGATCTGGATTCTTGCCTCCCTTATAGGCAGATTGTTACGCTTTAACTAGGGGTAAAAACATAAAAGACACCACGGCTTTTCACATTACATGACAGCGTGGAAGAAGGCCATTATTGGGCGTGGAAGCCAAGGCAGCGCAACATTGATGAGGAAGCTGGACCTTTGTTACGGCGAGTGCGTAGAACTTGAAGGAGAACCCGCCTTACAGCGCCCGAAGACTACCGCATCTTGGACTTATCGTCATTGAAGCCTGGTTGAGGGCTACTGAGGAGTCCGGATTAGGGGGTGTCCGGGATGGCGGACTACCATCATCGGCGGACTATCATTGGCGGACTATCATCATCATTGGACTCCAAGACTATGAAGATACAAGATTGAAGACTTCTCCCGTGTCCGGGATGGGACTTTCCTTGGCGTGGAAGGCAAGCTTGGCGATACGGATATGTAGATCTCCTACCATTGTAACCCGACTCTATGTAACCCTAGCCCTCTCCGGTGTCTATATAAACGGGATGGCTTTAGTCCGTGGGACTAGAATCCTAACAACCCTTACAATCATACCATAGGCTAGCTTCTAGGGTTTAGCCTCCTTGATCTCGTGGTAGATCCACTCTTGTAAACATCCACAATATCAATATCAATCAAGCGGGGCGTGAGGTTTTACCTCCATCAAGAGGGCCCGAACACAGGTAAACATCGTGTCCCTTGTCTCCTGTTACCATCCGCCCTAGACGCATACAGTTCGGGACCCCTACCGAGATCCGCGGTTTTGACACGACACCCTCTCTCGTGGAGATCTATTGATGTAATCTTCTTTTTGCGGTGTGTTTGTTGAGACCCGATGAATTGTGGGTTTATGATCCAGCTTATCTATGAATAATATTTGAATCTTCTCTGAATTCTTTTATGTATGATTGAGTTATCTTTGCAAGTCTCTTCGAATTATCCGTTTGGTTTGGCCAACTAGATTGGTAGTTCTTGCAATGGGAGAAGTGCATGGCTTTGGGTTCAATCTTGCGGTGTCCTTACCCAGTGACAGAAAGGGTTGCAAGGCACGTATTGTATTGTTGCCATCGAGGATAACAAGATGGGGTATTTATCATATTGCATGAATTTATTCCTCTACATCATGTCATCTTGCTTAAGGCATTACTCTGTTTTTAACTTAATACTCTAGATGCATGTTGGATAGCGGTCGATGAGTGGAGTAATAGTAGTAGATGCAGAATCGTTTCGATCTACTTCTAACGGACGTGATGCCTATATACATGATCATACCTAGATAATCTCATAACTATGCTCAATTTTGTCAATTGCTCAACAGTAATTTGTTCACCCACCGTAGAATACTTATGCTCTTGAGAGAAGCCACTAGTGAAACCTATGGCCCTCGGGTCTATTCTCATCATATCAATCTCCATCACTTTTATACTTGCTTTGTTTTTACTTTGCTTTTACTTTTCACTTTGCATCTATATACCAAAAATACCAAAAATATTATCTCTATCAGATCTCACTCTAGTAAGTGACCGTGAAGGGATTGACAACCCCTAATCGCGTTGGTTGCGAGTAGCTATCGTTTTAATGCAGTCTGAGGGACTTGTGCGTGGCCTCCCTCTTGGATTGATACCTTGGTTCTCAAAAACTGAGGGAAATACTTACGCTACTGTGCTGCATCATCCTCTCCTCTTTGGGGAAAACCAACGCAAGCTCAAGACGTAGCAAGAACATATTCTTTTTGTTAGCATTACAACCCATATTGTGGCCATGGTTAAAAAATTATATGAAATTTTGCATATTTTAGTTTGGTCCGAACTGTTTTTAATCCCGAAATTTCGTGTCACATTCAAACTAATTTTAAAAATAAATTTATATCAATATAAAATCCAAAAAATTGTCCAAGCATAAAAATCAATGAAATTTAAAATCTCGAAATGAAAATAAATAAATTTGTAACTAATTGCTGGTTTGATGTGTTTTAAAAATGTACAACCCATTTCTCATTATTGATAGCCCATTTCCTGGGCACGCCGAATGAAGCTCTCCTTGTCTTGAAAGATTTGCAGCCCAGCAGGGTTGACAAAGCAAGTAGGCCTCGGTTGGGTATTCTGCAACAGACAAAAAAACTGGGCTAGCCATTTTGGAAAGAAAAAAACTCTTGGGCTAGTCTTGTGGTAAACATAAAAGAAAAAGGCTGGCTAGGCAGGCGGAGTGCCCCTTTTAGCCTAGTTGACACCCTGCTTCCGTCTCAAAAACAAAAATAAGCTAGGTAGGCTTTGGGTCCACACAGTGTCGGTATTTCGTTGTGCAATTCTCTCGTTTATTGACTACGTTGACAATGGCATGGGACCTAGATGTCAGAAATCCATTAGGAGGAACCATTTTTTGGCTTGAAATAAGGAGGCACTAGCTTGCATATTGCCATGAGCTTGGTGGGTCCCTACCGTCATCCTCTCCACATACAATCATCTCCTGATTGTGTACGCTGATAACCCACAAGTATAGGGGATCACAACAGTTTCCGAGGGTAGAGTATTCAACCCAAATTTATAGATGCGACACAAGGGGAGCCAAAGAATATTTGAAGGTATTAGCAGATGAGATGTCGATTCAACCACACATGGAGATTAATTATCTGCAGCAAAGTGATCAGTAGCAAAGTAATATGATAGTTTTGATATGATGGCGACATCCATAGTAACAAGTAACGGATTAGTAGCGATAGAATTTGCAGCAAGTGCAATAGTAACAGCAGCAGTAATAACTTAGCAGAAGCAATATAAGATAATTTCGTAGGCATTGGATCGGTAATTTGTTGGATGATATTCATCACGTGACAGTCATAACCTAGGGCGATACGGCACTAGCTCCAGTTCATAAATATAATGTAGGATGTATTAGTAAATAGTCATACGATGCTTATGGAAAGAACTTGCATGACATCTTTTGTCCTACCCTCCGAGTGGCAGCGGGGTCCATAATGAAACTAAGGAATATTAAGGCCTCCTTTTAATAGAGAACGGAACAAAGCATTAACATGCGGTGAATACAAGAACTCCACGAACTACTGACATCACCGGGAGTGGTCACGACAATATTCACTCCGGGGTTCCTGGATCATAACACGTAGTAGGTGACTATAACTTGCAAGATCGGATCTAGAACATGGATATAATGGTGATAACATAAACGGTTCAGATCTGAATTCATGGCACCCGGGCCCAAAGTGACAAGCATTAAGCATGGCAAAGTCATAGCAACATCAATCTTAGAACATAGTGGAATCTTTGAGGATCAAGCCCTAACAAAACTAACTCGATTACATGATGAATCTCATCCAACTCCTCACCGGCCAGCGAGCCTACGAAGGAATTACTCACTCCCAGTGGGGAGCACCATGGAATTGGCGATGGAGAAGGGTCGGTGATGATGAAGAATGAAGACCCCCCTCCGAGCCCCAAAGCGGACTCGGATCTGGCCTCCCGATGAAGACCCGAGGAGGTGACAGCGGCTCCGTCTCGTGGATGCATAATAATTCTTTCTCCATGATTTTTTACGGAAAAATAGGATTTATAGTGTCGGTTTGAGTCTGTGAGGCCACGGTGGGGACAACCCACACAGGCACGCTGAGGAGGGCAGGCGCCACAGTGGGTTGTGCCCACCCGGATGCCCCCTCTGGTGGCTCTTGGCTCGAAATTCTCTTTATTGTATAAAAATCCTCGCATAAAGTTTACGTTCCATTCGAGAACTTTTATTTACGCACAAAAACAACACCATGGTAGTTCTGCTGAAAACAGCGTCAGTCCGGGGTTAGTTTCATTCAAATCATGCAAATTAGAGTCCAAAACAAGAGGAAAAGCGTTAGAAAAAGTACATTGGAGACGTATCATACATGTCAACCTAGTAGGCCCACAAGTCAGCCTCAAAACCCGTGGCAGACAAATACAACCCATTTAAAGAAATAACAGCCCATTCTATACGTTCAAACGGAAAGTTCAACATTCAGAGCAAAGTAACATGTATGATCCAGATATAGAGTACTGAATTTCCACGTTGACAACCATCATAGCAAAGTTAACTATCTACTCCCACTAATACTCTAGTAGTGTACAAGTACTAACTTACTCTTAGCTAACTAGACGATGTCGGCCGCTGATGCGGCTTGAAGCAACGTCGGTATTTCCCCAAAGAGGAAGGGATGATGCAACACAACGGCGGTAGGTATTTCCCTCAGATGTGAAACCAAGGTTACAGTAGGAGAACCAAGCAACACAATGTAAACAACACCTGCACACAAATAACAACTTCTCGCAACCCACGTGTAAAAGGGGTTGTCAATCCCTTCGAATTGGCGGTGCCCCAAGATGGGCAAATGGGCGTGAATAAAATTGTAGTAGATTGATAGATCGAATGCCAAATAAAATAAATAAGAATAAATTGCAGCAAGGTATTTTTGTGTTTTTGGTTTAATAGAGTTGGAAATAAAAGCAAGGGAAAATAGATCGCAAAGGCAAATAATATGTGAAAGAGACCCGGGAGCCGTAGGTTTCACTAGTGGCTTCTCTCGAGAAAAATAGCAAACGGTGGGTGAAAAAGTTCTTTGTTAGGCAATTGATAGAACTTCAAATAATCATGGCGATATCCGAGGCAATGATCATTACATAGGCATCATGTCCAAGATTAGTAGACCGACTCCTGCCTGCATCTACTACTATTACTCCACACATCGACCGCTATCCAGCATGCATTTAGTGTATTAAGTTCATGGAGAAACAGAGTAATGCGATAAGAACGATGACATGATGTAGACTAGATCTATCTATGTAGAGATAGACCCCATCGTTTTATCCTTAGTAGCAACAATACATACGTGTCAGTTCCTTTACGTCGCTTGGATCCAAGCAAGTAAGATCGAACCCACTACAAAGCAGCTCTTCCCATTGCAAGATAAATAGATCAAGTTGGCCAAACAAAACCCAAATATCGGAGAAGAAATACGAGGCTATAAGCAATAATGCATAAAAGAGATCAAAGATACTCAAATACTTTCATGGATATAAAAATATAGATCTGATCATAAACTCAAAGTTCATCGATCCCAACAAACACATCGCAAAAAGAGTTACATCATATGGATCTCAAGGAGACCATTGTATTGAGAATTCGACGAGAGAGAGGAAGCCATTTAGCTACTAACTACGGACACGAAGGTCTACAAAGAACTACTCACGCATCATCGGAGAGGCACCAATGGAGGTGGTGAACCCCATCCGAGATAGTGTCTAGATTGGATCTGGTGGTTTTGGACTCTGCGGCGGCTGTAATTGATTTTCGTCGACTCCCCTAGGGTTTCTGGAATATTTGGGTATTTATAGAGCAAAGAGGCGGTCCGGGGGGGGGGGCACTCGAGTTGGGCACAACCCACCAGGGCGCGCCCGGGTGGGTTGTGCTATACGTGGAGCACCCAGTAGCGACCATGGCCCATTATGTGTCTTGGTCCATAAAAATCTCAAGTAAAGTTCGATTGCATTTGGACTCCGTTTCGTATTGATTTCTGGGATGTAAAAACATGCGAGAAAAGCAAGCGGCACTTGTCCTTTGTCAATAGGTTAGTACCAAAAAAATGATGTAAAGTGACTATAAAATGATTATAAAACATCCAAGATTGATAATATAACAACATGGAACAATCAAAAAATTGTAGATACGTTGGAGCGTATTATCATCCCCATCTTAACTCCTACCGTCCTCGAGTAGGTAAGTGATAAAAACAGAATTTTTGATGTGGAATGCTGCCTATCATGTCATATCATATTATTTTCTTTATAGCATGGACATTTGGACTTTTATATTGTTAAAAGCAATAGTCTAGTTTTGACATGATAACTTAAATACTCATATCAACAAGCAACCATGTATTTCAAAATATCAACGCTAAAATAAGTTATCCCTAGCCCATCATGCCCAATCATTGATCCATTCATGAAACACACTCGCATATTAGCTACACCCAATACTCAAGTACGATCATATTGCCTCCTAGCTGGTGCTTTTATAAGAGAAGATGGAGACTCAAATTCAAAATAAAAATTGCATAAAGTAAAAGAAAGGCCCTTTGCATAGGGAAGTAGGGATCTGTAGAGGTGCCAGAGCTCAAAGCGAAAATTGAGAGATAAAAACATTTTTGGAGGTTCATCCTTCCCACCAACGAAAACGAATTAGAGTTCCCAACACTTTCCATGCTAGATATATCATAGGTGGTTCCCAAACAGAAAATAAAGTTTATTCCTTTTTCAACCATACTTTCACTTTCCATGGCTAGCCGTATCCACAGCTGCCTTCCATACCAACACTTTCCAAGGAATTGATTTTTTTGATAACATAAAGTAAATTCATTTTTCATTTCGGGACTGGGCATCCCTAATACCTTTGCCTTACTCTCATGCAATGACAAGTGAATAAACACTCATCGTGAGAATAACACATCTAGCATGGAAAATATTAGCAACCCCTCACCGCTGCGTGAGCGAAACGAACACACAAAGAGAACTTTATTTTGAAAATTAGAGATGGCACATACAAATTTGCTTAGAACGGCAAAAGAATACCGCATATAGGTAGATATAGTGGACTTATGTGGCAAAACTGGTTTAAAGGTTTTTGGATGCACAAGTAGTGATCATACTTAGTGCAAAATGAAGGCTAGCAAAAGATTGGGAAGCGACCAACCAAGAAATGAATAATCTCATAAGCAAGCATTAAGCATAATTAACACCGAATAATGCACCATAAGTAGGATATAATTTCATTTCATAGTTATTGACTTTCGTGCTTGCATAGGGAATCATAAACCTTAACACCAATATTCTTACTAAAGCACAATTACTCATCAACATAACTCACATATCACACCATCATATCTCAAAACTATTACTAAGAATCAAGTTTATTTTGTCCAATGTTCTTCATGAATTTTTTTATTATATTATTCTTGGATATCTATCACTGTGGAACTAATTTTCATATGTTGCTTTTGATAAGCTCAAACAAATATAAGTGAAGATCGTGAACATAATATTTCTTTCTTTACATCAAATGTACTTAAGTGAAGCAAGAGAGAATTTCTTGAAAATTTTACTAACTCTCAAATAAATCTAAGTGAAGCAAGAGAGCATTTCTTCAAAAATACTAAAGCACACCGTGCTCAAAAAGATATAAGTGAAGCACTAGAGCAAGTCCATAGCTCATAAAAAATTAAGTGAAGCATAGAGAGCAATTCTAACAAGTCATGACATAATTTTGGCTTTCTCAAATAGGTGTGTCCAGAAAGGAATCAAGACTTAAAACACAAAATAAAACAAGCAAAGACTCATATAATACAAAGGCGCTCCAAGAAAAACACATAGTATGTGGCGAATAAAAATATAACCGAGTAAAATACCTATGGTCGTTAGAGAAGAAGAGGGGATGCCACTCGGGCATCCCGAAGCTTAGTTGCTTGCTCTCTTTTGGATAATAGCTTAGGATGTCGGGGCATCCCCAAGCTTAGACTCTTCTTACTCCTTATTCCTTCATCCATCGTAAGATAACCCAAAACTTGAAACTTCAATCACACAAAACTCAACAAAACCTTCGCGAGATCCGTTAGTATAAGAAAATAAATCACTACTATAAGTATTGTATCAAACTAATTCATATTTTGTTCTGCATTATATCTACTGTATTCCAACTTTTATATGGCAAAAACTCATCAAAGAAAACCATAGACCCATCAAAACAAGCACACAACGCAAAGAAAACAGAATCTGTCAAAACAGAACAGTCTGTAGCAATCTGACTATTTCGAAAACTTCTGGAACTCGAAAAATTCTGAAAAATTAGTACGACCTGAGAAATTTGTATATTAATCTACTGCAAAAAGAATTGGCATTTTAGCACGTTCTGGTAAAAAATGAGAATTGTTTCGTAGTATAAAGGTTTACATTTTTTCAGCAAGATCAAACAACTATCACCCAAGAAGATCCTAAAGGCTTTACTTGGTAAAAACACTAACTAAAACACAAAAAACACAATCATAACAGTAGCATAATTGTGCTAACACTCAAGAACAGAAAGAAAAAAGCAAAAATATAATTTATTCATTGGGTTGCCTCCCAACAAGCGTTATAGTTTCGCTATAGCTAGGCATAAAGCAAGGATCTAAGTCTTGTCATCTTTGTTTGAGATCCATAAGATGCCCTCATGATTGATTCATATGGTGGCCTAATTCTTGTTCTAGGGAAGTGTTCCATGCCCTTCCTCAAGGAAATTGGAACTTAATATTGCCTTCTTTCATATCAATCACGACACCAATAGTGAGTAAAAACGGTCTACCAAGAATAATTGGACAAGACGGATTGCAAACAATATAAAGAACAATAAAATCTATGGGCACATAATTCCTATTTGCAATAATAAGAACATCATTAATTCTTCTCATAGGATTTTTAATAGTAGAATCCGCCAAGTGCAAATTTAAAGAACATTCTTCAAGATCGGTAAGACCAAGCACATCACATAAAGATTTCGGAATTGTAGAAACACTAGCACCCAAGTCACACAAAGCAAAGCACTCATAATTTTTAATCTTGACTTTGATAGTAGGTTCCCATTCATCATGCAATTTTCTAGGACTTGAAACTTCTAATCCAATTTTTCTTCAAAAGCTTTCATCATAGCATCAACAATATGTTTAGTAAAAGCTTTATTTTGTTCATAGGCATGGGGTGAACTCATCATGGATTGCAACAAAGAAATACAATCAATCAAAGAGCAACTATCATAATTAAAGTTGTTGTAATCCAAAAGAGTGGCACATCACTAGTTAAAGTTTTGACCTCTTCAAACCCTCTTTTATCAATTTTCTCAACAAGATTTTCACCCTCCGAAATATTGGGACGCCTTCTAGCTAAAGTTGACTCTTCTCCAGTCCCTCAAGCATCCAAGATTGATAATATAACAACATGGAACAATCAAAAATTGTAGGTACATTGGAGACGTATTATCATCCCCAAGCTTAACTCCTACTCGTCCTCGAGTAGGTAAGTGATAAAAACAGAATTTTTGATGTGGAATGCTGCCTATCATGTCATATCATATTCTTTTCTTTATAGCATGGACATTTGGACTTTTATATTGTTCAAAGCAATAGTCTAGTTTTGACATGATAACTTAAATACTCAAGAATATCAACAAGCAACCATGTCTTCCAAAATATCAACGCTAAAATAAGTTATCCCTAGCCCATCATGCTCAATCATTAATCCATTCATGAAACACACTCGCATATTAGCTACACCCAATACTCACGTACGATCATATTGCCTCCTAGTTGGTGCTTTTATAAGAGAAGATGGAGACTCAAATTCAAAATAAAAATTGCATAAAGTAAAAGAAAGGCCCTTCGCATAGGGAAGTAGGGATCTGTAGAGGTGCGAGCTCAAAGCGAAAATTGAGAGATAAAAACATTTTGGAGGTTCATCCTTCCCACCAGCAACGAATTAGAGTTCCCAACACTTTCCATGCTAGATATATCATAGGTGGTTCCCAAACAGAAAATAAAGTTTATTCCTTTTTCAACCATACTTTCACTTTCCATGGCTAGCCGTATCCACAGTTGCCTTCCATACCAACACTTTCCAAGGAATTTATTAAAGTCGTTGTATCATAGGTGAACTCATCATGGATTGCAACAAAGAAATACAATCAATCAAAATGATTCATCAACCTTAGGCATAAGCATTTTCATACCAACATATCATAGGTGAACTCATCATGGATTGCAACAAAGAAATACAATCAATCAAAGAGCAACTATCATAATTAAAGTCGTTGTAATCCGAAAGAGTGGCACATCACTAGTTAATGTTTTGACCTCTTCAAACCCTCTTTTATCAATTTTCTCAACAAGATTTTCACCCTCCGAAATATTGGGACGCCTTCTAGCTAAAGTCGACTCTTCTCCAGTCCCTCAAGCCTCAACTCGGACGGACTTGTGGAAATCCTCGAAAACAAGTATTGCTCAACTCAATCATCCTAGGCTATATTTCAGGAAAGATACGGTCCAGTTCTATATGAATACTGATGGGGGATAGGGTCAAAATTGAAGTAAGTCGTTATGATTCAAGCAAGGGACGTATAATTTATAGACTTCCCCATAAGGATTCGAAGCGTATCGAAGACTCGAAGGATAGCGATGATTTGAAGGATAGCGCTAGGAGGAATTGTTGTTTCACTCCTCCAACCGTTCCTTCCAGCATAGGGCAAAAGTATTGGTTGGGAAAATTGGATATTTGGTATTGAATTGGGTCTTGGTTGTGGTGGTGGAGGTGCAGGATTAGGTCTAATAGTATCATGTTTTGAGCTGTGAGGAAGGCCATAGGTGGCTGGAAACAAGTGTTTGTGCCAAGGTTTTGAGGGGGATAGAGAGGGTTATTTTTGTGATTGGGTCTTTTAGTTGCTTTGCTACTAGAGTTCTAGGTGGTCAGGGGTTTAAAGGTCTGGAATAGGTGTGAGTGGTGGTTGTATTCGGTACCAATGAGTACGGTACAGTGGTGGAGGATTCGGCCGGTTGGGGCCTAGGATAAGAGCTAGAGGCTTCTTGAGGGGTAGCCATGGTTTCAGCTTCACTGGCAACAACTGGTAGGGACATTTGTTGTGGTGTTCTTTCAATCATCAATGCCCTTTTCTACTAAAACTGCTATTCATGATACCGGTCAAATCGACTATTCTCATCAACTTTGAGTCTCTTCCCTCTCGTATGACTGTCAAAGTGGAATTCCTTCTCTATAAGAAGAGCTGGTCTAGAGTGTGGCGTCTCTCCTAGGATTCCCTCATCTGGGATCCCTGGGGAAGACGATCAAGTTGGCCTTTAATTTTACTAAACAAGGAATCAATAGAAGAAACACCAATCATTTTAAGATCTTCATCACTTTTGCGAAAGTAATCACCAGAAGACGCTTTTTCAAAAAATTCTCTTTTAGCTCTAAGCATAGAGGCTCCTTTCTTACTTTCACCCATAGAAACATAAAGAGCTTTAATTGATTCATCAACCTTAGGCACAAGCATTTACATCTCGAGAATTCCACGTCATGAGAAATTCTATCAACACTTCTAGATAAATCATCAATCTAATTCAACTTTTCTTCTATGGAAGTGTTGAAAACTTTTTGCTTGTTGATAAATTCTTTAATATTATTCTCAAGATCAGAGGTGTTCCTAAGGAATTACTAGGAAAAGGCCTAGGATTAAATTACCTCTATAAGCATTCTTATTGAAATTATTTCGAGAGATAAAATTCACATCTATGGCATCACTATTTTGCTCAATCAAAGTAGGAAAGGCATATAATTAAAATCAATAGGAGCACTTTTACTAGCAACCAATTTCATAAGAGCATCAACTTTTTCACTCAAAGAATCAATCTCAACCGAATTAACCTTTTTGCTAGTAAGCGCCCTTTTCGGTATGCCATTGTGAATAATTAGCCATAATATTATCAAGCAATTTGGTGGATTCACCCAAAGTAATTTCCATAAAAGTACCACCCATGCGGAATCTAAAGATTACGAGAAACAAAATTCAACCCGCATAAAATTTTTGTATGATCATCCAAAGATTTAACCAATGAGTTGGGCAATTCCTTAGCATCATTTTCATCCTTCCCCAAGATTGTGCAACATGCTCATGTTCAAGTTGCTTGAAATTCATGATCTGGGTTCTAAGGGAAATAATTTTTGCGGGTGGAAAATACTTAGTGATAAAAGCATCTTTACACTTATTCCAAGAATCAATACTATTGCGAGGCAAAGAAGAGAACCAATTTTTTGCATAATCACGCAAAGAAAATGGAAATAATTTCATCTTCACAACATCATTGTCCACATCTTTTTTATTTTGCATATCGCATAATTCCACGAAGGTATTAAGATGGGACGCGACATCCTCATTAGGAGTACCGGAAAATTGATCTCTCATAACAAGATTCAACAAAGCAGTATTAATATCACAAGACTCTGCACTAGTGGCGGGAGGAGCAATCGGAGTGCCGATAAAATCATTGTTGTTCGTATTTGAGAAATCACACAACTTGGTGTTCTCTTGAGTCATGATGACTACACAACAAGATTGCACTCAAAAACAGATCCGACAAGAAAACGGCGAACGAAAAAGAGGGGCGAATAAAACGGCAATTTTTTTGTGAAGTGGGGAAGAGGAAAATGAGAGGCAAATGGCAAATAATGTAAATTGCAAGGAGATGATATTTGTGATAAGGAACCTGGTATATGTTGAAGATCCTCCCCGGCAACGGCACCAGAAATTCCTTTTGATGCGACTTGAAGCTACGTCGGTATTTCCCCAAAGAGGAAGGGATGATGCAGCATAAGCGGCGGTAGGTATTTCCCTCGGATGTGAAACCAAGGTTATCGAACGGTAGGGAGAACCAAGCAACACAACGTAAACAACACTTGCACACAAATAACAACTTCTACGCAACCCACGTGTGGCGGGTTGTCAATCCATTCGGGTAGTGGCGCCCAAGATGGGCAAACGGACGTGAATAAAATTGTAGTAGATTGATAGATCGAACGCCAAATAAAATAAATAAGAATAAATTGCAGCAAGGTATTTTTGTGTTTTTGGTTTAATAGATCTAAAAATAAAAGCAAGGGAAAATAGATCGCAAAGGCAAATAATATGAGAAAGAGACCCGGGGGCGTTGGTTTCACTAGTGGCTTCTCTCGAGAAAAATAGCAAACGTGGGTGAACATGTTAGGCAATTGATAGAACTTCAAATAACCATGATGATAACTAGGCAATGATCATTACATAGGCATCACGTCCAAGGTTAGTAGGTTGACTCCTGCCTGCATCTACTACTATAACTCCACACATCGACCGCTATCCAGCATGCATCTAGTGTATTAAGTTCATGGAGAAACGGAGTAATGCAATAAGAACGATGACATGTTGTAGAGAAGATCTATCTATGTAGAGATAGACCCCATTGTTTTACCTTAGTAGCAACGATACATACGTGTCGGTTCCCTTTACATCCTTTGGGATCAAGCCTTTGTAAGATCAGACCCACTACAAAGCACCTCTTTCCATTGCAAGATAAATAGATCAAGTTGGCCAAACAAAACCCAAATATCGGAGAAGAAATACGAGGCTATAAGCAATCATGCATAAAAGAGATCAAAGAAACTCAAATAGCGAGAGGCTTTTCTACAAAAGGGTGGGAGCATAAAATGTAGGTGAGCATAAAATAGCGAGGCTTAAGTAAAATGAAAGTGTAACAATATTAGATCGGCATCCAAACAAAGGTGCATGTACGGTTCCTAAGGGATACAATTTTTTCCTAACTTCTAATAGCCATTTCTATTTTTTAGATGTTTCAAACAAGTGATTTTACACTTTCATGGATATAAAAAGATAGATCTGATCATAAACTCAAAGTTCATCGATCCCAACAAACACCTTTGCAAAAAGAGTCACATCATATGGATCTCCAAGAGACCATTGTATTGAGAATTCAGCGAGAGAGAGGAAGCCATCTAGCTACTAAGTACCGACCCGAAGGTCTAGAAAGAACTACTCACGCATCATCGAAGAGGCACCAATGGAGGTGGTGAACCCCATCCGAGATGGTGTCTAGATTGGATCTGGTGATTATGGACTCTGTGGGCGGCTGGAATTGATTTTCGTCGACTCCCCTAGGTTTTCTGGAATATTGGGGGTATTTATAGAGCAAAGAGGCGGTCCGGGGGCACCCGAGGTGGGCACAACCCACCAGGGCACGCCTGGGCCTCTGGTGCACCTACAGTGGGTTGTGCTCTCCTTGGAGCACCCCAGGCGCAGCCGGTGATCGTCCATTTTGCATCATGCTTTTATATCAATATTTATTGCATTATGGGCTGTTATTACACATTATATCTCAATACTTATGGCTATTCTCTCTTATTTTACAAGGTTTACCATGAAGAGGGGATGCGGCAAATTTGGAATCTACATTTGGAAAAGGAGCAAACGTTGAAACCTATTACGCACAACTCCAAAAGTCCACGAAACTCCACAGAAACAACTTTTTGGAATTTATAAGAATTTATGAGCAAAAGAAATAGGCCGAGGGGCACACCTGTCCAGAGAGGCAGGCGCCCCATAGGGCGCCCTATCTCCTGGGCCCCTAGTGGGCCTCGGCGTCCATCTTCTGCTATATCATCACTTTTACCTGGAAAAAATCGGGGCAAGCTTACGAGGCGAAACTCCGCCGCCATGCAGGCGGAACCTTGGCGGAATCAATCTAGGGCTCTGGCGGGCTGTTTACTGGGACACTTCCCCTCCGGAGGGGGAAATCATCACCAACGTCATCATCAACGATCCTCTCATCGAGAGGGGTCAATATCCATCAACATCTTCACCAGCACCATCTCCTCTCAAAACCCTAGTTCATCTCTTGTATCCAATCTTGTATCAAAACCACAAATTGGTACACTGGGTTGCTAGTAGTGTTGATTACTCCTTGTAGTTGATGCTAGTTGGTTTACTTGGTGGAAGATCATATGTTCGGATCCTTTATGCATATTATTACTCCTCACGATTATGAACATGAATATGCGTTGTGAGTAGTTACGTTTGTTCACGAGGACATGGGTGAAGTCTTGCTATTAGTAGTCATGTGAATTTGGTATTAGATTCGATATTTTGATGAGATGTATGTTGTCTTTCCTCTAGTGGTGTTATGTGAGCGTCGACTACATGACACTTCACCATTATTTGGGCCTAGAGGAAGGCATAGGGAAGTAATAAGTAGATGATGGGTTGCTAGAGTAATGAGAAGCTTAAACCCTAGTTTATCGTTGCCGTTAGGGGGCTGATATGGACCCATATGTTTAATCTTTGTGGTTAGGTTTACCTTAATACTCCTTTTGTAGTTGCGGATGCTTGCAATGAGGGTTAATCATAAGTGGGATGCTTGTCCAAGATTAGAGACGATGCATGCAAGTGTTGGTCTACCCACATATCAAATTATCAAAGTACGAACGCGAATCATATGAGCGTGATGAAAACTAGCTTGACGATAATTCCCAATGTGTCCTCGGGAGCTCCTTCTTCATTAGTAGAATTTGTCCAGGCTTATCCTTTGCTACATAAAGGATTGGGCCACCATGCTGTACTTTATTTAATTTTTGCTCGTTACTATTTATCTTATCACAAAACTATCTATCACCTATTATTTCAGTGCTTGCAGAGAAAACCTTACTGAAAACCGCTTATCATTTTCTTCTGCTCCTCGTTGGGTTCGACACTCTTACTTATCGAAAGTACTACGATAAATCCCCTATACTTGTGGGTCATCAAGACTCTTTTCTGGCGCCGTTGCCAGGGAGTGTAGCGCTTTTGGTGAGTGGAACTTGGTAAGGAAACATTTATATAGTGTGCTGAAATTTTTTGTTACTTGTCACTATGGAAACTAATCCTTTGAGGGCTTGTGCGGGTATCTTCACCCCAACCGGAAGAGCAAAAAGAGATGCTCCTCAACCTATTGAACTTTATGAAAATATTCACTTTGAGATTCCTTGGTATGATAGAAAAACTGCTAGCTAATCCTTTTGCGAGGCGGAACATTGCATCGATTTACACCTTATCTTTGTGGATGAAGTTTGTGGATTATTTAAGCTTGCAGGTATTCCGATGATGTTGTTAAAGGAAGGTCTTCCCTTTATCTTTGAAGGGAGATGCATTGACATGGTATAGGCTATGTGATGATATGGGATCTTGGAATTATAAGCGGTGAAGTTGGAATATCACGGAAGTTCTATCCTATGCATCTTGTTCATTGTGATCGTAATTACATATATAATTTCTGGCCTCATGAAGGAGAGAGCATCGCTCAAGCTTGGGGAGGCTTAAGTCAATGTTATATTCATGCCCCAATCATGAGCTCTCTCGAAAATGATTATTCAGAATTTTTATGCTCATTGTCTCTTAATAATCGCAACACCGCTTTCGATACTTCTGTCTTTGGTTCTTATATCTTTGAAGACTATTGATTTCAAATGGGATTTATTGGAAATAATTAAGCGCAACTCTGAAGATTGGAGTTCCGACGATGGTAAGGAGTCAGGTATGACACCTAAGTTCGATTGTGTTAAATCTTTTATGGATACCGATGCTTTTCGTGGATTTAGCGCTAAGTATGGACTTGACTCTGAGATAGTAGCTACTTTTGTGAATCTTTTGCTACTCACGTTGATCTCCCTAAAGAGAAGTGGTTTAAATATAATCCTCCTATTGAAGTGGAAGTAGTTGCACCTATTACAGTCGAAGAAAAGACTATTACATATAGTGATCCTATTATTCCTAATGCTTATGTCAAAAAACCTCCTTTTCCTGTTAGGATAAAAGATCATGCTAAAGCTTCGACTGTTGTTCGTAAGAGCAATATTAGAACTTATACACCTCCTGAGCAAATCAAAGTTGAACCTAATGTTGCCATTGTTAAAGATCTCTTATGCGATAATATTGATGGGCATGTTATTTATTTCTGTGATGAAGCTGCTAGAATTGCGAGCGTTGTGCTAAAGATAAACATAGACCTGTGGTAGGCATGCATGTTATTTACATTAAAATAGGAGATCATTGTTATCATGGCTTATGTGATATGGGTGCTAGTGCTAGTGCAATACCTATTGACTTATACAAAGAAATTAAGCACGATATTGCACCTCTCTTGAGTTAGAAGATATTAATGTCACAATTAAACTTGCCAATAGAGATACTATTTCACCAATGGGAAATTGTTAGAGATGTTGAAGTCTTGTGTGGGAAAACTAAATATCCTGCGATTTTCTTGTTCTTGGCTCCCCACAAGATAGCTTTTGTCCCATTATATTTGGTAGACCCTTCTTGAACACCGTTAATGCTAAGATAGATTGCGAAAAGGATGTTGTTACTATTGGTCTAGGTGATATGTCTCATGAGTTCAACTTTTCTAAATTTAGTGAACAACACCGTGAAGAGGAATTACCTAGTAGGGATGAGATTGTTGGTCTCGCTTCCATTGCTGTTCCTCCAACTGATCCGTTAGAACATTATTTGTTAGACCATGAAAACGATATGTTTATGAAGGAAAGGGAAGAAATAGAAGAAGTGTTCCTTAAACAAGAACCTGTACTGGAAACATAACCTTCCCGTTGAAATTCTTGGGGATCCCCCTCCACCCAAGGGTGATCCCGTGTTTGAACTCAAACCTTTACCTGATAATCTTAAGTATGCTTATCTTGATGAAAAAGAAATATATCTTGTTATTATTAGTGCTAACCTTTCGGAGAAAGAAGAAGAAAGATTATTGAAAACTACGAAGAAGCACCGAGCTGCTATTGGATATACTCTGGATGATCTTAAGGGCATTAGTCCCACATTATGTCAACACAAAATTTCAGTGGAGAAAGATGCCAAACCAGTTAGAGATCCTCAAAGATGATTAAATCCCAAAATGAAGGAGTGGTAAGAAAGGAGATTCTAAAACTCCTTGAGGTAGGTATTATTTATCCCGTTCTTGATAGTGAATGGGTAAGCCACATCCATTGTGTCCTTAAAAGGGAGGTATTACCGTTGTTCCTAATGATAAAGATGAATTGATCCATAAAGAATTATTACAGGTTATAGGATGGTAATTGATTTTCATAAGTTAAATAAAGCTACTAAGAAAGATCATTACCCTTTACCTTTTATTGATCAAATGCTAGAAAGGCTATCCAAACACACACATTTTGCTTTCTAGATGGTTATTACGGCTTCTCTCAAATACACGTAATAAAGAAAGGATCAATCTAAAACCACTTTTACTTGCCCTTTTGGTACTTTTGCTTATAGGCGTATGCCTTTTGGTTTATGTAATGCATGACTACCTTTCAAAGATGCATTATGGCTATATTCTACTTTTTTGTGAAAAAGATTTGCGAGGTATTCATGGATGACTTCTCCGTCTATGGATCCTCTTTTGATGATTGTTTGAGCAACCTTGATCGAGTTTTGCGGAGATGTAGAAGACACTAGTCTCGTCTGAATTGGGAAAAGTGTCACTTTATGGTTAATGAAGGCATTGTCTTGGGGCACAAGATCTCGAGAGAGGTTAGCGGTGTCTGGACTAGGGGGTACTCACCACGTCGTCCCCCAATCGGTTAGATTGGGCCGAGGACCCAGGACCGTATACTCATGGGCGATCCGGACATTTGCCGCATACAAGGAAGAATCCACAAGACTTGGCGATCAAGACAAGGACTCCTCCCCCATGGCGTGTTCGGCTAGGACTCTTGTTATCCTAGGCCTACGGTGCATTATATAAACCCGGGCCGAGGCTAGTCGACACATGTACAACAACCCTTACAATCATACCATAGGCTAGCTTCTAGGGTTTAGCCTCCTTGATCTCGTGGTAGATCCACTCTTGTAAACATCCACAATATCAATATCAATCAAGCGGGACGTGGGTTTTACCTCCATCAAGAGGGCCCGAACACAGGTAAACATCGTGTCCCTTGTCTCCTGTTACCATCGCCCTAGGCATACGATTCGGGACCCCTACCGAGATCCGCCGGTTTTGACACCGACATTGGTGCTTTCATTGAGAGTTCCTACTGTAGCCGTCGTGATAGGCGATGGCCTCTTCAATCAACAACGACGCAGTCTGGGTGAGACTTTTCTCCCCGGACGAGATCTTCGTATTCGGCGGCCGCTGCGGGCAACTCACTTGGCCATCTGGAGGATCGAAAGCTACGCCTGCCATCAGGTCAGGTTTGGAAGCCCTAAACTTCACGGCCCGATATCCGCGGGGACTTGATCTTCGATGGATCTGAGCCATACCGAAAGCGTGCCATACCGCTATCACGATGGGCATGACCTAACTTTCTGCCGCGGACAACACCTTGAAGGCGCTGCGAATCCGCCCGACTCATAGTCCGGAAGCCGATCGCTCGGATCGAGGGCGGATGGCTGGACACCGCCTCCGGAAGCCGCAACTTCTGGCGATAGAGCCGAACACTTACCTTGTCCCGCATAAAGCTCATGACTCGAGGTGCGGACTCTGCCGGACTCGAACCTCATGCGCCCACAGCGGTCGAATCCGATTGGCGCCCGATCATGGAATTCACCGGCTGTGGACATCTTTCAGCACTTCGCCCTTGGCGATATCATAAATTCAACTGAAGCATCTCTCGCTATCAGGAGAGCTCCTGGCCGAAACTACGGCCAGGGCGGTTAGACAGCAGACGGCGAAGAAATTGAGCCCACCCACCACCCACTTCCGTAGCCACCGTCGACGATTTAACCGATGTACTCGACTACGACTCCGAAGACATCGACGGTATGGACGGCGATGCGGAGACTACCACTGCAAAAATTTCGCCGAGTTCGATGGAGGAATCTCGGCAATCTCCGATATACCGAGCCTGTTGAATCTGGACGAGAATCCGGACGAGTTTAGGGCGTGGTATCCAGCGTCTAGCTTCGGATGTCCTTTGGAGGATCCAACCGTTCATTTGCTGCGGAATTCCCTTATCTACCACCTGCCAAAAATTCAGCTCGATCCGACCGTCCAAACTCCGGGAAACTTCCGATTAGTGCATCACTTTTCGGATCTGTTTTCTGCGCGAAAACGAATCCGACCCGTGTTCGTCTTTTTTATGAAAGGGATTTCGGACATCCTTTTTGAAGGAAGTTTTGTATGGCGTATTGTGTTTTGTTCTCGAACACATCCCACTAACTTTAAGATCTTTTGAACATGATCTTCAACATCATGCTGGTGTCAAACCAGTCCGGCAATATTGCTCCACGGCTGCCGACCTGCGCTCGACGCGTCGTCACTTTGATGAGCCAAGCTCAACTTCTTCGGATCATCATCTTGGCAAGCGAACAAGAGTCCGCATCGCGAAGGATAAATCATCACCAACATCGCCGCCCCACGGATTACGGGCGGGCATACCGCATGTCGCCGCATCGGTCGCTTCATCAAGCGGCATCGACCACGTCACGACCTGCATCGGCAGGGCCGCACTATTGCTTCTTCAAGCTGGTGTCCATCACGCCGACCTACTTCCGACATCTCGGTGGACCGAGGGCTTCGCCATCTCTTCATCAACCTACTCCGGACACTTGGGCGTCACTAGCCGACCAGAGCAATGGGTGCGCGGATCGAGTCCCAATTTTGGGAATCACCTTCCTTCGGATTGCTACAACAAATAAACCATGTGCTATTAATCCTAGTGTTTCTTTTTGCTTGTTTGGGTTATTTTTCCCAAGGAATTATTACTACGGTTAGTCCATCATATGTACACAGGTCTATCAAATAGTGGCGCATTATCGACGGTCGCATGATGGTTCGGTCGGTTTCAGTACATAGTCCGTGAAACGCCGCATCCGAACTTCGGACCGACACAGGAATCCAGGCTTTGCCCGCCTTCATTGCATTACAAGACGACCTGCATCGACGCCGACTTGGCGCCAAAGCCATATTTCTTTTATTACTCACTTTGCATAAATTATTTATTATGCAACAATTTTTTACTATTATCTCTGGTTTGCACTATTTTTTGTGCAGGGAAAATGATCCACCGGGACTATATCCTTTAGCGTCACCTCTGGGACGGGGCTTCGTCAACACTTCATTACCCCATGCTAGGGACTTGGCATCACTCTGCCGTCCTGCATTGACCATGCTATGTCACCACTTCACAAAGGCCGAGCTCTTTGCTCCACCACCTCGGGACCCGGCTTGGGGATGGAACCTTGTCCCATCAAGCTCGGACCGCGTCGTCAATACCGAACATATTAACCAGCTAAGTTGCCTTCATGCTCAAAGTTTTAAAATTTCTAACTTGTGTTCGGTTCGACCAAGCATTATACTTTCTCGGAAAAAAGTTGCTTGTAAAAATCTTCCGTGACGAAACTTTGTTCGCACACACTTGACGCGCTACCCGCGCTCATTATACAGGGGCTTCTTAATGAAGCTTATTAATTCGGCCTTATGCCCAACACATGTGTCACACCTCCGCATGTACCTTTTATTCACCATTATATGCATCGATATGACTTAAGTTTTGGCCAAGCTGTGTTGCTGGCTCTTGTGCTTACCCTCGTTCCCGATTGTTCGGCTAGGTGGTAAAGGGAGCACCTCTGCGATTATTACCGCTTGCCGTCAGCGGATGTGTACCTCGGTGGGTGAAGCCGAAAGCTAAGCGTTCTTAAGGGAATACTCGGTCGGTGAACTAAAGACAATTTCTTACCTATTTATTTACCTGCCCAGATGTTTTACGCTCTTTTCGCATGATCAGGACATGCACTTTAGGGCATGCCTCCCGAGAAAGGAACCCCTAAGCGGAACTATTCTCCTGGAAGATGTTTCTTACTAACCATGTAATATAACATAACTAGTTGGGCACTTATGTCGATAAAGCACTAATGACCCCTACGCCTGGTCTCCATGCATGCGGTTTTTATAACCGCGAGGTATTCGGACACACTCCGGACTATTGGGTCCAGAGGTTGAAGCGAAAAGGTCCGCTCGACAAGCGATCTACAATCCGGCTAGAAGGCATTCTACATGTCACCTTACATTTTATAGTCAAATTTTACCCAAGTCGCTTGGGGGCTCTTATGTTTATTTGAGCCGTTTCATACTAAGTGTTTTTCTTCTTAGTCGCTGCAAAGTTAAAACGGCGAAGCACTTTTTTTTCTAAAGTCCAATTTCGGATTGGCACGAACACAAATGATCTTGTTCGGACGTCATGTTTTTCTTGACGCTTTTTGGTTTCCAAAGCTTATGGCACTTTTAACTATTTGTGTGTTTTCAGCACAAGTCTCATGAAGGCAACGGACACCTTTAGAGATTCGGCAAAAACATTCTCGGATATTGCTATATATGCATCAGCTTGAATTGTGTCTTGGTCAATAGTTGGGTTGCGGCTCCGCTTGCCTCCTACGTTCCGCTTTGTTCGGCTAGGTGTGCAAAGGAGAACCCTGCGATTGTGCTTCCATTTCGCATGGTCAAGCACCTCGATGGAGAAAGCCAAACCGATCATCACAATAGGTGTAAACTGTCGAGCGATCCGATGACTATATTAAATGACGGGCCATTCATAACATTGGCCAAAGTGTTTATGGCTTGACCTCGATTGTCACGAACACTACCGGGGCTAGTAACTGGCCCCCAAACTAAATCCTCAATATTTGGCTCTTCCATTAGAGCTGAGGTTTCATGATCATGCTTAGCATGACAACCCAAAGAAAAGGAACCGATAAGCGGGACTATTTTGGAAGACATTTCTTACGTTAAACGGTAATATAACATGCCTCTCCGCGTACCTTTGTTTATAAAACCATATGGCCAGATTGCCTTGTTTGTTGTAAATCTTTGCCCTCATAAAGGCTTTATAAAGTAGGACAAGCACTCCTCGGCTATTGGCCAAGGAGGTGGAAGCCGATGGTCGGTCAACAAAGTTTTGTACAATGCGGATCCGAGCATTAATGACGTAAAGTACTTGGATACATAGAGTCATTACACATAATTTGTGATTTTACTATGGATATCGATCCTTAATTGGCCTCCGTGCCCGCATTAAGGCTCGGGGCTATCTTGGGCTTATGGCTTATTATTTACAAATATTAAAGGGCACATCAATCCCACGATGCGGTGTTGCCACCGACCCGTTGTCTCGAGACTCTTTGCATTGCTTGTTCTATGCAGAAAATCTTAAAGTGCTGTCTGATTTCGAGGAGATTTTGATCCTCGGGTTGGTCGGCCGCACCCAACTTTGAGTCTTGAGGATCGAAACGCGCTGCTTTTTGTGTCCTAAAAAGTATTACTGCTTAGAGCTAGGACTTGATCCTCGACCGATTTTGCAAATCAACTTTGAGTCTCGTGATTCTTTGGGATCGGCGGTCTTATGTCATCCTTGAGGTGCATCTCGGGTTTTAGACCAATACACTTCTTGAGGGCTACTCTTGGCTATATATCTCGTCAGAGAATAAATTGCATCAATAAAAATATTGACAAAAATCGGCCCACATTCGGGTGGTGCACCACCTGAAGCGATCCGACATAAAGCTCGGACGCTAGTGGCGGGCTCCATAGAGGGCATTTCCGGCATTAAGCCCTGCTAAACTCCTTCAAACTTCTTTGAACCAAGGTGATTCGACACCTCGGATACAGGTTAGGCGTTGGAGCTCGGATACAGTCCGGCGTTGGAGCTCGGATACATAGTCCGGCGATAGTGGGAAGCAGACCGGCATTGGTGCTCGGTGCAAAGATACCGAATGCAGTCCGGCATTAGAGCTCCGGGACGAAGAGGACACCGCCTCGAGGAATAGCTTCAAACCCGAGGCGTGGCATAAAAAATAAGGCATTGATAAAGGCCATAAACTAAAGGAGCTCCTCGGATACCCGATGTGTAAACTCCTCGAATACATTTCGGTGATCCTCAAGATAGAAGATGAGAAGATTTGTTGAACCAGTTTTCAAGACCGGCAATCAAGATGAAGAACAGTTCGGAAGAATCGAGGCGTCCCTAACTTGAAGACCGGTTCGAGGGAGCTCTGACGGTGTCACGGACTAGGGGGTACTCACCACGTCGTCCCCAATCCAGTTAGATTGGGCCGAGGACCCCGGGCCGTATACTCATGGGCGGTCATCCGGACGGTGCCGCATACAAGGAAGAATCCACAAGACTTGGCGATCAAGACAAGGACTCCTCCCCACCGGCATATTCGGCTAGGACTCTTGTTATCCTAGGCCTACGGTGCATTATATAAACCAGTGAGGCTAGTCGACACATGTACAACAACCCTTACAATCATACCATAGGCTAGCTTCTAGGGTTTAGCCTCCTTGATCTCGTGGTAGATCCACTCTTGTAAACATCCACAATATCAATATCAATCAAGCGGGACGTGGGTTTTACCTCCATCAAGAGGGCCCGAACACAGGTAAACATCGTGTCCCTTGTCTCTCGTTACCATCCGCCTAGACGCACAGCTCGGGACCCCTACCGAGATCCGCGGTTTTGACACCGGCAGGTATTGAAGTTGATAAAGCCAAAGTTGATGCTATTGAAAAGATGCCATGTCCCAAGGACATAAAAGGTATAAGAAGTTTCCTTGGTCATATCGGCTTTTATAGGAGGTTCATTAAGGACTTTTCTAAAATCTCTAGGCCTCGACTAATTTATTGCAAAAGATATTCCTTTTATCTTTGATGATGATTGTGTAGAAGCATTTGAAACACTTAAGAAAGCATTGATCATCGCACCTATTGTTCAGCCACACGATTGGAATTTACCTTTTGAAATTATGTGCGATGCTAGTGATTATGTTGTAGGTGCTGCTTTAGGGCAAAGAGTCGATAAGAAATTGAATGTTATCCAAAGTATGCTAGTAAGACTCTTGATACCGCCCAGAGAAATTATGCTACTCTTGAAAAAAGAGTTCTTAGCAGGTTGTGTTTGCATGTGATAAGTTTAGACCTTATATTGTTGATTCCAAAGTTACTATTCACACCGATCATGTCGCTATTAAATATCTTATGGAAAAGAAAGATGCTAAGCCTAGACTCATTAGATGGGTCCTCTTGCTCCAAGAATTTGATTTGCATATTATTGATAGAAAAGGAGCTGAGAACCCCGTTGCAGACAACTTGTCTAGGTTAGAGAATGTTCTTGATGACCCAACGCCTATTAATGATAGTTTTCACGATGAACAATTAGCGGTTGTCAATGCTTCTCGTACTACTCCTTGGTATGCTGATTATGCTAATTACATCGTTGCTAAATATATACCGCCTAGTTTCACATACCGCAAAAGAAAAAGTTCTTTTTATGATTTAAGACATTACTTACGGGATGATCCACACCTTTATAAAGAAGGAGTAGATGGTATTATTAGGCGTTGTGTGCCTCGAGCATGAACAGGAACAAATCCTATGCAAGTGTCACTCTGGATCCTATGGAGGACACCACTGGAGATAGAATCGCACACAAGGTACTACAATCTGGTTTTTATTGGCCTACTCTTTCAAAGATGCTCGTAAGTTTGTCTTATCTTGTGATGAATGTCAAAGAATAGGTAACATTAGTAGACGCCAAGAAATGCCTATGAATTATTCCCTTGTTATTGAACCGTTTGATGTTTGGGGCTTTGATTATATGGGACCTTTTCCTGCCTCCAATGGTTATACACATATTTTAGTTTTTGTTGATTACGTTACTAAGTGGGTAGAATCTATTCCAACTAGTAGTGCTGATCATAACACTTCTATTAAAATGCTTAAAGAAGTTATTTTTCCGAGGTTTGGAGTCCCTAGATATCTTATAGTGATGGTGGTTCACACTTTATTCATGGTGCTTTCAGTAAGATGCTTGCTAAGTATGATGTGAATCATAGAATCGCATCTCCTTATCACCCGCAGCCTAGTGGTCAAGTAGAGTTGAGCAATAGAGAGCTCAAATTAATTTGCAAAAGACCTGTGAATAGATCTAGAAAGAATTGGTCCAAAAACTTGATGATGCATTATGGGCCTATAGAACTGCATACAAAAATCCCATGGGTATGTCTCCTTATAAGATGGTTTATGGAAAGGCATGTCATTTACCTCTTGAACTTGAACATAAGGCATATTGGGCTATTAAAGAGCTCAATTATGACTTCAAACTTGCCGGTGAGAAGAGGTTGTTTGATATTAGCTCACTTGATGAATGGAGAACCCAAGCATATGAGAATGCCAAGCTTTTCAAAGAAAAAGTCAAACGCCTGGCATGATAAGAGGATACAAAAGCGTGAGTTTAACGTAGGAGATTATGTGTTATTGTTCAACTCTCGCTTAAGATTTTTGCAGGAAAACTTCTCTCAAAATGGGAAGGTCCCTACGCTACCGAGGAGGTCTATCGCTCGGTGCTATAAAAATCAACAACTTCAAGGCACAAATCCGAGGGTGGTAAGCAGGTCAAAGAATTAAACATTATATTTCGGTAATCCTATCAATGTTGAAACTAATATTATTGAAACCATAACCCCTGAGGAATACATAAGAGACACTTTCCAGAACATTCCAGACTCCGAAAAGGCATAGGTACGTGGTACGGTAAGTAAATCGACTCCAAAACGACTCCAAAACACGAGGCTCCCATGAGAGAGGAGGGCACCCCCCACCAGCAAAGGGCTGCGCCCTGCCTCGTGGGCACCTCGTGTGCCTCCGGACTTCGCTTTCCTTGTATGCTACGTATTTTGGTCAAGAAAATTCATTATATATACTCCCAAAGGTTTTGACCACCGTATCACGCAAATATCCTCTCGGCTGCTTTCGTTGTTGTCCTACATTGCATTTGGAGCACCATGACTTCTCCCTCCTCCAACAACGAAGAAAAGGATGCTTGGCTATTGAAGATAGAGTTGAAAAGAGAGGAACCAGAAGAGATTAACAAGGATGAAGGGATCAAGAAGGCCATGGAGGTTCAAGCTCCGGTGGTGAAAGAAGAAGACATCCCTCGACCTTTACCTAATCTTTTCACTCCAACAGAGATTGAAACTTTCAAGATGATTGAGTTAGCCCGCATACAGAACAAGTATCTCACACAGGAGAATATTTTATTGAAGGATCATATTGCTGGGCTCAAAGGCATTATCCGCAAGTTGGAGGAGCTATTCATTTCGATGTGCGATTATCCACCGTCATCATCACCACCTCCATCACCTCAAGAATAATCATATGGGTATGGGCACTCCCTTGGCAAATCGCCAAGCTTGGGGGAGGTGCCCCGATATCGTATCACCATCACACTCTTATCTTTACCGCTTTATTTAGTTTGATCCTTTTAGTAGTATCTTGATCTAGTAGATTGAAGTTGTGATATCAAATAGTTTTGAGCTTTGCTTTGTGATCTCTTTATGTAAGCGAGTCCGTGTGCTATCTATAATAAAGATTAGTGTTGAGTCAAGGGCTTTGCTATGATGCTATGATCTTGAGAAAGTAGAAAGAACAAAAGAGTTCATATTGATCTTATGGATAGTGATAACTTCACACATAGAAAGTATGAGGCATAAAAATTGTTGAGAGTTGATGAACGTAGCCTTGGTCATTGTTGCAATTAATAGGAAGTGATAAGGAAAGAGGGGTTCACATATAAATATATTATCTTGGACATCTTTTATGATTGTGAAGCACTCATTAAGTATGACATGCTAAAAGAGTTGATGTTGGACAAGGAAGACAACGTAATGGTTTATGTTTTCCGACATCTCGCTTTAAAGTATATTGTCATTAACCTTCCAAACATGTTGAGCTTGCCTTTCCCCTCATGCTAGCCAAATTCCTTGCACCAAGTAGAGATACTACTTGTGCTTCCCAATATCCTTAAACCCAGTTTTGCCATGAGAGTCCACCATACCTACCTATGGATTGAATAAGATCCTTCAAGTAAGTTGTCATCGGTGCAAGCAATAAAATTGCTCTCTAAATATGTATGACTTATTAGTGCAGAGAAAATAAACTTTGTACGAACTTGTTGTGGAAGTAATAAAAGCGACGGATCGCATAATAAAGGTCCACATACAATGGGCAATATAAAGTGACGTTCTTTTGCACTAAGACTTTATGCATCAACCCTAAACGCCAAGCATGACAACCTCTCGCTTCCCTCTGCGAAGGGCCTATCTTTTACTTTATGTTTTACTTTATGCTTGAGTCAAGGTGATGCTCACCTTTCCTTTTTATTTTTATCCTTTGGCAAGCTCCTCGTGTTTGAAAGATCATGATACATATATCCAATTGGATGTAAGTTGACATAGGCTATTATTGTTGACATCACCTAAAGGTGAATATGTTGGGAGGCAATACAATAAGCCCCTATCTTTCTCGGTGTCCGGCCGAAACTCTATAACCACAAGTATTGCGTGAGTGTTAACAATTATAGGGGACTACGAGATAGTTGAGTATGCGAGCTTGCTGAAAGGCTCTATTATTGACTCTTTCCGATGTTACGATAAATTGCAATTGCTTCAATGAATGAGACTATAGTTTGTTAGCTCCCAATGAAGTTTTTGAACCATACTTGACATTGTGAATTGCTTATTACTTGAGCATAGGAAATCATATGACAAAATCCATATATGTTGCTGTTATTAGAATGATCATGATGCCCTCATGTCCCAGATTTTTATTTTTTTATCGACACCTCTATCTCTAAACATGTGGACATATTTTTCGATCTCGGCTTCCGCTTGAGGACAAGCGAGGTCTAAGCTTGGGGGAGTTGATAGGTCCATTTTGCATCATTCTTTTATATCAATATTTATTGCATTATGGGTTGTTATTACACATTATATCTCAATACTTATGGCTATTCTCTCTTATTTTACAAGGTTTACCATGAAGAGGGGGGATGCCGCAAATGGAATTCGGGCCGAAAAGGAGCAAACGTTGAAACCTATTACGCACAACTCCAAAAGTCCTGAAACTCCACGTAAACAACTTTTTGGAATTTATAAGAATTTATGAGCAAAAGAAATAGGCCAGGGGGCCACACCACATCCAAGAGACAGGGGGCTTCCATAGGGCGCGCCGCCCCTATCTCCCGGGCCCGGTGGCCTCCGGCGTCCATCTTCTGCTATATCATCACTTTTACCACAGGAAAAATCGGGGCAAGCTTACGGACGAAAACTTCTGCCGCCATCAGGCGGAGAACCTTGGCGGAATCAATCTAGGGCTCGGGCAGAGCTGTTCGCTGGGGACACTTTCTCCCGGAGGGGGGAAATCATCACCAACGTCATCATCAACGATCCTCTCATCGAGAGGGGGTCAATCTCCATCAACATCTTCACCAGCACCATCTCCTCTCAAAACCCTAGTTCATCTCTTGCATCCAATCTTGTATCAAAACCACAAATTGGTACCTGGGGGGTGCTAGTAGTGTTGATTACTCCTTGTAGTGGATGCTAGTTGGTTTACTTGGTGGAAGATCATATGTTCAGATCCTTTATGCATATTATTACTCCTCTGATTATGAACATGAATATGCTTTGTGAGTAGTTACGTTTGTTCCTGAGGACATGGGTGAAGTCTTGCTATTAGTAGTCATGTGAATTTGGTATTCGTTCGATATTTTGATGAGATGTATGTTGTCTTTCCTCTAGTGGTGTTATGTGAACGTCGACTACATGACACTTCACCATTATTTGGGCCTAGAGGAAGGCATAGGGAAGTAATAAGTAGATGATGGGTTTGTTGGAAATATGCCCTAGAGGCAATAATAAATTAGTTATTATTATTATATTTCCTTGTTCATGATAATCGTTTATTATCCATGCTATAATTATATTGATAGGAAACTCACATACATGTGTGGATACATAGACAACACCATGTCCCTAGTAAGCCTCTAGTTGACTAGCTCGTTGATCAATAGATGGTTACGGTTTCGACCATGGACGCTTTGATGTCGTTGATAAC
Source organism: Aegilops bicornis (assembly GCA_021605145.1). NCBI lineage: Eukaryota > Viridiplantae > Streptophyta > Magnoliopsida > Poales > Poaceae > Aegilops > Aegilops bicornis. Next base: position 263,631,641 of record CM038674.1, on the reverse strand, counting down.
GGGATCACATCATTAGGAGAATGATGTGATGGACAAGACCCAATCCTAAGCCTAGCACAAAGATCGTGTAGTTCGTATGCTAAAGCTTTTCTAATGTCAAGCATCATTTCCTTAGACCATGAGATTGTGCAACTCCCGGATACCGTAGGAATGCTTTGGGTGTAACAAACGTCACAACATAACTGGGTGGCTATAAAGGTACACTATGGGTATCTCCGAAAGTGTCTGCATTGGGTTGGTACGTAATCGAGACTAGGATTTGTCACTCCGTGACGGAGAGGTATCTCTGGGCCCACTCGGTAGGACATCATCATATGCTAATGTGACCAAGGAGTTGATCACGGGATGATGTGTTACTGAACAAGTAAAGAGACTTGCCGATAACGAGATTGAACAAGGTATCGAGATACCGACGATCGAATCTCGGGCAGTAATCAGAACGGTAAACAAAGGGAATTGAATACGGGATTGATTGAATCCTCGACATCGTGGTTCATCCGATGAGATCATCGTGGAACATGTGGGAACCAATATGGGTATCCAGATCCCACTGTTGGTTATTGGCCGGAGAGTTGTCTCGGTCATGTCTGCATGGTTCCCGAACCCGTAGGGTCTACACACTTAAGGTTCGGTGACGCTAGGGTTGTAGAGATATTAGTATGCAGTAACCTGAAAGTTGTTCGGAGTCCCGGATGAGATCCCGGACGCCACGAGGAGTTCCGGAATGGTCCAGAGTAAAGATTTATATATAGGAAGTCCAGTTTCAGCCACCGGGAAGGTTTCGGGGGTCATCGGTATTGTACCGGGACCACCGGAAGGGTCCCGGGGGTCCACCGGGTGGGGCCACCTATCCCGGAGGGCCCCACGGGCTGAAGGGGCGTGGGAACCAGCCTCGGTGGGCTGGTGCGCCCCTTGGGCCTCCCATGCGCCTAGGGTTAGAAACCCTAAGGGGTGGGGCGCCTCACTTGGCTTGGAGGCCAAGCCACCCCTAGGGCAGCCGCCCCTCCCCTAGATGGGCTACAAGGGCGGCGCCCCCATAGGCCCCTATATATAGTGGAAGGGAGGGAGGCAGCCGCACTCCGAATCCTCGGGCGCCCCTCCCTCCCGTGACACCTCTTCCTCTCGCTATGCGCTTGGCGAAGCCTGCCAGGGATCCGCCACTTTCCAAAGACACACGCCGTCAGGTCTTCTGGATCTCCATCAACTTCTCCTCCCCTTGCTGGATCAAGAAGGAGGAGACGTCTCTCCCAACTGCACGTGTGTTGAACGCGAGGTGCCGTCTGCTCGCCGCTAGGATCATCGGGTGATTTGGATCACGACGAGTACGACTCCACAACCCCGCTCTTCTTGAACGCCTTCGCATCGCGATCTTCAAGGGTATGAAGATGCACTCCCTCTCTCGTTGCTAGTATCTCCATAGATTGATCTTGGTGATGCGTAGAAAATTTTGAATTTCTGCTACGTTCCCCAACAGTGGCATCATGAGCTAGGTCTATTGCGTAGATTATTGGCACGAGTAGAACACAAGTAGTTGTGGGCGATGGTTTGTACAATTTGCTTACCGTTACTAGTCCTATCTTCATTCGGCGACATTGTGGGATGAAGCGTCCCGGACCGACCTTACACGTACGCTTACGTGAGATGTTCCACCGAATCGACATGCACTTGTTGCATAAGGTGGCTAGCGGGTGCCGCCTCTCCCACTTTAGTCGGATCGGATTCGATGAAAAGGGTCCTTATGAAGGGTAAATAGCAATTGGCATATCACCGTTGTGGTTTTATGAGGTAAGAAACGTTCTTGCTAGAAACCCATAGCAGCCACGTAAAACATGCAACGACAATTAGAGGACGTCTAACTTGTTTTTGCAGGGTATGCTATGTGATGTGATATGGCCAAAAAGAATGTGATGAATGATATTTGTGATGTATGAGATTGATCATGTTATTGTAATAGGAATCACGACTTGCATGTCGATGAGTATGACAACCGACAGGAGCCATAGGAGTTGTCTTATTTATTGTATGACCTGTGTGTCAATGATAACGCCCATGTAATTACTTTTACTTTATTGCTAACCGTTAGCCATAGTAGTAGAAGTAATAGTTGGCGAGACAACTTCATGAAGACACGATGATGGAGATCATGGTGTCATGCCTGGGTGACGATGATGATCATGGAGCCTCAAGATGGAGATCAAAAGGAGCAAAATGATATTGGCCATATCATGTCACTATTTGATTGCATGTGATGTTTATCATGTTTATGCATCTTATTTGCTTAGAACGACGGTAGTAAATAAGATGATCCTCATAATAATTTCAAGAAAGTGTTCCTCCTAACTGTGCACCGCTGCTATAAAGTTCGCTGCTTCAAGCACCACGTGATGATCGGGTGTGATAGATTCTAACGTTCACATACAACGGGTGTGTAAGCCATATTTACACACGCCAAACACTTAGGTTGACTTGACGAGCCTAGCATGTACTGAGACATGGCCTCGAACACAAGAGACCGAAAGGTCGAACATGAGTCGTATAGTGGATACGATCAACATGAAGATGTTCACCGACGATGACTAGTCCGTCTTCACGTGATGATCGGACACGGCCTAGTTGACTCGGATCATGTATCACTTAGATGACTAGAGGGATGTCTATTCGAGTGGGAGTTCATAAGATGAACTTAATTATCCCGAACATAGTAAAAAAGGTTTTTGCAAATTATGTCGTAGCTCGCGCTTTTAGTTCTACTTGCTTTTAGATATGTTCCTAGAGAAAATTCACTTGAAAGTTGATAGTAGCAATTATGCGGACTAGGTCCGTAAACCGAGGATTGTCCTTGTTGCTTCGCAGAGAAGGCTTATGTCCTTAATGCACCGCTCGGTGTCTTTGAACCTCTAACGCCGTCTCATGGATGTTGCGTAACATCCGACATACACGCTTTTGATAACTACGTGATAGTTCAAGAATGTTAAACAGTTTAGAGTAGAGGCACCGAAGACGCATTTCAAACGTCATGGAACATATGAGATGTTTCGAGGGCTGAAATTGGGATTTCAGGCTCGTGCCCACGTCAAGAGGTATAAGACCTCCGACGAGTTTCTTGGCCTGCAAACTAAGGAGAAAAGTTCAATCGTTGAGCTTGTACTCAGATTGTCTGGGTACTACAATCACTTGAATCGAGTGGGAGTTGATCTTCCAGATGAGATAGTGATGTTTCTCCAAAGTCATTGCCACCAAGCTACTAGAGCTTCATGATGAACTATAACATATCGTGGATAGATATGATGATCCTTGAAATATTCGCTGATGTTTGACACCGCGAAAGTAGAAATCAAGAAGGAGCATCAATCGTTGATGGTTAGTGAAACCACTAGTTTCAAGAAGGGCAAGGGCAAGAAGGATACTTCATGAAACGGCAAATCAGCTTGTCGCTCTAGTGAAGAGACCCAAAGCTTGAACTCCACCTCGAGACCGAAAAGCCTCAGAATGAGGGGAGCAATCATTGAAGCAGAACTACCCTAGATACTTGGTAGATGAGAAGGCCGTGGCAAGGTCGATAGAAGTATATTGGATATACATTATATTAATGTGTACTTTACTAGTACTCCCAGTAGCACCAGGGTATTAGATACCGGTTCGGTTGCTCGAAATAAAAGCTACGGAACAAATGGAGACTAGCTAAAGGTGAGATGACGATATGTGTTGGAAGTGTTTCAAAGCTTGATGTGATCAAGCATCGTGATACTCCCTCTACCATCGAGATTGGTGTTAGACCTAAATAATTGTTATTTGGTGTTTGCGTTGAGCATAGACATGATTGGATTATGTCTATCGCAATACGGTCATTCATTTAAGGAGAATAATAGTTACTCTATTTATTTGAATAATACCTTCAATGGTCTTACACCTAAAATGAATGGTTTATTGAATCTCGATTGTAGTGATACACTTGTTCATGCCAAAAGATATAAGATAGTGATGATAGTACCACATACTTGTGGCACTGCCATTTGAGTCATATTGGTATAAAACGCATGAAGAAGCTCCATGTAGATGGATCTTTGGACTCACTTGTTTTTGAAAAGATAGAGACATGTGAACCATGTGTATTGGTATATACGCATGAAGAAACTCCATGCAGATGGACCGTTTGGACTGACTTGATTTTGAATCACTTGAGACATGCAAATCATACCACATGGGCAAGATGACTGAAAGCCTCGTTCTCAGTAAAATGGAACGAGAAAGCAACTTGTTGGAAGTAATACATTTTGATGTGTGTAGTCCAATGAGTGCTGAGGCATGCAAAGGGATATCGTTATGTTCTTACTTCACAAATGATTTGAGTAGATACCGAGTATATTTACTTGATGAAACACAAGTCTGAATTATTGAATGGTTCAAGTAATTTCAGAGTGAAGTTGAAGATCGCCGTGACAAGAGAATAAAATGTCTATGATATGATCATAGAGATGAATATCTCGAGTTATGAAGTTTGGTACACAATTGAGACATTGTGGAAATTGTTTCACAACTAATAATCACCGGAACACCATAGTGTGATGGTGTGTCCGAACATCATAATCGCACCCTATTGGATATGACGCATACCATGATGTCTCTTATCGAATTACTACTATCGCTTATGGGTTAGGCATTAGAGACAACCACATTCACTTTAAATAGGGCACCACGCAATTCTCAAAAGACGACACCGTATGAACTATGGTTTAGAGAAACCTAAGTTGTCGCTTTCTTAAAAGTTTGGGGCTGCGGCGCTTATGTGAAAAGTTTTAGCGATAAGCTCGAACCCAAAGCGGATAAATGCATCTTCATAGGACACCCAAAACAGTTGGGTATACCTCCTGCCTCGCCTCCTAAGCAAACGGGATTGTTTCTAGAATCGGGTCCTTTCTCGAGAAAAGTTTCTCTTGAAAGAATTGAGTGGGAGGATGGTGGAGACTTGATGAGGTTATTGAACCATCACTTCAATTAGTGTGTAGCAGGGCACATGAAGTTGTTCCTATGGCGCCTACACCAATTGAAGTAGAAGCTAATGATAGTGATCATGAAACTTCAGATCAAGTCACTACCAAAGCTTGTAGGTCGACAAGGATGCGTACTACTTCAGAGTGGTACTTAATCCTGTCTTGGAGGTCATGTTGCTAGTCAACAATGAACCTACGAGCTATGGAGAAGCGATGGTGGGCCCGGATTCGATTTAATGGCTCGAGGCCATAAAATCCGAGAGAGGATCCATGTATAAAACAAAGTATAGACTTTGAAGAACTACGCCGATGCTCGTAAGGCTGTTGAGCATGTATGGGTTTTAAAAGGAAGATGCATAATGATGGTAAGTGTCACCATTAAGAAAGCTCGACTTGTCGCTAAGTTGTTTTCCGACAAGTTCAAGGAGTTGACTACGATGAGACTTTCTCACCAGTAGCGATGCTAAGAGTCTGTTGGAATTAAATTAGCGCCATCGCATTATTTATGAAATCTTGCGATAGGATGTCAAAACATTGTTTCTCGACGCTTTTCTTGAGGAAAGTTTGTATGTGATACGACCAGAAGTTTTTGTCAATCCTAAAAGATGCTAACAAGCATGCAAAGCTCTAGCAATCCTTCTAAGGACTGGAGGAAGCATCTCGGAGTTGGAATATACGCTTTGATGAGATGATCAAAGATTTTGGGTTTATACAAAGTTTATGAGAAACTTGTATTTCCAAAGAAGTGAGTGGAGCACTATATCATTTCCGATGAGTATATGTTGTTGAAATATTGTTGATCGGAAATGATGTAGAATTTCTGGAAAGCATATAGGGTTATTTGAAAAGTGTTTTTCAATGGAAAACCTGGATTAAGCTACTTGAACATTGAGCATCAAGATCTATAAGGATAGATCAAAAACCGCTTAATAGTACTTCCAAATGAATACATACCGTGACAAGATTTTGAAGGATTTCAAAATAGATCAGCAAAGAAGGAGTTCTTGGTTGTGTTATAAGGTGTGAGTATTGAGTAAGACTCAAGACCTGACCACGACAGAAGAGAAAGAAAGGACGAAGGTCGTCCCCTATGCCTTAGACGTAGGCTCTACAGTATGCTATGCAGAGTACCGCACCTGATGTGTGCATTGCCACTTGTCTGGCAAGAGGGTAAAAAGGTGATCCAGGAGTGGATCACCAGATAGCGGTCAAAATTATCCTTAGAGGAATAAGGAAATGATTCTCGGTTATGGAGGTGATAAAGAGTTCTACGTAAAGAGTTGCGTCGATGCAAGCTTAACACCTATCCGGATAGCTCTGAGTAGAGATACCGGATACGTATAATGGAGCAACAATTTGAAATAGCTCCAAGTGGAACGTGGTAGTAGCATCTACGATATGACATAAAGTTTTATGAAATACATAGGGATCTGAATATTGCGCACCCGCTGACTACAACCTCTCTCACAAGCATAACATGATCAAACCTAACTCATTGAGTGTTAATCACATAGTGATGTGAACTAGATTATTGATTCTAGTAAACTCTTTGGATGTTGGTCACATGGCGATGTGACCTGTGAGTGTTAATCACATGGCGATGTGAACTAGATTATTGACTCTAGTGCAAGTGGGAGACTGTTGGAAATATGCCCTAGAGGCAATAATAAATTAGTTATTATTATTATTATATTTCCTTGTTCATGATAATCGCTTATTATCCATGCTAGAATTGTATTGATAGGAAACTCAGATACATGTGTGGATACATAGACAACACCATGTCCCTAGTAAGCCTCTAGTTGACTAGCTCGTTGATCAATAGATGGTTACGATTTCCTGACCATGGACATTGGATGTCGTTGATAACGGGATCACACCATTAGGAGAATGATGTGATGGACAAGACCCAATCCTAAGCCTAGCACAAAGATCGCGTAGTTTGTATGCTAAAGCTTTTCTAATGTCAAGTATCATTTCCTTAGACCATGAGATTGTGCAACTCCCGGATACCGTAGGAATGCTTTGGGTGTACCAAACGTCACAACGAATCGGGTGGATATAAAGGTACACTCACGGGTATCTCCGAAAGTGTCTCATTGGGTTGGCACGAATCGAGATCGGATTTGTCACTCCGCGTGACGGAGAGGTATCTCCGCCCACTCGGTAGGACATCATCATATGCTAATGTGACCAAGGAGTTGATCACGGGATGATGTTTTACTGAACGAGTAAAGAGACTTGCCGTAACGAGATTGAATAAGGTATCGAGATACCGACGATCGAATCTCGGGCAAGTACTATACCGTAGACAAAGAGAATTGAATACGGGATTGATTGAATCTCGACATCGTGGGTTCATCCGATGAGATCATCGTGGAACATGTGGGAACCAACATGGGTATCCAGATCCTGCCGTTGGTTATTGGCCGGAGAGTTGTCTCGGCCATGTTCAGATGGTTCCCGAACCCGTAGGGTCTACACACTTAAGGTTCGGTGACGCTTAGGGTTGTAGAGATATTAGTATGTCTGTAATCTCAAATTTGTTCGGAGTCCCGGATGAGATCCCGGACGTCACGAGGAGTTCCGGAATGGTCCGAAGGTAAAGATTTATATATAGGAAGTCCAGTTTCGGCCACCGGGAGAGTTTCGGAGTCATCGGTATTGTACCGGGACCACCGGAAGGGTCCCGGGAGTCCACCGGTGGGGCCACCTATTCCGGGAGGGCCCCATGGGCTGAAGGGGCGTGGGAACCAGCCTCGGTGGGCTGGTGCGCCCCTTGGGCCTCCCATGCGCCTAGGGTTAGAAACCCTAAGGTGGGGCGCCCACTTGGCTTGGAGGCCAAGCCACCCTAGGGCAGCCGCCTCGCTAGATGGGATTCTACAATGGGCGCCCCCATAGGCCCCTATATATAGTGGAAGGGAGAAAGGGCAGCCGCACTGAATCCTCGACGCCCCTCCTCCCCGACACCTCTTCCTCCGCTTGCGCCATGGAAGCCCTGCCGGATCCGCCATTTCCACCACCACGCTGTAGTCTTCGATCTCCATCAACTTCTCCTCCCCTTGCCGGATCAAGAAGGAGGAGACGCTCTCCCAACCGTACGTGTGTTGAACGCGGAGGTGCCGTCTGCTTACGCTAGGGATCATCGGGTGATTTGGATCACAACGAGTACGACTCCATCAACCCTGTTCTCTTGAACGCTTCCGCATCGCGATCTTCAAGGGTATGAAGATGCACTCCCCTCTCTCTCGTTGCTAGTATCTCCATAGATTGATCTTGGTGATGCGTAGAAAATTTTGATTTTCTGCTACGTTCCCCAACAGGGCTGCTAGAGTGACAGAAGCTTAAACCCTAGTTTATGCGTTGCTTCGTTAGGGGCTGATATGGACCCATATGTTTAATGCTGTGGTTAGGTTTACCTTAATACTCCTTTTTGTAGTTGCGGATGCTTGCAATAGGGGTTAATCATAAGTGGGATGCTTGTCCAAGTTAGGACAGTACGCAAGTGTTGGTCTACCCACATATCAAATTATCAAAGTACCGAACGCGAATCATATGAACGTGATGAAAACTAGCTTGACGATAATTCCCAATGTGTCCTCGGGAGCTCCTTCTTCATTAGTAGAATTTGTCCAGGCTTATCCTTTGCTACATAAAGGATTGGGCCACCTTGCTGCACTTTATTTACTTTATTTACTTCTTGCTCGTTACTATTTATCTTATCACAAAACTATCTATCACCTATTATTTCGGTGCTTGGCAGAGAAAACCTTACTTAAAACCGCTTATCATTTCCTTCGCTTCCTCGTTGGGTTCGACACTCTTACTTATCGAAAGGACTACGATAGATCCCCTATACTTGTGGGTCATCACTGTGGCCCATTATGTGTCTTCCGGTCCATAAAATCTCCGTAAAGTTTCGTTGCATTTGGATTCCGTTTTAAGATCGATTTCATGCGATGTAAAAACATGCAGAAAACAGCAAGTGGCACTTGGCACTATGTCAATAGGTTAGTACCAAAAAATGATATAAAATGACTATAAATGATTATAAAACATCCAAGATTGATAATATAACAACATGGAACAATAAAAAATTATACATAAGTTGAAGAGGTATCAGCCGCCATCTGTGGTACACGCTAAACGCTAGCACCGACGTCCTCCGCCTCGCCTCAAACTTGCGAGAGGTGCGATGGGGCACGTTGCTCGCGCACGTTGGCCCTTTCCATGCCGGCGTGGTCCACCGAAGCTTCGGCTTTTAAGCGGGAAACCCACTTGACCCACTTGACGAGCTGGTACTAAATTTGGCATCGCGAATGCGTGCGTGCCCGACAGCCTCCAGGGCTATTTGCCAGGCGCCGGCCTCCACGTAGTCGGCTCAGTTTCCGGCGCTCTGCTCGCGACTCAGAGAGTCAGTGCGTTGCTGCTCCTTGCCTCGCTGACGGCGCAAATCGGCGATACGCTGCTCCTCCACCAGGCGGTCGCACTCCAACAAGTCCTCATACTCCGCATTGCCATCTAAAGACCGATAGAATGCCTCCTCCCTCCGTCTGCCTTTCGTGAAAAACCGAACACTAGTTCCAGCGGTGACTGCCTCCGGCGTCGCCTCTTGCGGATGGGCGGGGGCATGACGAACGTGGCGAGAGCGAGGATAAGTGGCGAGCGACGTCGGGCCGGTGTGGGCTTATGAGGATAGGGCGAGTTGGGTGATGGTGCCACCGGAGAATGCCGGGAACCAGTAATTATAGGCGGAAGGTAGGTGAACCAGAGTGTCGCGGGAAACGCAACGGCCATCACGGTCATCGGAATTCAATGCATAAGCAGGCATGGCTTAGCGCCGCCAGCCTTGCCGTGAAAAACTAGAAAACTGAAATTATGATCGCGTGCTATCCCATCCCGGCCCCGCTGCTGGAAAGGCCCAAATTGCGGCCGGGTTGCACGTCGGCATGACGGTCAAACGAAAAGCGCCGATTCATCCAAATGAGGTACGTGCGTGATCCGCTGGTTATTCGCGTAGGATCGAGTCGGTCGAATAGTGTATGTGTAGGACTGCAATAGCGGATGAACGTTCTCTAGGAGATAAGGCATTTGCGAACGTTTTTGCTGGCAGTTTCTTCAGATTCGCATGACATTTTCTTCAGAACAGCATGTCAGTTTCTTCAGAGGTAGGCATTTTTATTCAAAAAACAGCCACTTCGAATCTTGCATCGCAACTAAAACTGCCAGGAGCGCATTAGTAGGCTAGCTAGTGATCGATCAGTAACTTGTAAGCACTGAGCGAACAGAAATAAGAAACTGTTAGTAACTTGTAAACACTGAGAACACATAAATAAGGATCATGATGTGCACATTAGTAAGAGCCGATCCGTTCGAAATGTTCACACAAGACTCGCAGGCTTGACATTGTAATATGTTCACATTAATAGCCCAAATTCACAACCAACTAGTACGATTCCCATACATAAGATCAACATGTTAATGCATCTCAATGATTCACAGATCATATACAAATATGTAGCTCCAAAAGCGAAGATCTAGAAAAAACCTATGCTCTTCCTACTAACATGGATGCTTTTCTGGGCCAACATTCAGTACAGAGTGAAAGAAAAATTTGTTTGTGAAGTCTACATTCCTCTTGCAAACGTAAGTGGTTTCACCAACAGCTGGAACCATGAGAATGAACCACACATGATGGAGGAACATCCACTGCAATATGATTTGGTCTTTTCTCGATCACACGGCAAGACTATTTTCGAATACAAACTTTAACTTAGGCAAAATGATGCCCATTGTATAATCGCATCAAAGCAATGAAGCACCTAGTGTTGGCCAATAAATAGTACAATACTACTTTTGTGCAGTCCATGAAGTGCCTATCCAATCTTTCTGTGTCTATTTTCAAATGGCAATCGCATGCAAAGGACTATACTATTCTCTTGTGCAGTTCCACCAAAATTGTGGTCACTTTGTTTGTTTGCCAAATAGCAACGGGTAGACATCTGTCTGCACAAATATCAAGCAGCCAGTAAACATATGCCCCACCTTGTATTTTCGGTTTAAACACGTCTCTTCCGCTTAGCATCTGTCATGTTTTAATCGACAGCTTTGATACCGCCATGTTTTGCCCTCGGACAATTTTGTACTGAATTGATTTGTCGGTACAGAGCATAAATATAGCGCCTATTCTTCATCGTATCAAGGATATCCATGTTGCAAAGTTGAGGGAAGAGGTGAAACCGATATAACCGAAATTGAGCATCCAATCATTGAATCATGTCCTGCACCTCCAATTTAGGTCCACCCTGCCAATAAATTCACATGCAAACCACTAATATTACTATCTAATGACAGTACAAAAAGAGTAGCAAGATAGTAGCAAACCTTGTACCTTCGTAATGAATAGCTCAGTGCCACCAATTGGATATAAAGGTTTGGAAGAAAACATGTTCAATGTTGAACCATTTGGACTTTTTGTGCGCTCCACTAAAATCGAGCATCCCCTGCTTGCATAGATATTGAAAGTGTGATTACTATAGAAGTGGAACTAGTTGAAGCATATACTCACAAATATAAGCATTCCAATTTCTTAATGGAAAAAGGTAGCAAGACTGCTTTCTAACCAATTCGCTTGAAGGAATAAATAAGGCAACAACGGCCGATGTCGAAGGCATACATAGTATTTTCTTAAAACTCAACCATTCTTGACCTTTCCTCTTCTTTTAAGCATATTTTGTGCAGTTCAACTAAAATAAAATGCCATCACCGCTTTGACAATTCAAAGTTGAAATCAGTACAAAAATAAATGACTTAACATTACATCATGATGTCTCGTATGTAATTGATGTGCATTGGAGACAAACATCTGCACTTCCTCCGATAACATAATGAACATTAATTTTAACAAAGGTGTGACTAGCTTTACCGGGATAATATGAGTGAACTCTACACCCTCCGTTCCTTAATATAAGGCGTTTTTGCAGTTCAGTTTAAAGTACCCAAACGTCTAGTATTTTAAAAAAAAACAGGTAGTAATTTTCTTGAGCACATATCTGGGAAAGCTTGCCACACTTTATATATGTCCATACGCTAATGCAACACCATTTGAATAGTACAAATATACACTAATCCAAAGGCCTAGTGCAATAGTAGAGTAGTTTTTCATTACGGGTACAAAGACATTGGTTTTATTGAACATATTTCCATAAGCTAGCAATCGAAGATTTCTATAAGCATTAACAATACAAAATGTAAAGGTAATAAGTTTCAAAGATTGGTATACTAGTTGTGCAACAACATTAAACCAAATACAAAAGTCCGAAGGTAACTAGCATTATTAACTAATGACAATTTTTTTTGCAAACCATGTACCTTCAAGGTAAATATCATTTCGAACTCAAGGGTCATCAAAATTGCTATCCGAATCTTGATAATTGATCAAACATAAAAACTTGATCGAATCTAATCAAGAGAACAAATGGGAGGAGGAGGTGCCCACTCTTGACCTTTCCACTTGTCTTCGTAATTTTTTGTGCAGTTTAACCAAAATAAAATGACATCAGCGCTGAGGGAGTCCCGGACTAGGGGGTGTCCGGATAGCCGGACTATCGTCACGGCCGGACTCCAAGACTATGAAGATACAAGATTGAAGACTTCGTCTCGTGTCCGGATGGGACTTTCCTTGGCGTGGAAGGCAAGCTTGGCACACGGATATGTAGATCTCCTACCATTGTAACCGACTACGTGTAACCCTAACCTATCCGGTGTCTATATAAACCGGAGGGTTTTAGTCCAGGGACAACAACTTCAACATCAACAATCATACCATAGGCTAGCTTCTAGGGTTTTAGCCTCCTTGATCTCGTGGTAGATCTACTCTTGTACTACCCATATCATCAATATTAATCAAGGTGAGTAGGGTTTTACCTCCATCGAGAGGGCCCAACCTGGGTAAAAACATTGTGTCCCCCGCCTCCTGTTACCATCCGCCTTAGACGCATGCTTCGGGACCCCTTTACCCGAGATCCGCGGTTTTGACACCGACATTGGTGCTTTCATTGAGAGTTCCTCTGTCGCCACCGATAGGCCCGATGGCTCCTTCGATCATCAACCATGACGCTGTCCAGCCGAGACTTTTCTCCCGGACAGATCTTCGTGTTCGGCGGCTTTGCAATCATGGGCCAATTCGCTTGGCCATCCGGAGCAGATTGAAAGCTACGCCCGCCATCGTGTCAGATTTGAAGTTTGAACTATACGGCCGATATCCGCGGAGACTTGATCTTCGACGGATTCGAGCCGCAGCCGAGCGTGCCGTGACCGCCTCGATGGGCATGATCTAGCTCGCAGCCATCAAAGGACTGGAGGCCGCACCAAGATCCGGCCCGACCCTTAATCCGGAGCCGGATTCCCAATCGAGGACGAGTGGTTGGACACCGCCTCGGGCTACAATCTCTACGGGCGATCGAGCCAACTCCATTCATGTCCTTTGCGAAAACTCTCGACCTGTGGTGCCGGACTCCTCCGGACTCGAACCTCTCATACCGCCAATCGAATCCGATTGGCGCCGTCATGGAGTTCATCGTCATGACATCTTTCAAAGACTCGCCTTTGGCGACATCCTCAATTCACTAAAGTCTCTCTCTTTATCTGGAGAGCCCTGGCCGGACTACGGATAGGAAGGTTGGGATGCGGACGATGAAGAAATTCAACGCCCACCCACCACCCACTTTATAGCCACTGTCGATGATTTGACCGACATGCTCGACTATGACCAAGACATCGACAAAGATGGACGCATTTACGCCGGATAACTCAAGACCCAAAGCACTCATTGTGGCAATCGGAAGGCCACCTCGCCATATGACATATACATGGTGGACATCCCGAAAGATGGGAACGACGATGGAACAACGGAGGATGACCCCTCCAAGAAACACCAAGCGCCGACGCTAACGGGCGCCGCCTAAATCCCGGCCACAATAAAAACGGTGATTCCGCATCGGGAGATAATAGCACCTGCATAAAGGTCAAGAGAACCCTCCGGCAGACTCAGCAGGAAGAGGGAGAAGCAAGTCCGCACGACAAGGCGGCAGAAAAGAGAGGTCGAGGACGACAATTACGCGCCTCCCTCCGAAGATGAGGCAAGCCTCGACGATTTACTTAATTTGTCGTGGCCCGAGGATCCCGCCAACAGAGCTGCTTTCAAACGCAGGCTTTATAGCCACGGCAAGCAGCCTCAAGAAAAGCAGCAGCAGCTTAGAGCTGATCAAGACCGCTAGTCGATGATGGATCAAGTCCTTGCAGCCAAGAGTATGAACTCAACGCCTCCAAAAGCTACCCCAAACGCAGGCCGCTGCCTCGACTAGAGGAGGAAGCACAAAAGTCGCCAAGACACGACATGGCAGGTATCGGCCACCTCGTGGTCAGCGAAAGAGAAGCCTCTCGGCCCTCCGGCCAAGCCACACCCCGACGCCAAAAAGTACCAAGGCAAAGGAAAACGTGCGGACTTGGCGTAGATATATTGAGGATAAGGCAAAACATACAAGGTCGATCTACGGATCGCGGGCGCCCAAAGAACATGGGATGATTACCGTCACCGGATACAAAGAAACTGCCGGGTCAACACAAAGCAGACAAAGCTCGTATGAGCTACGCCGTGATATAGCCCAATACATGAGGCGCCAAGACACCCACTATGCTTCACAGATGAAGTAATGGATCATCAAATCCAAGAGGGCTTCAAGCCCGTAAACATCGAATCATACGATGGTACCACAGATCCTGTGGTCTGGATCGAGGATTATCTCCTCCATATCCACATGGCCCATGGTGATGATCTACATGCCATCAAATACCTCCCTGAAGCTTAAAGGACCAGCTAGGCATTGGCTCAACAGCTTGCCGCCAGAATCAATTGGTTGTTGGGAGGACCCGGAAGCCGCATTCCTTGATAACTTCCAGGCACATATGTGCGACCACCGTATCATGACCTTAGCCACATAATTCAGCAGCCTGAAGAATCGCCGCATAATTCCGGACTCGGTTCCTAACAAAGAAAAATCAAATCGCTGATCGTCCGGATGCAAGAGGCCCTTGCAGCCTTCAAACATAACATCTGTGATTTAGTGGCTTGCCCGGCACCTAGACAGAAAAGCCGAAATCTATGGCAGCCCTCACAACCCTCATGACTCGCTTAAAGCGGGAGAGGATAGCTGGCTAGCTCAAGCAACAACTTGGCCAAACATCCCGAGCAGTCCAGATACCAAGGACAACAATGGCAGGTCGCGGCCGCAACAAGAACAAGCGCCGCATTAACGGCGAGCACATCAAGACACGGCCAATGCCGGATTCAGAGGCTCTAAACCCGTCAAGGAAGAAGCCATTCAAAAGAAATACCTGTGGCCCGGCCCAACTTGGACCGAATATCGACCGCTTAAAGCGTATACATGGCACCCCCGAACTCAGCCTAATCACACCAACAGGACTGTTGGGTGTTCAAGCAAGCAAGTTAGGTGTCAACTCAATAACAAGGGGCTGCATAGACGAGGAAGAGCCCTACCACGAGCAATAAAGCATGTATGGGTTTTCCCACGCAAGTGCGGACGGTGAACATGATATACGCAACCCACATACCCAAAAGGGAGCGGAAGCGTGCACTAAGGGACGATATGCGATGGAGCCACGCCCCAAAGTTCAACGCATGGTCTTCCACCCGATCACCTTCGATCAAGGGACCACCCCACTAGCATCCACACGGCAAGCTTCGCCGCATTGGTTCTTGACCCAATTATCGACGGATTTCACCTCACTAGAGTCCTCGATGGACGGCGGCAAAGAAATGAACCTGCTTTACTGTGATACAAAGGCGCAAAATGGGCATTGACCCTCAAGGATTAAACCTACAAAGACGACCTTTAAAGGCGCTATACCGGGTGTAGAGGCCAGTTGTACAGTGCTCAGCCACACTCAAGTGGTCTTCGGACGGATAACTTCCGGGTTAAGAGTTAATCTTCGATATCGCCCCATTCCGGCAGCGGGTTATCACGCAAGACGCCGGACGGACCGTGACGGTTAAGTTCAACGCGGTACCGCACTACGCATACCTCAAGCTCAAGATGCCAGGCCCTCGAGGAGTAATCACGGTCAATGGAAACACCGAATGCTCTCTCCGGACGGAGGAGCACACGGCGGCCCTCGCGGCGGAGGTGCAAAGCAGCCTCTCATGGCAATTCTCGAGTCCGGCCACTAAGCCGCCCGGACATCGCCAAGCGCCCGAGTAACTCCGCAACAAGACCACTGCACGATTCAAGCACGAGTAGCAATCCGCCCCAACCCCAGCCCTCACGAAATTGCGAACTCAAGATACGCGTACATAGTTACGCCCGAGATACCATGGGCATATGGGGAGGGTAAGACAACGGCACGCCAAGAGTGCGGCTCGACCGCCTGTGGGCTACCGTCTGTGTCATTTCTTTTTTCCTTTCTCCTTTTTTCTTTCCTTTTACTTTCGTGACTCCGCCTTTTGAACAGTCCTCCCAAGCACTTGAATCGCCGAACTCACGATGCAACAGCCAGGAAGCGGAAGGCCACGCCAAGTGCTCGTGTGGTCTCGTTATGAGCATTATACCTGTTTTACATACCATCCCGCAGCTTACACTCGAGGGGGACATGTTAGATAGTCCCATCCCTTGCTTACCGCACTATTTGTATCGCTCGCTTCCATTGCAAAGACATTTTGAATAAACAATACATAGCTCTTACTTATTATTGCTTTAATTCCTTTATATATATATATATACATATGTTCATTTCACGACATGTCGCAACTGTACACTTTGGTACGCCAATACAATTGTGGGCTCAAGTATCCCAAAATTATGGTGTGATCAAGTCCTAACACTTTCACAAGTGCGGCACCTCAACTTATAGCATTATATGAATTGGCTCAATCATGTCTTGGGTCAATAGTTGGGTTTGCCCGCCCTGTGTTTTGGTACCTTACGCTCCGCTTATATCGGCTAAGGTAGCACCGGAGAACCATCGCGATTGTGCCCCTCAGCTTATTCTCGGGTCGAGCACCTCAAAGGAGAAAGCCAAATCGACCGTCATGATAAGGCGAGAGCCGGTCGCTGTTCGAGAGGTTTTTCGGGTCCCTAAAGACTTATGTCGCTTAGAGCGAGGAACCGGAATTATCCGCCAAGGCGTGGATAGCGCCTCGAACTCGGTCTTCCGAATACTAGGGGCTTCACCAAATTTAAAATTATAGAATTCTATGGCTAAGTGAGAGTGTTCAAGCATTATAAGTCCGTTGCCTTGTTCGTTGTGTTGAGCGCCTCCTAGATGGACCCAAGGATGGGAACAAGAGCGCTCAAGTTTATCCCGAACACCCCAAAGACTGTGGCATGGGGGCTGAAGCCAACGACTTGCCATCTCTCAAATTTGATAAACGGCCGCATTATAAGGTAATATTTTAAATTAATAAGCGTTGCTTAGCGATATGAACAAGTTTTCAGCGATGTAATAACAAACGCGAGTCTATTCAAAATTACATCCTTGGAGCACTCATCCGCTTATTCGGGCGAAAGCACCCTTCAGAGGCCCTCATAATACATTTCGGCGTATGATGCTCATGGCCCTTCGGGTTCGTCCACACAAGCTTCTCCGATCCAGCTTCCCCTCAAAGGCACTTTAGCATCGGAAAGGGCCCGACGGACCCCTTCAATGCAGACGGAGCGCTTGATAACTCTGCCGCTGGACAGCATCCACCACCACCGCACCAAGTCAAGTAGCTCCCGGCATGGCCTCCAATGGCCACACCGCCTATAAGGCTCCCTCATGGCCTGCTCGGGCGACCTTAGGGAGCTCGACCAGCCGCTTCACCTGGTCGCTTAGGGGCACTGGATGTCCGCCTCAAAGATACCGAGACCGTAACACCTTCTCCGTGGAGCTCCCTCCCGGGCGCAGAGAACGCGGGCAAAGATCGACGACCACGGGCAAATCTGAATGCTCCCGGAGAGCTCTGGAAAGTAATAGGTAATTGACTTTTACATTCTTGCTTTGAATAAAGAATGCCCACCCGCCGCTATCTTCTTTAGTGCTTCGATTTCTTGAGGGCTTTTTGGGCCTCACCAGTAGCAGCTTTGGCACTTCAAGAGCCGAGGCAAGCTCGGACTCTCGGTCTTTGAGTCACGCCCAAAACCCTCGTGTTTCTTCACAAGAACTGGAGCTCTTGTCAAGACTCCGCCACCCGCGCCCCCTTTCTCTCGTGCGCCCACATACCGCTTTGTTTTCGGCCACGGCCACCGATTCCCTCGTGGTCTCCACTCGCTCGGTATTCTCATGTACCCATGTTATTTCTGTTATTTTTGCAACCAAACCTTTTCCATAAGGTATTTCTTTAATAAGGCATTTCTTACCTTCCTTGTCCTCGAGCCGCTTCTTGGCTTGTCTCGAGCTCGTTTCTAACGCCGAGGTTTTGCTTCAATGTATTGACCTCCGCACAAGGTCGGGCAGAGGTCAAGAATAGCAATTTCGTGCATTCCCATATTGACATACTTATATTAAACTCCCTGCCTTTATCTTTTAGGATCCTCATCCGCTTTTCTTTCCTAACACCGAACTAAGCATCGTGGGCTACCGCCTATGCGGTAACATTTTTATATGTTTTAAACTTACCTCAAAGCCTATTAGAAGGCTGGTACAGATTTCGTCATCCGCTTGGCGGATCGAATCGTCTCGATCACCGCGACTCATAATAGTGCGGTGTTCTCTCGATGGAGGCGCCTGCTGAGCGCCCAAGAGTTATCCGGTGCCTCCTGCTGGACGGAGGACACCGGCTGCCTTTTACCTTCTTCTTGCGAAGGATCCGCTGTCCGGACTTCGGAACTGCTGATGGTTCCGCATGGAGTCCGGACGAGGGTCGGGCTTAGAGCCCCCGGGGTCTTGCCCCTCACGCTACTGAATCTGTGGAGGTCGCTTTGCGGGCGCCTGGCGCTACCTCCTTCTGACCAAGCCCTCCTTGGGGCTCCCACCGCGGTGTCGTCGCCCGGGCGTGAGGCGAGGAGGCGGCCGAAGCGAGGCACTCTCCATTTCCGGCGAGCCTGTGGACCCGCTTGATGAATTGATGAGCTTCGCCCTTGGGCGGGCTGCATGTTTGTTCGGCATTAGAGAACACTATACAATTATGAAAAACCATGGGTATCCTGGACACTTACGACCCGCCAGGGCTTGGTCCTTGTTGGCTGGGCCCTCCTCCTGCCGCCGACGTTGGTGGAGAAGTCCTGGAGGAAGGGTTCTTCCCTTCTTGACCTCCGCCACCCCTGCTGGGGCGGCCTTCCTTTCTTCTCCTCCTCACTAGGGAGGAGCTTCTTCTTCTTCCTCCTCGCCCTCGGAGAAGATTCTCGCCTGTAACTCGACAACATTTTGGCGCCGGAACTCCTTCGAAGTTCCCGTGGCCTCCTTCTTGGCCTTCTTCTCGTGCACCACATGAGGCGCCGAGCCAACAGCCCCATCAATCGGGCGCCCTCCGGGTCTTCCGGCAAAGGAGCCGGACAGCTTAATCTGCTCGCCGCCTTCACCTCCCGCTAAAAAATTAGGGAGTTTTAGATCCCGTGATAGAGTCAATCTATGAAAAAGAGTCCCGTAAGGGTAAAATAACTTACCTCGCCGCTTGGACACCGCGGCACTGCATCCGCGATCTTTTGGTAGCGGATGTTGGGGCTTGGCGCTCTTGAACAAAGACTCTTCCGTGCATCTTCGCACGTAGTGTCAAGAGCCGCTCAAGGTTCGGTGTCAGGCCGGATCGAACTCCCACAAATTAAAGGCCCGCTGCTAAGGTGGGAGAATCCGCGGATGAGCATCATCGATTACGCCGACAAGCTTGAGATTCTTGTCCACCAGGTTTTGGACGCATGTCCGAGTCCGGATAGCTCTTCCGAATCCCCACGCCGTGCCCGCTTTCTTTCCATGACGAGAGCCGTGGGGAAGCCAGATCTGAATTCGGGGCCGCCGCCTATCTGTGGTCGCGTGGCTCGTGGATGTAGAACCACCCCGATTGCCACCCCTTTATTGTCTCCACAAAAGCGCCTCGAGCCATAGGACCTTGGCCATCTTGTTAACCATGGCGCCCAAGACTAGCTTGGCGGCCGCCCACTACCTTCGGCCGGACATTGAAGATCTTCACCACAAGCCGGGTGGGGCCGGATGCAGAGGAAGGCCTCACACACGCATTTATAAACGCCAAAATGTTGAGGATGAAATTTGGGGCCGATCGTGGAAGTCCAGTGCCGTAGTAGAACATGAGCCCCTGGACGAAAGGGTGAAGTGGAAAAACCTAGTCTCATGGAGGAAGTGGGGTAGAAACACTACCCTCTCATGGGGCCCGGGTTGGAATGAGCTGCCCTGGCCTGGGCAGCCTCAGACGCTGGCGTTGCCGGACAAGTATCCTACCTCCCGCAGCTTGGTGATGTGCCCTTCCTTGACGGAGGAGGCCATCCACCCGCCTCCCGCTCCTGACATGGTTGGAGAAAGGTCGAGGTGGGATGAGCGGACTTGGGCGCTGGAGCTCGAGTGCGGGGAAATGGATAAGCAAAGGAGGAAGAAGGCGTAGGTGAAAAGGTGGATCCTTATCCCCTTATATGGACGGACGGCTATGCGCGCCCCCACCAGCCCCGGGTAAAACTCGCTTATTCCCCAAGCTACCGTAATCAATGGCGCCGGATGGGTTACCCACGTCCGTATTGATGAGAATCCGGAATAAGGGGGCACGATCTATGCTTTGATAAGACGTTAAGGAAACCGCCTCGCTAAACACGCTGGGTGGAACAAAGAAAAGCGATTCATGTAAAGGTCCCGCCGTGGTGTGATGTCACGCTGAATACGCCAGCAGATCTGGTGCAAAAGTTATTCTCTACGATGATATGTGGAACTTGTTTTGCAAGAGCCGGACACTATCCTTGTGTTCAAGACCTTCTATGAAGTATTCGGAGGAGGAACCCGCTTTGCGCAAAGGTCAAGACAATATGCGCCACGGACTCGCTCATTGAAGCCTCGGGTTCTGGGCTATCGAGGAGTCCCTGACTAGGGTGTCCGATAGCCGACTCATCGCCACGGCCAAACTCCAAGACTATGAAGATACAAGATTGAAGACTTCGTCCCTGTGTCCGGATGGGACTTTCCTTGGCGTGGAAGGCAAGCTTGGCGATACGGATATGTAGATCTCCTACCATTGTAACCGACTGTAACCCTAACCTATCCGGTGTCTATATAAACCGGAGGGTTTTAGTCCAGAGGACAACAACTTCAACATCAACAATCATACCATAGGCTAGCTTCTAGGGTTTTAGCCTCCTTGATCTCGTGGGTAGATCTACTCTTGTACTACCCATATCATCAATATTAATCAAGCAGTGAGTAGGGTTTTACCTCCATCGAGAGGGCCCGAACCTGGGTAAAAACATTGTGTCCCCTGTCTCCTGTTACCATCCGCCTAGACGCACAGTTCGGGACCCCCTACCCGAGATCCGCCGGTTTTGACACCGACAAGCGCCTTGGCATTTTGGTGACACTGTACAATTTTTTTTGACTTATCTCATGAAAGTGAGGTATGTAATCTATAAGCATTAACAATGCAAAAATCTGAAGGTAGTAACAAGTTTCATCATTGGTATACTGGTTGTGCAATAGCATTAGAATGCCTTGGCTGAAAAAATATTTAATACATCCACAATCAACAAATAACCCCAAATCATCCAAAGGACATTAAAATGACATTGCTTAAATTTATCGATGGCATTAGACTAAGTGCGGCATTAGTTAAATGTGGCATCACTTTAGCAAAGAGCATTACTTGACTTCATCACCGGGCATTATACTAACAGCAAAAAAAGTGGAAATAAGAGCATGGGAGGCCCATTCGACAAAGGCGACTAGTACGATGTACCTCCACGCACGCATAGAGTGGTGAGGGAGGTTTGCTGTTTAGAGCAACAAATATCCAGCAGCATATGTGGATTACGCCCCATTTTGTTCTCTTTAGCCTCCTTTTTCCTATGTGAGGACAACAAACCGATCGACCGGTCATTCTCTATTGCGTTGTCATGCCTTTCTACCCTTTTTTCAACCAAGAGACACGAGACTGCTCCTTAGCTAACGATTTTCCCCTTTCAACCTAGATGCAGTGTTCGATGCCTAGTCTCTTCGACAAGATTTCTTTATCCCTTCCTTTCCTTATTCAACCTGCATATGGATTAGTCTACATGAAGTAGGGTTTTCTGTAATAGTGCAAATTAAGGTTTTCGTCTGCGTGACCAGCAAAGCAGAGGATAGCAAATAGGGAAGAAGGTGGAGTGGAAAAAGATCCACATGGAGCGACATGGCAGATGGGGCAATGTAACAAGGGTATGGTTCAAAAGAGGTAGCATACCCGAGGGTCGGCAGAAGTGGCTTCGCCGAGGTCGCTGCCCTCCAAACACACTACGAGTGAAGCTTGGGGCGTGAGGCCATCCTGCTGGGCGCTTAGGTCCGAGAGGACGGCCTTGTCATCAAGGCGTGACCTCGCCCACCGAAAAGCGCCAACGCACGTCCTTTTTCTTTCCCTATGGATCTGTGACCACCGGTGAGGAGGGAGAGAGAGGTCGCCTTTTTTTAGATCCGGGAGAGAGGTGATAGTGTGAGAAGCAAGTGGGCAGCCCTTAGCAAGCAAGCTACCAAGCTCCAGCCTATATATCTTTTTTTGATACCGTACTAGAGGTGGAGTAGTGGTGGAGTAGTTTATATTTTTCTACACAAGCATCAGCTTAGTCGTGGCTTCAAAACTAAATGGCACGCCATTAAAAAATAAAGTCGAAATAATGCGGCACCTCGGCCAACACGGCCACATCGCAGTTTGCACGAGAAATGACACACCTTGTTTCGCTGACATGTGGCCCTGCTCCAACATGTTAGTGAGACGACGGTGAGTCCTTTTGTACAATTTCTCGAACGGACGCTTCACGAGGGCCGGGTGCCTCTTCGTATCGTGGGCAACCGCCCACCACCTCTTCGCCTTTCCTCTTGATTTGAAACTCGTTGTCGCACGCTTCTTCCTCCCTCCTCCATTTGCCTACACCCTTCCTTCTCGCCATTGTTCGATCGTTTTCTCCATGGAGGGAACAGCCGTAAACGAATTACATTTTTGCCCCGATCTGAAAGATGACGTGGTGGAGGAAGTCATTGATCGGTGCGACGTCATCACCTCGGCTAGCATGGCAGGTTTGTTCAAGACCATTCTCGACTCAACTAATAACATCATTACAAAGAACCCAATGGTCCAGGAGTGGTTTGATCTCCCCTATCTTCTTCACCATGACCATGTTTCACGGGCGACCGGATGACGGAAGCCTCGCTTTGTGCAAGTTGATACCGCTTGATAATGATACGTGTGATGTTAAGTTGCCATCGCTATGATAAGGCCCGGGCAGGCGTAAATGGAGATTGGGTTGTTTATATTGGGCACAACCATGAAAGTGAGAACTTGTGAATGTGTATACTGCCACCGGTTCCACTTCCAAAAACCTTAGACTGCCCAGAGGTTGAGCACACAGATGGTCTATGTACGTTCAAGTACGATCATGGTGACTGTCGTCTATAGAAGATAGCAATTTGTTGAGTTCCCAACCGCTCTTGGGATTTCATGAACTATCAAGTTGTTGCTATCTTCGACAAGCTTGTTACCGTCCTTACTTCCACGCCTCCATAGATAATGCTCAAAAATCAGTTTCTGTACGCGGATGTGTACTGTGATGCAATTCAATACAAGGGTCTTGTGTTTGCTGCCACCACTCGTGGCACTGTATTTGCATGGAATCCAATAAATGTGAATTTCAAGAAGATGGAGAAGAAGATGAGTGTTGTACGTGAACGATTATGGATCCAATAAAGAGTTCGGAGAATTTGGCAGACGAGTACACCAACGTCACATAATTTCAAAGGCCAATGACCCTAATTTTGTTGGACCTTCTAGATCGATACAAGCAATCTCTCAAGGAAAGGCGATTCTCAATGACCATAAAGTGGAACAAATTGGAGTGATCTCTTCCCAATTGATGTCTTCTTGTGGGGCCAGCAAGACACATAGATCCATCGGAGATTCACGAGGCAATGTGGAGGCTAATGAACCCGTGGATCCGCCAAGACGAAGGTACTGAAGGCAAGATGTGCCTACGAGCAAGTGCTCCATAGCCTTCTTTGAGATGCCAACGTCAAGAGGTCGAGCTGCTTGAGTTGAGGGATAATAAGGGCGGGCGCGACATTAACTGGGAAAATAGCAGGAGCTGAAGTCGGGCGTATGCAGCGTTGGCGTGGAGGCGTGAGCGCGGATGACGACGGCAGAGACCGACATCGCCCAGCCTTCAAACCCGAGCTCCTCGAGCTGATCTAGGTGTGGGGATAAGAACCACTCGCTTAACTTGGCTTGGACCTTGCATTTGGTAATTGAACATGTGGATGTCAAGGCGTTTGGCTGGCCCAGGGTGCGATGAAAGAATCTTGGAGACTGCGGACATGCTTTTGCAATCCCCGTCGCAGAGGAAGCTGTCGAAGGTGAGGTTGAGGGGGACGTGGCACCACCGTCGGGAGAGAAGGGTCGTCCGCATGGCAGATTTGGTGGGGAGGAGGCCGATGATGATGAGCAGCATGTCGCTTGGGAGGTCATTGATGAAGTCTGTGCTTGCCGGATGCGGTTTAGGCTCGAGCCGCCCGCTTGTTGGCTGCCTCGGGCCATTCATCTCAACCGTGGTGACGCCGTGTACACGCAGCCGGTGTGTATTGTGTGCTGGGTGCGCGAGTGTGTCCTTCCGCATGCCGCCGCCAAGTGGTGAAGTGTGCGCGAAAAGGCCCCTTCACGCGGAAGAAGTGTGCCCTCAATTTACTAGCGTGCGGGGTGCTACCCCGAGTGGTTTCAAATTTGTTTACTTCACCGCGTGTTAGATGGGCTTCTAGTTTACTTATTTTCACCCACTGCCACATGGGCCAGCACACGAAGATAGAGAACACGAGCTGACAAGGCAGCATGTGGACTGTTGATCGTCAACTAAACAATACGGAGCTATAATACGACACAATGACCGTGATAATCCCTCAGATAGAGAGTTCGAGGAGAGGGGAGGCCCGTGAGAGATAGTAGATAGAGAAAGAGCTACTCCTCCGCTTGATAATGTAGTTCCTATATTTCTTTTTAAAGTCAAACTTTTGAAACTTTCACCAAGTTTATAAAGAAATTACTTATATCTACAATACCAAAGATAAATGATAGAATGAAGTAAGTACATGTTGTGATGAATCTAATGATCGTTCCAGATGTAAATGTTTTTCTCCACATATACCTGGTCAAACTTTTCTGAGGTTTGACTTTTTAAAAACATCCATATGCTTATGGAGGTGAGAGAGTACCTAACTAGAGAGAGAGGGCATGGATTTCTGAACCCATGGTTCACTTTCTTTACCATGTTTCCTAGCAACGAAGTCTCTCTTATCATAACGTTGATTCTTTGATTGTGGGTTATCAAGATCAACAGCAGGTTCAATCTCTATATCATTATCATTACTAGGCTGAGCATCAAAATGAACATCATTATTAACATTATCACTAGGTTCATATTCATCACCAGATTGTGTCTCAAAGATCGTAAATAGAAATATCATTGGGATTCTCAGTGTATCTATAATCGTTCACTAGAAGCATGCAAAGTCCTATCAGATTTCTTTTTCTTTTTATTAGGACTAGGTGCATCAGTATTAACTCTCTGAGAATCTTGCTCAACTCTCTTAGGATGGCCCTCATGATACAAAGGTTCGTGAGTCATCTTACCACCTCTAGTCATAACCCTAACAGCATTATCATTGTTCTTACTATTCAACTCATTAAGCAAATCATCATGTGCCTTAAGTACTTGCTCTACTTGAGTTCTAACCATGGAAGCATGTTTACTAATAAGCTTAAGATCATTAACAGTTCTACTCATATAATCACCCAAGTGGTCAAGCATGTGAGCATTACGTTTCAATTGTCTACTAACATAAGCATTGAAATTTTCTTGTTTAACAATAAAATTATCAAACTCAATCAAGCATTGACTAGCAGACTTATTATGAGGAATATCACCTTCATCAAATCTATAAAGAGATTTTACCTCTACTACCTGTGGTCAAGTTATCAAGACCATGTATTTCTTCAATAGGCGGTAAATTCTTAACATCTTCAGCCTTTTAATACCTTTTTTCTCTCATAGATTTCTTTGCCTCTTGCATATCTTCGTGGATCGAGAAATAGAATACCTCTTTTCTTGAGTTGGCTTAGGAGTTGGTTCGTGAAGTGTCCAATCATTATCATTACTCAATATATTATTCAATAACAATTCAACTTGCTCAACAGCTTCTTTCCCGAAAACACAACCAAAGACAACTATCCGTGTGGTCTCCGGAAGCATCGCTAGTCCATTATACAAAATATCAAGTATTTCATTTTTCTTGAGGGGATGATCAGGCAAAGCATTAAGTAATTGGAGAAGCCTCCCCAAGCTTGTGGGAGACTCTCTTCTTCAATTTGCACAAAGTTAAATATTTCCTTTAAAGTAGCTTGTTTCTTATGAGCAGGGAAATATTTTTTAGAGAAGTAGTAAATCATATCCTGGGGACTACGCACACAACCAAGAGCAAGAGAATTAAACCATAACTTAGCATCACCCTTTAATGAGAAAGGAAAAAACTTAAGAATATAGTAATAGCGAATTTTTTCCTCATGAGCAAATAGGGTGGCTATATCATTCAATTTAGTAAGATGTGCCACAACAGTTTCAGATTCATAACCATAGAAAGCATCGGATTCAACCAAAGTAATTAACTCAGGATCGACAGAGAATTCATAATCCTTATCAGTAACAAAGATAGGTGAAGTAGCAAACTTAGGATCATATTGCATTCTAGCATTCAAATACTTTTTTTCAGCTTACCTAACAGTTTCTTAAGATCATCTCTATCATTGCAAGCAAAAAAGTCTCTAGCAGTTTCTTCATCCATAATATAACCCTCAGGTACAACAGGCAATTCATATCTAGGGGAGAATCATAATCTTCAGCTTCAATAATATCATCGGGCTTCAGAATTTCATTCTCTCTAACCATAGCAAGTTGTTCATCAAGAAATTCACCTAGTGGCACACTGTTATCAAGTAAAGAAGTAGTTTCATCATAAGCATCATGCATAGCAGAAGTGACATCATCAATAACATGCGATATATCGGAATCAATAGCAGGTGTAGGTGTCGCAAGTTTACTCAAAACACAAGGTGAATCAAGTGTAGACCTAGATGGCAGTTCCTTACCTCCCTTCGTAGTTGAGGGAAAAATCTTGGTTCTTTGATCTTTTAGATTCTTCATAGTGATCAACAGATATAAATCCCAAGTGACTCAGAGAATAGAACTATTCTCCTCGGCAACGGCGCCAGAAAAAGGTCTTGATAACCCACAAGTATAGGGGATCGCAACAACTTTTGAGGGTAGAGTATTCAACCCAAATTGATTGATTCGACAGAAGGGGAGCCAAAGAATATTCTCAAGTATTAGCAGCTGAGTTGTCAATTCAACCACACCTGAAAGATTTAATATCTGCAGTAAAGTATTTAGTAGCAAAGTAGTATGGAAGTAACTGAAGGAGATATGCCCTAGAGGCAATAATAAAGCTGTTATTTATATTTCCTTCTATCATGATAAATGTTTATTATTCATGCTAGAATTGTATTAACCGAAAAATTAGTACATGTGTGAATACATAGACAAACAGAGTGTCACTAGTATGCCTCTACTTGACTAGCACGTTGAATCAAAGATGGTTAAGTTTCCTAGCCATAGACATGAGTTGTCATTTGATTAACGGGATCACATCATTAGAGAATGATGTGATTGACTTGACCCATTTCGTTAGCTTAGCATTTGATCATTTAGTATGTTGCTATTGCTTTCTTCATGACTTATACATGTTCCTATGACTATGAGATTATGCAACTCCTGAATACCGGAGGAACACTTCGTGTGCTACCAAACATCACAATGTAACTGGGTGATTATAAAGGTGCTCTACAGGTGTCTCCGATGGTACTTGTTGAGTTGGCATAGATCAAGATTGGGATTTGTCATCCGATTGTCGGAGAGGTATCTCTGGGCCCTCTCTGTAATGCACATCACTATAAGCCTTGCAAGCAATGTGACTAATGAGTTAGTTATGGATGATGCATTACGGAATGAGCAAAGAGATTTGCCAGAACGAGATTGAACTAGGTATTGAGATACCGACGATCGAATCTCGCAAGTAACATACCGATGACAAAGGGAACAACGATGTTGTTATGCGCGCTTTGACCGATAAACATCTTCAGAGAATATGTGGGAGCCAATACGAGCATCCAGTTCGCTTATTGTTTATCGACCGGAGACGTGTCTCGGTCATGTCTACATAGTTCTCTAACCCATTGGGTCCGCACGCTTAACGCTCGTGACGATCGATATTATGAGTTTATGTGTTTTGATGTACCAAGGTAGTTCGAGTCCCGCATATGATCAGGACATGACGAGGAGTCTCGAAATGGTCGAGATGTAAAGATCGATATATTGAAGCTCCGCGCTTGGACATCGGAATGGTTCCTGGATGAGTTCGGGCATTTACCGGAGTACCGGGAGGTTACCGGAACCCCCCGGGGAGTGTATGGGCCTTATTGGGCCTTAGTGGAATAGAGGAGAGGAAGGGAAAAGGTGGAGGGCGCACCCCCCCTAGCCCAATCCGAATTGGGTGGGGGCCAACCCCCCTTCCTTCCCTATCTCCTCCCCTTCCTTCTTTCCTACTCCTACTACTTGGAAGGGGGGAATCCTACTCCCGGTGGGAGTAGGACTCCCCAGGGCACGCCATAGTAGAGGGTCGGCCCTCCCCCTCCTCCACTCCTTTATAGCACGGGGAGGGGGCACCCCATAGACACACAAGTTGATCATTGATCCCTTAGCCGTGTGTGTGGTGCCCCTCCACCATAATCCACCTCACCATATCGTCAGAGTGCTTAGGCGAAGCCCTCGCACCGGTAGTTTCATCACCGCCATCACGCCGTCAGGTCGACGAAGCTCTCCTCGCCACTGGCTGGATCGTGAGTTCAGAGGGACGCCATCGAAATGAACATGTGCAGATCACGGAGGTGCCGTGATTTCGGTACTAGGATCGGTCGATCGTGAAGACGACGACAACATCAACCGCGTTGTCATAACGCCTGGCTTTCGGGTTCACGAGGGTACGTGGACAACACTCTCCTCTCGGTGCTATGCATCACCATGATCTTGCATGTGCGTAGGATTTTTTTTGAAATTACTACGTTCCCCAATAGTAACAATAACGGTGGCAAGAATAACAGTAGCAGTTTTGTAACACTCGTAACAGTGGCAACGGAAAAGTAACTTAGCAAAGATTAATATGAAACGAACTCGTAGGCAATGGATCAATGATGGATAATTATGTCGGATGACATTCCTCATGCAACAGTTATAACCTAGGTGACATGTAACTAGCTCCAATTCACCAATATAATGTAGGCATATATTCCGTGTATAGTCACACGTGCTTATGGAAAAGAACTTGCATGACATCTTTGTCCTACCCTCCCATGGCAGCGGGTCCTAATGGAAACTAAGGGATATTAAGGCCTTCTTTAATACGTAACCGACCAAAGCATTAGCACTTAGTGAAAATGAACTCCCTCAAACTATGGTCATCACCGGAAGTGTCCCGACTATTGTCACTCCGGGGTTGCCGGATCATAACACGTAGTAGGTGACTATAAATTGCAAGAGAGGATCAAGAACACAAATATATTCATGAAAACATAATAGGTTCAGATCTGAAATCATGGCAATCGGGCCCTAGTGACAAGCATTAAGCATAGCAAACTGATAGCAACATCAATCTTAGAACATAGTGGATATTAGGGATCAAACCCTAACAAAACTAACTCGATTACATGGTAAATCTCATCCAACCCATCACCGTCCAGCAAGCTTACGATGGGATTACTCACGCACGGCGGTGAGCATCATGAAGTTGGCGATGGAGGATGGTTGATGATGACGATATGACGATTTCCTCTCCCGAGCTCAAAATCTAACTCCTGATCTCCCTCTCGAGGAAGAACAGGAGGTGGTGGCGGTCCAGATCGTGAAACGCGATGAATCCTTCTCTCGATTTTTTTCTCCCGAACGTGAATATATGGAGTTGGAGTTGAGGTCTGCAGCTGGTGGGACCCATAAGCCGTGGGGCGCCAGGGTAGGGCGCTACCACCCTTGTGTGGACAGGTGGTGCGACTTCTGGTTGATTCTTTCGCCAATATTTTTTATATATTTCAAAAATATTATTCGTGGATTTTCAGGTCATTCCGAGAAATTTTATTTTTGCACAAAAATAACACCATGGCAATTCTGTTGAAAACAACGTCAGTCCGGGTTAGTTTTATTCAAATCATGCAAATTAGAGTGCAAAACAAGGGCAAAAGAGTTTGGAAAAGTAGATACGATGAAGACGTTCGCCAAACAGGACCGTTGTTGGACGGCCAAGCGGAGATTGGCTCACCCTTGACGTTGCGTCCTCTTTGATCAGGACCCCGAGGACATTCACCACCTCCTTGCCGCCTGTGTTTTCTCTAGGGAGATTTGGCATCACACTCTAGCTTGGTGCAAACTCACCATCAGCCCTCCCAACGGCAACCTCACCCTCTACGACTGGTGAAGAAACGCTACTAACTCCATCCCGATGTCGCCCGTGAAAGCCCTTTGTGTCCCTTGTCCCACCGGTCACCTGGGGCCATTTGGAAGCATCGCAACGCCAGTATCTTCGACCAAAGGCAACCCTCAACTAGCTACTTGTTTGCTTTGATCCAAGATGACGCCACGCTACCATCGCCGTGCCAAAGGACTCCAAGCCGTAATCGACGCTGTAAACTCACTTGTAACTAGGCTGAGCAACCCACTTCTTCTGCTCATGAGGACCCAGGACCCATGGCACCCCTCATGGTGTACGAGCTAAGGGTCCTCAACCCTTGTATTTTGTCTACCTATCATCGTAGAATGATACGCCACTTGGCCAGACAGAGAAAAAAAGATCTGATTTTTTTAGGAGTTATAGACATATGTCTTGTGAATATCCATAATTTTTTACAGAATTTTTTGAAACATCTAAATGTGGCTTTTCAAAATGTGTAGCATGGGAGCACCTAATGGGCGGTATCACTTGATATCCACCCACACCCAGCTCTACCAGTATTGCTAACTTAGTGTCTGCCTCGCCCGGCTGCCGCAACCGCCACTGTACACGGTTGCTTGCCGGCCGCACGCGCCGTGCGACGCAGCAGAGAGTTACGTACGCGCCTCGGATAGGCACGCTACTAGCTAGCTTGCGGCAGCGGAATTTGTCAGACCGACACAGGGCTGCACTGCACGCTTGAAGTACTCCTACCTCTGTATTTGAGGCTCTCTGTATTTTCCTACTGTACTCTACGTCTATCGCAACGGCAGGCCATCATTGCGCTAGCTAGCCGCAGGCGAGGCGAGCAGCCTAGCATGGCGTCGGGGCTGCCAAGGGAACCCCGCCATGAGATCATGGGAAGATCACGCACGCGACGCGAGAGAGGCCCGTGCGATGCGATCCAACTGCCACCAACCGGGAGAAAAGGCTGATCAAGGGAGCCGCGTGCGTCTACGTGTGGCCCGGCGACGGCGAGGCCCGCGCGTGCGCTGCTGCGGCCAAGCGTGCGCCGCATGGCCACGTGCGCTCTACTCCACGGCTACCACGCCCGTCCCGTTGCCGGTCTCGGCGGCAGGTGGCGCGCCGGTCGAGTGGGCGAAACCTCTCGCCTTTCCTCTCTGCGGCGCCAACATCGTCGACCCTCCTCCTCCTGGCGCCATAATCAGCCGCTAAAGTACTCGAAATGACCTGGGAACGGTCGAAATGCGCTCCTCCAAAGTAGGGGGATGAGTATAGGAAGAAAGAGAGCGAAGACGACGAGGGGGAAGCCGCCAAGAGTACGGGCGATTTGCAATCATGGTCATTGAGAGATCTCGGGCGGCAAACGGGATTGAGATCGATCGATCCACCATGCATCCACTGCACGCACGCACAAGGGTGGGGAGAGCGAGACAAGGCCCGACGCAGCGCATGCGTACGTACGCGGCATGGGCGTGACGTGTGGCTGGGTCTCGACAGTACCAAGTGGAGAGAGAGAGAGTGCGCTGCTTTTGGTTCGTCACGCCACGCTCTGGCCCATGGCGTGCAGCTTTGGTTGGATGCTCTGCTCGGGGGGAAAGCCGGCCTCGGCCCCTGCCCTCCTCAAAAGCACCGAGCGCACCAAGAACAATGGATAAGAAAATTTATATAGGAATTTTGTATACGTTTTATATTTTTTATTACATGTTGATCGAAGAGTTGCCAAATTCATCGATTTCAAGTGAGTAAACAAAAATATCAAAAGGAGTCATCGCAAAAGGCAAGTGCCAATTTTCCTTTTTAAAGAAAAACAGCTTGATTTATGGAGGAAAACTTGGCGAAATTCTAAAACAGCGCCTATATAGCTTAGCCTGTGCGTAAAGCACATGAACATGTACTCCCGCAGTTCCATAATTCTATGAGTTAGAATCACGACAAGAATTATGAAACAGAGAGCAAAACATAGGAAGGCCAACCCCGCAACACACCCAATCGAACACTTAAGCGTCTTTGCCGCTATCAGAGTGCATAATGAAAACCGATGTATTAGTCCATACCGTCACAAGCATATCCGCGAACATAGTTTGCATGACGATCCTTGCAAGTGCAAGGTGATCCTGCGTTCTCCCTCGACGCCAGCAGATCGGCCCACATATGCGCCAAGATCGACCAACCATACGCCACAACGTCGCGACCTCCCGCTTAGCCATGCTCTCAGACCGCCTGCGACACCGCCTCCACCACCCCGGCATCCCTCACCGACAACATGCATTCTCAATGCAGCGCTGCATTGCCCCTCACCAGGTCGAGCTACCCCCACACAACCACAAACCTCGAGGGCGAGAAGGAACTGCCCGACGTTGCCGCCATTGTGCAGCCTTTTCCCATCGACACTTACTGACAACGACGGGGGAGGAGGGCTGGAGGAGGTGCGGGCACCCGATAGCTAGGACTCGCGCTCCGGTCGCCCACGGAGTAGCAAGACGGGGCGTCTAAGTTTTTTCTCTCTCAATAAAGCTAGCTTCTCATGCAAGTATATGTTCTTTTTATGAAGGGAGCAGGTGGAGATTCAGTTGGCTCGACTGAGAAATAATAGCATGTTTGTTATGGCCTTTTTCTGGTGGGATGTCAGTCCATTGCACCCCACATGTGTGTCGGGATCACTAGTGAGGGGGTACCCCTAAAAGTTCACTCACACTCCTCTCAGAGTGATGACGTGACATATCAGACGCAACACTTGTCGCGACCTAGGAGTTTTGTGCTTTTTTAATTTATTTTGTTTTTTATTTAATTTTCTCTCTTGAACCGTGCATCCAAATTACTAACCGTTTTCACCATTGCGTTTCTCGCATTGAGATCTTCAAACTATATCACATGCAGCTATATTCTAAGAACAAAAACATCAGAAGAAAAAGACAAATGCCGACGCCCTCCCAACTAGGTCTTAGCCATCTCGCTCGACTCCATTGGCAGACTATAGGAATTGTAGTGCCAATAAGGTCAAACTGTAATTTCATCCAAAAAATATACATGATTTTTAAAAGATGTCCCACATATCGAAAACATGTTTGTGGCATTTTAAAAAACTGTTAATACGATAAAAAAACATTCAGATAATTTAGAAAACATATTTTGTACCATTCAAAAAAATGTTTATGCAGTGTAAAAAATACATTATACAATGTAAAAAATCTTTGTGTGGTCCAATTTTTCTTTTATAGCGATCAAAATAATGTTCATGAAATTCTATGAAAAGGTGTATAGTGTAAAAAATATGTTCGCATAGTTTTAAAATAAATGTTTCATAGCATCCAAAAAAATGCTCGTGGCGTTTTTTAAAAATGTCATCCAATGTAAAATATTGTCATGTACTCTCTCTGTCCCTAAATAGGAATCTTTTTAGAGATTTCAATATGGACTACATACAAAGTAAAATGAGTGAATCTAAACTCTAAAATATGTTTATATACAACCGTATGTAGTCCGTATTGGAATCTCTAAAAGACGTATATTTAGAAATGGAGGGAATAGTTTCTAAAAAAGCATATGGTAATGTTCAAAACACTGATGAACATGTATTTTAAATGCTTAAAATTAATACAAAAAATGTTCAAACATGTATCTGAAAAATTGAAATAATTTTTAAAAACAATTTTGTACCTTTCAAAAAATGGTCCGCATCTATTTAAAAAATGTTAGAAATGAATTAAAAAAATATGTTCAAAACATGTATTTGGAAAATTGTTCAACTTGTAAAAACAAAATGTTCCACATGTCTATGAAAATGTAGAGTGTGTATTAAAGAAACTTGACATGTATTTAGAAAAGAAAAAGCCAAATGAAACCAAACAATCGTGTAAGGGAAACATAGACAAACTTAAAAAATCCAATGATAATCGGAGAAAGCCGAATAAAACCATAATGTAGAGCATACACAAAGTAAGTAAGTAAGCAAATAAGAAAAAAAACCAATGAAACCCATAAAGAATTCACACAAAAAAAGAATTAAAAAACAATAATAATGAAACCAAAATAAAACTACGAAGGAAAAATACATAAAATGAAAGAAAGGAAAACAAACGAAAAACAATTAAAACTGTAAAGGAAACACACAAAAAATACAATAAAACCAGAGAAAACAATATAGAAAACCATAAAAAGGGAAAAATGAAAATAAAATAAAACGAATTAGAAAGATAAGGAAGATACACGGAAAGAGTAAGAAAACAAAATAAATGAGTAAAAACAAAACAAAACAGTTGCAAACTGTAGAGAAAACACATAAAAATTAAAAAAACACTAAAACCGGATCAGTTCAGCCATTAGACAACAAAAAGACAAAGTACAACAATGGAAAAGCGAGCGAACGCATCAATGTACAAGGACTCCAACGACAGGCGCTAATATGTCTCGCCTACAGCGAGACGTGAGGAAGTCTCACTGAGGCGAGCTTTATATTGGGCCGGCCATCGCGCCGCTGACAACAGGCCACAAACCGTATTCTCATATTTTTACGTTTTTCTTTTTTAATTTTCATTTTTTATTTACTTTATTCATATTTCCAGATATTCTACATTACAAAAATACGTTACATAAAAATTTACCAAAAATGTTAATCAAACACTTAAAAAGTGTTTAATGTGTATAGAGAAAATGTTTCATGTATACAAGAAATGTACAACGTGAAATGTGCATAGAAAAAATGTTGACCATGTATTCAAAAGATGTTAATCCTATCATTTGAAAAAAAATGTTGAACAAGTGTTTGAAAATGTTAAACTTGTATCTGAAACATGTTAAATGTGTATAGATGTTTTTTGACCATAATGCTCAAAAATGTTAAACTTGTATTTAAAAAATGTTAAATATGTATAGGAAAAATGTTGAACATGTATTAAAAAAATTAAACTTGTCTTTGAAGATGTTAAATGTTATGAATGTAGCAACTGATTGGAAAAAAACAATAACACAGTGCTTCTAGTAGTCTAATTAACTGTTCTTCTAACCCATTCAAAGACAAAGTACAACAAACTTTACAGGGAAGCTTGCAAGTTGCTAGTACAAGCTTGAAATCGCTCAAGACCACGAGATGCCTTGTAAGGATGACAATGGGTACTCATTACCCGTGTACCTCGCAGGTAAAAACCCTATTAAGATAAGAGTATGGGATAATAAATTACCCTGGATATGTAAATAAAAAAATATCATATCCATCAGGTAGAGAGGGTATGAATGTGGGATCATATAACCCATACCCTATACCCATGTACCCATCTAAAATTTGAAAAATGAGACTAAATTTCCACATACCGATGCATGAGTAGGGCGTATACTACCTATAGCCACGGTCGTAATTTTTACATAGCTTATGTTTTTTTAGAGAAACCACACACATTGTATTAACCAATTAACAGAGTACATAATACACGATGCAGAATCTTCTAAAGAGACCATGATAGAGCATGTGTCTTGGAGGCTATGCAAATAGAACCCCCAAAAATAATATTACAATCGAGTTCTTAGAGGCCCCTATATAGATAACCAGCACAGAAACAGCCGTCGACCGTTGGCGCCGTCGTGAGACTAATAGTAATGGATCGCTCGCTTCACCTGCCGGGGTTGGAGGACTCACCCCATTAATACAACACTATATTGATTGATTAGCTATGCCATATTGATTGATTAGCTATGCCTAACACCGGATCTAATCTATTTGATTCACGTGATCACTTCTCAACCGCTGATAAAACAAAACAACAAATCAACCATGTATATCATAGTAGCAAACTGTACATGACAGAGATACATGAGCTGACTACATCGATTATAACATAAAATCTAAAAGAAACGAGCAAACTTCGAGATCTTCAAACTCTTCCTTCTTTCATGACGCAATCTTGTATTTCTTTGAAGGCAGTTGTAGGAACATAACAAAAGTATCAAACAACGGACCTTTAAATACCAACGAAGGTTCTCTCATTGTTTAATTTGAGCCGCAATGCCAAGACTGTGATGCACGCACGCCGCCATTAAAATAATCAACCAACATCGGCAAAAGTACCAATACCGGTATTCCAGGGACAAAAAACCGAACAACCAGGTCGACGTAGCTATGAGCCGAGAGTACGAATCATCATTGTCGAGGTCGTAACAGTTGGGACAGATATTGCGAGGACAATCCTCCTTGCGGCGACCATGAGAAAAAAAAATCCAAAACCGACCTGGCGAAGCAAGATCTGAAGGACCATATCTAGACAAATTTAATCTTCTAACACCACCATTGACGTCGGAAAAAAGATCTCATCGTCGAACGAAGGAACAAAGATTATTTATTGTAGACGATGCCATCTCTAACAAAGAAGACGACTATCAAAACCCTAAATCAATCTAATGAAAACACTACTATTATTAAGAACTCCACTAATAAATCGAGTTCCCCACCTGTCGTGGAATTGTCACGGCAGATGTCCTCGTGAAAGGACTTAGTCGCAGGGCCATCGTACGGGTTAACTTAGAGGGGTTAAAGCGGACACAAAGACACGGGAGTTATACTAGTTCGCCCTTCGATGAAGGTAAAGCCTACGCCTAGTTGTGATGGGATTGATGTGATTTCGCGACTAGGGAGCAATAGCTTCGCCTAAGCCTCAATTGTTCCGTCTCTAAACCGCCACTGGGTCGCCCCTTATATACACGGGTTGACGCCGCCATTTACGCATGAGTCCCGATCCGCTCATACAAGTGTCCAGCTCGGTCTCTTCTCTCTCTTATCTTACAAAGACAAGTTACATGACTAAGGCGGTTTACATTTATGGATCCTAATCCGCCTCGGGCTCGGGCCTCATGCCTTCGTGGGCCCTAATTATAGATTTAGGGTAAACCGCCCTTCGTATGCGTTTATATTCAGCAGCTTATATCCCCAACATTAGGCCCCAGATTGACTTGAACCGGTTCACGTTAATCTTCAACGCCTTTAGGAAACTCAATCTCCCTTCAGATTTCGTGAAACCGCCTCGCTTGAACCGCCATGACGCTATCATCCAATCACAAAGAATAGGCGCCTTTGACGCTATCTTCAACAAAGAACCAACAGTAAGATTCCTTCATTTAATACCATCTCGAAATCGAGGCGACCGCCAAGGCCGTCTGCCGCTTTTGGCTCCTCGATTCTTGCGCTCATAATTACTCCGCCTCCTTATAAATAGACCGCAGCCCTTTCTTCTTCTTCCTCCGCGCTTCCTCTTCCTCGAGACGCCCACTCAAGCTCACTGTCCGCCTCCGACCTTCGAGCCGGCCAAGGCTGCTCGATTGCGAACCGCTGCATCAACCTCGATCAGACGAGGCTTTCGGCGCCATCCGCGGGTTCTACGCATCGTAAGGCCCCTTTTCAAGCCCTAGATCCGTGATCTCAAGGTCCTGTTCATCTCGTAGTTCATAGGTGTTCATCTTAGTTTCCCCATACCTGCTTCTGCCATGGCCGCATTTATCTAACCGCATCTATACATCCTATGCGCGATCGCCTCCGCCGCTTTAACTTTTTATGCATCTTTCTTTATATTCAGATCCTCTTGTTTAGAACGCCACAAACCTTCCTCGCCTTTTATGAGGCTTGCATAGCTCGCAGAAATTTTCATCAATGTTCGGTAGATCTAAATTATCTCCATTCGCATGTGAAACCTGTCATTCGGCCCACACTTAGTAGATTTTCCAGCTTCTGCCTCTTTGGGCGGTTTGACTTTTGGGAGCTAATCCGTCACCCCATTAGTCCTCGCTAAACCGGAATTGGAAACCGTGCTGAATTGCCGGTTTAACATTGTATATCAGGTCCGAACCGTGAACGGTAAATCGCTTTCCTTTCCTTTCGCAGATGTAGTCTTCCTGAATGGCCAAACAATTTGCAGCTTGCAATTGGGTCCGGCTAAGGTCACCGAGACGCAACTCAACGGATGCGTTACCACCGGCGCTTTAGCTTTCAAAAATGTCATCCATCGGGCGGGTTCCGGATGCCAATGCCCTCCCGATCCGCAAGAAGGAGAAGTAATTGTGTTTGTGCAGCACTTAGACCGGGATTCTGCCCACCCGGATCAAAATTCTTCCGGATGTCCTTGCAAGTTTTCAACTCCATCCACAGGATATTGGTCCGAACTCCGTGTCAAATATATGCAATTTCCAAGTTTTCTGTGAAGTCTACCTTCAAGAAGAACCATCTGTGGAGCTGTTCCGGGATTTCTTCCACTTGAACCGCCGTACAGAATTTTCGGATGGCCCTAACACGTAGCCGGGCGGCGCTTTCAATCCGTAAAAGGAAAGAAGTAGATTTTCCTCACGCCAAACACCATAGCCATCCAAAATATTGGAACCAAACCTGGTTCTACCGCCGAATACTGCTTCGACAACGAGAATCCTTTGCGGGTTACCGTCCCTCACCGGCTTAGCAACCATCATCCGCTGTTTTACGCTTGACCGCCGCAGAACGGAAGAATTTTGCGCCTCAAATTATCAAACTCCGGCTCTAATGGCCAATGGATTAACCGGTGTGGACCTTTCAGCGATGTTGGGTTTCTTGGGGCATTCTCGCCATTAAGTCGCCGCCCGGATTGATGCATCGAATACACCGGGCAGCCTCCAAGACCCTCAAAGACGCCACAATGAAGCTACCAATAACTGAGCTTGAAGTCACAGAGGCAGAAAGAGGCTGCTTGATGAACCGATTCTCGTCTGCGAAGAAACCGGGTTGGCTCTGCTCGTGTTGCCAACAAACCGCCAACGCAGTAGGCTCTACTTCACCGCTTTTCCGACATTAATGCCTTGTTGATATATATTAATCCTTGCTACTTCTCAAAGCTAACAGCTCCTTCCGGAAGCGTACCAAACCGCCCGGCTCAAGGTGGTAAAGTCCAAGGCCACCAAGAAGGTCGGCAAGAGGAAAACCCGAAGTCTTCCGATCAACCGTAAGACGAAGAATCGTGTCGAGGTAAAACTTGATGTCCTCACGAGGGAGTTGCCGTGAAACCGCTCTCCTCTTTGTGTTTCTTCTTCTGGTAACTTGTCCCTTTGTATTCCTTCTTTATCTTGACAATTTTAACTCCCGTGATGATGCCGGGTTTAGTCATGCCGACCATTGAGGTAATCTTTCTTTTTCTCGACCACCTCGCGCGCTTAAAAGAATTCGTCATACCGTCCCGGAAAGTGAAAAATCTCATTCCTATGCTTATTTGAATCCAAACCTTTCCTTGAAGACACAAAGAGGTCGAAGAGCTGCATTTAATTCGACCCAAGACAGTTGGTCAACAGGATTACCTCATCCGTTTACCAGATACACCAACCCGGAAGCGTCATTCAGAGGTGATTTGTTCTCCTAAAAGCGCTATCCCTTAAATGGTTTCTTCCGATGTCCTCTCAATCCGTCCTGACCCGAATTATCGTGCCTCTTCCAACTCCTCCGGGCGGTTCATCAACCACGAACTGCCTCCGTTGAAAGTTGCTGCAGGGTAAGTATCATACTTCGTCCCGCCAATTCGGGTTTTTATTTATGCGTTGGTCAATTTATCTTACTCTAATTCTGAACACCGCAGCACCAAGGCTCGCTTGAGTAAAAAGCAAAAACTCTTGAGCCTCACCGCAGATGTTGATCCGGAGAAGACCCCAGAGCAGCAGGGCGAAAATCCTCAAGTCGCTAAGAATAGCTTCCGCGAAGTTGTACCGAGACGACATTGCCGATCCGCCGTAAACTGAACCGGAGGCCCAAATGGAAACCTCGTGATCCTCGCTTCCACCGAAGTCCGCCACAGAGCTGGGTCAGAATCGCTGAACCGCCGAGCTGCAGCATGAAGGCACCAAGCCCAAAGAAGACCGGCCAATCCGCCAGCCCGGCCAAAATGATGATGTTATTGTGACAGGACGGCAATCGGCTACACCACTCCTAACCAACCGGTCGCTTTAGCAAAACACAAAGTGCCAAGGAAGAGTCCGCCACTATGAGTAAAGATAAGGGGAAACTGATCCGCTGCCTATGACAACTTCTCCGCCCAAGAACTTCACTCCGGATTTACGAACCGCTCTACACAAGCCGTGACTTTGAAGCTGGTCCGGTAAAACCGTATGAAGGACCGCTATGAGGTAAAGGAGTTACACCTTGTATTTTTTCTCGCATCAGTAGCCCCCAAGGGTCGGTTCAACTGAGCATAGTTAAACCGGACTTAATTTCTGTGATCCTCATAGCAAACCGAGATCAACTAGCCATTAGCCCCCAAGTGCCAAGTTGAATATTTATATTGAGCTTGGGACTTTATAATGAAACAACTAACATGCTCCCTTTGTTATCGTAATGAAATATACCAAAGAAACTGCGGTAACTCAAGGACCTTGGGCCAACTGAAACTCAACAAGCGTAAAACCACCAAGGCCAAGGATGAATTGAAAACGCCTTTGGCCACCATGGAACAAAATTGAAGGAGTGGCATAAATCCGAAAGCGGCCAGTGGGACACCGAGAAGGCCGGTTTGATACAACAGGCGGAAGATGTCAATCAGCTCTTAAACCGGTGGATCAAGAGCTTACTGCATCAAGCGCCAAGTTCATGCCATGACCTCTCGCCATCTTTGGTAAGAAAATTTTGCCTTGAGTATCTCTGTTGATTCTCCCGCGGTTTAACCGGGCTACTCTGACCAGTGCCAAGCGTATTGCTCATCACGGGCTCGATGTGCGGAAGAAGCTCAAGGCCGCTTACACACCGATTGAGCAGCTGTATACCGGCGCCAATGAAGTCATATGTGCCACATCATACGACAACACAGCTCCGGCCCTTGATCAAAGACACACCGGACCGGCTGTCCATGGTTCCGGGGCAGCTTGAAGAGTTGAAACGATCCGCGACCCGGCCGGCACTTTCATCGTTTCGACTCGCCAAGGCGTGGATAGCAGATCTTGATCCTACCGACATAGCCAAGGGTTTCCCGCTCAAGAGAACGGTGAAGCCTTTGATAATGACGCTCAAACGAATAACAAAGGAGAGATGCGTCCATTGGCGGAAGTCAATCGGCAAAGAAGCCAACTCGGGCGGTTCACCGCTCTTTTATGACGCAAACAACAAGCGGGTGGAGTTTGTCATTCCGAAGTCACGAGCCTTGTTCCTCCAATCCGTAAGCACACCTATGCCCCGACATTGATCCGCTGAGCTTATAAGTGAAGAGGCTGTCTTCGTGCCTCAAACCGGATTGACCGTGCGCCAATGACTTCCGGCTTTGGGTGATGAAGAGGAAGAAGTTGAACCGAGGCCAGGCGCCCCTCTACCTCACGCCAACTCGGGCGAAGAAGCGTAATCCGTCAAGCCGGGTGACGCCCGAAATCTGCTAGCCATAACGCCATGCGAAACGCCGGCCTTGGAAGGCTTTGTAATAGGATAGTTAGCACTTTGTTTTTGAACAATGCCTTTATGACCTCGGTCTGTATCCTTTGCATGGTGGTACTGATACTTTGGATTGATGAACCGTCAACTTATTTCACTGCAATCACAAATTCTTTAAACCGCCAGTATGTGAAGTCGCCAAATCGCCCGGCTTGTGGACGCCTATATATATTTATATAAGAAAATATTGAGGTATATGATCAAAACTTTGTGATACAAAAAATACCTGCGGCGTCGGGCATGCAGCTGGCTTAGCCAAACTTGAGGCGGAGGTTGTATAAACCATTACCGTTAAAGGAGAAAACAACTCCTGTGTGTATAATACCGGCTTACCGTGTAAACCGTGTCGGGTCGTGACAAGCCCCCTGTTACTCCATAATGGGATGTTAACAGAAAAAATCAAACCGAAAAAAATCGCCGGATTAAAAATGGACCGAATTCCGTTAACTGACAACCTGAATCCGGTTTAAAAAGGTTGTCGGTTTAAGAAGGCAAAAATAAAAATCAAATAACTGGTATAAAAATCACGTGGAAGCAAAGGCAATGATAAAACCGCTTTGCAAGAAGAGGCTTTATCGAGCTCGATTAGATGGTGTTACCATGGTTTGACAGACCAAGCTCCCCATAAGGTGTAGCGATGGTTCAAGTCAGCCAGCCTCCAACTGAAATCGTGGCATTATGCCGATCAAGTGGCATGGCAATGGTTCGGGTTCTACCAAGCCCCAAGTGATTCTATGGCCTTAGGCCGACTCAAGAGGCGTGACTGGTTCAGGCGTGACCATGTCCCCAAGTGATCTGGTGGCTTTCGCCTATCAAAAGGTGTTGCATTGGTTCGGACACGACCAAGCCCCCAAGTGACAAAAAACTTCTGAAAAGCAAGACCAAGGGTTAAACCGGAGGCTGCTTATGGCGACAACATCTCCATGTACCCAACCCGGACTTTTTACGTAACGGATACCCCGCTCTAGCCGAGGATCCGGTTTATTGCTTTTATTCATAATATATACACTGCCTTAATATGTACATAAGTGGAGCCGATGGCTCGGTATAATAAGGTCAAGATGAGCTATATTCCACGGCTCGTTGGTCTCCTCTTCTCGACGTGCGTGAGTCTTTTTTCGCCTCGAACATCAATCGGATAGTATGACCCAGTTGTCTGCATTCTTGCGACCACAAAAGGCCCTTCCCAAGGTGGGGATAGCTTGTGCATATCTTTACGGTCTTGAATGAGCCGAAGCACCAAGTCTCCTTCCCGAAAGGTTCTGGTTTGAACTCGCCGATCGTGATACCGACGAAGATCCTGGCGGTAAACCGCCGAACGAAGCAGCCGCTTATATCTCGCTTTTCTTC
This sequence comes from Aegilops bicornis, assembly GCA_021605145.1. NCBI lineage: Eukaryota > Viridiplantae > Streptophyta > Magnoliopsida > Poales > Poaceae > Aegilops > Aegilops bicornis. The sequence continues at coordinate 263,588,135 of CM038674.1, read as the reverse complement.
ATCCGGTCGGTCCAAAGCGTCCTTCCGTGCGGCCTCGCTATTCCGCCTCAACATAGGCTGCCACGCGAGGCGAGTCGTAACGGATATCATTGGGAAGGACCGCCAGCTCCATAGACCATAAAGAGCGGTGTGTATCCAGTGGATCTGTTAGGGGTAGTGTTTATACTCCATATCACCGATGGTAGCTCTTCCACCCAACAACCCGGCGTCCTCTCTAAAGGGACCATAAGCCGGGGTTTGATACCTTTCAAGATCTCCTGATTAACTCGTTCCGCTTGACCATTGGACTGCGGGTGGGCCCATCAAGAAACGTCAAGCGGATGTGCTCGCTCACAAAACTCCTTCATGACTCCTTTGGACAAATTGGTGCCATTGTCCGTGATGATACTGTGTGGAAACCCAAACCGGAAAATCACCTTTTTGATGAACTGAACCGCCGTGGCCGTATCACACTTGCTAACAGGCTCTGCCTCCACCCACTTTGTAAATTTGTCAACCGCCACCAACAGGTGAGTCTTCTTGACTTTGGACCTTTTGAAAGGTCCAACCATATCCAGCCCCCAAGTCGCAAACGGCCAAGTAATTGGAATCATCCTCAATTCTTGGGCTGGTACATGAGCACGTCTGGAAAACTTTTGGCAACCATCACATCGTCGGACGGATCTTACGCATCGACATGGGCGGTCAACCAATAGAAACCGTGGGCGAACGCTTTGGCCACCAAGGACTTTGAACCGGGCGTGGTGACCACGGTCCCCTTCATGGATCTCACGCAATATCTCACGGCCTTCGCTGGGGACACACAACGCTGAACGCTTACGACACGCTGCAACGATGCAACTTCGCCCTTATATATGGTCATAGACTTAGACCGCCCGAACTATCTCTGCTGCCAACGCGTCTCATCTTCGTAACTCGCCCGGTTCATGTATGCCAAATAAGGGAGCGCCCAATCCGGAATGACATGCAAGGCCGCCACCAATCGAGCTCTCCGGATCAGAATAGCCAAATCTACTTCATTAGGAAGCTTGATCGACGGATTGTGCAAAGACATCAAGGAAGACATTAAGCGGGACCGATGACGTTGAGAGCCCAGCCGGCTTAAAGCATCCGCCGCCGTTCTTCCGACGATCCACATGGTCCACGATATCCTTTAAAGTGCCCGCAACAACATCCACCTCCCGACGGTATGCAGCCATGAGTGGATCTTTGGAATCCCAAGTACTGATACTTCTTTGGGCCACCAAGTCCGAGTCACCAAAGCATTTAACCCGCTTAGATTCATCTCCTTAGCCATCCGGAGACCATGGAGCAAAGCCTCATACTCAATTGCATTGTTAGTACACGGAACATTAAGCGAGAACGAATGTAACTTCTCACCTCGTGGGAAGTTACACGACTCAGCCTCGAGCCCTCCAGCTTGCTGGACCCATCAAAGTGGATGGTCCAATAGGTATGATCCGCTTTTCTTGGGCGCTTGCAACTCCGGCCCAATCATTAATGAAATCCACAAGTGCTCGAGATTTTCTGCCGTTCGAGGCACATACCTTAAACCGCGGCGGCCCAAGCTCTATAGCCCACTTAGCAATCCGCCGCCGCTTCCGGTTCGTATGATATCGCCTAAGGGAGCCGAGCCACCACCGTGATGGGATGCCTTGAAAATATTGCTCAGCTTCCGGCCATAAAAACGCCATATACCAAATTTTCTCGCCAATGCGGATATCTCTGTTTCGACTCAATGAGCACCTCGTTGATGTAGTAAACCGCCGTTGAACCGGATATTCCTTCCCGCCTCCTTCCGCTCTACCATTAATGGCTACGCTTAACGTTCTGGCGTTAGCAAAGAACATATAGCGTAAGCGGCTCCTTGTCAATGGGAGCGGGCGAACAAAGCGGTTGGCTAACCGTCGCTTTAAATCTTCCAATGCTTCATCAACAATTTGAACCTGCATTTAACCGATCCGCTTTTCTTCAAAGATTCGGTATAAAGGAATGGCCTTCTCTCCTAGGCGGCCGATAAACCGCTTAGCGCAGCAATCCGACCTGCCAAACGTTGGACATCATTGATACACTTAGGCTTAGCCAGGGAGGTGATAGCTGTAATCTTCTCGGATTAGCTTCAATCCTCTGCTGGACACAAGGAAACCCAATAACTTGCTCGCCGGAACACCAAAACACACTTGGCGGGTTAAGCATCATCTTGTACACCCGCAAGTTGTCAAAGGTTTCTCTCAAATCCTCAATCAGTGTTTCCTTCTTCCTTGACTTAACCACAATATCATCCACATAAGCATGCACATTACGGCCGATCTGTTCATGCAAGCAATTTTGACGTTAACGTTGATAAGTTGCTTGGGCGCTCTTGAGCCCAAAAGGCATAGATACATAGCGTAAGGCTCCAAAAGGGGTGATAAACGCCAGTCTTCTCCTGGTCCTTAACCGCCATCTTAATCTGATGATATCCGAATATGCATCCAAAAACTCAAACGCCACAACCCGCCAGTAGCATCAATAATCTGATCAATACGGGGAGGGCGAAAGGATCTGGCCGGACAAGCCTTGTTAAGATCTCAGTATAATCAACACACATGCGCCAAGTGCCATTCTTCTTAAGGACCAACACCGGATTAGCAAGCCACCGGATGGAAAACTTCAACGATAAACCCTGCCGCTAAGAGCTCGGCAACCTCCTTCCAATGGCCTTGGCGCTTTCCTCGTTAAACCGTGAAGAAACTGCGCTTTACCGGGTCTGCATTTGGGATCAACATTAAGAGTGTGCTCAGCGAGTTCCTCGGTACACCGGCATGTCGAAGGTTTCCATGCGAAAATGTCCCGATTCTCACGGATGAACTCGATGAGCGCTTTCCCTATTTAGGATCCAAGTTAGCACCGATGGTGAACTGCTTGGACGAATCGCCGGGCACAAAATCAACAAGCTTAGTCTCACCACGACTTAAACTTCAAATCCGGATCGTGCTCGTAGTTGGCTTCTTCAACGGGTCATATCCGCCGGATCAACATTGTCTTTATAGTACTTTAACTCTTCGGTGGCACAAACCGACTCGCATAAGCCGCATCACCTTCCTCGCATTCCAACGCAATCCGGCGGCTCCGTGAACCGTTATCGCCCCTTTGTGACCCGCATTTTCAGCTGCAAATAAACATAACAAGGCCGTGCCATAAACTTAGCATAAGATAGTTTACCGCCCAAACAGGCGTGGTAAGGGCTTTGATTTTCACCACCTCAAACGCCAACGCTTCCGATCCGAGTCATGTTCATCTCCAAAGGCTACTTCCAGAGCTATCTTATCAATCGGGTATGTCGACTTGCCGTGCACCACGCCGTGAAACACTTTATCGACGGCCCGAGATGCTTATCCACAACCCCATACGCCGGAAGGTCTCGTAATACGTGATGTTGATGCTGCTCCCTCCATCCATGAGTACTTTGGTAAACTTGTATCCTCCCACCCGAGGTGCCACCACTAGGGCTAGCTGACCTGGATTGTAAACCCGGGAGGATGATCCTCTCGCTCCATACGATAGGCTGCTCGACCAGCGCAGGTAATGCGGCGCAGCCGTTCAACAACACCGACCGCCCGCTCAAGTTTTCGGTCTCGCCTGTCCAAGCTGGTGGTAAAGACGTGGTATCGCCCACCGCTTCAACCGCTGGATTACTTTGGTAACCCGGGATCGCCGCTGTTGTTGATTGTAACCCCTTGGTTCTCGATTGTTCGACATTCGATTGCCTTGCCCGCCGGATTACCACCGAACCCTCGACCGAATTTCCTCCGCCGTAACTGGGGCGGACCACGAACCGCCACCGGCCCTTGGTCATACCGGAAAGCGTTAGAGTTTTTGAACTCCTGCATAATATAACAATCCTTCCAAAGGTGGTTCGCCGGTTCCTCCTTCGTCCCATGCTTCGGACAAGGTTGATTCAATAGGTAATTCAGACGATCCGGATTGTGACCTTGTGCACCGCCCCGGTTTGATTGCTTACCCTTGCGCCGCTGACCCTTGTCCTGCTAAGCTGGTGTTGGCTACGAAGCCCATGTTACCGCTTTGCCTTACGCTTGTTTCCTCCATTACCGCCACCTGATCCTCGCTGGTCTCGGAGTTGCCGCTCGCTTTTCCCTTCCCTATTTCGTCATACTCCTCGCACTCGGGATCCTTGGTACTATCGTAATCAGCATACTTTACCAAAACGCCCATGAGAGTGCCCATGCCATTGCAAAACGCTTCATGCGCCCACCTTCAATTTTAACGGTTTGAACCGCAATTGGCTGCCAAGGTTAAGATCGCGGAATCGGGGTTGATCCGTCTCAAGAATGTAAAACTTCCAAACGCCGGGCGCACCCAATGGGTTGTGGATTCTCCTCTCGCCGACACAAGCCGCCAAATCCACCACAAACATGGGCTGTTTACAGGTGTCTTTGAAATTTTGAATGAACCGGGTCCGTGAATCGGGTCCATGAACTGATCGAAAGGCGGCAAGTTCTTCAACCAAGTACGGGTCGTACCTTCCAACATCATGGTAAAATACTTCGCACACGCAGCTTCATCTACATCCAACATCTCCATGGCCATCTCATAGCTTTCTATCCACGCTTCTGGAGCCAAATCGGCAGTATAATTGGGCACCTTGCGTGGCCCTTTGAAGTCCTTGGGCAAGCGTACATTGCGTAAAGCGGGGACGAGGCAAGGCACCCCCAAAGAGCCAGACGTGACCCCCGGTTCAAAGACGGTCGGGTCAACCGCGCGAAGTTGAAGATCCTCATGTTGTCTTTGCTAATTCGCCTCCCCACGTGCCTCGCCCGTCCCACCACCACTTGAGCGTCTTCGCGGCCACCCGCCGGGCTATTGCCACGAGGCGGACCGCTGCCGCGCATTGCTTGACACGGCCGGTTCATCTGCTACCGGCTATAACTCCGGCTCGCAAGGGGGGTGGAGTGGATCCGATCTCGACTGTATGAATATGCTTCGCCGAGCTGTGGCCGCCCCGAGGAGCTCTTTGGCCCGGCGTGTTTCTCTTTACTGCGGTGAATCGCCTTTCGATCGAATCGCCTCCAACCGTGCCGCAGCCGCAACAAGGTTATCCATCGGGTTGGAGTAGTGACCAGGAGGTGTCCGACAAATTGGGCGCGCCCGGCATGATGGCGAGGCAGATCTATCACACGGGCTGAACCGGCGCGCCTGGCCCCAAAGCGCTTCGCCGGTTCAACACCGCGGCGGATTACCGGTTCCCGCTTCGGGTATTGAAGAGGTCTCTCCTCGAAAACCGAAGGCAAGCGGGATCTGTACTTTCTTTTCATGACTTCATGTGATGCGCTCGATCCAAAGATGAGCCTATAAGCTGCGCAGATCCAAAGCGCCCGCCCGCCGCCATCCTTACGTCCGCGGCTGCCAGATCCGCTTTAGCCGCAAGCGATTTGTTCCTTCACCTTTGCGATCTCTGCGCAGTAGGTCTTGATCCGCCGGATTAGCCTCTCGCCATGAGCACAGCCAATGCGCCGAATAGCTCGATAAAACCTGAGCGGGCGCGACAGGCCTCCTTCCCGGCTGCCATCACTGGCTGCTGAACCGGGCGTAATTCTAGGCGCTGGCAGGGTCAAGAGTGAAGGCCGTCTTGTGTACCGCCATGAAGATTCCAACCCGTTGGGTAGATCAAAGGGTCCGAATACTCTCACCGTCGAACAGCCCCGATCCGCCATCTTGGTACCGGTACAGAGACTCGGTTTCTCTACCGACGACTCGTCACCAGAGTAGACAACGGTTTCGGCCAGATGTCGATCCGCCTCATAGTCTCCATGGACGACTCCCACGAAAGCACGCTGATGCCGGTTTAGCCAGGCAGGATTCTTCTTCGCTCACGAGCCGCTCTCGACGAGGTCGGTGCAGATGTCCGCCCGAGCCCTGGCTCACGATCTTGCCGATGAACACGCAGTATGCCCCCAAAGGGACCCAAAGACTGCATTAAATCGAAAGCCGCCTCGGCCTGGGGCCCAGATCACATCGTCGATGTAGAGTTTGCTGGGCGACTCTTAGTCATCCGCCCACAAAGATAGCCTTCGAAGTCCTTCGAACTTGCCCTCTAAGATCATCAAACCATCGCGGCGATAGCCCCACGGTCTGCGCCAACCGTCGTGGAATTGTCACGCAGATGTCCTCGTGAAAGGACTTAGTCGCAGGCCATCAGACGGGTTAACTTAGAGGGTTAAAGCGGACACAAAGACATCGGAGTTATACTAGTTCGCCCCTTCGATGAAGGTAAAGCCTACATCTAGTTGTGATGGGATTGATGTGATTTCGGCGACTAGGGAGCAATAGCTTCGCTTAAGCCTCGAATTGTTCCGTCTCTAAACCGGCCACGGGTCGCCCCTTTATATACACGGGTTGACGCCTCGGCTGGTCTACAGAGTCCCGATCCGCTCATACAAGTGTCCAAATTTCGGTCTCTTCTCTCTTATCTTACAAAGCACAAGTTACATGACTAAGGCGGTTTACATTTATGGATCCTAATCCGCCTCTGGGCTCTGGGCCTCATGCCTTCGTGGGCCCTAATTATAGACGAGGGTAAACCGGCCCCTTCAGGGCGGTTTATATTCAGCAGTTATATCCCCAACACCACCCCTCCCGACACCGGCAAGGCCAGCCGGAGGAGGGGGAACCGGTCTATGGTGGAGGCGGAGGCGGCGGCGGCTATGTATTTTTCAGAAGAAGGTGGCAATTGGAGGCGGAGGTGGCGGCCGCAAACCCCATCTTAGTCAAATATCCCATGGGCCCACGACTGCACATCAGTGGGCGTAATTTACTCCCTCTGTTCCAAATTACTTGACACATACTTCATCTAAGCACGGATGTATCTAGACACTAAACAATTATAGATACAACCGTATTTAGACAAATTCAAGTCAACTAATTTGTAACGGAGGAAGCGCTTTCAAGCTTTCAGATTTTAAGCAAACATTTACGAACTCATGTGGATGCTCCGCTAGAGAAGAATAAAGCAATAAAAAGGAAATGATTAGACAAGATATGAACCTAAAAGGATTTCGCCCACTTTATATAGTATAAAAGCACGCACCCACAAGCACAACGATATGCACTCACATCACCACCACACACAACACATACATCCAAGGCAAGATACAAAGGTGTCAAGCACCATCACACCACCCCAACGACTACCAAGCCTCTACAGATGAGCGAAGAGGAACCGCTTGGAGCCAACGGAGACCTCCACTACAAGCAATCCTTCGAGGATGTGACGCCCCCGATTCAATCGTACATTAATCATACACGCAAACGTGCACGATCAAGATCAGGGACTCGCGAGAATATATCACAACACAACTCTAAAAATAAAATAAGTCATACAAGCATCATAATACAAGCCAGGGGCCTCGAGGGCTCAAATACAAGTGCTCGATCACAGACGAAGTCAGGAAGCAACAATATCTGAGTACGGACATAAGTTAAAAAAAAGTTGCCATAAGATGGCTAGCACAAACCGGGATCTGAGATCGAAGAGGCGCCACGCCTCGCTTGGGATCCTCCTAAACTACTCCTGGTCGTCGTCAGCGGTCTGCACGTAGTAGTAGGCACCTCCTGTGTAGTAGGAGTCGTCGTCGACGGTGGCGTCTGGCTCTAGCATCTGGTTGCGACAATCGAGAAGAAAGGAAAGGGGGAAAAGAGGGAGAAAAGCAACTGTGAGTACTCATCCAAAGTACTCGCAAGCAAGGATCTACACTACATATGCAGGGGTATCTGTGTAAAGGGGCAATATCGGTGGACTGATCTCGCAGTAATGCCGTAATAAGAGGGGGATAGCTAGTCCTGTCGAAGACTACGCTTCTGGCAGCCTCCATCTTGCAGCATGTAGAAGAGAGTAGATGGTAAGCTCACCAAGTAGCATCGCATAGCATAACCCTACCCGGCGATCCTCTCCTCGCTTACACAGTTAGAGAGCGATCACCGGGTTATATCTCGCACTTGGAAGGGTGTGTTTTATTAAGTGTCCGGTTCTAGTTGTCATAAGGTCAAGGTACAACCTGTGTCGCCGCTATCCGGGACACGCTTATTCGAATAGATAAACTTCCCTGCAGGGGTGCACCACATTACCCGACACGCTCGATCCCATTTGGCCGGACACACTTTCCTGGGTCATGCCCGGCCTCGGAAGATCAACACGTCGCAACCCTACCTAGGCTGAACAGAGAGGTCGACGCCGGTTCAAATCCTATGTGCGCAGGGTCCTGGGCCCATCGCCCATTGCACACCGCACGCTATAACACGGGCCGTGAAGCAGACCTAGCCCCATTAATACAAGGGCGGGCTTACGGTCCAATGCGGCACGCGCAGCTCAGTCGCTGACGTCACGAAGGCTTCGGCTGATACCACGACGCCGGTTGCCCATATCTTGTCGCACGTGGCGGTTAGTGCGTATAAGGTCAACGACCCAGCTCAAATCAAATACCAAGATCTCAATAAGCGTGCTAATTGAAGTATCCCGAACGCCGACCAGGGCCAGTCCCACCTCTCTCCTAGGTGGTCTCAACCTGCCTGCCGCCTCCGCCATTAAAGTAACAAATGGGGTCAGCCGGGAACCCAGGCCCACCACTACTCGGATGGAGCCACCTTCCCTTCAGCCCCCATCTCGAATAATAGTATCATAAGTAATGTAACAAGATAAAAGTATATAGTATATGCCCGTGATCACCTCCTCAAGTGATCACGGCCCAAAGATTATAGCATGGAAGATGGACAAGAGTGTAGGGTCACCGATGGAATACTAGCATCCTATACCGAGCATTTAGGATTGCAGTAAGGGTAACAATCAGTAGCAACAATGACAGCTATGCAGCAAAGTATAGGATTAACCGAAAGCAAGAACATGCTACACTACTCTAATGCAAGCAAAGAAAGAGAAGGAATAGGCGATATCCGGTGATCAAGGGGGGCTTGCTCGGAAGCTCAAATGAGAAGGAGGGTCACAACACCGTAGTCGTACTGGGTAGCAGCGGCGTCGGTCTCGGTGTCTAGCGAGAGAAGAGGGGGAAGAAACAATAAATATAATGCAAACATATGCATGACGATGCATGACATGACAATAAGTGTTGCTAGGTGTGCCCTAACGTGGTAGTAGGTGATACCGGCGAAGGGGGGGGGGGGAAACATCCGGGAAAGTATTCCCGGTGTTTCGCGTTTTCGGACAGATGAACCGGAGGGGGAAAGTTCCGAGTTTGGGATGTGTGGCGGACGAAGGGCTATGTATTCGGATTCGTCTTGTCGTTCTGAGCAACTTTCATGTAGAAAACATTTTCATCTGAGCTACGGTTTAGTTTCTATGTTTTCCTAAAGTTTTAATTATTTTCTGAATTTATTTATCTATTTAATTCTAACATTATCCAGAATAGTGTGTGATGACGTCAACATGACATAGGTGTGACATCAGCAGTCAATAGTGTGGTTGACTGGAGTCAAACCTGACATGTGGGTCCAGTGGGACTCACCTGTCATAGACTAACATGTTAATTAGGTTTTAATTAAACATGATTAATTAAGTTTATAACTAGATTAATTAAGTTAATTAATTAATTAACTAATTAATTATTAATTATTTATTTTTAATTATTTTTTATAAAAACGTTCGAGGGGCTAGGCCCGTTTTGTCATAGGTACAGGGGGCTTGCGGGCTTTGGGCGCGGTTCTCGGGCGCCAGACCTGCTTTGGGCACCCGAAGCGGGTCAGGCGCTGTGTCGTCGAACTCAAGGCTGAGTGGCTGCCATGGCCACGGGTAGGCGGGGCGCAATGGCCGGAGCTGGGCAAATGAGGTGAGGGGTGATGGCCAACGGGGTGAGGTCGGGCGGCCACGAAGCAGGAGAGAGGCGGAGCGGCAGCAGAAAGCGTACAAGGCAAGGCGAGGGAGCCTGAGCGTCGCCGGGCATGGGGCGGTGCCGAAGCTCAAGCGCAGAGCGCATGGCGCGTGGCAGTGGAGGGATCATGTGGCGCCAAGCAGAGGAGCGAGTGGGTCACGCATGAGACAGAGACAGGGGCGGGCGCGTGCTCATGCGAGCGCGGGCATGCAGGGGAGGCGCGCGATGGCTGGAGGCGCGACACATATTGCGGCCTCCGACGAGCAGCCAGGCGCGGCCAGGCGTCGGGGATGCGACAGGCGCGCGGGCGTGTCGCACGGACGCAGAGGCCATGAGGGGGAAAGGTCAGGGGCTGAGCGGCCCTTGCTAGGCGATGGGGCTGCGGCTATGCGAGCGGGACGGCGGCCGGGCGCGCGAGCATCCGGTGTGCACATGGGGACGGGGAAGAAGGAGGAGAGGCCGGGGGCCTCACCGCGGGCCGTAGGGACAAGGCAGCGGGGGTCGAGGAGGAGGACGGGGACGACGGCGAGGCAACTCCGGCGAGGTCCAGGCGGCGGCGACGATCGGCGTGGTGACGTGGTTCCGACGACGAAATCCGGGGAGGTGCGGCGTCGGGCGTGCGGCGAGGGGCGCCGTTGCCTTGGGTCGCTAGTCGGGGAGGAGGTGAGGATGGGGCGGCGTCGGTGTGGCGGCGGGGCGCCGGCGTGAGGCGGGGCAGCATCGGGCGGCGTCGGTGTCGAGCCCCCAATCTCAGATCGGGGGGAGGGGGGAGTGGGCGATGTGGGGGGAGTGGGGTAGTGCGGTTAGGTTTAGATCGGGGGGGAGTGCGTATAGCCCCGTGGTTTTGGGCCGGCCTGGCTGGCAGTAGCCGCTGGGCCAAGGCCTAGCGGGGTTTTTTTTCCTTTTATTTAACCTTTTGTTTAGTTTTTATCTTATGTTTTAATTTTCTTTTACTATTTTATTTTAGTTTTTCTTTTACTTTAGTTTTATACTTTATAATCTAATTTCCTAAATTAGTGGTACAATATAATCCAACGCCACAAAAACTTTTAGCCCGAAATAGAATAGTTTAGCATTTTGCTAAATACCAAAGGCATTCAAATAATTGTTTTAGCTACTGATTTGTTCACTTGTGAGTATTCAAACATTTTATAAAAGTGTGATTTCTACACCATAATCACATGTGCATTATTTCACTCACACTGAACATTTCAGTTTTAATATTGGAAAACTTTTATTGTTTGTTAGAATTTGGATTTGAATTCGAACCGGTCTCGGACTAATGCGAGATTTGCAACAGTAATTGAGGTAACGTGACATCATTAGCAGAGGTTCACTGTAGCTTAATTATCCGGGCGTCACAATTCTCCTCCACTACAAGAAATCTCGTCCCGAGATTTAAGAGGGGGAGTAAGGGGGAGAATAGGTTCTGAAATTCTAACGATTCTTCTTGGTCTTGGTTGCTCTTCTCGAAGAGGTCGATCCATTACAATGATGTCTTTATTCCTATGCTTCAGTCATCATGATGAAGTCTTCATCCTTTCTTCGGGAGTCTCATCGTACTTATGAAAAATGAGGAGGGGTATCTTCAGAAGAACTGACCTCTACAAGGTCACATATCTGGTAGAGAACATCAAGGAGGGTGGCGGATAGTAACTCTCGAATTGAAACTTAAGAAAATATCGAGAGCAAAGTAAGAAGGTGCAAAATAGAAGTTTCAAGCGCATAGGAAATCGTTCGTTGCCTAAAACGAAGTGTGAAAGGGGTTCAGGGCAATGGGAATAAGTATTGCGTCTGATACCATAATAGATCACTAGGCAGGTGGCTCGTGAATTACATACGAAGTCAAGCGCGAGGAATAACTTTGACAATAGGTTGCATGTACAGAGAGTCAGTTTTCGATCCCGTGGAACTGTGGTTATGGGCCCACCATGTGGGTTTAAAGTAGGAAAGGCGCCGACATCTTGCACGGTTATGATAGCAAGGCATGGCAGGGAATAGCTCGTTTGCTATGTCGGTAACAACGCTTGTACCAAGGGCGTAGGACGAAGAGAACCATTTTCCCCTTTCGTCAAACGAGGCGGACCAATAGGCAAAGTTCTCGCCCATCGGTGGCTACCGGAATGTCACCAACAATAGTAACAGGGTCTTGCTGACAGAATTGTACACCGAGGTGTTTACATAATCAGGAAATTATTTCTGCTTAGATCATATAGTGCACAAGAAATTTTAAACAAAACAATGGAAAGGAAAATGTGATTTCAGATTACATGCCCACGGAAAGGATAATATGTTTAAACACATATTTCGTGGGTATAACCTTCCCGAGGACAAGCAGAGCATGATATCTGTGACAATATATATTGTAGAAAACCCTTTAGGTAAGGGGAGAGAAACTTCATGACATTACCCATTGGATAATTGAGCAGGAAACGTTTAATATTGGGCTTCAAATGTTCCTGTTGAAAATCGGAGTACCATAGACATGCTTCGAGATAGCATTGACATGGTCAACAGGTGAAGATCAGACTTTGGAAACAAAAAGGATCCATCAGCAACAACTTATAGAATAAGTCTTACAATTTCCTCACGGAAGAATGACTAACCTTGCCAAAAGGAAACTATAACAATAGGTCCTCCGGCCAGGTATGCTAGGCATGACATCACCTTACCGGGCCATAAGAGGATCAATGTTGTAACTCTTGAAAATATGTTCCAACCATCATATCTGACCAAGATTCGGATCTTATTGGTGTCAAGATACCTCAGACACGGGAATGCCTGAGAAGAAAAGGTGCAACGCAATTTGACGAGATGCCATTGTAAGATTCTCGGGGAAATGAACTATGAAAGCGAGTTCCGAAACAAGAGTTCATTATTAAACCAAGGAGAGGGCGAGGGGGTGGCTGATGGACTCAGCGACAATTCATCGAGATTAACAAAAGATGGATTTCCACAATTATGTGAACAAGGAGATAACATTTGTCAAATCAAATGGTATAATGATTCATGCTCGAGGAAAACACACACAATTAAACATTGGTAGAACGGTGCACACATAATATGGGCTTAGGTAGCATGATCAATGTTTAGATGGTGATTCAATAACTAATACACAAAGAATGAAACTATCATTCATTAACTTACAAGCAATAGGGTTGCTAGAAGTTTTGAATTTTACACCTAACAGTTCAATCATCGGTATTCCGATTGGAAACAACACGTGGACCAAGAGATGAATGGAGACGGTGGTAAGTATTACTATATCAAGAATTTCTTAAGAGGTGGTGAAATTCTATCAACATTCTTGACATAAAAGATGGTAACACTCCAAGGTGGAACATAATTCAAGCTGGATAGCAAGTTGCATCCATAACATGAACACGTTTGTGATGAAAGGAAGGTAAGGATGTTGTCGATGGTAACTCAAATTACCAAGGGATGAGGATGGCACTTATCATCAAGAATTCAATTAATAACCCGGAAGGAGTTGTGATGCCCCCGATTCGAGCGTACACTAATCATACACGCAAATGTGTACGATCAAGATCAGGGACTCATGGGAAGATATCACAACACAACTCTAGACACAAATAAAATAATACAAGCTTCATATTACAAGCCGTGGGGCCTCGAGGGCTCGAATACGTAAGCTTCGAAAGCACAAGAGTCGTGGAAGCAACAATATCTCGAAAGTACGCACATAAGTTAGACAAGGATGCCTTAAGAAGGCAAGCACAAAAACAACAACGATCGAAGAGGCAAGGCCTCCTGCTCGGGACCTCCTAACTACTCCCGGTCTTCGTGGCCTCCATGTAGTAGTATCCGTCGGCGGTGGCATCCGGCTCGAGGATCCACCATCCGTTTGCATCAACCGAGAAAGAAGAAGGAAGGGGGAAAAGGGGTAGCAAAGCAACCGTGAGTACCCATCCAAAGTACTCGCAAGCATCGAGATCTACACTAAGTATGCATTGGTATCAAATGGAAGGGTCAGATGTCTGTGGACTGAACTGCAGAATGCCAGAATAGAGGGGGAAGGCCTAGCCTATCGAAGACTAGCATCTTCACGCAGCTCCAAGCATCTTGCAGCATGTAGAAGAGTAAAGACTAGCAGTTTATATTTAACAAACATGTTGTAGTATTAATGCCCAGAGATCCTTCCTCGACTCCCTGCGAGAAAGCAATCCCGAAGCCACATATCCAAGTATCCATTTCTAGTTGTATTAGATCAAGATATAAGTCTGAACGTCCATTACCGTGGACACGGTATTCGAATAAAGATCTTCCCTACAGGTGCACCCACGTTTTCCAACACGCCGATCACTCCGTAGGACACACCTTTCTCGGAGTCAATGCCCGGCCTCGGAAGATCAACACATCGCAGCCCAGAGCCTAGGCTCAAGCAGAGAGGTCCCCGCCGGTTCACATCCTAAGCACTCGGGTCCGGGCCCATCGCTGTTGCACTCCGGATCGCTATGCGCAGCAGGTGAATACCAAAGATCGCCTCGGATGGCAGACTGATCCGACCATGCCGCCTTCCGCTGAATTCGGACGTCCCGACAAAGCTTGGCCGATAATGACCAGCCGAGGCCCATAACTATTCTCACGTGGTGGTTGGTGCGAAAAGACCAAAGGCCAATTCAGAACAAATACCCAAACCATAGTGTATTATTATCTCGCGGAGACGAGCAGAGACTCACGATAATGTGACCCCGTCGCCCCGTCTCGAGGAAATACATGAAGGGCAAGCCTAGCCCACTCGAGGACCCGCCAGACTTCCCTGGCCGTGCCTCAGAACCATCTTATGGGTGCTCTTCGGGCCCGCCTGACTTTCCCAAAGGTCTCAAGTAATGTCAAGGTAACCGTGTGTCCAAACATCAAGGGAAAACCCAAGGAATCACCCTCGGAGGATTCCACTCGATGTAATCATCAAGGTGAACGTAAGAGGAACCACCTCGAGGTTCACACTTGAGGGTTGCACGACAGAGCCAGATCGGGAATGGTGAAGGAGGAAATCACCCTCGATGACCACGACCGAATAGCTACAAAGATGTAATTATCATCAGGAGTGCGTTATGAGGGATCACCCTCGGCACTTGATAGTAGCTCCAGAGTCGAACAACTAAAGGCGTGATGTGATGTGCGGTGTCGGGGCTGCGGTGCGTCGATCATGTAGCTCGAGTCGTTGATGATGAAGCGAGGGCAAAAAGGACAAGTGGGGGTCACCGATGGATCACTAACCAACCTATACTAAGCGCTTTAGGATAAGGTGTAAGGTACAACAAATAGTACAAAAAGCAGTGCTATGCATCGTAATAGGAGCAAACAATAACAGTAGCAAAATCTAATGCAAGCATGAGAGTATAGAATAGGCGATATCGGGATGATCAAAGGGGGGGCTTGCCTGGTTGCTCAGACAAGGAGGGTCGTCGGTGACGTAGTCGATCACAGTGGCATCACCAAGGTCTCGGGGTTCACCGGAGAGAAGAGGGGAGAAACAAGAAATACATAGCAAGCAAGAGCATAACAGACAACAAAAGAGCTAGATTTGTTCTAACGGTGCTACACGTTATCGGGCGAAGGGGATAACATCCGGAATGTTTCCCTGTGTTTAGCATTTTCAGACGGATGAAACGGAGGGGAAAAGCTCCATGTTTGTCTAGGTTAGGGACGTGTGGCGGACGAACGGACCGCGTATTCGGATTCGTCTCGCCATTCTGAGCAACTTTCATGTATAAACTTTTTCATCCGAGCTACGGTTTAATTTCTATTAAGTTTCAAAGATTTATTAATATTCTGAAATTAATTTTTAATACGAAAACTAAATGCTAAAATGTTAAGCAAGATTCCAAAGACCTGATGTACACAAAAGTGTACCCGATGGTAATGTGTGGTGGGCAGTCATTGACCAAATAACGTTGATCGTCAATGTGGGTGGGCCCTCTCGTCATTGGTTGTTTTAACTAACTAATAAGTTAATTAGACTAATTAGGTTTAAGTCAATTGATTAACCTGTTAATTAATTAATTAATTAATTAATTATTATCTTTATTCATTTTTAATTAAAAGGGCATGGGCCCCATATGGCAAAGGGCACAAGGGCCTAGCGGGCGGGTTGTTATGGTGCGGCGCACAAGCGCCCCAAAGACTTTGGGGCGAGGCTTGATTGGCCGGAGCAAAGATCGGCCAGTGGGCGGTTTGTGGTGGGCGGGCGAGGCCGCTCAGCTTCAAGGCCGTGACGAGGCGCCAGAAGGCGCGGCTAACAGCATGGCAAGACGGGCTGCACGGAGGGAGGCGCTGAGTCGCAGCCAGAAAAGGCGCCCGAAGCACGGCCCGGGACATGAGGAGCGCTGGTGGCCGGACGCGATCACGTGAACACGACGGCGAAAGCGAAGAGGAGGGTTCGAGGGGAAACAGCGTGAGGGCTCACCGCCCTCAGATGTGCAAAGGCATGCTCGGAGGGGCCGGAGTTGCTTGATTCCGGCGACGGGCGGTGACGCTGCTGGGGGCCCTTCCAGATCCAAGCAATAGGGAGGACGACGGGACGGCGAGGCGGCCTCAGCGAGGTGGCCGTTGGCGTGGTGGCTGGAAGGGAAGCGTTGTCGAGGGCGCTGCCGGGTGGCGCGACAAGCGTCGGGCGGTGCCAACGGTGACGTGGCCGGGGGCGGTTCGGGACGCAGCGGGTCAAGGCGGAGACGGCGGCTGCAAACAGAGGGGGCCGGAGTTGCGGTTCCGAGGCGGACATCGACGACGCAAGGCCCACGGGCGCCAGAGGTGGTGATTGGTCAAGCCCGATCCGAAGGGGATCGTGGGAGTGGGGGGAGGCGTGGGGAGTGGGGATCGGGCTTGGGTTTGGTTGGGGCGGGGGAGGGGGGTTAAGGTGGGAGCAAGGTGGGCCGGTCGGGGTGGATTGGCCGACTGGGCCGGCCAGTTAGCTAGCTGCCCGCTTGGTTATTAGCTTGGCCCGTTGGTCCAGCCGGGGGGGTCTTTTTCATTTTATTTTATTTAAACTTTATTTCTGTTTAATTTAGATTAGTGCATTAAACCATTTTGCAAAATTGTTGGTCCACCACGAGTATTAACAAATGAAAATTTGCCACATGATGAACATTTTATTTTAGACATTTGAAAGATTTTGAGTTCGACTTGATTTTGAATTTTGAATAAAGAATGGGTTTGAAACATCACGAGTTTAATAACAAGAATCATGATGATGTGGCATCATTAACATGGAATTATCAGTAGCTTAATTATCTCAAGCGCCACAATTCTCCTCTGATTACAAGAAATCTCATTCCCGAGATTTAAGGGGGGGAGTAAGGGGGAAAGACTCGAGAAGGACGAAGCTCAACACCAGATAGGTACCTAGGGGGGTATCTCAATGAACATGGCATAGAGGCATCTCTCGAGTTGAAAATAAGGAAAGTCATCGAGAGCAAGGTAAGGAGGTGCAATAAGAAGCTTCAACTGGTAGGCAATCGCTCATTGCCTCAAACGAGAGGGTGAAAAGGGGTTCGAACAATAAGAATAAGTATTGCGTCCGATACCAGAACAGATCACTAGGAATGTGGTTCGTAATTTACATACGTAGTCAAGTGCGAGGAACAATTTTGAAAAGCAAGGATGTACAGGAGAGTCCAGTTTCGATCCTGTGGAACTGTGGGTTATGGGCCCACCATGTGGGTTAAAAGTAGAAAAGGATGCTAACATTTTGTACGGTCATGATAGCAAGGAAGGTCAGAGGATAGCCTGTCGGTTATGTTGGCAACAATGTTGGTACCAAGGGCGAGGGACAAAGAGAACCATTTTCCTGCTCGTTAAGACGAGGCAGACCAATAGGCATAGTTCTAGTCCATCGGTGGCTACCGGAATGTCATCAACAATAGTAACAAGTTCTTACTGACAGAGTTGTACATCGAGGCAATTACATAAGCAGCGAATTATCACCGCACATATATGTTACGTTACAAGAAAGTTTAAACAAAACAATGGAAAGGAAAGTGTAGACATCGAATCAGTTATCGGCGTTCTCGAGTGTCTAACATCTTAGAACCCGTAGAAACTTGGAATCAACGAGAATTAATAGTTCATGAAGAACTCATGAAATGTTATCTAGCTCCGTGATATTCTCGAGATACTAGAGGGTAATACTCGATGGTAGAACATGATATAGGTTGGACAGGAGAAAAGATCTGAAGAAGACAAGTACTTTAACTTGTCCGATAAATGCAATCGAAGGATAACAGTCATGGTGGGAACCATGGTTGCCAAGGACCAAACATAGATACGAGATGAACTTATCACAAGAGGATTATTATTATAACAAGAAGCTTCCATGATAGGATCTACATTGTGTCCATGGGCATGAACATAAAGTTCAAGGTCGGCTCCCACTTCTCCAGTGCACAACCTTCCATTCACTTCTCGCATTCGAAGAAGTTGTAGCGTTGAAAATTTACCTGGCAAAAAGCCAGCAGAGTATAACTTTTGAGTTCACACGGAATTAGGGAAGACATAGATTCAACCCATCGGGGCATCTTAGGAACATGTAACACAAACTTCACGAGTAAATAAAGCCCGAAAGCAGAGTATGGGTGGCAAGAGTGGGGGATACAATTTACCAAAGGCATTATGTATCCGAGGAAAGGCTCACAAGGTTACTGTATATGAAGGACGTTGTCGGATAGAACCCCACAAAGGATCTGTGGTTCACAAGGGATCTGATGTGAGTATCGATACTCAACCAGAAGAAGAAGAAAAGGCAAGGAGATCGGGTTGTAGAAACAACTGACTAATTCAAAGCTCAAATGCATAGGAATCATGATTTCCAAAATGGTGGGTCAGAAGCAGAGGCTCTGATCAAAGACAAGTAAGTTGAATAGACATAGATCAATAATCAATCAAGGCTTGATTTGTCGAACACCAGCTCATGTCCGGGGGTGACATCTAAGCCGATGGGAAGAATTCTAAATAGGACTGATGATCACGAGCATTCACAAATGAATCGAATCAAATGCTCGAAATAACGATGACAAAGGATGCTAATGAGTATTGCTAGACATATGGAAGTAACCATAATGCAAGCAGATAAATATTAGCAGAGCAATAGTCGGAAAGGATTATCGGAAGATCGGATGGTATTCCAAAGTATCTTATGAATCACATGAACAACTGTGGATGAACGGATACTCGGCAAGCGCGAGTAATTATCCGTAGGGGATATTTATGTGGCAAAGAACTGCAAGGTAGTAGGCTCAACGGATTCTCAGGACAATAGAGAGTAATTCGGGGCATCTTGTAATAACAAGAGAAACTGGGGATGAATGTATGAACGACAATTGGAGGTAGTTACTCATAAGGATTTATCGGTGGTAGGGATCGCATCGGCTACGGGTACAAGGGTCTCGGGGAAAGCAACGGAGAGTATCTTCAGAATCTTCTAGTGAAGCGGGCCATCATCTGGAATGAAGGGGCTCTCCGGGGGAAGTATTTACGAGAACCTAGAGTTATAGTTAGCAAAACCATTTAACCCAAATAGAAGAGAGATCAGATCCGCAGAGTATAGACGAGGAATAAAAGATCCTAATACCACCCAATAGCGACGTGGGCCCGTAAGCCACACAACCATGTTAGTAAAACCGTTTTTCAAAGACTAGACTCAACTTCGGCCAAGGAGTTGGAAAGGGGATCCTACAGCAATGGGCTCGATACTAACTTGTCAGACGCCTCGATTCGACTGCAGACACTAATCATACACGCAAATGTGTACGATCAAGACTGTGTGGACTCACAGGAAGATATCACAACACAACTCTAGACACAAATAAAATAATACAAGCTTCATATTACAAGCCAGGCATCGAGGGCTCGAATACGTAAGCTCGAAAGCACAAGAGTCGTGAAGCAACAATATCCGAGTACGTACATAAGTTAGACAAGGATGCCTTAAGAAGGCAAGCACAAAAACAACAACGATCGAAGAGGCAAGGCCTCCGCCTCGGGACCTCCTAACTACTCCTCGGTCTTCGGTGGCCTCCATGTAGTAGTATACGTCAAGGCGGTGGCATCCGCCCGTGGATCCACCATCCGGTTGCATCAACCGGAAAGAAGAAGGAAGGGGAAAAGGGTAGCAAAGCAACCGTGAGTACCCATCCAAAGTACTCGCAAGCATCGATCTACACTAAGTATGCATTGGTATCAAATGGAAGGGTCAGACTGTGGACTGAATCGCGAATGCCGTAATAGAGGGGAAGGCCTAGCCTATCAAGACTAGCATCTTCACGCAGCTCCAAGCATCTTGCAAAGCATGTAGAAGAGTAAAGACTAGCAGTTTATATTTAACAAACATGTTGTAGTATTAATGCCTGTAGATCCTTCCTCGACTCCCTGCGAGAGAGCAATCCCGAAGCCACATATCCAAGTATCCATTTCTAGTTGTATTAGATCAAGATATAAGTCTGAACGTCCATTACCGTGGACACGGTATTCGAATAAAGATCTTCCCTGCAGGGGTGCACCATGTTTTCCAACACGCTCGATCACTCTGGCCGGACACACCTTCGAGTCAATGCCCGCCTCTAAGATCAACACGCCGCAGCCTCAATTTAGGCTCAGCAGAGAGGTCCTTGCCGGTCTACATCCTAAGAACTCCGGTCCGGGCCCATCGCCACTTGCACTCCGGATCGTTGCGCCATAGGGTGAATACCAAAGACCGCCTCGGATGGCCAAAGACGATCCCAAAGTGCCGCATCGCTAAACCGGACGTCCCGACAAAGCTTCGGCCGATACCATGACGCCGAGGCCCATAACTATTCTCGCGTGGTGGTTGAAAGCGAAAGGCCAAAGGCCAATTCAGAACAAATACCCAAACCATAGTGTATTATTAGCTCACGGAGACGAGCAGAGACTCACGATAATGTGACCCCGTCGCCCCGTCTCGAGGAAATACAGCAAGGGCAAGCCTAGCCCACTCGAGGACTGCCAGACTTCCCGGTCGTGCCTCGTAACCATCTTGCGGGTGCTCTTCGGGCCCGCCCGACTTTCCCAAAGGTCTGAAGTAATGTCAAGGTAACCGTGTGTCCAAACATCAAGGGGAAAACCCAAGGAATCACCCTCGGAGGATTCCACTCGATGTAATCATCAAGGTGAACGTAAGAGGAACCACCCTCGAGGTTCACACTTGAGGGGTTGCCTGACTGCAGCCGCATCGGGAATGGTGAAGGAGGAAATCACCCTCGGCGACCACGGACCGAATAGCTACTGATGTGAAATTATCATCGAGGCAAGTTATGAGGGATCACCCGGCACTTGATAGTAGCTCCGCAGAGTGGAACAACTAAAGGGCGTGATGTGATGTGCGGTGTCGGGCTCGTCGTCGATCATGTAGCTCGAGTCGTTGATGATGAAGCGAGGGCAAAAGGACAAGTGGGGGTCACTAATGGATCACTAACCAACCTATACTAAGAAGTTTAGGATAAGGTGTAAGGTACAACAAATAGGTACAAAAAGGTGCTATGCATCGTAATAGGAGCAAACAATAATAGTAGCAAAATCTAATGCAAGCATGAGAGTATAGAATGGGCGTATATCGGGATGATCAAAGGGGGCTTGCCTGGTTGCTCGACAAGAAGGAGGGTCGCGGTGACGTAGTCGATCACAGGGCATCGATGGCGGTCTCGGGTCTACCGGAGAGAAGAGGGGGAGAAACAAGTAAATACATAGCAAGCCGAGCATAACAGGACAACGAAGCAGAGCTAGACGTGTTCTAACGCGGTGCTACACGTTATCGGCGAAGGGGATAACATCCGAGAATGTTTCCGTGTTTAGCATTTTATTGCATGAAACGGAGGGGAAAATTTCCATGTTTGCTATGCTAGGGACATGTGGCGGACGAACGAACCACGTATTCAGATTCGTCTCGCCATTCTGAGCAACTTTCATGTATAAAACTTTTTCATCCGAGCTACGATTTAATTTCTATTAATTTTCAAAGATTTATTAATATTCTGAAATTAATTTTAATACGAAAACTAAATGCTAAAATGTTAGAAGACTCAAAGACAAAGTGTACACAAAAGTGTACCCAGTGGTCGACAATGGGCAGGGGTCAGTTGGCGATCGGCGGTTGTTGTAATGTGGGTGGTGAGCCCCTGTCATTGGCTGTTTTAACTAGCTAATAAGTTAATTAGACTAATTAGGTTTAAGTCAATTAATTAACCTATTAATTAATTAATTTAATTATTATCTTTATTCATTTTTTTAATTAAAAGGGGCATGGGCCCCATGTGGCAGTGGCACAAGGGCCTAGCGGGGCGGTTGTTATCTAAAAGGGGCGCATCTAAGCGCCAAAGACGCTGGGCGAGGGCCGGTCGTGAGCAAAGATTGGTCGGGACTACCGTGGTGGGCGCGGGCGAGCCGCTCAGCCTGCACGGACGAGGCGCGCAGGCAAGGCGCGGGCACAACAAAGCGCTGGGTCGCACGGGCTGCAGGCGCTGGTCGTGGCTATAGAAGGCGCCATGGCACGCCCGGGACATGAGGAGCGTGGCAGACGGACGCGTGATCACGTGAACACGACGGGCGAAAGCAGAGGAGGGTTCGAGGGGAAACAGGCGGGGAGGGCTCACCGGCCCTGTAGATGTGCAAAGGCATGCTCGGGGAGGGGTCGGAGTTGCGGTTCCGACGACGGGGCGGCGGGTGACACCGTCGGGGGCCCTTCCAGATCCAGCAATAGGGAGGGCGACGGGGACGGCGAGGCGCGCTGGCGTGGTGGCGGGACGAGGCGTTGTAGGGCGCCGTGTCGGGTGGCGGCGACGTCGGGCGGTGCCAATGGCGACGCGTCGGGGCGCTTGGCGGTTCTGGACGCAATGGGGTCAAGGCGGAGACGGCGGAAGGCAAGCTGCAAACAGAGGGGGCCGGAGTTATGTTCCGGGCGAGGCGGACACCGGGCGCCGGGCGCCCCGGGCGCGAAGGGTGATTGCAGTCGAGCCCCGATCCGAAGGGATCGGGGAGTGGGGGAGTGGGGAGTGGGGATCCGGCGAGGGTTCGGTTGGGGAGGGGGGGGGTTAAGGTGGGAGCGAGGTGGGCTTGGGGTGGACTAGCCGACTGGCCGGCCACGCTATTAGCTGTCTGCTATTGGTTAGCTTGGCCCGTTGGTCCAGCGTGGGGGGGGGGTCTCTTTTCATTTTATTTTATTTAAACTTTATTTCTGTTTAATTTAGATTAGTGCATTAAACCATTTTGCAAAATTGTTGGTCCACCACGAGTATTAACAAATGAAAATTTGCCACATGATGAACATTTTATTTTAGACATTTGAAAGATTTTGAGTTCGACTTGATTTTGAATTTTGAATAAAGAATGGGTTTGAAACATCACGAGTTTAATAACAGTAATCATGATGATGTGGCATAATTAACAGGGAATTACTGTAGCTTAATTATCCGGGCGTCACCGGAGTTAAAATATTGATGATGATCACGACAAATTTTGTCGAGAGGCTCCACGAAGAAGCAATCAAACAACGACTGCATCAAGCAACATGACTGATGCAGTGAAAGATTATTGGAACCACATATACGACACAAACTCGAAATCAAGATTGTTGTCCAAGGCGAAATGATATGATGAGGAAAATCAACGTAAGCTTAGCTCATCATCGAAAATTGTGCTCCGGGAAGGACCAGGTGGCACAGTTAAAAGTTTGCACGATAATGATATAGCCAATAAGGCTAGGAATGACTTGAAGGATTACTAAACTCATAAGCAACGTAAATTACTTAAGAGTTATTGAATCGGAGTGCGGAATCGATTCACTTATCGGTGTTCTCGAGTGACTAATAACTCAGAACCTGGGGGAATCTGAAATTGGTGAGAAGCAATACTAGATGAAGACTCGCAGGAAGCAACACAGTTCTCGAGATACCAGAGGGTAATACTTGAGGAAGATCAAAATAGAGGTTATGGAGATGTATCGATCAACAAAAGACAAGTGCTTTAACTTGTCTGAGAAATGGAATCAAGGAGAAAATGTGGTCGGAACCACGATTGCAAAGGATCAATACACAGATACCAGACGATATCATATCAAGGAAATAGTTAGTATTACAAGAAGCTTCTATGATAGGATATACATCATGTCCATGGGCATGAACACAAAGTTCAAGGTCGACTCCCACTTCTCTAATGCATAACCTCTCATTCACTTCTCTTTTTCGAAGAAGTTGTAGTGTTGAATTATCTGGCAAAATACCAGAAGAGTATGACTCATGAAAACTTTTGAGTTCACACATATTAACGAAGGCATAGGTTCAACCCATCGGGGTATCGTGGAAACACACACCACAAGCTTTAATAGTAAATATCACCAGCTTAAAAGTAGAGCATGGTTGGCCAATCAGAGGATAGGATTTACCAATGGCATTACATCATAGAGAAAGAACTTCCAAAGTGATTGAGTATGAATGACGCTGTCAGATAAAATCCAACAAGGGATCTGGTGGTCCTCAAGGGATCTGATGTGAGCATCGGTACTCAACCAGAGGAGGAGGGAATGCAAGGAGATTAGATTATAGAAACAACTAATTCAACACTCTAATGCAAAGGAATTATGAACTTCAAATCAAGGGATCAGAAGCTAACACTCTGATCAAGGATGGATAAGTTGAGTAGGCTTAGGGGTACAATCGATGGCAATTTGATTGGTCAAGATCCAGCTCCAGTTCAAAATGACGTCTTAGCCAGAAGGATGAATCATAAGACCTGATTGAGGATTGTGAGCATCCACAACTTATTGAATCAATGGACTAAAAATGATAGTGACAAAGGATGTTAAATGAATATTGCTGGTCTTAAGGAACGCGACCAAATTGCAAGCACACAATTGCAGAGCAATCGCGGGCAGAGAATTACCAAAAGATTAGACAACATCCCAATGTATCTTGTGAATAATATGAACAACGAGGGAAGAACAGATACTCGATAAGTGTGAGGAATTATCCGTAGGGGGTATTTATGTGGCAAAGAACCGCAAGGCAATAAACTCAAGGATTCTCAAAAGGTTGGAGAAATCATTCGATGCATCTTGTAATAACAAGAGCAAGTGGGAAAGAAAGTAAGACAACAGGTGCTTGTAATTCTCCTTAGGGATAACGGTTGTAGGGAATTCCAAAAGCAACGGGAAAAAGGTCTCGAGTGAACACTGGAGAGTATCTTCCGAATCTTCTAGTGCAGTAGGCGATCATCTGGACTGAAGGGGCTCTCCGGGAGAAAGTATTATCGAGAACCTAGAGTCAGAGTTAGTAAAATCGTTTAACCTGAATAGAAGAGATGACAGAGTCTCAGAGTATAGGTCGAGGAATAAAAGATCCTACTACCACCCAATGGCGACGTGGGCCCGTAAGCCGCACAGCCATGTTAGTAAAAGTTTTGCAATGACTAGACTCGACTTCACCAAGGAGTGTGGAAGGGGATTCTACAGCAATCGACTCGATACCAACTTGTGACGCCCGATTCAATCTTACACTAATCATACTGCATAAGCGTGTAATGATCAAGATCGTGGACTCATGGGAAGATATCACAACACAACTCTAAAATAAAATAAGTCATACAAGCATCATAATACAAGCCAGGGGCCTCAAGGGCTCGAATACAAGTGCTCGATCATAGACGAGTCGCCGGAAGCAACAATATCCGAGTACAAACATAAGTTAAACAAGTTGCCATAAGATGGCTAGCACAAAGCCCAGGATACAGATCGAAGAGGCGCATGCCTCCTGCTTGAGATCCTCCTAAACTTCTCACTGGTAAATCGTCGTTGGCCTACATGTAATAGTAGGCACCTCCCGTTAATAGTAGGAGTAAATAAATCGTCGACGGTGGCGTCGCTCACAGGCTCCGACATCTGGTTGCGACATAGCAGAAGAAAGGAAAGGGGAAAAGAGGGAGAAAAGCAACCGTGAGTACTCATCCAAAGTACTCGCAAGTAAGCAAGGATCTACACTACATATGCAGGATATCCGTGTAAAGGGGCAATATCGGTGGATTGAGCTGCGAATGCCGTAATAAGAGGGGATAGCTAGTCTGTCGAAGACTACGCTTCTGGCAGCCTCCATCTTGCAGCATGTAGAAGAGAGTATATGGTAAGCTCACCAAGTAGCATCGCATAGCATAACCCTACCCGGCGATCCTCACCTCATAGCCCTGTTAGAGAGCAGTCACCGGGTTATATCTGGCACTTGGAAGGGTGTGTTTTATTAAGTGTCCGGTTCTAGTTGTCATAAGGTCAAGGTACAACTCCAGGTCGCCTGTTACCGTGGACACGCTTATTCGAATAGATAAACTTCCCTGCAGGGGTGCACCACATTACCCAACACGCTCGATCCCATTTGGCCGGACACACTTTCCTGGGTCATGCCCGGCCTCGGAAGATCAACATGTCGCAACCCTACCTAGGCTGAACAAAGAGGTCAGCACGTCGGTCTAAATCCTATGTGCGCAGGGGTCTGGGCCCATCGCCCATTGCACACCTGCACGTTGCGAACACGGCCGGAAGCAGACCTAGCCCCATTAATACAAGCGCGGGCTTACGGTCCAATGCGGCGCGCGCTGCTCAGTCGCTGACATCACAAAGGCTTCGGCTGATACCACGACGCCGGTTGCCCATATCTTGTCCCACGTGGCGGTTAGTGCGTATAAGGTCAATGACCCGGCTCAAATCAAATACCAAGATCTCGATAAGCGTGCTAATTGAAGTATCCGCGAATGCCGGCCAGGGCCAGTCCAACCTCTCTCCTAGGTGGTCTCAACCTGCCCTGTCGCTCCGCCACAAAGTAATCGGGGTCGTCGTGAACCTGTGCCCACTCACTACCCGGCCGGAGCCACCTGCCCCTTTAGCCCCCATCTCCTAACAAAGTATCATAAGTAATGTAACAGATAAAGTATATAGCATATGCCCGTGATCACCTCCTCAAGTGATCATGGCCCAAAGATTATAACATGGCGTATTTAACAAGAGTGTAGGGCCACTGATGGACTACTAGCATCCTATACTAAGCATTTAGGATTGCAGGTAATTGTAACAACTGTAGCAACAATGACAAAGGCTATGCAAAGTATAGGATTAACCGAAAGCAAAGTAATATGCTACACTACTCTAATGCAAGCAGAGAGAGAGAATAGGCGATATCCGGTAATCGAGGGGGCTTGCCTGGAAGCTCAGCCGAGAAGGAGGGGTCGTCAACACCGTAGTCGTACTGGGTAGCAGCGGCGTCGGTCTCGGTGTCTAGCGAGAGAAGAGGGGGAAGAAACAATAAATATAATGCAAACATATGCATGACGATGCATGACATGACAATGAGCGTTGCTAGGTGTGCCCTAACGCGGTAGTAGGTGATACCGACGAAGGGGGGGAAATATCCGGGAAAGTATTCCCGGTGTTCCGCGTTTTTGGACAAATGAACCGGAGGGGGAAAGTTGCGAGTTTGCTATGCTAGGGATGTGGCGCGGAAGAACGGGCTGTGTATTCGGATTCGTCTCGTCGTTCTGAGCAACTTTCATGTAGAAAACTTTTTCATCTAAGCTACGGTTTAGTTTCTATGTTTTTCTAAAGTTTTAATTATTTTCTGAATTTATTTATCTATTTAATTCTAACATTATCCAGAATAGTGTGTGATGACGTCATCATGACATAGGTGTGACATCAGCAGTCAATAGTGTGGTTGACTGGAGTCAAACCTAACATGTGGGTCTAGTGGGACCCACCTATCATAGACTAACATGTTAATTAGGTTTTAATTAAACATGATTAATTAAGTTTAATTTAACTAGATTAATTAAGTTAATTAATTAATTAACCAATTAATTATTATTTATTTATTTTTAATTTTTTTATAAAAACGTTCTAGGGGCTAGGCCCCTTTTGTCATAGGTACAGGGGGCTTGCGGGCTTTGGGCGCGGTTCTCGGGCGCCAGGACCCGACTAGGCACCCGAGCTGGGTCAGGCGTGGTCACCGAACCCGGCGTGAGCTGGCTGCCTACGGCCACTAAGAGAGGCCGCAATCGGAGCTGGGCAGCGAGGTGAGGGGCGATGGCCAACGGGGTGAGGTCAGGCGGCCACGAAGCGAGGCGCGAGGCGCGGGCAGCGCGTGGCAAGGGAAGGCGAGGGGAGCCTCGAGCGCCGGGCATGGGGCGGTGATGAGCGCGGCGCAGTAGCGCGCGATGCATGGCAAGGAGTGGACTGCGCGGCGCGGAGCAGAGGAGCGAGTGGGTCGTGCATGAGACAGAGACAGTGTTGGGGAACGTAGCAGAAATTCAAAATTTTCCTACGTGTCACCAAGATCTATCTATGGAGAAACCATCAACGAGGGAAGGAGAGTGCATCTACATACCCTTGTAGATCGCTAAGCGGAAGCGTTCAAGTGAAGCAGGGGTTGATGGAGTGCAGACTCGCCATGATTCAAATCACCGATGATCCTAGTGCCGAACGGACGGCACCTCCGCGTTCAACACACGCGTGCAGCCGGTGGCGTCTCACGCCTTGATCCAGCAAGGGGAGAGGGAGAGGTTGAGGAAGACTCGCCCAGCAGGAGCACAACTGGCGTGGTGGTGATGGAGGAGCGTGGCAATCTGCAGGCTTCGCCAATCACCATGGAGAGGAGAAGTGAGAGAGGTAGGGCTGCGCCAGGAGGGAGAGGTTCTCATGTGTTGGGCAGCCCCAAAACCCCCACTATTTATAGGAGGAGGGGAGGTGGCTGCGCCCCATCTAGGGTTCCCACCCAAGGGGTCAGCAGCCCTAGATGGGACTTGGGCGGCCAAGAGGGGAAGAGGGCGCCCCTAGGGTGGGCCTTTAGGCCCATCTGCCGCCTAGGGTTTCCCTCTCCTCCTAGTCAGTGCCTTGGGCCTTGGTGGAGGCGCACCAGCCCACTCTGGGGCTGGTCCTTTCCACACTAGGCCCATGCAAGCTCTCAGGGCTGGTGGCCCCTCGGTGGACCCCGAACCTTTAGGTGGTCCCAAGAGACACGGTGACCCTCAAACACTTCCGGTGGCCAAAACCTCACTTCCTATATATTATTCTTTACCTCAGGACCATTCTCGAACTCCTCGTGACGTCCGTGATCTCATCCGGGACTCAACAACATTCGGTAACCACATACAAACTTCCTTTATAACCCTAGCATCATCAAACCTTAAGTGTGTAGACCCTACGGGTTCGCGGGAACCATGAGACATGACCGAGACGTTCTCCGTCAATAACCAACAGCGGGATCTGGATACCCATGTTGGTTCCCACATGTTCCACGATGATCTCATCGGATGAACCACGATGTCAAGGACTCAATCAATCCCGTATACAATTCCCTTTGTCTAGCGGTATTGTACTTGCCCGAGATTCGATCGTCGGTATCCCGATACCTTGTTCAATCTCGTTACGGCAAGTCTCTTTTACTCGTTCAGTAACACATCATCCGTGATCAACCCCTTGGTCACATTGTGCACATTATGATGATGTGCTCACCGAGTGGGCCCAGAGATACCTCTCCGTTAACCGAGTGACAAATCGATCTCAATTCGTGCCAACCCAACAGACACTTTCGGAGATACCGTAATGCACCTTTATAGCCACCCGATTCACGTTGTGGCGTTTGGTACACCCAAAGCTTTCCTACGGTATCCGGAGTTGCACAATCTCATGGTCTAAGGAAAAGATACTTGACATTAGAGAAGCTTTAGCATACCTAACTACACGATCTTTGTGCTAGGCTTAGGATTGGGTCTTGTCCATTACATCATTCTCCTAATGATGTGATCCCGATTATCAACGACATCCAATGTCCATGGTCGTGAAACCGTAACCATCTATTGATCAACGAGCTAGTCAACTAGAGGCTTACTAGGGACATGGTGTTGTCTATGTACCCACACATGTATCCGAAGTTTCCTTTCAATACAATTATAGCATGGATAATAAACGATTATCATGAACAAGGAAATATAACAATAACTAATTTATTATTGCCTCTAGGGCATATTTCCAACGATCTCCCACTTGCACTAGAGTCAATAATCTAGTTCACATCGCCATGTGATTAA
Organism: Aegilops bicornis; assembly: GCA_021605145.1. Lineage (NCBI taxonomy): Eukaryota > Viridiplantae > Streptophyta > Magnoliopsida > Poales > Poaceae > Aegilops > Aegilops bicornis. Next base: position 263,558,169 of record CM038674.1, on the reverse strand, counting down.
CACTCACAGTCACATCGCCATGTGACCAACATCCAAAGAGTTTACTAGAATCAATAATCTATTTCACATCACTATGTGATTAACACTCAATGAGTTACGGGTTTGATCATGTTTATGCTTGTGAGAGAGGTTGTAGTCAACGGGTCTCGCAATATTCAGATCCCTATGTATTTATAAAACTTTATGTCATATCATAGATCTTGCTACCACGTTCCACTTGAAGCTATTCCAAATTGTTGCTCCATTATACGTATCCCAGATCTCCACTCGAGAGCTATCCGGATAGGTGTTAAGCTTGCATCGACGCAACTCTTTACGTCGAACTCTTTATCATCTCCATAGCAGAAACATATCCTTATTCCTCTAAGGATAATTTTGACCGCTATCCGGTGATCCACTCCTTGATCAACTTTGTACCCTCTTGCGGATATGTAGCAAGGCACACATCAGTGCGGTACACACGGCATAGCATCTTGTAGAGCCTATGTCTAAGGCATAGGGACGACCTTCGTCCTTTCTCTCTTTTCTGCCGTGGTTTAGATTTAACTCTTAACTTCATACCTTACAACTCGAGGCAAGAACTCCTTCTTTAATCGATCCATCTTGAACACCTTCAAGATTATGTCAAGGTATGTGCTCATTTGAAAGTACCATTAAGCGTTTTTGATCTATCCTTATAGATCTTGATGCTCAATGTTCAAGTAGCTTAATCCAGGTTTTCTATTGAAAAACACCTTTCAAATAACCCTGTATGCTTTCCATCATTTCTGATCAACAATATGTCAACAACATATACTCATCAGAAATTCTATAGTGCTCCCACTTACTTCTTTGGAAATACAAGTTTCTCATAAACTTTGTATAAACCCAAAATCTTTGATCATCTCATCAAAGCGCACATTCCAACTCCGAGATGCTTACTCCGGTCCTTAGAAGGATCATTGAGCCAAAGATACCTTTTAGCATCCTTAGGATCGACAAAAACTTTCTCGATTGTATCACATACAACCTTTCCTTACGAAGACCGGTAAGGAAACTCGCTTTGACATCCATCCGCCAGATTTCATAAATGCGACTAATGCTAACATGATTCCGACGGACTTAAGCATCGCTACGGATGAGAAAATCTCATCGTAGTCAACTCCTTGAACTTGTGAAAACTCTTCGCCACAAGTCGAGCTTCATAGGCGGTGACATTACCGTCCACGTCCGCTTTTCTTCTTAAAGATCCATTTATCTCAATGGCTTGCCTATCGGGCAAGTCCACCAAAGTCCACGCTTTGTTCTGATACATGGATCCTATCTCGGATTTCATGGCTTCTAACCATTTGTCGGAATATGGGCCCACCATCGCTTCTCCATAGCTCGTAGGTTCATCTAGCAATATGACCTTCAAGACAGGATTACTGTACCACTCAAGTACTACGCATCCTTGTCACCCTACGAGGTACTGATGGTGACTTGATCCAAACTTCATGATCACTATCATAAGCTTCTACTTCAATTGGTGTAGGCGCCCACAGGAACAACTTCACGTGCCCCGCCGCACACTAGTTGAAGTGATGGTTCAATAACCTCATCAAGTCTCCACCATCCTCCCACTCAATTCTTTCAAGAGAAACTTTTCCTCGAGAAAGGACCCGTTTCTAGAAACAATTACTTTTGCTTCCGGATATGAGATGGGAGGTTTACCCAACTGTTTTTGGGTGTCCTATGAAGATGCATTTTATCCGCTTTGGGTTCGAGCTTATCATCACGAAACTTTTTCACATAAGCGTCGCAGCCCCAAACTTTTAAGAAAGCGACAACAGGTTTCTCCAAACCATAGTTCAAACAGTGTCGTCTCAGCGGAATTACGTGGTGCCCTATTAAAGTGAGTGCGGTTGTCTCTAATGCCTAACCCATGAGCGATAGTGGTAATTCGATAAGAGACATCATGATACGCACCATATCTAATAGGGTTGTAACTATGATGTTCGGACACACCATAACACTATGGTGTTCGGTAGTATTAATTGTGAAACAATTTCCACAATGTCTTAATAAGCGTACAAAGCTCGTAACTCAGATACTCATCTCTATGATCATATCATAGACATTTTATCCTCTTGTCACGATGATCTTTAACTTCACTCTGAAATTACTTGAACCATTCAATAATTCAGACTTGTGTTTCATCAAGTAAATACACTTTCGATATCTACTTAAATCATCGTGAAGTAAGAACATAACGATATTCCTTTGCATGCCTCAAGACTCATTGGACTGCACACATAAAAATGTGTTACTTCAACAAGTTGCTATCTTGTTCCATCTTCTGAAACCGAGGTTTTTAGGTCATCTTGCCCATGTGGTATGATTTGCATATCTCAAGTGATTCAAAATCAAGTGAGTCCAAACGATCCATCTGCATGGAGTTTCTTCATGCGTATACACCAATAGACATGGTTCGCATGTCTCAAACTTTTCAAAAACAAGTGAGTCCAAAGAACCATCAATATGGAGCTTCTTCATGCGTTTTATACCAATATGACTCAAATGGCAGTGCCACAAGCAGGTGGTACTATCATTACTATCTTATATCTTTTGGCATGAAAATGTGTATCACTACGATCGAGATTCAATAAACCATTCATTTTAGGTGCAAGACCATTGAAGGTATTATTCAAATAAGCGAGTAACCATTATTACGCTCAAATGAATAACTTCGTATCATGATAGACATAATCCAATCATGTCTATGCTCAACGCAAACACCAAAACTCGATGGTAGAGGGAGCATGCGATGCTTGATCACATCAACCTTGGAAACACATCCAACACATATCGTCGACTCACCTTTAGCTAGTCTCCGTTTATTGTAGCTTTTATTTCGAGTTACTAACACTTAGCAACCGAACCGGTATCTAATACCCCGGTGCTACTAGGAGTACTAGTAAAGTACACATTAACATAATGTATATCCAATATACTTCTATCGACCTTGCCAGCCTTCTCATCTACCAAGTATCTAGGGTGGTTCCGCTACGTGTCCGATTCCTCTCATTCTGAAGCACTTAGTCTCGGTTTGGGTTCAACCTTGGGTTTCTTCACTAGAGCGGCAACTGCTTTTGTCGTTTCACGAAGTATCCCTTGTTGCCCTTGCCCTTCTTGAAACTAGTGGTTTTACCAACCATCAACAATTGATGCTCCTACTTGACTTCTACTTTCGTGGTGTCAAACATCGCGAACACTTCAAGGATCATTATATCTATCCCTGATATGTCATAGTTCATCACGAAGCTCTAGTAGCTTGGTGGCAATGTCTTTGGAGAAACATCACTATCTCATCTGGAAGATTAACTCCCACTCGATTCAAGTGATTGTTGTACCGAGACAATCTGAGTACAAAGCTCAACGATTGAGATCTTCTCCCTTAGTTTGTAGGCTAGAAAATGCGTCGGAGGTCTTATACCCCTTGACGTAAGTACGAGCACGAAATCCCAATTTCAGCCTCGAACATCTCATATGTTCCGCTGACGTTTCAAAAACGTCTTTGGTGCCTCAATTCTAAGCCGTTTAACATTACCAAACTATCACGTAGTCATCAAAGCGTGTGTGTCGGATGTTACGTAACATCCACAGACCACGTTCGAGGTCCAAAGACACCGGCGGTGCATTATGGACATAAGCTTTCTCTTGACCGCATAATTGCTCATCAACTTTCAACTATATTTTCTCTCGGAACATATCTAAACAAGAGAACTAAAGCGCGAGCTATGACATAATTTGCAAAGGGCTTTTGACTATGTTCGTGATAATTAAGTTCATCTAATGAACTCCCACTCGAGATAGACATCCTCTAGTCATCTAAGTGATTACATGATCCGAAGTCAACTAGGCCGTGGTCCGATCATCACGTGAGACGGACTAGTCATCGCTTCGGTGAACATCTTCATGTTGATCGTACCTACCATATGACTCATGCTCGACCTTTCGGTCTCTTGTGTTCCGAGGCCATGTCCGTACATGCTAGGCTCGCCAAGTCAACCTAAGTGTATTGCGTGGTGTAAATCTGGCTTACACCCGTTGTATGTGAACGTAAGAATCTATAACACCCGATCATCACGTGGTGCTTCAAACAGCGAACTTTCGCAGAACGGTGCAGTTAGGGGGAACACTTTCTTGAAATTTTAATGAGGGATCATATTATTTACTACCGTCGTTCTAAGCAAATAAGATGTATAAACATGATAAACATCACATGCAATCAAAAAGTGGCATGATATGGCCAATATCATTATGCTCCTTTCGATCTCCATCTTCGGGGCTCCATGATCATCATCGTCACCGGCATGACACCATGATCTCCATCATCATGATCCCCATCATCGTGTCTCCATGAAATTGTCTCGCCAACTTATTACTTCTACTACTATGGCTACCGGTTAGCAATAAAGTAAAAGTAATTACATGGCGTTGTTTAATGACACACGCAGGGTCATACAATAAATTAAGACAACTCCTATGGCTCCTGCCGGTTGTCATACTCATCGACATGCAAGTCGTGGATTCCTATTACAAGAACATGATCAATCTCATACATCACATATCATTCATCACATTCTTCTTGGCCATATCACATCACATAGCATACCCTGCAAAAACAAGTTAGACGTCCTCTAATTGTTGTTTGCATGTTTTCTGATAGCTGCTATGGGTTTCTAGCAAGAATGTTTCTTACCTACGCAAAACCACAACGTGATATGCCAATTGCTATTTACCCTTCATAAGGACCCTTTTCATCGAATCCGCTCCGAGCTAAAGTGGGAGAGAAATTTGGCACCCGCTAGCCACCTTATGCACCAAGTGCATGTCGAGTCGGTGGAACTTGTCTCTCTCACGTAAGTGTACGTGTAAGGTCGGTCCGGGCGCTTCATCCCACAATACCGTCGAAACAAGATTGGACTAGTAACGGCAAGCATATTGAACAAAATCAACGCCCACAACTACTTTGTGTTCTACTCGTGCAAAAGAATCTACACAATAGACCTAGCTCATGATGCCCTTTGTTGGGGAACGTGGCGAGAAATTCAAAAATTTTCCTCGTGTCACCAAGATCTATCTATGGAGAAACCAGCAACGAGGGAAGGAGAGTGCATCTACATACCCTTGTAGATCGCTAAGCGAGCGTTCAAGTGAAGCAGGGGTTGATGGAGTGCATTCGTCGTGATTCAAATCACCGATGATCCTAGTGAACGGACGGCACCTCCGCGTTCAACACACGTACAGCCGGTGGCGTCTCCCACGCCTTGATCCGGCAAGGGGAGAGGGAGAGGTTGAGGAAGACTCGGCCCAGCAGCAAAGACAACGGACGTGGTGGTGATGGAGGAGCGTGGCAATCTGCAGGCTTCGCCCAAGCACCGGGAGAGGAGAAGTGAGAGAGGTAGGGCTGCGCCAGAGGGAGAGGTTCTCATGTGTTGGGCAGCCCCAAAACCCCCACTATTTATAGGAGGAGGGAGGTGGCTGCGCCCCATCTAGGGGTTCCCACCCAAGGGTGCAGCAGCCCTAGATGGGACTTGGAGTGGGCGGCCAAGAGGGGAGAGAGGCGCCCCTAGGGTGGGCCTTTAGGCCCATCTGCGCATAGGGTTCCCTCTCCCTCCTAGTTGTGCCTTGGGCCTTGGTGGGGCGCACCAGCCCACTCTGGGGCTGGTCCCGTTCCACACTAGGCCCATGCAAGCCTCGGGGCTGGTGGCCCCTCTGGTGGACCCGGAACCTTTCCGGTGGTCCCAAGACATTACCGGTGACCCAGAAACACTTGATTGGCCAAAACCTCACTTCCTATATATTATTCTTTACCTCAGGACCATTCCGAACTCCTCGTGACGTCTGTGATCTCATCGGGACTCCTAACAACATTCGGTAACCACATACAAACTTCCTTTATAACCCTAAGCGTCATCGACCTTAAGTGTGTAGACCCTACGGGTTCGGGAACCATGAGACATGACCGAGACGTTCTCCGGTCAATAACCAACAGCTGGGATCTGGATACCCATGTTGGTTCCCACATGTTCCACGATGATCTCATCGGATGAACCACGATGTCAAGGACTCAATCAATCCGTATACAATTCCCTTTGTCTAGCGGTATTGTACTTGCCCGAGATTCGATCGTCGGTATCCCGATACCTTGTTCAATCTCGTTACCGGCAAGTCTCTTTACTCGTTCCGTAACACATCATCCCATGATCAACCCCTTGGTCACATTGTGCACATTATGATGATGTGCTACCGAGTGGGCCCACAGATACCTCTCCGTCAACCGGAGTGACAAATCCCAGTCTCGATTCGTGCCAACCGAACAGACACTTTCGGAGATACCTGTAATGCACCTTTATAGCCACCCGATTCACGTTGTGACGCTTTGGTACACCCAAAGCATTCCTACGGTATCCGGAGTTGCACAATCTTATGGTCTAAGGAAAAGATACTTGACATTAGAAAAGCTTTAGCATACCTAACTACACGATCTTTGTGCTAGGCTTAGGATTGGGTCTTGTCCATCACATCATTCTCCTAATGATGTGATCCCGTTATCAACGACATCCAATGTCCATGGTCGAAACCGTAACCATCTATTGATCAACGAGCTAGTCAACTAGAGGCTTACTAGGGACATGGTGTTGTCTATGTACCCACACATGTATCTCGAGTTTCCTTTCAATACAATTATAGCATGGATAATAAACGATTATCATGAACAAGGAAATATAACAATAACTAATTTATTACTGCCTCTAGGGCATATTTCCAACAGACAGGGGCGAGCGCGTGCTCACGCGAGCGCGGGCATGCAGGGGAGGCACGCGATGGTACGGAGGCGCGACCTGACTATGACCTCCGAAGCAGGCAGCCAGCGGCCAAAGCGTCGGGGATGCGACAGGCGCGCGGGCGTGTCGCACGGACGTCGAGGCCATGAGGGGGAAAGGTCAGGGGCTGAGCGGCTCGTGCTAAGCAGGGCTGTGGCTGCTATCTGGCGGGGCAGCGGCCGAAGGGCGCGAGTAAAAGCGGTGTGCACATGGGGACGGGGAAGAAGGAGGAGAGGCCAGGGGCCTCACCGCGGGCCGTAGGGACAAGGCAGCGGGGGTCGAGGAGGAGGACGGGGACGACGGCGAGGCAGCTCCGGCGAGGTCCAGGCGGCGGTGACGATCGGCGTGGCGACGTGGTTCCGGCTACGGGATCCGGGGAGGCGCGGCGTCGGGCGTGCGGCGAGGGGCGCCGTTGCCCTGGGTCGCTGGTCCGGGAGGAGGTGAGGACGGGGTGGCGTCGATGTGGCGGCAGGGCACCGGCATGAGGCGGGGCAGCACCGGGTGACGCTGGGTTGTCCGAGGCCCCGATCTCGATCCAGATCGGGGGAGGAGTGGGCGATGTGGGGGGAGTGGGGTAGTGCGGTTAGGTTTAGGTCGGGGGGAGTGGGTATAGCCCCGGGGTTTTGGGCCGGCCTGGCTAGCAGTAGCCACTGGGCCAAGGCCCAGCGGGGATTTCCCCTCTTATTTAACCTTTTGTTTAGTTTTTATCTTATGTTTTAATTTTCTTTTACTATTTTATTTTAGTCTTTCTTTTAATTTAGTTATATACTTTATAATCTAATTTCCTAAATTAGTGTACAATATAATCCAATTCCACAAAAACTTTTAGCCCGAAATAGAATAGTTTAGCATTTTACTAAATACCAAAGGCATTCAAATAATTGTTTTAGCTACTGTTTTGTTCACTTGTATTCAAACATTTTATAGAAGTGTGATTTCTACACCATAATTACATGTGCATTATTTCACTCACACTGAACATTTTAGTTTTAATATTTGAAAACTTTTCTTGTTTGTTAGAATTTGAATTTGAATTCGAACTGGTCTCAGACTAACGCGACATTTGCAACAGTAATTGAGGTAACGTGACATCATTAGCAGAGGTTCACTGTAGCTTAATTATCCTGGCGTCACAGAGGAGAGGTGAGACAGAAAACGACGGAGCAAGGACGTCTCCGAGATGGTGCCTCCTAGAAGGGAACGACCACTAATAGTCGCTACCATCGGATCCCGAAGATTGAGTTTTCACCCAGAGCATCACGAAGGAGTAGGAACACCGCGACGAAGCCTCCATGAAGGATACGGCGTCCACGGGCGCCGCCGTCGTCGGCCAATACAATGATTGGGCAAGTGATGTACCCCGACACTTCCACCCCTCCGACGCACCCTAACTCCGTCAACCACCAGCGACCACCCACCCGCGTGGCCATGGCTGCTTGCCCGCATCCGAGACACAAGTTCCACCACGAACGTCATGCCTCCCGCCGCTAGGGCCGCCGCCCTACATCCAGACACCCCCAAGACCGACTGAAGTGACCGGCTTTGGGACAATGGACGCACCCAACCGATGAGACCGCGACATACGTCCCGCCGCGAACAACGCCGGAGTCGCGTCTGCACACACCTGATGGGGAAAGGGGAGGAGGGGAGCGGACGCATCCACGACCGACACACCTCGTGCGCCGACGAGTGGCTCGAGCTCGTCGGCGCCTCCCATCCCCCAGCCTGCCACCCCACCGGACACCCCCTATGTCACCCCACCTCGACAGCTGATGCAGCTCCACGCGAGGCCACCAACACACACCCGTCGACCGGCAAGGAGAAATCGGAAGGGCCGCCACCAACCGCCAAGGAAGCTCACCGAGGAGCCCATCAGACCGCCTTTGCCGCTGGCCGTCAGAGCCCTCGTGATCTCAAATGCCGGGCCAAGCTGCATCACACCACCACTGCCACGCCTGGCCATGGCGGGGCGAAACCTGCAGCCGCGCCGCCGGGCACTGGCCCCGGACACAGCCTCGACACCGCCCCTGGCGACCAAATGCGCGCCACCACAGCCGCCCGCCACGGGGAGCAGAAGCGTCGGTGCTTCAGAATCGCCACGCCACCGTGACACCCGACTCAGGCTTCTGATGCGGCCGGCGATGGCTGCAGTTAGAGCGTCGCCAGGAGGACCAAGAAGGTCGGGCCCTCAGGCGGTGGCGAGGGAGGAGAAGTGATGCGGAGCATCCTACGGACATCGCCATATCAAGAGTCCGTTTGGCAAGTGACACGTGCCACATCTAGTTCACATACACAAAGGTGAATCATATCCTTTACACGCGCTCACTTGACCCCTCCGAGGATGGTATACTACTTGACACTCCTCCCGTGTGCATGCATAGGTATTGTCGGAGCTTCACGGATGTTGAGGAGGAGTCCAAGCGCCAAGGAACAACTACACCATCCGCGAGGGAAGCATGGAAGCGACGACAGAAGAAGACGGAGACAGCTCCCAGGACCCAGACATCCGGCCACGGCCCCGGACATCCGGCCCCTGGAGGTGACTACAGCAGTAGCCCCGGACATCCGGCCCCTGGAGGTGACTACAGCAGCAGCCCCGGACATCCGGCCCGACGCGAGCCGCCGGACATCCGGCCCCAGCCCGAAATTCAAGCATCCTTCACAGAACGCTACGGAAGCCAACCCGGCCATCTGGCCGAACACCCCGGACATCCAGCGTCTCACGAGAGCCCAGACATCCGCCCCCCAGCTCGGACATCCAGCGCCTTCCTGCGCGCATGGACAGGGCCCAAGGCCCATGTATCCCCCTCTCACTTACCCCTTCGTGGACTAGCACTATATATAGACCCCCCCCTCCTCCTCCTAGTTAGGGTCAGCATTGTGATAGCTCATTTAGAGTTAGAGCTTTGCTCATTTATGTGGTTCTTCTCGATCGAGAGACCGCGGCCTCTACGGAGAAGATCCACACTTGGATTCAAGACCCCTCACAGGAAGATCCCTCGCGGATTCAAGGACTCCTCACAGAGATGAACTAGTTACCTCTTGTATCCCCCCTTTGTTGGATTTGGATTGTGTATCTCTTTGTGTTCATGGATCTAGCACATGTGCGATCGTTTCTTGTTGATTTCAGTGTTTCCTCTCGTTCCCCTCGTGTTCTTCGTGTTCTTCGCGGGACCCCCTCCATTTCGTGAAAGATCAGCCCATAGGGTTCCACCCTACATCATCTTGGTATCATGAGCCACGTTGATCACGAATTTGGAGCCTCCCCCATCGTTTTTCTACCCTAGTTTTGTTGATTTCGTCCTAAATTCGAAAATCCCCACCAAAAATAGCCCCCGATTTTTTTTATGATTTTTTGGTTTGATGATGTTTTGTTGATTTTGATCCATGGATTCGTTGTGCCTTGAGTAGATCTATCTTTCCCCCAAGTTTCCCCACTTCCCATCTACGAAATCCATCAAACCCCCGAAATCATCAATTTCCACCCCCAAAATCGAGTTCCTCGAGTTCATCCTCGGATTTGGAGCCCGGACATCCGGTCCGTGGCCCCGGACATCCGGTCCGTGGCCCCGGACATCCGGCTCTGGGCGCAATTCGCATGATTCTGTCTGAGACAACCCGGATTTCCGGCCCCGACCGGATGTCCGCCCCCGCATTTCAGCCTCCCGTGTTTCACCATTTTGACCATAACTAATTCATCCGGAGTCCGATTTTGATGCTCTTTAGCTCGTTTTGAAGCTATTGACATCCCCCATCACATAAAAATACTACCATCACCATTTGAATCCATCAAATTTTTGAAACTTTTGGCATCTTTGCCTAGGGCTTTCACCACATCATCTGCATTCCACCACCAACTTCCGCAACCTAACCTTTTTTGTCCCCCATTGTATTTGAGATTGTTTGAGTTGTGATTCGAGTATCCTAAGGTGTTTGGGCTACTTAGGGACGGTTGCTTCTTCATCAACCACCACCATAACTTTCACATAGGCTTGCCCACCATACACTTCCGCCACCCCAACTTAACCCAATTTTGTTTGTGTTGTGAGTTGTGTCTCCTAAGGTGTTTCGACTACTTAGGGACTGTGCCTTCAACTCCGACACCGTGTATAGCCCATCATACCCTTCCGCCACATTAACCCATTTTGACCGGGTTTCCACCAATACTTCCGCAACCACCACCACTTTTCCGCTACCACCATTTGACATTTGCCTTTGGAGATTTTGAGTTTGCGGTTTTTCCGTTTCCTAGGGTGTTTCGGCTAACTAGGAACGGTTCTACATCGACAACACCGCCGCTCAACTTCGGCAAGCATTCGACATCGACCACCTTCACCATTTTGACACCCTAACCATACGCAAGAACGGTAACCTCTATATCATCTTGGTATCGTGGTATCCCATCATTGTACATTTTTCTTGCCATAGTATTGTTAACCCCTAGCCCATTTTGCGTCAGTTGCCTATCGAGAGTAGCCATTGAGTATTGTCGGCAATGTTACTTGTGCACATTAGTGATCATCGATCTACACCTTCCATTGCATACATACCATATCATATTGGTATCATATCATCCCTTGTGTCACAAGATTGTTCCCGTATATACACAATTGCTATCTTGGTTTGTGCATTTCGCATAGTGGCCATATCAAAAAAAAAAGAATAAGCTTTTAAGCAAAAGAGAAAGAGCAAAGAAGTTTGTAAGCAATAGCCATAGCATCGTACCGCATTGCATATAAGATTGTCATATCCGATCATCTTGGATCATCTTGAGAGGGACACCGGGAATCATATATACATAGCATACTTGGGATAGAAAGTCGTTGCATTTTTGTCTCTTATAGGTTGTGCACAAGTGTCGTATCTGCCTATTGAGCAATCGTGCTAACGTATCTCTCGAGTTGTGCAACAAGAGCATTTTCCGTGGATTCCACATTTTGAGCTCGTTCCTTGGTTGCACGACCCCATCTATCTATCCGTGTGTGTGTGTGTTTCCGTGTGCCATTCATTTCTATTGGTCTACTTGTTTCACTTGCGAATTTATGAATCTCTTTCAACATTATTGACTCTTGCTAACATTTTGCATCAAATTTTTGTGCCACTATCCTCACCAAGCTACTCCATAAGCCTTACTTGTGTAGGTGTGAGACTTGACAAGATCCGGTACCAATTGTGCTATTTCCTTGCTACACTATTGAGTGATCATTGATCCATATCCAACATTGGATAAGGTACATTTGGTATAGTTCTTTCCTTTCTTCCACTCACATTTGCTCGAGTCTTGTGATGGATAGGCAAAGCACACCTCCTTCGGTCTACAACAACAACGACGAGTTTGGTGCCATGAACAACAACTTCGACGCCAAGATGGATGCTCAAATGGAAGAGATCAAGGCCCTCATCAAGTCCTACAAGATATCTTCCTCATCTTCGAGAAGATGATCAAGTGCACATCCTTCCGAGCTACCATCTCCGGCAAGGTCACATCGGCATCGACACCATCACTGACAAGAACGTGAAGGTCAAGAGCTCAACACCAACAACCGCTCAACGACTTCACCATCTCCCTTGGCATCTCGCCAAGCGACTTCAAGGCATCTTTGCCTATGGACAAACGGCATCTTCGCCAACGAGCACCCTAGGACTACGCTCAAGACAAGCTCACCAAGCTCAAGTCCGCGACTTCCACGAGCTACTACGACCTCGACACCAACCACAAGATTCCTTTCTATAGGACTCAAGAACCCGAGGAGTATCTCGAGTGGGAGCGCCTGATGGACGACTACCTCAAGCTATATCAAGTTCCTCCCGAAGATCAAGTGAAGTGCGCCACAACAAACTTCCACGACTACACGTCGACATGGTGGCTTCACACACCTTCGGAGAGCTACGACATGAGTTGGCCCAAGACGAAGAGAGCTATGCGGCGAGAGTTCGTGCCTCGCACCTACACGGAACAACTTCTACGCCAATTGAAGAACATCAACCAAGGATCCAAGTCCATCGACGCGTACTTCAAGGAGATGAAGAATGCCTTGCGACGAGCTGGCGTGGACGACCCCATTTCGATGAAGTTCCACTTCATGATGGGATTGCACAATGACATCTCCAAGACTATCTTCCTCGAGAACTACAAGTCCCTCGACGACAACTACATTGGTGCTCTCAAGGCGGAACAAGAACTCATGAAGGCTAAGGCTTCTCCACCCCAGGCACACTTCTCGGAGACCAAGCTCCAAAACGGCGAGCATGAGGCTAGGACCACCACGATGTCCAAGCCCGACGAGCTCCAAGACGACGGTCCCAAGTTCGACTTCACCGCCATCCCTCTTTGTGGCATTGATGATGCCGAGTCTACTTCGACTCTTTTTCAAGACGGTGCGGCGACGACTACGACTACGGAGCCAATCAAGGAACAAGCTTTGGAGGCGAGCGACATGATGATGAGCAAGGATGATGCTTCCATCTTTGGAGGCGAGAGTGATGATGTGCCATCTTCGGCCTTCATCCACAGCGACGATGACGAGATGATCGAGCATGGGATTTTCCCTTCTGTCATGGAGGAGAGTGATGATGTGCCATCTTCGGCCTTCATCCACGGTGGCGTATGATGACTTGAGTGACTTGTGCCACCATATTGAGAGTGAGAGAAAGTTCACCACTAGTCTCATATATGATGAGTTGCCCCAATTCCCATGTGAGGAGAGCCACAACCCCCACCACTTGAGTGAGATGAGTGACTCCACCATATGTGACTTTGAGTGCACCTACTTTGAGGGAGTGAGTGAGCCACCACATAGAGAGAGTGTTATAGTTGATAGGTCATGTGAGGACATTTTGAACTCTAACGACTTAACCTCTACATCTATTGTGTCTTCTCATTTGGTGCTAGGTCCCATATATAATGACGCGCCGATCCTCGACGACTTCGTCCTTCCTTTGGACAAGACGATGTCCAAGGTGGAATCTGATGCAACCCCACATGGTTCCATCAAGTTGATGATGATGACCACCATTTGGTCTTTCACACCTCACCTACACCACTTGAGTGGAATGAAAAAGGTAACATAGGTGAAGGTGATGCTCTAGTCCCACTAGTGGACATTCTTGACATTGATTGCTTGCATGATGTTGATCAACCTATTTCCATGCTTCATGCTAGTGTGACTTCCTATGTGATGATTTCTTTCCCATTTACAATGAGTATGATGATTCTCATGTGGAGTCATGTTACATAGGATTTCTTGTGATAATTCTCTCGGTCACATCATGTTTGACATTCCACTTGACTTTTCATATGCTATGCATGAGATCAACCATATGTCATATTTGCAATGTCTTCATAGTGACTATGCATATGCCATTAAAATGAACCCAATTTGCACATATGGCATAGATGACAAGCCTATGGTTATTGGCATTTGTTTCTCTTGTGATGATATTGATATGCTCCCTTTGCATCATTTCAATCATATGCCATGCCATGACCACCTAACTTCGGATATGCATTGTTTTGGATGTTGTCCATTTTCTCCATATGTTGTTTCTGATATTGCTCACGAGGAGACCCCCATAGTTTCCTCATATATTTTAGGAGATTTTGATAACTCCCATCCATTGCATGAATCCCATGATTGTGAGCACCATATGCATCCCATGAATAAAAATGCTATTGTTATGCCACACACTTGCTTTTAATTGCATGATCAATTTGTGTCCCCATCGTGTTATACATAACAACTATTCTTTCATGATGGATGACATGTTCTTATACCATGCTTCCAATTTCTTTGAGCGATGCTTATCTTGTGCTAACTCACACGTGCACATACACATCATAATGGATGAAGTGTACATTTACCATGCACACAATTTCTTTGGTTTGTGTCTCTTTTGTGTAGGTACCCATGAATACTTGTCAACCTCACAATCCCATGAGTTGACAAGACGAGCTCTAGAGAGCAACGATGACTTGGGATCCCGTGGATTGGTTTTCACACCATTTCCTTTGCGCAAAGACTTCGCGCATTTCTTCTACATGGCCCTCACATGGTTATGGGTTATTGTCCATTACATATTCTATGCTCATCTTGCCATGTTCACTTTGTGTGATACTCATTCATATGCCTTTGTCATGCATTTGGGACCCATACTTTGCATTCCACCTGATGATTGATTGTACTACTTGTATGTGTATTTGCAAGCTTGGTGGAGATATTGCTTGTTATTAAAATGTTCCATTTGTGACCCATCCCTATGATGATGCTATGATCTTGCTTTGTGTTCATGCTTGCGATATGTCATGTGCATTGTCTATGCCTATTATTTGCACACATGACATGATTGCCATGATTTCCTCTAGTGTGTTGCATCTTCTCTTCACTAGTTTGCACGACTTGATTACTATGATTGCTTGCCTTGTTGCATCACCGATGATTCATACTTGCTCGTTTCATGCGGTTGATGACAACCATCTACATGCTTTGCACATGATTGTTATTGCTTCTTGTCATATATCTCCATGTGTTGCCTCTCTCATGCTAGATTATTTGACATGTATTGAGTGCAACAATGCCTTTAGTCTTGATAATGAGTTTGCCCCCATAGCATTCTCACATATATTTGGAGATTTTGACATATTTCTTGTGAAGCAATGCTTGTCTTACCTCTTTGCACCATATACCTAGTGCCATGAATATAGCCATTGTTGCATCATATTATTCATGCAATTGTGCTCCTAATGGTTATGTGCAAGAGAAGAGAACCATCATGATGGATGATGTGTTTATCTACCATGCGCATACGTTCTTTGTTTTGTTGTGTGCATGTGTAGGAAACTTGGACTTCGTCTCAACTTCCACGTCACGTGAGTTGACGATCCGAGCTCTTGAGTGCGAACCAACTTCTACCATGATGATTCTACATCGCACTTGCTTGTGTTTCGGCATTGTGAAGGACGCACAAGGACATGCTTTCAAGGTGATGTCCTTCTCTTTTGAGAACCCCCAAACCATGAGCATGGATATTATGGATCATACTACTTGTGTTGCTTTCCCCATGAGACTTATTGCTCATCTTGGACCACTTGATTGCACACATATTAGAGATCTTGCTTCGACTTGTTATTTTCACCGTTCCATGCATCCTGATATATATGCCTTGTGTGTTGCATCCGACTTGTGGATTACTTGCTCCTAGAAGGAAATATGCCCTAGAGGCAATAATAAAGTTGTTATTTTATATTTCCTTATATCATGATAAATGTTTATTATTCATGCTAGAATTGTATTAACCGGAAACTTGATACATGTGTGGATACATAGACAAAACATCGTGTCCCTAGTAAGCATCTACTAGACTAGCTCGTTAATCAAAGATGGTTAAGTTTCCTAACCATAGACATGTGTTGTCATTTGATGAACGGGATCACATCATTAGGAGAATGATGTGATGGACAAGACCCATCCGTTAGCTTAGCATCATGATCGTTCAGTTTTATTGCTATTGCTTTCTTCATGGCATATACATATTCCTTTGACTATGAGATTATACAACTCCCGAATACCGGAGGAATACCTTGTGTGCTATCAAACGTCACAATGTAACCGAGTGATTATAAAGATGCTCTACAGGTATCTTCGAAGGTGTTTGTTGGGTTTGCATAGATCAAGATTAGGATTTGTCACTCCGAGTATCGGAGAGGTATCTCTGGGCCCTCTCAGTAATACACATCATAAGAAGCCTTGCAATCAATGTGACTAATGAGTTAGTTGCGAGATGATGTATTACGGAATGAGTAAAGAGACTTGCCGGTAATGATATTGAACTAGGTATGAAGATACCAACGATCAAATCTCGGGCAAGTAACATACCGATGACAAAGGGAATAACGTATGTTGTCATTACGGTACGACCGATAAAGATCTTTGTATAATATGTGGGAACCAATATGAGCATCAAGGTTCCATTTGTTGGTTATCGGAGAGGTGTCTCGGTCATGTCTACATAGTTCTCGAACCCGTAGGGTCCGCACGCTTAACGTTCGATGATGATTTTGTATTATATGAGTTATGTGATTTGGTGACCGACTGTTGTTCAAAGTCCCGGATTCATATGTAGGACGATAGTATTCGGACACCGGAAGTGTTCTGGAGAGTACTGGGTACATATCGGGTCACCGGAAGGGGTTCCGGGTACCCCCGGCAAAGATATGGGCCTAATGGGCCAGGAGGGGAAACGATCGGCCGGCGGGGGGCTGCTGCGCGCCTCCATATGGGTCAAGACCGAGGGAAAGGGAAAGAGGGAAGAGAGAAGGAAGGAGAGGGATTCGGCCTCCCTCTTCCTTCCCTCCTCCTCCTCTTTCCTTCCCCCTCCGACGAATATGGTGGGGGGGGGGGGCGAATTGAAAGGCCCCCAAGTAGGATTCCTCCTACTTGGGGCGCCCCTTGGTTGTGCCCCTCCCCATCCCACCTATATATACATGGGGAGGGGGTGCCTAGAACACACACCAACAATTGTTAGCCGTGTGCGGCGCCCTCCCCTCCCCCCCCCCTCCCTCCACAGTTTACGCCTCCGGTCATATCTTCGTAGTGCTTAGGCGAAGCCCTGCGCGGATCACTTCACCATCATTGTCACCACGCCGTCGTGCTGACGGAACTCATCTTCTTCCTCGACACCTTTGCTGGATCAAGAGGACGAGAGACGTCATCGAGCTGAATGTGCGTAACTCGGGAAGGTGCCGTACGTTCGGTGCTTGATCGGTCGGATCTAGAAAAAGTTCGACTACATCAACCGCGTAGTCAAACGCTTCCGCTTTCGGTCTACGAGGGTACATGGACACACTCTCCCCCTCTCGTTGCTATGCATCTCCTAGATAGATCTTGCGTGAGCGTAGAATATTTTTTGAAATTGCATGCTACGTTTCCCAACAGTGGCATCTCAGCCAGGTCTATGCGTAGATGATATGCACGAGTAGAACACAAAGAGTTGTGGGCGGTGATCGTCATACTGCTTACCACCAATGTCTTATTTTGATTCGGCGGTATTGTTGGATGAAGCGGTCCGGACCAACCTTACATGACCACATTCATGAGACCGGTTCCACCAACAGACATGCAACTAGTTTTGCATAAAGGTGGCTGCCGGGTGTCTGTTTCTCCAACTTTAGTTGAATCAAATTTGACTGTGGCCGGTCCTTGTTGAGGGTTAAAACAGAAAACTTGATAAATCACCGTTGTGGTTTTGATGCGTAGGTAAGAATGGTTCTTGCTAGAAGCCCGTAGCATCCACGTAAAACTTGCAACAACAAAGTAGAGGACGTCTAATTTGTTTTTGTAGGGCATGTGGTGATGTGAAATGGTAAAGACATGATGTGATATACTCCCTACGTCCGGAAATACTTGTTGAAGAAATGGATGTATCTAGACATATTTTAGTTCTAGATACATCCATTTGTACCCATTTCTTCGACAAGTATTTCCGAACGGAGGGAGTGCGTTGTTGTATGAGATGATCATGTTTTGTAAAAGTTATCGGCAACTGGCAGGAGCCTTATGGTTGTCGCTTTATTGTATGAAATGCAAACACCATGTAATTGTTTTACTTTATCACTATGCATTAGCGATAGTTGTAGAAGCAATAGTTGGCGAGACGACCATGATGCTACGATGGAGATCAAAGTGTTAAGCCGGTGACGATGGAGATCATGATGGTGCTTTGGAGATGGAGATCAAAGGCACAAGATGATGATGGCCATATCATGTCACATATTTAGATTGCATGTGATGTTTATCTTTTATGCATCTTATTTTGCTTAGTACGGCGGTAGCATTATAAGATGATCCTTTAACAAAATTTCAAGGTATAAGTGTTCTCCCTGAGTATGCATCGTTGCGACGGTTAAATGCGTCTTTGAGACACCACGTGATGATCGGGTGTGATAGGCTCTACGTTCACATACAACGGGTGCAAGACAGTTTTGCACATGCGGAATACTCGGATTAAACTTGACCAGCCTAGCATGCATGCATATGGCCTCGGAACACTGGAGACCGAAAGGTCGAACGTGAATCATATAGTAGATATGATCAACATAGAGATTTTAACCATTGATGATTACTCCATCTCACGTGATGATCGAACATGGTTTAGTTGATTTGGATCACGTATCATTTAGATGACTTGAGGGATGTCAATCTAAGTGGGAGTTCTGAAGTAATATGATTAATTGAACTTAATTTAATTTATCATGAACTTAGTCTTGATAGTATTTGCATATCTATGTTATAAATCAATAGCTCGCGATATAGCTCCTATATATTTTTGATATATTCCTAGAGAAAGCTAAGTTGAAAGATGATAGTAGCAATGGTGCAGACTGGGTCCGTGATTTGAGGATTATCCTCGTTCTTTGCCTGAATAATTATGTCCTTGATGCACCGCTAGGTGAAAACCTGTTGGTGAGCAGAATCTGAACATTATGAACATTTTGCAAGCTCGATATGATGACTACTTGATAGTTTAGCGCACCATGCTTTACGGCTTAGAACCGGGACTTCAAAAACGTTTTGAACGCCATGAAGCATATGAGATGTTCCAAGAGTTGAAATTGGTATTTCAGACTCATGCCCATGTCGAGAGGTATGAGACCTCTGACAAGTACTTTGCCTACAAGATGTAGGAGAATAGTTCAGCCAGTGAGCATGTACTCAAAATGTCTGGGTACTAAAATCGCTTGAATTAACTGGGAGTTAATCTTGCAGATAAGATAGTGATTGACAGAGTTCTCTAGTCACTATCACCAAGCTACTAGAACTTCGTGATGAACTATAATATGCAAGGGATGACGAAAACAATTCCCAAGCTCTTCGTGATGTTGAAATCGGCGATGGTAGAAATCAAGAAAGAGCATCAAGTGTTGATGGTTAACAAGACCACTAGTTTTAAGAAAAGGGCAAGGGAAGGAGAGGAAACTCCAAGAAGAATGGCAAGCAAGTTGCCACTCCCGTGAAGAAGCCCGAAGCTAGACCCAAACCTGAAACTGAGTGCTTCTATTGCAAAGGAAATGATCACTGGAAGAGGAACTGCCCAAAAAACTCGGATAAGAAGGATGGCAAAGTGAACAAACGTATATTTGATATACATGTTATTGATGTGTACTTTACTAGTGTTCATAGTAACCCCATGGTATTTGATATCGGTTCAGTTGCTAAGATTAGTAACTCAAAACATGAGCTGCAAAACGAACAGAGACAAGTTAAGGGCAAGGTGACGATGTGTGTTGAAAGTGATTCCAAGGTTGATAAGATCACCATCGCACACTCCCTGTACCTTCAGGATTAGTGTTGGACCTAAATAAATGTTATTTGGTGTTTGCGTTGAGCATGAATATGATTGGATCATGTTTATTGCGATACGGTTATTGATTTAAGTCAGAGAATAATTATTGTTCTGTTTACATGAAAAAAAACCTTATATGGTCATACACCCAATGTAAATGGTTTATTGAATCTCGATCGTAGTGATACACATATTCATAATATTGATGCCGAAAGATGCAAAGTTGATAATGATAGTGCAAAATATTTGTGGCACTGCCGTTTAGGTCATATTGGTGTAAATCATATGAAAAAACTCCATGCAGATGGGCTTTTGAAATCACTTGATTATGAATCATTTGATACTTGTGAACCATGCCTCATGGGCAAGATGACTAAAACTCCGTTCTCTGGAACAATGGAGCGAGCTAATGACTATTGGAAATAATACATACCGATGTATGCGGTCTGATGAGTGTTGAGGCTCGCGGCGGGTATCATTATTTTCTGACCTTCACAGATGATTTGAGAAAATATGGGTATATCTACTTAATGAAACACAAGTCTGAAACATTTGAAAAATTTCAAAGAATTTCTAAGTGAAGTGGAGAATCATCGTAACAAGAAAATAAAATTTCTACGATCTGATCGCGGAGGCGAATATTTGAGTTACGAGTTTGGACTTCATTTAAAACAATGTGGAATAGTTTCACAACTCACGCCACCTAGAACACCACAAGTAATGGTGTGTCTGAACGTCAGTAACCATACTTTATTAGATATGGTGCGATCTATGATGTCTTTTACCGATTTACCACTATCGTTTTGGGATTATGCATTAGAGACAGCTGCATTCGCGTTAAATAGGGCACCGTCTAAATCCGTTGAGACGATAGCTTATGAACTATGGTTTGGCATAAGAAACCTGTCGTCGCTTCTTAAAGTTTGGAGTTGCGATGCTTACGTGAAAAAGCTTCAGCCTGATAAGCTCGAACCCAAATCGGAGAAGTGCGTCTTCATAGGATACCCAAAAAAACTGTTGGGTACACCTTCTATCACAGATCCGAAGGCAAGATCTTTGTTGCTAAGAATGTATCCTTTCTAGAGAAGGAGTTTCTCTTGAAAGAAGTGAGTGGGAGGAAAGTAGAACTTGATGAGGTAATTATACCTTCTCTCAAATTGGAAAGTAGCTCATCACAGAAAACCGTTCTCGTGATGCCTACACCAATTAGAGAGGAAGCTAATGATAATACTTCAGATCAAATTACTACCAAACCTCGTAGGTCAACTAGAGCACGTTCCGCACCAGAGTGGTATGATAATCCTGTTCTGGAAGTCATGTAACTAGATCATGATGAGCCTACGAACTATGAAGAAGCGACGATGAGCCCAGATTCCGATAAATGGCTTGAGGCCATGAAATCTGAGATAGGATCCATGTATGAGAACAAAGTATGGACTTGTGGTTCACTTGCCCGATGATCGGCGAGCCATAGAGAATAAATGGATCTTCAAGAAAAGACTAACGCTGATGGTAATGTTACTGTCTACAAAGCTCGACTTGTTGTGAAAGGTTTTCGACAAGTTCAAGGTGTTGACTATGATGAGATTTTCTCACTTGTAGAGATGCTTAAGTCTGTCCGAATCATGTTAGCAATTGCCGCATTTTATGAAATCTGGCAAATGGATGTCAAAACTGAATTCCTTAATGGATTTCTTAAAGAAGAGTTGTATATGATGCAACCAAAAGGTTTTGTCGATCCTAAAGGTGCTAACAAAGTGTGCAAACTCCAACGATTCATCTATGGACTGGTGCAAGCATCTCGGAGTTGGAATATACGCTTTGATAAGGTGATCAAAGCATATGGTTTTATCTGAGACTTGTGGTGAAGCATGTATTTACAAAAAGTGAGTGGGAGCTCAGAGCATTTACGATATTATATGTGGATGACATATTGTTGATTGAAAATGATGTAGAATTTCTGGATAGCATAAAAGGATATTTGAAATAAGAATTTTTCAATGAAAGACCTCGGTGAAGCCGCTTACATATTGGGCATCAAGATCTATAGAGATAGATCAAGACACTTGATAAGACTTTCAATGAGTACATACATTGACAAGATTTTGAAGGAGTTCAAAATGGATCAGTCAAAGAAGGAGTTTTTGCCTATATTGTAAGATGTGAAGTTGAGTAAAGACTCAAAACCCGACCACGGCAGAATATAAAGAGAGAATGAAAGTCCTTTCCTATGCCTCAACTATATGTTCTATAAAGTATGACATGTTGTGTACCAAACCTGTTGTGTACCTTGCCATAAATTTGGCAAGGGGGTACAATAGTGATCCAGGAATAGATCACTGGACAGCGGTCAAAATTATCCTTAGTTACCTTAAAGAGGACTAAGGAAATGTTTCTCGGTTATGGAGGTGATAAAGAGTTCGTCGTAAAGAGTTACGTCGATGCAAGCTTTGACACTGACCTAGATGACTCTAAGTCTCAATCTAGATACGTATTGAACGTAGGAGCAATTAGCTAGAGTAGCTCCATGCAGAGCATTGTAGACATAGAAATTTGCAAAATACATACGGATCTGAATGTGGAAGACCCGTTGACTAAACTTCTCTCACAAGCAAAACATGATCACACCTTAGTACTCTTTGGGTGTTAATCACATAACGATGTGAACTAGATTATTGACTCTAGTAAACCCTTTGGGTGTTGGTCACATGGTGATGTGAACTATGGATGTTAATCACATAAAGATGTGAACTATTGGTGTTAAATCACACGGCGATGTGAACTCGATTATTGACTCTAGTGCAAGTGGGAGACTGAAGGAAATATGCCCTAGAGGCAATAATAAAGTTGTTATTTTATATTTCCTTATATCATGATAAATATTTATTATTCATGCTAGAATTGTATTAATCGAAAACTTGATACATATGTGGATACATAGACAAAACACCGTGTCCCTAGTAAGCCTCTACTAGACTAGCTCGTTAATCAAAGATGGTTAAGTTTCCTAACCATAGACATGTGTTGTCATTTGATGAACGGGATCACACCATTAGGAGAATGATGTGATGGACAAGACCCATCCGTTAGCTTAGCATTATGATCATTCAGTTTTATTGCTATTGCTTTCTTTATGGCATATACATATTTCTTTACCTATGAGATTATGCAACTCCCGAATACCGGAGGAATACCTTGTGTGCTATCAAACGTCATAACATAACTGGGTGATTATAAAGATGCTCCACAGGTATCTTCGAAGGTTTTTGTTGGGTTAGCATAGATCAAGATTAGGACTTGTCACTCCTAGTATCGGAGAGGTATCTCTGGGCCCTCTCGGTAATACACATCACAAGAAGCTTTGCAAGCAATGTGACTAATGAGTTAGTTGTGGGATGATGTATTACAGAACGAGTAAAGAGACTTGCTGGTAACGAGATTGAACTAGGTATGAAGATACCGACGATCGAATCTCGGGCAAGTAACATACCGATGACAAAGGGAATAATGTATGTTGTCATTACGGTACGATCGATAAAGATCTTCGTAGAATATGCAGGAACCAATATGAGCATCCGTGTTCATTGTTGTTTATTGACCGGAGAGGTGTCTCGGTCATGTCTACATAGTTCTCGAACTCAGAGGGTCCGGTGACGCTTAACGTTCGATGACGATTTTGTATTATATGAGTTGTGTGATTTGGTGACCAAATGTGTTCGGAGTCCCGTATGAGTTCACGGACATGACGAGGAGTCTCGAAATGGTCGAGAGGTAAAGATTCATATATAGGACGATAGTATTCGGACACCGGAAGTGTTCTGGAGAGTACCGGGTACATATCGGGTCACCGGAAGGGGTTCTGGGTACCCCCGGCAAAGATATTGGCCTAATGGGCCAAGAGGGGAAACGCAGTAGCTAGCAGGGGCTGTTGTAGCCCCATATGGGCCGCACCTGAGGGAAAGGGAAAGAGGGGAAGAGAGAAGGAAGGGGAGGGATTCGGCCTCCCCCTTGCTTCCCTCCTCCCTCCTCTTTCCTTCCCTCCCAGTGGATATGGTAAGGGGAGGCGGGTGACAAGGCCCCCAAGTAGGATTCCTCCTACTTGGGCGCCTAGCTGTCCCCTCCCTCCACCTATATATAAGTGGGGAGGGGGCGCCTAGAACACACACCAACAATTGTTAGTCGTGTGTGGCGCCTCCCTCCCGTCTACGCTTACGCCTCGGCTATATCTTCGTAGTGCTTAGGTGCAGCCTGCTGGATCACTTCACCATCACCGGCCACCACGCCGGTCAGGCCGACGGAACTCATCTTCTTCCTTGACACCTTTGCTGGATCAAGAGGACGAGGGACGTCATTGAGCTGAACGTGTGCAGAACTCGGAGGTGTCGTACGTTCGGTGCTTGATCGGTCGAATCTTGAAGTTCGACTACATCAACCGTGTTGTCAAACGTTTCTGCTTTTGGTCTACGAGGGTACGTGGACACACTATCCCCCTCTCGTTGCTATGCATCTCCTAGATAGATCTTGCGTGAGCGTAGGAAATTTTTTGAAATTGCATGCAACGTTTCCCAACACTCCTATCATATGTTTGGTTGCATCAATATCATTTCTTCACATATGCCATGTCCCATTGCTTGTCACATGATTGACTTGATTGCCTCACACATGATGAACATTTGCTATTTCCATTGTGTTAAGTGCCGCACTATCTTCACTACACCCTATGCACGTTATGGTTGAATTGTCTGGCACTTGACCCACGTGTTTAGACACTCCACTTCCTTTGGTGTTGTGAATGATTCCTATGCCTACCATAGACCTTTCATTGAGTGCTTGATGCATGTTTGCTATGACTATGAGGTAGATGCTTGTTCGCTTGTCAAACATATTTGCATCTCTACCTCACATTTACATGCTTGTCCCCATGATATCTTTGATTGTGCTCAATATATATGCATCCATGCCATGTCACAATCCTTTGTCACACAATATGCTATGCTCGATGATGGCACTTGTTGGGTGGATCACCTCTTGAATGCTTGGTTTTGCATTAACGCTAACCACACTTTTTTCTCCAAGTGTTTGTTGTCCTTACCCCTTTTGAAGGAACCACAAGACGGCGCGACATTGGAGAGTGCCCATTTCGAGCTTCAAGATGATGAGTACTTGGTGAACGTCCACTTCTACATGGCGAAACCATCTCTTTCCCATGGTGATTTGGTTTTCGATCCGAAGTCGGATCTTTCCCAGGGGGGGGGGGGGGGGGACATGATGCGGAGCATCCTACGGACATCACCATGTCAAGAGTCCGTTTGGCAAGTGACACGTGCCACATCTACTTCACATACACAAAGGTTAATCATATCCTTTACACGTGCTCACTTGACCCCTCCGAAGATGGTATACTAATTGACACTTCTCCCTTGTGCATTGATAGGTATTGTCGGAGCTTCACGGATGTTGAGGAGGAATGCAAGCGCCAAGGAACAACTACACCATCCGCGGGGGAAGCATGGAAGCGATGACGGAAGAAGACGGAGACAGCTCCAGACTCCTGACATCCGCCCCTTAGAGGTGCCTCATAACAGCAGTTGTTTCAAATTGACGAAGCCACAGCCCCTTGACATCCGCCCGACGCGAGTCACGGATATCCGCCCCAGCCTGAAATCCCAGATCCTTCACGTAACGCCATTTGGAAGCCCTGGACATCCTACCGACCGCCTTCCGGACATCCGGCTGCCTCACGAGCTCGGACATCCGCCCCAGCCTCAAATTTCGACATCCGGCTACCGTCATACAAGATGGACAGGGCCCGAGGCCCATGTATCCCCCCTCTCACTTACCCCTTCGTGGACTAGCACTATATATAGACCCCCCCTGCTCCTCCTAGTTAGGGTCAGCATTGTGATAGCTCATTTAGAGATAGAGCTTTGCTCCTCTATGTGGTTCTTCTCGATCGAGAGACCGCGGCCTCTACGGAGAAGATCCACACCTGGATTCAAGACCCCTCACGGGAAGATCCCTCGCGGATTCAAGGCCTCTTCACGGAGATGAACTAGTTACCTCTTGTATCCCCCCCTTTGTTGGATTTGGATCATGTATCTCTTTGTGTTCATGGATCTAGCACATGTGTGATCGCTTCTTGTTAATTTGAGTGTTTCCTCTCGTTCCCCTCGTGTTCTTCGTGTTCTTCACGGGACCCCCTCCATTTCGTGAAAGATCGGCCCTAGGGTTCCACCCTACATCAAGGAGGGTGGGGGCTGAGACCGGCAGGGATTAGGGTTGGCCCTCTGGTCACCGCGCAAGGGCGATGCGGAGGGAGGGGAAGGGGGGCCTTTGGTTTGACCTTTCAATGCGAAATATGTACCATGATTAAAGGAAAAGAACAATGGTCAAAGTAAAACAACTATATCAAAGATGGTGGCGATGAAACGAACAAAATTCAAGTTTACATCAAAGACTATCATCTGCACTAGCTACAGCCCTAGTTTTACTGGTTCAACGGCATATTATCCTACTAATTGTTATACTTTTCATTCATGATGAGATATCTCAACTACTGTTTAGTATCAAGAACATTACATTGTTACTTCGCACCTATTTCATGGAAGTAGAGGGCAACATTAGACGAGTGATTTGCGGAGGTTACCTCATGAAAGATGTGTTCCATGACAAATAAGCTTCCAGCAGTCCTCTACTGGAACCGACTACCCCTCAACTTTCTTGAACCTCTTTGGGAAAAGTTCATGTCCCTCAAGCCGAACTTCTTGGTGCATTTGTTCCCATATTGCTTCAAACTGGCTCTGATATTTATCCTGTATCCATGCCTGAATCTCAGGATAAAGAAAATCTGGATCACTACTCCATGCATCTCTTAATGCTCTCCGCTGTCTTTTAATTTTCCACCAATGTTCATCCTGCTAAGAAGATCTCCAACTCTTCTTTGGCTGGCAGGCCCAAGGACAGCAGATGGTGACAGAGCCAAGAACTTTTGAACCACCCTTAGACATGGCAAGACATCCCCTTTCAGCAAAGCCCATGCAAATACCGCAACCGCCTGGTGGGGTCTTCGATGGGTAAATTGTGCAGCGGAAGCTGCCAATTATGTCTAGAAAAGATGGGACTAACATAACAGTAGACCTGGTCATTCTGAGGCTCGTAATAGGGTTTTGGATCTTCCAGTGGCGCCGAGAAGGTGCAGAGAGAACTAGCATATTTGAAAAGCCATCCAGGCTTTATACCGGTCACACCATGCATGTACGATCTCTTTGTATTTAGTAGTTCCGGTAAACTACAAACTCTGGTGAAGTTCGGGCAACAGAAGATGATCGGTGGAGATATATTGTATCATCGAGGATGCAAGATTGATAACGCCCAGCTCGAACCTTTCGATCCTCTTTCGACAATCCAGAAAAGTGTTAATCTTTCTTGCAACCCTATCGGCCCACCCAGCACATATTCCTTGCCCAAGAAGTTCCTCCTCATTCAGCATTGGTTTTTGTCGGTTTCACCTCCAGGCCTGTTCAACATCCTCAGAACCTCCATAATTCCAAGCAAATTCATCACAAAATTTGCTATGGTGAAATATTAATCAAGAAGCTGCTTTCTCAATTTTGACATCTCTTCCATTGTTTTGAGGTGAAGTGAGTACTCTCTGCAGAATTCCACTGGGTTCCTTGAACACTCAATTGACCGCAAAGCATGAGAAATGGTTAAAGCATCACTACTAGGGATGGAAAAATCTTTGCGTGCCTCTCGAACCATGGACTTGAGTTTCTTCTGTCTCTTTCTTTTATTTTGATCCTTATGTTCTGGATCCGGGCCATCCTGGTTTGATTCTCTACTAGTGTCTCCCTGAATGAGAAAAGGATTTGCATAACTCAAAGCTGATGCAGCAGCAGTTGCATATCCCAGTATGAAGTTAGATCTGGCATAGCCTTGCTGGCTCTTCAAAATTTTAATTATTGTCAGAAGAAGACGCGAATGTCGTGGGCTCATGGGGTATTGCGCCATAGCCTTTCCCATTGATGTAAAGTTTTTCTTTTGCTGTCAAGTGCTTCTAATGTCTTCAAGCAACGCTGGCTTCAACCAAACTTTCATTGTTAGGAGGCGTAGGGAAAGGAAAGTTTTCAACCTGCAATTATCATATTTGCACGAAAATTAGAACAAAAGGCAACACATCATAAAAGATGATTAAAAAAGGTAAATAACTTTTAAGCGCATTACCTTATCAATTTTCATAAACTTGAGCATAAGCACAAGGCCATCAACTGGCATTTTCTTAGTCTCTGGCTCAGAGACCTCAGGAAATAAATCATCTTTACCATATGCTGCACCTGAGTAGAGACGGTAACAGTGCCCAGGCCCAGTTCTTCCAGCTCTCCCAGCACGTTGGGATGCTGAAGCCTTGCTTATCCACTGGACTTCATAACTTGCCATCCCCGTAGCATGATCATAGTTCTTAACCTTTTCTTTTCCAGTATCAACCACATATGTTATACCAGGAATTGTTAAAGAGGTTTCTGCAACATTAGTTGCCACAACAACTAATCTTTCCCCTTCAGGAATATCGCGAAACACTCTGAGCTGCTGCGAAGCTGGTTGCATTGCATAAAGTGGTAAAACATGAAGCCTACCGTGTGAAACAGATGTAGGTTCTGTACGTTTACTGAAAGAAGGATTAGAAGGGTTTGACTTTTCCGCAATTGTCACATTGCTCGATTCCTCAGCAGCTTCCGATTCTCCTGATATACCTGATATAGCTTTAAAGGATGCCTTCAGTACAGATGAACTCTCAGCATGTTTCAAAAATGATAACACTGGTCCATCTTCTGTGGTTTCATGTGCAGCGGAATCCTCATCATCACTGTCAGTGTCAGTCTCACTCTCTATTTCAGCATCAGAAGAATCGACATTTAGTCCATCATCCATTTCATCTTCACCATATGAGGAAAACATGTCCTCTTGGTGCTCAGCTTCAGTTCTATCAATATCATATGCTTCAAAAATTTCCTTCTCATCTATTTCTGGTCTTGAACCACACTCATCTCCAACCCTTTCAGGCTTCTTACCAATTTGCCGTTTGGATGCTCTTTGCAGTTTCTTACATAAATAATCAACTTCTCGTTGTCCAGTAACAAATACAAGGATTCCACCTGGTGGTAGACTCTTGTGGATTGACAGAACCTTTTTATAAGCATGTGCTAAATAGTCATCATGTGTCCTCTTCGTGAAGTGAATTGTTACTGGAAATTGCCGTGCAGGTACCTCTACAGTTGGTGGAATCACATCAAACAATCTTCTGTTTGAGATAAATTCCTTTAACTGCAAGGTAGCACTCATCAGCACAACTTTCAGCTGACTAATCATATCTTCTGGCTTAACGTTCTTTCCAGAGCGTATTTTTTTCTGTTGATCTGCATATGTATCCTTTGACATGCACAGAAGTTAGCCATGCCTGCACGTTTTGGCTTTCATCAAAAGGAAAATGAGGTAAGCTCTTGAGATTCTAACCTTGCGAAGCTTTATAATTCTACAAAGCATCCCAATAAGTATATCTGTGTTCAAACTCCTTTCATGTGCCTCATCCAAGATGATCACGGAATAGTGCTTCAACAGAATGTCACTCTGTAAAAGATCAGTAAGTCGTGTGATAAGGAGTTTCAATCTTGTTATGTAAGACACAGCTTCAAATATATATATTTTTGAACGGGAGCTTCAATAAAAAAACACATGCATTTCGGAAGAACAAATCACTTGATGCATAGATAAAATCTGTAAATTATACAATTACAGGTAGACAACTGACTGTGTATAATGATACAATTATGAAAGACGGCTAACCGAGAGACAGAATAAACCACTAAAGGCAAGTTTAAACCTCATTGTAATTATTTATAAATTTGAGTCATCTGCTGTTATGGCCGTAAAAGTGTCAGATATACCATTTTGTTGCATTTCTGGTCATGGTTCATGTTTTTTAGAACGAGTTATCAGTATATTACAACAAGAAACTTTTAACTCAAAGCTGAACGATTGAACAAAATAGACTGATAGGAGTAACCAGGAAAAGCAAACATATACAAAACCTGGATCTCTCGCAGCAAAATGCCATCTGTCATAAACTTGATGGAGCATTTACTTCCAACTTCTTTATCATGCCTAACTTGAAAACCGACCTCCTTTCCTAGCTTAAGTCCTAACTCATATGACACCCTCTTGGATGTGGCAAGAACAGCAACACGTCGTGGTTGGGTGATACCAATCATCCCTTTTCTACCAGTTCGATTGCTTGTGCCAAAGCCGGCTTCATATAAGAACTACAGAACACAGATAGCATAAAGAGCAATGAAAAAGTTGGCAGCTACTTAACAAGCAGATTGGATCAGAACTCCTAGTTTAAACCAATGTTTAAGAGAAACCATGTGTGGGCACACTCACCTGAGGGACCTGAGTAGTTTTACCACAACCTGTTTCTCCGCATAGAATTACCACAGAATTTTCGTAGATAGCTTCCATTATTTCCTGCTCCATCATTATTATTGGGAGATCCCTCCTCGCCTTCTCAACCTCCTGTGGTCTTGACACAGGCACCACAATTGGAGGATTGAAGCATTCTTGTAAAGCAGCTTCACTTTGTTGTAGCTCCTTATCCTAACAAAAGGATAATGATTCAATTAACTCAGAACGTGACACCAGCTTCTAATTCCCGGCCACTTACAAAATAGGCAAATCTAGAATGCCTTTAGATCAGTTAAATAGCTAATGAGTCGAAAATAGTTGAGATGCTGAAGATAGTTGAGATGTGGACCAATTACCTGCAAATCTATCTCTGCGGCAGAGCAATTTTGCACGGATGACTGAATCGTCTGATGTGCGAAAATGTCAGCATCATCATTAGTCTCCTCAGTTTTTTGTCCCAGAATGATCCGGCGTACCGAAATGCCAGCATCGTCATTAGTCCCTTCAGTTTTTTGTTCCAGAATGCTCACGCAAGACTCATCATAGGTTTCATCGAATCTTTCTCATGATTCTTTCGTTCACTGCCAGGATGATCAAGTTTTGCTGCCTTAATAAACTTCACTGGGGAAACTTCTGGCATAGCTTCACTGTTTCCAGGAACTCCTTTCCGATCACAGTTTTTCTTGAATAGCTTAAAGTTCTTCAGGAACATCTAAACCATGCTTGGAGAACTGCACAGCACGCCTAAATTTTTCTTTCATAGTCGCAGCCTGTAGTATAAAAATATCACGAGATAAATAACTTTGCAGTGACATAGTAACCAATCGACATGTCACAGATAGATCTACTGTACTTGTCCAACAGAGCACGTAGTATCCAGCAGTGAAAATACATCATCAGCAATCATGTGCTTCCTATTGTGCAGGGACAGTTTCATACAAAGTCGTTAGAGGAAACACAAAACCATCATAGAAAACATCACTACTCTAAACAGAACCAATTAAGACGAGCATACTGCAAAAATTCGATGCTTTTTGCTTGCAGTGCCTTCTTTTGCTTTTCCTCCTGGGAACAATTAGGCAGGCATTAATGCTTATATAAAAACTAAAGCTAACTAGTTAAAAAAATCTACTACATGCCAAATGGCAAGGTAAGGAGGCGCACCTCCAATTTCTGCAATTTTTTTAGCTGAGTCTTGCTCATCTTAGGGTCTTCCTTGCTCTTGCGTTTCTTGCCATCCTGGCAATTCAGTGGTTATAGGACTCCCATAGTCACATCCTAACATCGGTTGAGAAGGAAACCCAAGAAAGAGGGCCCAAATAAATTTGGCATTACCTTGCCTATCCCTTGTGCTTTGTTCTTCCTCTTGCATGGAAGAATCAGCGCGTTGCTATCCTCCTCCATGCTCTAACTGCAATCAAAGCAAATTGACAGAAACGTCACATACAGCGTGAGGGATACCAGAGTGGCATAGCCAGGATTCGAGCAATCCATGTGCCCGAAAATAAGCGCTTATAACATTGCAAAAAAAGGTACCCATACCATAGCAAAAAAAAAGTACCCCTCGATTACACAACAGTTATATGATTTGAACTCTGCCTAGTGATCCAAGAAAATAGATAGAAACATGGCAAAAACAATAACAAGTTATTTGATCTCTTCATCATTTATACTTCTATAATATGAATTGACAAGAAAATACATACATTCAAGGCTTCAAGCTTATTGATATAATAATAACTATAAAAACAGGAAATCGGAGAAAATCAGCGAGACAATGAAACTCGTTGGGATTGTGGTCCTGGGGAAATCACCGTTGATGGCAGCCTAGCGACGATACGGTGGGGAACACGTCAACTTGCTCGATCAGCAGGCGACCGCGGTGGCGCAGTGCCGGAGAGGAGGCAGGGGCGGCGCGACGGCTGAGAGTACGCGGGTGCGTAGGCGGCGCCGCGTACTGGATTAGTTCTCTCTGTCTAGCACAGCGAGAGCGAGAGAGAGAGAGGATGCTTTCTTCTGGAGGGCGCTAACGCGGAGACGTGGGAGGGATGAGGTGGAGTCTGCGCAGCGGGAACGGAGGTGAGCAATGGGACTGGCGGCGCCGGCGCGGCTCTGGCGTGTCGACTGAGGAAGACAAACTGAACTACCGCGACGACTATTCCTCGCATTAAGCGAGACCGTAGCAACTTTCGCTGAAGGATGTACAGTAATTGGGCCGGCCCATTTTTGCGAACAGTTAAATTTTTTTTGAAGAAGCATGGATCAATCTTTTTTTTAACACAGTACAGACGCAAGCGCTCATATGCACGTG
This sequence comes from Aegilops bicornis, assembly GCA_021605145.1. NCBI lineage: Eukaryota > Viridiplantae > Streptophyta > Magnoliopsida > Poales > Poaceae > Aegilops > Aegilops bicornis. The sequence continues at coordinate 263,525,211 of CM038674.1, read as the reverse complement.
CATACACTCACCCTTATGAACGCACACACACCTTACGCCTATGAGCATCCCGAAAGACTGAGCCGGCATATCATCTTGAAATTTATGAAGTCGCTGTAGGCACCTCATCATCAACAGAAGCGTCTCTTCCCACTGAATGTGCATCGTGGAAATTCTGAAATAAATTCAGAAATAAATGCAGGCATTAAGACTTGAATCTTGGTAGGCTGAGGATACCACAGTCCTTCTAACCATCCCCATAGATTGGTTCGCGTAGCATGGATCGATATGTGGTTGAGCGGTTGAGCCACTGCGCCCGTGTCTTGCCATGATGAGTACTAGGTGAGTTGTGTACTTGAGGCGAAGGAAGCCGGCTTTTTCATTGGTTTTATGGTTCTTTTTCTGTTTTTGTTTTGTTTTATGATAGGGTTTTTTTTGTTTTTGTTTTGTTCTCTTTTTCCTTCTCAGTTTTTTATTTCTCCATTTTTTCCTTTTGTTTTCTCTTATGTTTATTTTTGTTTTCGCTCTACATTTTCGTATATGTCAAAATATTTTTGTAATACACATTTAACATTTTTCAATACCAATTTAATATTTTCAATACATGGTCAACATTTATTCTATACACATTTTAAAATGCTTGATTAATATTTTCTAAATACAAAATTAATATTTTCTGAATACATGGTCAATAATTTTCTATAGAAACTTTTAAATATTTTTAAATTCTTGATTAAAATTTTTTAAATACAATATTAACACGTTTTTAACACATGATCAACATTTTTCTATACATGTTTAACATTTTTTGAAATACTTGATTAATATTTTTTGAATACTTGTTTAACATTTTTCAAATCCTTGATTAATATTTTTTCAAATATTTGTACAATATTTTAAAAAAATACTTGTTCATCATTTTTTTTCATATATGGTCAACATTTTTTCTATACACATTTGACATTTTTCATATGCTTGATTAACATTTTTAAAATACTTGTTCAACATTTTTTTGAAATACTTGATTAACATTTTTATATACAACAACAAAGCCTTTAGTCCAAACAAGTTGGGATAGGCTAGAGGTGAAACCCATAAAATCCAGCAACCAACTGATTTGTTCTAACACATGGATGGCTAGCTTTCACGCATCCCTGTCCATGGCTAGTTCTTTGGTGATACTCCAGTCCTTCATATATCTTTTTACAGACTCTTCCCATACCAAGTTCGGTCTACCCAACCTCTCTTGACATTATCACCACGCTTTAGCTGTCCGGTATGCACTGGTGTTTCTGGAGGTCTCCGCTGAATATGCCTAAACCATTTAAGACGATGTTGGACAAGATTCTCTTCAATTACATTATAAAAAATCATTATTTTTTAATACATGGTCAACATCTTCTATACATGTTTAATATTTTTCAAATACATGATTAACATTTCTCAAAACATTATGTAAAATATATATTTATAATATATATCTTTAGAATATTTGGAAACGCAAATGGAAGTAAACAAAGAAATCAGAAAAAGGTAAAAAAAATAGAAACAAATATGAGGCATTGGCGTCCGGGAACGTATCCGGTGCACCGGGGCAATTGGTGCTACCGGTGCACCGGACTCCGTTGCACATTCAAAAATGTTCAAAAAAATCCAACAAAAATTTAGTGCATTGACACAACATCTATGTAAGTTGTAACAAAAATTTGAATCAAAATTCAAAACATTGCTCAAGATACAAAAATGGCAAATTTGACATCAATGTGCTGATGGGCCAAAACTGAAGCCCAACTTGTGTTATGTACTATTCAGTGTCAAATTTGTCATTTTTGTATCTTGAGCAATGTTTCGAATTTTGATTCAAAATTTTGTGACATCTTACATTGATGTTGTGCCAATGCACTAAATTTTTTATGGATTTTTTGAACATTTTTGAATGTGTAACGGGGGATCGGTGCACCGGTAGCACCAATTGCCCCGGTGCACCAGATACATTCCCATTGGCGTCCCGCATAATGAGCCGGCCAACCCATGAACGAAATGATCGGCAGCGAGCACATATGCTGTAGCTCAAAAAGTAAGCCGACCTCGCCGGGATCGAGCAGCGAGAAACCACACGAAATTACTGGCTGAGCTACTGTTGGTTAGGGCATCTCCAACGGTGACCCGCAAATTTCTTACTAATCCGTTTGTGGGCAGAGGGATCAGTCCGCGGTCATGGATGTGGGAGGATGCCATCTAACCGTAGCCGCATACATTTTGACAACAACTCAAACCAACCGGCCGAAATTCATGCAAACATAGCCAAATTTTATATAAACATGATGAATTTTATATAAATGCTGAATTTTCATATAAACATGACAAAATTCATTACATTTACATCAACTAAGCAGTGTTAGTCGGGCTCTGGAGGTATAATTTATACCTAATCTAAATGGTCGCTCGCAGATCCCTTTGTCTTCCTCATGTTCGGCAGCCCGATCATCGGACTGTCGGGAGCCCCGGAGGTATATGCTTCAGCGCAAAGGACGGCTCGCTTCCCCACCGCTCATCGGAGTGGAACCCCCGGCTGATGCTTCAGCGCGGGGGGAAGGGGGCACCTCTGCTTCCGTGAAGCCCATGCGAGGTCGACGATGGTCTGCGCTAAAGAAGAACCGGGCAAGACACCGGCTGTGTACGTCAGCATCGCCTCGGCGGTGGCCTTCATGGGACCCAAGCGGCGGGGGCCTCCCATGTTTTACTTCTCCTTAGTGATGGCGGCGGACGCGGGTGCGTTTGCCAATGACTCGCCGATCTTCGCGCACCTGGCTTTTGTCTCTGTCTGCATGGCGCAGCCGCATGCATGAGAGGCGCGGTCGCACGCACGGGAGGCGCGGGCGCAGGCACAGTAGGCGCGGCCACAAGCACGGGGGCACGGGATGACGTGGTGTCGTCGACGGCAGCGACGATGCCCGTGCCGTCGTGCTCCATAACATGCCAGCTTGGGGCGGCAATTGACTCCGTCGGGCTAGGAGAGGGAGGTGGAGCAGGGAGCTTCCATGCTCATTTCTGCCGGCTCGATGGGCCATCCAGCCGGCTTTTATGCCGGAGAACTGCTTTTCCCGCTCGTCGGATGCCATCGAAAGAGTGAAGAAACTGGTGGAAGTAGGAGCTGGAGAGCGGCGGAGTGGTGCGATTATTGCCCGACGTGTGGCCTCGTTTAAATAGAGGGCGGACGGAGCGGCTCGACCGGTGTTGCATTTAATGTCAGTCCGCTCATGAATGGCTGTGTGGCCGAAGTAGGTTTCTCGGCTTCCATGCGGGGTTTTTAGATCTTTCTGGCCTTTAGTAGAAAATGTAGTCCTGTCCTTCTTTTCCCACTTTCACCAAGGCTTAGCAGACACAGAACGCTTAAACCGTGCCCACATTGTCCTCCTCCCTAAGAAGGACGCGCCAACATCACCCGATGCCTTCAGTCCTATCTCACTGCAGAACTGTCCAATCAAAGCTGTTGCTAAAGTTATCACATCTCGCCTAAAGCCGCTCATCCCTCTGCTAGTGCTTGGCAACCAGACCGGCTTCATCTCTGGCAGAAATATCGCCGAAAACTTTGTCTTTGCAGCCGATCTCATTAGCACTTGCCACTCACATAAAAAACCAACTATGATCTTTAAGCTGGATTTCAGAAAGGCTTTCGACTCAATGGCCTAGCCTGCCCTTGACAAAATACTGGCAATACGTGGGTTCTCCCCAACCTTTCGCAGTTGGACCCAAAACATTCTCCACACAGGCAAAGAGGACATTCTCCTGAACGGGATTCCAAGCAACTGGATTCAATGCAAAAATGGATTGCGGCAAGGTGATCCGGTTTCTCCCTACCTCTTCCTCATCGTCGCCGACCAGCTTCAATAGCTCATCCTCCAGAACTCTGAACCTGCTCTCCACCACCCCATCTTCTCCCACCTGCCTCCCACTGTCCTCCAATACGCCGATGATACGCTCATCGTTGCAGCCGCCTCTCCTGCCGCCGTCGCAACCCTTAAAGTAATCCTAAACAATTTTGCTCACGCCACGGGCCTCGCCATCAACTTCTCCAAAACTACCTTAGCCACTCTACACACAGACGAATCCAAGATGCGGCCATTGCCCTCGCCATGGGGTGCTCATGTGCCTCCTTCCCTCAAACTTACCTCGGTCTCCCTCTCGCCTGACTAAGCCTCTCACCAATGCCTTCAGCCCTTTGGTAGAACGTTCTAGGAAATTACTTACGGGCTGGCGTGCCAAACTACTCAATAAAGAAGATCGGCTCATCCTCATTTCCGCAGTTATGGACTCAATCCTCACCTATTTCATGTCTGTGTTCCACATCCCCAAGAAAACAATCAAAACTTTGGACTCTCTGAGAAGGGCTTTTTTTGGGCAGGAGACGATGCTTGCTCAGGTGCTCAATGTCTTATTGCTTGGAATCTGCTTACCAAAATTTTTTGGTGGTTTAGGGCTCAAAAACCTGCAAGTTCAAAACAACTGCCTCCTTATGAAATTTGCTGTCAAAGCACTCTCCAATGCACTGACACCCTGGCTAGAGTGGCTTGATCTCCAACACCCTAATGCACTAGTCTCCTCATCCCCTCAAACCTCTTTTCTGTTCCGCACAATTTCACAGCAAATCCCTACCCTACAAAATATCACGTTCGTGCTAACAAACAATGGCTCACATACTTACTTCTGGCTAGGCACTTGGCTGGCTCCACAACCCCTTGCCATCACCTTCTCCCACCTATTTTCACATTCCACCTTAGAGCTGGTAAAAGTGGCTAACATTTTGCGTTCCGGTATCCAAGCTAACCTCCGTAATCGTCTCTCCCTCACGGCAGAACAAGAGCTTGTGTCGCTTGTGGCTATTTTGCAGGACTTCATGCCCTCGGCAGGGGAAGATCAACGGTTCCTACGACATGGCATTGGCTTCACCACCAAGCATGCATACGGTGCCCTCATGGCTCGGCCAGATAACGATCTCATTGCTCCTCTCATATGGAGTGCTACCTCTTGAGCATGCGTTGGTTTTTCCCTTGAAGAGGAAAGGGTGATGCAGCAAAGTAGCCTAAGTATTTCCCTCAGTTTTTGAGAACCAAGGTATCAATCCAGTAGGAGGCCACACGCAAGTCCCTCGTACCTACACAAACAAATAAGAACCTTGCAACCAACGCGATAAGGGGTTGTCAATCCCTTCACGGCCACTTGCAAAAGTGAGATCTGATAGAGATGATAAGATAATATTTTGGTATTTTTATGATAAAGATTGAAAGTAAAGATTGCAAAATAAACGCGCTGTAAATAGCTCGTTGACGGGAGATTAATATGATGGACAATAGACCCGGGGCCATAGGTTTCACTAGTGGCTTCTCTCAAGATAGCTTAAATATTACTTGGGTGAACAAATTATCGCCGAGCAATTGATAGAAAAGTGCATAATTATGAGAATATCTAGGCATGATCATGTATATAGGCATCACGTCTGCGTGACAAGTAGACCGACTCACCTGCATCTACTACTATTACTCCACACATCGACCGCTATCCAAGCATGCATCTAGAGTATTAAGTTCATAAGAACAGAGTAACGCATTAGGTAAGATGACATGATGTAGAGGTATAAACTCAAGCAATATGATATAAACCCATATTTTTATCCTCGATGGCAACAATACAATACGTGTCGCTTTCCCCATCACATCGGGATCAAGCACCGCATGATCGAACCCAAAGCTAAGCACTTCTCCCATTGCAAGAAAGATCAACCTAGTAGGCCAAACCAAACTGATAATTCGAAGAGACTTGCAAAGATAACCAATCATACATAAAAGAATTCAGAGAAGATTCAAATATTGTTCATAGATAATCTTGATCATAAACCCACAGTTCATCGGATCTCGACAAACATACCGCAAAAAAGAGTTACATCGAATAGATCTCCAAGAAGATCGAGGAGAACTTTGTATTGAGATCCAAAGAGAGAGAAGAAGCCATCTAGCTAATAACTATGGACCCGAAGGTCTGTGGTAAACTACTCACACATCATCGGAGAGGCTATGGTGTTGATGTAGAAGCCCTCCATGATCGATGCCCCCTCCAGCAGAGCACCGGAAAAGGCCCCAAGATGGGATCTCACGGGTACAGAAGGTTGCGGCGGTGGAATTAGGTTTTCGTGGTGCTCCTCGATGGTTTCGGGGTACGTAGGTATATATAGGAGGAAGAAGTAGGTCGGTGGAGCCACGAGGGGCCCACGAGGGTGGAGGGCGCGCCGTGGGCAGTGCGCGCCCGCCTCGTGGCCTCCTCGTTGATTGCTTGACGCCCACTCTAAGTCCTCTGGATCACGCTTGTTCCAAAAATCACGCTCCCGAAGGTTTCCTTCCGCTTGGACTCGCTTGATATTCTTTTTACGTGAAACACTTGAAATATGCAAAAAACAACAATTTACCTTTGGGCCTTGGGTTAATAGGTTAGTCCCAAAAATAATATGAAAGTGTATAATAAAGCCCATTAAACATCCAAAACAGAATATATAATAGCATGGAGCAATCAAAAATTATAGATACGTTGGAGATGTATCGAGCATCCCTAAGCTTAATTCCTGCTCGTCCTCGAGTAGGTAAATGATAAAAATAGAATTTTTGATGTGGAATGCTACCTAGCATATTTCTCAATGTAATTTTCTTTATTGTGGCATGAATGTTCAGATCCGAAAGATTCAAGATAAAAGTTTAGTATTGACATAAAAATAATAATACTTCAAGCATGCTAACCAAGCAATTATGTCTTCTCAAAATAACATAGCCAAAGAAGCTTATCCTTAGAAAATCATATAGTTTGGCTATGCTTCATTTTCGTCACACAAAATGCTCTCATCATGCACAACCCCGATGGCAAGCCAAGCAATTGTTTCATACTTGGCCTTTTCAAACTCTTTCAACTTTTACGCAATATATGAGCGCGAGCCATGGACATAGCACTATGGGTGGAATAGAATATAATGATTAAGGTTGTGTGAGAAGACAAAAAGGGAGAAAGTCTCACATTGATGCGGCTAATCAACGTGCTATGGAGATGCCCATCAATTGATGTCAATGCAAGGAGTAGGGATTGCCATGCAACGGATGCGCTAGAGCTATAAATATATGAAAGCTCAACAAAATAAACTAAGTGGGTGTGCATCCAACTTGCTTGCTGACGAATACATAGGGCATTTGAGGAAGCCCATTGTTGGAATATACAAACCAAGTTCTATAATGTAAAATTCCTACTAGTATATGAAAGTGACAAAATAGGAGACTCTCTATCATGAAGATCATGGTGCTATTTTGAAGCACAAGTGTGGTAAAAGGATAGTAACATTGTCCCTTCTCTCTTTTTCTCTATTTTTTTCTTTTTCTTTTTTTATTTGGGCCTTCTTCTTTTTTTTTTGGCCTCTTTTCTTTCTTTCTTTTTTTCGTCCAGAGTCTCATCCTGACTTGTGGGGGAATCATAGTCTCCATCATCCTTTCCTCACTTGGGACAGTGCTCTAATAATGATGATCATTACACTTTTATTTACTTACAACTCAAAGATTACAACTCAATACTTAGAACAAAATATGACTCTATGTGAATGCCTCGTGATGTACCAGGATATGCAATGAATCAAGAGTGACATGTATGAAAGAATTATAAAGGTGGCTTTGCCACAAATACGATGTCAACTACATAATCATGCAAAGCAATATGACAATGATGATGCGTGTCATAATAAACGGAACGGTGGAAAATTGCATGGCAATATATCTCGGAATGGCTATGGAAATGCCATAATAGGTAGGTATGGTGGCTGTTTTGAGGAAGATATAAGGAGGTTTATGTGTGATATAGCGTATCATATCACGGGTTTGGATGCACCGTGAAGTTTGCACCAACTCTCAAGGTGAGAAAAGGGCAATGCACTGCATCAAGAGGCTAGCAATGATGGAAGGGTGAGAGTGCTATAACCCATGGACTCAACATTAGTCATAAAGAACTCACATACTTATTGCAAAAAGCTACAAGTCATCAAAACCAAGCACTATGCGCATGCTCCTAGGGGGATAGATTGGTAGGAAAAGACCATCGCTCGTCCCCGGCCGCCACTCATAAGGAAAGCAATCAAACAACACCTCATGCTTCAAATTTTTCACACAACGTTTACCACACGTGCATGCTATGGGACTTGAAAACTTCAACACAAGTATTTCTCAATTTCACAATTGCTCAACTAGCACACCTCTAATATTACCACCTTTATATCTCAAAACAACTATCAAGTATCAAACTTCTCTTACTATTCAATGCACTTTGTAAACTACCATGCTGTTCTAAGGGACTCTCAAAATAATATAAGTGAAGCATGAGAGATCAATAATTTCTATAAAATATAACCACCACTATGCTCTAAAAGATATAAGTGAAGCACTAGAGCAAAATTGTTTAGCTCAAAAGATATAAGTGAAGCACATAAAGTATTCTAATAAATTCCGATTAATGTGTGTCTCTCTCAAAAGGTGTGTACAACAAGGATGATTGTGGAGAACTAACAAGCAAAGACTCAAATCATACAAGACGCTCCAAGCAAAACACATATCATGTGGTGAATAAAAATATAGCTCCAAGTAAAGTTATCGATGGATGAAGACAAAAGAGGGGATGCCTTCCGGGCATCCCCAAGCTTAGGCTTTTGGTTGTCCTTGATTTTACCTTGGGGTGCCTTTGGCATCCCCAAGCTTAGGCTCTTGCCACTCCTTGTTCCATAATCCATCAAATCTTTACCCAAAACTTGAAAACTTCACAACACAAAACTTAATGTAAAAATCTCGTGAGCTCAGTTAGCGAAAAGAAATCAAAACACCACTTCAAGTTATTGTAATGAACTCATTATTTATTTATATTGGTGTTAAACCTACTGTATTACAACTTTTATATGGTTCATAAACTTCATTACTAGCCATAGATTCATCAAAATAAGCAAACAACACATGAAAAACAGAATCTGTCAAAAACAGAACAGTCTATAGTAATCTGTAACTAACGCAAACTTATGGAAATCCAAAAATTCTAAAATAAATTGCTGGACCTGAGGAATTTATCTATTAATCATCTTCAAAAAGAATCAACTAAATATATGTGATGCCCGGGTAATCAAGCTACAGTAAACCTTCGTTAATGATGCCAGGTCATCATGATTAAAATTTTGCTAAACCTCACGTGTTTCAAACTTAGTTCAAAAACAAATTCAAATAACAAGTCAAATTATAGTTTCATAAAACAGTGAATTAAAAATGTCCAAAGGGTTATAAATATTCACTAACTAATTATCAAATAACATCCAACATTATATAGAATTTTTAATTGCCCTAAAACAATTAAAACAATGACCAAAACAACCTCATTAATCCATTTTCATTTATGCACAATTCAAATGCTCATTAAACCTTTTTGTGGAAGTGCCTAAAATGACTATGCTAATTTAGGACAAGTCTCATACTTAACTAAAAGTCATTTGCTTTTGTAAATAAAAATAAAACAGAAATGTAAAAGAAAATGAAAACATAATTGGAAAATGAAACAACTACACTACTATGCACTAAGCCTACTACTGTGCACTAGGCCTGCTATCTATACGGGAGGCCCAGCCCAACTTGCCCCTCTCCTTCCTCCTCTGTTCACAGAGGGGAGGTGGACGCCGGGCAACCGCCCGTGGCCGCGATGGCCACGTGCCGGCCATCCGCCGCGCCCCCGTCGACCTACAAAACGTCGCCCCGCACCCTGAAACCCTAGCCCGCCTTCCCGTTCCCCCCACACACGCCGTTTCCTCTCTGCTCACCTCGCCAAGCGCCTCCATGGCCGCGTCGTCAACATGCACGCGGCCACCGGCCACCGTCCTCCACACCGACGGGTCCAGGAGGTCCACCGTGGACGAGTTCGTCGCCTGCGCCCTCGAGACCAAGCCGGAGAGCCCCGCAGCACCGCCATCGCCTTGTTCCGCACCGCCTCGGCCGCGTCGATCCGCGGCAGACACCACCGCTCCGGCGCCACCCCGTCCTCCGCGAGTCTTCTGTGAGCATCGCTGTGAGCCCCGCATACTTTCCCCTTTCCTCCATAGCTCGAACTCGCACCGTAGCCACCTCCCCTGCTCGAGTCCGGCGCCGCAGTCCGCCATGGCCTATTCGTCGCTAGCGCCCGAGCTCCTATGCTCCGTCCGAGCGCTCCAGCATGCTCCGGGTGAGCTATAGGTCCGATTTAGCTAGTTAGGTAGCCCGTTCGCGTTGCGTTTGGCGGTTTTTCATTTGAGCCGAGCTCCGCCGCCGCCGTATCCTCCCGTGGCCGCGCCTGGAGCACTGCTCCCGTGTGCACCCGCGCGAACCCCTTGCCGTCCCTGGCCTTGCCCTGTCTTTGTTATCGCCGCTATGCGCGAAGCCCCCACAGCGCGCCCGCCTACTCTCGCGCTCTCACCATACGCCTCTGGCGCGCACTCAGCCCAGCGCCTCGGCGCCTCGCGCTTCGTGGCTGACCGCGCCCTCCCCGGACGCACCAGGGCTTTGCCCTCCTCGCGCCTCGCCTCGCCAGAGCCCTCCCTCGACGGCACTGGCCCGCCGCCTCACAGCACCTCCCCTGCCGCTTGCGCCCTCCGTCGTGGCCTCTGGCCACCGGCGTCTAACCGCCGGCCTAAATGGCCATTAAGGCACTAACCCCCCTCTAACCCAATGACGTGTGGGCTCCTTCCGCCTAACTTTTTGGTTAAAAAAATACATAATCTGAGTGGTGCCTATGAGAGTGGGGCCCCAGCCCCAATTAGTTTAATTTAAGCACTTTGTTAAAGTTATGAGGCACCGACTGGGACCCACGGTCCCGTTGACCGATCAACGTTGATCGCTTGGTCAAGGTCAACGGGGCCCACTGTCAGCCCTTGTACACTGCTGGGTGCATTGGACCGGGTGCTCCTAGCCTTTTCCTTTTATTTTTCGAAATTAAATAAAATTCTAGAATATTTGTAAAACTTTGAAAAATCATATAAAATAATCTGTAACTCGGATGAAAATACTTTGTACATGAAAGTTGCTCAGAACGACGGGACGAATCCGAATACGCAGCCCGTTCGTCCGCCACGCACCCCTAGCATAGCAAACATGCAACTTTTCCCTTTGGTTCATCTGTCCGAAAACGCAAAACACCGGGAATACTTTCCCGGATGTTTCCCCCCTTCGTCGGTACCACCTACTACTGCGTTAGGTCACCTCTAGCACCGCGTATTGCCATGCTACGCTTTGTGATACTTTGATTGCTTTGTTATTTATTATGTTCCCCTCGTTAATTCTTTCCTAGAGACCCCGTGGCTGCCGACGAGCCCCTGGGCTCGACTACTACGGTGTTGACGATCCCTCCTTGCTGTGAGCAACCGGGCAAGCCCCCTTGATCACCAGATATCGCCTATTCTTCTCTATATCGCTTGCATTAGAGTAGTGTAGCATGTTACTTGCTTCCGTTAATCCTATTCTCTGCATAACTTTGTCATTGTTTCTCTGATTGTTACCCTTACCGCTATCCTCTTGCTTAGTATAGGATGCTAGTATTCCATCAAGGTGGCCCTACATTCTTGTCCGTACATTTGTGCTATACTATCGGGCCGTGATCACTCGGGAGGTGATCACGGGTATATACTATATACTTTATACATGATATATGTGGTGACTAAAGTCGAGTCGGCTTGTGGAGCACCCGCGAGTGATTCACAGATTGGGGGCTGAAAGGACCTTTGTCCCAACGACCCTCTGTGTGGATCTTTGTGGCGGAGGGACAGGGTAGGTTGAGACCGCCTAGGAGAGAGGTGGGCTGCCTGCTCGGCGTTCGCGGATACTTAACACGCAACGAGATCTTGGTATTTGATCTCGAGTTGGGTCGTTGACCTTATACGCACTAACCGCCACGTGGGACAAGATATGGGCAACCGGCGTCGTGGTATCGGCCGAAACGCCGTGAAGTCAAGAATCGAGTGGCGGCGCTACGGATTGGACTGAACGCTCGCTAGGCTAGGTGCGCTTCGGCGGCGTTACGCAAGCGTGCGGTGTGCTAAGGCGATGGGCCTGCGGCGCTTAGGTTTAGAACCGGCGTCTTGACCTCTCTGTTGTGCCTAGGTGGGGCTGCGACGTGTTGATCTTCGGGGCCGGGCATGACCTAGGAAAGTGTGTCCGGCCAAATGGGATCGAGCGTGTCGGGTAATGTGGTGCACCGCAGGAAGTTAATCTATTGAATAGCCGTGATCTTGATAATGTGGCGACTTGGAGTTGTACCTTGACCTTATGACAACTAGAACCGGATACTTAATAAAACACACCTTCCAAGTGCGGATACAACCCGGTGGTCGCTCTCTCTCGTGGTTACGAGGAGGGATCGCCGGTAGGATTATGCTATGCGATGCTACTTGGAGGACTTGATCTACTCTCTTCTACATGTTGCAAGGCGGAGGCTGCTGGAAGCATAGTCTTGACGGGATTAGCTATCCCCTCTTATTCTCGGCATTCTCAGATTCGGTCCACCGATATGGCCCTTTACACATATATCCATGCATATGTAGTGTAGCTCCTTGCTTGCAGTACTTTGGATGAGTACTCACGGTTGCCTTGTTTCCCTTTTCCCCTTCCTTTACCCGATTGCTGCAACAGACGATGGAGCCTGTGAGCAGACACCACCGTCGATGACGACTACTACACTGGAGGTGCCTACTACTACGTGCAGGCCAGCTGGCGGCGACCGTGAGTAGTTAGGAGGATCCTGTGCAGGAGGCCTGCGCCTCTTCGATCTCAGTATCCCGGTTTGTGCTAGCCTTCTTAAGGCAAACTTGTTTAACTTATGTCCGTACTCCAGATATTGTTGCTTCCATCGACTCGCCTATGATCGAGCACTTGTATTCGAGCCCTCGAGGCCCGGCTTGTATTATGATGCTTGTATGACTTATTTATGTTTTAGAGTTGTGTTGTGATATCTTCCCGTGAGTCCCTGATCTTGATCGTACACATTTGCGTGCATGATTAGTGTACGATTGAATCCGGTGCGTCACAAGTTGGTATCAGAGCCGACTGCCTGTAGGAACCCCCCTTCCACACTCCTTGGCCGAAGTCGAGTCTAGGCTTTACAAAACTTTACTAACATGGCTGTGCGGCCCATGGGCCCACGTCGCCATCGGGTGGTACTAGGATCTTTTACTCCTCGACCTTTACTCGGGACTCGAACTCTCTTCTACTCGGGTTAAATGAATTTTACTAAATCTAACATTAGGATCTCATTGTCACTTTCACCGGAGAGCCCTTATTACTGATGATCATCTGCTGCACCAGAAGACCCTGAAGATACTCTCCGCTGTTAACTCGAGAACTTGTGGTCATCGCATTTGCAATTTCCCTCCTACCGTCAACCCTTATGATAACTACTTGCAGTTGTCATTCTTACATTCATCCCCAGTTGGTCTTGTTATTACAAGATACCCCGAAATACTCGTCGTTGTCTCAATAATCCTTTGAGCTTAGTGCCTTGCTGTTCATTGTCACCTGAATACCCATACGGATAATTCTCGCACTTATCGAGTATCCGCTCATCCCCCAGTTGTTCATGTGTTTCACAAAAGTCTTTGAAATACTATTAAATCCTCCAAAAATCCTTGCAGCCCTATTGCTCTACAAATACTTGTCTGCTTGCATTATGGATGCTTTCCATATGTCTGGCAAAATTTGTTAGTATCCTTAGACACCGTCATTTGGATCCTATTGATTCAACATGAGTGCAAATGCATGCAATCATCGGTTGATCCTTTTAAATTATCTTTCCGGCTCAGACATCATTTTTGAACATGAGTTGGTTCTCGACCAAACTATTTGTCGTCAATTGTGCCTCTAGTCTATCCAACTTATCCATCCTTGATCAGAGCGACTGCTCCTGATCCTTTGTTTGGAAATCGTAATTCCTTTGTTATCTAAGCATCGAATTATTCAGATGTTCTATAATATGATGCCCGTGCACTCTTCTTCCTGCAGTTGAGTACCGATGCTCACATCAGATCCGTTGTGGACCGGCGGATCCTTTGTTGGATTTTATCCGATAGTGTCCTTCATATGCAATCACTTTGGAAGTTCTTTCTCCATTGGTAAATCCTATCCTCGATTGACCAACCATGCTCGCTTCGAGCTTGTGTTATTTACTCCAAAATTTACAGTATAGGTTCCTAAGATGCCCGATGGGTAGAACCAGTGCCTTCCCTTATTTGGGTGAACCCGAAAGATTTCACGGGTCATACTTATCCGGTATTGCACTGTGTAAAACTTTCAAACAACTAATGTCATTTGCGAAAAGCGAGAGGTGAATGGAAGGTTTTACATTAAAGAAGTGGGAGTCGACCTTGAACTTGTGTTCATGCCCATGGACACGATGTAGATCCTATCATGGAAGCTTCTGGTAATAATAACTATTGCTTTGATATAATATCATTTGGTATCTGTGAATTGATCCTTTGCAATCGTGGTTCCGACCATATTTTCTACTTGATCCCATTTCTCAAGCAAGTGAAAACACTTGTCTTCTGCGGATCAATACATCTCCGCAACCCCTATGTCAATCTTCCTTCGAGTAATACCCTCCAAAGATTCTCGAGAATATCAACGAATGTGTTGCTTCCTATGAGTCTTCATCTATTATTGCTTCTCACCGATTTGAGTTCCCCGGTTACGAGTTATTTCACTCGAGAACACCGATAAGTGAATCGATTCCGCACTCCGATTCTATAACTCTAAGTAATTTTCATTGCTTACGAGTTTAATAATCCTTCAAGTCAGTCCTAGCCTGATCGGCTATATCATTGTACTAAATTTGAACTGTACTACCTGGTCCTTCTTCCCAGAGTATATTTTTTGACGATGAGATAACCTTACGCCATTCTTCCTCGTCATATCATTTCGCCTTGAATAGCTAGCTTAATTATGAGTTTGTGTCGTAACCGTGGATCCAATAACCTTTCGCTTCATCATTCCTTTGACTTGATGTCATCGCCGATCGATTACACCTTCATGAAATCTCTCGACAAAGGTGTCGTGATCATCAACATTCTGAGCTCTTGCAAAATATCTATTGAATTCTTGATGGGAAATACCATCCTTGCCCCTCGATGATTTGGGTTATCATCGACAACATTATTGCATTCCCTCCAACACAAAACTTGTTCCTGTTTTGTGTTGTACCTTGAGTTCCTTGCTATCCAACTTATGTTATGTTCTACCGCGGAATATTACCATCTTTGATGTCAAGAATGTTGTTAGGATTGCTCCCCTCTTAAGAATTCTTGCTATAATGATACTTCTCACCATCACCATTCTTTCTTGGTCCTCGTGTTGATTCCAACCGGGGTACCCACAAGTGAACGGTGTTGTTTGGATTCTACACTTGTAGCAACCCTATTGCTTTGAAGTTAATGATCGATAATTCATTCTTAGCCTATCGGTTGCTGACCACCATTCTAACATTGATCATGCTACTATAAGCCCATATTTCGGGTGCACTTTTCAACCAATTTTTAATTGTGTATGTTTTCCTCGAGCATACATCATTATATCATTTGATCTGACAAATGTTATCTCCTTGTTCACATAATTGTGGAAATCCATCTTTAGTTAATCTCGATGAATTGACGCTGATTCCATCAGCCACCTCCTCATCCTCTCGTTGGTTTACCGATGAACTCTTGTTTCGAACTGGCTTCCATAGTTCATCTCCGAGAAGCTTCGATGTCATCTCGTCAATTTGTATCGCACCTTTTCTCCTCAAGCATCGTGAGTTTGAGGTATCCTAACACCGGTCGATCTGAATCTCGGCCGATATGATGGTTGGAACATTTTTCCAAGAGTTATAACACTGGTCTTTTATGACCCGGTAAGGTGATGGCATGCCCAACACACGTGGCCGGATGACCTGCTGTTATAGTTTCCTTATTAGCAAGGTTATCCATTCTTCCATCAGGAAATTGTAAGACTTATCCTATAAGTTGTTTCCGATGAATCGTTTGTGTTTCCAAAGTCCGACCTTGGCTTGAAGACCATGTCAATGCTATCTCGAAGCATGTCTGTGGTACTCCGTTCATCAACAAGAACATTTGAAGCACAATGCTAAATTCTCTTTATCAATTATCCAAACACCGTTGTATGGGTAACGCCATGAAATTCCTCTCCCTTTACCTCAACGGTTCTCTACTTTCTAACTTGTCATGGATATCATGCCCTCGCTTGTCCTTGGGAAGGATATACCTGAAATATGTGTGTATACATTTTCCTCCCCACTGTTCTGATTAAACCTGGTAATCACCTTTCCTTTCCATTGGTTTGCTTAACCCTTCTTGTAATCTATATTGTATAAGCAGTAGTATTCTTCTGCTTATGTAAAACACCTGGTGTACGACTCTGTCAGTGAGACCTCAGATCTACTACTATTGATGACTTTCCAGAACCGCCGATGGATGAGAACTTTGCCTATTGGTCCGCCTCGTTCAACGAAAGCGGAAAACGGTTCTCTTCGTCCCTCGCCCTTGGTATCGACATTGTTGCCAACATAACTGATAGGCTACCCTCTGACATGTCTTGCTATCATGACCGTGCAAGATACCAACGCTGTTCCTACTTTTAACCACATGGTGGGCCCATAACCCACAGGTCCCAGGATCGAAACCTGACTCTCCTGTATACCCTGTTTTCAAAGTTATTCCTCGCGCTTGACTTCGTATGTAATTCATGGGTCATCTTCCTAGTAATCTACTTTGGTATCAGACGCAATACTTATTCTCGTTGCTCTGACCCCTTTCGCATGTTGTTTCAGACATCGAACGATTGCCTATCCGTTTGAAACTTCTCATGGTACCTTCTTACTTTGCTCTTGATATCTTCTTAAGTTTCAATTCGAGAGATACTTATGCTTCTTCCCCTGAGTTAACCGTCCGATGCTCAATTTTGTTAGAATCCGTCCTTATAGAGTTTTTTCCCCTCTTATCCTTTCGTAAGTACGGTGAAGATCCTAAAGGAAGGACGACATCGTGGTGCATTGATGCATAGGAATGAAGACATCAACACTATGGATCGACCTCTTCGAGAAGAGCAACTAAGACCGAGAAAATTCGTTAGAATTTTGTAACCAAATCCCTTCCCCCTTTCTCCCCCTCTTAAATCTCGGGACGAGATTTCTTGTAGTGGAGGAGATTTGTGACGGAGGGACAGGGCAGGTTGAGACCGCCTAGGAGAGAGGTGGGCTTGGCCTGCTCGGCGCTCATGGATACTTAACACGCTTAACGAGATCTTGGTATTTGATCTGAGTTGGGTCGTTGACCTTATACGCACTAACCGCCACGTGGGACAAGATATGGGCAACCGGGCGTCGTGGTATCGAAGCACTTCGTGGCGTCGACAAGGCCCAGGTGGCACGCGCCGGATTGACCGAACGCTCG
Source organism: Aegilops bicornis (assembly GCA_021605145.1). Taxonomy (NCBI): domain Eukaryota; kingdom Viridiplantae; phylum Streptophyta; class Magnoliopsida; order Poales; family Poaceae; genus Aegilops; species Aegilops bicornis. Next base: position 263,507,720 of record CM038674.1, on the reverse strand, counting down.
CTAGGCTAAGTCTTCCGGCGCGTTCATAACGTCAGGTGTGCTAAGGGCGATGGGCCCAGACCCAGGCGCTTAGGTTTAGACCGGCGTGCTAACCTCTCTCACAGCCTAGGTGAGGCTGCGGCGTGTTGATCTTCCGCGGCGGGCATGACCAGGAAAGTGTGTCCGCCAAATGGGATCGGCGTGTCGGGTAATGTGGTGCACCCTGCAGGAAGTTAATCTATTGAATAGCCGTGATCTTCGGTAACAGGACGACTTGGAGTTGTACCTTGACCTTATGACAACTAGAACCGGATACTTAATAAAACACACCCTTCCAAGTGCTAGATACAACCCGGTGGTCGCTCTCTCTCAGGGTTACGAGGAGGGGATCGCCGGGTAGGATTATGCTATGCGATGCTACTTGGAGGACTTGATCTACTCTCTTCTACATGTTGCAAGACGGAGGCTGCTGGCGTAGTCTTGACGGTGATTAGCTATCCCTCTTATTACGGCATTACGCATTTTAGTCCACTGATATGGCCCTTTACACATATATCCATGCATATGTAGTGTAGCTCCTTGCTTGCGAGTACTTTGGATGAGTACTCACGGTTGCCTTGTTTCCCCCTTTTCCCCTTCCTTTACCCGATTGCTGCAACCAGACGATGGAGCCAGTGAGCCGACGCCACCGTCGATGATGACTACTACATCGGAGGTTCCTACTACTACGCAGTTACGGCATTTACCGAGGGAGTAGTTAGGAGGATCGAGGCAGAGGCCTGCGCCTCTTCGATATGTATCCCAGCTTTGTGCTAGCCTTCTTAAGGCAAACTTGTTTAACTTATGTCCGTACTCAGATATTGTTGCTTCCATCGACTTCGTCTATGATCGAGCACTTGTATTCGAGCCCTCGAGGCCCCTGGCTTGTATTATGATGCTTGTATGACTTATTTATGTTTTAGAGTTGTGTTGTGATATCTTCCCGTGAGTCCCTTATCTTGATCGTACATATTTGTGTGCATGATTAGTGTACGATTGAATCGGGGGCGTCACAATATCACTCTCCCGTAAAAAGTTGTAGCTAATCTCGTGAGCGCTAAAGTTTCTGTTTTTTACAGCAAGATCGCAAAGACTTTCCCCAAGTCTTCCCAAAGGTTTTACTTGGCACAGACACTAATTAAAACACAAAACCACATCTAAACAGAAGCTAGATGGATTATTTATTACTTAACAGAACCAAAAAGCAAAAAACAAAAATAAAATTGGGTTGCGTCCCAACAAGCGCTATCGTTTAACGCCCCTAGCTAGGCATAAAGGCAAAGATAGATCTAGGTATTGCCATCTTTGGCATGCAATCCATAAGTGGCTCTCATGATAGATCCATAAGGTAATTTTATTTTCTTTCTAGGAAAGTGTTCCATGCCTTTCCTTTACGGAAATTGGAATCTAATATTTCCTTCCTTCATATCAATAATTGCACCAATCATTCTAAGGAAAGGTCTACCAAGAATAATAGGACATGAAGGATTGCAACCTATATCAAGAACAATGAAATCTACGGGCACATAATTCCTATTTGCAACAATAAGAACATTATTAATTCTTCCCATAGGTTTCTTAATGGTGGAATCCGCAAGGTGCAAGTTTAAAGAACAATAATCAAATTCACGGAAACCTAGCAAATCACACAAAGTTTTTGGAATTGTGGAAACACTAGCACCCAAATCACACAAAGCATAGCATTCATGATCTTTAATTTTAATTTTAATAGTAGGTTCCCACTCATCATAAAGTTTTCTAGGGGTAGAAACTTCCAATTCAAGCTTTTCTTCATAAGATTGCATTAAAGCATCAACAATATGTTTAGTAAAAGCTTTATTTTGACTATAAGCATGCGGAGAATTTAGCACGGATTGCAACAAGGAAATACAATCTATTAAAGAACAATTATCATAATTAAATTCCTTGAAATCCAAAATAGTGGGTTCATTGCCGTCTAAAGTTTTGACCTCTTCAATCCCACTTTTACCAAATTTTGCATCAAGATCTAAAAACTCCGAATCATTGGGACGCCTTTTAACTAAAGTTGACTCATCTCAAGTCCCATCATTATCAAGATTCATATTGCAAAACAAAGATTTAATAGGGGACACATCAATCACTTTTAGATCTTCATCCTTATTATCATGAAAACTAGAAGAACACGCTTTTATAAAGCAATCTTTCTTAGCATGCATCCTAGCGGTTCTTTCTTTGCACTCATCAATGGAAATTCTCATGGCTTTGAGAGACTCATTGATATCATGCTTAGGTGGAATAGATCTAAGTTTCAAAGAATCAACATCAAGAGAAATTCTATCCACGTTCCTAGCCAATTCATCAATCTTAGGCAATTTTTCTTCAAGCAAAGCATTGAAATTCTTTTGAGAAATCATAAATTCTTTAACACTAGTCTCAAAATCAAAGGGCATCTTATTAAAATTTCCATAAGAATTGTTGTAGGAATTACCATAATTATTAGAGGGATTACTAGGATACGGCCTAGGATTAAAGTTTCCTCTATAAGCGTTGTTACCAAAATTGTTCCTACCAACAAAATTCACATCCATAGATTCATTATTATTCTCAATCAAAGTAGACAAAGGCATATCATTGGGATCAAAAGAAACACTCTTATTAGCAAATAATTTCATAAGTTCATCCATCTTTCCACTCAAAACATTAATCTCTTCAATTGCATGCACCTTTTTACTAGTAGATCTTTCAAGGTGCCATTGAGAATAATTAACCATAATATTATCTAGGAGTTTAGTAGCTTCTCCTAAAGTGATTTCCATAAAAGTGCCTCCCGCAGCCGAATCTAAAAGATTTCTAGAAGCAAAGTTCAATCTGGCATAAATTTTTTGTATAATCATCCATAAGTCCAAACCATGTGTAGGGCAATTACGTATCATTAATTTCATTCTCTCCCAGGCTTGTGCAACATGTTCATGATCAAGTTGCTTAAAGTTCATAATATAGTTTCTAAGAGAGATGATCTCAGTGGGAGGAAAATACTTAGAGATAAAAGCATCTTTGCACTTATTCCAAGAATCAATACTATTTTTAGGCAAAGACGAAAACCAAGTTTTAGCACAATCTCTAAGCGAGAAAGAAAATAGCTTCAATTTAACAATACCATTGTCCACATCTTTCTTATTTTGCATGTCACACAAATCAACAAAGCTATTTATATGGGTAGCGGCATCTTCACTAGGAAGGCCGGCGAATTGATCTTCCATGACAAGATTCAACAAAGCAGCATTAATTTCACAAGATTCGGCATCGGTAAGAGGAGCAATCGGAGTGCTAAGAAAGTCATTGTTGTTGGTATTGGCAAAGTCACACAATTTAGTATTATCTTGAGCCATCTTGACAAACAAGCAACCCAACACACAAGCAAACAAGAAGCAAGCGAAAAAAAGGCGAACGGAAAAAGAGGGCGAATAAAACGGCAAAGGTGAAGTGGGGGAGAGGAAAACGAGAGGCAAATGGCAAATAATGTAATGCGAGGGATAATATTTTGTGATGGGTACTTGGTATGTCTTGACTTGTCGTAGACTCCCAATAACGGCGCCGTAAATCCTTCTTGCTACCTCTTGAACATGCGTTGGTTTTTCCTTGAAGAGGAAAGGGTGATGCAAAGAAAGTAGCGTAAGTATTTCCCTCAGTTTTGAGAACCAAGGTATCAATACAGTAGGAGGCCACACTCAAGTCCCTCGTACCTACACAAACAAATAAGAACCTTGCAACCAACGCGATAAAGGGGTTGTCAACCCCTTCACGGCCACTTGCAAAAGTGAGATCTGATAGAGATGATAAGATAATATTTTTGGTATTTTTATGATAAAGATTGAAAGTAAAGATTGCAAAATAAACGGCGCCAGAAATAGCTTGTTGACGGGAGATTAACATGATGGAAAATAGACCCGGTGGCCATAGGTTTTGCTAGTGGCTTGTCTCAAGATAGCATAAATATTACGGTGGGTGAACAAATTACCGTCGAGCAATTGATAGAAAAGTGCATAATTATGAGGATATCTAGGCATGATCATGTATATTGGCATCACGTCCGTGACAAGTAGACCGACTCCTGCCTGCATCTACTACTATTACTCCACAAATCGACCGGTATCCAGCATGCATCTAGAGTATTAAGTTCATAAGAACAGAGTAAGGCATTAGGTAAGATGACATGATGTAGAGGGATAAACTCAAGCAATATGATATAAACCCCATCTTTTTATCCTTGATGGCAACAATACAATACGTGTCGCTTCCCCATCATCACGGGATCAAGCACCGCATGATTGAACCCAAAGCTAAGCACTTCTCCCATTGCAAGAAAGATCAATCTAGTAGGCCAAACCAAACTTCTAATTCGAAGAGACTTGCAAAGATAACCAATCATACATAAAAGAATTCAGAGAAGATTCAAATATTGTTCATAGATAATCTTGATCATAAACCCACAAATCATCGGATCTCGACAAACATATCGCAAAAAGAGTTACATTGAATAGATCTCCAAGAAGATAAAGGAGAACTTTGTATTGAGATCCAAAGAGAGAGAAGAAGCCATCTAGCTAATAACTATGGACCCGAAGGTCTGTGGTAAACTACACACACATCATCGGAGGGGCTATGGTGTTGATGTAGAAGCCCTCCGTGATCGATGCCCCTCCGACGGAGCGCCGGAAAAGGCCCCAAGATGGGAACTCACGGGTGCGAGAAGGTTGCGTATTTGGAATTAGGTTTTCGTGGTGCTCCTCGATGGTTTCGGGCAATGCGTAGGTATATATAGGAGGAAGAAGTAGGTCGATGGAGCCACGAGGCCCACGAGGGTGGAGGGCGCGCCAGGGGGTGGCGCGCCGCCTCGCCTCGTGGCCTCCTCGTTGATTGCTTGACGTCCACTCCAAGTCCTCTCGGATCACGTTTGTTCCAAAAATCACGCTCCCGAAGGTTTCATTCCGTTTGGACTCGTTTGATATTCTTTTTACCGTGAAACACCGAAATAGGCAAAAAAACAACAATTTACCTTTGGGCCTTGGGTTAATAGGTTAGTCCCAAAAATAATATGAAAGTGTATAATAAAGCCCATTAAACATCCAAAACAGAATATATATTAGCATGGAGCAATAAAAAATTATAGATACGTTGGAGACGTATCATGGAGCGCCAAGGCTCCTCGAAAGCTTAAAGTCTTCGCTTGGTTACTCTTCAAAGACCGCCTCAACACTGTGGTCAATCTTGCACACAAGCATATAATCGATTCAGATACATGCCCCCGGTGTGCTAGGTTGTCCGAAGACTCCAGCCACCTCTTCATCACATGCCCTCTTGCTAATAGGATTTGGCAACGACTTGGGCTCCTTCCACAAACCGACGACATCGCAGACCTATGGGACGTCACTATACGTCCTCACCTCTCCACCATGGCATGGCACTCGGTCCTCTTGGCTTTATTATGGATGATCTAGGCAGCACGTAATGACATGGTATTTAGGACGGTGGATCAAAGCTCTGTAATAACCCTTAGGAACCTTATTTCTGTTTTGGATCTCTTGTCTCATCGTCTTGTGGAAACACAAGACAAGGAGGACGTCTCCTCGTGGCGTTCCTACCTCTCTGCACGTTGCACCCTGCCCATGTAATTCTATACTTACTGCCACGGCAGTCCTTTGAGTAATATATTCAGGTGGGGGAGCTACCCCCTGGTGATTCTCAAAAAAATGGAGGCATTTGAATGCGGCGAGGAGGTGTGTTCAGCCAGGCGTGCAGCGGGCGGCGCCCTCGGCCGGCGCGCCGCTTCATTGGCGGAGGTAGTGAGAAGTCGTGTCTGCCCTGAGCCGCCTTCAGTGTGGAGCAAGTGTGCTCCACAACGACATGAATGCGGGCAGCTGGTGCCGGGCAGGCTGGGAGGGGGGAGGTTTTTGTGGGCGAGGCGGTGCAGGCGGGCTTGGGACCGGTCCGAACTCCCGCAAACCTCCCCCACGTTTGTCTTCGGTTTGCGGGAGCAAACACATCCGGACCGTGCCATAGACCGATACATGGCCGCGCCAGATGGCCTTCGCGGTCCGTACGGCTTTGGAGATGCCCTTATCAATCATATCGCACGTACATCTTTAAGAAACAACACCCAACACATATCCGACATATTTTTTGAATTTTGAACACAATTGTTTTTAAAAAGATCAGTGTTTTATGAAAACATAGACACTTTTCAACTTTTCAAATAAATTTTAAAAAACTAAAACATTTTTGAAAACAAGAACTTTTTTGATTTTCTGGACAAATTTGAAAAACATGAATATTTGTCAAAAACGCTGAACATTTTAGAATGTATGAAAAAATTTAAAAGGCAAACATTTTTTAAATTTGTGAACAAACATGGACAGTTATTAAATTTTGAACAAATTTTGAAAAGAGGAACATCTTTTAAATTGTATTTTTTAATATATGGAAAATATTTAAAAATTTGAACTTTTTTTGAATTTGTTAACAAATATTGAAAAAACATGGTTTTTTTGGAATTTGAAAACAATTCTTGAAAACAACATTTTTTTCTTAATTGTCGAACATTTTTTAATCCGTGCGGAAAAAATTAAAAATACAAAAAAAATATTTTCTGAACATATTTTGAAAACATGAACAAGTTTTTGAATCCGACCATGTTTTAGTTTGTGAACAAAATTTTAGAAGGGAAACTTTTTTTGAATTTCCGATCATTTTTGGAAAATAAGCGAACAATTTTTTAAATTCTCAAGTTTTATGAATTTGGGAACAAAAATTTAAGACATGAACATTTAAAAAATGATTTTTTTTTAAATTTCAAACATTTTTGTTATTTATGAGACATCTGTTAGAAAAGAAAAAGGCAAAAAGAAAGAAAAGAAAAGGAAACAAAAAAAGAAGCAGAGAAAAGAGAAAAAATGAAATAAAAATAAATAATAAAACCTCCATACCAAAATATAAGACTCTTTTTAGTTTAAATTAAACTGCCAAAATGTCTTATATTTTGATACAGGGTTAGTACAGGATTAGCATTTTTTTTAAATATGCAGTCGACACTTTTGTAAAAGAAAAGCAAGAGAGACTAACTTGCAAAATGTCACATATACACACGACTTTCTTCCAAGACACATTTACACAAGATAACCAATGATGCAGCTACATTAGGGCATGTACAATGGAGACAGCGGCAAGGTGCTGTGTCCGTACATCCATGACAAATGTTTGGGATTGGGGCCACAATCCAAAACAAGAATGTCCAATCCAGTTATAGCCTAAGCAGGCCCACCTTCTCGTTCCTCCGTTTCTTTTTTGACAAGCAGCCATAGGTCCCCGTCTGCTCTGTTCAGCCTTTTTCCCCTTTTATTCTTTCTCGTAATGTTTCTTCACTTTATCAATCAAGAAACTAGTCTATTCTGCACGCTTCACCTATCATCTGCAAGCAGCATCTGCGCAACTGGCATGGAATCCGAGCCTGGTTGGCATGTGGGGCATCGGATATGGGGCTATGTATTGGCCATGCCCTTAATGCTTCATAAGCAAATGACCAGAACATCTCAATATTCTCGCGTATAAAAAACAAGTCAGCATTCTCGTGTAAAATAAAACAGCTCATCGTCTACCCCGGTTTTTTTAGACAACCTCGCGAAGCTTTCATTAGTTCGTCACAATGTTTACAAGGATGGATGAAAGATTCTCGGGGTGTCCTAACCAAATATGGCGGCTACCCCAATAGAAAGAGCATGCTTCGCTAAGTTGTGAGTTTAATAATTTGAGCTCCTGAATTCATGAATAAATTTATAAAATTCAAAAGCCGAAGAGTGGTCTATTATTTCGTGTATGATCGCTCTGTAGCTTGTCGAGTTCTCCTTCTGTAAGTCTTCGACCACCACTTTGCAGTCTGATGCCACCTGTATACGCCGTAAATATAGATCGTCCGAGAGTGCCAAGGTTTCCCTTATCACTAGCGCTTCTAGAGTTTTAGGATCCACCATGTGCCCGAAACAGAGTGTTGAAGCTCCCACGAAGCCTCCTGCATGATCTCTGCATATTGCCCCAACTTCGCCATAGCCATGTCGCGACACAGAAGCATCAACATTCACTTTTGCATTACCCACCTATGGGCTTACCCAATGGATTGGCCTGGTGATTGCAGCAACAACCGGGCCAGGGGTTCTTGTGTTAACAACTTGGAGTTCTCCTAGGTAGTTAGTGATGAGGCCATTAATAGAATGCGGAGAATGATAAATGTCCTTGTGAATCGCCTTTCTCCGCGCTCCCCAAATAGCCCATAAAGTCACCACCAAACATAACAAATCCTTCGGCAAGATTTCATGTAATGCAAGTAGCCAGTCCTTTGAATTATCTTTTGTCCTATCGACCATATGTTGCACAAGATCATCAGGCGCGAGCTCCCAGACACTGCTTGACATCGAGCACGTGAGTAGTGCATGCCTCCATGTATATCGTCCCATAGAGCATGCATGTATTTTCCATCGCCATGTTACGTCTCTTCAGTAACTCGCCGGTGGGCATGGACTGTCTAGCAAGGCGCGAGACAAAGAGCTTCAACTTCGATGGCACCTGGATATGCCAGATCGTGTTCCACTTTTTGCTCTTGGTCTGCACATGAGAAGATCCATCACCTTCTTGTAACCAAGCTTCTCGACAGAGTTTATTCCTCAGTATCATACGGTAGGCACATCGTACACTGAAGGTGTCTCTGCTCTCTTCGTGCCAAGCCCAAAATCTGCTACCTATCGAGTGCACAATGGTATTTTGAGGATTTCAACAACATCAGATGGCATGAAGATAGACCGAACCAACTCCTCATTCCATGTAGCCGTAGTAGCATTAATTGGATGCGCTACCTTCATAGGTGGGTTCGGTGTGAGAGACGTGATAGACTGTTTCTAGTTGCCTTTAGGGATCCAATTGTGTGCCCATATATCTGTAGTTTCTGCATCGCCAATTCTACGTACAATGCCTTGCGCCAAAATGTCACAACCATCACCCTCCATATTTGAGACGGATGCGGTCCAAGCACCGCCTCCAGCAAAGAGCATCCCGGGAAATAAACTGATTTAAGTATCCGGACGCTGAGAGATGAATCATCAGTCATGGTCCGCCAAGCTTGTCTTGGAAGGAGTGCCAGGTTGAAGGTCTCCAAATCATGGAATTCCAAACCACCCAAACGTTTTGGTCTGGTCATGATATCCCAAGCAACCCAACTAGGATTTCTCCTATCTTGCTTGTCGCCTCACCAGAATTGACGTGATATTCTCGCATAATCATCTCAGCAATCTGAAACACGACATAGAGTAAACTGGCATAGCATGTGCTACGGACTTGATCAAAACCTCTTTACCTGCCGATGACAAAAGCTTCTTCATCCATCCTTTTATCTTTTCCCATACACGATCCCTCAAATATCTTAATGTTCCATTCTTCGGGTGGCCAACATCAGTAGGCATACCAAGATAACAGTCACTCAATGATTCATTTTGGACTTGCAAGTTATTCTTGACAATTTCTCTTACTGGACCTCGGGCATCTCTAGTTGAAGAAAATAGATGAGTTATTGTTATTAATCCTCTATCTAGACGCATTACAATATGTATCCTGTAGGTTTGACACCGCAACTAATCCCTCCCCAAAGTGGAAGGGATGATGCAGCACATCACAGGTAGGTATTTCCCTCAGTGATGAGACCAAGGTTATCGAACCAGTATGAGAACCACGCAACACCATGTAAACAGCTCCTACACACAAAGAACAAATACTTGCAACCTGACGTAAGAGAGGGGTTGTCAATCCCTCACGGGTAAAAAGATAGGTAAAATTGTAGTAGATTGGATAAATAGATCTCACGGGAACGCGAGATAAAATAAATAAATAAAAATTTCAACAAGGTATTTTTGTATTTTTGGATTAATAGATCAGAAAATAAAAGCAAATAAAAATAGATCGCGAAGGAAAATCTAATAAAGAAGATACCCGAGGGTCGTAGATTTCACTAGTGGCTTCTCTCGAGAAAAATATCATACGGTGGGTAAACAAATTACTGTTGGGAAATTGATAGAACTTCAAATAATCATGACAATATCCAGGCAATGATCATTATATAGGCGTCACGTCCACGATTAGTAGACCGACTCCTGCCTGCATCTACTACTATTACTCCACACATCGACCGCTATCCAGCATGCATCTAGTGTATTAAGTTCATGGAGAAACGGAGTAATGCAATAATAACATTGACATGATGTAGACAATATCTATTTATGTAGAAATAGACCCCATCTTGTTATCCTTAATAGCAGTGATACATACATGTCGGTTCCCCTTACATCCTTTGGGATCAAGCACCGTAAGATCGAACCCATCACAAAGCACCTCTTCCCATTGCTATATGAATAGATCAAGTTGGCCAAACAAAACCCAAATATCGGAGAAGAAATACGAGGCTATAAGTAATCATGCATATAAGAGATCAAAGAAGACTTAAATAACTTTCATGGACAAAAACATAGATCTGATCATCAACTCAAAGTTCATCGGATCCCAACAAACACACCGCAAAAAGAGTTACATCAAATAGATCTCCAAGAGATCATTGTATTGAGAATCAAAAGAGAGCGAGGAAGCCATCTAGCTACTAAGTACGGACCCGTAGGTCTACAATGAACTACTCACGCATCATCAGAGAGGCACCAATGACGATGATGAACCCCTCCGTGATGGTGTCTAGATTGGATCTGGTGGTTGTGGAACTTGCGGCGGCTGGAAATGATTTTCATCGGCTCCCCTAGGATTTCTGGAATATTGGGGTATTTATAGAGCAAAGAGGCGGTGCGGGAGGCCACCGAGGTGGGCACAACCCACCTGGGCGCCCTTGGGCCCCCAGGCGTGCCCTGGTGGGTTGTGCTCCCCTCGAAGCACCCCTCTAGTACTTCTTTGGCCCAACAGGTGTCTTCTGGTCCAGAAAAAATCCAAAAAAAGTTTCACTGCGTTTGGACTCCATTTGGTATTGGTTTCCGCGATGTAAAAACAAGCGTAAAAACAAAGAATCGGCCTTTGGGCACTATGTCAATAGGTTAGTCCCAAAAAATGATATAAAATGATTGTAAAATGATTGTAAAAATCCAAGAATGATAATATAATACCATGGAATAATAAAAAATTGTAGATACGTTGGAGACGTATCAGCATCCCTAAGCTTAATTCCTACTCGTCCTCGAGTAGGTAAATGATAAAAACAGAATTTTTGATGTGGAATGCTGCCTAACATGTTCATCACATATTCTTTTCTTTGTAGCATGGACATTTGGACTTTTATATGGTTCAAAGCAATAGTCTAGTTTTGACATGAGGACTTTAATACTCAAGCATATCAACAAACAACCATGTCTTTCAAAATATCAATATTAAAGCAAGTTATCCCTAGCCGATTATGCTCAATCATTGATCCATTCATGAAACACACTCGCATATTAGCTACACCCATGTTGGAAATATGACCTAGAGGCAATAATAAAAGGATTATTATTATATTTCCTTGTTCATGATAATTGTCTTTTATTCATGCTATAATTGTATTATCCGGAAATCGTAATACACGTGTGAATACATAGACCACAATATGTCCCTAGTGAGCCTCTAGTTGACTAGCTCGTTGATCAATAGATAGTCATGGTTTCCTGACTATGGACATTGGATGTCGTTGATAACGTGATCACATCATTAGGAGAATGATGTGATGGACAAGACCCAATCCTAAGCATAGCACAAGATCGTGTAGTTCGTTTTGCTAGAGCTTTTCCAATGTCAAGTATCTCTTCCTTAGACCATGAGATCGTGTAACTCCGGATACCGTAGGAGTGCTTTGGGTGTACCAAAGCGTCACAACGAATCGGGTGACTATAAAGGTGCATTACAGGTATCTCCGAAAGTGTGCATTGATTTGACACGGATCGAGATCGGATTTGTCACTCCGTATGACGGAGAGGTATCACCGGGCCCACTCGGTAGAGCATCATCATAATGAGCTCAAAGAGACCAAGTGACAGTACACGGGATCATGCAATACTGTACGAGTAAAGTGACTTGCCGGTAACGAGATTGAACGAGGTATTGGGATACCGGCGATCGAATCTCGGGCAAGTAACATACCGATTGACAAAGGGAATTGTATACAGGATTGTTTGAATCCTCGACATCGTGGTTCATCCGATGAGATCATCGAGGAGCATGTGGAGCCAACATGGGTATCCAGATCCTGCTTTGTTGGTTATTGCCCGAGAGCCGTCTCGGTCATGTTCACGTGTCTCCCGAACCCGTAGGGTCTACACATAAGGTTCGGTGGCGCTTAGGGTTGTATGAATATGAATATGCAGTATACCGAATGTTGTTGGAGTCCGGATGAGATCCGGACGTCACGAGGAGTTTCGGAATGGTGGGAAGTAAAGAATTATATATATGAAGTGGTATTTCGCCATCGGGAAAGTTTCGGTCACCGGTATTGTACCGGGACCACGGAAGGGTCCTGGGGTCCACCGAATGGGGCCACCCATCCCGGAGGGCCCCATGGGCTGAAGTGGGAGGGAACCAGCCCATAGTGGGCTGGTGCGCCCCTTGGCCCACCCTGCGCCTAGGGCTGAAACCCTAGGGTGGGGGCGCCCACTTGCCTTGGGGGCCTCCTCCCCTTGTCACGCCGCCCCCTTGGGAGATGGGATCCCCAGGCGGGCGCTTCTGAGGTCTATATAAAGGGAGGGAGGGGCAGCGACCAAGCTCTGGCGCCTCCCTCCCCTGCTACACCTCTTCCTCCTCCGTCACGTGCTTGGTGAAGCCTGCCGAGTGCTTCTGCTCCACAACCACCACGCCGTTGTCGCTTCTTTGGAGCTATCATCATCAACCTCTCCTTCCCCTTGCTAGATCAAGAAGGAGGAGACGTCTCCCGTCCCGTGCGTGTGTTGAACGCGGAGGTGCCGTCTGCTCGGCACTTTCGGTCATCGGGTGATTTGGATCACGGCGAGTACGACTCCATCATCCACGTTCTAGTGAACGCTTCGCACGCCGATCTACAAGTGGTATGTAGATGCAATCTCTCTCCCATGACTCGTTGCTTAGATGAACTCATAGATGGATCTTGGTGAAACCGTAGGAAAATTTTAATTTTCTCGCAACGTTCCCTAACGGTGGCATCATGAGCTAGGTCTATGCGTAGTTCTCTTTTGCACGAGTAGAACACAATTTTGTTGTGGGCGTAGATCTTGTCAACTTGCTTGCCGCTACTAGTCTTATCTTGCTTCAGCGGTATTGTGGGATGAAGCGGCCCGACCAACCTTACACGCACGCTTACGTGAGACCGGTTCCACCGAATCGACATGCACTAGTTGCATATTTTGGCTGGCGGGTGTCTGCATCTCCCACTTTAGTTGGAGCGGATTCGATGAAAAGGGTCCTTATGAAGGGTAAATAGAAGTTGACAAAATCACGTTGTGGTTATTCGTAGGTAAGAAAACGTTCTTGCTAGAACCCAATTGCAGCCACGTAAAAGATGCAACAACAATTAGAGGACGTCTAACTTGTTTTTGGCAGCAATTGTCATGTGATGTGATATGGCCAGAAGTTGTGATGAATGATGAATGATATATTGTGATGTATGAGATCATGTTCTTGTAATAAGAATCACGACTTGCATGTCGATGAGTATGACAACCGGCAGGAGCCATAGGAGTTGTCTTTATTTGTTATGACCTGCGTGTCATTGAAGAACGCCATGTAAATTACTTTACTTTATTGCTAAACGCTGCGTTAGCCATAGAAGTAGAAGTAGTCGTTGGCGTGACAACTTCATGAAGACACGATGATGGAGATCATGATGATGGAGATCATGGTGTCATGCCGGTGACAAGATGATCATGGAGCCCGAAGATGGAGATCAATGGAGCTATATGATATTGGCCATATCATGTCACTACTATATAATTGCATGTGATGTTTATTATGTTTATGCATCTTGTTTACTTAGAACGACGGTAGTAAATAAGATGATCCCTTACAACAATATCAAGAAGTGTTCCCCCCTAACGTGCACCGTTGCTAAAGTTAAATGCTTCAAGCACCACGTGATGATCGGGTGTGATAGATCCTTACGTTCACATACAACGGGTGTAAGACAGTTTTACACATGCAAAACACGTAGGGTTAACTTGACGAGCCTAGCATGTACAGACATGGCCTCGGAACACGGAGACCGAAAGGTCGAACACGAGTCGTATGGAAGATACGATCAACATGAAGATGTTCACCGACGATGACTAGTCCGTCTCACGTGATGATCGGACACGGCCTGGTCGACTCGGATCGTGTAACACTTAGATGACTAGAGGGATGTCTGATCTGAGTGGGAGTTCATTAAATAATTTGATTAGATGAACTTAATTATCATGAACTTAGTCTAAAACTTTTGCAAAATATGTCTTGTAGATCAAATGGCCAACGCTCATGTCAACCTGAACTTCAACGCGTTCCTAGAGAAAACCATTGTGAAAGATGATGGCAGCAACTATACGGACTGGGTCCTAACACGAGGATCATCCTCATAGCTGCCAGAAACAATATGTCCTAGAAGGACCGCTAGGTGATGCACTGCCCTGAAGAACCAAGACATTATGAATGCTTGGCAGTCTTCGGTTGATGATTACTCCCTCGCTCGGTGCGGCATGCTTTACTGACTTAGAACCGGGGCTCCAAAAGCGCTTTTGAGCAACACGGAGCATATGAGATGTTCGAGGAGCTGAAACTAGTTTTCCAAGCTCATGCCCGGTCGAGAGATATGAAGTCTCCGACAAGTTCTATAGTTGTAAGATGGAGGAAAATAGTTACTGTCCAAGTGAGCACATACTCAAAATGTCCGGGTTGCACAACCGCCTATCCCAAATGAACATAAACCTCCCGGACGAGGCGGTCATCGACAGAATCCTTGATCGCTCCCACCAAGCTACAAGAGCTTTGTGATGAACTACAATATGCGTGGGATGGTGAAGACCATTCCGAAGTATTCTCAATGTCAAGTCAGCAGAGGATGAAATCAAGAAAGAACATCAAGTGTTGATGGTCAATAAAACCACTAAGTTCAAGAAGGGCAAGGGTAAGAAGAACTTCAAGAAGGACGGCAAGGATGTTGCCGCGACCGGTAAGCCAGTTGCCGGGAAGAAGTCAAAGAATGGACCCAAGCCTGAGACTGAGTGCTTTTATTGCAAAGGGAAGGGCCATCGAAGCGAATCGCCCCAAATACTTAGCGGACAAGAAGGCCGGCAACACTAAAGGTATATTTGATATACATGTAATTGATGTGTACCTTACCGATTACTCGTAGTAACTCACGGGTATTTGATACCGTGCGTTGCTCATATTTGTAACACACAGCAGAGCTGCGGAATAAACGGAGGCTGGCGAAGGACGAGGTGACGATCTTGGCGTCGGGGAATGGTTCCAAGGTCGATGTGATCGCCGCCGCACGCTACCTCTACATTTACCTCACGGGATTAGTTATAAACCTTAATAATTGTTATTTGGTGCCAAGTTTGAGCATGAACATTGTATCTGGATCTCGCTTTGATACGAGATGGCTACTCATTTAAATCCGAGAATAATGGTTGTTCTATTTATATGAGTGATATGTTTTATGGTCATGCCCCTATGGTCAATGATTTATTCTAAATGAATCTCGAGCGTAGTGTTACACATATTCATAGCGTGAATACCAAAAGATGTAAAGTTGATAACGATAGTCCCACATACTTGTGGCAATCGCCGCCTTTGGTCACATTGGTGTCAAAGCGCATGAAGAAGCTCCATGCCGATGGACTTTTGGAGTCTCTCGATTATGAATCATTTGACACATGCTAACCATGCCTCATGGGCAAGATGACCAAGACTCCGCTTCTCCGGAACAATGGAGCGAAAGCAACCAACTTGTTGGAAATCATACATACCGATGTGTGCGGTCCAATGAGCGTTGAAGCTTCATGGAGGATATCGTTATGTTCTCACTCTCGCGATGACTTGAGTAGATATGGGTATGTCTACTTAATGAAACACAAGTCCGAGACCTTTGAAAAGTTCAAGGAATTTCAGAATGAGGTAGAGAATCAACGTGACCGAAAGATAAAATTCCTACGATCGATCGTGGAGGAGAATACTTAAGTCACGAATTTGGTACACACTTAAGGAAATGTGGAATCGTTTCACAACTCACGCCGCTGGAACACCTCGAGTAACGGTGTGTCCGAACGTCAGAATCGCACTCTATTGGATATGGTGCGGTCTATGATGTCTCTTACCGATTTACCGCTATCATTTTGGGGATACGCTCTAGAGACAGCTACATTCACTTTAAATAGGGCACCGCCTAAATCCGCTGAGACGACACCGTATGAATTATGGTTTGGGAAGAAACCTAAGTATTGCTTTCTAAAAGTTTGGGGATGCGATGCTTATGTCAAGAAACTTCAACTGAAAAGCTCAAGCCAAGTCGGAAAAATGCGTCTTCATAGGATACCCTAAGGAAACCATTGGGTATACCTTCTACTTAAGATCCGAGGGCAAGATCTTTGTTGCCAAGAACGGATCCTTTCGGAAAAGAGTTTACCGCCGAAAAGAAGTAAGTGGGAGGAAAGTAGAACTCGATGAAGTACTACCTCTTGAACGGGATAGTAGTGCAGCTCAGGAAAATGTTCCTGTGATGCCTACACCAACTGAAGAGGAAAATAATGATGATGATCAAGGTACTTCGGATCAAGTTGCTACTGAACTTCGTAGGTCCACAAGGACACGTTCCGCACTGTGAGTGGTACGGCAACCCTGTCCCCGAAATCATGTTGTTAGACAACGGTGAACCTTGAACTATGAAGAAGCGATGGCGGCCCAGATTCCAACAAATGGCTTGAAGCCATGCAATCCGAGATAGGATCCATGTATGAAAACAAAGTATGGACTTTGACAGACTTGCCCGATGATCGGCGAGCGATAGAAAACAAATGGATCTTTAAGAAGAAGACGAACGCGGATGGTAATGTCACCATCTATAAAGCTCGACTTGTCGCTAAGGGTTATCGACAAGTTCAAGGGATTGACTACGATGAGACTTTCTCTCCCGTAGCGAAGCTTAAGTCCGTCTCAATCATGTTAGCAATTGCCGATACTATGATTATGAGATATGGCGATGGACGCCAAAACAGCGTTCCTTAACGGTTATCTTAAGGAAGAGCTGTATATGATGCAGCCGGAAGGTTTTGTCGATCCTAAGAATGCTAACAAGGTATGCAAGCTCCAGCGATCCATTTATGGGCTGGTGCAAGCATCTCGGAGTTGGAACATTCGCTTTGATGAGATGATCAAAGCGTTTGGGTTTATCTTGAGACTTATGGAGAAGCCTGCGTTTACAAGAAAGTGAGTGGAGCTCAGTAGCATTTCTCATATTATATGTAGATGACATACTTTTGATGGGAAATGATATAGAATTCTTGGACAACATTAAGGCCTACTTGAATAAAAGTTTTTCAATGAAGGACCTTGGAGAAGCTGCTTATATATTAGGCATCAAGATCTATAGAGATAGATCGAGACGCCTCATAGGTCTTTCACAAAGCACATACCTTGATAAGATTTTGAAGAAGTTCAAAATGGATCAGTCCAAGAAAGGGTTCTTGCCTGTCTTTGAAGGTGTAAGATTGAGCTTGGCTCAATGCCCCACCACGGCAAAAGATAAAGAAGAGATGAGCGTCATCCCTATGCCTCGGCCATAGGTTCTATTATGTATGCCATGCTGTGTACTGCACCTGATGTAAACCTTGCCGTAAGTTTGGTAGGAAGGTACCAAAATAATCCCGGCAAGGAACACCGGACAGCGGTCAAGAATATCCCGAAGTACAGAAAAGGACAAAGGACATGTTTCGTTTATGGAGGTGACGAAGAGCTCGTCAGAAGGGTTACGTCGACGCTAGCTTCGATACAGATCTGATGACTCTAAGTCACAAACCGGATACGTGTATATGTTGAATGGTGGAGCGGTAGCTGGTGCAGTACCAAGCGAGCATCGTGGCGGGATCTACATGTGAAGCGGAGTACATGGCAGCCTCGGAGGCAGCGATGAAGCAATTTGGGTGAAGGAGTTCATCACCGACCTAGGAGTCATACCCAATGCGTCGGGCCGATCAAACTCTTCTGTGACAACACCGGAGCTATTGCACTTGCCAAGGAAGCCAGGTTTCACAAGAAGACCAGCACATCAAGTTGCCGCTTCAACTCCATCCGTGAAAATGTTCAAGATGGAGACATAGAAATTTGCAAAGTGCATACAGATCTGAATGTCGCAGATCCATTGACTAAACCTCTTCCGCGGCAAAACATGATCAACACCGTAACTCTATGGGTGTTCGATTCATCACAATGTAACTAGATTATTGACTCTAGTGCAAGTGGGAGACTGTTGGAAATATGCCCTAGAGGCAATAATAAAAGGATTATTATTATATTTCCTTGTTCATGATAATTGTCTTTTATTCATGCTATAATTGTATTATCCGGAAATCGTAATACACGTGTGAATACATAGACCATAATATGTCCCTAGTGAGCCTCTAGTTGACTAGCTCGTTGATCAATAGATAGTCATGGTTTCGACTATGGACATTGGATGTCGTTGATAACGGGATCACATCATTAGGAGAATGATGTGATGGACAAGACCCAATCCTAAGCATAGCACAAGATCGTGTAGTTCGTTTTGCTAGAGCTTTTCCAATGTCAAGTATCTCTTCCTTAGACCATGAGATCGTGTAACTCCCGGATACCGTAGGAGTGCTTTGGGTGTACCAAACGTCACAACGTGAATCGGGTGACTATAAAGGTGCATTACAGGTATCTCCGGAAGTGTCTCATGAGTTGACACGGATCGAGATCGGATTTGTCACTCCGCATGACGGAGAGGTATCACCGGGCCCACTCGGTAGTGCATCATCATAATGAGCTCAAAGTGACCAAGTGTCTCGTCACGGGATCATGTATTACTTAAGATTTAGTAAAGTGACTTGCCGGTAACGAGATTGAACGAGGTATTGGGATACCCACGATCGAATCTCGGTCAAGTAACATACCGGTTGACAAAGGGAATTGTATACAGGATTGTTTGAATACTCGACAGGATCATCCGATGAGATCATTGAGTAGCATGTGGGAGCCAACATGGGTATCCAGATCCCGGCTGTTGGTTATTGCCCGAGAGCCGTCTCGGTCATGTCTACGTGTCTCCCGAACCCGTAGGGTCTACACACTTAAGGTTCGCGCTAGGGTTGTATGAATATGAATATGCAGTATACCGAATGTTGTTCGGAGTCCCGGATGAGATCCCGGACATCACGAGGAGTTTCGGAATGGTCCGGAGGTAAAGAATTATATATATGAAGTGGTATTTCGGCCATCGGGAAAGTTTCGGGGGTCACCGGTATTGTACCGGGACCACCGGAAGGGTCCCGGGGGTCCACCGGATGGGGCCACCTATCCCGGAGGGCCCCATGGGCTGAAGTGGGAGGGGAACCAGCCCCTAGTGGGCTGGTGCGCCCTCCTTGGGCCCCCCTGCGCCTAGGGCTGAAACCTAGGGTGGGGAGGCACTCCTCCCCTTAGCCGCCCCTTGGGAGATGGGATCCCCAAGGGCGGCGCCCCCTGAGGGTCTATATAAAGGGAGGGAGGGGCAGCCGGACCTCAAGCTCTGGCGCCTCCCTCCCCTGCTACACCTTCTTCCTCCTCCGTCACGTGCTTGGCGAAGCCTCTTAGAATCTTCTGCTCCACCACCACCACTTGTTGTCTTTGCTTGGAGCTATCATCATCAACCTCTCCTTCCCCTTGCTTTGGATCAAGAAGGAGGAGACGTCTCCCGTCCGTGACGTGTGTTGAACGCGGAGGTGCCGTCTGCTCGGCACTCGGTCATCGGTGATTTGGATCACGGCGAGTACGACTCCATCATCCACGTTCTAGTGAACGCTTCCACACGCCGATCTACAAGTGGTATGTAGATGCAATCTCTCTCCCATGACTCGTTGCTTAGATGAACTCATAGATGGATCTTGGTGAAACCGTAGGAAAAATTTTAATTTTCTGCAACGTTCCCTAACAACCCAATGCTCAAGTACGATCATAGTGCCCCTTAGTTGGTGCTTTATAAGAGAAGATGGAGACTCAAAAAATAAAAATTGCATAAAGTAAATAGAAAGGCCCTTCGCGGAGGAAAGTAGGGATTTGTAGAGGTGCCAGAGCTCGAAGCGAAAAAGATAGACAAAAACATTTTGGGAGGCATGCTTTTTCTGTCAACGAAAACGATCGAGTAGTTCCCAAGACTTTCTATCCTAGATATATCATAGGCGGATCCCAAACAGAAAATAAAGTTTATTCCTTTTTCCACCATACTTTCACTTTCCATGGCTAACCATATCCACGGGTGCCTTCCATACCAACACTTTCCAAGGAATTTACTATTTGACAACATAACGTAAATTCATTTTTCATTTCGGGACTGGGCATCCCTAATACCTTTGTCGTACTCTCGTGTAATGACAAGTGAATAAACACTCATCTTGAGAATAACACATCTAGCATGGAAATATATTAGCCACCCCCTACCGTTTCATGAGCGGTACGAGCGCACAAAAGAGAAATTTATTTTGAAAGTTAGACATGACACATACAAATTTGCTTAGAACGGCAAAAGAATACCACATATAGGTAGGTATAGTGGACTCATGTGGCAAAACTGGTTTAAAGGATTTTGGATGCACAAGTAGTGATCATACTTAGTGCAAATCAAGGCTAGCAAAAGATTGAGAAGCATACAACCAAGAAACGAAAAATCTCATAAGAGAGCATTAAGCATAATTAACACCGAATAATGCACCACAAGTAGGATGTAATTTCATTGCATAACTATTGACTTTCGTGCTTCCATAGGGAATCACAAACCTTAACACCAATATTCTTACTAAAGCACAATTACTCATCAACATGACTCACATATCATATCATCATATCTCAAAACTATTACAAAGAATCAAGTTTATTTTGTCCAATGATCTTCATGAAAGTTTTTATTATATCCTCCTTGGATATCTATCACTTTGGAACTAATTCCATATGTTGCTTTTGATATCTCAAACAAATATAAGTGAAGATCATGAGCATAATTTTTTTTCTTCTCTCAAAATAATTTAAGTGAAGCAAGAGAGAATTTCTTAAAAATTTACTAACTCTGAAATAAATCTAAGTGAAGCATGATAGCATTTCTTCAAAAATAATAAAGCACTCCGTGCTCAAAAAGATATAAGTGAAGCACTAGAACAATTACATAGCTCATAAAGATTTAAGTGAAGCACAGAGAGTAATTCTAACAAGTCATGGCATAATTTTGGTTCTCTCAAATAGGTGTGTCCAGCAAGGATTCATGACTCAAAATAAAAAGCAAAAAAGGCAAAGACTCATATCATACAAGACGCTCCAAGCAAAACTCATAATATGTGACAAATAAAAATATAGCTCCAAGTAAAATACCGATGGTTGTTAGAAGAAAGAGGGGATGCCACTCGGGGGCATACCCAAGCTTAGTTGCTTGATACTTCTTGAATATTATCTTGGGGTGCCATGGGCATCCCCAAGCTTAGCCTTTTGCTAATCCTTATTCCTTCATCCATCGTAAAATCACCTAAAACTAGCAAACTTCAATCACACAAAACTCAACAAAACCTTCGTGAGATCCGTTAGTATAAGAAAGCAAATCACTACTATAAGTACTGTTGCAAACCCATTCATATTTTATTTTTGCATTATTCTATTGTATTCCAACTTTTCTATGGCAAAAACCCTTCAAAGAAAACCATAGAATCATCAAAACAAGCACACAACACAAAGAAAACAGAATCTGTCAAAAACAGAATAGTCTGTAGCAATCTGGATATTTTGAATACTTTTGTAACTCCAAAAATTCTAAAAAATTAGGACCACGTGAGCAATTTGTACATTAATCTTCTGCAAAAAGAATTGGTATTTTATCACGCTTCTCTTAAAAATGAGAATTATTTATGTGAGCATAAAAGTTTCTGTTTTTCAGTAAGATCAAATCAACAATCACCCAGCGTAATCCTAAAGGCTTTGGTTGACACAAACACTAATTAAAACACAAAAAACACAATCATAACAGTAGCATAATTGTGCAAACACTCAAGAACAGAAAGAAAAAGTCAAAATAAATTTTATTCATTGGGTTGCTGATACGTCTCCGTCGTATCTACTTTTCCAAACTCTTTTGCCCTTGTTTTGGACTCTAACTTGCATGATTTGAATGGAACTAACCCGGACTGACGCTGTTTTCAGCAGAATTGCCATGGTGTTATTTTTGTGCAGAATAAAAAGTTCTCGGAATGACCTGAAACTTCACGGAGATAAGTTTTGGAATTAATAAAAAATATTGGCGAAAGAATCAAGTGAAGGGGGCCCACACCCTGGCCACAAGGGTGGGGGCGCGCCACCTGACCTTGTGGGCCCCCTGGACCTCCGCCGACCTCAACTCCAACTCCATATATTCATGTTCGGGGAGAAAAAAAATCAGATAGAAGGATTCATCGCGTTTTACGATACGGAGCCGCCGCTAAGCCCTGTTCTTCCTCGGGAGGGCAAATCTGGAGTCCGTTCGGGGCTCCGGAGAGGGTAATCCGTCGGCATCATCATCATCAACCATCCTCCATCACCAATTTCATGATGCTCACCGCCGTGCGTGAGTAATCTCATCGTAGGATTGTTGGACCTAGGTTGGATGAGATTTACCATGTAATCGAGTTAGTTTTGTTAGGTTTGATCCCTAGTATCCACTATGTTCTAAGATTGATGTTGCTATGATTTTGCTATGCTTAATGCTTGTCACTAGGGCCCGAGTGCCATGATTTCAGATCTGAACCTATTATGTTTTCATGAATATATTTGTGTTCTTGATCCTATCTTGCAAGTGAATAGTCATCTACTATGTGTTATGATCCGGCAACCCCGGAGTGACAATAGTCGGGACCACTCCCGGTGATGACCGTAGTTTGAGGAGTTCATGTATTCACTAAGTGCTAATGCTTTGGTCTGGTACTCTATTAAAAGGAGGCCTTAATATCCCTTAGTTTCCAATAGGACCCCGCTGCCATAGGAGGATGCAAGTTCTTTTCCATAAGCACATATGACTATATTTGGAATATATGCCTACATTATATTGATGAATTGGAGCTAGTTCTGTGTCACCCTATGTTATAACCGTTGCATGATGAATGCCATCCGACATAATTATCCATCATTGATCCATTGCCTATGAGCTTTTCACATATTGATCGTTGCTTCGTTACTTTCCCGTTGCCACTGTTACAATTGTTACAAAACTGCTACTATTACTTTTGCCATCAAGTATCAAGCATTTCCATACTACTTTGCTACTAAATACTTTGCTGCAGATATTAAGTCTTTCAGGTGTGTTGAATTGACAACTCAGCTGCTAATACTTGAGAATATCCGTTGTGTCAAATCAATAAATATGGGTTGAATACTCAACCCTAAAAAATTGTTGCGATCCCCTATACTTGTGGGTTATCAGTTGCTTCCCAACAAGCGCTATCGTTTTATGCCCGTAGCTAGGCATAAAATTTCAATGATGCTCACATGAAAGATAGTAATTGAAACACGAAGAGAGCATCATGTAGCATGTGAAAACACATTTAAGTCTAACATACTTCCTATGCATAGGCATTTTATAAGCAAACAAATTATCAAAACAAGCAAAGACTAGCATATGCAAGGAAGAAGAATATAACATAGACAATCTCAACATGAAGAGAGGTAATTTAGTAGCATGAAAATTTCTACAACCATATTTCCCTCTCTCATAATAATTATATGTGGGATCATATTCAAATTCAACAATGTAGCTATCAAATAACATATTCTCTATATGATCCACATGCATGCAACGTTGACACTCTTCAAAATAGTGGGATTATCATCAAATAAAGTCATGACCTCTCCAAGCCCACTTTCATCAAAAATTTCATAAAATTGAACACTCTCCAAATGTGTGGGATTATTTTTACCTAAAATTGACTCTCTTCCAAACCCATTTTTAATATTATCACAAGCATATTCATCATGAGGTTTAAATAAAATTTTAAGATCATAAGAATCATTATCACCCCAATCATGATCATTGCAATAAGTAGCAGACATGGCAATATTAGCATCCCCAAGCTTGGGGTTTGCATATTATTAGCACAATTGACATTAATAGAATTTATAATAACATCATTGCAATCATGCTTTTCATCTAAGGATCTATCATGAATCACTTTATAAATTCCTTCTTTTAATACTTCCTCACAATTTTTAGATTCATGAATCTCAAGCAAAACTTCATAAAGATAATCTAGTAAACTCAATTCACTAGCAATGCGTTCATCATAATTGGATCTCTTGAAAAGATTAGCAAGTGGATGAGGATCCATATCAATAGATTTTTAGCAAGCAAAGATGCAAGCAAATAGAAGGCACATGACAACATAAGCAAAGATAGCAAACAAGAGATCTGACGAGAAAACGGCGAACGAAAAAGAGGGCGAATAAAAAGGCAATTTTTTGTGAAGTGGGGAGAGGAAAACGAGAGGCGAATGGCAAATAATGTAAATTGCAAGGAGATGAGATTTGTGATTAGGAACATGGTAGATATTCACTACTACAGGATGCTGCTAACGCAACACTATGATCAGAGACCCTTTGACGAAACTGTGTGCAATGCATTAATCGCAAACGGTGATGTAAAAAACCCGTCAAAAAAGATGCAAAACGTTTGCGATGAATGATACATCAAACACGGTTCAGATTTTAGTTGCATGTGCAATGAGGGGCATACGGTTGATCTATACGAACTGCTTATGGCGATGAGGCGAACAATGTAAACGGGCAGCCAGATCAAGGTGTGTGCGATATACGGCATACAATTCACTCCGATGAACCGTTTGCGATGATTGAGGTGAACGCAAATGATTTGGCGTAACAAGATGTGTGTGATACCCGGCAAACAGGTCGGTCATTAGAATGGTGTGCGGTCATTATAGACAGCCCATATGATTTTTTTTGTGAATTGTGTGCTCGTCAGGGCACACAGTTCAACAAACCAACCTATGGGCGATAATGTAGAAGATCTCTGTCAAATACATATTACTAACCATCTGCGATGAGACTGACAGGATAAACATAGATATATACAGTCTGCTTAATTTAGTCCTTGTTGTTTTTGTTGTTGTTGTTGGATGACCCCGCAACACCGTCTTGGCGAGGATGCTTCTTGCCGCTGACCGTTGGCTTTTCATCGCCGCCGCCGTCGTCATCGTCGTCCTCCTCCTCGTTCGACCATTCCTCCTCCTCATCATCATCGTCCTCTTCTTCGTCCTCCGACGGCTCCTCGTCCATCTGGTTGTCGTCTGACGACTCCATAGGCGGCGTCCCTTCCATGAACCGGATATAATCGAGGTGCGGGCTCGGCGCGGACTCATGGAAGACGAGCGGATGATTACGATGTTGACCTATCATCGGCGCGGATCGCTGGCCAAACTGTCGTCCTCATTGCCGCTCGACATGGCTGCAGTGTGTGCGGTGTGTAGTGTGGCCTGCCGGGGACGATGAAGATGGTGGACACTTAAGCGGGGTATGTAGAGAAGAGGAACTGCCAATTGAAGCGGGGGGTTTTTTTGTGCGCGGGGGGGGGGGGGGGATTTAAGCGGTGGTTGATGTATTATCTAACCGCTGATATAATAAACCGCAATTATTTGTACCTAGTGGATCCGAATTCCGGGAGTTCTTGAGGACTCCTATTGGCTATTTGGCTGGTTTCCTTTTTCAGGACAAAAACAAGGAACGAGTTTTGGGATTATGCACCGGTACCGGTACGAACGGAGTAGGACAGTTGGCAAGCAATACATTGAGCTCTTCTTATTAATAAAGCCGGTAATAATCAAACTAGAAAGGAAAAGAAAAAAGACAAAGAAAAATATCTGCACGAATCTTCGCATAACATCAATGGCATAGGACCTAGATGTGCATTACTTAGAGCACATCTAGATGTGCTTTAGCAATACTGTCAAACAAAACCCCTAATCATCATTGCAAACAGCGCATAGAACATGGCTAATGCGACAACCACAACTACACATGCTAGTTCCTTCTTGTCTCTTGCTTTCATCTATTGCCTATGATTGATTCTTTCTTGCTTCATCATATTGATTGTACATTCCAGATCAACCAGTTTCTTCTTCCGCTTTACGTTATCTTCTGCGAGCTTGGTGATAACACTCCGAGCCCTGCCGTGCCATTCTTCATCCAGCCAGTTAACAAAGGCACAAGCCTCATATCCCTGGCAATGTTAAATAGTATTCAGGATGAGTGGTGGCATTAACTGAAGTAAAATGATGAACTTAATTAGCACTAACCTCTAAGGGGCAACCGAGAAACTGCCTGCCAATGTCGAATCCCTCTGTGCATACACGTTGAGCGGGAGTGTGCCCGTGCACACAACTCAGCTTTTGGTACTTCTCGGTGGCGCAAAACTCGGAGTCGAACGCATGTTGCGGGAGTCTGGAGTCATGCTCGGATCCGCGCGCGGATCGCTTCCGGGGGGGTTCATTCAGGACGGATTCAGCAAGGAACTATACTTTGGACAAGCTAAAAAAGATCGGGATAGATTGGAACCTGACAGGACGGTTCGGATCCGTAGTACACCTGCCTTCTGATGACCTTAGGCAAGTGCTCGGCGGTGACCGCCGTCGTGGCAGCGATACGAGTAGGAGCAGCCGCACCGAAACCATCAGCACCACTCGTCCGCATTCCCCCAATGTCAGCGCCACACGAGGGACTTTGGAGGCTATGTAGGGATTTGGGGGAAATGGGGAAACTGTGGAGATAAGCTAACGGTCGAGAACTACTTATGGCACTATATGTTGTACACGGCACACTGTTTATACATGTCGTTTGTGTTAGGTATTACAACGTCACACATGATTTCCGCACCAAACCGTGTGAGAAGACAATGTAGGTTAGACACGGTTGTTGTTACATAACCGTATGTGATGTACTACCATGTCCATATAATTTGAGTTACGGTGAGACACCGTGTAAACAGCCGCTCTGCATATAGAGATGGCGGCGGCGGCCTAGGCAGCGGCTACCGGAGAAGAGGTCAATCCTCGGTCGTTGGGCGGTGGCGGCGTCATAGGAGGTCAATCCTCGGTCTGCGGCAAGAGATACGAGGAGCTCAACCATCGAGGTCGGCGGCGGCGTGATTCGACCACATCCATCGCGGTCGATGGCGGGATAGTGGAGGTCGAACTTCAGGCGGCAGCCACACTAAGCTTTGCTCCTCGACCCTGCTGTTTCGGCGTGCCACTGGATTGCGCTTGTCTGTCTGCTGGGTGGAGGTCGCCGCAAGGCTAATTAATTAAGGTATTCTTTCCATGAGTGGCTTAATTAAGGTATTCAATTCCTAAGGGTAGTGTTGTACTAGTACTCTGCGTGTAAATTGACTGGCCATTAAATTTTGTCATTGCACGTCTGGATGACAACATGGAGCGCTCTCAGTAATTATGAAAATAAAACCTTGTCATTTATGCACGCATCTTTGGGCAGCAGTTAATCTGTGTATTAATGTTGTTGTTCTGTTTTTAATTACCATTCGTGTGCTGCAGATGGAACGATCTCGATGGATGAAGAATCGGAAAACCGCAGATTTTATCAGTGGCGTGACAGAGTTCATGAATTTGGCTGAAAGTACAAAGAGGAGAATTGGTGATGCGGATTACATCTGTGTCCATGTACTAATTGTGCCAATACAGAGTCACATGAAGTTGCAGATGTCCATATGCACTTAGTCTCCAGGGGATTCATGGATGGATATACACGTTGGACCAGACATGGTGAAGAGGAGGTCATGGATGAAGATACCCAGGGCAGCGAGATACCAAACCCCGATTAGTGTCACATGGATGTTGAATCTAACATCAGGGCAGAGGCGTCAAGCTACCAATGGAACACCGGAAAGCCAAAATGCCCACAGGAAAACCAAGACATCGACGCAGATGACGACGATATTGATATGCCAGATTTTGTTGCTATGATTGCAGATTTCGAGGGCCCAAAAAAAGATATGATTGGGTACAAGGATCTGCGAACCATTTATGAGGACTCCAAGAAAGAACTGTATCCAGGTTGCAAAAAGAGATATTCCAGGTTGAGTGCCACCCTGGCGCTTCTCAGATTTAAAGCAGCAAATGGTCTATCAAACAAGGGTTTCACAGAGATGTTAGGTCTTTTCAAAGAAATTCTTCCGGAAGATAATGTGCTCCCCAGAAGCACGAATGAAGCGAAGAAAATTGTTTTCCCATTCGAACTTGAAGTACAGAAGATACACGCTTGTGTGAATGTTTGTATATTGTACCGTGGTGAGTACAAAGATTTGCGTGCATGTCCCACATGCAAGCATGCACAATACAAGCGCACGAGAGCAAAGGACAAGTACAAATTGGACAACAAGATCAAGACAGGAATCCCGTTCATGGTTGTTTGGTACTTGCCTTTAATTCCAAGGTTGAGGCGTTTGTTTGCAAACCCTAGAGAGGCAAAGAGGTTGCGGTGGCATCATGATGAGCGAATTGCGGATAGGTTTATGAGGCACCCGAAATATGGGGCTCAGTACGAACTAATCGATAAAAAGTTTGAATCTTTTTCCAAGGATCCTAGAAGTATAAGGCTCGGAGAGTGTACTGACGGGATGAATCCTTTTGGCGATATGAGCACTGCTACCTCTTGAGCACTGCGTTGGTTTTCCCTTGAAGAGGAAAGGGTGATGCAACAAAGTAGCGTAAGTATTTCCCTCAGTTTTTGAGAACCAAGGTATGAATCCAATAGGAGGCCACACACGAGTCCCTCGCACCTACACAAACAAATAAATCCTCGCAACCAACGCGATAAGGGGTTGTCAATCCCTACACGGTCACTTACTTAGAGTGAGATCGATAGATATGATAAGATAATATTTTGGTATTTTTTATGATAGAGATGCAAAGTAAAGAAAGTAAAATAAAAAAGCGCCGTAAATAGCTTGTTGTCGGGAGATTAATATGATGGAAAATAGACCTGGGGGCCATAGGTTTCACTAGTGGCTTCTCTCAAGAACTTAAGTATTACGGTGGGTGAACAAATTACTGTTGAGCAATTGACATAATTGAGCATAGTTATGAGAATATCTAGGTATGATCATGTATATATGCATCACGTCCGAGATAAGTAGACCGACTCCTACCTGCATCTACTACTATTACTCCGCACATCGACCGCTATCCAGCATGCATCTAGAGTATTAAGTTCGTAAGAACAGAGTAACGCTTTAAGAAAGATGGCATGATGCAGAGGTATAAACTCATGCAATATGATATAAACCCCATCTTGTTATCCTCGATGGCAACAATGCAATACGTGCCTTGCTACCCCTCATCACACCGGGAAAGGACACCGCAAGAATTGAACCCAAAGCTAAGCACTTCTCCCATTGCAAGAAAGATCAATCTAGTAGGCCAAACCAAACTGATAATTCAAAGAGACTTGCAAAGATAACCAATCATACATAAAAGAATTCAGAGAAGATTCAAATATTGTTCATAGATAAACTTGATCATAAACCCACAATTCATCGGTCTCAACAAACACACCGCAAAAGAAGATTACATCGAATAGATCTCCACGAGAGGGGGAGAACATTGTATTGAGATCCAAAAGAGAGAAGAAACCATCTAGCTAATAACTATGGACCCGAAGGTCCGAGGTAAACTACTCACACATCATCGGAGAGGCTATGGTGTTGATGTAGAAGCCCTCCGTGATCGATGCCCCCTCGTGAACTTCTAACAAGCCCCAAGATGGATCTCACGGGTACGTAAGGTTGCGGCGGTGGAATTAGGTTTTTGGCTCCGTGTCGGTAGTTTGGGGTGCGTGAGGTATATATAGGAGGAAGGAATGCGTTGGTGGAGCAACAGGGGGCCCATGAGGGTGGAGGGCGCCTAGGGGTAGGCGCGCCCCTACCTCGTGCCCTCCTGGTTGATGTCTTGACGTAGGGTCCAAGTCCTCTGGATCATGTTCGTTCGAAAATCACATTCCCGAAGGTTTCATTCCGTTTGGACTCCGCTTGATATTCTTTTTCTGAAACTCTGAAATAGGCAAAAAATGCAATTAAATTTGGGCCTCGGTTAATAGGTTAGTCCCAAAAATAATATAAAAGTGTATAATAAAGCCCAATAATGTCCAAAACAGAATATAATATAGCATGGAGCAATAAAAATTATAGATACGTTGGAGACATATCAAGCATCCCCAAGCTTAATTCACCCGTCTCCCTCGAGTAGGTAAATGATAAAAACAGAGTTTTGATGTGGAATGCTACTTAGCATAATTTCAATGTAATTCTTCTTAATTGTGGTATGAATATTCAGATCCGAAATATTCAGGATAAAAGTTCAATATTGAAATAAAAATAATAATACTTCAAGCATACTAACTAAGCAATTATGTCCTCTCAAAATAACATGGCCAAAGAAAGTTCATCCCTACAAAATCATATAGTTTAGTCATGCCCCATTTTCGTCACACAAGAATGCTATCATCATGAACAACGCCGATGACAAGCCAAGCAATTGTTTCATACTTTAGTAATCTCAAACTTTTTCAACTATCACGCAATACATGAGCGTGAGCCATGGATATAGCACTATGGGTGGAATAGAATATAATGATGGGGGTTATGTGGAGAAGACAAAAAAGGAGAAAGTCTTACATCAACGAGGCTAATCAATGAGCTATGGAGATGCCCATCGATTTATGTTAATGCAAGGAGTAGGGATTGCCATGCAACGGATGCACTAGCTATAAATATATGAAAGCTCAACAAAAGAAACTAAGTGGGTGTGCATCCAACTTGCTTGCTCACGAAGACCTAGGGCATTTGAGGAGGCCCATTGTTGGAATATACAAGCCAAGTTCTATAATGAAAAATTCCCACTAGTATATGAAAGTGACAAAATGAGAGACTCTATATCATGAAGATGATGGTGCTACTTTGAAGCACAAGTGTCGAAAAAGGATAGTAGCATTGTCCCTTCTCTCTTTTTCTCTCATTTTTTGGGTCTTCTTCTTCTTTTTTTATGGCCTTTCTTTTTTTTATTCCTCACTTGGGACAATGCTCTAGAAAATGATGATCATCACACTTCTATTTATTTACAACTCAATGATTACAACTCGATACTAGAAAAAAGTATGACTCTATATGAATGCCTCCGGCGATGTACCGGGATATGCAATGAACCAAGAGTGACATGTATGAAAGAAGTATGAATGGTGGCTTTGCCACAAATACTATGTCAACTACATGATCATGCAAAGCAACATGACAATGATGAAGCATGTCATAATAAACGGAACGGTGGAAAGTTGCATGGCAATATATCTCGGAATTGCTATGGAAATGCCATTATAGGTAGGTTTGGTGGCTGTTTTGAGGAAGATAAATGGAGGTTTATGTGTGAAAGAGCGTATCATATCACGGGGTTTTGATGCACCGTCGAAGTTTGCGCCAACTCTCAATGTGAGAAAGGGCAATGCACGGTACCGAAGAGGCTAGCAATGATGGAAAGGTGAGAGTGTGTATAATCCATGGACTCAACATTAGTCATAAAGAACTGTAGCGACCTGACTCGGTAAGAGTCGAAGTCTCTGTGCATACCGTGCTAGTCCCTGGATCGACTTGCTAGCACATTACGATTACTCGATGAAATAACGAAATAACACACATCTCTTTATTACATCGATAATCCAGAGCAATACATTTATTATAAAATAGGGCATAGAGCCAATAAACAAATACTGCGGAAGCAAAGTAGTAAATGAGTCCAACTCCACGAGCAAGGTTGAGTGTAGAACATCGACCTATCGCACCTTAATCCTCGTCGGATATATACGCAGCGTGATAAGTTGCAGCCATATAGGTCAAGACATTGAATGTCTTGGCAAGTCACATCATAAGTGTAAAGAGCCTATTTGTACATGCAATTTGGCTGGTGGAAAGCTCTAAGTTTAGTTTTTGCATAAAGCTAGTTTTTCCCTATTAGAAAAGATGTTATTCTTCTACTACACATTTGCATTGGATGAGTTGGAAAACCCAACTCCATCCGTTCCCAAATTTCATTTAAATCCCAACTGTTTATTTAAAGGTGAGGAGATCTCCCGGCATTTCCACTACTAGATGCTCAACTTGTCCGTAACCGGGGACACGGCTAATCGATTAGGTTTTAACACTCTGCAGAGGTTTGGCGACTTTTCCCCACAAGACTCGATCGCCTCCCTTGAAGTTCTCGCACCGCCTGGGCGTTTGAGAATGGGATGACCGAGACATAGTCTTTGAAAGTATTCCCCCTTAACCCACGGATAGGCGGTACACCTACTCATTCTACATCCGCTAGCCTATCCGGAAGAGGTCATACTATCTACTCAACTAAGCCAGAGCCCATGTTGGCTTGTGGCTGCACACGTAAGCTTCTAGACATGATAATACGATTGATCTCTTTGAGCTCGAAAGTGACGGTCCACTAGTGGTGCACCACCATGGATTTCCATGCGTTCTATCGCATTTCGCCACCATTCCAACAAGTTTCCACCCGGTAGTTCATTAATTATCTTAGGTCCTATTTACTACATTGTCACTCATACTTTACAATGATCACTCCCCAATCCACGTCTACTTAGCGAAGCAACATAATGTAAAGCGATGGCGACAATGTTATAAGGTTCAGACCTACCTCAATGAACTCTTTGGGTGAAAAGCATAGTCATGCTTGGCATCAATTTCTATCATGCAGTCCTCTTGCAAAGAACTACGTGCATAATAAAAACATAGGTAATGAATTATGATCAAGATGCAACTTGCCTTGGTAATGCTTTGGTTGAATTCTAAAGATCGATAATATTCGCTTCGCACTCAAGGCGATCTACATAAAGAAGATAAACAAACATAAGCAAACATTCTAGAGAACCGGAAAGAACATGCAAGGCAAAAGTCTCGGAAAAACCAAATGAACAAACATCACACTTAACTAGCATGAAAATATTCGGTGCAAAACAACATAAGCACATGGTTCAAGAAGTGATGTGAACTATAGTGCATACTATGCATACTAGTAAAATATTAATAGGCAGATTCTAGTGTGTGAAAATTATTGTGACAAAGTTCCAGGTGATAGGGTTTGGCTACGGTGGCAGAATGCAAAAAGAATCAACTTAATCGGAGCTACGGTTTGAGAGATATGGCCATTTGAAGTTTGAATTCAAATCTGAATAAATTCAAATTTGAATCTGACAAAAGTTTGTAAAAAGGATACCACTGGATAGATCTAAACAATACGAAGAATTTTCCGCTGGTTTCATCGAGTTTGGATCTACGGTTAAAAAGTTATGGCTAATCTAAGTTCAGGGACTAATCTGTGATTTCTAGGGACTAAGCGATGAAGAAAACTATCGCAACCAAGTCCACAGCCACGTGGCGGGCTGCGGGTGGCTGGCGGTGTTCGGCTCATGAGCGTGCCACAATGACGACCGCTAAACAAGAAAAACAGTGGCGGCGGCTAACTAAAGAAAATCGACGCTTCGGTTTAAATAAACCGCATGACGGTTTAAGGGAACATGATTAACTGCGTACCTCCTCGCAAAATAAAAAAAACGACCCTAAACTAATCTGGGCCGTCCATGCTTGATCGACCGGGCGAGGGTGGGTTGGTGGCTCACAGTGGGTGGTGGTGGTGGCCGGCGACGATGAAGACGACGGCGCGACGTCGATGACGGAGGGCGGCGGCTCTGGCGGTCCTCGGCATCGGGAAGAAGACGGGAGGTCTCAAGACGGCGTCCGCGATCCGCCGGTGGGGTTGGCGGGCGGCGGGGTGGTCGGGCGACGAGCGAGGGAGGCGGCGGCGCTCGAGCTCCGGTGAGGACGGCAGACGTCGGCGTCGTCTCCGGTGGTCCCTAAGGGCAAAGAAAATGTCAAACGGATGCTCATCGACCGGGAAATATTTTGGTGAAGAAGAACAAGGTCTGGCGGTTTCTTGGCGGCGTTTACTCCGGCAAAGGAAGCTCCCGGCTCGGCGAGATCCAAAGCGGAGGCGTCGGCTACGGTGTTGTGAGGCAAAAGCGAGATGGCGAGATCGACAGAGAGGGTCTGGCCTTTATATAGGCGTAGGCGAGGGCTCGGGTCGACGGATAAGCGTTATCCGCGAGGGCCTCGCCTGGTTGCGGGAGCGCTGGGCGAAGCCTCATCCGGAAAGGGCAAGCGGGAGAGTTGGGGACGAGCCGACAGCGGGCCACTGGCAGCGCAGCAAAGGAGAGGAGGCGAAGCTGGGAGGTGCGAGCGATCGACCCAAGGGAGGCTTGGCCACTGGCCTTGGGCCAAATGGCATTTGGTGGTCAGGCGCTCTGGGCGAACCAGTTTGGTCCGAGGTTGCAGTGTGAGTGCGTGCGTTTGTATTTTTTTTAAAACAAAGACTAAAGGGGCCCTAAACAACTCAAAATAATTAATAAAAATACCACAATAATTTCTAAAATAACTATGCAATATTTAGAACCTAATGAACATTAACTTAAGCACAAAACATTTTTTTTAAATATTTTCCTAATGCAATTAATGCATTTTTTTGCAAATAAACCAAATACCAATAAACTCCAAAACTTCAAATAATATTCAAAATAAAATTTCCCACTCTTTTATATTTTGAGGAAGTCATCTTATCCCCTCTCGTTTGTTTTTCTCGAGTGGAAAAATATTATTTGAATATTTTAAAAACTCCAAAATGCAAGGAAATATGATATGCATTGAATGATTCTATTAACATCCAAATTTAATAAAAATTGGGATGTTACAAACCTACCCCCCTTAAGATGAATCTAAATCCTCGAGATTCGGGTTAACCGACAAAAGGTGTGGATGGTCTTGTCTAAGATCTTCCTCTCGCTCCCAAGTGGCTTCCTCCTCGGTGTGGTGACTCCAATCGAACCTTGCAGAACCTGATGATCTTGGTACGAGTGATTCTCTCTGCAGTCTCAAGAATCTTAACCGGCTTCTCCTCATAAGTCAGATCGCTCTCCAACTGAATTGCCTCGAGTGGCACTGTATCTCTCAAAGGAATATCTGCCATCTCTGCATGACACTTCTTCAGCTGGGAAACATGAAACACATCATGAACTCGACAAAGCCTCTGGTAATTCCATTTGGTATGCAACCTCTCCTCACGTTCTAGAACTCAGATGGTCCCACAAATCGTGGTGCTAACTTTCCTTTGACTCCAAATCTCTTAATACCTCAAGTGGAGACACTCGAAGATATGCTCTATCTCCCACTTCATAGATCACTTCCTTGCGTTTAGCATCGGCATAACTCTTCCGCCTTTGACTGGCTATCTTAAGTACATCACGAATCAACTTGACCTTCTCCTCGTAATCCTCGATCAAATCAGGTCCCAACAATTTGCGATCTCCAACTCCATTCCACATCAAAGGTGTCCTGCATTTCCTTCCATACAATGCCTCGAAGGGGCCATCTCAAGAACCGGCTTGATAGCTGTTGTTGTCACGAAAACTTCTGCGTGGGGTAAGTTATCATCCCAACTAGACCCATAGTCTAGCGCACAAGCTCTCAACATGTCCTCGAATCTGATTGACTCTCTCCGGCCCGCCCATCACTGTGGATGGAAGGTCAGATCTTGAACTCTAGTTCGGTACCCAAAGTTTTGTGTAATCGCTTCCAAAACTTTGAGGTAAACTGCGTTCCTCTATCCGGACACGATGCTCCTCGGAACTCCATGCGGACATACGATCCTCGGTCATATATATCTTTGCCACTTAGCACTTGTATAGGTGGTTTTCACGGAATGAAGTGAGCAACCTTGGTCAAACGATCCACTATCACCCAAATGGAATCATAACCTAATGGGTCTGGGTAACCCCGTGATAAAGTCCATACCAAGTTTATCCCATTTCCAATCGTATCGGCAGCGGCTGAAGTAAACCTCGCTGGTTTCGATGCTCCGCCTTTACTCTCGACATACATCACATATTGCCACATACTCGCAATCTCTCTTCATACCGCCCACCAAAAACTTTCCTTCAAGTCCAAATACATCTTGGTGTTGCTGGGTGTATCGAATATGGTGAGTCATGAGCCTCTGAAGAACCAACTTCCCGATCTACGGATCATTGGGTACACAAATCCGTTGCTCAAACCATATGGTTCCACTTTCATCCTCCACGGAATCATACGCTTTCCCTTTGCTCATCATTTCCTTTATCTCAGCAATACCTTGGTCCAACTTCCGGGCTTCTCTCGATTCTTCCCAACAAGGTGGATCAGACTCGAAAGGGCAACATAACCTCTTGGAACTATTTCCAACTGAAGGTCTCTAAGCTCATCACATAACTCCTGAGGTAAACCTCCTGCTGTAAGGGTATTAACATAACTCTTACGGCTCAAAGCATCCGCCACAACATTGGC
Source organism: Aegilops bicornis (assembly GCA_021605145.1). Classification (NCBI taxonomy): domain Eukaryota; kingdom Viridiplantae; phylum Streptophyta; class Magnoliopsida; order Poales; family Poaceae; genus Aegilops; species Aegilops bicornis. The sequence continues at coordinate 263,470,996 of CM038674.1, read as the reverse complement.
TTTTCCTGAATGATAATGCAGACTCATGTCATAATCCTTTATAAGTTCCAACCATCTCCTTTGCCCGAGATTCAACTCCTTCTGCGTGAAGATGTACTTCAAACTCTTGTGATCCGTGTAAACATCACAACGATTCCCAATAAGATAGTGTCTCCATGTCTTGAGTGCATGCACTGCGGCCGCTAACTCCAAATCATGCGTGGCATAATTCAACTCATGAGGTCGAAGCTGCCGTGAAGTATAAGCTACAACTTTTCCCTCCTGCATAAGAACACCTCCAAGTCCCCGACGTGAAGCATCACAATACACCGAAAGTCCTTGTGTACGCCGGCAGTGATTAGCACTGGGCTGTAACCAAACGCTTCCTCAACTCTTGAAAGCTGGCTTCACACTCTTCACCCAAACGAACTCGGTGTCCTTCTTCAACAACGCTTTCATGGGCCTTGCAATCTTGGAGAAATTTTCAATAAATCTCTGGTAAAATCCAGCAAGTCCAAGGAAACTGCGAATCTCGCCAACTGTGGTGGGTGCATTCCATTCATGGATCGACTCTACCTTGGTAGGGTCCATCGCAATCCCTTCACCGACACAACATGTCCAGGAATCCGACTTCCTTGAGCCAAAACTCACACTTCTGAACTTGGCATAAAGTTGATGTTCTCTGAGCTTCTCCAAAACCAAGCTAGATGTTCAGCGTGTTCCTCCTCATTCTTGGAGAAAACCAATATGTCATCAATGAATACCACAAACGAACTTATCCAAGAACTCCATGAACACCTTGTTCATCATGATCATAAAATAGGCGGGGGCATTAGTCAAACCAAAGGACATGATCAGATACTCATAAAGCCCATACCTTGTGGTAAAAGCGGTCTTGGGTATATCCTTCTCACGGATCTTCAATTGGTGATAACCCGATCGAAGATCGATCTTGAGAAAACACTAGCTCCTTCTAGCTGGTCAAACAAGTCATTGATCATCGGTAGGGGATACTTGTTCTTGATGGTCACCTCGCTCAAAGAGCGGTAATCCACACACATCCGCAGGTTCCATCCTTCTTCTCCACTAAGAGTACTGGGGCTCCCCAAGGTGATGAACTTCAGGCGAATATACCCTTTCTCTAGCAACTCCTTAACTGCTTCTTGACTTCCTCCAAATCATTAGCGGGCATCCGATACGGCCTCTTGGAGATAGGTCCCAGACTGGCAGCAACTCAATCAAAAACTCAATCTCCGATCTGGCGGCATACCCAGTAACTCCTCCTAAATACATCGATAATCCTTCACCATCGGGTACTTCTTCCCCGACAACTCCCGTAAGAGAGTTCACCCGAGTCCTCTTAGGCTTAAGCACGGATACATACTTGATCCTCTTCTTCTCCGGGTGGTGAGAAAAATCGATCTACTAGCACAATCAATGTTTCCCTCATACTTGGACATCCAATCCATCCCTAGGATTACATCCAACCCTTGTGACTCTAGTATGATCATATCCGTGGGAAAAACATGTCCCCCTATGTTCAAAGGCAACTGGAAACATCCCTGACTAGCCATAGACTCGGCTCCTGGGGAACTCACTAGAACGGGTGACTTAAGAGCCACTAGAGGCAACTTATGTTTATCCACGAATCCCCTTTGATATGAATGAATGCGATGCACCAAAGTGTCAAAAAGAATGAGTGCTGGAAATGAATTAACCAAGAACTTACCAATCATTGCGTCAGTCGCTCATAGACCTCTTCCACATTGACATGATTCACATGCCCCTTAGTGAATGGATTAGGTTTCTTGCCTCCGTAATTCCCATTTCCATTCCCATTCGCTGCTCGACACTCATTGGAGTAGTGCCTGTCTTCTTGCATTTGAAGCAAGTGATGTGACTCGAGATCTTTCTTCATTGGTGTAGAAGAGTTGAAATGCTTTGATTGCCATTCCCTCCATTGCCATTGCCATTGCCATGCTTATGACCATGGTGGTTGTGTCCATTTCCTCCATCTTGAATGTGACCTCCATGGTTATGATGATTCCTCCAAACTTGCTAGTGCACGATCCGTAACTTCCCGAGTACGGGTCAGAAGCGGGTTTCGTTGAACTCCGTAGTTATACTTCCCATGACCGTATTTCCTCTTACGATTCTCCATCCGCCGGTGCTTGCCTTCGAGAATGGTAGCCTTATCAACCAACTCACGATAGTTCGCAAAAGGTCGCCATACCAATCGAACTCCCAACTCATCGCTCGGTCCCTCCAGAAACTTCTCCGCTTGCATTTGCATCGGTGGCCACGTCCTGCAGGGCATAACGGCCAACTTCTTGAACTCATCAACATATCGAGATACCGTGTGTCCTCCTGGCGCAAGTTGCAGAACTCCTTCTTCTTCGACTCATGGCTCCGAGACATGAGCAAGGCGGAATGCCCTGCCGGAACTGAGTCCAAGTCACACTCTCCAAGGGGTATGTGGTGGTGTAGTTCTCCCACCAAGCAGCCGGGCCATCCAAATGATGCGGCAAACTTCACCTTCTCAAAGCATCATTGCATCCTCGCCGTGGCTAGCTCCCTTCCTATCTTGCGGAGCCGGTCATCATATGACGATCGGTCCGTGCTTCTTTGGAGAACACGGGTGGGTTCAGCCTCGTAAAACGGGTAAGACTCACAACCGGGGTGGCGGCGGTGGGTTGTTGTTGGGGTTGTTCTCGTTCGTTACGAATGAGCATCCAGATAAGAGCATTCTCATTGTTGGATCAATTGCGTGAGCTCCGGCGGAAAGTTGAACCCGGGTCACGTCTTGGAGGCATCGATGGGTTTAGAGTGGATGAGAAGTTAGAATAGGATAAGGCCTAGTGAGTACAATCACACTACCCATATGCACATGATAGCAATAAAACTTCAAATCACTCCAATTCAATTTCAACCAAGAGGTCCACAAGAAAAATCAAACCTCAGGTAAGCCCTGTCACAAGATTTGACAAGGTCTCACAAATGAGATAAAACTAATCGGATAACGTAAATCAATTTCTAACTCTCATGGTGGTATAAAATCTAACTCTCATAGGATGAGGACCACCAACCATGTTGACATCAGTGTCCTTGCATCACCGCTTGTGTCGCTATCTCCAAGCTCATCATCCCGGTCCTTGTCTCCGGCTGATGTAATCTCCATAAGAGTGATCCTCCGGATGTTTTCTCCCTCATCCAGCTTCTCCTCGGCTTCCTCAAGCTCAAGCTTGTGTCGCCGATCTTCTCTCGCAGCAAGGCCCAGCTCTCCCTCATGCTTGATGCGAAGGCCCGGAGTTCCTCCTCGAGATCGGCCTTGCGGGTCATGAGGTTCTTGATGACGATCATGTTGTCGACAACCCAGCTCCATCATACGAATGTGATCCTCCATGTCCTGGATATGGGATGCTATCGCCTCGCCCTCCGTGGTACGCACCACATCTCCATTTGCGTCAGGGCGTCCGTGACATCACGAAGGAGGACCTCTTGAGGTCTTCGCCATACTCCTCCGAATGCGCCCGAGAGCAATGTGAGCAGCGATGCCTCGCCAAGCCCCATGTTGCAAGATTCCACATGGAAATCAATGGGCTTAGTGCGGTTTCCGAGGATGCGCTCGGGGATATGGGCATCGATCCTCCAACGTGTCTCCTCGGGCAAGGTGGCGGTGAAGGTTCCAAGAAAAGTGGGAAGCCCAATCTTCGTGTGCTTCACGATCTTCATCACCGCCGCCAAAGGGCATGGTCTCATCGGGCTGCTCGAACTCAACAATGGCGGACTGACATCTACATTTTGAAAGAGGGAAGAAATTAGTCTGAAGTAAAGGCAGACGAGACAAAAGGATATATAGGGAAAGTGAAAAAGTTTTTTATCCTATGGCTTTTCCATTTTCTAGGGTCACGCCCCATACCAACGTGGTGCTCGATACCATCTTGTAGCGACGACTCGGTAAGAGTCGAAGTCTCTGCTTACCGTGCATAGTCCTCGGACCGACTTGGTTAGCATTACGATTCGATGAAATAATGTAAATAACACACATCTCTTTATTACATCGATAATCCAGAGCAATACATTTATTACAAAATAGGGCATAGAGCCAATAAACAAATCATGCGGAAGCAAAGTAGTAAATGAGTCCAACTCCACGAGCAAGGTTGAGTGTAGATCATCGACCTATCGCACCTTAATCCTCGTCGGATATATACGCAACGTGATAAGTTGCAGCCATATAGGTCAAGACATTGAATGTACTTGGCAAGTCACATCATAAGTGTAAAGAGCCTATTTGTACATGCAATTTGGCTGGTGGAAAGCTCTAAGTTTAGTTTTTGCATAAAGCTAGTTTTTCCCTATTAGAAAAGATGTTATTCTTCTACTACACATTTGCATTGGATGAGTTGGAAAACCCAACTCCATCCGCTCCCAAATTTCATTTAAATCCCAACTGTTTATTTAAAGGTGAGGAGATCTCCGGCATTTCCACTACTAGATGCTCAACTTGTCCGTGAATCGGGACACAGCTAATCGATTAAGTTTTAACACATTGCAGAGGTTTGCGCACTGTTCCCCACAAGACTCGGTCGCCTCCCTTGAAGTTCTCCCACTGCTTGGCGTTTGAGAACAGGATGATCGAGACATAGTCTTTCGAAATTATTCCCCTTTAACCCACGGAAATGCCGGTACACCTACTCATTCTACATCTGCTAGCCTATCCGGAAGAGGTCATACTATCTACTCAACTAAGCCAGAGCCCATGTTGGCTTGTGGCTGCACACGTAAGCTTCTAGACATGATAATACGATTGATCTCTTTGAGCCTGAGCGGACGGTCCACTAGTGGTGCACCACCATGGATTTCCATGCGTTCTAATCGCATTTCGCCACCATTCCAACAAGTTTCCACCCAGGTAGTTCATTAATTATCTTAGGTCCTATTTACTACATTGTCACTCATACTTTACAATGATCACTCCCCAATCCACGTCTACTTAGCGAAGCAACATAATGTAAAACGATGGCGACAATGTTATAAGGTTCAGACCTACCTCAATGAACTCATCGGGTGAAAAGCATAGTCATGCGGCATCAATTTCTATCATGCAGTCCCATCGCAAAGAACTACGATGCATAATAAAAACATAGGTAATGAATTATGATCAAGATGCAACTTGCCTTGGTAATTGGTTGAATTCTAAAGATCGATAATATTACGCTTCAGACCGCAATCTACCGCAAAGAAGATAAACAAACATAAGCAAACATTCTAGAGAACCAGAAAGAACATGCAAGGCAAAAGTCTCTAAAAACCAAATGAACAAACATCACACTTAACTAGCATGAAAATATTCCAGGTGCAAAACAACATAAGCACATGGTTCAAGAAGTGATGTGAACTATAGTGCATACTATGCATACTAGTAAAATATTAATAGGCAGATTCTAGTGTGTGAAAATTATTGTGACAAAGTTCCAGGTGATAGGGTTTGGCTACGGTGGCGTAATGCAAAAAGAATCAACTTAATCAGAGCTACGGTTTGAGAGATATGGCCATTTGAAGTTTGAATTCAAATCTGAATAAATTCAAATTTGAATCTGACAAAGTTTGTAAAAAGGATACCACTGGATAGATCTAAACAATACGAAGAATTTTCCGCTGGTTTCATCGAGTTTGGATCTACTGGTTAAAAGTTATGGCTAATCTAAGTTCGTGGGACTAATCTGTGATTTCTAGGGACTAAGCAAAGAAGAAAACTATCGCGAACCAAGTCCTCGCCACGTGGCGGGCTGGGTGGTGGCTGGCAGCGTCTGCGAAGCGCATACTAACGCATCGCTAAACAAGAAAAACAAAGTGGCGGCGGCTAACTAAAGAAAAGCGACGCCGGTTTAAATAAACCGCGACGGTCTAAGGGAACCGCGGTTAACCGCTGCACCTCTTCGCAAAATAAAAAAAACGAACCTAATCTAATCTGGGCCGTCCATGCTAGATCGAACGGGCGAGGGTGGGGTGGTGGCTCACAGTGGGTGGTGGTGGTGGCCGGCGACGATGAAGGCGGCGGCGCGACGTCGGTGACGGAGGGGGCGGCGGCTACGGCGGTCCTCGGCGTCGGGGAAGAAGACGGGGAGGTCCGGCACGGCGTCCGCGATCCGCTGGTGGGGTTGGCGGGCGGCGGGGTGGTCGGCGACGAGCGTAGGGAGGCGGCGGCGTTCGGAGCTCCGGTGAGGACGCGGCACGTCGGGGCGTCGTCTCCGGTGGTCCCTAAGGGCAAAGAAAATGTCAAACGGATGCTCATCGACCCGGGAAATATTTTGGTGAAGAAGAACAAGGTCGGGGCGGTTTACTGGCGGCGTTTTACTCCGGCAAGGAAGCTCCGGCTCCGGCGAGATCCAAAGCGGAGGGCGTCGGCTACGGGTGTTGTGAGGCAAAACGAGATGGCGAGATCGACAGAGGGGGTCCTGGCCTTTATATAGGCGAGGGCAGAGGGCTCTGGTCGACGGATAAGCGTTATCCGCGAGGGCCTCGCCCGTGATTCTTGAGGAGTTGCGGCGAGCTCATCCGAGCGGGCAAGCGGGAGGTTGAGACGAGTGACGAGCGGGGCCCGCTGGCAAAGGGCGTGAGAGGAGGCGGCGAAGGAGAGTGAAAGCCAGATCGGCCAGGCGGGAGGCTTGGCGGGCGGGCCTTGGGCTGGGCCAAAATGGCGAAAGGGCGAATGGGCGCTCTGGGCGAACCGATTCGGTCCAGTTGCGGTGAGTGCGTGCGTTGTATTTTTTAAAACGAAGACTCACGGGGCCCTAAACAATTCAAAAGAATTAATAAAAATACCACAATAATTTCTAAAATAACTATACAATATTTAGAACCTAATGAACATTAACTTAAGCACAGAACATTTTTTTAAAATATTTTCCTAATGCAGTTAATGCATTTTTTGCAAATAAACCAAATACCAATAAACTCCAAAACTTCAAATAATATTCAAAATAAAATTTCCCACTCTTTTATATTTTGAGGAAGTCATCTTATCCCTCTCATTTGTTTTTTCGAGTGGAAAAATATTATTTGAATATTTTAAAAACTCCAAAATGCAAGGAAATATGATATGCATTGAATGATTCTATTAACATCCAAATTTAATAAAAATTGGGATGTTACAAGAACTCACATACTTATTGCAAAAATCTACAAGTCATCAAAAACCAAGCATTACGCGCATGCTCCTAGGGGGATAGATTGGTAGGAAAAGACCATCGCTCGTCCCCGACCGCCACTCATAAGGAAGACACTCAAAGAACACCTCATGTTTCAAATTTGTTACATAACGTTTACCATACGTGCATGCTACGGGACTTGCAAGCTTCAACACAAGTATTTCTCAAATTCACAACTACTCAACTAGCACAACTTTGATATCACTACCTCCATGTCTCAAAACAATCATCAAGCATCAAACTTCTCTTAGTATTCAACACACTCATAAGAAAGTTTTTACTAATGTTGAATACCTAGCATATTAGGATTATTTAAGCAAATTACCATGGTGTTTAAGACTCTCAAAATAATCTAAGTGAAGCATGAGAGATCAATAGTTTCTATAAAAACAAATCCACCACCGTGCTCTAAAAGATATAAGTGAAGTACTAGAGCAAAAACTATATAACTCAAAAGATATAAGTGAAGCACATAGAGTATTCTAATAATTTCTGAATCATGTGTGTCTCTCTCAAAAGGTGAGTAGAGCAAATATGATTGTGGTAAACTAAAAAGCAAAGACTCAAATAATACAAGATGCTCCAAGCAAAACACATATCATGTGGTGAATAAAAATATAGCTCCAAGTAAAGTTACCTATGGAAGTAGACGAAAGAGGGGATGCCTTCCGGGGCATCCCCAATCTTTGGCTTTTAGGTGTCCTTAGATTATATTAGGGTGCCATGGGCATCCCCAAGCTTAGGCTCTTGCCACTCCTTGTTCCATAATCCATCAAATCTTTCACCCAAAACTTGAAAACTTCACAACTTAAAACTTAATGAAAAATCTCGTGAGCTCTGTTAGTGAAAGAAAACAAAAGACCACTTCAAGTTACTGTAATGAACTCATTATTTATTTATATTGGTGTTAAACCTAATGTATTCCAACTTCTATATGGTTTATAAACTATTTTATTAGCCATAGATTCATCAAAATAAGCAAACAACACACGAAAAACAGAATCTGTCAAAAACAGAACAGTCTGTAGTAATCTGTAACTAACGCAAACTTCTGGAACTCCAAAAATTCAGCCAAAATAGGAAGACCTATAAAATTTATTTGTTGATCAGCAGAAATTAGAATCAATATTTTATCACCTTCTGGGGATTTTTAACAATTGTTTTCGTGAACAGAAAGTTTCTGGAATTTACAGCAAGATCAAATAACTATCATCCAAGAAGATCCTATAGGTTTAACTTGGCACAAACACTAATTAAAACATAAAAACAAATCTAAACAGAGGCTAGAACAAATATTTATTCCTAAACATAAGCAAAAAGCAAAAAACTAAAAATAAAATTGGGTTGCCTCCCAACAAGCGCTATCGTTTAACGCCCCTAGCTAGGCATAATAGCAAGGATAGATCTAGGTATTGACATCTTTGGCTTTCAATTTTTTAGCGGAATCAAGCTCGAATGCGCGAGGTTCTTTACGTTTCCCTTCATATTCAGAAATTTTTAGATCTAAAGAATCCAACCGCTTATTGCAAAGAGTAATCAACATATTCATGCGGTGAATATTTCCGCTAACGTTCTTAAGAGGCTCAAGAGACTTTTGTAAAATCTTAGTTACTTCGCAAAATTTTTCAAAAACTTGTGTCTCTTCCTGGGTATGTTGTGGCCCCTTTTCTTGGGGTAGTGTTCCCACTACCCCCTCTATGATTTCATGCGCAACACTGGGATCAATTTCAATAAAATTTCCTTTGGCAACACAATCCAAGAGTTGTCTATGGGACATATTTAGTCCAACGTAAAAACTGCAAAGCAAAATTCTAAAACTCACCTCTAGGGTGCAATTACGATAAGATTCCATCATCCTATACCAAGCATCTTTTAAATTTTCTCCGTGTCTTTGTTTAAAGTTAAGAACTTCAAACTCAGGGGACAAAGGAACAGATAGGGGACTAGCCATAACGACAAGCAAACGAAAAAGAGGCAAACGGAAACGAGAGGGCGAATAAAACGGTAAGAGTGAAGTGGGGAGAGGAAAATGACATGCAAATGGCAAATAATGTAATGCGGGAGATAAGGGTTTGTGATGGGTACTTGGTATGTTGACTTTTATGAGACTCCCAAGAACGGCGCCAGTAAATCCTTCTTGCTACCTCTTAAGCAAGGTTGGTTTTCTCTTGAAGAGGAAAGGGTGATGCAGCAAAGTAACGTAAGTATTTCCTCAGCTTTTTGAGAACCAAGGTATCAATCCAAAGAGGAGGCCACGCATGAGTCCCTCGCACCTACACAAACAAATAAATCCTCGCAACCAACGCGATAAGGGGTTGTCAATCCCTACACGGTCACTTACGAGAGTGAGATCTGATAGATATGATAAGAGAATATTTTTGGTATTTTTTAGGATAGAGATGCAAAGTAAAGAAAGTAAAATAAAAACAGCGCCAGAAATAGATTGTTGTCGGGAGATTAATATGATGGAAAATAGACCCGGGGGCCATAGGTTTCACTAGTGGCTTCTCTCAAGAACTTAAGTATTACGGTGGGTGAACAAATTACTGTTGAGCAATTGACATAATTGAGCATAGTTATGAGAATATCTAGGTATGATCATGTATATATGCATCACGTCCAGATAAGTAGACCGACTCACTTTTGCATCTACTACTATTACTCCACACATCGACCGCTATCCAAAGATGCATCTAGAGTATTAAGTTCATAAGAACAGAGTAACGCTTTAAGCAAGATGACATGATGTAGAGGTATAAACTCATGCAATATGATATAAACCCCATCTTGTTATCCTCGATGGCAACAATACAATACGTGCCTTGCTACCCCTACTGTCACTGGGAAAGGACACCTCAAGATTGAACCCAAAGCTAAGCACTTCTCCCATTGCAAGAAAGATCAATCTAGTAGGCCAAACCAAACTGATAATTCGAAGAGACTTGCAAAGATAACCAATCATACATAAAAGAATTCAGAGAAGATTCAAATATTGTTCATAGATAAACTTGATCATAAACCCACAATTCATCGGTCTCAACAAACACACCGCAAAAAGAAGATTACATCGAATAGATCTCCACGAGAGAGGGGAGAACATTGTATTGAGATCCAAAAAGAGAGAAGAAGCCATCTAGCTAATAACTATGGACCCGAAGGTCAGAGGTAAACTACTCACACATCATCGGAGAGGCTATGGTGTTGATGTAGAAGCCCTCCGTGATCGATGCCTCCGTGAGCTCCTAACAGGCCCCAAGATGGGATCTCACTGCATGAAGGTTGCGGGCGGTGGAATTAGATTTTGGCTCCGTGATCGTAGTTTGGGGCAATGAGGTATATATAGGAGGAAGGAGTACGTCGGTGGAGCAACAGGGGGTCCATGAGGGTGGAGGGCGCGCCTAGGGGGTAGACGCGCCCACTACCTCGTGCCCTCCTGGTTGATGTCTTGACGTAGGGTCCAAGTCCTCTGGATCACGTTCGTTCCGAAAATCACGTTCCCGAAGGTTTCATGCCGTTTGGACTCCGTTTGATATTCTTTTTACGAAACTCTGAAATAGGCAAAAAAACAACAATTCTGGGTTGGGCCTCCGGTTAATAAGTTAGTCCCAAAAATAATATAAAAGTGTATAATAAAGCCCAATAATGTCCAAAACAAAATATAATATAGCATGGAGCAATCAAAAATTATAGATACGTTGGAGACGTATCAAGCACCAATCACAGCACATGGCCGATGCTTCTGTGCATATATAACCTAGCTCCTTGGTTGTGTATGAAGAAAAAATAAATTACGATGTCAATGATTATCCAAGGCCCAAAGCATCCTGGAAATGACATCGACATTTACTTTCACCCATCGGGTAGAAGAACTGCGACAATGTGGATAGATGCTACCGTCAGAAATGTTATGATGCTTACGGAAAGGAGATTTTTGATCTACATGCGATCTTTGGTGCACACCATTCAAGATATGCCGGCATTAGGCAACTCATTAGGGCAGAAAACAAAGGGAGATGTAGGGTGTGTCACATGCATGGATAGGACAGCTAGCAGAAGACTTCCCAACTCGCACAAAACAAAGGTATTTAAGGCCATCGTAGGTTCTACGGAAAACTGACCCATACCAAAAGATGAAAGCTGAATTTGATGGTACGATGAGGCAAAAAGTGGGCCCAAGACCCTATGACGGGGAGGTGGTCCACAACATGGCTAAAAAAATTAATGTTGTTCTTGGCAAGAACCACCCTTTGACGTTGAAACAAACACCCAAGGGTCAAGTAGACCGACTCCTGCCTACATCTACTACTATTACTCCACACATCGACCGCTATCCAGCATGCATCTAGAGTATTAGGTTCATAAGAACAGAGTAAGGCTTTAAGCAAGATGACATGATGTAGAGGGATAAACTCATGCAATATGATATAAACCCCATCTTGTTATCCTCGATGGCAACAATACAATACGTGCCTTGATGCCCCTCATCACATCGGGAAAGGACACCGCAAGATTGAACCCAAAGCTAAGCACTTCTCCCATTGCAAGAAAGATCAATCTAGTAGGCCAAACCAAACTGATAATTCAAGAGACTTGCAAAGATAACCAATCATACATAAAATAATTCATAGAAGATTCAAATATTGTTCATAGATAAACTTGATCATAAACCCACAATTCATCGGTCTCAACAAACACACCGCAAAAGAAGATTACATCGAATAGATCTCCACGAGAGAGGGGGAGAACATTCTATTGAGATCCAAAAGAGAGAAGAAGCCATCTAGCTAATAACTATGGACCCAAGGTCCGAGGTAAACTACTCACACATCATCGGAGAGGCTATGGTGTTGATGTAGAAGCCCTCCGTGATTGATGCCCTCGTGGAGCTCCTAATGTGCCCCAAGATGGGATCTCACGAATGCAGAAGGTTGTGGCGGTGGAATTAGGTTTTGGCTCCATATCCGTAGTTTGGGGGCAATGAGGTATATATAGGAGGAAGGAGTACGTCGGTGGAGCAACAGGAGGCCCATGAGGGTGGAGGGCGCGCCTAGGGGGTAGGCACACCCACTACCTCGTGCCCTCCTGGTTGATTTCTTGATGTAGGGTCCAAGTCCTCTGGATCACGTTTTTTCCGAAAATCACGTTCCCGAAGGTTTCATTCCGTTTGGACTCCATTTGATATTCTTTTTCTGCGAAACTCAAATAGGCAAAAACAGCAATTAAGGTTGGGCCTCCGGTTAATAAGTTAGTCCCAAAAATAATATAAAATTGTATAATAAAGCCCAATAATGTCCAAAACAGAATATAATATAGCATGGAGCAATCAAAAATTATAGATACGTTGGAGACGTATCAAGCACCAATCACAGCACATGGCCGATGCTTCTGTGCATATATAACCTAGCTGCTAGGTTGTTTATGAAGAAAAAATACATTACGATGTCAATGATTATCCAAGGCCCAAAGCAACCTGGAAATAATATCGACATTTACTTTCAGCTACTGGTAGAGGAACTGCTGACAATGTGGATAGATGCGCCTGCTGTAAAATGTTATGATGCTTACGGAAAGGAGATTATTGATCTACATGCGATGCTGGTGCACACCATTCAAGATATGCCGGCATTAGGCAACTCATTAGGGCAGAAAACAAAGGGAGATGTAGGGTGTGTCACATGCATGGATAGGACAGCTAGCAGAAGACTTCCCAACTCGCACAAAACAGTGTATTTGCGTCATCGTAGGTTCTTACGGAAAACTCACCCATACCGAAAGATGAAAGCTGAATTTGATGGTACGACAGAGGCAGGTGCGGGCCCAAGACCCTATGACGGGGAGGTGGTCCACAACATGGCTAAATTTTTTAATGTTGTGCTTGGCAAGAACCACCCTTTGACGGTGAAACAAACACCCAAGAGTCAAGTGTTTAAGAAGAAGTCGGTGTTCTGGAAATTACCTTACTGGGAGATTCTACGTGTACGTCACTGCATCGATGTCATGCACGTAGAGAAGAACGTATGTGAGAGCATCCTTGGTACTCTGCTTAAGATTAAAGGTAAAATAAAGGATGGTGACGGTTCACGGCTCGATATGCTTGCTGATTAATCAAAACACAAGAGTGAAGCAGAAGATGATGAAAAATTCATCAAAGCTCACCAGAGTTACTATTTCAGTACAAAAGAAGCAACACAGTTCTTCACCTATTTGTTGCCAGTTAAGACACCCTCTTCCTACTGGGCAAACATTAGAAGTCTCGTGGATGTGAGCTCAGGTAAAATGAAGTTGGGACACATGGAGTCACATGATTGCCATGTAATGTTGACACAAATCCTCCCGATGGCCATCGGGAATCTGATGGACAAAGATATAAGAAACACACTCATTGACCTCTGTGATTTCTTCAACCAACTATGGCAGAAAGTTGTAAATCCTGAAGAGTTGGATCATATGCAAGATGATATTGCAAGAATATATGTTTTTCCCACCATCATTCTTTGATGTCATGGTCCATCTCCACTGTGCACCTTGTCGACGAGATAAAGTATTGTAGTCCTGTGTTTCTTCGCAACAAGTATCCCTTCGAGTGGTTCATGGGAATACTGAAGCGCTTTTGTCGGAACCGAAACCATCCAGAGGCAAGCATCCTACAAGGTTATATCACGGATGTAGCGACCGGACCTCAAACAGTCTGATCTCTGTGCATCAGTGTCATCCCTGGATCGGTAATGCTGACATGCACAGTACTTGAGGATTTATAACAGAGTAGCAATCACACACTTATTACATCGAATGTCTCAAAAGAGAACTTATTACAATAAATATGGCTTAAGGCCATCTAAAATCGATAACAGCGGAAGGCTTGGAAGATAAAATGAGTCCATCAACTCCAACGGCATCACTGAGTGAAAGACAATGACCTATGGCTCCTTACTCGTCGTCTGAAAAGTCTGCAACATGAACGTTGCAGCCCGAAACGGGTCAGCACATGGAATATCCTAGCAATGTAACACATAGAGTAATGAACAGAATAGTTGCTATCACTACATGCATATTTGGCTGGTGGAGGCTGTATGGTTAATATGTCTTTGCGAAAAGCCAACTTTTCCCTACAACAAAGGAATAAATTTTATTTAACTATCATGGTGGTTGTTAAACATTGTGAAGGTTCCTCCAACTCAATCCCAATTAAGCATCATCGTTAAACCCAATCAAATTATATAAGGGTGATGAGATCAACATGATAATCCAAGAACCAGATACTCAAGATGTCCATAACCGGGGACACGGCTAACCATGATTAGTTTGTACACTCTGTAGAGGTTTGCGCACTTTTCCCCATAAGACTCGAATAGATCCATGGTCGGAGATTCGAGACACAGTCTTTCTGAAGCATTAACTCTCTACTCTGGATAGACAGTACCACCTACAACCCACTACATCTACTAGTCTACCTCTTCAAGAGCTTCACGCAACTTACTCAACTATGCCAGAGCCCATAATGGCTTGTGGCCGCACACGGAAGTTTCTAGCAAGAATAATCTTACGATCCCTTTGAGCCTGGGTGGCGGGCCGTAGGATATCCTAGGACAACACTGGATTCTCCAGGTGCCCACAAGCAATCCACCCGGATGTGTATTAAAGTTGCCATCTTAAGTTGAACCATTAATTAACAAACTCACATCTGTCATGAATACACTCAAACCCAATCCACGTCTACGAGCATAGCATAGCAATATAAGCAACGTAGAAGTAACTCCCATAGGTTTGATAATAAACACGTGAATAGGTACTACCTCATCTACTTCCCAAAACCCACAAGTTAATAAAATCTTAACCATGCAATTGTTTGAGGATTGATCTAATGCAGTAAAACTGGGTAGTAAAGAGGTATGATCAAATTGTTACTTGCCTTGCTGATGATCCGTGAAACCTAGAGACTCGTAGTAGCACGCCGCACTCCGTGTACTCTATCGCAAACAAACAAGCATATAATAAGCACTCAACTAGAAGCACGGGTAAAACTCAAATAAGAGATCTAACCAGAAGTTCAACTTTAGAACTCCGGGTTGCAAAAAGAATCAAATCAAACGAAGCAACGAAACTCAAACTGCGAAAGAAACAAGATCCGTTTACTAATCTGGACTTAAGTCAAATTTTACAGTAGCAAAATCTTGTTCAAGTTGGTTAAACAGAAAGAGGGCTTCGAAATGAAGATCTAGGCGCTTGAATCGCCTGATTCCGATAAATTAGCGAAAACATAAACTAAAACCAAAATCGGGTCAGAAATCGCGATCGAAAATAATCGTGGAAAACCCTGGAAAAAGAAAAACTGACGAACAGGCTAACGAACGAACGTTCGCTGTCTGCGGTTAACGGGTGAAAACCGTTCGTTAAAATGAACTTACGAACGGGCGTTCGCTAAATAACTAAACCGGAAAAAAACAAAACCCGATCTAAAGTAAAATAACCGAGGTTTCTAAAAAAAACATACGGTTTTCGTTACGAAAACCGGCGGCTACCTCGGGATGCGTGGCAGCGGCGGTCAACTCGGCGGCGAGGGCAACGATGGCATCCGTGGCGCGGCATCCGGCGAAGGCGGCGCGGGTCGTGTGGCGCGTGGCAAGGCGGTCTTGATCATGGGTTAGGGTTAGGGTTCGGTGGCGGCGGCGGGTGGGCTGGGGTGGGCTGCGGGATCGGCGGGGCGGCTTATAAAGCCTGGGGCGGCGGAAGTCCTAGTCGGGTACGGCCCGACTAAGTCGGTTGACTTTTTTTTAAATAATTCCGCATAGAAAAACAAATAAAATAAATACTAAACGGACTCCAAAAATCCTAAAATAAACTTTTCCCGTCCTCTAAAAATATAGCAGACAAGGTGAACATTTATTTGGGCCCTTAATGTAATTTTGAAAAACGCATATTTTTTCTAATTCAAACAAAATAGCAATAAAAACTCCGAATAAAATCTCATTTGATTTTAATATTAAATCTCTAATATTTCTTTATTTTGGGGAAGTCATTTTATCCCCTCTCTTCTATGTTCATAAAAGAAATATTCGAAGAGATAATAACTAAAATCAAACGATCCTCTTTTCAAAATTTGAGAAAAACTCAAATATGAAATTAACGAAATCTCCAACTCTCTCCGTGGGTCCTTGAGTTGCGTAGAATTTCTAGGATCAAGCCAAAATGCAATAAAATATGATTTGCAATGATGATCTAATGTATAACATTGCAAATTGAAAATTTGGGATGTTACAAACCTACCCCCCTTAAGATGAATCTCGCCCTCGAGATTCGGGTTGGCTAGAAAATAGGTGAGGGTGATCCTTCCGTAGGTCTTCCTCTCGTTCCCATGGGGCTTCATCCTCGGTATGGTGGCTCCACTGAACTTTACAAAACTTGATAACCTTGCTGCGTGTGACTCGGCTGGCAAACTCAAGAATCTTCAATGGTTTCTCCTCGTAGGTCAAATCGCTATCCAACTGAATCGCTTCGAGTGGCACTGTATCTCTCAGAGGAATTTCAGCCATCTCTGCGTGGCACTTCTTCAACTAAGAAACATGGAACACATCGTGATCTCCTGACAATCCTTCGGGCAACTCCAACTTGTAAGCAACTTCTCCCATACGTTCCAAAACCTTGTATGGTCCCACAAAATGTGGTGCTAACTTTCCCTTAACTCCAAAACGCTTCACTCCTCGAAGTGGGGACACACGAAGATACACTGCCTCGACTTCAGAATCGCCTCTCATGCGTTTAGAATCCGCATAGCTCTTCTACCTGGACTGGGCTACCTTGAGTCTATCGCGAATCAGTTTAACCTTCTCTTCAGACTCTTTAATTAAATCTGCTCCAAACAACTGACGATCTCCAACTTCATCCCATAACAACGGTGTCCTGCATCTCCTTCCGTACAATGCTTCGGAAGGGGCCATCCTCAAACTGGTTTGATAGCTGTTATTGTAAGAGAACTCTGCATATGGCAAATTGTTGTCCCAACTAGATCCATAGTCTAGCGCACAAGCTCTCAACATGTCCTCCAGAATCTGATTGACTCTCTCAGTCTGTCCATCTGTCTGCGGGTGAAAAGTTGTACTGAACTCTAGCCTGGTTCCCAAAGTCTCATGCAACTGATTCCAAAACTTTGAGGTAAATTGGGTTCCTTTTATCTCGATACAATGGTCTCGAACTCCATGCGGACATACGATCCTGGTCATGTATATCTTTGCCAACTTAGCACCTTTGGTGTAAGTGGTCTTCACTGGGATGAAATGAGCTAACTTCGTCAAACGATCGACTACAACCCATATCGAGTCATAGCCTGAACGAGTCCTGGGCAATCCCGTGATAAAATCCATGCCTAGTTTATCCCACTTCCATTCGGGTATCGGCAATGGCTGCAACAATCCAGCTGGCTTTTGATGTTCTGCCTTCACTCTCTGACATACATCACAAACTGCTACATACTCCGTAATATCGTTCTTCATTCTGGTCCACCAGAAACTGTCCTTCAAATCCAGGTACATCTTGGTATTTCCTGGGTGAATCGAATACGGCGAATCATGGCCCTCTTGCAGTATCAACTTCCTGATCTCCGGATCATTAGGCACATATACGCGGTCCTCAAACCGTAAGGTATCGTGTTCATCCTCACGAAATCATTTAGCCTTTCCTTTGCTCATCCTTTCCTTTATCTCGACAATCTCCTTGTCCGTCTTCTGAGCTTCTCGAATCTTATCCATCAAAGTAGACTGAATCTCCAATGCTGCTACATAACCTCTCCATACTATTTCCAAACATAGCTCACGAAGATCCTCTGCTAACTCCTTGGGTAATCCTCCGGTCATGAGTGTGTTGACATGACTCTTGCGGCTCAACGCATCAACTACTACGTTAGCCTTTCCAGGATGATAATGCAACTTCATATCATAATCCTTAATAAGATCCAACCATCTCCTCTGCCTGAGATTCAACTCCTTCTGCGTGAAGATATACTTCAAACTCTTGTGATCCGTGTACACCTCACAATGGTTTCCGATGAGAAAATGTCTCCATGTCTTCAACGCATGCACTACGGCTGCTAACTCCAAATCATGGGTAGCATAATTCAACTCATGGGGTTTAAGCTGTCGTGAGACATATGAGACAACTCTTCCCTCCTGCATAAGCACTGCTGCAAGTCCTCGACGAGAAGCGCCATAATACACTGGTAATCCTTGCGCTGATCCGGAAGAATCAACACCGGAAGGTAACCAAACATTTCTTCAACTCTTGAAAATCGGCCTCACATTCCTCACCCATTTGAACTTGGTGTCCTTCGCAACAACTCCGTCATGGGTTTTGCAATCTTCAGAAATTTTCAATGAACCTCTCCTGAGTATCCTGCGAGTCCAAGAAAACTCCGGATCTCTCCAACTGACGTGGGTGCTTCCCAATTTGTCACAATGACAACTTTGGTAGGGTCTACTGCTATTCCTTCTCTGGATATAACATGTCCGAGGAATCCAACTTCCTTCAAAACAAAACTCACACTTGCTGAACTTAGCATATAGCTGATGTTCTCTGAGCTTCCCAAGTACCAAACACAAATGCTCCTTATGCTCCTCTTCATTCTTCGAGTAGACCAAAATATCGTCAATGAACACCACGACGAACTTATCCAAAAACTCCATAAACACCTTGTTCATCATGTTCATAAAATAGGAAGGTGCGTTAGTCAGACCAAATGACATAACGGTATACTCATATAGCCCGCACCTTTGTGGTAAAAGCTGTCTTAGGTATATCCCGCTCTCGAATCTTAATTTGGTGGTACCCTGATCGCAGATCGATCTTGGAAAACACTTTAGCGCCTTGCAGCTGGTCAAACAAATCATTGATCATCGGTAGTGGATACTTATTCTTGATTGTTACTTCATTCAATCCTCGATAATCCACAACCATCCTCAATGATCCATCCTTCTTTTCCACTAGAAGCACTGGTGATCCCCAAGGTGACGAGCTTGGGCGAATATAGCCTTTATCCAGTAACTCCTTTATCTGCTTCTTAATTTCCTCTAAATCCTTAGCGGGCATCCTGTATGGTCTCTTAGATATTGGCCCTGTGCCTGGCAAAAGATCGATCAAAAACTCAATGTCTCTATCCGGTGGCATGCCTGGCAATTCTTCTGGAAATACATCCAGGAAATCCTTCACCACTGGTACTTCCTCCTGTAAAACTCCTGATAAGGAATTCACTTGATTCCTATTCGGCACATGCCGGGATACATACTTGATCCTTCTTCCTTCTGGGGTGGTAAGCAAAATCGACTTCATCAAGCGCAGTCAATGTTCCCTCCATACTTGATAACCAATCCATGCCTAATATCACATCTAGTCCTTGTGACTCCAATACTATTAGGTCTCGAGGGAAACAGTAGTTACCAATCCTTAATGGTAACCGCTCACACCATAGGCTAGCCATATACTCGCTCGGTGAGGTTACTAACATGGGTGACCTAAGGGCTTGGGTTGGCAGTTTAAACTTATCCACAAATCCCCTTGATATGTATGAATGCGATGCACCAGTGTCAAAAAGAACGATTGCAGTAAATGACTTAACCAAAACTTACCTATTACTGCATCCGGTTGCGCTTCAACCTCCTCCATGTTCACGTGGTTCACTTGCCCCCTGTTGAAAGGGTTGGGCTTCTTCCCAGAGCTTCCATTGCCATTGCCATTCTTTGCTTCAGAACACTCCGTGGCATAATGTCCATTCTTCCCGCACTTGAAACAAGTAATGTGACTTAGATCCTTCTTAGCAGGCGTTGCTGGGTTGGAACGGTTCTGACCGTTGCTTCCTCCATTACCACTCCCATTCTTGGGGCCACTATGGTTGTGCGAAATCCCTCCATTGTGGTTGTGACCTCCATGGTTATGTTGAAGGGGCCCTCCCGAGTTCGGGGTAAAACGGGGCCTCTGCTGAGCTCCAGAATTATACTTCCCTTGTCCATACTTCCTCTTGCGGTTGTCAATCTGCTGCTGCTTCCCTTCAATCATGAGAGCTCTATCTACCAACTCCTGGTAGTTATTGAAGGTTGCCACCATCAACTGCATGCTCAGCTCATCATTCAGTCCTTCCAGAAACTTCTCCTGTTTAGCTGCATCCGTAGCAACGTCATCTGGGGCATAACGTGCTAGCTTACTAAAATCATCCACATACTGGCCGACAGTGCGTCCTCCTTGGCGTAAGTTGCGAAACTCGCGCTTCTTCATGGCCATAGCTCCTGCCGATACAAGGTCAGTGCGAAAAGCCTGCTGAAACTGGTCCCATGTGAGAGTGTCGATGGGGTAAGTGGCTGTGAAATTCTCCCACCATGATGTCTTGGGTCCATCAAGCTAGTGTGCGGCAAAACACACTCTCTCCGCATCTGTGCATCCTGCAGTGGTCAAACTCCCTTCCAATCTTGCGGAGCCAATCATCTGCAACTATCGGCTCGGTGCTACTGGAGAACACCGGCGGATTCAGCCTTAGAAAACGGGCTAAGTGATCAACAGGTGGTGGTGGTGGTGGGTTGTTGTTCCCCTGATTCTGATTCTGGACTAGTATCTGCATCAAAGCATTCTGCTGCTGGATCAATTGAGTGAGCTCCGGTGGGAAAGCAAATCCATTGCCGTGTCTCGGAGGCATCTGATGGGTTTAGAAAAGATGAGAACACAGAATAGAATGAGGTCTAGGGGGAAAACACTACCCATATGCACATGATACAAACACAAACATATCACTTCAATCAATTCAAACAAGGGCATACAACCGGTCTAACTATCGTTACAAAGGTGCTCGGTCTAATCTATATACACGGGGGAATACTACTACTGATATGGTGGTCGACTAGAAAAATTGATCGGTGGAAGATTCCATAATATCTGCTCCAACTTCATCAACAAAGTCATCATCGCTATCGTCAGGGTCCGAGTCGGTGTCGTCGATGATGATGTAGTTCTCCGGGCAAGTGGAATCGTCGTCTTCTCCTCCTAGCGCGGGGTCTCCCATGAATACTCCTAGCTTCCTTATCAGATCGTCATTCTTCTCCATGAGTATCGTCATTTCCTCCTCGTATCCATCGCATGTAGACTTGAGTTCTTCCTCCAGCTCCATGATCCTGGTCATTGTCTTCTTCGGATCTATCATGCCTGCGCACATCTGGTTCTCCTGGCGACGAATGTGCTGGTTTAACTTCTGGATGAAAGCTGCAATAGATCTATCCTTCCTGGTGCAGATCATCTCCCATTGCTCATCACTTCGCCCACAAATCTGGTAGATAGTATCCTTGAGATCCTTGTGGTAAACTTCTCCAATGCGTCCCATGGTGATGTGGGCTGCCATGCTCTTTTCTAGACTCCAGGTTGGTGCATCAAAGGAAAGCTCTATGGGCTCAAAGGATCGGCATGAACGTCCTTCCTGGAACTTGAACTCGAATCATCCAACGCTCCTCTTCTGGTAAAGTGGCGGTGTAGGTCTCGGTGAAGCTTGGTATTCCTATGTTCAGGTATCTAGTAACTTCCTTCAAGTGTCGTCCAAAAGGTGTATCTTCATCCAGTTGTGCAAACTTGTTCCTCGAGTCCGCCATCCTAAAGAGTAGAAAATGAAGAGGAGTCAGAAATGAGAAGAGAGTGGCCTATGGCTTTAGCTTAGTGGTCGTGTCCTACAGTCAGCGTGTGCTCTGATACCATCTTGTAGCGACCAGACCTCAAACAGTCTGATCTCTATGCATCAGTGTCACCCCTGGATCGGTAATGCCGACACACACAGTACTTGAGGATTTATAATAGAGTAGCAATCACACACTTATTACATCGATGTCTCAAAAGAGAACTTATTACAATAATATGGCTTAAGGCCATCTAAAATCGATAACAGCGGAACGCTTGGAGGATAAAATGAGTCCATCAACTCCAACGGCATCACTGAGTGAAAGACAATGACCTATGGCTCCTTACTCGTCGTCTGAAAAGTCTGCAACATGAACGTTGCAGCCCGAAACGGGTCAGCACATGGAATATGCTGGCAATGTAACACATAGAGTAATGAACAGAATAATTGCTATCACTACATGCATATTTGGCTGGTGGAGGCTGTTGGGGAACGTAGTAATTTCAAAATTTTCCTACGCACACACAGGATCATGGTGATGCATAGCAACGAGAGGGGAGAGTGTGTCCATGTACCCTTATAGACCGAAAGCGGAAGCGTTAGCATAATGCGGTTGATGTAGTCGTACGTCTTCACGATTCGACCGATCCAAGTACCTAACGCATTTACACTTCCGAAGTTCAGACACATTCAGCTCGATGGCGTCCCGCGAACTCCGATCCAAAGCAGAGCTTCACGGGAGAGTTCCACAAGACGACGGCGTGATGACGGTGGTGATGTTACTCTTGACACAGGGGCTTCGCTTAAGCACCGCTACGATATGATCGAGGTGGAATATGGTGGAGGGCACCAGACACGGATAAGAGATCAAGAGATCAATTGTCGTGTTCATGGGGTGCCCCCGGCCACGTATATAAAGGAGTGGAGGAGGGAGGGCGCCCCTATGGCGGCATACGGAGGAGTCCTACTCCCACCGTGAGTAGGATTCCTCCCTTCTAAGTAGTAGGAGTAGGAGACAAGGAAGGGGAAGAGGGAAGAGAAGGAAGGAGGGCGCCGCCTCCCCTAGTCCAATTGGACTAGTCATTGAAGCGACACCTGCCTCTCTCTCTCTCTCCCCTAAAGCCCAATAAGGCCCATATACTTCTTCCCCCGTATTCCCGTAACTCCCCGGTACTCCAAAAAAATACCCGAACCACTCAGAATCTTTCCGATGTCCGAATATAGTCGTCCAATATATCTATCTTTACGTCTCGACTATTTCGAGACTCCTCGTCATGTCCCCGAACTCATCCGGGAATCCGAACTACCTTCGGTACATCAAATCACATAACTCATAATATAAATCGTCGCCGAACGTTAAGCGTGCTGACCCTATGGGACACATCTCCGGTCAATAACCAATAGCGGAACCTGGATGCTCATATTGGCTCCTACATATTCTACGAAGATCTTTATCGGCCAAACTGCATAACAACACACATTGTTCCCTTTGTCATCGGTATGTTACTTGCCCGAGATTCGATCGTCGGTATCTTAATACCTAGTTCAATGTCGTTACCAGCAAGTCTCTTTACTCGTTCCGTAATGCATCATCCTGCAACTAACTCATTAGTCACATTGCATGCAAGGCTTATAGTGATGTGCATTACTGAGAGGGCCCAGAGATACCTCTCCGACAATTGGAGTGACAAATCCTAATCTCGAAATACGCCAACCCAACAAGTACCTTCGGAGACACCTATAGAGTACCTTTATAATCACCCAGTTATGTTGTGACGTTTAGTAGCACACAAAGTGTTCCTCCGGTAAACGGGAGTTGCATAATATCATAGTCATAGGAACATGTATAAGTCATGAAGAAAGCAATAGCAACATACTAAACGATCAAGTGCTAAGCTAATGGAATGGGTCAAGTCAATCACGTCATTCTCCTAATGATGTGATCCCGTTAATCAAATGACAACTCATGTCTATGGCTAGGAAACATAACCATCTTTGATCAACGAGCTAGTCAAGTAGAGGCATACTAGTGGCACTCTGTTTGTCTATGTATTCACACATGTATCATGTTTCCGGTTAATACAATTCTAGCATGAATAATAAACATTTATCATGATATAAGTAAATAAATAATAACTTTATTATTACTCTAGGACATATTTCCTTCAGTCTCCCACTTGCACTAGAGTCAATAATCTAGTTCACATCGCCATGTGATTTAACACCAATAGTCCACATCACCATGTAATTAACACCCATAGTTCACGTCGCCATGTGACCAAAGAATCAAAGGGTTTACTAGAGTCAATAATCTAGTTCACATCGCTATGTGGTTAACGCCCAAAGAGTATTAAGGTGTGATCATGTTTTGCTTGTGAGAGAAGTTTAGTCAACGAGTCTGCTACATTCAGATCCGTATGTATTTTGCAAATATTCTATGTCTTCAATTCTCTGCACGGGGCTACTCTAGCTAATAGCTCCCACTTTCAATATGTATCTAGATCGAGACTTAGAGTTATCCAGATCGGTGTCAAAGCTTGCATCGACGTAACTCTTTACGACGAACCTTTTGTCACCTCCATAATCGAGAAACATATCCTTATTCCTCTTAGTATAGTTTTGACTGTTGTTCAGTGATATTCTCCTAGTTCTCTATTGTACTCCATTGTGAAACTCAGTGTAGGGTATACAATAGATCTGGTACACAGCATGGCATATACTTTATAGAACCTATGGCTGAGGCATAGGGAATGACTTTCATTCTCTTTCTATCTTTTTCCATGGTCGGGCTTTGAGTCTTACTCAATTTTACACCTTGTAACACGTGCAAGAACTCTTTCTTTGATCGCTCCATTTGAACTACTTCAAAATCTTGTCAAGGTATGTACTCATTGAAAAATTTATCAAGCGCCTTGGTCTATCTCTATAGATCTTGATGCTCAATATGTAAGCAGCTTCACCGAGGTCTTTCTTTGAAAAACTCCTTTTAAATACTCCTTTATGCTTTCAGAAAATTCTACATTATTTCCGATCAACAATATGTCATTCACATATATTTATCGAAAATGATGTAGTGCTCCCACTCACTTTTCTTGTAAATACTGTGCTTTACCGCAAGTCTCAGATAAAACTATATGCTTTGATCAACTCATCAAAGCCGTATATTCCAACTCGAGATGCTTGCACCGGTCCATAGTTGGATCGTTGGAGCTTGCACATTTTGTTAGCACCTTTAGGATCGTCAAAACCTACTGGTTGCATCATATACAACTCTTCTTTAAGTAATCCATTAAGGAATGTAGTTTTGTCTTCCATTTGCCAGATTTCTTAATATGTGGCTATTTGCTAACATGATTCGGACAGACTTAAGCATCGCTTCGAGTGAGAAAATCTCATCGTAGTCAACACATTGAACTTTGTCAAAACCATTTCCGACAAGTCTAGCTTTGTAGATAGTAACACTACTATCAGCCGTTCTGCCTTCCTCTTGAAGATCCATTTATTTTCTATGGCTTGCCGATCATCGGGCAAGTCAACCAAAGTCCACACTTTGTTCTCATACATGGATCCCATCTCGCATTTCATGGCCTCAAGCCATTTCACGAATCTGGGCTCATCATCGCTTCCTCATAGTTCGTAGGGTTTGTCATGGCCAAGTAACATGACCTCCGTGAACAGGATTACCGTATCACTCTGGTGCGGATCTTACTTTGGTCGACCCACGAGGTTCGGGTAGTAACTTGATCTGAACTTACATGATCATCATCATTAGCTTCTTCACTAATTGGTGTAGGAGTCACAGAATAGATTGCGTGATGAACTACTTTCCAATAAGGGAGCAGGTACGATTACCTCATCAAGTTCTACTTTCCTCCCACTTACTTCTTTCGAGAGAAACTCCTTCTCTAGAAAGGATCCATTCTTAGCAACGAATGTCTTGCCTTCGGATCTGTGATAGAAGGTGTACCCAACAGCTCCTTTGGGTATCCTATGAAGACACATTTCTCCGATTTGGGTTCGAGCTTATCAGGTTGAAGCTTTTCACATAAGCATCGGAGCCCCAAACTTTAAGAAACGACAACTTTGGTTTCTTGCCAAACCACAGTTCATATAAGGCGTCGCCTCAACGGATTTTAGATGGTGCCCTTTTTAACATGAATGCAGTTGTCTCTAATGCATAACCCCAAAACTATAGTGGTAAATCGGTAAGAAACATCATAGATTGCACTATATCCAATAAAGTACGGTTATGACGCTTTGGACACACCATTATGATGTGGTGTGTTGTGGCAACCGAATTTGTGAAACTATTCCACATTGTTTTAATTGAAGACCAAACTTGTAACTCAAATATTTGTCTCCACGATCAGATCGTAGAAACTTTATATTCTTGTCACGATGATTTTCCACTTCACTCTGAAATTCTTTGAACTTTTCAAATGTTTCAGACTTATGTTTCATCAAGTAGATTTACCCAAATCTGATCAAATTATCTCGTGAAGTTCAGAAAATAACGATATTTGCCATGAGCCTCAACACTCATCGGACCGCATACATCGGTATGTATTATTTCCAATAAGTCGCTTGCTCGCTCCATTGTTAGGAGAATGGAGTCTTAGTCATCTTTCCCATGAGGCATGGTTCGCAAGCATCAAGTGATTCATAATCAAGTGATTCCAAAAACCCATCAGCATGGAGTTTCTTCACGCGCTTTACACCAATATGACCTAAACGGCAGTGTCACAAATAAGTTGCACTATCATTATTAACTTTGCATCTTTTAGCTTCAATATTATGAATATGTGTATCACTACAATCGAGATCCAACAAACTATTTTCATTGGGTGTATGACCATAGAAGGTTTTATTCATGTAAACGGAACAACAATTATTCTCTAATTTAAATGAACAACCGTATTGCAATAAACATGATCAAATCATATTCATGCTCAACGCAAACACCAAATAACATTTATTTAGGTTCAACACTAATCCCGAAAGTATAGGGAGTGTGCGATGATGATCATATCGATCTTGGAACTGCTTCCAACAAACATCGTCACTTCACTCTTAACTAGTTTCTGTTCATTCTGCAACTCCTGTTTCGAGTTACTACTCTTAGCAACTGAGCTAGTATCAAATACTGAGGGGTTTCTATAAACACTAGTAAAATACACATCAATTACATGTATATCAAATATACCTTTGTTCACTTTTCCATCCTTCTTATCCGCCAAATACTTGGGGTAGTTCTATTTCTAGTGACCAGTCCCTTTGCAGTAGAAGCACTTAGTCTCAGGCTTAGGTCCAGACTTGGGCTTCTTCACTTGAGACACAACTTGCGTGCCGTTCTTCTTGAAGTTCCCCTTCTTCCCTTTGCCTTATCTTGAAACTAGTCGTCTTGTTAACCATCAACACTTGATGTTTTTCTTGATTTCTACCTTCGCCGATTTCAAAGATCACAAAGAGCTTGGGAATCGCTTACATTATCCCTTGCATATTATAGTTCATCACGAAGTTCTAGCAACTTGGTGATAGTGACTAGAGAACTCGTCAATCACTATCTTATCTGGAAGATTAACTCCCACTTGATTCAAGTGATTGTAGTACTCAGACAATATGAGCACATGCTTACTGGTTGAGCTATTCTCCTCCATCTTGTAGGCAAAGTAATGTTAGAGGTCTCATACCTCTCGACACGGGCATGAGTATGAAATACCAATTTCAACTCTTGGAACATCTTATATGTACATGGCATGCTCAAAACATTTTTGAAGTCCCGGTTCTAAGCCGTAAAGCATGGTGCACTAAACTATCAAGTAGTTATCATACCGAGCTCTTGTCAAAATGTTCAAAACGTCTGCATCTGCTCCTGCAATAGTTCTGTCACCTAGCGGTGCATCAGGGGCATAATACTTATGTGCAGCAATGAGGTTAATCCTCAGATCATGGACCAAGTCCACATCATTGCTACTAACATTTTTCAACTTAGTTTTCTCTAGGAACATATCAAAATATAAACAGGGGAGCTAAACACGAGCTATTGATCTACAACATAGATATGCTAATACTATTAGGACTAAGTTCATGATAAATTAAAGTTCAATTAATCATATTACTTAAGAATCCCACTTAGATAGACATCCCTCTAATCATCTAAGTGATCACGTGATCCATATCAACTAAACCATGTCCGATCATCACGTGAGATGGAGTAGTTTTCAATGGTGAACATCACTATGTTGATCATATCTACTATATGATTCACGCTCGACTTTTCGGTCTCAGTGTTCCGAGGCCATATCTGCATATGCTAGGCTCGTCAAGTTTAACCGGAGTATTCCGCGTGTGCAACTGTTTTGCACCCGTTGTATTTGAACGTAGAGCCTATCACACCCAATCATCACGTAGTGTCTCAGCACGAAGAACTTTTGCAACGGTGCATACTTAGGGAGAACACTTTTATCTTGAAATTTAGTGAGAGATCATCTTATAATGCTACCGTCAATCAAAGCAAGATAAGATGCATAAAAGATAAACATCACATGCAATCAATATAAGTGATATGATATGGCCATCATCATCTTGTGCTTGTGATCTCCATCTCCAAGCACCGTCATGATCACCATTGTCACCGGGCGCCGACACCTTGATCTCCATCAGAGCATCGCTGTCGTATCACCAACGCTTTCATTTAATTATTGCTACCGCTTAGCGATAAAGTAAAGCATTATGTATGCATCGTATTGCATACAATAAAGCGACAACCATATGGTTTCGCCATTGCCGCTAACTCGTTACAAAACATGATCATCTCATACAATAAAATATAGCATCATGTCTTGACGACATCACATCACAACATGCCCCGCAAAAACAAGTTAGATGTCCTCTACTTTGTTGTTGCAAGTTTTACGTGGCTGCTACGGGCTGAGCAAGAACCGTTCTTACCTACGCATCAAAAACCACAACGATAGTTCGTTAAGTTAGTGTTGTTTTAACCTTCTCAAGGACCGGGCGTAGCCACACTCAGTTCAACTAAAGCCGAGAAATCGACACCCGTCACCACCTATGTGCAAAGCACGCTTCAGAGAAACTCAGGCCTCGCCGTAAGCAAGACGCTGCCAGAATGTCGGTCCACCGCTTCATCCAACAATACCGCCAACCAAAGTATGACATGCTGGTAAGCAGTATGACTTGTATCGCCCACAACTCACTTGTGTTCTACTCGTGCATATAACATCTACGCATAAAACTGGCTCGGATGCCTTTGTTGGGGAACGTAGTAATTTCAAAATTTCCCACGCATACGGGATCATGGTGATGCATAGCAACGAGAGGAGAGTGTGTCCACGCACCCTCGTGAGATCGAAAGCGAAGCGTTAGCACAACGCTGGTTGATGTAGTCAGACGCCTTCACGATCCGACCGATCCAAGTACCGAACGCATTTATACCTCCGGAAGTTCGCACACGCTCAGCTCGATGACGCCCCACGAACTCCGATCCAAAGAGAGCTTCACGGAGAGTTCCACAAGATGACAACAAGTGATGACGGTGATGATGTTGCTACCGATGCAGGGCTTCGCCTAAGCACCGCTACGATATGATCGAGGTGGAATATGGTGGAGGGGGCACCGCACACGGCTAAGAGATCAAGAGATCAATTGTTGTGTCTATGGGGTGCCCCTGGCCACATATATAAAGGAGTGGAGGAGGGGGAGAGGGCCGGCCCCTATGGCGCGCCCTGGAGAAGTCCTACTCCCACCGGGAGTAGGATTCCTCCCCTTCCAAGTAGTAGGAGTAGGAGACAAGGAAGGGGAAGAGGGAAGAGAAGGAAGGAGGGGGCGCCGCCCCTCCCCCTAGTCCAATTCATACTAGTCATTGGGGGAGCGCGCGGCCTGCCTCTCTCTCTCCCCTAAAGCCCAATAAGGCCCATATACTTCTTCCCCCGTGAGGGATTCCTGGATTAGGGGGTATCCGGACAGCCGGACTGTCGGTGTCAAAACCGGCGGATCTCGGGTAGGGGGTCCCGAACTGTTCGTCTAGGCGGATGGTAACAGGAGACAAGGGACACGATGTTTTACCCAGGTTCGGGCCCTCTTGATGGAGGTAAAACCCTACGTCCTGCTTGATTGATATTGATATTGTGGATGTTTACAAGAGTGGATCTACCACGAGATCAAGGAGGCTAAACCCTAGAAGCTAGCCTATGGTATGATTGTAAGTGGTTGTTGTTCTAGTCTCACGGACTAAAGCCATCCGGTTTATATAGACACCGGAGAGGGCTAGGGTTACATAGAGTCGGGTACAATGGTAGGAGATCTACATATCCGTATCGCCAAGCTTGCCTTCCACGCCAAGGAAAGTCCCATCCGGACACGGGGTGAAGTCTTAAATCTTGTATCTTCATAGTCTTGAGTCCGGTCGATGATGATAGTCCGGCCAATGATAGTTCGGCTGATGATGGTAGTCCGGCTATCCCGGACACCCCTAATCCAGGACTCCTCGTGAGCCCACAGAACCAGGCTTCAATGACGATAAGTCCGCGCGATATATTGCTTGGCATTGCAAGGCGGTTCCTCCTCGAATGATAGAAGATTGTGAACACCAGGATAGTGTCCGCTCTGCAAAATAAATTCCACGTTCCACCGTGAGAGAGAATAATAATATACACACAAGTTCAATCTGCCGACGCTTTTCTCGTGGCATGACGTCACACCACTACCAAGCCATTACTTAGAATTGTTTTTCACTCTACCACCTCGGTAGCATTTAGCGAGGCGGGTTTTGGCACGCCTTGTCGAAGGAGAGATCGTGTTTCCCCTTAATCCGGGATTCTCATTAATACGGACGTGGGTAACCCAACGCGCCATTGATGGTGACGCTTGGGAGATAAGCGAGTTTTACTTAGGCCGGTGGGGACGCGTAGACTTCGCCCGCCCATATAAGGGATAATGATTCACCTTCTCACCCACGCCTTCTTCCTCCTTTGCTTATCCATCTCCGCAAGACTCGAGCTCCAGCGCCCAAGTTCGGCAAGATCTCGTCTCAACCTTCTCCGACCATGTCCGGAGCGGGAGGTAAATGGTTGGCCTCCACCGTTAAGGAGGAGCACATCGCCAAGCTGCGCGGCGCCGGATACCTTTCCGGCGACATCGCGCACCGGCTGCCCGACGAGGGGCAGCTCATCCCCACCCCAGGCCCCATGAGAGGGTCGTCTTTCTTCCCCACTTCCTCCGCGGACTGGGCTTTCCACTTCACCCCTTCGTCCGGGGGCTCACGTTCTACTACGGCCTGGATTTCCATGATCTGGCGCCGAACTTCATCCTCAACATCTCGGCGTTTATCGCCGTGTGCAGGCCTTCCTCTCAGATCCAGCCCCACTTCGCTTGTGGCTCAAGACCTTTAATGTCAAGCCGAAGGTAGTGAAGGGCACTCAAGCCGGAGGCCGAGCGCCATGTTGGGCAAGATGCCCAATGTCCTTTAGTTCAAGGGCCTTCGTGGAATCCGTCAAGGGGTAGCAATCGGGGTGGTTCTACATCACCGAGTCAAGGCGTGACCCTACATGGGCGGCGGCCCCGAAGTTCAGATCTGGTATTCCCACCCAGCTCACCTCCGGAAAGAGAAGGGCTTCTTTGTGGGGCAGTTCGGAGAGCCGACGGACTCCAAGCCCGTATCAAGAAGTCGGTGAAGAAGCTTCGTGCTGGTTAACGTGGTCCAAGTCATGCTCGTCCGCCGGATTCTCCTGCCAAGAGCGGGCATTCAATCTGTGGGAGTTTGATCGGAACAGCACTGAAGCGCCGAATGTGCCTCTTCACACGACGCACGGCGCCTGGAGGGTGCTGTTCAAGGGCGCCGAAGCCCCTGCATCCGCGACTGAAGATCGCGGATTTCGCTTGCAGCGCCAGGCCGACGAGGTAAGTGATTCTACCCCTTTACGGGACACTTGCTTTTCATAGTTGGACTCTATGCGGGTTTTAATTTCCCCTTTTCCTTTGACAGAATTTGGATGAGGAAGGCGGAGCAGATTACACCGCCCGGCCCTATGCCGTAAAAATCAGTGGACGCCCGTCTAAGCGGGCTGCTTTGGTTCCGGCACCGCACGTGGTGCCGAGAAGAAGGCCAAGAAGGAGGCCACGGGTGCTCGAAAGAGTGCCCGTTTTCAGGTGTCCGACGACTCAGGGCGGACTCTCCCCGAAAACGCAGGAGGAGAAAGAGGACTCTCTCCCGGAGGGGAGAGGAAGAGGAAGGCTTCCCCAACGGGGGAGGCCGAAGGGTCCAAGAGGGGAAGGACTATTCCCCCAGACAGCTCCGCCAACATCAACGTTGGCGAGGAAGAATGGCCTTCAAGGGCCAGGCCTCCGGCGAGATCGTAAGTATCCGGATTCTGAATGATTTATAATTTCTTTTTCTGCGTCACATAGTGTCATTACGATGCCGCATCTTTGCATGTAGTCCGCCAGCGATGATCTCCCGCTTCATCGAAGCGGGTCGTTGGCTCCGTCGGATGTAGACTCCATCCCGACCGCCTCCACCCCCGCGACACCGAGGACGCCGAGGTGGGATCCCAAGAAGGGACCCATCGGGGAGGCCCGGAGGCGCCACGAGGCGCCCTTCCCGACTTTGGCGCCGGACTCCACATCGCACTCGCAGTGGTTCCGAGTCCGCCGGCGCCCTTCGAACGAAGGGCAAGACTGCGGACGCCGGCGGCTTCCGTCAACCGGAGGCGCCGAGCAATTTGTTGAGGCGCCGCAGGCGCTTCCATCGAGGAAGAACACCGCACTATTATGAGTGCGGTGATCCGAAAAATTGCAGCTTCGCCAAGAGCGGGCTGATCAAGCCTACAGAGCCTTCTATCGGGCTTTGAGGTAAGAAGTTAAAAATATGCAATGTAATACCGCATAGACAGTAGAGCCCCTCGATGCTCGGGTTCGGTGTTTGGAAAGAAAAGCGGACTGAGGATCTGAAAAAGATATCTGTGAGGTTGCTAAAAATTATGTCAATACGGGTTGTAGGCTTGCGCCTGCTGACCTCTCGCCAGACTGGGACCGGAGGTCGGTGCTTTGAAGCAGAGCTCGAGCGGTCCGAGCAAGAGCTCGGCAGCGCCAGAAGCAGCTCGAGGACAAAGAAGGTGAGTAACACCACTTTGAACTTGTACTCATGAGAAAAGGATTTAGGTTGCAACAAAAATAACAAGGATAACATGGGTGCTGCAGGGGCCACGAACGAGGTGGCGACCCTGAAGGAGGCCGTGTCCGTGGCCGAACACAATGCGGCCACGGAACGGGCAGAGCGAGAAAAGCAGGAGGCGCGGGTGGCGGTGGTTCAAAGAAGAGCTCCGGGCTCTCATGGAGAAGCACGAGAGTTTGGGCGTGACTCAAAGACTCGAGAGTCCGAGCTTGCCTCGGCTCTCGAAGTGCCAAAACCGCCAAGGCCGAGGCCCATAAGTCCCTTCAGAGATTGAGTTGATGAGGAAGATTGCATGGTAAGGCATTTTTCATGCAAAGCAAGCATGTGAATGTAAATTACGTGTTACTTACCCGAATTCGGAGCTCTCCAGGCGTTTGCAGATCTGCCTCGAAGTGTGTCTGATGTCGCCGCATTCTACCGAGCCGAGGAGGGGAGCTCAACGGAGAAGGTCTTACGGTCTCGGTATGTCGAGGCCGGCCATCCGTGTTTTCTAGCGACCAAATTAAGTAGCCGCTGGTCGAAGCTTCCTAAGGTGGCCGAAGGCCATGAAGGGCCTCATAGTCCGGTTTGTGGCACGGAGATGCCATGCCCGGGAGCTACGCCCGGCCTCGTCACGGCTGGTGGATGCGTGCCCCTGGGTGGAGGTTATCAAGCGCTCCGCCTATATTGAAGGTGCTCGTCAGGCCCTTGCCCGTGCAAAGGTGCATTGGGGCAAGCTGGATGCGGAGAAGCTAATCACTGACGCACCACCAGCGGGCAAGGAACATCGTACGCCCGAAATCTACTATAAGGCTGTCCTGAAGGGTGCCCACAAGATTGCGGATGAGTGCCCCAGGGATGTAATTTTTGAGTAAACTCGCAATGTGTTATCACGTATGCGCTGAAAACTTTGTTCATATGCGCTAAGCAACGCTTGTTAATTTAAAATATTACCTCTGTGCGGGCCGCTTATTAAATTTGAGAGATGGCAAGTCGTCGGCTTTGGCCCCCATGCCACGAGTGCTGGGGTGTTCGGGATAAACTTGAGCTCTAGTTCCCATTTTTGGGTCCATCGAGGAGGCGCTCAACACAACGAACAAGGCAACCGGACTTATAGTGCTTGAACACTCTCACTTAGCCATAGAATTCTATAATTTTAAATTTCAAGCGAAGCCCCTAGTATTCGGAGGACCGAATTGGGCGCTTATCACGCCTTCATCGGACATTGTCCGAACTAATCTCGTCAAGCGGCGTAGGTCTTTAAGGACCGAAAGGACCTCTCGAACAGCGACCGATCTCTCGCCTTATCATGACGATCAGTTTTAGCTTTCCATCGAGGCGTTAACCCGGCTCAACCGGGCGTTAATCGCAGTGGTTCTCCCAAAGGCTACCTTAGCCGATAGAACGGGCGTAAGGTGCCAAACACGGAGCCGGGCAAACCCAACTATTGACCCAAGACATGATTCGGAGCCGATTCATATAATGCTATAAGTTCGGGTGCCGCACTTGTGAAAGTGCGGACTTTATCACACCATAATGCGGAGAACATTCGCCCCTGGTGTATTTGGCCGAACCAAAGTGTACTGGTGAAACATGTCGTAAATGAACCTATATGTATATATAAGGTAATGCAATTATAGGCAAAAGGTGCTGCATTTTATTCGAGAAGATATGCTATGAGTGCGGAATGATACAAATAGTGCGGAAAGCAAGGGATTGGACGATTTAAAGGCGTCTCCCTCGGGGTAGGCAGCGGAATGTTGTATGTAACAAATTTAATGCTCGTGATGGAGACCACCGAGTGTTCGCTATGCCTTTGTCCTTCCCCTCGCTGTTGCATCATGAGTTCGGCAAGGTCGCCGCCGGACATAGTTCTGTATAAAAAAGAGAAAAATAAAGAAAAAGAGCGACACACTTGGGAGCCCTGGTGTGGTCGAACCGCACTGGAGTCTGTTGTGGTTGTGCCTTTCCCCTATGCCCATCGTATCTCCAAGGCGTAATTATGTACGCCGGAGAGTTTCTCTTACAATTTTGCGTAGGGCTGGGGTTGAGGCCGTGATTACGCTGCGTGCTTTCGGAACGTGCCGGAGTGGTCTTGGTTGATGTTGCTCCGGTAGCGTTTGGCCGTGTCCGTCGCTTAACGCGGCGGACTCGAGAATTGGCCTTTAAAAGGCTGCTCAGATTTCGCCGCCATGAGAGCATTGTATGTTCCTCCGCTCGGAGGGAGCGTTCGATGTTTCCATTGACCGTGATGACTCCACGAGGGCCTGGCATCTTGAGCTTAAGGTATGCATAATGCGGCACCGCGTTGAATTTTACAAACCCGGTTCGTCTGAGCAGAGCGTGATAGCGGCTAGCGGGAACGAGACTATGTCGAAGATTAACTCCTCGCTCGGAAATTATCCGGGGATCCGAAGACCACTTCAAGTGTAATCGAGCGCATAGCTGATTGGCCTCGACACCTGGTATGACGCCTTTGAAGGTTGTCTTTGTAGGTTTAATCCTTGAAGGGTCTATGCCCATCTTGCGACCTTTGTATCCTCGATAAAGGAGGTTCAGCATCGCCGCTGGCCCATCGAGGACTCTCGTGAGGTGAAATCCATCGACGATTGGGTCTAAAACCAATGCGGCGAATCCGCCATGGCGGATCTTGGTCGGATGGTCTCTTCGATCGAAAGTGATCGGGCAAGAGGACCATGGGTTGAATTTTTGGGGCGACAGTGCTCCATCGCCAGACGTATCGTCCCTTAGTGCACGCTTCCGCTCCCTCTGGGAATATGCGTTATGTATATCATGTTTACATCGTCCGAACTTGAGGGGGAATCCCTTTTTGTCCTCTGTTGTTCGTGGCGGGTCTCTTCCTCGTCATCATTTGTGTAGCCCCTTGTCACTTTGCCGCGATTAATTTGCCTGCGTGCTTGAATACCCAACAATCTCTGTTGGTGTGGTTAGCTGGCTTTTCGGGGTTCCATGTATTTGACAGAGGCGGTCGAGTATTCGGTCCAAATTGGACGGGCCGGAGTGGTTCTTTTGAATGGCTTCTTCCGTTGACCGGGTTTGAGCCTCGAATCCCGGCGTTGACTGCCGTATCCTCATTCTTGTCGCCGTTAACGCGGTGTTTGTTTTGTTTCGACGCAACCTGCCGTTGCGGTCCTTGGTATCCGGACTGCCGGCGTTTTCTTTGAGGTTGTTGCTGCGAAGCTAGTCGGCTATCCTCTCCCGCATGTAAAGCGGGTCATGAGTGATGTGAGGGCTGCCATGGATTTCGGCTTCTCTGTCCTAGGTGCCGGGCGAGCCACTGCGTCACACGGATGTTATGTTTGAAGGCAGCGAGTGCCTGCGCATCCGGACGGTCGGCGATTTGATTTTCTTTGTTAAGAACCGTGTCCGTAATTGCCCGGCGATTCGTCTGCTGCTGGATTATGTGGCTTAGGTCATCTGCGTCGGTGGTCGCTTTATACGCGTTCTGGAAGTTGTCGAGGAATGCGGCTTCCAGGTCCTCCCCAAACATCCAATTGACTCTGCGGCATTTGTTAAGCCAATGCCGAGCTGGTCCTTTAAGCTTGAGCGGGAGATATTTGATGGCGTGAAAGATTACGCCGCCGGGCCATGTGTATATGGAGAAGATAATCCTCAATCCAAACCGCGGGGTCTGTTGTTCCATCGTATGATTCGATATTAACGGTTTTAAACCCTTCAGGGATTTGATGATCCATTACTTCGTCCGTGAAGCTTAGTGGGTGTGCGGCGCCTCAGATTGAGCAATATCTCGATGTAGCTCGAGAGAGCGTTGTCTGCTTTGTGTTCGGCCCGGCGGAGTAGTTATATCCGACGTGGCGGTATTAAATTCGTGGGTCTTGGGGCGCCGACGTGATCCATAGATAGATCTGGATTGTCTTGCCTTGTCCTCCAATATATCCCGCAAGTCTGGCGCGTTCCCCCGTGGCTTCATGCTTTTTGAGCGATGCCGGGGTACGGTTTTGGTGGAGGGCTTGCACACCTCTCTGTCGCGGCCACGAGGTGGCCGGTCTGCCGTATTGTGCGCTAATGATGCAGGTTTGTATGCCTCCCCCCTCTAATCGGGGGAGCAACTTGCGTTTTGGGTAACTTTTGGAGGGGCATTCGAGTTCATACTCTTCGGCCGCGAGGACCTCGGTCCATCTGTCGGCCAGTAGGTCTTGATCAGCTTGAAGCTGTTGCTGCTTTTTCTTTATGCTGTTTGCCGTGGCCATTAGCCCGCGTCAAAGCAGCTCTTGTTCGACGGGATCCTCGAGCACGACGAATTCTTACGTCGTCGAGGCTTGCCTCGTCTCCGGAGGAAAGGTAAGTAATGTCATCCTCGACCTTCTTAAATGCCCGCCCTCTCGTGAGGGCTTGCTTCGCCTCCTCCCGCTTGTTGGATCGTCTTTGGAGGAGTTGTCTTCGGCACTTTCTGGGGTGTTATTATCTCCTGTGCCGGAATCTCCATTCTTTCCATGGCGGGATTTAGAGCGGAGCCGCTGACGTCGGCGCTTGGGCTGTTTCTTTAAGGAATCTGCCTCCGCTGCTTCTTCGCCGTCCCCATCTTTTGGGGTGTCCACCATGTATATGTGGGTATGTGAGGTGGTCTTCCAAGGTCTCAGTAGGGCCTTTGGTTCTTGGTAGTCTCCGGCATCGTCGTCCATACCGTCGATGTCTTCGGAGTCGTGGTCGAGCACGTCGGTTAAATAAATCGACGGTGGCTCACTGAAGTGGGTGGTGGAGTGGGCTCGAATTTCTTCGTCGTCTGCGTCCCAACCGCCTCCGGCCGTAGCTTCGCCGTGGCTCTCCGGATAGCGAGAGATGCTTCAGTGAATTTATGATATCGCCCGAAGGGCGAGTCTTGAAAAAGATGTCCGCGGTGAATTTCCAGTGATCGGGCGCCTTCAATCGGATTCCGACGGCAGGGGCGCAGGAGGTTCGGAGTCCGGCAGAGTCCGGCACCTCGGAGTCATGAGCTTTATGCGGGACAAGGTAAGTGTTCGGCTCTATCGCCCGTAGAGATTCTGCGGCTCCCGAGGCGGTGTACAGCCATCCGTCCTTGATCCAAGCGATTGGCCCGGACTATGAGTCGGAGCGGATTCGCGGTGTGGCCTTCAAGGTGCCGGCCCGGCGGCGAGTTAGGGTCATGCCATCGTGACAGATAGCGGCACGCCTCCGCTGTGGCTTCGAGATCCATCGAAGATCAAGTCTCGCGGATATCGGCCGTGAAGTTTAGGCTTTCCAAACCTGACCTGCCGCCAGGGGCGAAGCTTTCGATCTGCTCCAGGATGGCCAAGTGAGTTGGCCCTTGATCTTGAAGCCGCCCGAATACGAAGATCTGTCCGGGGAGAAAAGTCTCACCCAGGACTGCGTCGTTGTTGATTGAAGAGGCCATCAAGCCTATCGGTGGCGCATTACAGAGGAACTCTCAATGAAAGCACCAATGTCGATTGTCAAAACCGGCGGATCTCGGGTAGGGGGTCCCGAACTGCGCGTCTAGGCGGATGGTAACAGGAGAGAAGGGACACGATGTTTTACCGGGGTTCGGGCCCTCTTGATGGAGGTAAAACCCTACGTCCTGCTTGATTGATATTGATATTGTGGATGTTTACAAGAGTGGATCTACCACGAGATCAAGGAGGCTAAACCCTAGAAGCTAGCCTATGGTATGATTGCAAGGGTTGTTGTTCTAGTCCTACGGACTAAAGCCATCCGGTTTATATAGACACCGGAGAGGGCTAGGGTTACATAGAGTCGGTTACAATGGTAGGAGATCTACATATCCGTATCGCCAAGCTTGCCTTCCACGCCAAGGAAAGTCCCATCCGGACACGGGTGAAGTCTTCAATCTTGTATCTTCATAGTCTTGGAGTCGATTCGATGATGATAGTCCGCCAATGATAGTTCGGTGATGATGGTAGTCCGGCTATCCGGACACCCCCTAATCCAGGACTCCCTCACGGACTATAACCTTTGGCCGGTCTGTTGGACTATGAAGATACAAGATTGAAGACTTCGTCCCGTGTCCGGATGGGACTCCTCGGCGTGGAAGGCAAGCTTGGCAATATGGATATGTAGATCTCCTTCCCAGAATCGATCAGGTAACCCTAGCCCTCTGTCTATATAAACTAGAGGGTTTAGTCCGTAGGGACCAACAACAATCATACCATAGGCTAGCTTCTAGGGTTTAGCCTCCGGATCTCGTGGTAGATCAACTCTTGTAATACCTATATCATCAAGATCAATCAAGCGAGTGAGTAGG
Organism: Aegilops bicornis; assembly: GCA_021605145.1. NCBI lineage: Eukaryota > Viridiplantae > Streptophyta > Magnoliopsida > Poales > Poaceae > Aegilops > Aegilops bicornis. Next base: position 263,431,739 of record CM038674.1, on the reverse strand, counting down.
GTTTACCTCCATCGAGAGGCCCAACCTGGTAAAAACATCGTGTCCCTTTGTCTCCTGTTACCATCCGCTTAGGCGCATAGTCGGGACCCCTACTCCGAGATCCGCCGGTTTTGACAATCGACATTGGTGCTTTCCTTGAGAGTTCCAATCGCCGGCCACCGTAAGGAAGGATGCCTCGTCTCATTGTTAAAGACAACATTACCGCTGGGGGAGCCCTGGCTGTCGGCCAAACTCTCCGGCTAGGCAGTTTCATCATGACCGCCCGTTCGGCTGCTGCACCGACGATGACTTCTCGGGTCATCAAAAACAGCCTCCACGTTGGCTCGGAACTTGCCGAGCAGATGGATCCAATGGAGCTCTCTTCCCTAAACGAGCTCTTGGATCGCATCGCCGCCTTGGGAGTCGCTACGGACTACGATCGGATTGGGCTTAAACCCGATCAAAGGGAGATTAACTCTCCACCGGTCACCCATCATATTGCGGTGGTGGAGGAACAATGCGGCGATTCCTCCTCTATCTTGAGGACTAACTATGTCCGGATTCACAGGCTCTCCGAGGCGGATACCCACGTTCTGGAGGACATCACCCAAGCCACGAACCCGAGTGGGCGTGAGGCCGACTTATCGGGCAACATCCGGAACCCGAACTTCCAAGATCGGAAACTCCTCGGCCCTGGCTCTCAGATCGGGTAAGGGTTCGGACTCAAATCCACCCACCCACCCAAATATAAACGATCTTTCCCATATCAGGCAAGAGCCCCAGGAAACAGTACATCATTATTGGGCCAGATACCTCCTTGTGATGAACAAGGTTAAGGCTTGTCGCGAGGAAGACACAGTCTCACTTTTCTACAATAATTGCACGGACAAGGGAATCCTTAACGCCATAAGTCGCCGTGATATATCACGCTCGCTGACTTGGCGTCCATAATCTGAAAATCTTGTCACGATGGAAAGCGCCTGGAAAACCGAAACGAAATTTTGGGATAATCCGTCCCTGAATATACACCCAGCCCGAAGTAAAAGGGTGCACTATCATAAGACACCTGAGTTAATTACAAAAAAGCAAAAACCCTCTACAGGGCGCGGAACCGTATTGGAGGGATGGCTCAACGGACCCTGCAAAATTCATAGTACAGCGGATACCATACCAACACACAGCCTTAGAGCATATTGGGCACTCCGGCAGGTGTCCAAAAGTGGTGAGGATCTTCTCATCGTGATGCCACAGAGCACCATCCGGGGATAACAATACGGTGATAACAGATCTTTGAGACCTTCGCATCAAATAATAATAGGCGCAGTTTAACACTCCAAGACCTTGCGAGAAATCGCCACGTGGCAGCAACAAATCCATGGAATGACACGGCTATTACCTTCAATGCCGTGGCGAACCTAAATTCGAACAGCCCGAGCACCGGTTACCGGGTCCTCGATCAATTGTGAACGGCTTCGACTCACCAAAGTACTCATGGACGGCGGCAATGGATTAAACCTAATCTATGAGGAAACTCTTCAAAAATGGAAATAGACTGGAACCGCATTGAGCGAAGCAGCACAACCTTGGAGGAATCATCCTCGATCGGGAAGCATTTGTCTTTGGTAAAATCACACTAGATGTGGTATTCGGCACACCGGAGAACTATAGGTCCGAAGAAATTACATTCCAAGTGGCCCCGTTCAGTAGCGGATATCACGCCCTTTTAGGGCGAGAGGCGTTCACGATCTTCCAAGCTATACCCCATTACGGGTAGATGAAGCTCAAAATACCCGGGCCCAACGGAATCATCACTCTCGCTAGTGATCCGGACATAGCACTCCGCGCCGAAAACAAAACAACCGCATTGGCCCTTGAGGCGTTATCCGAAGCCCTTGCGGCCGAGGAATTAACTGCGCTTACGCTCCCACAAAGGATGTGACAACGAATACTTGACAAAGAGATCCAAGTCCACCTCTTTTAAAACCAGTGGATGAAATAGTCAAATTCCAAGTCCACCCAACGGACCCTACAAAAAACAGCCTCCATCGGGCGCGATTAAACCTCGCGTGGACGCCGCACTCACGGGAGTTCTGCGCGAGAAGTGGGACATATTCGCCTAGCATCCCTCAGATATGCCAGGAATCCCACGCAGGCTGGCCGAGCACAGCCTCAATATTCTAAAAGGATTCAAGCCGGTCAAGCAGACTCTTCGGCGTTTCTCTGAACCTAAGAGACAAGCTATGGGAGAGGAACTAGCCAAGTTATTGGAGGCTGGATTCATTAGAGAAATAAAACACCCGGACTAGCTAGCAAACCTGGTGATGGTACCAAAGAAGGACAAATCCTGGTGCCTGTACGTCGATTTCAAAGACCTCAACAAGGCTTGCCCAAAGGATCCCTTCCCCCTCCCCGCATCGATCAAATTATCGATGCTACCGCAGGACACGATTCATTGTGTTTCCTCGACGCATACTCCGGTTACCACCAAATCAAGATGGCGGAGTCCGACCAAGCCGCAATGGCATTTATCACACTATGGCCCCTTCTGTTTCAACACAATGCCTTTTGGGCTAAAAAACACCGGCGCAACATATCAGCGCATGATTCAGACTTGTCTGGAAAAACAGATCGGCAAAACAGTGGAGGCATACGTAGATGATGTGGTCGTCAGAACCAAACACGTCGACTCTCTAATAAACGTCTTGAGGCTCGCGTTCTACAACCTTCGAACATACGACATCAAGCTCAATCCGGAAAAATGCGTTTTTGGTGTACCAGCCGGAAAGCTCCCGGGCTTCATTGTCTCCAGTAGAGGAATTGAAGCAAATCCGGCAAAAATCCGAGCTCTGTCACAGTTGGCTATCCCAACGGACCTCAAACAAATCCAGAAATTAACCGGATGTGTGGCGGCTCTAAGCCGCTTTATCTCCCACTTGGGAGAAAAGGCATTACCTCTTTATCGCCTTCTTCGGCAAACCGAACACTTCGAGTGGACGGATGCTGCCACAGCCGGATTGGAAGAAATAAAAGCCATACTGGCAACCAACCCAATCCTGGCCGCGCCAAACATCGGCGAACCAATGCTGTTGTACATTGCGGCAACTCATCAGGTTGTAAGCGCAGTGCTCGTCGTCGAACGAGAAACGGACGGACATAAATTCCCCCTTCAAAAGCCGGTATATTATGTATCCACTGTCCTCACTCCATGCAAATCACGGTACCCACATTATCAAAAGATAGCCTATGCGGTATTCATGGCATCTCGGAAGCTGCGACACTACTTTCAAGAGTGTTCAATTACAGTAGCCTCGGAAGTGCCACTAAATGATATTATAAACAACCGCGATGCCACGGGCCGGATTGCCAAATGGGCCATTGAGCTCCTCCCGTTCGACATAACATACAAACCCTGGCGAGCCATTAAGTCACAAGTATTGGCCGACTTTGTCGCCGAATGGACGGAGGCCAAACTCCCTAAAGAGTACGGCGCATACTCCAATTGGATCATGCACTTCGACGGCTCCAAAATGCTGGTTGATGCAGGGGTTGGCGTCGATCTGGCGTCCCCAACCAGAGATACTGATTCAATACGTACTCAAATCTGTATCTGAGACTCCAACAACGCAGCCGAATACGAGGCCCTGTTACATGGTCTTCGGATGGCAGTTTCCATGGGCATTTGATGCCTAGAGGTGTGTGGGGATTTGAACCTCGCAATATCCCAAATAAATGGAGACTTTGATGCCAAGGATCTGAAAATGGCGGCCTATCGCAACGCCGTCCTCAAGATGTCAGCTCAGTTCGAGGGGCTCGAATTCCACCATGTGGCTCGGGAAAACAATCGGTAGCGGATATCCTCGCCGCATCTGCGCAAAAAGCGCTGGCGCGGTCCCACCCAACGCCTTTCTCTTGGAGAGGCTGTTTAAGCCATCCGTGGTATGGGAAGGGGACACGGTAACAATAGTCGGACCCGCCACAATGCCCGATATCGAACACTCGACATAATCGGAGGCTACGCCAATCGAAATAACACCTTCAAATTTCACGTAATAATGGCCATCATCGCCTCATGGATGTAATCCATTCTCGCCCTACCTAACTAGGGCAGGAACTTCCCAAGGACCAAAATGAGGCACGCTTGCATAGTGCGGCGGTTCTAAAAGCCCTCTGAGGTCCACGAGGGAGAGCTGTATAAGAAAAGCACTACCGGAGTCCTTCAAAGGTGCATCTCCGAAGAGGAAGGGCGGAAGCTTTTGGCAGAAATTCACGCCGGACTCGGCGGCCACCATGCCGCAGCCCGGGCCCTTGTAAGCAAGGCCTTCCGTACAGGTTTTTATTGGCCGATGGCCCGGGCAGATGCACAGGACTTGGTCCAACGCTGCGTCGGTTGCCAGCTCTTTGCAAACCAAAGCCATATGCCACCCACCGCCCTCCAAACAATCCCCATTACATGGCCCTTTGCAGTCTGGGGGCTTGACATGGTTGGACCCCTTAAAGGGGGGACCCATAAGAAAAAAATACTTACTGGTCATGGTGGATAAATTCACCAAATGGATAGAAGCCAAACCTGTTAAAATGGTCGAATCCGGACCGGTGATAGACTTCATATCCGGGGTTGTACACCGTTATGGCGTCCCCCACAGCATCATCACTGACGACGGCACGAACTTCACGGCCGATGAGGTAAAACTCTGGTGCAGCAACATGGGCATCAAGCTTTATTATGCTTCTGTCTATCACCCCCAAACTAACGGTTAAGTTGAGCAAGCAAATGGTCTTATCATGAGCGGCATCAAAACCAGATTAGTGTGGTCCTTAAAGGAATCTAACACACACTGGGTAGAGGAGCTCGACTCCGTACTCTGGGGGCTACGGACCACGCCGAATCGTACTACCGGATACACACCCTTCTTTATGGTGTATGCAGTGCGAGGCGGTTACGCCTGCGACATAATTCATGACTCACCTCGAGTGCGCGTATGCGAAGAAAGAGAAGCCGAGCTCGATCGGCGGGACAGTTGGACACCACGGAGGAGGCGCGGACGTGGCAAAAGCCCATTCCACATTCTATCGGCAACAAGCTCGAAGATACCAAAGCAGTGAAGTACGGGCCAAAACTTATAACGTTGGCGAGCTAGTTCTACGCCTGCCGGAGAAGAAAAAGACCAAGCTCGAGCCCAAATGGGAAGTTCCCTTCATTATCGACCATGTTCTGACCGGTGGAGAGTACCGTCTGCGGGATGCATCGGATAACCGACTTGAGCCGAACCCATGGAATGCAGCCAGGCTCCGAAGATTCTACGCCTAGTGCCGGACCCTATGTTCGTCTCCTTCCTCTGTCCATTTTTCGCATATACATTATCTGTCTTTTCTTTCTCTCTTTCTTCTTCTTTCTTTCTCAAGGCCTTCAAGGGCCAACTTGTGCCTCGCCTGCACACTATTGACGCGCTAACCGCTACCATTATACTGGGGGGCTTCTTACACGTAAGCTTACTTATTTATCCGGGCTTCATGCCCGCATGTGTCATTCTTCCACATGTCCCTTTTCTTCGCCATTATATGCATCGATATGACTTAAGTTTTGGCCAAGCTGGGTTTCTGGCTCTTGTATTTATGCCCCACGTTCCGATTAGTTCGGCTAGGGCATAAGGGAGCACCTCTGCGATTATTCTTCTTTGGGTCAGCCGGATGTGTACCTCGGACTGGGTGAAGCCGAAAGCTAGCGTTCTTAAGGGAATATTCGGTCGGTGAACAAAAGATGATTTTTATTTATTTTCCATATGTGCCCCCAGATGTTTTTCCTGCGTCTCTTTTCGGCAGTCCAGACATGCACTTTAGGGCATGCACTCTGTGGAAAGGAACCCTTAACGTAAACTATTCTCCTGGAAGATGTTTCTTACTACCCATGTAATATAACATAACTAGTTGGGTACTTGTCTGCTCAAGCACTAATGACCCCTACGCCTGGTTTCCACGCATGCCCCGGTTCTTATATAAGCGGCGGGTATTTGGATACACTCGGACTATCGGGTCCCGAGGTTGAAGCGAAAAAGGTCCGCCATGACAAATGATTTACAATCCGACTAGAAGGCATTATACATGTCACTTTAATTACATAGTCACTGAGGTAGTGAATTCCTCTTCTATACCATCCAGCAGGCTGTCTAGCCTACAATCCTGTTAGAATACTTTTAAGCGGCTAATTCTACTTGCCCGTACACTAAGCTAACGGGGATCTCTTTCCCATTCGGCCCCTGAGGTCCGACCTCGGCCATGTGGTTTGGGTAAACCTTGGTATACCACGTCTTCACCATGGCCCAGCTTCCACTGGCACCGACGGCATCTTAGATATCTTCCATAATCGGAGCGCGCGCGCCCCTTGAGCTTCTCGCAAGCTCTCCAAGGCCTTCTGGGCAGGGAGGCGGATGGCCACAAGGCACAGGCAATGCTTTGCATCACCTGCCGAACTTGTTCTTGCAGTTGTGAGAGCTACAGTAGAAGATCACCCATGAGACCGGGCATCTCATCCAGCTGGATGACCCGTCGACATACCTCTGGACATAACTGTTAGGTGGCTTCTTGGCGAACTCTTTTTAACAAGTTGCTCAAGCACTTACTAAAAATGCAGCGTCGAAGCCGCTTATTCTCCTTCACGGAGTCCGATAGCTGGGCGCGAACATCCTTTAGTTCCACGCTCGGCTGGGTATTGGCATCTGGAGATCGTTTTCTCCTGCCTAACTTTTGTAGCACGCTACCGCAAGCCTTTAGCTGGCGTACGACATGTTGCTCATCCGGATTCACTCCGGCGTTATCTGCAATATTTATTGATATATTTGCAGGCATACCGCACTCTATATGGTACCTATCATTCTTTGAAACAAGTGTTACCAGAGGAGGCCTTCTCGGACTCCTTCATCAAGGTGTAGCTGTGACGTGAAGCTGGGCCTTGCACTCTTCAAGCTCATGAGACAATCGGGTATTCTTCTCTGTAAGAACCTGCACAATAAAAGATCCTTAAATCAGTTATTCTAACTGTTTCAAGTCTCAGGGGATACTGCTATATATAATCATCAAATTTTCTTACCCGTATATCCTTTACATACTGGTCCGTGGCTCTGGCTAGATCATTTTGAGCTGCGGATATACGCATCTCTGAAGTTGAAGGCATCAAACGCCTCTTGGGAGAAACAAAGCGTCACGAATGCGGCTCGGCGGCCTTTTGTGGTTCATGGCGCTCTCCACTTCGGAATTTGTAGGGATATTTTATCCGCATCCTCTGTAGGAGGAGCATCCGGCATGCACCTCGTGTTAGCTTCTGCCTCTGTGTCTGGCCCTGGAGCCCGACTGGTAGAGGCGTGATCGGCGACCTCTTCGGATATAGTCCGGTGAACGTTCTTCCTTCTGGGAAACACGAGTGTTGTTACATTTTTTAAAAGACGACAACCACGGTGCGAGGCGTTACATCATACCTCTGCGCCGGCGTCTCCGTCCAGATCGCTTTCCTTTTTAGCCTATCCGGCGTTGGAGCCTCTTGTTGGCGAGTTGCCACGGGCTCGGCATGGCGTCCCGAGGGCCTTCCCTGTAAAACATCGTTCGTATACGGTAGGTGAAGTGCATAAAAGGAAATCCTTTTCCAAGGTTGGGACTTTGGTCTCATTTACCTGCAAAGCTGGGAGTAGCCCAGGGTAGTAGGCTATAATGGCCACCATGGCGTCATCGCAGCTCAATTGGTAGAATACCCTATCAATCAACTCCACGAATATGTCCGGATCCTCTTTAAGGCCGGGGTCGAGGGACCGTTCAGGATCCTCGGGTTGTGGAGGTGGGCTGTTGATCTCCCTTATAGCCTTACGCAGTTCCTGCGATGAAATGACGAGATAAAATATTTGTGGCAAAAATGCGGAAGGGGTGGATATAAAAATTGGCAGCTTACCCAACTCGGCGGGTTGTACATGGAGAATCCATCCCGTGGCTTGATGCGGAGGAACTCCTCTTCCTCTCGCTTGTACAAACCGGACAGGATTTTTGCTAGGGCAGCAATAGAGTCCGGCCCCTTACGGCCGCAGCGGGTGGCATCATCTTCCCCGTTGAAATCCCACATAGGGTGGCCTCGATATTGGAGCGGCTGCACCCCCCGCATAATGCATATTGACATAACCTCGGTTATGGTCAGTCCTGATTGAGCCAATATCTTTATCCGGCCCATCAGGTAAAGAACGTCTCTATCGTCTTCCTCCTGAGGGCTCCGTGGTCGCCAGCTCAGGCGCTTCTTCAAAGGAGCATTATCAAACTCGGGAAGGCCGATTCGAATAGGATCCCGAAGGGGGACGTCCTCCATATAAAACCACTCACGAAGGCCGGTCTTGGACGTCTTCTTCTGGAGTACCGGATAGGTATCCGGTCCCGGCGATGCGCCATACTTCGGCTCCGCCCACTTGATATATTGATCCCCTCTGTGTACGGGGCACAAGGCAGAACAACTTCTTCCACAGCGCGAAATGAGCTTCGTAGCCCAGAAACAATTCGCAAAGGGCTGCGTAGCCAGCGATATGCAGTATGGAGGCAGGGGTGAGGTTGTGCAACTGGAGGCCGTAGAACTCCAGGAGCCCTCGGAGAAACGGATGGATCAGAAATCCGAGTCCCCTTAACAAATAAGGGACAAGGCATAGCCGCTCTCCCTTAGAGGGATTGGGAAAGCTCTCCGCTTGCTCCCCGCCATTATAGGTGGCGAGCCCGGCTCGAACCGGGACCATATACGCTGGGGAGAAATCCACAGTGCTGTAGCTTCACTAATTGGCTGTGCGGGATGGAACACCTCTCCCAATCTCCGGGCTTGGGGCTGTGGGAGCGAGAGGAGGAGCTGCGCTGGCCGGCGATGCTGGAATGGATTTTTTGCGGCTGCGCTTCGATGAATGCTCGCCGAGGGAGGATGGTGTGGTTTTGATCTGAGAATCCTCGTCTCTTTAAATAGACAGTTCATTCACATAGCTCGGGTGGTAAATATAAAAATGCTATGGCTCCTCACATTCGCTTGACACGTGGAAGATGGCCATTATTGGACGCAGAAGCCGAGAATCGCAACATTTACGAGAAGCCCGACACTATTTAACAGATACTCAGAGTTTGAAGAAGAACCCGCCTTGCAATGCCGAAGACAATATGTGCGCTGGACTCATCGCCATTGAAGCCTGGTTAGGAGACTCTTGAGGGAGTCTGGATTAGGGGGTATCCGGACAGCCGGACTATAACCTTTGGCCCGACTGTTGGACTATGAAGATACAAGATTGAAGACTTCGTCCCGTGTCTGGATGGGACTCTCCTTGGCGTGGATGGCAAGCTTGGCAATACGGATATGTAGATCTCCTTCCCTGTAACCGACTCTGTGTAACCCTAGCCCCCTCCGGTGTCTATATAAACCGGAGGGTTTAGTCTGTAGGACCAACAACAATCATACCATAGGCTAGCTTCTAGGGTTTAGCCTCTCCGATCTCGTGGTAGATCAACTCTTGTAATACTCATATCATCAAGATCAATCAAGCAGGAGTAGGGTTTTACCTCCATCGAGAGGGCCCGAACACAGGTAAAAACATCGTGTCCCTTGTCTCCTGTTACCATCCGCCTAGACGCACAGTTCGGGACCCCCTACCCGAGATCCGCCGGTTTTGACACCGACACCCCGTATTCCCGTAACTCCCCAATACTTCGAAAAATACCCGAACCACTCGGAACCTTTCCGATGTCTGAATATAGTCGTCCAATATATCGATCTTTACGTCTCATCTGGGACTCCGAACTACCTTCGGTACATCAAATCACATAACTCATAATATAAATCGTCACCGAACGTTAAGCGTGCGGACCCTACGGGTTCGAGAACTATGTAGACATGACCGAGACACATCTCCGGTCAATAACCAATAGCGGAACCTGGATGCTCATATTGGCTCCTACATATTCTACAAAGATCTTTATCGGTCAAACCGCATAACAACATCGTTGTTCCCTTTGTCATCGGTGATGTTACTTGCTCGAGATTCGATCGTCGGTATCTTAATACCTAGTTCAATCTCGTTCATCGCAAGTCTCTTTTTACTCGTTCCGTAATGCATCATCCCACAACTAACTCATTAGTCACATTGCTTGCAAGGCTTATAGTGATGTGCATTACCGAGAGGGACGAGAGATACCTCTCCAGAGCAATTGGGTGACAAATCCTAATAATCTCGAAATACGCCAACCCAACAAGTACCTTCGGAGACACTGTAGAGTACCTTTATAATCACCCGATTCACGTTGCCAGACGTCTGGTAGCACACAAAGTGTTCCTCCGATGTGGAGTTGCATAATCTCATAGTCATAGGAACATGTATAAGTCATGAAAGAAAGCAATAGCAACATACTAAGCGATCAAATGCTAAGCTAACGGAATGGGTCAAGTCAATCACATCATTCTCCTAATGATGTGATCCCGTTAATCAAATGACAACTCATGTCTATGGCTAGGAAACATAACCATCTTTGATCAACGAGCTAGTCATGTAGAGGCATACTAGTGACACTGCATTTGTCTATGTATTCACACATGTATCATGTTTCCGGTTAATACAATTCTAGCATGAATAATAAACATTTATCATGATATAAGGAAATAAATAATAACTTTATTATTGCCTCTAGGGCATATTTCCTTCAGAGGCTGTTTGGTTAATATGTTTTTGCGAAAAGCCAATTTTTCCCTACAACAAAGGAATAAGTTTTATTTAACTATCATGGTGGTTGTTAAACATTGAGAAGGTTCCTCCAACTCAATCCCAATTAAGCATCATCATTAAACCCAATCAAATTATATTAAGGGTGATGAGATAAACATGATAATTCAAGCGGATACTCAAGATGTCCATAGCAGGGACACGGCTAACCATGATTAGTTTGTACACTCTGCAGAGGTTTGCATACGTTTCCCCACAAGACTTCGAATACATCCATGGTGGGAGATTCGAGACCACGATCTTCTGAAGCATTAACTCTCTACTCTCGGATATACAGTACCACCTACAACCCACTACATCTGCTAGTCTACCTCTTCAAGAGTTTCAAGCAACTTACTCAACTATGCAAGAGCCCATAATGGCTTGTGGCTGCACATGGAAGCTTCTAGCAAGAATAATCTTATGATCCCTTTGAGCCTGGGTGGCGGGCCGTAGGATGATCACACGGGTCCTCCGGGATATCCTAGGACAACACTGGATTCTCCAGGTGCCCACAAGCAATCCACCCAGATGTGTGTATTAAAGTTCCCACCTTAAGTTGAACCATTAATTAACAAACTCACATTTGTCATCAATACACTCAAACCCAATCCACGTCTACGAGCATAGCATAGCAATATAAGCAACGTAGAAGTAACTCCCATAGGTTTGATAATAAACACGTGAATAGGTACTACCTCATCTACTTCCCAAAACCCACAAATTAATCAAATCTTAACCATGCAATTGTTTGAGGATTGATCTAATGCAATAAAACTGGGTAGTAAAGAGGTATGATCAAAGTGTTACTTGCCTTCTTGATGATCCGTGAAACCCGGTAGAGACTCGTAGTAGCACGCTTAACCGCACTCCGGGTACTCTATCGCCAAACAAACAAGCATACAATAAGCACTCAACTAGAAGCACGGGTAAAACTAAAATAAGAGATCTAACCAGAAAGTTCAACTTTAGAACTCCGGTTTGCAAAAAGAATCAAATCAAACGAAGCAACGAAACTCAAACTGCTGGACTTAAGTCAAATTTTACAGTATCAAAGTCTTGTTCAAGTTGATTAAACAGAAAGAGGGCTTCGAGACAAAGATCTAGGCGCTTGAATCGCTCGATTCCGATAAACGGCGAAAAGATAAACTAAAAGCGAAAATCGAATTGTAAATCGCGATCGATAATAATCGTGAAAAACCACGAAAAAGAAAAAGCCCAGCGAGCAAAGGCTTGAATGAACGTCATTGCAGTTAACAGGTGAAAACCGTTTGTTAAACGAACGTCTGAGCAGGCGTTCGCTAAATAACTAAAATTAAAAAAAGATCTAAAATAAAATAACCGAGGTTTCTAAAAAAACATACAGTTTACATTAAAACAAGCCTATGGGATGCGTGGCGTGGCGGTGGCGGTCACGGCGTGAGTGGTCAACTCCATGGCCGAGGTCGGCCCGGCGAGGCGGCGTCGTGGCAAGTAATCTTGCGGTCATGGAGTTAGGGTTGATGGCGGCGGCGGGTGGGTTTGGGGTGAGGCTGGGGATCGTGAGGCGGCGGAAGTCCCTAGTCGGTGCACGGCCGACTAAGTCGGTTGACTTTTTTTTAAATAATTCCGCGCATAAAGACAAAGAAAATAAATACTAAACGGACTCCAAAAATCCTAAAATAAATTTTCCCCATCCTCTAAAAATATAGCGGACAAGGTGAACATTTATTTGGGCCTATAATGCAATTTTGAAAAATGCATATTTTTCCTAATTCAAACAAAATAGCGATAAAAACTCCGAATAAAATCTCATTTGATTTTAATATTAAATCTCCAATATTTCTTTATTTTGGGGAAGTCATTTTATCCCCTCTCTTCTATGTTCATAAAAGAAATATTCGAAGAGACAATAATTAAAATCAAACGATCCTCTTTTCAAAATTTGAGAAAAACTCAAATATGAAAATAACGAAATCCCCAACTCTCTCCGTGGGTCCTTGAGTTGCGTAGAATTTCTAGGATCAAGCCAAAATGCAATAAAATATGATATGCAATGATGATCTAATGTATAACATTCCAAATTGAAAATTTGGGATGTTACAGCGGAGGAGGTGGTTGAGTTTTGCACCGAATACATGAAACAAAGACCTATAGGTTTGCCCCTCTCTCGCCACGAGGGAAGGCTGAAAGGTAAGCCGGTCCTTGCTGGCACGCAAATGGCTGCACCCGGAGAATTGGTAGAGAAAGCCCATTTGGCGGTACTGCTTAATGGCCCAGTTCTCATCGCTTATGCCGAAGAACACTTGGCGGAGATACGCCAAAGCTTCTTACCAATGGTGCCTTCATCAGATGTGGAGATGAAGGAGCACACTAAGAACTAACCGAATGGTTGAAGAGTCGTTTGGCACAAGGATCCATCAATGATATTGCTACGTGGTTGTCACAAAAGCCATCACCTACGGTGTTGATGTACAAAGCATATGACATGAATGGATACACGTTCTAATCGAGGAACGTGATCGGAAGACCTAGTATCGTAATGCCCTGTTTCTGATAGAATGCATATTTGTAAATGAAGGCGATAAAAGGGTATACTATGGAACCATCAAAGAGATTTGGGAGCTTGACTATGTGAAAGTTAAGTTGGCATTATTCGGTCGCATGGATCCCTCTTGGTAAGGTAAGGATTGATGAGTGCGGGAAGACACGTGTTAACAGGACAACAATGGCATATCACGCGGACCCATTCATTCTTGCCAGCGACGCTACCCGCATTTTCTTTCACGGAAGACCCTTGCATAAGAACTACCATTTAGCGATGCATGGGAAGAGAAGGGTACTGGGTGTCGACGATGTTGTCGATGAGGATGAGTATGATGAATTTGATGAGTTGCCAGCCAAGGGATCACACACCCGTGTAACAGAGCAGCATAAAATCATCAAAAACCCCAAGTTCATTCGGGGTCAACTTAATGATCCCAGTTCCCCCATGTACATGGGAATTAAGCCGTAAGACTAGTCTTTATGCCTACCACCGCAACTTAATTCGTTCAATTTAGACATCGGCGTGTCTTTGAATTTTTGAGTTATGCCCGCTTTCTATTGATGTAAGAACCGTTAATATGTTGACCTTGATACGCTTTCATTTCGTGCAATGAATATGAACTGTTTTTGTTATTATTATTATATCATAGAGGTAGCACACTCAATTGATCTCATTACAGTATGTGTGAACAAAAATATGCAATCTGGTTTGCGAATACTACACAGTTCGTTGACGAAGCCGTGTGCCGACCAAACCCCGCCACCCCGCCCACGATCTAGGTCGTGCTTTCTTATTGGCCAGAACCCAAACCCCACGAATCGTGCGCTCGCATCTATTGGATGCTCCGGATCGAGCAGCGATCCTCATCCCCTTGACAACACATGCAGTTCCGGGTTGTAATTTTATTTTTATGCACAAAATGCACGTTAATCTCAAAAATGTCTTAAATATAGCTAACGATACGAAATGCGCCAGTAAAAATCAAACCCGTGGTATAATGGTGATTCGCGAAGATACGGTGGACATTTTTATGAGGCCAAATGATGAAGTCACCGACGGGAGTTTGAATTGACACGTCTCCTTTTGGAAAACCATGATCCTTCATGTGAGATCTTGCGGTTTGGAAGGAGCGGTCATCAAAACTTGTGCCAAACTTTACCAATTTTTTTCCACGGGGTTGTGAGAGCACGCCACGGGCACACGTCGATTTTGATGATGTCTAAACTCCATCTGAATTTCCTGTAATTAAAATACCAACTAGGCTTCACGCCGGTCAACCGCTTTCTCATGTCAAATGTTTAAAACTTCTCCCCGCTTCTCGAACAAGCGGATGAAAACTCACAAAGCGATGCACAAATGATCTGTACACCTTCTTTGCCAGGTGATAGTAAGGGGTATCATAGCTAGTATCATGCATGCCAACCAGGCAATTTTGATGAGCTGTCATAGAATTAAGTGAAGAAAGAGAGGGTTAAGTATCATATCATGAAACCGTATCATAATAAATGCTATGCTACTATGTGTCATGCATGACAATATAAATAAAGTACTACATGTTATACTAGCTACTCTATGATACTATGCAATAGAGCAAGTATAATAGAGTGACATAAGACTAGCCACAATGGGTAGTAACATAGACTAGTAACATGGATATGTTACTGTGTTACTACCCCTATAGTGGGGAGTAACATATGTGTAGTAACATGCAACACTTCATTTATTAGGCTATAGACTCATCTTGCCTTGAGATGTGTGATGTTACTCATACTATACTAGTAACTAGTTATGTTACCACTTTCCTCTCTTTCTTCATTTATTGCTTGCCACATCATCTATTTTATCTAGATACGTGTGATGTTACTACCTATGTTACTCCCACTGTGGGTAGTCTAAGCAGGCTATAAGGAATAGCATAATATATAGTGCTTATTAGTTGGAGGAAAGAGAAGAGGAGAGAGAAGAGAAGCAGGCTCTTGGTTAGTAGAGCCAGCTGCAACACGAGACCTAAGACACTTTGTGAGGATGTAAGGTGGGCCAACTATTGATAAACTAGTATGTATTTAAAACTTATTATTGTACATGCCCGCTAAGAGGTTGGCTATATATGACATGGCAACTTATAGCCGACCGTTGGCTATATTATTAACCATGCTCTTAGTGAGGTAGCTACTATATCATAGACTAGCTAGTATGTACTTCCTCCTTTACTGGTTTAGGCTGGTTGTAATGGTAGTATCATAAAGCGGTTTCATGCATGCCAACTAGACTTTCGGATGATGTGGCACACAATTAAATGAGGAAAGAGAGGATGTGGTATCATATCATGATACCTTGTCATAATATTAAATGTTGTACTACTTTGTGTGATGCATGACAATTAATAAAGGCAACCTAAGATACTAACTTATGATACTGTGTATTACGAGAGTAGTATCATACACTAGTATATATCATATGCATGATACTGGTATATGATACTCCCCATTACATAACTTGACCTTATAGGGCTCGATTCAAAATCTCCTGTACAAGGTAGATGGTGAGTGGTGGAATACTTTTTGTAGTATAAAAACACCTAATTAATACTTTATTTTCCTCAAAAATTATGTTTTAATGTATTAATTGCAACATGCATAAGCATGGTACATGCATTGGTCAACTTTCTCTTAATACTTGCATGTGCAATGATTTAATGCACCTTGGAATCTGAACATGTGATGGGGAACAACCAAATTGAGCCTTATAAAATGGAAAAACTAAAATTTATGAGATAAGCTTATATAATAGGAAAGGAGGGAGTATATATGCATGATACTAGTATAGATTAACAATACCTCATAAAAATGTGCAGGCATATAATAGTATCATAAGTTAGTATCATAGGTTTGCCTTAATAATTGCCATGCGACTGACACAAAAGTAGTACAACATTTAATATGATAGCGTGTGTGATATGATACCACCCTCCTCTTCCCTCATTTATACATGTGACATCATCCGAAGTCTAGTTGGCATCCATCTTGCGCTTGATACTATATTACGACCAACCTTAATGGAGTTGGCCATAGTGGGGGTATCATAGTCGGTATCATGCACTTTTCGAGGAATAGAAAATATTATGATGATGTGGCAAAAGTAGTAACACCAAATTAGATACGCAACATATATATATATATATAATAAATGCTATACTACTTTGTGTCATGCATGGCCATAAATCTGGTCATCTATGATATATACTACTCTATGATACTATATATGCACTATGAAGGTAAATGCGTGCGTGATATCATACACTAGTATCATGGTATATATGATACTCCCCACTATGTAAAAGGCTGGCCATAGTGGTGGTATCATAGCCAACGACGATGTCATGCACTTAGAAATATGGTAATATCTTGATGTGGCAAAGGGTGAAATTTATATAAAGAGGGTTAGGAGTAACATATAGGTAGAATCCGTCAGTATCATGTTAAATACGATGCTAATTGTGTGTATGCGCAATAAATATGATCTATGTGATGCTATACTCTGTAGCCAGAAACTATGTGCTATAATTAGGTAAGGTAGTATCATAGATCATATATTCATGCTACTAGTATAGACACTCTCCACTATACTTTCGTGATGTTTCTACATTGGAAAAAATTGGGCAAAGATAAGCTTGATAAACTAGTGTTTTCATTAGAACAAAATATTTGGTTATTTGTAAATGTTTTCAAAGAGAGCAAGACGGTGAAAGGAATATGCCTAGAGGCAATAATAATAACCCAGTTGTTATTTATATTTCCTCATATCATGATAAATGTTTAGTATTCATGCTAGAATTGTAAGTAACCCCGAAAACAGGCACCTTTGGCGAATACATAGACAAATAGAGGTGTCACTAGTATGCCTCTACTTGACTAGCTCATTGAATCAAAAGATGGTTAAGTTTCCTATTTGCATTGACATGAATTTCATTTGATTAACGGATCACATCATTAGAGAATGATGCTGATTGACAAACCCATTCCGTTAGAACTGCTTGATGGTTTGGTTTATTGCTATTGCTTTCTTACAACAACCAAACCAACAAGCCTTACGCTCATAAGCTATTTCTTCATCTAAGCTTTCGGTACATTAGCTGTCATCAACTATTCAGGGCAGCATTAACAATAGAAACCTTGACTTCAAGGTAGATTCTTACATGTTTGGAGTTTTATGCGGATCCGGTACCTCAACCTATTGGCCTTACATGGATGACATACATGTTCCTATGACTATGTAAAGTTATGCAACTCCCTATCGGAGAACACTTAGTGTGCTATCAAAGCGTCTAGCGTGGCCCTTGGGTGATTATAAAGGTGCTCTACAGTGGTGTCTCGATGGTGTTTGTTGGAGGTTGGCATAGAATCGAGATCGGAAGTTTGTCACTCCGATGTTACAGGAGAGAGGTATCTCTGGGCCCTCTCGGTAATGCACCATATCAAGAAACCTAAGGCATGCGTTTCTTAAAGAAGTTTGGGGGTTCACGATGCTTATGTGAAAAGCTTCAACCTGATGGCTCGAACCCAAATCGGAATGTGTCTTCATAGGTTTACCCAAAGAAGAGAAACATTGGTACACCTTCTATCACGGAATCGAAGGCAAGACATTCGGTGCCGGTGGATCCTTTCTAGAAGGAGTTTCTCTCGAAAGAAGTGAGTGGGAGGAGGCGTGGGGAACTTGATGAGTAGCTGTACTTGCTCTCTTATTGGAAAGTGGTTCATCACATAAATCAGTTCAGGTGGATTCCTACACCCGATAAGTCGAGGAAGCTATTGATGATGTCTTGAAACTTGATCAAGTTGCTTCCCGAACCTCGTGTATCAGCCAAGTGAATCGCACTTTTGAGTGAATACGGTAATCCGATTCTGGAGGTCATGTTGCTTGACCATGGCAGACCTCACGAAATATGAGGCGATGATGAGCCCAGTTCATGAAATGGCTTGAGGCCATGAAATTTGAGATGGGATTTGAGATGAGGACTTTGGTTGACTTGCCCGATGATGCGGCCAAGCCATCGAGAATAAGTGGATCTTCAATAAGAAGGCCCGCTACGGTAGCTTGATGAGTATTCTTGTCTACAAAAGCTCGACTTGATGCGAAGAGCTTTGTGACATTTCAAGGAGTTGACTACGATGAGACCTTCTCACCCGTGGCGATGCTTAAGTCCATACTGAATCATGTTAGCAATTCTTTGCATTTTATGATTATGAAATTTGGCAAATGGATATAAAGGCGCATTCACGAATGGTTTTACGGAAGAAGAGTTGTATGATGCAATCACCCTGAAGGTTTTATTGATCAAGGATGCTAACAAAATGTCTTGCAAGCTCCAATGGTAATCCATTTATGGAGTGGTGCAAGCATCTCGGAGTTGTAATAAATGTTTTGATAGTGTGATCAAAGCGTATGGTTTTATACAGACTTTTGGGCTTTGTATTTACAAGAAAGTGAGTGGGAGCTCTATAGCATTTCTAATAACCTTATATGTGGATGACATATTGTTGATTGGAAATATATGCCATTCTGGATCGCTTATAAAGGATACTTGAATAAGAGTTTTCAATGAAAGACCTCGGTGAAGCATTTGCTTATATATTAGGCATCAAAGATCTATAGAGATAGATCAAGGCGGCAATAGGACTTTCACAAAGCACATACTGCTTGATAAAGTTTTGAAGAAGTTCAAAATGGATCCCAGCGAAAAGGAGTTCTTACGTGTTGACATAAGGTGTGAAATTGAGTGAGACTCAATGCCCGAGCCACTACTGAGAAGAAGATAGAGAAAATGAAAAGTCATTCCCTATGCTTCAGCCATAGGTTCTATCATATATGCAATGCTGTGTACCAGACCTGATGTGTGCCTTACTATTAGTTTAGCGGGGAGGTACCAAAGTAATCGAGGTGGATCAGCTGGACTTGCCGGTCAAGAACATCCACTGAAATACACGAAAAGGGAGGCGAGGATATGTTTCTCGTTTATGGAGGTGACAAAAGGCACCAAATACGTAAATGATTACGTCGATGCAAGCTTTGATACTGATCCGGATGACTCTAAGTCACAAACGGATACGTGATATTTATATTGAGCAGTGGAGCTATGAGTTGGTGCGAGTTTTAAGCAGCGCGTCGTGCGGATCTACGTGTGAAGCGGAGTACATAGCTGCCGGAAGCGACAAATGAAGGAAATCTGGATGAAGGAGTTTCATATCCGATCTAGGCGTCATACCCAGTGCATCGGGTCCAATGAAAATCTTTGGGACAATCTTTGGTGCAATTCCTTGGCAAGGAATCCAGTTTTCACAAAGAGAACCAAGCACATCAGCAGGCCTTCAATTCTATCCTCGATCAGAAGTCAAGGGGAGGAGACATAGAGATTTGAAAAGATACATAGAGATCACAGATATGTTGCAGGACCCGTTGACTAAGCCTCTCTCTTGAGCAAAACATGATCCAGCACCAAGACTCCATGGGTGTTAGAATCATTCTTGTGTAATCTAGATTGTTGTCTCTAATTGCAAGTGGGGAGGCTAGAGGAAATATGCCCAAGAGGCAATAATAAAGTTGTTATTTATATTTCCTCATATAATGATAAATGTTTAGTATTCATGCTAGAATTGTATTAACGAGAAACTTAGTACGTAATGTGTGCGTGAACAACGTGGAGCCATGATGTAAAACTAGTATGCCTCTACTTGGCTAGATCATTGAATCAAGATGGTTAACTTTCCTATCCATAGAGACATGAATTGTGTCATTTGATTAATGGGATCACATCATTAGAGAGAATGATGTGATTGACTTCGACCCATTCCGTTAGCTTAGCATAATGATCATTAAGTTTTATTGCTGGCTTTCTTCACGCTTATACATGTTCCTATGACTATGAGTTATGCAACTCACGAATCTGGGAAGAACACTTGCATTAATTGCTTATCAAGCGTCACAATGTAAGCTGGGTGATTATAAAAGATGCTCTCTGAGTGTCTCGATGGTGTTTCTTGGGTTGGCATATGTCGAGAATCGAGGATTTGTCACTTTCTGTGTTATGGAGAGGTATCTGCAAAGGGCCCTCTCGGTAATGCTGCACATCACTATAAGCCTTGCAAGCAATGTGACTAATGAGTTAGTTAAGGATGATGCATTCTGAAGCGAGTAAAAAGAGACTTGCGATGTGAATGAAGTTGAACTAGGTATTGAGATCACATTGATCCGAATCTCGGGAAAGTAACATACCGATGACAAAGGGAATAGCATTATGTTGTTATGCGGTTTAATAGATAAAGATCTTTGTAGAATATGTTGGAACCAATATGGGCATCCGAGGTTCCGCTGTGGATTTATTGACTGGGATGATTCTCGGTCATATGTCTACATAGTTCTCGAACCGTAGAAGTCTGCCATGCTTAGCGTTCGGTGAGGATGAGGTATTATGAGTTTATGTGTTTTGATGTATGCGAAGGTTGTTCGAGATCCGGATGTGATCACGGACATGGCCAGGGAGTCTCGAAATGAGTCGAGACATAAAGATCCGATATATTGGATGGCTATGTTTGGACATCCGAATGGTTTCTCGGGTGAGTTGAGCATTTACAGGTGCTTAGGGAGGAGTTCTGGGAACACCATGCCCTCCCAGAATATACAGAGCATGAGTGGGAGAGAGGAGGCGGCCAAGAATGCACCCCCCAAGCCCAATCCGAATTGGGTGGGGGCTAGCCCCTTTCCTTCACTCCTCTCTCCTCCTTCCTTCCTCTCCTAATCCAGCACAGGAAGGGAAGTCAACTCCGGTGGGAGATAGGACTCCCCTAGAAGCGCCATAGAGAGGGCGACCCCTCCCCTCCTGCACTCCTTTGCCATATACACGGGGGAGGGCACCCATGAACACCTAAGGATTGATTGTTTAGCCGTGTCTTGTGCCCCCCTCCTGAATTTCCGCACCTCGGTCCTTATCATTGTAGTGCCGTAGCAGGCAGAAGCCACTGGCGTCATTGGTAACTTCATCATCATAGTCATCACGCCCGTGGATCGTCTTTGGCCAGCTCTCCAAACACTCAATTTGGATCTAGGGGTTAGAGTAGGACGTCATCCAGCAATTTGAGCGATTAATCTCTCTTGAGATCGCGGAAGGTGCCGATGCTTTCGAATTGCTAGGATCGGTCCGGATCATGAAGGCGTCGACATTCATCAACGTGTTGTCATAGCGCTTCCTCTTTCGGTCTATGAGGTATGTGGACAACACTCTCCCTCTCGTTGCTATGCATCACCTAGATGGATCTTGCTTGTGCGTAGGAATTTTTCTGAAATTACAGCGTTCCCCAACACCAGTTCACTCCACGAAAGCCGTGTGTCCACTAAACTTTCATGTGGCCGATGCACCCCCCCTGCTTGCCATGTCTGATGCAGTGTGTTACGATTGGCGAGAACCCGAAACCCCATGGATAAATAAATGCGTACGCATGCGTTGGATTCTCCTTGATCGAGCAATTGATCTCATCATCACTTCGACAGCACATGTAAATGTTTTCAAATAGCCCCTCCCAAAAATGTTTTCAAATAGCACACGGTTCACACATGAAAGCACTGTGCGTGTGCCTACTCAAAGCAGTGGCCCGATAGTAATCCCCCACCCTTTGCTTTGCGTCTTGCGATGCGGAGTGATAGGATTGGCCGGATTAGCGAACCGGCCCCGCCACGTCCGTAAATGCGCACTTGCGTTGGATGCTCCGAGATCGAGCGGCAATCCTCATCCTTTCGGCGAAATGCGGTCACAGCTAGGAATTGATTTATATGCCAAAATGCACGGTAAATGCCAAAAAATGTCTTACATATAGCACACGAGACTAAATGCACAACAAATCAAACCCGTGGTATAATTGTGATTCGTATATGGGAAAAAATTAGAGGAAAAACGATGAACTCGGCGTCTTCATTTCCAAATTAATCGTCTTCATTTCAAGCGAAATTATTCTGTTTGTGCTACGGCCTTAGAGGCAAATCATTTGCATAGGCCTTCCGCGCACCTTTGCGGCGGCAGATATTTTTCACCCCTTTTCACCTAAGTAAACAACGGAGTCCCCAACACCCCACCACCACAGCAGCGTTTCACTCAACTAGTCCACCCAATCTCCTTGTGCTTGACTCCCCTCCCCGGATCCATGCAGAACCCTCTAAATGGCGCCGTAGTGCTCACCCGAGTGTGCAGCTCTTGATCAAGATTACCTGCTTCTTGTTCACAACCATAGCTGCGGCCGGTCTCGCCATCTTCGTTTGCTGCTTGCCAACCACCCTCGAGCATATCGTCGATCATTAACCCTCGCCTCTCTGCGTCGGCCGGGTTTGCATTAATAAACTGACCAATTCTTGCTCCCCATCAGCGGTGAGGCATATTTCCTTCGCAATCCCTCTTCCAATTTACGTTAAAAGTATGTTCCCAAATTGGCTATAAAATAGCGGAGTATATATGTTCATTATCTACCTTCCTTACTACATATAAGTTGTATTTGTTCCAATAAGTTACTGCCTATTCACAGATCACGGCGCTCAAGCACAAAAACTTAACAAATTAGCCGTACATTTTCTAAATTATTGCATGGCATGTTTAGAAAGCTTGATACCAAGTTATTAGTTTTATGCTTATCCTCCTTTCCTGAGTTTACATGTGTTCTCTGTAGATGCCGAGTAGCGGCTGACAACACTCATGCTTCAGGCCATGTATCTTCATGATTCGGACAACCCTAGGTCTTGATGATTGTGAGGATCAAGTAATCTTGAGCAGGATAGAGCTGACAACTACCCTTCCGGCGGGACAGGAGGCAGCTCCAAGGAATCCCACACCAGCCTAAAGGTGTATATGAAGTAACCTAGATTGATTTAAAAGTCTTGGGCTCCAACTAAACCAGATAAAATGCACGCATGAGGTTCATGAGTGTGTGTGGGTAGTGAGGCAAGGCTCAACATTAATCATCGAGGTTTGAATGGTGACAACGAACACCGGCGAAGGATAGTCCAGGAGATCATGGATCACTGGACGTTCGAGCGATGGAGAATGAAGGTGGAACATCTTGCCTTTGAAGAAGGCTAGGGATGCTTGGAAAGCTGGAAGCACGTCTTTGTACAAGATGTACTTGAGTGAAGGCAAGGACCCAATCGCATACCCCCAAATTACAAAGCGGTGGGTAGAATTCAAAAGGGTCCCCGCAACTAAAGAGTTTCTTTGAGAAGAGTTTCAAGCAATCGAAGAAAGAACATACCCCCCACCGTATGGGTGTGGCGAGGATAATCTGACATGAAGCGATATGGGGACCGGGGAGGACAAAGAAGATGGCGGCGGGTGGGAATCCGACCTTTAGTGAAATAGAAGCGAGGCTAACAGAGAGACTACTTCGGAGCATGTGCAAAGAGGCGTGATAGCCGGAACTTATTACTTTAAAACTCACGTGATGCCAAAGCTGTATGAAGTGATGTTGAGGCTTCCCAAGATCCACAGGAAGGATCTCTGACGAACTTAGGGCCATGCGATATTACATCCATTGCTCTAGAAACAAAAGAGCCCCCAGCCATACAAAGGGGTATAGGTGTTAATGTCCCGACAAGAGGGCTTTCACACTCGACAAGAAGAGAGGCTCGACATGAAAAAAGTGAGGAGTAAATGAAGCGGAATGCATTGTATGAAAGGTTGAGGAAGGAGATTTGTCCGCTGGTGGAAAGGATGTTGAGGAGTCGATGATGATCACGAAGACTCTAATGATGACACATAGCCAGCGAGATGGGAGGAGGCGGGCATGGAGGATCCCACCTTGTTGCGACAACACTACATAGTGCCATCAGTAGCCCGAAAATGTTGAGGCTGTGATACGCTTGTGATGATGCTATATCTGATCTATCACGGAATGAAAAGTGAAGAGGCGGCTTACACATTATGAAGGTACATTAAAATGTGCAACAGCTTTGGGTTTGCCCACCCTTCTTGGAAGATGGCCTTTTCTTGGACAATGTGCCATTGAAGCGGGTACTGTGTGAAGTGCTACGTGGTAGTAAAGCTGGATTCAATAATTTTCCTGAAGAATATCCTAGGAGACTTGATGAGCAAAGGACCTTGGGAGAAACAATGTTACATCACATCCGGTGTACGAAAGGAAATAGAGTTCATCGATGAGATCCTGAAGCCCGCCAAGCCGCAACCATCGCCCCCTCAACGGTGATGCTCTCCTTGCCATAGTACTCTCATGGCTGATGCATCAACATGTGATCACAGAGCTGGCGTCTTTGTGGCGATGGTACATGTCATCCTCCACCGCCCCAAAGCAGCGATGGCAAGGCCTACAAGCCCTGAAGATGCACCACGGTTTAGATGCAGATTGAAGCAATGGGGGAGACCAGTGCGGCACATGCTCGGTGACCAACACAGTGGAATAGACTTACTAAGCGATGATGCTTGAACCGCTTGCTAAGCATGTCCGTAGGTCCAGAACCGGCGCTCATCAGTCCATCGATCCGTAGTCGCGTGATCGGCATACCAATGCGTCGGCGCGTCTGCTCTGGCAAACCAGCAGCGTTGGCACAACCTCCTCAAGACCGACAAGTTGGCACCACACCTTGCGAAACCCGACATAGCTTCAACTCATGGTCCCATTGAGTCCGATACCTGCTCCCTACGGCCCAGTCCTAGCAGCCATCATACCAAGCAAATTTCGGTGATCAGGCATCAATAAACCGCGCTAAAGTCCGTCCAACTTCACGTCACGCTGGGCGGTCTACCTTGTAGGCAAGCAGACGATACG